>CAMGYJ010000009.1:16667295-17934589 GCA_946122785.1 Linum tenue
ATGGCGTTGATCTCTAGCGACGAGACCAGGATTCCGGTTATGAACGCGGTGGAGCAGGTGAGACGCAATGAACGTAGGGGTAACTCCCGTCGGCGATGGTTTGGGGTTTTTGTTAACAAAATATAATCATATTGATTGATAAAAAGATCACGGACTACACCCTAGACCCAACCCAGGCACAAAAATCATACAAACGACACGCAGTCTGAGACAAAGAAAGGGCCTTCCTAGCCACTGAATGGGCTACCCTATTGCTAGTCCGACCCACGAATCGAACACTAAAACCACTACTCAGAGCCATCAAATGCATAATCTCCTCGATAATAACCCCAACACGAATGTCTTGCGCATCCCTGGCAGTAATCTTATCAGTGAGCATCTTCGCACCACCTTCAAAGCGAACTTGAGGGATGCCCAGATTCTGACACCACTGAAGAGCTTCACGGAGGACAATAGTCTCCATCGCAAGAGGGTCATCCACGTCTTCAAACACCACACCTCTTGCTAAGAGCAGGGACCCTCCTCCATCCTTTATGATCATTCCTCCCGTTGAATCTGAGTTAGCACAAACCGCCCCATCCCACATACAGACGATAGAAGTCAAATCCACCACCTCCAGATTGTGCTGCAAAGGAAACCGATCTCGGACCATCCAATCCTCTGGCAAGGACACCCATTCATGGAGTTGCTGATGGTATTGACGTATTGGTTGAGTAATCATGAACTTCTTGCCCTCAAAGGCAGCCCAGTTTCTAGATTTCCAAATCGGCCACAGTAGTGCCACCATAGCGATGGTTTGGGGTATTGCTTTGGTACTTGTTTAGTTTTTATTTTGGTATTGATTTTATTTTATTTTGGGGGTTGATATGTTATTTTGATATTTGTTAGTGTTTTAACGATTTGGTATTGGTTGTATCTCCTCTTCCGAGAATATAAAAACATAGATCTAGTTATTTTCATTTTGGTATTGGTTGTTTTTTTTAATTTTGATATTGATTCAATATTATTTTGGTACTGGTTTGGGTTGAGTGTATTCATATTGGTATTGGTTTGATACTTTTTTTTGTTGTGGTGTTTGTTTGAGTGTATTCGTATTAGTAGTGGTTGTCATGTACGTTTTTCATTATGGTACTAATTGTCTAGGCGAGTATGAATTTTTCGTATTGGTATTGATCTTTCTTGGATTGGTATTGATTTTGTCTAGACTGGTATAAATTTTCGTATTAGAACTGATTTTTCTTCGATTGATATTGTTTTTTGCTAGGTAGCCGGAGAAAGTACAAATAAATACAATCGATGAAGCACAAGGATAAAAGAATCATAGGAAGGAGGCAAAATGATATGGAAGGAGTGATATAGAGCGAAAAGTTTAGTTTTTATACAAATTATTTCTCCACTGTAATTATTTCAATGTAATTAACATAAATATAAGTAATTTTTTTATATTCAACACCAATCCATCCAAACATATTTATATCAACACCACAATGTCAACACTACCAATAAAACATACGCACCACTACCAAAATAATAAGCACCAAAATACCATTTATCCCCTTAGTAAACACGGTGACTACAAAGATCTAGTAACCACCGTAACCCCTCCCCAATTAACGAACTAAGAAACAACTTGATCGCCTTCCTGTCGTTACTACTTTTTTCTTCTTCTTTTTTGTTATTTATCCATAACGAAAAAGAAAAATAACAACCAACCACAGAGCATGAAGTTGGCGCTGGCAATGGCCGACCCTTTCCCTATTTCCGACCAATCCATCGCATCACCATAATAAGTCCACACTCCAGCATCTAACAGGATAAGCCCGACCGCAAAACCGAAAAGAAGTTGGTGGCGTGGAATAAGCTAATTTGGTTGACGAAAATGGCAGGACCCGTAGAATCCCCCATTCCATTTTTCCAGTTAGAGAAGAAGAGAATTCGCAGGAGTCGTCGTCGTCGTCCCCCCAATCACCCGCCTTTAAATTAATTATAAAAAGAAATCTCCCTGAATCAACAACGAGCCGCCTAAATCTCCAATTCCCTTCCTTCCACCCATCAATTTATTCTGGTTTCCCCCAATTCCTTCTTCTTCTTCCTCCTCCGCGCAAGGACAACCAAACACAGAAACAAGACAAATATCCAAATCAAATCCAGTTCGGAAAAAGGACAAAGGGGATCGAGATGGGTTTGTCGTCGGAGCAGGGGCGGGGATGCAAGAAGCACCCAACCCACAAAGAGAAGCAAGGGATTTGCCCTTCCTGCCTCAGGGATCGCCTCTTCCGCCTCAACCCCGACGCCCCGCCGCGACTCTCCGCTTCCGTGCCGTCCTCTGCTGCCTCCGCTTCTTCTTGTTCTTCTTCTTCCGCTCCCTCAAGTCACGACGATTACCACGATACTGTCAATAACAACAACATTGACAACGACGACGACGACGACAATAAGGGGGCGGAGAAGAAGCGCGTGGGACACGGCCACCACCGGAGCGCGTCGTCCTCCGACATAGGCTCCTTGTCGTTCCGGCTGGCGCCGCCGGATGTGACGTCGTCGTCGGGGTTGAAGAAGTGTCGATCCGTGGCGGCTTCGTATTCGTTCACTCCCCAGCCGCCGAAGGCGACGAGACGACGCCGCAGCGGGGCGGGAGGAGAGAAGGCGATGTTTAGTAATTACAACGACAAGGATCGTCAAGGCGGCGGGGGTGATTTTGGGTACGCAGGCGGGAAGAAGAAGAAAGGGTTCTGGACGAAATTGCTTCATCTCAAGGGGAAGAACAAGGAGGTGTTGATTCATCATCCTACCATGCCTATGAAGGGAAGAGCCTATTGATATTTTCCACAGGTTGCGCCTATTCGTTGATTCAACATTTTTTTTTTATCTGTTTCTTTTTTTAATCCTTAATTCTTAATAATCCAGAATTATGAGGCTTCTTTCTCGATCGATCTACTTCTTCTGTGCCGTGTTACCGTGTATATATATTTTCTTGTTGTTCATGTTGTTTTTTGCTTTTCTGTCTAAGGGGCTCTTGTTCTCGGAATTTGATCTAATTGAGCCTTTGGGGAGCCCTTTCCTTTTCAAAATCTAAAATATAAAATTCCCTTTCTCTACATTATCATCTTTGACTTGGAACTCGGATTTGCAATTTAGAAGTGGTATTCTGAGCTTATCTTTTGTTTCCAACTATGTTTTCGTAACAATTTTTTTTTTTTTTCCTCCTAATAATTTGCTATTTAGAAGGAGTTGATGATGTGGACTTCATCGTAAATTTACATAACTGTCATAACTTACGAGTCATCAATTATTATGACAAGGAACTCAAGACACTAATTGGTTGTCTAAGTATAATCGGTTGCTCTATTAATTTTGAGAGCAAATTTTTGAATTGGACACGTATAATTTGAATGAATATCTTTTTATAGACGCTACATAATTGCGAGGTGACTTAAAAACCTTTGTGTCCAAAACTAGCACGATCTCGTCATTGAATCACACACAACCTTGGCAATAGAATAGGTTTCCTCTGGAATGGGTTACCGGATTTAGTTTTGGTGAGAAGTTAGGGTTGGTTGTGTAATGAATTTGGTAGGGAAAAAAAGCAGATCAAAAGCATGATTGATCACCCTTCTTAGAGTGTTATTTGTCTTATTACGAACTTGCTGGAAGGAATTGAGCAAATCTCTCCCAAGAATCCCTGTAACGAAAGTATAGAAGCAGCAATCTTACAGACTTCAGTGTTTGCAAGTTTGAGGGGGAAACGAGAGGAAGAAGATGAATGTAGGAGAAGAACTCCGATGACAACATATTCTTAAACAATAGTTCCCTATCGAAAAGTTACCTCGTTTCACAAAATTCAAATAAGTAAATTAATTGTCCAAAAATAATTTCAAAAATCCAAAATTTATTGATTAATTAGTCACCTTTCAATTATGTAATATATTATATATTGAATTAAGTAAAGTGAGAATGTGGCTTATAAACCACTTGTATTCTTTTTTCCCCTTCCAGTGTGATGTTTCCAATTAGGGATGGCAATGGGTAGGGTCGGGTGCGGGTTTACCCTATTACAACTCCTAACCCGTCGGGTAGAGCTTTCTAAAATACCTGACCAAATAACCATCGGGTATGAAAATTATATAACCATACCCTACCCATCGGGCAACCACGGGTATTCGGGTAACCATGGGTACGGATCTTAAACTATGAACTTATACACATATATGCACATATATACTGATGTCCATTAAAAATTCTCAATACTTGTAACTGTTCTAACTTCAACAATCCACACAAATAAAAACAGCAAACACATAATAGTTGTTCTTGCTTCTACAATCCACACAAACATAATAATCGTCTACATCTTCATCATCAATAATGGTAGCTAAACTCAATTTCTAAAGCTAAAATAAATTTCTCAAGGGAAATTGACCCTTTGGTTAGCGGGGCGGGTATAACGGGGCGGGTATTATCGATTACCATACCCGTACCCTACCCTTTATTTTGAAACCGGGTATTACCCGTACCCGCCCTTTAACCCGTCAAAACGGGTAATTACCCTCGTTGACCGGTTACGGTCGGGTAGGGTACCCATGGTTATGGGTTGGATTGACATCCCTATTTCCAATAACTATAGGGTACTAAACTCCAACAGGTTGTATTACTTAAAATAAAGCATTTAATTGGCAGAGGAGTGGCGTGGCGTGGCGTGAGGTTATGAACTAAAGAGGGTCAAAAAGATTTGTGCTCTACAAAACGAGATTCATTTTTAATATTTTTTGAGAAAAAAATATTTCTTGCCTCTCGATATGATATCTTCGTATTTGCACATGTTTTCACTCTTGTTTCCTGAGCATTTTAGCTCGAATTTGTTGTTCATTGGCCTATTTTACGCTAGGTTGTGTTGTTTTGTCGTATTTCAGGTTCTAGCAAGTAAAGAGGTGCATAGGCGCAAGTTTCGGGTCATTTGGAGGTCAGGTGGCGATTCAAGAAGCAAATTACAGCCAGCCCCTGCCCATTTACCGGCGTAATTGCTCCTATTATGCCCGTAAATGCAATGCCGAGCCTAATTCTTCAGAATTCCTGTCGCAGAGAAAATTACGGGCAAGAGTCAAAGTAACTACGGTCGTAATTCCATAATTACTGGCAGTAATTGGGTAATTATGACCGTAATTCCCTTCCTCAGAGTTAAGTGAAACGCGCGTTTTGGGCGATTTACGGGCAGACCATGATTACGACCGTAATTCAGCCCGTATTTCGCCCAGAATCGGGGTTTTGAGGGAGATTGGATCAAAGGAGAGAGAATCGACTTTTTGGAGCAAAAACATAGTTTTAGAGAGAGACAGTGCGAAGAACAAACCCTAGGAGCTATTTGGAGTGGATTTCTCACCATTGAAGCCCAGATTGCATCTCCGGGAGTGAAGATTGACATCACAGAGCAGATTCTTCCCATTGTTATGAGTATGACTGCTTCGTATTATGTTTGCCTCTCTCTCTCTATGGAATAGAACTTTCTCTCACTTGGGTATGAAGAACCCTAGTTCCATGTGTTAGGGATCTTGATTGTAATGACTTGGGATTGTCATACTGTTTGATTTTAATCGATTGATGCATGATTCATTGAGTCAATTAAAGCCTTATCATCTTTTCTTGATTTCTGCTGCAACCTGAGATAGATAGAATCTAATTAGGTTGTTAGAGCTTCATCAATCGGTAGTGGTAGATTGGTTATACGAGAGTTAATCAATCTACTGCTTTGTACTGGAACCCAATTCCAGTAGTGGAGTTCTGTGCTTATTGCCTCAGCAGTCTATCCCGGTGAAGGTTAGTCACCTGCCGGTTAGCCTGCCTGAGAGGGCTTGGTCAGCTTAAGAGATTCTAAGCTACTGTCGGATCTTCCGCAGTTTAATCAACAGTAAATCAACCTAGGGTAATTACAACTGAGACTTAACTAAGGAGCTAGGGGGACTCATTACCGAGTGACTCTTCCTTTGCTTTAGAAAACCGAACCATTTCCTATTTTCTTACTGCTTTTAGTTAAAATCACAACCACTCAACTTAATTTGCTAGATAACAGATATACACGGAGTAGGCAGTAGATCTAGACCCCCGGTTGACAATTAGAGCTTGCCTGTTACTGCATTTCCGGACTGCGATTACACTTGGTCGCAGTTTGGTGTTGTGTTTTAGCGTGTCAAGTATTTGGCGCCGTTGCCGGGGACCCTCTAGGTTATTGGAGAAACGTGAAAGTTTTTTACTCTAGCCTTTTCTTTATTGCATTTTCTCTCTTCCACCTGTGTGCCCTCATGGGTTGCTTTTGCTGATTGTGTGCAGGTAGTGCATGACCTGTAGCTAGTCGGGAGATTTACTACCATTAGACCAGGAGCTTGAACGGACCTGTAGGAACTTCAAGCGGGCTCTAAAGGCGCGATTGGCTGTTGAGGAGGCGCTAGCACAGCTGCAAATCGTCGACGAAGAAGAGATGAGTGACCCACTGGACCATGATGTGGTCCTTCCCGAGGAGCAAACCATGGGGTACTACTGGACCGCCAGAGCCGCGGACATGAGGTCGCCCATTCAGCACCCTCAAGTCCCAGCCAACAACTTTGAGGTGAGCACCTCGGTCATCACTATGTTGCGCGGCTCGGTAGTATTCCATGGCAAAGAGGGGGGGTGCCCCCGATCACATCTGAGGCGATTCCACGAGCTCATCGACGGAATCAAGATAAATGGGATCCTAGCCGATGCCATCCAGCTGAGGTACTTCCCATTCACTTTGGAGGGGCAGGCCAAGGAGTGGTTGGACACCAGGCCCCCTAGATCGATCACCACGTTCGCCAATCTGGCGGACAAGTTCCTCACTCGCTACCATTCCTCGTCCAAGACGGCGGACCTGCAGAAGCAAATCACCCACTTTGCTCAGGATGAACATGAGACCATCCGGGATGTTTGGGAAAGATACACCAGTCTTTTCCTCAAGTGTCCCAACCATGGTTTTACTGACGCCTTCAAGGTGGACACCTTCATGGTGTTAAGCATCAGGTGTCGGTGGCTTACCATCCCCAGTCAAATGGGCAAGCCGAGCTGACGAACCGGGAGCTTAAACGGATAATTGAAAAGACGGTGGATCAGTCCCGCAAGGATTGGTCCACCAAGCTCGATGATGCTCTTTGGGCATATAGGACGACCTATAAAAACCCGATTGGCACTTCCCCCTATAGGCTTGTCTATGGGAAGGCGTGTCATTTGCCAGTAGAGCTAGAGCATAAGGCCTTCTGGGCCCTTAAGCTGCTAAACCTGGATTTGAGTGTTGCAGGTACTGAATGTAAGTTACAGCAACTGGAGTTGGAGGAATGGCGTTACCACGCCTACGAGAACACCATGCTCTACAAAGAGTGAACCAAGCGTCTCCACGACGCTCGGTTGAGGGGCCCGGAGGATTTTTAGGTAGGTGATCGTGTTCTGCTCTTCAATGCACGCCTGAAACTCTTCACAGGCAAGCTACGTTCGAGGTGGTCGGGACCATTCACGGTCACCCAAGTATTCCCGCACGGGGCGGTGAGATCAGCAATGCTCAAACTGAGCCATTCAAGGTCCCAAGTACAATTTTAGGAGGTGGCCATTCAAGGTGAATGGCCACCTCCTAAAATTGTACTTGGGAGGTGTTGTCGAGCGCGCAGAGCTGCTGATCAAGCTCGAGGATCCTTAGTTCCTCTACTGGGGTCCAGCTAAAAGACGATAAAGAAGCGCTTGTGGAGAGGAAACCCCACCGCGGTTTGCATTTCTGTTTTTTTTTTTCATTTCGTTTTTGTCGGTTTTTGAGTCTGTCTGAAGTCTTTCTGGAATGTTTTTCGTGTCTCGGATGGTCTGTTTTTGTCTATGGTAGTGTCTATTTTCGAGCCGGGGCACGAATGGTTTTGGATGTTCGAAATTGCGGTTTAAAAATTGGAGAAAAGGGCTCTCGGCAGTGTAATTACGGGCAAGGGGGGACCAATTACGGTCGTATTTTTCATGCCCGCTGCCCGTAATTGAGCCATAAGAGGAGAATAGCCTCGGCATTGCAATTATGGGCAGGATCAGACCAATTACGGTCGTAATCCTGCCCGTAATTAGCACAGGGGGGATGTTGCTCGCGGCATTGCAATTACGGGCTGATAAGGAGAAATTACGGTCGTAATTCTGCCCGTAATTGCCCCCTGACAGATAAAAAACAGGCGCAGCCCGTAAATCCCCTCTCTCTCCTCATTTTTTCTGGTGGCCCCCTCTCTCCTTCACCGAAAAATCGCTCTCTCTTCTTCTCAGGTGGTTTTCCGGCCATAACTCCCTCACCGGAGCTCCAAATTAAAATCCGAAACCACTCCTGTGCTACTCTCATCGGTGCGCACAAGCCTATACCAATGGGGTCGAGTTTGACGATGGTTTGGGTCGCCGAAAACCGTGACTCTCGGTGATCTTCCGACCCTATCTCCCTCCTCCGACCTTCAATCGAAAAACTGCGACAACCACTGCGTTCCTGGCATCTGGGCCCTCATTCCCTAAAGTTTTGGGTCATTTTGGCGGTGGTGAAGTCGCCGGCGACGAAACTCGGGCGATCCTCCCGCGAGTTTCCCGGCGATTGTCGTTGAGTCTCACTCTTCCCTCACCTTCCCCGTGATACCTTCTTGTGCCTCCAGGTGTGCTTCTATATTTTTACTTGTGAATTGTGGAGGATTGATATTACGGGTTTAAGTAAGGGAATTCGTGGATTGGGTTGTGCTTGAATGAATTCGGTAGGCCTACGGTATTGCATGCTTCGTTTGTTACTACTTTGGTTGGCCTACCGGGCAACATGTATTTGTGATTGTCCCACTTATAGCCTAATTTGTTGTCCGAGTTTATTATCCAAGGGCTCCAAGTGCGTTTGATCTTGTGTGGATGTTGAATGATTTTGAATGTTTCTCCTCCCTTGGGGCCTAGTCCACTGTCTGAATTTTATGATTCGAGGGCCCCAGGTACGGATGATTGTGTACTCACTATTGACAAATTTTCATGTATGTTGTTGTGTTTTTGTTGCTGTTTGGCTGCAGGACCATGAAAACTTACCTGAACATGCTCGACGTCGACCAGAGGAAGACTCTGCGGGACATCCGACGCCGCAAAGTCATTGAGCACCATTACCTCGATTTTGAGGTCTGTGAGGAGCTGGGTGCTCCCGAGGCAATGGAGGCTGCCATCCGTGCTTACTCTTGGCACCGCCTCCTCTGCCTCGCTGAGCCGATTTATCAGGAGCTCCTCTGGGACTTCTATGCCACCTTTGTGCACTTCCAGACCCACGCGGGCGCTCACAGCAACGCCATTCAGTTCCAACTTGGTGGGGAGTCTTATTCCCTCAGCTATGATGACTTCGGCCAGGCACTGGGGCTCCTTCCACCATTCGCCTGCCACCTGGTCATCGAACAGAAGGACTATCCCATCTTTTGGGACCAGCGTTTCTTCGAGAGGATCTGCCTCCCGGAGTTCGCGGGCGCTGTGTTCACACCGAGCTACACCACTGCTACTCAGCTGCGCCCAGAGTGGCGCATCCTCAACCAGTTGTTGGGGAAATCTTACACCCCCAGCGGTGGCTCAGCCAGTCATCTTCAGCTCCGCACCTTGCACTGCCTGCACTCCATCAGCCAGGAGGAAGACAATCTCCATTTGGCCTCTCTCATCGCCAGGACCGTCACCAAGGCTTCTCGCTGTGTCGTGCTCTGGCTTGTGGGCCGGTGGTCACTGCCCTGGCTCGGTACTTCAACATCGACCTCTCCGGGTTCACTGTCATCCTGCCACTGACACCCTTCTCCAGGGAAACCCTTATGGCGCCAGCTGATACTGGAGCGCGACGGGGATGTGACCTAGATCCGGGGACTTCCTCGCCCTGTTCCTCGTGCACCAGAGGGCGAGGATCCCCCCGAGGCGAGCGATGCTGCCACTCGTCGGACCACACCTTCTGCAGCTGGCGCATCCACTTCCGCAGCCGGCCCGTCTGCTGCTGCTCCCACCTCCTACATTGCTGAGCAGCTGGTAGTCATTTCTTGCTAGAACGAGCAGATCCTTGCTGGCCAGGAGCACATCAACGCCCGACTCGACCGTGAGCGCGAAGGTCGCCGCCGCATTATTTCGGCTCAGCATTACATGATGAGATACTGGGACATGGACCCTGCTGCTGTTAGCTACCCTTGGGAGGCTTCTTCGAGGCATGAGGATTTCTACCTGCCTCCAGCTGGCGACGGAGGCGATGAGAACTAAGCTGGCTCTGCCTGCTGACCCATCGAATTGGGCTCTGCATTTGTCTTTCTTTCCAGACTAAGACTCTATATTGTGTTTCCTTTTCTCTTGTCTTGTTTATTTGGATTGTAGACTTGGAACTATGGTTTCTTTCACCCAATGTGTGTTTGTTTTGCTGACTCTAACTCTGTACCCGTTGGACTGGTCCTTGTCCAGTCCTCTGCTATTGACTGGTCCGCCCTCTAGTCACCGTTCCTGACCACTTTTTCACGGTAACATCGTTCCTCTTCCCTCTGCTCCATTGAGGACACTGCCACATTTAAGTGTGAGGGGGGTTCTTTGTATTCATTGGAACGTATATATGTGTGCTTGGAGCCTAGTCCGCTGTCCAAATCTCGAGATTTGAGGGCTCCAAGCACTGCTGTTTGCTTGATCATATTGGCACTGTTGAGTTAATTGGTGAATATTATGGATTTTGACTTAATGCATGACAACTGGAGTGTAACTAGGACAACCTATAATGATGACTGAGACGTGCAGTAGAATTGTGAGGGGTTCAGTTTTTCAACTGTTTGCTTACCAACTGTGACTTGGATTGATCACTTGCTCTTGACAGTCGTGTATGCATCTAGCTCAGGGAATCAGAATGAGAGATAGAGCATATAGGTAGCCATGTGAGATTTGAGCCTGCTCGTTTCTTTCTTATACGATAGTTACCTCTTCCATGATGTGTAGCATTCACGTTGTCATTAGCTAAGATGATGGAGGCATAGTATTAGCCCGCGACCAAATTGACTGTCCTGATGTGTCATACGCCCTAGTCAGCCCTTTTGAGCCGTGTGTTATCCTTTCTTTTGGTCTACAATGGAAAATCACCCTTTTGCATCTCTTAGAAGGTTCCACGGAGTGGTTTTACAAGCTCTCTGTTGATTTTGTTAAATATAATGTGAGGGTTGGAGGTAGTTCTTAAAAAGTTGGGCATGTGTTTGAAAAATGTGCATAGGTGGTGGTTCTCTCAAGAAATGGAAAAAAAAAAGATGAATGAAAGCAAAAGAGAGCCACCACAAAAAATCTGAATAGTGCCCATTAAGTAGTGTTTCTTATCAGTGTGGCTTGGAAATACTAGCATTTATGTGACCTCCTTCACTCTTGTGCTCTAAAGAATGTGAGTAATGCAGAATGGCAGAAAGAAAGTAAGTGGTTTGATTGACTGTGATTGTGTTGGGTTTGGAATTGTGGAACCTTGTGCTATGAATACTTCCACCACCTAAAAGGCCTTTTCCCCATGTCCAAGACCCTAGCCATTCATCTGAACCTATGTCTAAGACCTCCTGATTAGTTAGTGGTGACACCCCATATGTGAACTCTAGCATTTAGAGGCTGCCTTCATGGTGAAGAGACGTTAGGGATTGAGAGAATAAGCATGCGCATTTTTTACATCAAATTGTCCTGACCCCACTGGTTGAGAGTGAGCGATTCATTTTCTCATATTATCTATACTCTTTACCCCGGTGAGGACCTAGATTGCTCGGTCTCAATTCTGATATCTTGAGTTTTGTGCATGAGGTCACTGTCTTGAGTAAGTGGTTGAGTCAAGTCTATGTTGGTTGATGAATAGAAGGGAGACTCCCCCTTTACTCGATTTTGCTGCACTCGAATGTCCTCTGTGGTGGTTGTCCATGTGTTGATGTTTGAAAGCCAGTATGATTCCCGTGTTTCGTGCCTATGTGATATGTCCCAAAAGGGTTGCATGATTGAGATGTTTCGAGCTTACCTTGTATCTGACTTGGTTTGCTTGGGGACAAGCAAATGTTTAAGTGTGGGGGAATTTGATAGCGTCGTATTTGCACATGTTTTCACTCTTGTTTCCTGACCATTTTAGCTCGAATTTGTTGTTCCTTGGCCTATTTTACGCTAGGTTGTGTTGTTTTGTCAGTATTTCAGGTCCTAGCAAGTAAAGAGGTGCATAGGCGCAAGTTTCGGGTCATTTGGAGGTCAGGTGGCGATTCAAGAAGCAAATTACGGGCATCCCCTGCCCATTTACGGGCGTAATTGCTCCTGTCATGCCCGTAGATGCAATGCCGAGCCTAATTCTTCAGAATTCCTGTGGCAGAGAAAATTACGGGCAAGAGTCAAAGTAACTGCGGTCGTAATTCCATAATTACTGGCAGTAATTGGGTAATTACGACCTTAATTCCCTTCCTCATAATTAAGTGAAACGCGTGTTTTGGGAGATTTACGGGCAGACCATGATTACAACCGTAATTCAGCCCGTATTTCGCCCAGAATCGGGTTTTTGAGGCAAATTCGAGCCAAATGAGAGGGAATCAACTTTTTGGAGCAAAAACAGAGTTTTAGAGAGAGAAAGTGCGAAGAACAAACCCTAGAGCTATTTGGAGTGGATTTCTCACCATTGAAGCCCAGATTGCATCCCCAGGAGTGAAGATTGACATCCTAGAGCAGATTCTTCCCATTGTTATGAGTATGACTGCTTTGTATTTTGTTTCCCTCTCTCTCTATGGAGTAGAACTTTCTCTCACTTGGGTATGAAGAACCCTAGTTCCATTTGTTAGGGATCTTGATTGTAATGACTTGGGATTGTCATACTGTTTGATTTTAATCGATTGATGCGTGATTCAGTGAGTCAATTAAAGCCTGATCATCTTTTCTTGATTTCTGCTGCAACCTGAGATAGATAGAATCTGATTAGGTTGTTAGAGCTTCATCAATCGGTAGTGGTAGATTGGTTATACGAGAGTTAATCAATCTACTGCTTTATACTGGAACCCAATTCCAGTAGTGGAGTTCTGTGCTTATTGTCTCAGCAGTCTATCCCGGTGAAGGTTAGTCGCATGCCGGTTAGCCTGCCTGAGAGGGCTTGGTTAGCTTAAGAGATTCTAAACTACTGTCGGATCTTCCGCAGTTTAATCAACAGTAAATCAACCCAGGGTAATTACAACTGAGACCTAACTAAGGAGCTAGGGGGACTCATTCCCGAGTGACTCTTCCTTTGCTTTAGAAAACTGAACCATTTCATGCTTTCTTACTGCTTTTAGTTAAAATCACAACCACTCAACTTAGTTTGCTAGATAACATATATACACGGAGTAGGCAGTTGATCTAGACCCAGGGTTGACAATTAGAGCTTGCCTGTTACTGCATTTCAGGACTGCGATTACACTTGGTCGCAGTTTGGTGTTGTGTTTTAGTGTGTCACGGTACCAACTGCATATCATATGGTATCTTCTTCGTTTTTAATTTCTTTTAGAAAAAAATTTGCACAAAAATAACAAGTTCATCATGATCTATTGGATCTATAAATTTCTGGGTGAACAAAATGCAGGACCAAAAAATACCACACAATACCACTCTGGTACGGGGTGGTATCTTGTGGTACACAATATTAAAAGTCGTAAATGACAGTTAATATACTTCTACTATCATGTATTCAACCATCCTACAGTGGTACGCTTTTCAAACCATATGTATGCTCTTATTTCAATACCAGTCAATACCATATGGTATAGACTGGTAAAAAATGGCTCAATTTTTTTGTTCAAAAAATATATCAAAGTGGATATCATTTTGAAGAGCACAATTAATTTGATCTAACTGTGCAAAAAAAATTAAATTTCAACTTAAAACGAGTGGGAAATTGTTCGTTAAAGATTAATGGGGGAAATTAAAGGCTTTTCCGGAGAGAGAATGGACACTGATGTAGCAGATGGTGATTAGGTTATGCATGGTTGTTGACCAGAAGGTTATTAACCGGATCTTCTCCCGGTGAAAATGTGGTTTACAGTAACTGCAAAACATAATACATAAGAATTTGCACTATCATCTTTAACATTTTGGTTCATCTGTATCTAGATTTAAGTCACAATTACATATTCAATTTCTAAGATAAGAAAAAAATGGTTAAAATATAAAGTAGATGAATACCAAAGTGAGAGGTTAGTTATGAATGGTGTACTGGTATAGGATGTGAAGGGGTTGGGGTGGATTTGGTTTTCTTGTATAACATTCTTGAATCACTGTTATAAAATCGTAATTATTTCCAAAATCAAAAGTAAGCAGGAATGTAATATGGCATACCCGTATCCGTATGCGGTTTCTGGAGAAGTTCATCTGCACTATCTCGGATAATTATATACAAAGTTCTTGATAAAAGCTGGAAATTTTCTTAAAATGTAGATATTGCTTTTAAGTTTTGTTCATTAGACACTATTTATAAAAATTGCAGGAAAATGAGCAAATCTTTTGTCTACAGGATAATTATAATTGAGGAATATGGATGAGCAAAATCTTGAAATGAGTGATTCTAAATCATAATTATAGTACATATTTGAGGGGCTTCAGTGCGGATATATAAAATATAAAAATCGTTCCAAATAGGCTATCACCTTATCGAGTTCGGAGAACCCCACTCAAAAAAACTGACAGTTATATATTCACCAACAAATTTATTTGAATTCGATCGGATACCATGATGGATTATTTTGTCAACAGCTGTTAATATTATTATATTATTATTATAAGTTATGAGGTTCGAAACAAAAAATGAATAACAATGAGGTGTAGTACGTAGTCAACACAGAAAACACCCTTCAACGTCGTTTGCCGAGTGGCAAGGGGACAGGAGACTTGTCCATGTTGGTGGTCCAATCTTTGACTTGCGCGAGCCTAATTTTAAAACTATCGTGGCCCCAACCAGTTGGTCAGATGAAAGTGAGTTATAAAATTTAGTATATAATGGAGTGTATAATTTATTGTTGTATAATTTTTTTGGAAACATGTAATAAAGATAGTAAATTTTAGTAGAAAAGAGACATGGATGATGCAACGAATCAAAAAACAGCCTTATGAACAAAGTTCGAGTACCTGTTACCTTGTGAAACAGTATTATATTCTGGTAATATGACAAGGTGGAGTAAATTTGACAGAAACTGAATAAAAATCGCCTATAAAGTACACTATAATTTAATCATAAGGATATCAAATAATTACATAATATATATTTGAAATTATAAAAATTGGACTAATCTGATTGGTCGAGGTCGAACCATTTAATAACTTTAAAATCCATTATATTTTAGCGACTAAGATATAAAATAATAGCATAATATATGTTATACTAGAGAAAATAGCATGTTTTAGGATGGCAAACCCATTATGTTCATTTGTTTTACTTGATGGTCAAATCCCGTATGGGGTCAAGCCCATTCAACTCTTTAATTTATTCTATGGTTAGCGGTTAGCCCATTAGAATCCATGCATTAGTTTATTGTTAAATTTTTTCTTTTTGGCAATAAAAAAGGAGTATTGTTTTTGTCATTTCATATATATCTTACCAACACCGAGAAATAAAATGGCTTAAAGAAAACCCTATATCCCCTAAAAAAAGTTGCTCAGTGCTCACCGGCTCATGGTTCACTTCTCTCTCTTGATCTCAATTATATCCGTCGGTAGCCACTTCTCCCCATCCCTATTTTCCTGCCGTTAATTTTAGCTCTGCAAACATTTTCCCTCCATGTCATCCTCCCCCCGAACCTCAATTTCAACTCCCCCTCTCGGTCTCTGTTTTTCATTTATTAATCTTCCCTTCTCTTATTACTTGTTTAAACCCCCTCTTTGTATATCTTCGACACTAGTTTAACGAAGAAGAAGAGAAAGCCACCAATCTTCAATAATACTGTATTGTTACAGTGAAGCGATATTGTGGATTTTAAAAAAAAAACTCTAGAGAGAAGCAAAAGGAATAAAAATCGTTCTATTCTTCTCTCTCTTTTATCTCTTCTCTCTAACCTCCCTAGGGTTTCCGCGATGGTGGCCTCGTCGTCGGAATCTGCTCTGATGACGGGAAAGGGATCCGGGGGGAGCACTTGGGCTCAACTGTTTGAGGTTCCTCAGGAGAATCGGATGAAATTTTGTTCTCCGGAGCGAGTGAATGATGACTTTCGTATTCCGTGAGAAGTGAAGAAAAAAGAGGAAGAACGCTGGCGTGATTGCCTCATCGGGCAGTTCGTTGGTGCTCAACCAAAGGTGGCTCAGCTTCAGACTTGGGCTACTGCAATTTGGGGGGGGGGGGGGGGACGGTGCTGTTCGCGTCTCGCGATTCGGGTCTAGGATGTTTGTTTTCCAATTCCCATCTTCGTCAATGAGCAAGTGGGTATTCAGGTCGGGGCCCTGGCACTATCAAGGTAACCAGCTATACCTTCGGAAGTGGACTCCAGGCATTCAGCCAGTGACTCCGCTGGTTGAATCGCTTCCTATCTGGGTAACACTTGGGGGGATCCCGTTGGAATATCATTCAATTGATGGTCTGGAGTGGATTGCAAGTACTCTAGGACCGCCTCTCTGTATGGACAAAGCTACCAGGATGGGGAGTCAGCTGGGGTTCGCAAAAGTTTGTGTGGATCTCTCAGCAGACTGTGGATTTCCACCTAAGGTATGGCTCTACCCTGATGATGATCCGGGTTTTGAGGTCTCTATTGAATACTTGAACCTGCCCAGGGTGTGCCCCAGTTGTCAAGTTTATGGGCATGACTGTTCTATTTTGGCAAACAGTAATAAGAAATGGGTTATTAAGGGTGAACATAGGGCTCCTTCTGAATCTGCAAAACTGGTTAGCGAGAAGGAAGTTGTTCTGGTGGTTTCTGAAGTTTCTTTGGAGCCTCAGGCTGAAGTGTTTGATGGTGCTAATGTTGTTAACTTGGTCTGTAAGGGGAAGGAGGTGGATATGAGTGATCAGGAAGCACAGGTTCCCCTGTCTGTTGGGAATGTGGCTTCTAGCTTTATTGATATAGTTCTTGGGTCATCGGTTCAGGTTGGGATTCCTAGCCAGTTGCTGCAACAGCCTTTTGGGTTTATCTCGCCAGAGTTGGGGAGGGTAGCCTTTCAGTCACCCACTGAAGCACAAGTGAGGGAGCCCAATCCTTGGATTGTGGTGGGCAGTGCTAAACAGAAGCCTTCTACTCCTCTTATTGCTCCAATTCTCCCTCGTAAAGGAGGGAGAGCTGGTAAGAAAAGATGAAAATTCTCACTTGGAATGTCGGGGGTTTAATGACCCGGACAAGAATAAAGCTGTTAGACAGCTAGTAAATAAATATGATATAGATATCTTAGTTATACTAGAGCCTAGAGTTAGACATAATATGGCTGAGGAAATGATAAATAAAAGGTTTCCTGGTTGGGAGTTTAAGGTGGCTAATAATGGTAGTGGTTTGGGGAAGTTATGGTTATTGTGAAAGCCTGATGTTCTGCTCACAGTTTTGCATAAGACAGACCAATTCATTCATATTATAGTTCCCACTGGTGTTCCTTTTTTCCTCTCGGTGGTTTATGCTTCTAATGAGGAACAGGGTAGAAGGGTCCTCTATAGTGACTTGAAAGGTTTCAAAGTTGGTTCAGCCCCCTGGGCAGTGTTTGGAGATTTTAATGCTATTGGGGATATCAGTGAGGCTTCAAATTCACCCAACTTCTCTAGTAGTATGGCTGATTTTAGACAGTGGCAATATGACTGTGAGCTTGAGGAGCACAAGGCGTCTGGTCCGTGGTTTACATGGATTGGCAATCCAATTGCTAGGAGGCTGGATAGGGTATTTGTTAATGTCAAATGGCTTGGGGATCTTGTGTCGAGTACTGTTGAGTTACTTGATCCTTCAGTATCAGATCGTTGTCCAATCTATCTGAATATTGATACTTCTGTTAAGCCTCTGCCTAAACTCTTTAAATTCTTCAAGTTCTGGATCAAGCACCCTAGATTCCTTGATTTGGTGAAGGAGGCCTGGTCAATGCAAGTGGATGGGTCACCTTTGGTTTGTGTTTGTAAGAAGCTAAAAATTCTCAAGGGACTTCTGAAGAGGTTGAACAAAGATGTCTACTCTGACTTGAGTGAAAGAGTCTGTTTGAAGGAAAGTGAATTGATGGGGGCTCAGGCTGAGGCTCTCATAACACCTACTGCTGATACCTTTGTAGAGGTCAAGGAGTTAAAAGAAGCTGAGGAATCCTTTTTCAGACAAAAGTCTCAGGAAATCTGGCTCAAGGAGGGTGGTTCTAATACCCCCTATTTTCATAACTTTGTTAAGAGTAGGCAAAAGAGGAATATGATCAGATCTTTGCTTGATGAATCTGGGTCTAGGGTTACGGATACTGATGGGATGTCTAAGATTGCTGAAGGCTTTTATAGAGAAGTTATTGGGGGAACAGGACAAAGAAGTGGTCCCTCCTTAAGTTGCTCAGTTAAAGTTCATATTGTTGAAAACTCTGTCCCCTGATCAGGGGGTGGAGCTCTATTGCCCTGTAACTGCAGAGGAAATTAGATCAACTATGTTTGGTTTCCATGGTGAGAAAGCCCCTGGGCCTGATGGCTTTTCTGCCTGTTTCTTCCAAGCTGCCTGGAGTGTTATTGGTGAGGAGGTAACTAATGCAATCCTTTACTGTTTCCATGTGTCCAGTATTCCTGTGAGCATTAATTCAACCCTGCTTGCCCTTATTCCTAAGGTCCAGAACCCTGAGGAAATGAAAATTTTTAGACCTATTTCCTGTTTCAATGTTCTCTATAAGTGTATGGCCAAAATCTTAGCTACCAGACTTAGTACTGTTATGCCTAGTATCATAAGTGAATCCCAGACTGCTTTTGGGTATGGTTATTGGGGAGAATATCCTTCTTGCTCATGAATTGGTCCAGAAGTATGGTAGGAAGAACATTTCACCTAGATCTTTAGTAAAGGTGGATCTTATGAAGGCCTTTGATTCTGTTGACTGGGGGTTTCTCTTTAATGTTTTGCAAGCCATGGGGATCCCTGAAAAGTTCTTGAAATGGTTAAGAATGTGTGTTACAACACCTAGGCTAAGTATTGGGTTTAATGGTGGATCAGTTGGGTACTTCCCTGCCAAGAAGGGTCTGAGGCAGGGTGATCCTCTTTCACCTTATCTGTTTGCAGTAGCTATGAAAATCTTCTCTTGTCTTATGAATGAGGCAGTTAAACAAGACTTAATGTCTTTCCACCCTATGTGTAAAAGGCTAAAACTAACTCACCTATGTTTGCTGATGACCTTCTATTATTCTCTGATGGGTCTAACCTGGGGATTCCGTGCATTAAAAAAGTCTTGTCTGCATTTAGAAGAATGTCTGGCCTCCAATCAAATCCTGCTAAATGTGAGTTATAATGTGGAGGGATAAGTGATCAATGGAAAGAGGCAATGGCCTGTTACTCTGGGTATAAGTTGGGGGTACTTCCTGTTAGATACCTAGGTCTTCCCTTGTTGGCTGGGAAGCTTACAATTGCTGACTGTCCTCCACTGGTGGATAAAGTAACTAGAAAAATCACCAGTTGGAAATCCAAAACCTTGACATATGCGGGTGATAGACCGATAATTATACATATTTTCACCCCTATTCTGGAGCCGTTTGTGCTGAGGAATCTCGTGTTTTAAGCCGATTTTACGCCAGGTTGTGTGTTTGTGTCATATTTCAGGTCCCGGCGTTGGAATCGAGGCGGAGAAACGAGTTCTGGGTCGAAAGGAGCCGAGTTGGGACTAAGGGGGCTGCAGGAGGAAAATACCCGGTCGGATGGCAAAATCCCCGACCGGGTATTTATCGTTTTTGGCACCCGTGAGAAACAGAAGGGGGCCCGGGCGAAGGCCTTAAATCCCCGGTCGGGGATTTTGGTGGTAGACCGGGGATTTTTGCCTTTAGTGGAACGGTGCGTTTCACAATACCCGGTCGAACCATAAAATACCCGACCGGGTATTTTGACCGGGTATCGCGACCAGGCAGCTGATAAAAGAGGAAGAAGGCCAATTTTCAAAGGGTTCCGAGTTTTTGAGAGAGAAACCGATACCTAGAGAGAGAAAGCGTCGAACCAGAGTTCTCAAGCGCCATAGATCGATCTTCAACACCATTGGAGCCCGTCTTGAGCTTGGAGAAGTGCGATTAAACGTCCAGAAGCAGGAATCCAACTTCACAGTATGATTTCCGTGTCTGAATCTGCTTTTGCTTCTTTCTCTATGGAGTAGTTTCCCCATTCATCTGGGTATGGAGAAACCTAGATTTGTATGCTAGGTCTGATTGTATGAACCCAAGTACAGAGTTTGTGAATTGATTATATTCGATTGAGGTTTGAATGATTGAATGACTTGAATCCTGATCAAATTCCTGTTATTTCTGCTTTAACCTAGAATGATAATATCTGCCTAGGTTGATAGAGTATCCTTAATCGAAGGTAGTGAATTGGTGACTTTAGTCGAGGAGCCAGTTCACTATTCTGTACCGAATTCCATTCGGTAGTGGAGGTTTTGTTCATAGGGCCTCAATCTGTTTACTCCGGTGGAGGTTAGTCGCCCGCTAGAGACTCAGATTGAGAGGGTCTGGAGACCTTTAGTCGAGACTTCAGGCTAATTGAGAACCTTCCGCAGTATAACTTTCATGAAAACTGAACTTGGCAAATTGCAATCCGACTTAACTGCAGTCTAGGGGGAAACCATATCCGGGTGACCTCTCTTGACTTGACAACAAACCGTTTACTTGCTCTGTGTTTTGTTTGCTTGAGTTTCACTAAAAGTTCACTGCTAAATAACAAGAATTCACCGAGTAGTCATCACATCTAGGACCCGGGTTGACATTAAAACCCGACCCGCTATACTACGCTTTAGGAATTGGTTATACTTGGCCATTTTCTAGGGTGACAGTAGGAGTGAGTCAAGTTTTTGGCGCCGTTGCCGGGGACGGCTAGGTTGTTGAAGAAAAGTGATTTCTGTTACTCTAGCTTTTCTTTTCGCTTTGTTTGCTTTATCCCACTTGTGCCTTCACGGGTTTGCTTGCTTGAGTGTGTGCAGGTAGTGCATGACCCGTAGCCAGTCAGGAGGTTTACTGCCGTTGGATCCAGAGCTTGAACGCACTTGCCGCCAACTTAGGAGACAGCAGCGAGCTAGACTGGTTACGGGAGAGCGCATAGACGGCCACTTGACCAGCGATTCTGAGGAAGAGTACGAGATGGAGGGCGAAGACATCCCACAACCGGGGAATGCTCGACAGGCTCCCCCGGTGAATCAGCATCCACCACCACCGCCGGGTCCCACCTTGGAGTACTACTACACTCCACGGATTGCTGACATCCGCCCGGTCATCCTCTATCCACCCATTCCTGCAAACAACTTTGAGATCAAGCCAGGCTGGATTCAGCTCATCACATCCTCTATCCAGTTCCATGGCTTGAAGGATGAGGAAGCCCGGGTACATCTTTCCCGTTTTCTGCAGCTGACGAACGGGTTCAAGCTGAACGGTGTCCCGGATGACGCAATCCGCCTTCACCTCTTCCCCCATTCTCTGGCGGGGAATGCTAAGAGGTGGTTGGAGACCCAGCCCCCATTGTCCATCACCTCTTGGGACGATCTGGCTGACAAGTTCGTGCACCGGTATTATCCGGCATCGAAGACCACGGAGATCCAGCGGGAGATCACTCACTTCCGCCAAGAGCCAGATGAGTCCCTCCGTGATGCATGGGAGCGGTACATGGGATACTTCTGGCAGTGTCCCCATCATGGCTTCAGCGATGCTTTCACAGTGGGGAACTTCTACAGTGCCATCACCCCAGACAACCAGAGGGTGATCGAGTCTCTATGCCCAGGAGGGGATATCCTTACTAAGACTCCACCCGAGCTGAACCAGATGATCAGTACTTTGGCTGCCCGCGATCATTCCTGGGGGCAGAGCAGCAGAGGCAGGCACTCCCGGGACCGTGGTGTGCATGCTATGGAGGCCAGATCCGGGTTAGAGCAGCAGGTGGCTGAGTTGGTGCAGACACTGAAGCAGCCTAACAGTCTCCTTCCGGGCCGAGGTGTAGCTGCGCCTCCAGTAGCTCAGTGCCAGTGGTGTGAGAGTCCAAACCATCTGGTGGAGGACTGCCAGGCTATGCGGGAGTCCTCTACTCCCCAAGAACAGTTGGCCTTCATCGCCAATGCTCGGCGCCTCGATCCATACAGTAACACATACAATGAGGGATGGCGCCAGCATCCCAACTTCGCCTGGAGCAACAACACCAACAAACCACCTGGTTTCCCAGCACCAGCAGGTGGTTTTCAGCAGAGGCAGCCCTACCAGGATAGGCAAGGGCCACCACCACAGCAGCAGCCCTACCAGCCTAGGCAAGGGCAGCCATTCCAGCAGCCCCAGGGCCAGTTTGCTCAGCCTCCAGCAGCCGCAGCTCCCGATAATCAGATGGCTGATCTGAAGAACATTTTGGCGACATTCATGACCACCAGCCAGGCGAATTTCGCAAGGGTGGACCAGAGCATAGCTTCTTTGGAGGCAGGGCAGAGGAACCAGGGTGCTATTTTGCAAGATCTACAGCACCAAGTCGGTGTCCTAGCGCGCCAGCTTACTGCTCGGGCCCCGGGGACTCTACCTGCCACCACCATCCCCAATCCACGGGACCCGCACGAGACCGCACATGCCATTTTCACCCTGAGCGGCAGGCCTACATCAGCTGATCCTGCCTCGACTAGGCAGGAGGAACCACTACCTGCTTCAGCACTTCCAGCCGGTGATACAGAAGTGTGGGTGGAGAAGGAAGCCCCTGCTCCCAAGCCACAACCAGTGGTGAAGGAGCACGTACCCCAGCTTCCCTTCCCCACTCGCCTTCACAAAGACAAGTTGGAGACTGAGTTTGCCAATTTTATGGCAATGTTGAAGCAGCTCAACATCAGCGTACCATTTGTGGAGGCACTGTCGAAGATGCCCAAGTACGCTAAGTTCATGAAAGATCTCTGCACCAACAAGAAGAAACTTGGGGATCTCTCGACAGTGCTGCTGAGCGAGGAATGTTCTGCCATCCTGCAGAACAAGCTGCCCGAAAAGCGCAAGGATCCAGGGAGTTTTACTATCCCTCTTACTATTGGCAGCATGCATGTAGGAAAGTCCTTGGCGGACCTAGGAGCTAGCATTAATGTCATGCCATATAAATTGTTCAAAAAGCTAGAGCTAGGTGAACTTAGCCCTACTAGGATGAGCATTCAGCTAGCTGATCGTTCTGTGGTGCATCCTAGGGGTATCATAGAAGATTTGCTTGTTAATGTGGGTGCATTCACATATCCTGTTGATTTTGTTATTCTGGATATAAATGATGATGTGGATGTGCCTTTGATTCTAGGTAGACCATTTCTTGCCACCGCCAAGGCACTGATTGATGTGCATGATGGTAAACTGATCTTGCGTGCTGGAAATGAACAGGCTGTTTTTCCTGTGACTGAGTCTGATCATTGTGCTATGATTTCTGTATCGCCTGTGCATGCTATTTCTGATCAGGTACACGAGCCTGTCGTGTACCCTTCTGCACCTCTCATTTTGCAGGACCCGCCTATCATTCCTTCGTCGCCACTCCATCCAGTCTCGCCTCCGAACAAAAAGCTCAAGGAGGGGTGGCGGCCGAAGCCGCAAGTGGCTAAGCCTGCACGGAAGAAGAGTGGAGACCACTATGAGCTGGTCCCACCCCCCGCACCACGACCACCCTGGCCATCCGAGTACTCACTCGCCTGCATCTTGCCGGATGGCCAGGTCGAGCTGACTTCTGCTGGTGGTTGCAACCGTCGGGTGCACGGTCACCACCTGAAGCTGTACCTCAAGAGCGATGTGGATCCGCTCTTGGAGGCACCTGTTCCTGCACTTCCCTGAGTATCCACCATGGGCGTCCAGCTAAAAGACGGTAAAGAAGCGCTTGTGGGGAGGAAACCCCACCACAGTTTGATTTTCTTTCTTATGTTTCGAGTCGGATTGCCAACCAGTTTGGGTTTGGTTTGTTTTATTTTGCTTTGGATGATGTCTTATTGGGCTGACATTGGACCTAACATATTGTGTTTGAGCTTTTTTGTTCCCCTTGAGCTGTGTTGTGATCCTGACTGGTCCATTTCCAGTCTCCTGCAGTCCGTTCATACCGGTAACATCGTTCCCCTTTCCTTCCCTCTTCTCCATTGAGGGCAATGTCGATCTTAAGTGTGGGGGGAATGTTTATCTTTTGACTGCATTAGCTCTGTTTGTGTGCTTGGAGCCTAGTCCACTGTCCAAATCTTACGATTTGAGGGCTCCAAGTACTGCTGTTTGATCATATTGGCACTGTGTTTTGATGGATGAATTGATTGGTTTTCGGATTAATGCATGACGACTTGTTTGCGACTAGGACAACCTATGATGAGGACTGAGATGTGCAGTAGAACGATGTAGGGGTTCAGTTTTTCAACTGTTTGCTTGCCAACTGTGACTTGATCTGATTACTTGTCCTTGACAGTCGTTTATGCATCTAGTTCAGGGTATCAGAATGTGAGATAGAGCATATAGGTAGCCATGTGAGATTTGAGCCTGCTCGTTTCTTTCTTGTGCGATAGATCCCTCTTCCATGATGTGTAGCATTCACGTTGTCACTAGCTAAGATGATGGGGGCATAGGATTAGCCCACGCCCAAAACTGATTGTCCTGATGTGTCATATCCCCTAGTCAGCCCTTTGAGCCGTGTGTTATCCTTTCTTTTGGTCTATAATGAAAAAATCACCCTTGTTGCATCTTTTAGAAGGTTCCACAGAGTGGTTTTATATATTCTCTGCTGTTTCTGCTAAAGTCTATGTGAGTGTTGGAGGTAGTGCTTAAAAATTGGGCAGGTGTTTGAAATTTATGCAGAAGTGGGGGCTCTCTTAAGAAATGAAAAGAAAAATGAAAGAAAAACAAAGAAAAATTGAAAGCAAAAGAGAGTCACTACCAAAAATCTGAGTAATGCCCAGTAAGCAGTGTTTCTTAGCAGTCTGGCTTGGAAATGCTGATGATTATGCCTCCTTCGCTCTTGTGCTCTTAAGATATTGAGTAATGCAGAATAGCAGAAAGAAAATACCGGGTTGTTTGACTGTGATTGTGTGTTTGGAAAATGTGGAACCTTTTTGCTATGAATACTTCCACCACCTAAAAGGCCTTTTCCCCATGTCCAAGACCCTAGCCAGTCATTTGAACCTGTGTCTAAGACCTCCTGATTAGTTAGTGGTGACACCCCATATGTGAACTCTAGCATTTAGAGGCTGCCATCATGGTGAAGAGATGATAGGGATTGAGAGAAATAGCATGCGCATCTTTCGCATCAAAAAATGTCCTGACCCCACTGGTCGAGAGTGAGTGATTCATTTCCATTTTCTATATGCTCTTGTACCCCGGTGAGGACCTAGATTGCTCGGTCTCTATTCTGATGTTTTGAGTTGGATGCATGAGTCGACTGTTTTGAGTAAGTGGTTGAATCAAGTCTAGGTTGGCTAGTGAACAGACGGGAGACTCTTCCTTTACTCGATTTGCTGCACTCGAATGTCCTTTGTGGTGGTTGTCCAGGTTGTTATTGAGGTTGTGCATGTATTGATGTTTGAAAACCAGTGCGATTCACGTGTTTTGTGCCTTTATGACTTGTCCCCAGTGTTGGTTGATTGATTTGTAAGCTTACCTAGTGTCTGACTTGGTTTGCTTAGGGACAAGCAAACGGTTAAGTGTGGGGGAGTTTGATAGACCGATAATTATACATATTTTCACCCCTATTCTGGAGCCGTTTGTGCTGAGGAATCTCGTGTTTTAAGCCGATTTTACGCCAGGTTGTGTGTTTGTATCATATTTCACGTCCCGGCGTTGGAATCGAGGCGGAGAAACGAGTTCTGGGTCGAAAGGAGCCGAGTTGGGACTAAGGGGGCTGCAGGAGGAAAATACCCGGTCGGATGGCAAAATCCCCGACCGGGTATTTATCGTTTTTGGCACCCGTGAGAAACAGAAGGGGGCCCGGGCGAAGGCCTTAAATCCCCGGTCGGGGATTTTGGTGGTAGACCGGGGATTTTTGCCTTTAGTGGAACGGTGCGTTTCACAATACCCGGTCGAACCATAAAATACCCGACCGGGTATTTTGACCGGGTATCGCGACCAGGCAGCTGATAAAAGAGGAAGAAGGCCAATTTTCAAAGGGTTCCGAGTTTTTGAGAGAGAAACCGATACCTAGAGAGAGAAAGCGTCGAACCAGAGTTCTCAAGCGCCATAGATCGATCTTCAACACCATTGGAGCCCGTCTTGAGCTTGGAGAAGTGCGATTAAACGTCCAGAAGCAGGAATCCAACTTCACAGTATGATTTCCGTGTCTGAATCTGCTTTTGCTTCTTTCTCTATGGAGTAGTTTCCCCATTCATCTGGGTATGGAGAAACCTAGATTTGTATGCTAGGTCTGATTGTATGAACCCAAGTACAGAGTTTGTGAATTGATTATATTCGATTGAGGTTTGAATGATTGAATGACTTGAATCCTGATCAAATTCCTGTTGTTTCTGCTTTAACCTAGAATGATAATATCTGCCTAGGTTGATAGAGTATCCTTAATCGAAGGTAGTGAATTGGTGACTTTAGTCGAGGAGCCAGTTCACTATTCTGTACCGAATTCCATTCGGTAGTGGAGGTTTTGTTCATAGGGCCTCAATCTGTTTACTCCGGTGGAGGTTAGTCGCCCGCTAGAGACTCAGATTGAGAGGGTCTGGAGACCTTTAGTCGAGACTTCAGGCTAATTGAGAACCTTCCGCAGTATAACTTTCATGAAAACTGAACTTGGCAAATTGCAATCCGACTTAACTGCAGTCTAGGGGGAAACCATATCCGGGTGACCTCTCTTGACTTGACAACAAACCGTTTACTTGCTCTGTGTTTTGTTTGCTTGAGTTTCACTAAAAGTTCACTGCTAAATAACAAGAATTCACCGAGTAGTCATCACATCTAGGACCCGGGTTGACATTAAAACCCGACCCGCTATACTACGCTTTAGGAATTGGTTATACTTGGCCATTTTCTAGGGTGACAGTAGGAGTGAGTCAGCGGGGAGATTCCAATTGGTTATGTCTGTGCTTTATAGTCTAACTCAATTCTGGATGTCTATTTTCATTCTGCCTAAAGCTGTCATTAAAGCTATTGAGAAGTTGTGTAGTGATTTCCTGTGGGGAGTGGGAGTTGGTTCACGAAAGAAAGCTGTAGTGGCTTGGGCTAGGATCACTTTTCCTAAGACTGAAGGTGGGCTAGGGCTGAGGGATATGGCTTCCTGGAACTCTGCCTGTGTTACTACGCATATTTGGGCTATCCTGTCGAAGGAATGATCGTTATGGGTGGCTTGGATATGGGAATACAGAATCAAGAATGCTGATTTTTGGACTCTAACTAACAAGGCAGGGTCTTGGCTTTGGCTTAAGCTGTTAAAGTGTAGGGACAAATTGAGAAGTTTGATGTTTGTGCAGGGGGTGGAGTTCATTGGAAAGGGGACTTAATGGTTAAATTCAAAATAAAGAAAGTTTGGGAGGATATTAGACCTAGACAACTCCTTGTCCAATGGAGATCTCTGGTCTGGAAAGGGCCTTGTATTCCAAGGAATCAATCCTGGTTTGGCTTGTAGTAAATGATCATATTGTTACAGGTGATAAGGCTCAGGGATGGGGGCTTGCTGGAAATCATGGGTGTGTATTTTGCTCGCAGAATCTGGAAACAAGATCTCACCTATTTGCAGAATGTGAATTGTATAAGTCAATGTTTGCTGCTCTGTTCTTTAGGTATACAAATCGTGTGCCTGGAATTCAGTGGTTGGATGAGCTTCAATGGGCAGTTCTGCAGTTTAAACAAAAAAGTGTGGTTGCTCAGGCTGGGAGAGTCATTTGGCAGAGTCTGATCACTGCCATTTGGAGAGAGCGGTGCAGAGTGAAGTTTGGAGATGGAGTACTGGATACCAACATGCTCATTAGTCATGTAAAGCGAGACTTGAGGTTGTTTTTAGATCGTTTGTGTTTGGATCAGTTTTGTTAGATTCCCCTGTTTGGTTTCGATAGGTGCAGTTTCCAATTTTACTTGTCTATAGCTCTTCTTACTGAGTTGGCAGAGTGTGTTGTCAACAAGTAATATTGTTCTTTTTGATGAAATAGAAATCCAAACCGATTCATCACATTTAGCACTTATCTGTTAGAACTTGCGAATGATGGAAAAAGGGGTGATTGATTACGATTTGATTAGATGACTCAATCTTTGAATTATACTTCCATGCAATGTACCACCCTTCTTTATTTGCATGACTAGATCACTTTAGTGTGCTTGGATTTCTTTCATAGGGAAGGGATAAGGCGATTAGCACACGGAAGAAGGATTGGGGAAATTATTTTGTAAACAATTATGAAGCTCACTTTCTCTAATTATTTCATTTATTCCCGATGTGGGTGGAGTTCAGATCCAGCATCAAAGCAATCCAAGACTCGGTTATGGTGATCGCTATGGAGACACGAAACAGATGCGGTCGTGGGTGAGACTTGTTCTGTTTTTGTTGGCCACAACAATCCCTGGGCCCGTTCAAGTCCGCACGTGTACGGTATGTTGTCCCGTTCCACAAAGGAAAGAGAGAAAAATTGACACTATCTATTATACCCTCCTACAAACGCTCCTGGAGCAGGAAATTTGAAATGGCGGAATGGTTTTTTCCTTCCTGCTATTATATTATGTGTAGATTGTAGTAATTAGAACCCCACTTTTAAATCTGAAAGCAAGTGACCACTATCACAAAATATCATATTATAAAAACTTATCTGCAATCATGAGGTTATTTCGCTCAAAAGAAACTATGTTTTATATGTTGAAGATCAACATTATAGTTTGAATAGTTCAATTCGACAATGATCTCAGGTCTTGCATATAAATTTTGTGTAAAAGTGGTACGGATGAAGCTATTTCAACACTAATCAGAGTAGTCTTTGTTTACTGGAATCTAACTAGCAAAACATTTCAAATAAGATAAATGATGATACTGAAAAGGAGTATTATAACAAAAGCAACAAAAAATATAGTTATTTATCTTTAATCAATTCAAAAGTCAACCTAGAAGATCAACCAAATGAACTGATGTTAAGAGATCATACCTTACTAACAAGGAAACTAAATAACCCATCAGTAAGCTCTCCAAGCAAGAACACTCAACCTTTACATATTTACCCCTCTGAAAGTTGCTTTGCGTAACAATATATGTGGAGGAGGTTAGGCGGTTGTCGAGTTCGATGGGAAGGTTTGGAGAGACGGTGATAGTTGAGCCTTTAGTAGGACGGGAGCCCGAGACACTGTTTATCTTTAATCAACTCAAAAGTCAACCTAGAAGATCAACCAAATGAACTGATGTTAAGAGATCACACATTACTGTCAAATAAACTAAATAACCCACCAGTCAGCTCTCCAAGCAAAAACACTCAATCTTTCCATATTTAACCCTCCAAAAATTGCTTTGCGTAACAATATAGGTGGAAGAGGTTAGGCGGTTGTCGAGTCCAGTGGGAAGGTTTGGAGAGACGGCGATGGTTGAGTGTTTAGTACGTAGGTCGGGACACCATTTATACCTATTTACATTAGTTGCGGCTTTTCAATCCGTATTCGACAACCAACATCACTCAACATTTCCATATTTACCCCTCTCTTAAAGACACATGTTACATATATTCACTCAAAACTTCTATGTTCAAAAATATTGTTCCTTTATGGTAGTTATATTATTTAAGTCTATGTCAAGAATTTTGCATCGCTTCTACACATTCAATAGTCAATACTGCAATTTGATGTGCAATATTTGCACCAATGACATTAGGTTTGTGATTTTAAAATTATTCTCCTTTTATAAGATAAATAAAAATAGAATTAATTATTAAACTCGAATTAAAATAATCAAAGTATGAAGATAGAAGTATCCAATACCAAAAAAATATTTAGGGGAGAGTTAGTGGCTTAGCTAACTGTGATAGAAAATTCCAATGATTTTCAGATTTAAGCTTCATGTATGTTTTTAATTTAAAATGTTTAAATAAATTTGTTTAGTCTACCTGGTTATGTTTATTGTCTTTTCTCAAAGAGACCACAATTCAAATCCCATCACTTATGTATTTTTCCTGTAAATAAGAAAATAATAAATGATTGTGAAGACGAATCTACCCTTCCTACTTTTGCTATGGATGCAAGGATTTTGTAATGGGGGAAGCACCTTTCCCATTTCACTCTTATATTAGGGGTAGCGAAAGTAACCCGGTGGTTGAGTGTTTAGTGGGTCGGACAATTTTGGGCCCGTTTACATTAGTAGCACCTTTTCCATTTGCGTTATGCAAACCAACAACACTCAATCTATCCATATTTACCCTTCCAAGAATTGCTCTGCCTTAATAATAGAGGCAGAGGAGGTTAGTCGGTTGTTGAGTCTGATGAGAAGTTTGGAGAGACGGTGATGGTTGAGCGTTTAGTGGGTCGGGGCACTATTTGGGCCCGTTTATATTAGTAGTGTCTTCTCCATCCGCGTTCGGCAAACCAACATCACTCAACCTTTCCATATTTACCCCTCTCTTAAAGACACATGTGCCCCATATTCACTCAAAAATTCTGTGTTTAAAAATATCGTTACTTTATGATAGTTATAACAATTAAGTCTATGTTAAGAATTCTACATCGCTTCTACACATTCAAGAGTGCAATTCGATATGCAATATTTGAATCAATGACATTTCGGTTGCTAAACGTGGTGGAAAAGTCCTATATTCTTCATATTTAAGTTTCCTGTATGTTTTTAATTGAAAAAGATCACATAAATGTGTTTATTGTAACTGGTAATGTTTCTTATCTTTGTTCGAAGAGATCACTGTTCAAATCTCATTATTGATGTATTTTTTGTAAATAAAAAAATAATTAATGATTGTGAAGACGAATCTACCCTTTCTAATTTCGCTCCGAATGCAATTTGAATGAGCCTTCAAGTTTTCTCATTTGGATTTTTTTTTATTGTGTAGATTCCTTCCTCGCGGTCTTTACCTTTGGCGTTTTCTACGATTAAGTTCCTAATAAACAAAAATGTAACAACTCACAACTTCCAATCCTCCACAAAAGGGAAGTGCAGACAGTGAGTTAGGTGTATAAAGTAGAGTGGTTAAAAGCTAGACACTCGTGATGGCGATGGGGTGGGGCTGACTATATCTCAATATTCATGTCAGGTTTCATGCTAGTGCGGGTAGGGGCGGTATGGGATGGGCGGGTCGAGCCACTCTTACGTCTTATTTGAAAAAAAATACACATAATTTTATTGATTACGATAAAACGAATTGGAAAACACTTTGTAATGAAAATTTGTGATAATAGAATGGATAAATGAGTCTAACAAGTTGAAAAAATGACTCTAACTAGTTGAAGAAAATCAAAATAAGAGAAATATGTATAAATATTGTAAGACATTGAGATAGAATAGGCCAAGAACGGGGTGGGCAGGGCGGTCGAAAGTAGATACACATGTCCCGCCCCACGCTACTACGGGTCGTGTAATACACGCCTCATCCTGGGTCAGGTCATGTAATACCCGCAGGCCGGGTTCAATTGCCATAAGTACTAGACACTTTATGGGGTGATCTGGGTTTAATATCAAGTCAAGTGATTTAAGCTTATAGTTTGGACCATTAAAAATTAGCAACATTTTCATGGAGTCCTCCATCTTGAGGCGGATTCTGCAGTAGTGTCGTGCTGGCACTAGTGTCGCCTACTTTTTAGCCGTATTTAATGAGGACCGTTGATAGTATCCGCCACTTAATCAGAATAGGTTGAACCTATATTATATTAAAATCCTTTAAGTGTGATTGTATTTCTTTCTTTTTTTAGCTTCTCCTTCCCAAACTATCTTGCTCCTGCCGACCACTTTGCCTTCTCAGGAAAACGACACGTACATTCCGTGTCTCTTGATCGCTAATGGAAAGGGTTGGGAGGAGCTTGAAGTAGAAAGAGGCACCACTGATAGAATATGCTAAAACTAGTTAAATGATGGTGGAAGGAAGGGAATGGGAAATTGGAGATTTAGGTGGGTTGGGGGCGTTGATTCAGGGGGATTTCTTTTTATAATTAAGGCGGGTGATTGAGGGGGACAACTCCCGCGAATTCTCTTCTTCTTTAACTGGAAATGGAATGGGGATCCTCTGGGTCCCACCATTTTCGACAACCAATAAGCTTATCCCACGCCACAACCTTCTTTTCAGTTTTGCGGTCACGCTTATCCTGTTAGATGCTGGAGTGTGGACTTATTATGCTGATGCGATGGATTGGTCGAAAATAGCAAAGGGTTGGCCAATGCAAGTGCCAACTTCATGCTCTGTGATTGGTTGTTATTTTTCTTTTTCATTATGGATAAACAGCAACAACAAAATAAAAATGCAGTAAAGAAAGGAAGGTGATCAAATTGTTTCCCAGGTCATTAGTCGATTTGTTTCAGCCTTGATACGGCTTGGATTTTAAACTTAGATAAGTTTCGCTTACAAACCAAACAAACCACAATTAAGCGTTATCCAACTGGTTGAGTTGTAGACGAGTTCGCTCATTTTAAAATATTTGTGGTACTGTTTTATATTGCGCACAACAAACAACTAGTTTGTTTCCTCCATAATAAAACATTCGCTCTTACTTTCTCTGGTTCGTGCAAAAGAACGCTCTCATATATTTTTATGCTCTATGAAATCGCATAAAATAGAGGATATGGAAGGAATGCTATTTATAAGAGCAGAAACCCTAGAGTTTCCATCTTTAGTGAGGAATAAGTAACGTAGTATTTAGTAAGATTATTACTCCCACTAATTAATATGGGATTATATTAAGATAATTATTATGTTACTAGTTTGTCTTTGTTATTTTCATATATGATACAACACCAGATAATTAAGATACAAAGTCTTCCTAAAATTACAATCTCAATCCAACAAATCCAAAATCTACCCACCCACTCACCCGAACGCTTACCACAAACAAACTGCGTGCACGTGTAGTTTGAAGGTCACTTAGGTCCTTTCTCATTCACAAAAGTGAGTAACCCTAAATAATACACCATTTGGAGTATGAAACCTATATACACACACACACACACACACACACACTTTTTTGAAGACTTCATTTACCAAGGTGGTATTTTAGACTTCTTTTAGTTTTCAAAAAGTTATTCATTTCCAACAGTCCCACTTAATAGTTTTTTGAAACTTTCACTGAGCATTAACAGACAACATAAGATCAAGCATAAACTAAGGTATCTTTCATTTGAACATTAGCGTAGTTGTTACAGTTTATTCCAAAAGAGTGACTCGTGTGTTTATGGCTCAAGATGTCTATTCCGGTTTAGTGAACACTCTTAAAACTATTGCCCGCAAAATTTTATAGGAGGAGGTTCCACTTCCAAATTTACATAGGCGAGTCGATTAGAAGTACTCCCGAAGTTATGTACTTTATTCCACATGGAGTATATATCTTGTTACTATTACCTTAACCACTTTATGCTTCGGGAATTCATGCTTGCATGATCTATCTCATATTATACATAACTGGTTATTACCCATTGAACCTGATTCTTGGGATCCCCTGTTTATGCGCCGAGTTACCATAATGTGTATTTCATCGTTCTATGTGCATAAGTTACATTACCCTTAGCGATATTTTGGACTTTCTCTCTAGCTTATAAGGTCTTCAGTGGATCAACTAGATTCTCTTGTGATTTTACATGATCCACCCTAAATACTCCTATGGTAAGAATTCTTTTACAATATTGTGCTTACCGCGTACCTATAGTGTCTTACCGTTGTACTAATGGTTCTCAACTTTAGTAATAGTTACGGTCAATGCAATCAAAAGCGTAATTCTATGTAAAAGCATTTTGGTGACCTAGAAGTATAAAAACGTAAGCTTTTAAGGAGTAGATTTTGACTACACTTGTAAGTGAAAAGCGCGATTCTATGTAGAAGTATTTTGATGACCTAGAAGTGTAAAAGTCTAAGCTTTTAAGATTTAAAGCGCGATTTTGACTACATTGGTTTTTGTGCTATTACAATGGATCAATGTTGGGGGAACCGTTTTTTCCCATAAGAGAATCTCTGCTAGCAACCCTCTTAACCAACTCGTTTCTTAACTAGCCCTTGCTAGTGCTATCATTTTGTTTCCATAGTTGATTAAACTAGAAAATTTTGCTTCTTAGACTTCCAAGACGAAGCTCCTCTGGCTACGTTAAAACATACCTACTAGTTGCCTTGGAGTCTTCTAATAGAGATTCCAATCTTCATCAATATACCCTTCTAATACAACAAGAAACCTTTAATAGTATATACCAATCTTATTGTTCTCTTAAAATATCTTATGATCCTTTCAATAGCATTTCAATTATCATACTAGGAGAAGCATTAAACCTGCCAAGCAATCCTAAGATACATGTAATGTTGAGTTTAGTGTAGTCAACTTCAAATTGTAGACTACCAATTATGCTAGCATATTCATATTTTCTTACCCAGTCTCCAATGTTCCTGAAAAGATTCATAGTAGCACCACACGACAAACACGCAGACTTACAATCAAAGTAATTGTATTATTAATATATTTCTATGTACCCAGATTGATATATAGAAACTCCCTTTCTTGTCCTAGTGATATGGTTCCAAGCATAACACTAGCTTTATCCATATATTTCATATCAAAGTTCTCACACAACATTGTAGACATCACTGACAACATGAATATTTGAACCAAAGATCAATATTTCCTCCACATACAAACACATGATAGTGCAAGTGTCATCCATAGTGCAAGTGTTAGGATGTAAGCCTACAAGATATCAAGTCTTATTTGAATCCAACAATTCCATCATTAATGACTTCTTCCCACAAATATGCATCTATGAAAGTTAGAGTTTTTTGCAGGCTTATAAGATCTTTCTCTAGGGTAGATAGCAAAATCAGAACCAAAATATTTTGTGAATTTAATTTGTTTTCTTCTTGTAAATTCATACTCAGATTGAACACCCCAACTAGTTCCTTTATCACAATAGCATGTAGTACCACCCCACTATTTGTCAATGTGAATATAAATCATTCCCCAAAATATCGGCATCATGGAATCTGTAATAATATGGACATTCAAATCATAGAATCTATATTCTTTGCTAATGGCGACACAATAAGAAAAAAATCACATTCATAAGCTCTAGTACTCTACTAGTTTTTTAATCTTACTATTGCAATGATTCTCAAAAAATCTTTAACAAACATGTCAAGAGTATCACATTTGTAACCAAAAGACTAATTAGAGCAATCATTAATAAAGCAATAAAGCAAGTCTTTCTCATTCATAGTTAACATCCCACCGCGTTCACACACATGAGAATGAACAAAAACTGTTGTATTCTCTAAACACTTATTTGTGGGGTATTTTTATTATCTTAGATTGGCTACAGAAATTACATTTATCACAATAATTAAAATGATAGTTTGGAAGTGTGATGAAAGTTGCTCAAATTCTCCACTATACATGACAAAGATACACATGCCAAACATTGAAATAAAAGAGAATAATTTGTCTTACCAACTTCAAAATTCATCTTAAATATCCCATCACTTAGATGACTCTTTCTCTCAAATTTACCATTCTTAGTAAGGTATACAAATTAGCACACATATCTTGATGAAACCCATACTTGTTAAGAAGGTAGTATCAAACAAGTTTCGTTCTTATCTCAAGAGTAATCAAGACGTCTAGCATAGTGAATATCTTGCAAGAGGTAAATTTCAATTAAAATACTCACGAACCAATAACAATAGTGGTATCAAGAGTACCCAACAACACTTTCTTATCAACAAGGGATTTAGCGTATGTCTTGAACATAGCAGTTACAACCACCTTCCATCCAAGTTACTATGAGGTTAACTTCAGCTATCAGTTTCTGTCATCATATCCAACATATCCTCTTTTTCAATCAAGTTAACACTGGGACTAATGTTAGACTTGTTCATACACTCTCGTGTCACATGGCGTAGTTTGTCATTTTATGGCTTTGGCTCGTCCATACACAACCAAGACTGTGGAATAGCAATTTCTTTGGGGCGCCATCAGGCATCACAGGTTTTCGTGGTCCATTGTAGTGACCGAGATGCACTATTCTTGTGGCAATTTTGGCAGGAGGTGTTCACCTTGGCTAAGACAGAGTTAAGGATGAGTATGCCTACCACATGTGGTCTGATGGCAGACGGAGGTTGTCAATAAGCATCCGAAGGAGTATCTGAGGTGTTTCGCACACCAAAAGTCGTGCGACTAGTTATCCATGTTGTTGTGGGATGAGTTGTGGTACAACACCACGTACCATAGGGTGATCCGGATGACTCCCTTTGAGGCGTTGTATGGGCGCTCACCTCCGACATTGGTGAGGTACCAGACCGGCACCAAAATTGTGGACGTCGTGGATAGTTAGATGGCTGCTCAGGATGGGGCACTGAAGCAGTTGAGGCAGAATGTGGCCGCCTCGAATAACCGGATAAAGTAGTTGGCAGACGTTAGACGCCGAGAAGAGGAATTTGCAGTTGGAGATTGGGTACTTCTCCGACTGCATCCCTACCGACAGACCTCAATGTTCAGGAGGGCATATCAGAAGCTGGCAGCCCTCTAGTTTCGAACTTACCAGGTGTTAGAGGGAGTTGGCCAGGTGGCCCACAAGTTGTAGTTACCGGAAATGGCCCGCATTCACCCGTCATTTTATGCATCGCTGTTGCGCATGTACCGGAGCACCGACAAGCCAAACTCGCCACCGAGTCCGTTGGTGGATGAGGATGTAGGGTTGGAGTTGACAATGGTAGAACTATAAGAGACTGGGTGGGTTCGATGGGAGGGAAGCTGTTGGAAGAAAGTATTATTCGTTGGTAGCACGTGGAGGCTGACGATGCAATGTGGGACGACACAGAGACCATTCGTCTGACTTACCCAACATTCGAACTTGAGAGCAAGATCAGTCTTTCAGAGCGGAGGATTGTTAGAAACTCGCTAGTGAATGGGTTGGGTTAGAGGGGGCTCGATGCTGTTGGTATTGATTTGTTTTTTTTTTTTTTTTTTTGGTTTGCAGCACTATTTAAACCTTGGAGAGTATTTTCAAATTAAGCAAAGAATACTATTGAAATCTCTAAAAAAAAGTTATCTCTCTACTTCTCTCAATCCTTCACTAATCCTTCTCTTATTTTTTTGAAGTTGTGTTCATTAAGATAGAAGACTTGGCCAATCCCACGAGGGAAGTGTACAACCAAGCAAAGCAAAAAATGAATGGAACAAGCCCAAACAAAGAGTCCCAGAGAAAAATCCGGGCAGCCACACAACAAGTCTAAGTCTCTCCCAAACCCTAGCCTCTAAGTGCCTCCTCCGAAACTCATCCACCGCCGTGGTTGAGCACCACCATCGCACCGAACAAATTGCAGCCATCCACCCATTAAGCGTCATCGCGAGCAACACCATGGATCGGTTACCCACCACACCCGGAGGGAGAGATGAGGAGGAAAGCCACCACCGAACAGCCCACCCCGAGCCGATTGTTGTGCACTCCCGCGAACCACCACGAGAACCAAACAGAAACTGGATAACAGGTGGAGGAAACAAAGAGTTAGAATACACCAGTCTTCAAGCTCTTCCAACTAGGTCCTCGCCAAGGGCTGCATCTCCGGATCGCCAAGAACTGCAAGGCAAAACAAGGAGGTAGACCAAAGGAATGGAGAGGAGAAGCCACGTCGAATTTGTATCAGATCCAACTTCCATCGCATCTTGAACTGGAACAAGCCGGTCACCGGAGGGACGCCAACGGCAGTCTCATGGTCGCCAAAATTAGAGAGAAGGCAGAGAAGTAGTTTGAGAGAGAGGGAGAGAAAGGAAAAAGGGCTTGCAACACTAGTGGTGGTGAATGGTGATAGAGTTTTCTTCTCTAATTCTTCTCAATCCTCAATTCCTAACCTTAATTTCCATCTTCAATCTTGATCAATTGCCCTGAATAAGCAGGTTTCTTACATAGAGGTTTTAGAGAGTTGGTTGAGAAAATGAAGATGGTGTTGGAGCTAAAGAAACGAGCCAGCCGCCCAGCCCTGAGGTTTGCATAGGCTTGTTAGTTAAGCTGCTGTGGTGTCATCAAGTGCCTGTCTTTGATTTCCTTTTTGCAGCAATCGTATTGATGAAAGAACAATATAAAAGCTCGTGTAACCCATAGATCAAATTAATTTAAAACAATAAATGAATTAATGACCTCAACATCTAACAATAAATGAATGAATGACCTGAGCATCGAGAACCAGGCCATTCCAGTTACTAGGCAAGGTATTCCAAATCCAACTAGTTTCTGCGATGCAACTGTGCAAGGTATTCCAAATCCGTGTCCCTACAGACCAAAACCAAACCGTCAAACGTTCTAAATGGTTTCAGTCAACCTGAACCTTAAGTCTGGTTACAGTTACAGGGAAAAGTTGCCTAAACAATTTTTGGTAGTATGCTTAACTGTTCAGTTGGAGAAGCTTCATGACAAAAGAAAAGACTCCTACAATGATCTGCTGACCCTTGTATTAGATTCGCACAGATAAGGGTTCCAGTCAATTCAACATTTCATGAAAAAGGGAATATCGACTTCAGACTCTGGCAGACAACAATGTTTTTCGTGCAGTACACACTACAATAACGTCCACCACATTCCTGTTTCCAACAGCTACATCTCTTCCAAATCACCCCAAAATTTGGCTCTGCCATCTACACTAAAAATTCAATTCAACTATGGTCTCCTCAACAGCAAAATAATATCTCCTATTTCTACAACTTCTCTCTCTACCATTTGTTTCCGGTCTTCCGGGACATATTCAGCCACCATACAGCCTACAAGGACACATCAGTGAAAAAAGGAAAACAAATTGTGTATTAGTTTGATAAGTCACCTTTTCATCTGTACACAGAAATTCGGTTGCTACATTGGATTCGGCTTCCGTGGATTTTGCAATCATCTGGTGGTCCCGGCAGCATCATCCTCGCCACTCAGACTTCCAGGATCATCAACGGACGGTCGCTTTAATCTCTGGAATATCTCGTCGAGACTCTCGGGCGATGAATCGTGGGAGACGAGCTTTGAAGGTTCATGTGTCTGCCTTAGAGGAAGAAATCCCTTTGCCTCTATATTGGCTTTGAAGGTCTGAAACCCGTTCTTCATTGACTCCCACCTAGCAGTAAGACCAGATGAAGATGAAGACATCCCCCCTCGAGTTGTGTTGTCGGAATCTGAGTTCCCTGCATCAAGCAATGACACCTTAGCGGAAGCTATGTTCTTCTCCACTGGCCTCAGGTTGGAAAGTCTACTCTGCTGTCTAACCGCAGCATACTTACTGCTAAGAGCTTCTCTGCTCGGATTGTATCGACGAGTCTCTTCCTTTGAAACTCTATTCAATGAACCTCCCGCTTTGTCATCGGTGATCAAATTGCTTGTAGACTTCATTTCCACCGTTGTCTTATCCTGCAATTTTATCCACTTGCCAAAGCTAAATACCAATAAAAAACAGATGCACAGGGGATATCTTGTTTATACAAGATTTTTAAGAAAACCATGGGTGTTTCTGTTCTAATACTAAGAATAAGTAAAATGTTTCAAGTTTTAATAGACGTGACAAAAATGTGTTTGGTTGGATTTTGAAACAGAATTATAGGGGATGGTAAGTAGTTTGTTTTTAAGCTGAAGCAAAGTGATATGAGCATGAAGCATCATTAACATTTGAGTTAAGATGTTCACCATGTTGTTGCTGGCAGACTCAACATCCATGCCGTTAAAGTTCCTCGCTAATGGGACAACATGCTCACCGACTCCCTGTCCTTGTTCTAACCACAATCTTTCTGCAAAGAGTCAACACAGCCAGTTTCAAGAGATACAGTTAAACGTATGAAGGACAGCGTGATTTGGGTTCTTGATTCTATAAAAGAGTGACATATGAGCACTCACCCTTCTGAAGAATAATTAGTCCTGAAGGATCAAAGCCATCTGTATCATAAACCTCTTCCAATTGCCAAAGAAACCTAGTAAACGGTCGAAGAAGTTGCTTGCGACCAGCAGAGTGTAGAGAACCATGAAAAGTGGATAGATTCTGTTGAAGCCAACTCCAAAAAAGGGAACAGCGTCATTAATCTTCCCCATTCGCTGCAATCATATCGTGGCACAAGACCCATGTCAGTAATAGTATGTACATAAACCTTAAGTAGAAAGTGAGAAAGAGCAGGGGGGTCACTCTTCTACAAAGCATACAAAGATCACAAAGCTCATTGAGGAGGCTCTAGCTGGAGAAGATTCAAAAGACAACTAATCACAGTGAGCAGAAAAGCAGACTAAGATTCAAGAATTCAAAGAAAGTAACCATGTTTGAGAAGGGAATAAACTATCAAAGGTGTCAAAAGTGCAAATTTTATTCATAACAAATTACCTCCTCAGTGATCCATTTTGTGATTTTCAGGGTAAAAAAACAGAATCCTAATCTTCTAATAAAAGGTAAAGTACACAACAATGCCTCTAGTCTCATTCCGTTTTCAGCAAGCTTAAGATACTCGTGAACTTTTATAGGATTGAGCAATGAGAATTTTACCTTTTCAAATACCGTATCCTTATCACCGAGATTAATGAGGTTAAGATAGTTGTATGAAATTGGAGGAGCATATCGAGCAACCATCCTGATGAATGTGCATATTAAAACAATTAGAAACATAAGAAATAAAAATAAAAACTTCTCAAGTTCAAAGAGCGTCTTTGGACAGCATAGACCAATATAGCTTTGAGAAACACTCACGAGCATATCATAAGCAAGCTCACAGAACTTGTTTGTCGGGGAGTTAGTGAATAGAACATCAACATTCCAATTTTGAATAATGAATAATATGTGCAGATGCACATATACATCAAAGGCACAAGAGCTGAGACCTGGACATAAACCAAAAAAAAAAAATAACATAAGAAACAGTAGCCTAGAACTGAACCTCCATCCCCACCTTAATATAGTTTATGAAAGCAAGAACAAAGGGAGTGTACCTGTACAAAAAGTTCTTGCCGTCCAACAGATTTAATAAGGATAGAAAAAAGTGACAAATCAACGCCAGTAATTACAAGTGTTGCCTCAGCTAAGAGAATTGCAGCTGACATGGTGCCAAGTATAATAGCCAAGAGCTTCTCAAGTTGCTTCCTCAGTACGCATCTCCAAAGAAATTCTGGATTCATATAAACATGAAACGAGAAACACTTAATACAACCAAAATCAAGTATAAGGTAATTCATTCAGGAGCTCTCCTTTGAATGTCAAACTCACAATGACGCACCCAGCAAGGGTGAGACCTACACAGTGTGAATACTGCCTAGAATCAGTATGGTTAATGCAAGTAGCTTTGTAGAAGTTTCCAAGACACTGGTTTATATGAACTTATTCCTGGCTGGAGCTTGATGTTAATTAGTACAGTTGAGTTGCCAGTGAATTTTGACCATAACTCCGTCAGGAGTGAAAAAAGTAGTTGGCTACGCATTGATATCTATGGGGGATCAATGTGCTGTGGCATATGAATGAGTTATAACTAACCCTAGGGAAACACGAAGACACCTTTCCTCAATGTAAGTTCAGCAAACCAAGATATGTGACAGCAATCTGCTGCAGCGCAACTTTCTGAATCGATTGCAACTCCATGCATGTCACCTGTAGGATTATCATGGACTATCCTCGTCCACACTACAGATCGATTTCATCATAACTAAATAGGATATTAAAACATGTTACGGACCTATTACCCCCATGGATAACACTGTGTAAGTACTAAGTATTTTTCTTCCAGCAAGTTCTAAATCCATTAGTTTTTTGACTTTTTCCATCATGATTACAATTGTCGGGTGGAATAAGTCTAAACCTAAAGGACAAAAACACATGCAAAACTGGTACTTACCTATGGTATCCACCAATGAACCCAGTGTCCCACTTCTAGCAGGTCTGAAGCTGGACATGTATTTCCTGATAATTCACACATTGGCATGTTAGAGAAAGAAACTCGAAATTGATTATAGGGGACATCCTCAAGTAAAGAACTCAAGGTCATAAAAGAGGCCCACCATCCAGTTGAGTTTCTGCGTTCATAGTTTTTAATTGCATCTTCGAGTTCAAGAGCTTCCAAGACAAATGTCATGTATTCACTACAACACGAAAAAAGATTAGATTCTTAAGGTAAGCAAATAAATTCAACCAGATTCAAAGCTAACTCTAAATTGTGGCCATCAACTTCAACAGTAAAGCAACTAACCGACTCTTTGGGCGTATCAAACTAAGTTAGCAAGAAACCATTAAGCTGTTTTCTAAGAATAGTAGGGGCCTTTACTCTGTATGAGGATGTTTTTTTTTTTTTCATTGACAGAATATTACCAAGAATATTCAACTATTTGGTTCCTTTAGAAACTCCTACAAAGAGTACACATCTTTTACACTAAAGGGGATGACAAGATTTTCTTGAAACTCTCAAGCGATTTTCCTCAGCAGGATTCCATCTTGTTCTGGCCTACCCACTAAAGGTTGCTTAGGCTTACTATCTCAAACCTTATCACCCTAGTGAACCAGTTGTTCCTCTGTTGACAACGAAATTCTATTTCCTTCTGATCTTCACAGAACTAAAACCAAAATTTTCCTTCTAGAATTCGGTTGGGGCAGTTGGTGGTGGAGCAAAAAAAATGGCTCGTCAACCCATTAGAGCAACTCTTAGTCCAATGCATGATAGATACATAACCTGATAGAACCCAAGTATCACACTCATATATAACATGCATTCAATATACCTTTTGTAACGATAATATTCATCTCGAGCTCGTCGAAGATGACGCCTGAGTGTTGCCATTGATTTCTCATCTGTGTCATAGTCCATATCATTTTCCCCCAGTCGACCACCTTGAGGCTTAAAAGATGGATCTTGCCTAAACTGCAGAACAGAATAAGAATATCAGGAATCAAGCACAGCACATTTCAGATCAAGAGAGAGAAAATGAGGATAAACTATACCAGCTGAGCCAGCATATTGTCAATGACATCCATGTAGGGTCGCAAAGGATCACGCTTGGACATCTGATTTGATGTTGCTTGAGCGACCTAAAACAGGAGATACAAATCAAAAGAAATGAACACAACTTATCCATAGCAAATGAGAGCAGACCGTTTGGAAACTTATCAAGTAAAAAGGAAAATCCTATAACAGTTTACTTTTCTTTTATAATTTACGAAAAGCTAAATCATCCAAAACAAATGTTGCACAAGTATTTAATACGCCTTGTCATTGTTGAGTGCTAGGATTTAGAGATAAAACATGAATTGGCCATCAGAGAATGGTTGCTGGCCAACTGAGAGATCAACAGTGGAAAAACCTCTGAACTGCTAAATATAACGAAGCAAAAGAATGACTGCAAACAGCATCTTTAAGACTTAAGTGCTCAATTCTTGAATAATCAGACATAGGAATGTATCTCCTACGCTGTCTTCCAAAAGGAGTAACACTCACCACAATGGCATTGGAAAATTCCTGATGGGCATCATCAAGTTTCACAGCCATTTTTGCAATCTTATGAGAAAGAACCTTTTGTCGTATAGTCCAATCTGCGTTTCTCCACAGAGTCTTTGGAATCTCACTCAAACCAAAACCAAGAAGAAATGCACCTGTCACAAGTCCAAAAGTATTTGAGCACGCCATAGCAAAACCAAGCACACCATTAGTCCTGCCAATGAGAAACCAACAAGAAATGAGCAATTGAAACAAAAGCATACCACATGCTTATACCAGTAGAGATTCAATCCCAGTTACACCCACAAAAATATCACAAGACTTTCCATAATGAGATTCTCGGAAACCAGCTCGAAAGAAAGAAGGGGAAGAAAGGTACCTTATCTTGTCCATCATTATTAGAAGAATAAGTCCAAAGAGGCCAACAGATCCAACAATCAGATAGAAGATTAAGTTAGCATGTATGCTGGTCTTCAACTTTTCAGTCATAGTAAAGTCTCCAGCATCTTCGAAACCCTGAATAAGGGGCACTAAACCCCTGTGTAGAAATTAAAAACAAACAGCTTTAAATATGATAAAGTTTCATCTCTGGACAACGAATTGTTGAAAATGATCAATATCATCAAATGCATCGCTAGTGTCTCATACATATCAATAGGATAACATTTGAGAAGGGCTGGGAATAATCAGACAGAGAACAAGTCTATTACAAGTACATCAGTTACATGATTACATAAACTTAATTCCACGTCTAATTGTATTCTTTTCCACTGAAGAAAAAGGAGTCAACTCAGAAAGCTAATAGTGAGAGATAGTTATTGGCCTCAATCAGCTATACCCTAGTCAAATACTTACAGAGAAGTACGAGAACTGAATACACAGCCGGGCAGAATTAGGAAGACTTAACTTCTTTAGCTGATGCAACCGACTTCCAAACATCATTAGTATGGTAAATGCATAAAACGGATCCGAGGGATTCAACGTACCAAGTAAGTAAGAAAGTACTCCAATACGACCAGCTCCAGAGGAAAGAGATTGCGCCTGTTTCGAACCCAAACATAGTCTGTGAACATACGAAAAGCACCGTGCATGTTAACAAAACCCAAGCCAATGAAATCAGCAGACAGGAAATGCTTTAATTCCATCACTTAGACAAGATGCTGGCTATCTTGAAGGAAAACAAGGAGTTGCCAAATTGATAACAAACATGTAGATTCACCTAGGATCAAGACCATCTCCTACAAAGGAATAGAAGGCATTCGTCCCTAGTAAAAGATCCCAATCGTTCTCTCTCAAATTTCCGCTAGACTACATTGTTCACAGCAACTAATCTCAATTCAATTCCGAATTCCAGCACAAACATAAGACGCAGAACCTTCGTAGATGAAGCAAGTGACCGAATCACAGAGAAAATAAACATGCTAAGAGAGAATTACCGTCCAGATATCTGCGGGAACGAGAATGATGATGGAGAGGGAGCAAAACCAGGTGTATCCGACAGTGAAGAGAACGTAACGCGGCACCTCTGGCCCGGCGAAGTATCTCAACGTAGAGACGACCATACCGAGGGTTAGAGGCAACGAGATCAGGTAAAAGACCCACATCTTTCCCTTCCTCGATTCGAATTTCGTGCTTGCTGGTGTTCCCCTTCTTCACGACCGCGAAGAGACGGAGGAGAGAAAGGGAGAGGTCACAGGAGACTGGATCCGGGGAAGGCAACGGCCGATGAGGAAAATATATTCCGGCTCGTTTGGTTAAGCCTTCAGCTAGTCTCGTGTGGCTCCTCCATATCCAGGGAGTCTCTGAGTTCGTACGTCTTCTTTGTTTGTGTTATTGCCAAGGAATAGTTGGGTGTCGTCTTTCCAGTTTCCACGTTTTCACTTCTGAAAATTTTGAGAGAAGGCTGCAAGACAGTCAAAAATCAGAATGCCGATGGTGAATGGCAACAGCCGATGGAAAAACCACGTTAGAAACTCGACTCATTTACTAACGAGCCAAGTTTGAGGTTAATTTTGTTCAACTTGTGAAGTTCGCGAGTTAGCTCGATTCGATGGCTTGTTGAGTTCAACTCGTGAGTTGGCTCATTTAGAACTTATGAGATGTCTCAACATTGTGGTTTGAGGGCCAACTTGATCACCGACTTATGGATGAATCGATCTAATTTGGACTTTCATAATTCATATGATTGTTAAATTATATATCTCACATGTTGAACATGTAAGAAAATATGTCTTATTTTTAATTCTCTAAAGAAATTGCCTTTGAATCGGAAGCCCTAGACCATACCAACTCGCTTTATGTACAAAATTATTTCGATACTATAAAATAACATGATTTGAACTAGTTAAAATTTATTAACTAAACAATATGACACCTACAAATTATAATATAAGATTAATTAATGTTGAACATTTGATTATTTTTTTAACCATTACATCAATCACATGTACCATACACGACATACAAAATGAATGTATCAAATACGATCTAACGTGAACGGAAATATGAAAATAATGGAGGTCTGTACCGTAGTCGACCCAATCCAGATTTGCAGGCAGGTAGGTTGTCAAGCCCACTCATTAGGCCCTTTCAGTTTTCTGCAAGGTTGTCACCCTGCGGGCTGACCCGGACCGGGTTGAGCTAGTGGGTCAAGGATTAATGGATCACCAGTTTTAGCCCGAAAATATGGAAATAGTCATTATATTATACTTATCGTGATAAATTATATCAAATCTCATCTAACTTATGAGTTATGACATATAATATTATACCAAAATAACATGTCATACTTATATCGTGAAAATTCACACACACTTATATAACATCAATATTCAAATGTTCAGTTTAGAATTCCAAAGATTGCTAGGCAAAAAGAAAATTCGAAAAATAGACGCATTTCGCAAACCTAAAAAAAATGACACAAATTTGACCTCCAACCCGGTCAGAGTCAAATTGGATCAACCCACGAGTTGATCCGCGGGTTGAGATTTGAGAACCTTTTCCGCGCCGAAAAAGCCTTTTCATTCCTTGAGTATAATGATAATCCCGCTTCCCAAGTCAAACTGATTTAGGAAAAGGAAATTGTCTGCAACACGTTCCCCATATCCACCAACAAACAAGTTTCCACCAATAAACGGCGAACGTGAAACTGCCTACGTGGATCGCAACGCAACAGGTAGCACCCAGCTCAGAATCTCTGCTGCTAACCGCGAACCAATAGGAATCCAGTATTCACAAACAGAGATCCGTGACACCTCCTAGGAAGTAATCTCAGCCGTCCATCAAACGCAAGAAAACACAAATCAGTATCTTATAAACCGTTGGATAATTTACTGAACAAGCACACGGATAGTCAATCACATCCGTCGATCCTTCACCACCGCTCATTATAAATAGTCCTCGGCGGCCCTTCAATCCGAAACTTTTCCGTGCTTTTAGAGAGATAAAGCAGACAGAAGAGGAGCGAGAAGAAGGAGAAGAGGAAGAAGAGCGAGAAGAAGAAGAGGTATGGTCTTTTTTCCGCCCCCTTGTTTCTTCCGTTTCTCGGTGTAGGAATATTCATCTATCTGGTTATTTGCCCTGAGATTCTCGCTCCGTTGTTTCCGATTCAGTCCGTCTCGTTGCTTCTTCTGATTTCTTCCCCGCGATAGAGTGCCCATGGATTTTCCCCATTTCGTTTCATTGCATTGGCAAGTAGTTTCTCCTCGAATCAACCTCTTCCTTCGTAGACCGGCGTCGATTTATTGAAAAAAGCCCGGGGTTAAGCTGGCTGCAGGTTAACGAATTAGGGTTTATGTGCTATTTAGACTTGATTATGTCGTTTAGAGTACAATTGTTACCTTGGAAATCTAGGATTCTTCGCTTCCAGAAGAAATTGTGATGCAATAGGGTACACTGTTTAGGAAATCTGATGGACGCTCTTTAGTTTGAATTCAAGTCTAGTTTCAGAGTTGAATAAGTTCTTCTTCCTTCAAATCTGGGGCGGTTGAGTATAATTTTAACTGGGTAACTGTGAGCTTGTATAATATTGGTTCCTGCCAGAGATTTTGTTATTGGTTGTAAAGATTGTGTTCTTTCAGCGCAGATGGCTCGTACAAAGCAAACTGCACGCAAGTCCACTGGAGGAAAGGCTCCCAGGAAGCAGCTCGCTACCAAGGTTTTAATCTTTTCCTTCCCCTTCTATTATAAGTTGTTCAGTTTCTTCACCTCTCTCTTCTGTGCATGTGTGATCTGAGCGTTTTTCTCTGTTCTTTGATAGGCTGCCCGTAAGTCTGCCCCCACCACTGGTGGTGTGAAGAAACCCCATCGTTACAGACCCGGAACTGTTGCTCTTCGGTGAGTTTAAATCTGTAATTCTATGTTGGTCTGATTTCAAGCTTGGTGTAATGCTTCTGATCCGTTATTTGGTAAATCGTGTGCAGTGAAATCCGTAAGTACCAGAAGAGCACTGAACTTCTGATCAGGAAGCTGCCATTCCAGAGGCTTGTTCGTGAAATTGCGCAGGATTTTAAGGTATCTAGTAATAATGCGTATAATTCAATGTTCTTCCTGTTCCGTTGGTGTTTGCTGCCACTGTTCTAATCTCAGTTTGGCTGATTCTTGTTGTGTATTGCAGACTGACCTGCGTTTCCAGAGCCACGCAGTGCTTGCTCTGCAGGAGGCAGCTGAGGCATACCTTGTGGGGCTGTTTGAGGACACCAATCTGTGTGCCATCCATGCCAAGCGTGTCACCATTATGCCCAAGGATATCCAGTTGGCCAGGAGGATCAGGGGTGAGCGTGCTTAAGGACCAATTAGAATGTGTTGTGGTTGATATCTTCTGGAATGGGAAGATGGTCAATGGAATGGTGTAATTTTGGGGGGTTGGTTTTTGGATGTAGTAATTCACTGTTGTTTTCTCTGCCATTAACTGGTTTAAGGGTAGATAAAAATAGTTCATCTTGGGGAACTTAGGCCTTGTTGAATTGAACATTGCTAGCTATGTGATATGGTTGTAATGGTGTAGTCTTGTGATGTTTCATTCCTGATTCTGGACCTGAACCTTTGATAATATATAGTTTCTTGAACATTGTGGATTCGGATTCTTGCCTTACGTTGTACTTTCTTGGGTCAATTTTGGGTGGGGACTGTCAATTAGGGCTTACATAGTAGGTCTCTGCAAACAGACTGAACCTGAAACCCGAAAACTGTTACCCTCACAACCTGATCCCGATAAGGAAGATTTTGGGTTTTGGCCCGAAACCCGATTGCAAAGTTTGCGGCTAGGGGTGTCCATTCGGGTTCAGTTTTTTGGGTTTACCAGTTTTGGGTTCGGTTTTGCTTATCGATTTTTTGGGTTCTGGCTAAAAACCTCCAATGAATAGAACTTAGCCAATATTTTTAGACGTTTGGGTTTTGGTTTTGCTTTAACTGAACCTGAACCATATAGGAATTTTTTGGTTTCGGGTAACCGGAACCCGCAAGTCCTTATCAGGTTCGGGTTCGATTTTAGTGATTTTCAGTTTCGGATTTTCGAGTTTTTTCGAGTTTCGATTTGGGTAACCGAACTCGACCCTAACTGACACCCCTATTTGCGGTAGTGCATCCTTCTTCTTTTGTCCCTTTTTTGTTTTTCCTGATTCGTCTTGGGCTCTTGCCTCCTGGCCATTTTCATTAATTAAACATTAAGATCATTTAAATATATTTACACAATAAATAAAAGTCAAATGAGAAAACTTGAAGCCCCATTTCAAATTTCATGCATCCAAAGTGAAAGTAGGAAGGACATTTTGGTCTTCACAATTACTTTTTTATTTATTTATTAAAAAGACTCTTACTAGGATTCGAACCATGACCATTTTAAAGAAAAACAAAGATCATAACCAATCACAGTAACTACATTTGTTATATCTTTTTAAATTAAAAACATATAATCGCAGAGGGAAAAAAACCTTCCCACATTTCAAATTCCCTGCTCCAGGAGCGTTTGTAGGAAGGGTAGAATAGGGAGTGTCAATTTTGTTCTTTTTCCTCTGTGGAAAGGGCCAACTTACCGTACACATGCGAATTTAAACGGGTCCAGGAGTGTCAATTTTTTTCTTTAAGTCCTTTTATTTCTCCGTGGTGGTAAAATTTACACAAAAAATAAAATCCAAATGAGAAAACTTGAAGCCCCATTTCAAATTTCATGCATCCAAAGTGAAAGTAGGAATGACATTTTGTTATTCACAATTACTTTTTTTATTCATTAAAAAGACACTTACTAGGATTCGAACCATGACCATTTTAAAGAAAAGCAAAGATCATAAGCAATCATACTAAGTACATTTGTTGTATCTTTTTAAATTAAAAACATATAATCGCAGAGAGGAAAACCCTTCCCCCATTTCAAATTCCCTGCTCCAGGAGCGTTTGTAGGAAGGGTAGAATAGGGAGTGCCAATTTTTTTCTTTTTCCTCTGTGGAACGGGCCAACTTAGCGTACACATGCGGATTTAAACGGGTCCAGAAGTGTCAATTTGTTTTCTTTAAGTCCTTTTATTTCTCGGTGGTGGTAAAATATATATGAAAAGGCAAAAACAATACTCCTTTTTATTGCTAAAAAGAAAAAAAATAAACAATAAACTAATGCATGGATTCTAATGGGCTAACCACTAATCATAAAATAAAAGAGTTGAATGGGCCTGACCTACACGGGATTTGCCCATCAAGTAAAACAAATGAACATCATAGGTTTGCCATTCTAAAACAAGCTATTTTCTCTAGCATAATATATATTATGCTATTATTTTATATCTTAGTGACTAAAATATAATGTATTCAATGGTTCAACCTCGACCAGCCCAATTAGTCCAATTTTTATCATTTCAAATATATATTATGTAATTATTTGATATCATAATGATTAAATTATAGTGTATATTATAGGGAATCGTATGGTATTTGTTAGTAAAAAACTAAACAGAAATATCTATTTGGTTATTTTTAACATTAAAACAATCCTAAACATTTTCAGTTTCCTTTCGAAATTCTATATTTTTATTCCCGAATCAGTGATGTGCAAATGGCGAATTGCAGTCATCTCTTTTCTTTCATTATTTTTTATTTTCAAATAGAAATTTTAAAAGTAAAGAATAATTAGAGTTTGGCATGGGTCGGTCAAACAGACTGAATTTCAAGTTTTGGCCCGTTTTGATCAAGTCTAATTTATAATCACATGGTTCCTTGATACCCGATAAAAATCTCAATCCAAACCAGTTTGGCAGGTGAATCCGTGTTTACCACCATTTTCTAGGGATACAGGAACGATGGTTCCTATCCCAAATCGTGTTGTTCATTCTTAATTTCTTTAGATTTTATCATGGCTTGGCAAAAAACCAGAAAGCACAATGATGACGAGATGAAAGTTTTATAAAGCAAATTAATCGGCCAACGGGCCGAGTAAAAGCTAGCAACGATTGTGAGATGCTCATTTCCCGAAAATCGGCGGGATATGCGTTTTTTTATTCGATTTTCTGGAATTTGGTTTCTATAAAACTTACTCCACCTCATCATATTACCAGAAACAATATTATTTCACAAGGTAACAGGTACTTGATTTTGGTTCATAAGGCTGATTTTTTATTCGTTGCGTCATTCATGTCTCTTTTCGACTAAAATTCACTATTTTTATCACGTGTTTCCCTAAAAAAAACTATACAACAATAAGCTATACACCCTATTACATTATCAAATTTAATACCTCACCTTCCTCCGGCCAAATGGCCGGGGCCCACACTAGTTTAAATATTATACTTCATGTATGAAAAAAGGTCATTTTCTCTTCTCTCTCTTCGTTTCTCTGAACTCTAAAATCGAGTTTTTACCGATGGCGGCCGTGACTGACGGTGCGGCAGCCGTCGATGACGGTCGATCGTGGGCGTCGTTGTTCGGTATCCCGGAAGACAATCGGTTGGACTACTATGAGCCGGAGTACGTTAATGGCTCGCTGAGGATTTCGAGGAAGGTTGTGGAAGGAGCTAAACGTTGGGAGAACAGTTTAGTGGGGTAGTTCATTGATTGCCCTGCGTCAATTTCGTCAATTCGATCCTGGGCTAATTGGCTATGGGGAAAAGATGGGGAGATTCGTGTTTCAGGTATGGGGCGGAGACTAGTACTCTTCCAATTCCCTAATGCTGAGATTTGTCAGTGGGTATTCGAGAGCGGTCCTTGGCATCATAGGGAGAACTCGTTGTTTCTGCGCAAGTGGAAGCCAGGGATTAGCCCCTTGAAGATGGATAATTCCTCGTTGCCCATTTAGGTGAAGCTTTCGCATATGCCGACAGAGTTAACTTCAAAGGAGGGATTGGGGCGAGTAGCAAGCTCTCTTGGGCGTCCGCTCTGTATGGACAAGTCCACTACTCGAGGTAAGAAGGTTGGGTTCGCTCAAATCTGTGTTGAAGTCAAATCCAGTGCAAAGAAGATTTCCAAGCTGAGTGTTACTCCTGATGGTTTGCCTGAGCTATTCATAGATGTTGAGTATTGTCATATGCCTAAGGTATGTGAAAAGTGTAGTTGTTTTGGCCATAGTTGCACAAGCCTGTGGAAGAGCAGCAACAAGAATGACAGAAGAAGGTTTCAGTAATTGGTGAGGCTCAGTTAGCTCCACAATCAAGTGATGGGGAAGTGCAGAGTGTAGTCTAGGAAGCTGCTATTACAGAAGCTGGTAATGTCCCTGTGGAATCTGGCTGAAAAAGCAAAGGAAGTGCTGATTGAGAACCCGATAAGTAGTCCTGCCTAATGCTAGAACTCCTTCACCACAAGGAGGCCTGGTTGATGAAGAACGGTTTACCCTGGTTGTCAATAAGAAGAATAGGGTATGGTTGGGCTCCAGTTCCAGTTCCAGTTCTCAGAGGCAGAGGGATTTATCAGGTAGGCTGGCTGCTGGATTGGCAAGTGGGAGAATGGGGGCTAAAATTGCTTTTCCTCCTCCTCTGTCTCCACCAAAGGGTAGAGGGAGGGGGGAAAAGCGTGGAAAATGAAGATCCTAAGTTGGAATATCAGGGGTTTTAATGCCCCTGATAAACACTCGGCAGTGTTAGAATAGCTGAGGGTGAAGAGGATTGATATAGTGGGTCTATTAGAGACAAGAGTAGCAGAGGAAAATAGTAATACTATAATAACATGTCGTTTTTCTGCCTGGAAGCATCTAGCTGACTATACTAATTCTAATAATGGTAGGGTGGGGATTTTCTGGAGGGCAGGTCTAAAGGTTACTCTAGTTGATGAAGGCAAGCACTACATACAAATCTTGGTGGATGATATTAAACCTTTTCATGTGGTATTTTTCTATAGTCCTAACAAGGAAGCAGAGCGCAAATTACTCTATCAAGAGCTGATGCTTCCTAGAGATGATGGAGTCCCAATGATCTTTATGGGGGACTTTAATGCAATATCTGATGTTACTGAGTCTTCCAGTACCGAGGTGATTACTCAGAGTATGCAGGATTTCCGTGGTTGGATTCAAGGCATGGAGTTAACTGATTATAAAGTGACAGGCTGCTGGTTTACTTGGTGGAATCGCCAGAGAAACAATCCAATAGCTCGAAGGATTGATAGGGTTCTGGTCAATGAAGCATGGTTGGAGGGTTTTGTGGAAAGCTCTGCTTATACTAATCCTCCGGGGGTTGACTGGGGCAAGCAGGTCTCAGGGTTATGTTTGCTTTGTCCTGGAGGTATTGAATCTCGAAATCATCTTTTGGTTTCTTGCTCTTTTACAGTGTCTGTTTTGCGAAAATGCTTGAAGCAGTTCTCCCCCCAGTGGATGAAGAATGGAGTTCAGTAGTGGCTTGGTGTGTTCATCACTCGGGAAGGAAGGTTCCAAGACATGTGTTGTGTCGATTGCTTTGGAGTACAACTATAAGCTATGTTTGGAGCGAGCGATGTATCAGATTATATGGTTCCAAGTTGGCTAGACAGCCGGATGTGTTAGTACAACAGGTACTTGCTGATGTTTCTTGTAGAGTTTCTTGTGACCCTACCCTCCAGGAAGAGTTAGAGCATATAGAAAGAATAGTTTTACCTATTTAGGTTTTCTTTTCTTTTGGTTGTAACAGTTTGAGAGGCACATCAATCTTTCTTTGATGGTTGCCGGTGCTTAATGAAATTTTTGATTTCGCATAAAAAAAAATATATTCAAATATTAATTTATTATTGAAATAATTATTTTTATATATTCTATAACTATTAACGTAGTATCACTAGTTTAAACAAAGTAAAACAACTATAACCATTAACGTACTATTAAATGTATCACTAATTTAAACAAAGCAAGACAACTATATGTAGAGAAAAACTTCAATAGGCCGGGTGCACCAGCATGGATTAGTAATGTGGTGCACCGAGCCAATCACGTCCTGCCACCTGGAATTTAGTTATGGAAAATATACTTTCCTTTTATTTTGTTGCGTTGCATCTGAAACAAGGAAGTTAACGAGCAAGCCTCTGTTTCACATCAAATAAATAGCCATGCCCGATTATTCAATCCTATGCTAGAACTATCAAATTCGGAAGACCAATTGAGAAAATCATGGAAAACTTATCTTCCCATAACTTGAATTGACTAAATCAACTCCTCTGTTCTATTTGAAACATCTTCTGTTTTTCGAACTAACTAAACAATGAAACCACCTCTGTTTTCCAAACTTGAATTGCTTAAATCAACTCTTCGCCGGAGATCGAGATTAGAGACGATGCAGCGAGATTGGTGTGAAAATCTCGAATTTCGATACGCAAAAGCGGATCTTGATTGGGGCCTGAGTTATCGCTTCTCTGATTTGCGTCCTATCTCCGCTGTATTGAAAAACCTCCTCCCGTTAGAAGATCAAGCGGTTAATGAAGGAAGAATGAGCAATCTCCACCATCATCAAGCTCTCAATATCTCCCCACGAACTAGCTCAGTCTCACGTACGGGGCTGACGAATCGCTGTGCATAGATGGAATCCATTTCTCGAATCCAGGTCGATTTTGCACCAGCCACTGAGAAAGAAGTGCAAGGCGATAGTCTTTTCCTCAAAGCTCATCCTTTTCTTGCTCTATGGAATGAGAAAGAGATTTATCCCTAAATGAAAAAAGTCCAAGCGGAGCGTCAAGTCTCCAGAAACCACAAGAACGCAACGCAGCAAAATAATAGGGAATATTATGTTTCAATTTTTCTTTTTCATAATCAAATGCCACGTGGCGGGATGTGATTGGCTCGGTGCACCACATCACTATTCCATGCTGGTGCACCCGGCCTACTGAAGTTTTTCTCGCTATATGTATTTTGTATGGAACTTATAAATATAATATTTTACCAACTAAAACAACCTTTTGGGCCATTTAATTGTGATTTTCTGTATAGAAATATTCTTCTAATACGTTTAATATCTGTATGGAATAATTTTGGTGTATGGTGCAAAATATAAATAATTTTGTGATATAATATTGGTAAAAAAATATAGAAACAAATTATTTTGTTCAATATAAAATCATTAACAATCATAGATGATATTATCGTCAACTCATAAGTAAACACTTTAGTTTTACAATTCTCAAATGATAACGTCCAAGTAAAATCTATGTTCATCCATCATAAACAAGATAAACACTACTACCATTATCACTCCTCCTCATCGGGCTCTACATCGACATAATTATCATCATTCCCATCAGAAGAGTCATCGAAATAGTCTTCTTCCACTTGTGACCCAGTAGGATTCGGGACCAAACCATGGGTAGAATGAGAGCTTCTTTCCACTAGGTCCTGCAGGTGCACTTGCACTCCGAGCTTGAAAAGCTGCAAATACTGGATAACATTAAAAAGTAGATACGAGATAATGAAGAATCAAGACTGAATTATTTCATTATTGCAAAAAAGTGGTTTATAAACGTGTCTATTTTTTACCTATATACTCTACAACTCAACTAACTAAACATGAATACTTCTAACCTATCTAACCTATATAACCAAAAGGCTAAAACTTCACCGTTTTAGCTCCATCACCCCCCCCCCTTCAAGCTGGAGCATGGATGTTGATGCTTTCAAGCTTGGAGTTGAGAAGTTGAAACTGTGCAAGAGGTAGGGGCTTGGTGAAGATATCTGCTAGCTGATTGGCTGTAGGAATATGCATTACCTTGATGACACCTGCATTGACTTAATCTCTTACCAAATGACAATCTAATTCTATGTGTTTTGTTCTAGCATGACTCACTGTATTTTCTGCCATACGAATAGCAGATTGGCTATCAGAGTATATACAAGTAGGATGAGAAGCAAACAATCCAAAATCATGTAAAAGATAATGTAACCATAAAATCTCACAAGTATATGCCAATGCCCTATATTCTGCCTCGGCAGAAGATCTAGAAACTGTAGCTTGCTTTTTAGATCGTCATCTCATCAAAGATTGTCCTAGGAACATGCAAAAGCCTGTTGTTGAACGCCTAGTATCGGGGCAACCAACCCAATCTGAGTCTGAAAAACCTGTAAGCTATAAAGAAGAAGTAGTTGGAAACAAAAGACCTTGTCATGACGTTAGCTTAAGATAACGCATGATCTTGTTAGTAGCCAACATATGTGATCTATAGGAGCAGAAACAAATTGACTAAGTTGTTGTACAACAAATACAATATTAGGTATTGTGGAGCAAAGATAGAGAAGTTTGCCAATTCTTATTTTACGAGGTTCTTCTGTTTGTTGGGATGAATTCTTCTCTTGGATGACTAGTTTTCTCACCAGTCTTGGTGGTTTGGTTTGTAGTTTTGTTGGTGGAATTGGAGATGACGATTTTTGTTTCAAGTCGTAGATTAGAAGTCTTGCAACTTTCCTTTTGTGGTGTTGGTGGTGCTCTTGGGGATGACTTTGGATGCTTCAAGTGAGGGTGTCTCATCATTGTTCTTATTCAACTCTTTATTTTTTTCCTATCCACATCTAATGTGTTTCTTCATTGTCACTTTGTCCAACATGAGTTGAAGTTTCATCATTGATATCTTTAATAATGCATTTTCTTCATCACTTTCTTGTTTGTTTTTCAAATTCATTTTGCTTCTCTTTTTTATTTTATTTTATCTTAATTTGTTTTCTCACAAGGATCCATTACAATTGGGTTCAATATATCTTCTTCATCGTCATTTTCTTTATTCATATCTTCAGCTTCAACTGCATACTTCTTTTTTCTTGGGTTTTCTCACTTTCTATTTGCTCATGAAGATCCATTACTGTTGGGTTATCTAAATATTATGCTTCAACCTTCTTCTCTCTTTCTTCTTAGCCAATAGGAGTTTGCTTTCTTTGTCTTCTTGGTGTTGGCTGAGGTGTCTCATATTTGTCATCATCATCCTCACTCTTAATCTTGATCAGCTGACTGAAATCCTCTACACTATAGTAGTCCTTCAGGTTATCTTTGTTCTTTTGAATAGTGATATCATCTCAGTAGCTTGTTGTAGGGATTTGGAAGTGGGTGGAGAAATGCATTTATCCAATATGTACTTGAAGCATACTTTTTGCAAGGGTAGTGGAAACATATGTATTAGTTTTTGAAAGACTATTACTTGTAAATTATAGAGTAATAAAATTGAAAAGAATGATGGAATGGACACTCATTTTCAGGAAATGCAATATGCAGGGATACAGAGGTTTTCGTTTGTAACCCTACATTTGTGTGACTGAAGTACTTCCAAGTTCCACTTGTTGTGTTTGGTGAAAATTTTGATATTTTATGACTTCAAGTATTTAAGCACATTTAATTCAACATACGAGTTTATACCTGGATTCAACAAGCCTCTAGTTACCAACAAAATAAACATTTTCAGCCACCTCCGTGTTCTTTCAGTTTCAACAATGTCTTTCTCTATGTGTCTAAGTTTCACCCTTGGTGTTGGTGCTGGATCTCCTGTCCTATTAGAATGTCTAGTGAATTTATTGTTCCTTCTTTCTACATGAGTTTGTCAAATTTCACCTATCCCTTTCCCATTGGAAGGCTATAGATTTTTTTATGTACATCAATTGGTGATATCTTCATCTCACTTCCATCTAGTAGCTTGAGTGCCTTTCTTGCAGGGGTCATATTTGCTCATAATGAAGACGCAATGATTCTTGGTTATATTTGTTTGCTTGATTCTTGTTAAGCTTCTGTGGTCAAGTTCCTCCCGTAGCGCATTTTGTTCATTTATTTATGTTCTTGCACATGTATTTAATCTTGTGGTGGCTACACCTTGTGCACAACTATTCTCTTTCTTTAGCCATAATGAAATTATGAAATTGAACATAGAACTTTGCATATTTTCATCAATGTGAAGTTTATGTTTTAGAAAAGTGAAAAATATGGTTGTGCACTGGTTACTATAGTATATTGTACCACCATGACAACTAATGTTTTTTGTTCCCTATTATACAATATCATATCATACCGTACCATACCATATGCTACCACCATGATAACTAATGATATTTTGATTTGTATAGTAAAACATCCTATTACACCATACCATATGGTACCACTATGGTAACTAATGATATTATTAATCTGTCATATTTCTTCCTACTAAAATATACCATATCATACCCACGTATTTTTTGTAGTCTATTATACCTGTTTAGAAGGTCAGTTGTATCATAGGTGCTTCACTACAGTTCAAACCAATGTGGTAAAGACTGGTATAGTAGCGACTACTCCATTTTAGCTTTAATATCCAATTTTGAACTTTGGTTCTTTCAAAAATTTGTCATACTTTCCAACGCATATAAGAGGAAACCCTAGGTAATACCAATCAACTTACTTCTTTTAAATTTAGAGATAAATGCAAATGGTAATGAAAAAAAAAATAACGGAAAGAAAATTGAGAAAGTGTTTTAAAGTATGCGATAGCTTCTCATTAATTCATGAAGACCCTTCGAGCCATCCGCACCGTATGCTTGTGAAGTCCATTCGACGGTTCCTGTCTCTAGAGTGGGAGGTCACCATCGATCATGTTTTTCGGGAGGGCAATTTTGTAGCCGATTTTCTGGCTTCCCGGGGTCATTCTCTCCCTGTTGGTTTACATGTGGTTGATATTCCTGACCCGAGCCTGGGTTATTGGCTGTACTACAACACTATCGGGGTTCCAACCCCTCGTTCGGTCACTAAGTAAGAGTTGGGGCGCCCCTTAGCGCTCCGTTTGCTACCAAAAAAAAAAAAGTATGCGATAGCTAAAGAATCTAGTTATTGTAGTGGTATATGCAGTAAGTTTGAAGAGGTGAAATTCCATCGACCGAAGCCCTTCCTAAAGCCAAAGAATCCCAACCCTCCAAATCAGCTGCTTGTCGTGTGGCCACCATCTCAACCTTATGAGCACGTGCTCACTAATTCCCAAGTAAGGAGGATAGTCGAATTGAGGAGGACAGGGGATGAGTTACAATGCTAATTCTCTTCCTTTTATTATGGATTTCCAGCGTAAAAAAAATTACTCATGAAAAATTACTACAACTTATATTAGTAGTGATTTTTGTGGATTGTAGTAGTGATTTTATATATTTTTTTAGAGTTTAAATTACTATCAGTAGTGATTCTGGAATTTGCCATAGTAATTGCTAACTTTTAGAAAGAAATGATAACTTATTCATTATTAATATTAGTCCGTAATAGTGCTTGAAAATGGAAAAAGGCTACTAATAATGAATCACCAAATAAGAAAACACTACTAACGTAAGTATCACTACTACACAATTGACAATTGGTAATGGAAAAGTGAACTTCTATTTGCCGCCAACTAAAAAAAAGAATTCAAATTTTGAATTTTCCCTGCCTTTCATTCTATAAATTTGGATACCATTAACATTTGACTCATTCCAACAAAAACTTTTGTCGTCGAGCCCAGTGCCTCCGTCGCCGGCACCGTTCCTCCGTCGCCGGCTAACCTCCCGTCGCCCTCAATCGTCGGAAAACAAGTAAGTTTTTTTCCCCTGCAAGTTTTCCAGTTTTCCGGCAAGTTTTCCAGCTTTCCAGCGAGAAACACGGCGGGCCGGAAAAAATTTGCGACCGTGACGCCGCCGAACACGCCGACCAATATTTTTCCGGCAGCGTGTTCGATGGCCGACCGCAGATTTTTTTCGGCCTGGCCGGATTTTGCAGTTAATTTAATTTAATTTTATATGTTAACTAATTAGTCAATAAAAATTAATTAATTAGTTAATAGAAAGTAAATATTAGTGTTAATATTTATTTTAATATTTATTTAAATTGGTGTATGAATGTTTTTTTGGTAATAGGTGTATGAATGTTTAATTACTTAGATGAGTTAATAGAAAATTAATTAATTAATGATTGATTTAACAATTAATGTTAATATTTAGTACATTAGTTAATAGAAATTAGCAATTAGTTTATTTCGATTGGTGTAAATGTTTAATTACTTACAATAGTTAATAGAAAATTAATTAATTAGTAATAATTAACAATTAATGTTAATATAATATTATATACATTAGTTAATAGAAAATTAATTAATTATGCGCATCTAAGTATGATATTTTGTAAATTTGTAGATAATTAGATATGGATGATCCAAGTGGGAGTGAGTTGCATAGATTCAATGGTAGGATTGTTGATGCATCAACATGAAGAAAGACGCCTAAGAAGAATAAGGAGAAGAAGCGCTCTCGACATAGTACACATCAGTCAAAGGCACATTTAGGGGAGGATGAGTTAGAGGCTCCTACTGTAGTTGCTCGTTTGGCATCACGCGCGTCTGGTTCCCATGGGAGGGACCAGGTGCTGCCTCCGACAGTTTGGATACCGACAAATGGTACCGCCTCCCCCTTCGCGGCTCTTGAGCATAGAATTGATGTCCTTCTTCCTTAGCTTGAACAACCTGGCAAGCACACTTGAGCCCATGTGTCCTCAAAAACGTGCACGGAGGCTCAATTGCCATACTCAGATTGCGGTTCAGTGACTTGTGCAGTTCATTCACCACTTCCAGAAACTGATGTTCCATGTAGTTGTGGTTCTTCGCAAAACAAGTCTCAATCCCTCCTCTACCAGACACAAGGAAAGTCTTGAATGAAGAGTGAGATGACTCAACTCTATTCGAGCTCGTGTTACCAAGATGAAATACATGGTTCGTGTATCACTTTGCCCACATTGTCTGATGAGGCAACCACTCACCTCGCACTTAGTCGACCATTTTTATGTTCCTGCTAGCCCATACCCTCTCAAACTCATTCATCTTTGGAAGAAAACCCTCCTGAGTCCAACTCCATGCAGCTTTGTTGAAATATTTCTTCCATACCGCTTGTGCTACCTCTCTTTTTGCAATTCCAACCAGTAATTGCTCAAACATTTTCTTCACACAGTTGTTGACGTGCCATAAACATAGTAGGTGGACAGTATGTGGGAGAGGAAAGACCACAGGAACAAAAGCAAGCAGACCACCTTCTTTTTCTGTCACAATGACATTCGGAACCGTATCACCGAGCAACCCTTTAATACATCGCAGCAGCCACTCATATGTTTCCTGCTTATTTATTGCACATGCAATGTTGAAATTTTTCTTGACTGGAGTAACCCCAATAATCTCAACCCATGGCCAGCCGTACCTATTCGTCTTGTAGGTCGAGTCGATGAGGATGACGTACGGCCATGCATGCAACATCTGAATGGACGTCGGGTGCGCAAAAAACAGATTAGTGAGCACATTATTAGCGTCCTTTTGCAAACAGATATGGTACCCACGTTGTTTAGCTCCGTGAAGTGCAAACTGTGTCGCATCCATTTCACCCATCTCATCCAATCTTGTCTTGTAATTTTTGTTGTACATCTGTTTGATATCATGATGCACACCCCCTTCAGTATTGAGTGTCGTCTTCTGCTGATTTGGTCTCACCCCCGCCTTCCTCATTAATCTTAACCTCTCTTTTTTAGCCTCACTAAACGGTTTGTTGTGTCGGTGATGTTCTGGATACAACACCTTTTCATGGTTGTGAAACCCTCTATTAGCTTCGGTTACACGACTTGTCACTCCTACTATGACCCATGTGTTTGGACCATTCTCTTGCCATACTTCCTTAATACATATATGAATTTGGCAATCAGTACCCTTCGAACTAATAATCCCACGCCTCTCCTTCGTAGGGTCTGGTTTATAAAACTTAACGATCCTACTGCTTCTGTCGCAATACATACAAAGGGCAGTAACAGGATGTAGTGCTGTAGTATTCGGTTTCCATGCTCCTCTAATAATAAAGAACCCACACTCCTGAGTGATTGCTTTTGCAGCTAACTCAGCTAACTCCACACTTGCATAATGGATCCCATTCTCAAATTCCTGTGTGTAATCACGATCGGCCGGTAACCACTCTGACATTTTTCCTACAATCTACACATAATATAATACACCGAAGGGAAAAACGGGAGCTCCATTTCAAATTTCCTGCAACGAGAGTGAAAGTAGGAAGGATATTTTGGTCTTCACAATTACTTTTTTTTATTCATTAAAAAGATACGTACTGGGATTCGAACCATGACCATTTTAAAGAAAGGCAAGGATCATAACCAATCACACTACATACATTTGTTGTATCCTTTTAAATTAAAAACATATAATAGCAGGGTGGAAAAAACTCCCCCATTTCAAATTCCCTGCTCCAGGAGCGTTTGTAGGAAGGGTAGAATAGGGAGTGTTAATTTTTTTTCTCTTTCCTCTGTGGAACGGGCCAACTTACCGTATACATGCAGATTTAAACGGGTCCAGGAGTGTCAATTTTTTTCTTTATACCCTTTTATTTCTCCGTGGTGATAAAATATATATGAAAAGGCAAAAATAATACTCCTTTTATTGTTAAAAATAAAAAATTTAACAATAAACTAATGCATGGTATCTAATGGGCTAACCGCTAACCATAAAATAAAAGATTTGAATGGGTCTGACCTACATGGGATTTGGCCATCAAGTAAAACAAATGAACATCATTGGTTTGCCATTCTAAAACAAGCTATTTTCTCTGGTATAATATATATTATGCTATTATTTTATATCTTAGTGGCTAAAATATAATGTATTTTAAAGTTATTCAATGGTTCAACCTCGACCAACCCAATTAGTCCAATTTTTATCATTTCAAATATATATTTTATAATTATTTGACATCATAATGATCAAATTATAGTGTATTTTATAGGGAATCGTTTGGTATTTGTTAGTAAAAAACTAAACATAAAGATCTATTTGGTTATTTTAAACATTAAAACGATCCTAAACATTTTTAGTTCTTTTTGAATTTCTATGGTTTTATTCCCGAATAAATGATGTGCAAATGGCGAATTGTAGTCGTCTCTTTTCTTTCACTATTTTTATTTTCAAATAGAAAGTTTAAAAGTAAAGAATAATTAGAATTTGGCATGGGTCGGTCAAACAGGCTGAATTTCAAGTTTTGGCCCGTTTGTTTTATGCATTGCAAATTTATTAGCATGTGGATGGAAATGGCTTGGAAAAAGACATATAAGTTGTACCTTTGCAGAAATGTCCTCAAATGTTTGAATGATTTGTGAATCAGGTTCCGTGACTTTTGTGATGGTGTATGTGCTTGACGATTGCTCGATGTTGTAACTACTTAATTTGAGAGTAAATCTTTTGATTTTCCCTATGAGTTGTGATACCAGTTCTGGTGGTTGCAGCATGTTGTCGTTGTTGGCCTGTAAAAGTTGTTCCGCCGTGATGCTAAATACATTTCTTTTTTTTTTAACAAATTGTGTAATAGTGCTATGAAACAGACCACCCATGAACGCTACGCTTATTATGGTCTGTTCTTACTTCCGGTGGTGAGAAATTGTGAATTGAGAATCATATTCGCCTACCGCACTGTGTCTGGATGGTGGTTGCTTAATGTGCTCTCTAGAGTTATGAAACAGACTACCCATGAACGTTACCCTTAAGAGTCCATAACTTTGCGAAAAACCAAATTTAGGCAATCAAAGGTGGTGGATGTGTGATGATTTTTTATGGCTTAATTGTTTGGGAATTGGATATCTGATCTTTGTATGATTAGAGGGGATGTTTGCATAATTGAATAATCCATTTTAATTCATGTTTATTTTTAACATGAACTTTAGTAACTCAAAACCTTCGAGACACATATCACCTACTGCATTGTATCATTTTGCCTGGGTGCTTGCTGTGTTGTCAAACTTCTTTGTTGCTGCTGCTGCATTTACACTAACAGGGGAGTTAAGAACCCATGAATGTTTCCGTTTGACACAAACAAGAGGACTTACTTCTAAATCGTGCACTAAAGATGATTGGAGGAAACATCTCTGTTGCAGTTGATATACTGGAGACCATAACAAAAGCAACGTATAACATCAAAACCAACCATCTGAACTATTAGCATGGTTGCTTTACTCTTTTTTCGTGGTTGAGTCTCCTTCAAAAAATTTAGTTTGATTTTAGAAAATTTTGCTTCTGCAGTCCTGTCTTGCCACCAACGCGTTCAGTAGATGGAGATGGCAGAGGTGAAGGCTATTTTTGTGTTGTTGTTGGTTTAGGGATCGGTTTGTGAAGAAGAGGGAGAAGAGAGAGGGAAAGGGAAATGCATGAGAGGGGGATAACTCTTTTCTCCGACAAAAATGGAGTGAAGAAAGGAATTATGATCAGTAAGGATATGGTTATCTTACATAACGGTCTCTATTCTGTTTGAATTGAGCTTCGGAGGCAGTGATAAGGACGAGCTGCAACCAATTCATAGTGATAAGAGTGCTATGAACTGTGATCATGTCTTATTTCAAGTTAGAAGGTAGTTTCAGTATAAGTATTATTTAATTTGACAAGTTGTTTCGTCCATGATTCTTGGTAGTTTCAGTGCCATTCTAGCCATTGTTTAGTCTGTAATTTTTGAGAATTGATGTACGAGTAATGACTTTCACTTAGCTTCAACTATTATGTGTGTATTTATTGGCATGTGATAGAATTCTCTTTTCTTTTTCTTTGAATCCAGTTTCATACTCTAATTGTATCATTTGTACATAGGCAAATCATGCTCGAGATGACAACTCGCTGATATGGCTGGTGCAAGGGATGAAGTCATCATTAGAATTCAGACCGACAACGGGGAGGGATGCCCATGACTAATTCAATGATGATTGATGATGGTATAATAAAAACTGCAGTCTGCATCAGCACCAATTTCTAGGCCTAAGTAAAGTTATTCAACCCAGAACTCTGTTTAGCGCTAAAATTGCCCTCACCCAACCTTGATCCTATTTAACCCACTTCTGAAGAGTCAAGATATATGACTAATCATCTCCGTTCGTATTTTCTTATTGACTCTTTCTGACCCTTTAGGTTGGGGCGGGTCGGGAAGAATCGGATTAGTGGGTCGGTCCTAATCAAGTGGAATCCCAATCCCTTCACTCTCACTTGCTTTCTCTCTCATTCCACAAGTGGGTAACATACAGTAATCCGGCCAACGGGCCGGGTAATAAGCTAGTTACAATATAATAGGGGGTCGTTTGGATGAGAGATTTTAATAACGAGGGATTTAAGCCTAAATCTCTTGTTTAAAATACCTGGAAATTTATATGTAGGATTTGTTTAAAATAACTTGTTTGGATCAAGAAGTGGAATTTTAACATCAAACTCTAAATTACATTATTATCCTTGTCTCCTTCCCCAGTCCCTTGTTCGTCTGTTCATTTTTTATTTTCATGCTCCACCCATCTATTATTGTGCATATCTCGATCTGCTTCAACCAAATCAAGTCTTATAAGTTGGGCATGTTCTTCTGTGTTGCTGGGTTTAAATCCAAAACCCATTCAACCATTATGAAATTGACCACCACAAGCATGCGCCGACACAATCAAAGGCGGATAGATCTTTAATCGAAAGGGAAGCCGATGAAGATTGAAACCACAAGCCAGTGCTGACACAATCAACCTGTAGGGACTCAAACACCGACGATATGGAGGGCTGAGAGGGGAGTCAAGCGGAGATTCGGCTTGTGAATCAGGGCTTTTTGGGGTCGATTTGAGATGGGCGAGGATGATTGGCGTTTGACTGTTTGTGCTTTCGATCTCCCGTCGTTCGGCCCGACCTTCCTCTGTGCAGAAGACGGGAAGAAGCAAAGGGCACAGAGAAGTCACGCGGAGGAGAACCAATTTCCTCGATCTAAAACCGAGCCTCCATATACAGAGAGAGACAAGTCAGATAGTGGCGAAGCTTTCTCTACTGGTCGGGACTGGATTTTGACGATTTGGAAGGGACAGAGTGACAAAGATGGACGAGAAGGCAAGATTTGGGTTAGGCAAGGGATAATTAGGGAAAAGAAATAAAAATAATGAGGGATTGTGAAATAGCTGATGGTGATCAGCTATTTCAAAAACCCACATTTGAAGGTTTTTAAAATCTCTAATGGTAAAAAACTCTCATCTTTCCAAACGCATGATTGTTTTAAAATCCTGCAAAATGAGGGAATGTTTTAAAATCACTCATAAATCACTCATTACAATCTCTTATCCAAACGACCCCTAGATCAATATTCCTGTGAACCTAAATGCTAATTTCAAGTCTTAACCGCTAAATTCAACTCTTAAACTCTAAATTCAAGTCTTAAACGCTAAATTCAACTCCTAAACTCTAAATTCAACTCCTAAAATCGATTTTTTCCAAAAAATTCCAAACACAGACTGTGGGTCGAAAATTTCCGGCTGCCGGAACCACGCCGGGCCGACGGAAATTTGTGGCCGGAGCCAGGCTGAGCCGAAAACATTTTGTGGCTCAGGCTGGCTCCGGCCACAAATTTTTGTCGGCCCGGCGTGGTTCCAGCCGCCGGAAAATTTTGGCCCGCCGTCTGTTCGTTGGAAATCGTCGGAAAAATTGTTCGAAACTACAAAAAATTGACGCACCTGCTTAGTGATGATTCATGGATGCCTGTCCGCAGTTTATGTCGAGGATCGTCTTTCCCGATGATTTTCCGGCGAGCGTCGATTTTTTCTGATTCAATACATTTTCTGAAAGTTGGATATGTTGTAGATTGTGAAAGTCTTTAACCAAAGATGTACATATATACTTTTTTTTATTGGCGACAAATAGCAATTTGGTTGGCAGCAAATAGCAAGCCCCATGGAAATGGAAAAACACTACTAACACTAGTATTCCAGAAACAAACAGTACTCGATTTTTCCGCCCCTAAGATTTGTACTCGCGATCATTAGAAATCTGAAATAAGCACAAATCACTAATGATAACCCAAGAATCACAACTCAGAATCTCATTCCTATCCCCGCAATAGATTATGGGACTCAAGGACTGCCGCAGATCCACCGCTCCAATCCGAAGACCCGACCCCCAACAACTTTAGAGCGGAGCAGAGGACGGCGTTGCAACAATAAACCGCAAAGGAGAGAGGGAGGCACTGGCTGTGGTGGCATCACAGGGAGTTCCACGCGGGAGAAGCGAAGCGCCTATCACCTACTTTCAGCCGATGCGATCTTCTCCGATGGGAAGCTTTCTCTGCTAGCAACCGCCGCCGATTCGTCGGCTCTCTCTACCAACCGGCGTAACGGATGTTGTCGACGAGGGAACGATGAGACACGCTCAACCGCGAACCAACAACCGCTTCTCCCTACGTTTTGCTCTCTTGTTCCTCGTCGGCAAAGATGATTAGCAACGTGGCCTCCATTCTAGAACTAGTCTTTGGAAATAGGCAGTTTCGTGGTAGAGGAAGTTGTGAGAAAGAGGCTGCGGAGTGATGAGAGTGACTGAGTGATTTTATAATTAGGGTTAGGGGATTTAATTTTGTAATTGACAAAGATAACCTCCAACTAATTGTAACCCTTGGATTATTATTTAATCTAATGACTATAAAAATTGTTAGTATGGTGCTAGGGTTAGCAACTAATTTCATTCCGGAGGATAGGGTGGAGGAAGACGTTATTACTTGTAGTTGATAAAATATCCTTATTAATTAATAATATCGTATAATGCGAACACATGGTCCGGTCCCGTAAAAAATGAGGTGAAAAATAAAAAAGTTGTAATATAAAATTTTATTATTCTTTTAGTCAAGACGTCATCCATTTAACGATCAATAGTTATAGATGACTAAGATGAGTGCAATTTATGAGGAACTTAACGAAATTAGGCGGTTAGTGATCAACCATAAAACAAGGCGTGACTAGTGAGAAAAGGAAAGGTTTTTGAATGGTAACTATAACGTATTTGATAATTTAAGTAACTAAATGTGTAATTTAGCAAATTCCGGTATAGATTTCCTCCTTCGTCCTCCGTTCAGGCATCTACCAAATCGCAAACCTTGGCAGCGGCCAAGGAAAAACGGAAGAAGGGGATCGATTGTCCTCCTCCCGTCCTCCGACGGTCCGGCCACCGTTGCCGTCGTACCTAAAGGTCTCAAAGACAAACCAAGAGTCTAAGACAGCCACTACCTCCTTTCTCCCAATTCCCAAAACCCGACAGCCCGCTGCCCAAGCTCGACTCGTCCTCTCTTTGAGTCTTTGTCCCGAAACAAGCGATAGCCGTTGGCCGCTGCTTCCTCCTCCTCCGGTCACTCTCTCAGGTATCCAGCAGCAACAGCTGCCTCATCCTCCCGCCGTCGATCACACCACCGCCACTCTCTTTGTTTCTCCATCTGGTGAGTATTATTGACTACTTGTTTTTTGTTGTTGTTGTTGTTGTTGTTGTTGTTGTAATGGTCCTATCTTTGCCGATAAGTATTTGCTCTGGAACTGATTCATAATTAGCTATAGCTGGTCTCTCTTTGCAGTTAAGTAATTCGTTGTTAGCTGTAATATATTAGTTAGCTTCTCGATGTTAGCTAAATTTGATCCACAATGGTGATCAATCCAGACAATGTTTTTGCTTGTAAATAGTAAAAACAGAGGGAATGTGCCTTTCGGGTCATGGATCATGTTGACAGTAATGGAATGGACATCCTTCGAAGTAATTGTAAAGCTATAGTTGTGATTGATAAACTTTGTTTCCATTTCATGAGAGCTAGCTGTTTGTGTTGATTGTAAGCCTATAATCGTGGTGTAGATGTGTGGTTGATTGGGTGTTATAATATGGCATTTTACTTTTTGTGAACTAGTAATGGATATTTTATTTATTTCAGTAGTAGTAATGGATGAGAGGCATCTTGAGTCTAGGCATGACCGTCGGGAAGAGAAGGCCGATCCCGATGATTCTCCGAGATTAGTTGATGATTTGGGGCTAAGTGGAGTTGAAAAGTTTAACAAGCATTATGGAAGAGAGAAGGATAGGAGGAGAAGTAGCAGAGGAGATGAGAAAGACAGAGACACGGATCATAGAGCGAAAGAACGAGATAGATCTAGGAAGAATATTGATGATGTTTCAGATGAGAAGTTCACGAACCAGGGGAAAGAAAAGAGCAAGGATGTAAAGGGAAAGGATAAAGATCACGACCTGGATAGATCTGGAGAGGAGCTTGAACGAGATAAAGATAAGGACAGAAAAGACCGAGGGAAGGAAAAAAATAGAGATAGGGAGAGAGAGACTGATAAAGAGAGGAGCAAGGAGAAGACTATAGGTAGGGACCGAGCAAAGGATAAGGAAAGAGAGAAAGAGAATGACAAGCTTAAGGTTCGGGTGAAGCTTAGGGAAAATGATAAAGATGGAGACAGAGAGAAGGGACGAGAGAAGACAAAAGAACGAGAAAGAGAAGTAGATCAAGGTAAAGAGCGATCAAGGGATAGAGATGGGAGCAAAGATGACTTGCAAGACGATCCTAAGAAGGCCAAGGATGATAAAGTTCTGGTGGACCGGGAACATGATGGACATAGCAAATTTTCGTCACGAGCAAAAGTGTCCTTTCTTGATGAAGAGCAGCAAAATGCTGATCGCTCTTCCAGTGGAGGACAAACATCAACATCTGAACTTAGGGACCGTATTATGAAGTAAGTAACTTATTCATGAACCCATTATGCTTTCTTCGTTTGTTCCATTTTCTTTGCTCTTCAATCTGGCAAAGGAATTTAAAATCTCTTTGGTGAACCGGTTTTCTGCCAATCACTATTGTGATTCACCTTCTAGTAACTGATGTTGTAAGCTGAGTTGCAGGAAGCTCTCGCATCTCCTCATACCATAGTCAGTGAGCACTAATATTTCATATGTTGTCTTACTATCTACATAGGTTTAATTATATTGGAGCAACACATTTTGAGGACCTGCAAACCCAGAAGAATCGATTCTTTTCTTACTTGAACTGAAAAAACTGCTATTATTAGTTTTCACTCAGATGCATCCTACCTGCTGTGTCTTAAATTGCCACTATTGCTATACCAGTTCTTGTCAACGTGCAATCTAATCCCAGTTATTTATTTATTTGTGTACTGGATGGGTTGATAAGTCATTAGTACTGTTATCCAGCAACACACTACAGTGGAACATTTTTTGTGTGTGTTTCTATTAGTTTACTTCTTTTAGAAAGTTTTCACAGATTTTCTTTTGGCATTCAATTTAGTAATCATATTTAGTAATTCTTATTTTACTCAGAATGAAAGAACAAAGAACAAAGAAAATAGATACTGGTTCAGAAATCCTGTCTTGGGTAAGCAATAACCGTAAGCTTGCGGAGAAAAGGAATGCTGCAAAGGAAAAAGCCAAGCGGCTGTCAAAAAATTTCGAGGAGCAGGTTCTTTTGTTGATCTTGTGTCATGAATTATTCACTGCTTGTATTTTTGTTTTGTTTTTTATTTTATTGCCTGACAAGGTTTCATAACCTTACTACAGGATAACATCGGTGAAGAAGGAAGTGATGGTGAAGAGCAGAGCCATAACCATTCACGTATGATCAGTTCCTTTATTTAGTCTTACCCCTCCGAATTAATCGCTGTTTATACAAGTACAGTCTTGTAGGTGTAATTCTGAGATGCTTGCTTCATGCTCATTTCTTGCATTTTTTTTTAGATTCCAAAAAATCATAGTGTTACCTTATCATGACAGTTAACTTATTGTGAGACTGCAACTTGACAGATGATTTAGCTGGAGTTAAAGTTTTAGATGGCCTTGACAAGGTAATGGAAGGTGGAGCAGTTGTTTTGACTCTTAAAGATCAGAGTATTCTTGCTGATGGCGACATCAATTATGGTAAAAGTTCATGGAATTGTCATGCTCCATTGTTTAATCTCAAGAATACATATTGACGACTTGAGTTTTGTGTAACAGAGGTTTTTGGTCTAATTGACAGAGGTCGATATGCTTGAAAATGTCGAAATTGGGGAGCAGAAGCGCCGTAATGAAGCTTACAAGGCCGCGAAGAAGCCGAAGGGCACTTATGATGACAAGTAAGTGTAATACTTTGTTAGCTGCCTATTGAACAGTTTTAACATGTAGACTCATTGCTAACCTTTGTATACCCTTAAGGTTCAATGATGACCCTATGGCAGAGAAAAAGATGCTTCCTCAATATGATGAACCAGAAGATGAGGTATGGATGTGATGTTACAATTGGATGTTTAGTTTTTTATGTTCAACTCAAATGAAAGGCGTCCTCCCTTAATAAAGTAAAAGTTATTCATAGAAGTATATTTCTAACCTTGGTACTTATTTCCAGGGACTGACCTTGGATGGTAGGGGGAATTTCAGTGGTGAAGCAGAGAAAAAACTGGAGGAGGTATGTTGTTTCCTGTTGTTCTCAGGGTGTTCCGGAGCAATTCAAAGGGACCTTGTCCTGCCATATTTTTTGTTTTAATTTTCAGCTTACTTTTGTCATCTTTCCAGTTGCGTAGGAGACTACAAGGTGCTTCCACAAATAATCGTAAGGAAGAACTAAACTCATCAGGAAGAATATCGTCTGATTACTATACTCAAGAAGAAATGGTTCAGTTTAAGAAGCCAAAGAAGAAGAAATCCTTGAGGAAGAAGGATAAGTTGGATATAAATGCTCTTGAAGCAGAAGCCATCTCCACAGGGTTAGGCACTGGTGATCTTGGTTCTAGGAGTGACAGTAGAAGGAAGGCCAGAGAAGAACAAGAGAGATCCGAGGCAGAAATGAGGAATGCAGCATATCAGTCAGCTTTAGCTAAAGCGGAGGAGGCATCTAAAGCATTACGATTAGGACAAACAATTCCTTCTGCTGCTGATGAGGAAGTTAATGTTATGGGTATGGACGAGGATGAAGAGGATGACCTCCAGAAATCTGTTGAAAGAGCAAGAAAGTTGGCACTGAAAAAGCAAGAGAAGGCTCTAGTTGGCCCTGAAGCAATTGCTCGTCTTGCCACCAATATTAAGAGCAGTCAGACCGCTGACGAGCAAAACCCTGCTACTGATGAATCACAAGAAGGCAAGGTTGTCTTCACTGAGATTGAAGAGTTTGTTTGGGGACTGCAGCTTGATGAAGGTATTTCCCTTCTTTATTTCCTCAATTCTGGAGCTTTTAGTATCAAGGGATCAAGGAAGTTATATTGCTTAGTTGTTTATGGGTGTCACTTTTTTTTCGAACTTCACTTTGTTTATCCACTTTCTTCCTTTGTTTTTATTTATGTGTATATGTTGCTGATCCGGGTACCAACGAACATTTTTTAATTCTTCAGATGCCCACAAGGCTGATGCCGAAGATGTGTTCAATGATGAAGATGTTGCAGCAGTAGCTACTCATGAGGAGATAGAAGATAAGGCTGGTGCGTTGGCCGAAGTAAATGAGATGGTTAAAGATGAAGACACTACAATGGAGGATGCAAAAGAGGTAGCTCCAGATGAGATCATTCATGAAGTTCCTGTTGGTAAAGGATTATCAGGTGCATTGAAGCTGCTCCATGAGCGAGGGTCGCTGAAAGAAAGCATTGACTGGGGTGGTAGAAATATGGATAAGAAAAAGAGCAAGCTTATTGGCATTGTAGATGCTGATGACGGGAAGGAGAAGGAGAAGAATAAAGATAAGGACAACGATCGATTTAAGGATCTTCGTATTGAGAGGAGGGATGAATTTGGGCGAATAGTAAGTTCCCTTGATGTGTTGTTTAAGGATCTTCGTATTTAAGGATCTTATCTTTTCCAGCTTTTTGATGTGTTGTTTCACTTTTAAACTTGATGTTTGCATTACATTAAGTTGGAAACCTAATTAAGCTTTGGAAGCATTTATTTCTCTGCATGTCTTATTCTTCCATCTCCCTTTAGTTATTGGTATTTTCATTGAAGTTTTTAAGACAGTATCTCTTACCTATCAATCTTGCATGAGATCATAGGCTAGGTGTTTCTCTATAGTTCTCAATGTTCTGCTGGAAAGATAATAGAGAAACGATTAGGCATCTTGTTTCTAAACTACTGGTTGTTTTACCATATGTTGTTACAATTATGGGATTTCAACTTGATCGCCCTTTTCTACTTTTGCACTTCTATTTCCATGTCCTGACCGAGTATTCACTTGTTTTCCATGAAATATCAGATGACACCAAAAGAGGCATTTAGGAAGATCTCTCATACATTCCATGGCAAGGCGCCCGGGAAAATGAAGCAAGAGAAGCGGATGAAGCAATATCAGGAAGAGCAGAAGCTGAAGCAAATGAAGAATTCAGATACTCCTTCATTATCCGTGGAGAGGATGAGGGAAGCTCAGGCGCAGCTAAGGACACCATATCTCGTTCTTAGTGGTCACGTGAGACCTGGGTATGATTCTCTTCTTTTTCTGCCTGCCTGTCTTTCTCGTATTAGATTGAAGTTAGAAAGATCTCAGAGCAGTGTAATAAGCATGTCTTTATTGACATGATGATCATTAGCACATATTTTAGGGAATAAATTCTCTCAAACGAATTCATTGCAGGCAAACGAGTGATCCAAGGAGTGGTTTTGCAACGGTGGAAAAGGAGTTTCCAGGGGGGTTGACACCAATGCTTGGTGATAAAAAGGTTAGCATTTGTGATTTAAGAGTAGTGTGACCCTCACGTATAAAGTTTCTGCTGCCTTTACTCGTCCTTTTTAAAGCAATGGCCTCTGCATCAAAATCTTATGCCAGATTTTCTTCGTCAATGTCTCAGGTCGAGCATTTCCTGGGGATAAAACGCAAGCCTGAGCATGAGGATGACAGCACACCAAAGAAGGCCAGAACTTAATCGAACTTCCATCTCTTGCTATTACATTACTTACAGGTCTAAAAGAGACGAACTACCCAGTTACTACCAGCCGTTTTCTCTTTGGACTTGAAAACATGTCATGATTACCAGTGAATGCTGAAATTTCAGTTGCACCAAATTTTTGCAGAGATGAGATTGTTTGCTCCGAACCATTGCAACGAACACCTGTTCCCGGGTTGGTGTCCAAGTGTCCATAGGCAATTGAACTGAAGATTTCTGTACCGTTTTCCCGTCTCAATAGCCTAGATTGCCCTGATGGCTGTGCTATGCTGACACTACTAAGTTTTGGGAGTGAGGTTCTCTCGTTGCTGATGCAGCGGCCGAACTCGCCTAGCTAGCTCAGTTCTTGCTTAGGCTGCAATTTGCATACAGATTCGATCAACTTCCATCTCGTGCATGATTTTAACCATTGCAACTAACGATAGTGATGATGTTGGGTAAAAAAGGAAAGGAAAACAGACGAACGAGTGGCTGAATGGCTTATGAAGCGATGCTTATGTGTAACTAGTGGGATATGGTTTGATAACTCTCTGATTGGGTTGATTTGATCAGAGAAGCAAAACCTTGAATTCAATCGAGGATTGGTTGAATTTCGGATAGGAAGAACACAAAACAGAGTCTTGTGTGTGTTTGGATGATAACCTTTCATGCAACTTTCACAAAGGGAAAGAGGTTCAATTGGTGTCGCCGATGCTTGGCCATTAACAAGGTGTGTACTTGAACGATACAAACTCAAGATCAAACCTAGGAACAACTAGGGTGATCTCACAATTCGCATAGCAAAAGCTATGGAATTCAAACCACTCAGTTTTATTCAATTGAGCAAAAACTACGATTACAACGAAAGACTCAACTTAAATAGACTCTAACTAAACCTAACAACTCTTAAGGAAGTTCTAAACACATTACAACTCGAAAAGGAAATCAAAATCAACAATGAAAAGAAAATCACATGAAACAACAAAGGAATCCTAATTTGATAAGGATTCATATTGCTTGTTTTCCAAAGACAAACTCAGCGTCGACACGATTCTTTGGAGCTTTCGTTCGATGCTTTCCAATCTTCGTTCCAATCATCCAACGCCTCGTCGTTGTAATAAAAGATGCATACTTTCATGCGGTATCAACCTTGAGACTCGACTCTCATTCTTCTGTCCTGAATGGAGTTTCAAAGTACCCCTCCTGAACACCGTCGCTGCCTTAGCCAAATTCAAGCAGAATTCCGGTTCTGACAAGGCTTTGGAAAGCTTTAAAAACCACCCTCTTGGCCTTTCCTTGAACAACCAAGCACTCCAGCTTGTAGAGGGTGATTCCATCTTCAAAACAGACTCCCACAATCTCATTTCCATCGAGCCAATTGAAAGAACCAAGCTTGCAAAGGAGGAGACCTGAAACAGTGAAAATACTTGGCCAAAATCCAATGTTCTTCAATCGAGTTGCGATGACTTCTTGATCAATCGTTTCTGAATGGAAATGGATGCAAATCAGGATTGTATCATGGTTAACCTGTATGGCTTACGGGAAAAATATGCAAAATGGCATATGAATATGTGACTAACTAAAGATTTGTTTGTACACCTAAAATAAATGTAATAGTGCCTTGTCATGCAATATATATGATTGGATATGATGGTTATATGCCCAGTTCTCTGGGCGAGCATTACTAGGTTTGGTTATTGGCGATGGTTAATTTATCGATTGGCGATGTTTAAGACATCTATTGGTTTCCAATGTTCCAACATCTATTGGTTATACAAGGGGAAGTGGATGATTTGACAATTGAAAGTAAAAATCACTGAATCTACCTAATCGTGTTTGTGATTAAATCTTGTCTAAAGATGTGCTATGATGTATTCATATGATGTGTTATACGAACGGTACATGTGAGCGATATACAAACTGTGCATGTGAGCGATATTATGTTAGACGACTATTTGCCGCAAAATAAAAAAAAAATTCAAAATTCAAAATTCCTAATAAAATCTATAAATTCAACACCACAACAAACCCTTACATACATCAAACAATAAGCCACCTCCACAATAGTCCTGCCGCCAGCCACCGTCGTCCGCCGCCGGCCACCGCCCCTTTTGGCAGAACTTCGTGCAACCGCCGCCGTTCTTTGCCAAAAACCACCTCTGCCGTCAATTGGACTTCAGACCAGGTACATCCTGACCTTTTTCTTTGTTTTGTGCTTGTTTTCTGGCGGAAAATGAAGAGATTTTGAACCGAGACTAAAAAATACGACGGGTGGACGTGGCACGAGCCGTAGGATTCTCTCGGCCTGACGTATCCCCTGTCGCCAATCTTTTTTTGGTTCGGCGGCGCCACTGCCTACATATTCTTTCTGCCCGGGTCCGGATAGCCGCCGGGATTATGAATTTTGGCCAGTGTAGTGTCGGGTCGGCCGTCTCCAGGTGTAGCCTCCTGGAAAATGGGTTTTGGTCGCGGCGACGATAGGCCGAAAGACTTAGGCAGCCGAACCTGGCGCAAGCTGAAAGGTTTCTTCGGCTTAGCGAGGTCATTACTGCTGCAATCTTCCGGGTCGACATCGTCAGTGCCGTGGGTTTCTTTTGGCCCGACAACGTCTGTGCCCCAAGAACCTTTCGGCTAGCCATTTTAAAAAATTATTTAATTAAATGAGTTAATAATTATTATATGAGGAGTTTAATTAGTTACATAATTAATGAGTCATCTAAATCACTATATAAAGTTCCTCTCAAATCAATCCCCAAAAGGGCTTTGTCAGCATTGAGAATTACGCATTCTAGATTGGTTCCAAGACCGCCCCTGCGACGCCGCCTTCGGTGATTCCGGTAAGTACCTCTATTCCTGTGTTTTTACTCCTCAGTTTTGTGCCTTTCCTAGATTTGTATTCCGTCGCTTCTATCCTCAATCGGTATGTACCATCCAAAAAGCATGTTGAGCTAGACAGCTCGGGAGATGAACAAAACAATTTTCATAATCCGGATTACTATCTTAGTATCTTTCGGGTTGAATATTATAGTTCACCTCGGTGGAACTCGGATTCTTGCCATAAGGCTATATTGTTCCCAGTGAACAATCTATTATCGGGACTCCTACTCTCCTAGAGTAAGCATGGAATCGGAGGGACTCTACACCTCTTCCGGCAAGATTCACCCCGGGATGAAATTTTCGCATGTGTGACCAACAGATTTGGTGGATCGCCCTCTGTCCCTTGCCGGATTTTTTTCCCGGTGATCGGATTTCATTTCGCCGACGACATTTTCTATTATTATTCCTTTAATTGAGGTAACTGCCCCGAAATCATAGTCTTTCCCTTTTGAATTCAATATTAAATACTTAATTATGTCTCTGTCCACATGCATTGAATATTTGAATTCAATCTTATTCCATTCCATTAATTGGGGTTACTCATTTTCAAATTAGCTTGTCATGAACTTCCGTGAATTTTAAATTTTATTTACATTTATCATCCTTTTACCTTTTATAATGAATTTGCTAATTAATGTTTCCATTAATTGTGGGCTTCTGACGGCAACTCGGTACATGCAGGTATATCACTTATGGGTAAGTTTAAATTTTTTTAACTTCATTGCTAATTATTTGTAATTACTTTATTCTTAATTGACTCCTTTTTTGTTTCCTGTATCTCATTCATCGTGCGGACTGCGGGTCTATTATTTAGTTAATTTCTTCCCCAATTTTATTGACATCATTGAGTTCGTATAAAATTGCTTTTATCTTCCCTGATTTTGGAGATCAAGGTAATTATTGAATTTAAACTGCTTTCACTTATTTAAATGGTTTTTCAAAAGCTATTTTATAATCTCCTTAATTGTTGTCTTGATTTACGTTGAGTGTTGTATCACACCATTGGCGATGTATATTCGAGAGTGCAGATTATACTGCATGTTTTTAATTTTTAGGATATATATTTTTAGCACCATAGTCGTGTTTTTTTTTCCTTCCATTTTGCAGGTGCTCATATGGTATGAAAGGAATTTATGTAACTGAAATAAATTTCATCGATCTATCAGATGATAGTACAATTTTATTCGCTTTTACATAAAATTTAGAGTATTTAAGCAAGCTTTGTCGAAGATATCTAATACAATTTTGGTTTCTTTGTCGTGGCTTTTTGTGGCAACCCGATGTTGGTCATTCTGCATATTCTGTTGGAGGAAACTACACTCGCTGACGGGACTATCTTGGAGATGTTGGATATTTGTTTTTGTTTTTTTCTCGTCAGTGTCGTGTCTTTGCTCCTCGGAGCTTCTTCAGAGCTGCCCATGTAGTGGCTTTATCAGGCTCTTTCATCGATAGTCTGGTTGCTTATAGACTATCGCGTTGAGTTCAGTCGGTCTTGTAATCGTGTCGAGTCTTTGTCCCATGCCCTTTGGGCTTGCCTTGGGAAAAAAAAATCACTATATAAGTACTATATAAGTAAACTAGATCAGGGCCCGCCCGTTGGCCGGATAAATTTCGTTAATAGGATAAATAATTTTAGTAATTGTCCAAAGAGAGACATGGTTTATTTCATACAATAAAATTTTATAAATCATTTAATTACTGAAATCATACTCTTATAACTTTTAACATGCCAACCCGATTTATTAACGGAAGTTCTTACTCAAAGAAGAAAAAAGTAATTCAAGAAATTGACCCCTAAAAATTTAATAAGACGACCGTACTATTTAATCCTCGATGTCAAGAATTATTGCAAATCTCATTTTAGATTTCTTGTGATGGCTCCTCGTATGCATCTAAAGCACCATCATTTCCACCAATTACAATGTTTTTGTGTTCCTTAGCGAAATCTTTTTCTTCACGTTAGGGTTTTCCTACTTTTTTTCATTGAAAGCCAGTATTTAATAATAAAATGTTTGAAAACACTGATTAATACAGACAGTAAAATTTGTATCTCATAAACATTTTATGAGATTTGTTCTTTCCCTAACGATGATAAACAACCCTGCGACCAACACAAAATTTGATAATTTGTAGATTGAAAGCTTAATAATAGTAGACGTTGACTATTCTGCAAAAGATACGTTTTTTTCTTCTTCTTATATATATGCAAATTTGGTCGCCCAATTTGTAAAAATAGAATAGGAAAGTTGAGTGTCGATAATGATAATAATTAAATCTGCCACGAATGCCATCTTCTATATGTGGTTGTTTTGTTTTTTATTTGTAAATCATGAATTAAGCAGAGAGTAATATGGTTATTCTAAGTTGACTTTAAGAAGATATGGAGATTACTAAAAGTAGCAAGTTGATACCCACTTTCATAACTATCTAACAAAAAATTGACTGTGGGGATATCATTATAGAAGAATTGATAGTTTATGAATGCTATATATATGATTCTATAGAATGCTCGACCAACATATTTTTTATTTCAAAATATGTCAAAAGAGATATTATTATATAATATAATTAATTTATCTTTTTATTAAAATTTTATAATTTAAATTATAAAAATAAAAGATAATTAATTAAAAAATAATAAGAGAGTGTTTATGCACCTTAAATTATACACCTAATCTGTTAATAAACTAACAATAATCTAAATTACCTAAATGGATAAAATAAAACACATGTGCTAATAATATATTTAATAAATAGATAGGTAAATTTTATAATGCTTCCTATCATCCGTGCTTTCATAAAAAAAAAAATTTAATTGTATACATACATTGAACTTGTACTTTTAATGTCAAATTCAGTTTGTGTCTATACATTTTCGTACAAATTATTTTTATAGTATAAACTAAACTTATACATTTATATAATACAAATTTACTCAGTACCTCTAACTTTTCATACAAATTCATTTATTATACAAACTAAAAGTGTACCTTTAAAGTCTTGATATAATTTGTACCGGTACATCTCGTACAAATTACTTTACCATACAAAATACTAAATTTATACTTTTAACGTTATAATACAAATTCAACTTATATATATATATATATATATATATGCAAACATCAATATTTTGAAGTATAATAAATTAGCTGATATATATTTAACATAACAGATTAATTAAAAAGTGATGGCTCGTTGCTTTCTATTTAGTTGGAGTCCATGGAATCCCGATTTTTCCAGCTAATAAGTGGACCTTCTTTTTAGTTGGACTCTCGAACTTTTAAATTATTAAGTGGGGTATTTTAATCAAATTACCAAATAATCCTTCCTTGTTGTGCGCATAAGCCAGGAAAAAACTAATTAGATGGGTTCTCAAGACTCTATATTGTTTGGAGGATTAGTTTCATGGATAATTAACTTAGTTAATTATTATTTGAGTTGTTTAATTATTTAGTTAAATTAGTTTAAATATATAAATAAACTAGATCAACTTGCTCGCCATATTGATCTTCGTTTGGCGGCCTCTTGTAATCCAAAGTCCGTCAATAAACATGTAATTCCTCGACGTAGAACTGACGTCGTCCCGCCTCAGATGCAACAACTTGACAAGCACACATAAGCCCATGTGTGGTCAAACAATGACTCCCACAACTTTTCTTGTACATCTCCGCCCCACCAATATTAGTTTGATGGCCTTGGTGCTAACTTTCTTCCTCAGTAGTGTGCATGAAGCCTCTATTGCCCTCGAGAGATTGCGGGTAAGGGACTTGTGAAGTTCATTCATAACTTCCAAAAATTGAGCTTTCATGTGTAGTTGTGTTTCTTCACAAAACAAGTGTCCATCACCCGATACGAGGAATGTCTTCAACGAAGAGTGAGATGACTTGACCCTGCTCGTGTTACCAAGATCAAACACGTAGTTCGTAAGAAATCAACTCTAGGTTCACGTAATCAACCAACTTATCTTTCTTCTTTACCCAAACATTTGAAATTCTTCCAATACTTCACTCATTCCTTCACTCGTCCAACAATATACGACAACCCTAAAATACTTATGATATGATCTCCATTGGGTCCTTTAACAGGTTCGAATGGCTCAGGCAACAAGTGATCTCAAGCATGGTTTACATTTATGAAAATTGGTTAAGTCCTTTAATCGTTTCAAGCTACCAAGTTCACACGTTTGGAACTCTTTATTGGCTCCATGGAAATTCGACTTTAGTAGTTTGTTTGGAAGAAGGGAAGTTGCTTTACACAAAGGAGTGGCTTGGAGCTCGAAAGGAAGCTGGGAGGATCAAGTTTGAAGGCCCTCAAAACCCTACGTCGCAACCGGAAAATAGCCAGAAAACGGCTAAGGCATGGAGCGTGGGAAGCATGGTGACTAGGCTTTCGTCGAAACTCCTGGATGCACGTCGAGCTTGGCGACTTGCACCACATGAAAGATAAACTTTTCTTCTCCAACGACGTGGCATTGGATAGCTGGAACGAAGCTTGGAGGACATCGAACGAAGCCCAACAAGATCGTTCGAAACTTGAGGAAACTGTCTTGCTACCTCAAGAATCTGAATCCTAATCGGATTAGGATTGCAACTGGAGTTTTACCTTTTCTGTTTCGATTTCCTTGTTTGTTTGAGAATAGAGCTTTCATATTAGGTTTGTTAGCTAGCCTAGGTCTATTTAAGATTGTTCAATTGCGTTGTAAACTCAGTTTTTGCTTAATCGAAGACAAACGTCAAGTTTGGTTCACAAGTTGCGTATTTGTGATTGAGGGTTGCTTAGAACGAGTTCTAGGGCACTCGTTGCTGTATCGGTCAAGCTATCCCCTTTTGCTCGTGGCCAACATTCATCTGATTCTTCTCGAGCCTTTGCCCTTGTGAGCAAATGCACGAAAGAGCTACTCTGTAAACCTATCCAATTGTCAGATATCTATTTGACATCTCCCCCAATAGTGACTCAAACTTGGCCTTCTTGTTATTGTTGATGTGCCATAAACATATTAGGTGGCAGGTCTGTGGCAGGGGAAAGACCAAAGGATTGGAATCAAGTAGATTGCCTTTTTTTTTTGTCTATCACAATGGCATTTGGAACCCGATGGCCGAGCAACACTTTCAGACATCTAAGCACCCACTCATATGTCTCATTTGTTTCCCTTTTAATATGTGCACATGCTATGTTGAAATTATTCTTCACTAGAGAACCCCAATAATCTCAACCCATGACATGTTATACTTATTACAGTCTTGTAGGCGAGTCAATGAAGATGATGTACGACCACACATGCAACATCTGAATAGAAGTCGGGTGTGCAAAGAACAGATCAGTGAGCACATCATCGACGTCTTTCTGAAGTTGAATATGGAAATTCAAATTTTCAGTTCTTGAAACGCAAACTGCATCGCGTCCATTCCACCCATTTCATCCAATCTTGTCCTACTATTTAAGTTGTAATACTACCTAATATTATGATAAGCACCCTTTTCAGAATTCAACGTCGTCTTTTGCTGAGCTGGTTTCACTCAGCCTTCTTCATCGCTCTCGCCTTAGCTTTATCATCTTTACTGAACCGATTGTTGGGACTGTATACAATACCTTCTTGTGGTCGCGAAACCCCCTGTTCTCCGCAGTTCGACATGATTCATTGCCACTATAACCCATGTGTTTGGGTGATCCTCTTGCCATCCTTCTTTAATGCATATTTCAAACTCGCAATCAACACCCTTCGAACTATTATTCCCACTTAGCTTCTTCTTAGGGTTTGGTTTGTATGACTTCTCAATCCTTCTATATCTATCAATGTACATATAACATCGATCAACATGATGCTCAACATCAGTACACGATTTACTTGATCCCCTGATAATAAAGAACTCGGGTGATTGAGCGATTTTTATTGAATCTACCTCAGCTAGCTTGAAAAGTGGATAGTGGGTGCCAGTATCAAAGTATACTGTGTAATCGAAGTGCGGGTAGAACCATTATGACATTTAACACATCAATATTAAATTCACTCTAAACCCTAAATTCTAAATTCAAATGATAAACACTAAATTCAAACGTTAAACCTTTATTTTGTCTGCTGAAAACTATTGGGCCGAATAATTTTGGTGGCCAGAGCTTGGCTGGGCCGAAAGAAACTGGTTGCCTCAACCTGGTCGGGCCTAAAGAAACTTCCGGCTGTCACCTGGCCGTGCTGAAATATTATGCCTGCCCTACCAGGTACCGGCTGCAAAGTTTTTTCGGCCCGACCTGGTTATGGTCGCTGGAATTTTTCGACCAAATAGTTATGTGTCAAAAAACTTGCTGAAAAAATTCTTCAAATTCCATAATGAAAAAGTACATGATTTGACGAGTGATGGTTGCATGTGCACAAAGTACAACGGAGTTCTGTTTCTCTTATGATTTTATGGCGAGTTTTGCAGCAAAATGTCAATTTTTTTACAATTTTTAAGTTTTATGATAGTGGGTGGAGTTATCTGAATAGTTCTCGAAGCTGTATATATACAAAATATGAATAGTGGTGATTTTGTAAAGTTTTTTTAGTTGACGGCAAATAGTATATATACAAAATATGTATAGGGGTGATTTTGTAAAGTTTTTTTTAGTTGGTAGCAAATAGTATTTGTTGGAGGCAAATAACATACCCATGTTATATGGTGGTTTCCGATACTTTGGTTATATGGTGATGCTAGTATGATGTGATAAAGACTAATATTGTTTAATTTAAGCTATTTTTGAACTTAAACACCATGCTTAAATAAAGTATAAACTAGGTTAGCAATTATTAATTGAGTAGCATCTCACCCAGAAAATATTGTTCCTTCTAGAGCCAATGCAACAATAGTAGACTCGTTTGGATCAACGATTCTCTTACCAACAGATTGGATCAGTTTGTAAAATTTTAAAAGTTTATGTACTATAATGCAATGTAAAAAATATGAAGGTACTAAAAACATAAATTTACCACAAAATTTCTGAGCCTATTTGTAAAAAGAACAAGTCTAGGTACTAAATTGTAAGAAAAATAAATTTGGGTATCAAAACAGAATTCTAAAAATCAGTGTGTTGATTTGAGCCGACCCACTGGCTCGACCCGATCCGAGAAGGTCAAACAAGGTTAGGAAGGAAACAGGGACCAGATGGGTCAATTTATACATAAACGGGTCAAACAGGATTATGCAAGCCTCAAGAGTGATCCAATATCACTCTACTCAAAACAAGAAGAAGAATGCACCTCGTGGAAGCAAGAAGGGCGGACTGAAAGCTCAATAATGGATTGCAATCTGACAATCTTATTAGAATGACAAAAGAGAATATAAATACTAACGTTTTGGCCACAACTCAGCCTCCACGATCCTACCAACGTTCATCTCCTGCAAATCTGCAACTACTAAGCAGACTTTTCTCAACAGCCTAACTGATTTGACTAACCTAACAACTTACAGGACTAAGACTCAATTTATTCAAACGACATAGTTTTGACTATTCTACAGACTCCATTTCAAACTAAACTCTTGGCGCCCTCTTGAATCCGAATCCGCAGAGGAGTAGGATTCTCCATTCTTCCAGCTTCGTTCCCAACAATATCCTCCCCTGAACTGAAGCCACTCTGCTGACTTCAGTTCAAGAGCAACAATCTTCAACCTGCAGCTTCAAACTCCTGTAGTTCAACCATTCCAAGTCTGCTCCTCATTAACTGAAAAGTTTCCAGTTTTAGAGCTTTAGTTAACACATCAGCAACCTGCTCATGGGTGCTGCAATACTCCAACTCCACAACACCATCCTTTGCCAAATCCCTTAGAAAATGGAATCGGACGTCAATATGTTTGCTTCTCCCATGCAGCACTGAATTCTTTGACAGCTTGATCGTTGAGCTGTTATCACAGAGAATCCTTGTTGCCCTTTTAACACTATCTTCCCAACCAATCTGCTCCAAAATTCTTCTTAACCAAACACATTGAGCAGCTGAGTAAGAAGCAGCCACAAATTCTGCCTCTGTGGTTGACAGGGTCACAACTGGTTGTTTCTTTGAAGCCCAGGAAACAGCCCCTCCTGCAAGGAAGAAAGCGTATCCACTAGTGCTCTTTCTGTCGTCCAAATCACCTGCATAATCACTGTCAGTGTATCCCATTAGACAGCTGTTTTCACTCTTTATTTTGTACCAGATCCCATAGCTTGCTGTGCCCTTTAGATACCTAAGCACCCTTTTGGCTGCCAGCATGTGCATTCTTGTTGGTGCTTCCATATATCTACTGAGAAGACAGACAATAAACATAAGATCTAGTCTGCTTGCTGTAACATAAAGTAGACTACCAATGAGCCTCTTGTAATCTGTAGGATTGACCAACACACCATCTCCTTCCCTTGTCATCTTTACTCCTGGTGTTATTGGATTCTTTGTGAAGTTACATTCAGCAAGATTGAATTTCTGCAGCAGGTCTCCAATGTACTTCTGCTGGCACAGGAAAATACCAGCCTTGTTCTGAACAACTTCAACACCAAGGAAATACCTCATCCTCCCCAAATCTTTCATCTCAAACTCAGCCTGCATACTTCTCTTGAAATCTGCAATCATTTCAGCACTATTGCTAGTGTACATCAAATCGTCCACATACAGGCTAGCAATCAGAATGCAGCCTTCGGTTCTTTTTATGAACAAGGTATGTTCATATGTGCTCCTCTCAAAACCAGATTTGAGGAAATGAGCCTCAATCCTGCTGTACCATGTTCTAGGTGCCTGTTTCAGGCCATAGAGTGCTTTCTTTAACTTGTATACTTTTGATTCCTCCCCAGCAACCACAAACCCTTGTGGTTGCTCTACATAAATGTCTTCAGTCAATTCACCATACAAGAAAGCACTCTTTATGTCTAGCTGGAACACCTCAAAACCATGGAATGCAGCAAAAGCCAGTAAAGTTCTTATAGTATCCCAACGAGCAACAGGAGCAAATACCTCATCATAGTCAATTTCTTGCCTCTGAGTGAATCCTTTTGCCACAATCCTGGCTTTGAACTTGTCAACGGTGTTGTCTTCCTTGTGCTTTGTTTTGTAGATCCACTTGAGTTTAATTGGAATGACACCAGCTGGAGCCTCAGTCAATGTCCAGATCTGGTTCTTCTCAATAGATGCCATTTCTTCATTCATGGCAGCATTCCACTTGGGATCTTTTGATGCCTCTTCATAGGTTAAAGGATCCTCAAAAATTGCCACCATTGCTCTCCAGTCTGTGTCCATAAACCTGCAGTCATAAATGGACAAGTGTGCTGGTGGCTTTCTTACCCTTGGTCCCAAATCTGTGCTAGGTAGTCCCAAAACATCAATAGAGGAGCCATGATCTTCCTCTTCTTCTTCTTCCTCCTCTTCCTCCTCTTCTCCTGTTGCTGGTGTTGTGGTGTTAGTGATCTGATCAGAAGAGGATCCTGTGGGATCAGTGGCTGGCTCTTCCTCCCCTTCCTCTTCTGAATCATACCACTCTTCCTCGCTGCCTTCCCAATAAATTTAGGTGAGCACAGGCTGTATTTCAGGGTTCCAGTGCCAGCCTTTGTGCTCATCAAAAACTACATCCTTGCTGACCACTATCTTCCTTGTGACTGGGTTGTATAATTTGTAGGCTTTGGATTCAACAGATAAGCCTAGAAACTAAAACCTGGTACTCTTAACATCGAGTTTCTTCCTCTGTTGATCTGGAATGTGAACATAGGCCACACAACCAAACACTCTGAAGTGTGAGACTGAAGGTGGTTGGCCTGTCCAGAGCTGCTGTGAAGTTTTCCCTTGGTTGGCTGCAGTGGGACTTCTGTTCAAAATATGACAACTCCAGGCCACTGCTTCTGGCCAGAAACAAGCAGGAACCTTACAAACTTCCAGCAAACACCTAACCATGTTTAGAATGGTCCTGTTTTTCCTCTCAGCCACCCCATTTTGTTGTGGGGTAAGGGCAGCTGTGAGTTGTCTCTTAATACCTGCATTATCACATACTCCCTTAAACTCCTGCAACATGAACTCACCACCCCTGTCTGTTCTAAGACACTTGATACTTAGATCCGTCTCATTTTCAACATGATTTTTGAACTTCTTGAACATCTCCAGTGTATCAGACATGGCAGGCATAAAATAAACCCATAATTTTCTGCTGAAGTCATCAGTTAGGGTTAAAATATACATCTTTCCTCCATTGGATGTAGGAGTAATTGGACCACATAAATCAGCATGAATGAGTTGGAGTTTCTCAGCAGCTCTCCAGAGACTTTTCTTTGGAAAAGGCAGCCTGTGCTGTTTCCCTATCATGCAGGTCTGACAGATGCCAACTTCTCCTTTTAGCTGAGGTAAGTCTTGTACCAGTTTGTTCTTCTGCAAATTCAGAATCCCTTGAGTGTGAACATGACCAAACCTTCTGTGCCATAGTTCAAGAGAGGCATCTTTTGAACTATCTGCTTGATAACACTGATGTCCTTCTTCCTCCTTTACCTCAGCTTGTAACACAAACATCCTGTTTGTTTTCATCTGAGTTTGCAGTAATAGACCTTTTTCCTCATGGAAAAGTTTGCAGGACCCTTCCTTTATAAGAAAAGAAATTCCCCTTTCTTGCAACTGTCCCACACTCAGCAGATTAGTGGTTAGTCTAGGAACATAAAAAACTTCTTGCACTATGAATGATGTCTGATTAACAAGTAGCTTAATAGTTCCTTTCCCACCAACACTTAATCGAGAGTCATTACCAAGCCTTACTGGACACTGAAAGCTTGTATCCAAGGCAGTAAACCAGCTCCTGTCACCACTCATGTGGTTACTGCAGCCTGAGTCTAAGAACCACCACCCTTTATTGTTTTGCTGTTCTTTCCTGGTGCTTGATCCATCTGCAACATAGGCCATCAGCAGGACATCATCCTTCATGTCTCCTTGAGTTCTGTCTTGATAATTAGCATAGTGTGCCTGCTGATTTCCCCATTCTGGACACTCAAACTTGAAAATGACCAAGTTTGTGACACCTAAAGCACTCAACAGATTCCCTGTTCCACCTTCCTGCTCTTCCTCTACCCCTGCCAGAATAGCTCCTCCCTCCATAGCCACGACCACCCCTTCCACCATACTCATGGAAGGTTTTCAAAGCCTGATCTTCTTCTGTGGAGGTTCTTCTCTGAGATTTTTGCTCATGCACAATTAAAGAGCTTTGAAAAGCATCAACAATCAAAAGCTCTATATCCTTGGACTCCTCAATTGAACATACCACAAAGTTGAACTTCTCAGTTAAAGTTCTAAGAATTTTCTCAACAATATGCACATCAGTCAACTCTTCACCACAATTACGCATAGAATTGGCAATCACCATCACCCTACTGAACTAGTCAGTAATGGTCTCACCTTCATTCATCTCAAGAAGTTCAAAACTCCTTCTCAAAGCTTCTTGGTGATGGTCTTCAAGATCACCTTGTCAATCGAGCTGAACAGATAATTTTTTGCCTTGAGATCTTTGAGCTTGAGCTCTTCCAATCTCTTGGACTGTGCCTCTGTCAACTCCTCTCCTTCTCCAGGTTCCTTGAAGCCATCACTTACCACTCCCCAGTACTCTTTAGATCGAAGGAGATTTTCCATCAGCAAGCTCCAGTGATCGAAATCTACATCAAACTTGGGGATACACACCTGAGCAAAACTACTGCCTTCACTCATTTTTCTCTCACCCTGTGTTTGCCTCGCTTAAACACTCGTGTTTCCCAAAACCCTTTTCTGTAAATACTGCAGAACTCCTCTCTTACTCAATCACTCAAGAACACCTTTTGGTTACAGCTTGCTAGAGAGCTCTGATACCAATATGAAAGCTCAATAATGGATTGCAATCTGACAATCTTATTAGAATGACAAAAGAGAATATAAATACTAACGTTTTGGCCACAACTCAGCCTCCACGATCCTACCAACGTTCATCTCCTGCAAATCTGCAACTACTAAGCAGACTTTTCTCAACAGCCTAACTGATTTGACTAACCTAACAACTTACAGGACTAAGACTCAATTTATTCAAACGACACAGTTTTGACTATTCTACAGACTCCATTTCAAACTAAACCTCTTGGCGCCCTCTTGAATCTGAATCCGCAGAGGAGTAGGATTCTCCATTCTTCTAGCTTCGTTCCCAACACGGACGAGATCAAAATCCCCGGCCACAAACTTCAATTCCTGACCGGGGATCACGAGCGTTGACCGGGGTCCGCAAAATGGAGGAAACCCGGGGCAGAAGAGTCCAATTCCCCCACCGGGGAACAAAAGGACACGACCGGGGATTGGACATAGACGAGCCCCAGGTCAGGAGGGTGTTATTCCCTGATCGGGGATATGAAGATGAGCGATCGGGGAACATGCACTGCTGAGTTCGAGTTTCCTTTTGTGTAGGATTCTTTTCATTTCTGTATTTTGATTAGCTTATGTTTGCCTGGCCTATTCAAAGGGCTTAAAAATGAGCTTTAGATGAGACTTTGATGAATCAAAAACTTTAGTCTTGTTCATTTAGCTTTTGGCTTGTGAATTGTGCTTTGTATCAATCGAGTATTTCACTTGATTGTGGTCGAGCTTCTACCTTATATTGACAGAGTCTTCTCCCTGGTGTGAGATTGCATTTCAATTTCACCTTACCCCTAACCTTAATTCCCTATTCTTGGCTGCGCGACTTTGTCAACTACGAGCATAGGTTCTGCGCTCGTATCACAGGATTCTTACAAGGTTGGAATGGAGCAGTCCCAATTTTAGCCCCACCTTTAGGCCTCATTTGGAACCTCGGATTCTAAACGTTGTTTTCTGAGTATACATGTATTATGTAGAGCAGAACGTTTTTTGACTTGTTTTAATCACAAAATGTATGTATAGGGAATGTATGATGTATTCATATATAATAAATAGAAAATGATGTATATTTAATCTCACCTTTTTGGAGAGATTTAGTATTCATACTTCGTTTCATTTATAATTCATGCATTCTTCTTTGATTTTCAAACAAAACATTCTTAAAATTCACACATTCTTAATAAGTTAGGGGTCGTTTGCTTCGTGGATTTAAAAATGAGGGTTTTGTAATTTAAAAACCCAAGGATTTATCAAGGATTTGAGGCATCATAGATTTGTAACAATCCTTTGTTTGTTGGGATATTTTTATCATGGATTTAAAGGTGTGAGATTTACTACTTGAAGTAAAAAATTACATTACTGCCATTTTCTATATGTTTGACATGTTTATGATATGTACACAAAACAAGGACAAAACTTCAAAATTACATGACTATAATTTTCTATATGTTTGACATGTTTATGATATGTACACAAAACAAGGACAATATATACTAATAAGCATAATGTTGCCACATGGACAATAATAATAAACGAGAAATTTCCGTTTTAACTTTTAACGTAACATAATCAATTACCAATTCTTTGCCCTCCTTTTCAAAAGTGACATATAACAACATATATTAAAATCGGGAGAACAAAGAATTACACGTTCCATAAAAAGGTCAAAGAAAACTAGAACACAAGAAATGATATAAAAAATCTAACTCATGTTTGCACATTAATTGAACGTTTATATTATTCATTTATTGTTAATTATAATGTATAATAGTTAAATTTGAGGGCAACCTTGGAATATTAAAAGTGCATGAAGGTATATGGGTAAAATCTCATCAAGGATTTATGCCATATTCCAAATCCCACATCAACATGTGGGATTTATAAGTCCGTGGGGTCCACGGATTTGGACCCTTAAAATTTGTGGGCCCCACGAAGTTGGTCTCCAAAAAAGGTGCAAACAAACAACGGATTGTACCTAAATCCTTGATAGTTGGTTTTTTCTGTACCAAATCCTTAAAGCAAACGACCCCTTAGTATACACATAATCTTAATGCATATATTCTTGTAATACACTATTTTCAGAATTAAAGGTTCGAGATATATATGAACAGAAGAAAAGACCCCACAGCCATAACGTGGTGCGTTTGGGAAAGGTGTAAAAGTGGATACAATATTGAAATGGTAGACTGGGTTCGTCAAGTAATGAGATCATAGACACAGCTTTGAATCCCCAGTCCAAGTATTACTTACGATGACTCAAACTTGAATGGGTTAGGCGAGAGAGCACCATATTGCTGAAACGTCATGCTGCTGCAAGCTCTCTTACTTCCACGTTCACAATTCCGAGGAATCGTCACAGTTCTATTTTAATATATACTCTTCATTTTATCTATTCTCTTGGAAGTTGCTATTGATTATTGAATGTAATATCAATTTGTCAATGCACGTAGGGGTGGTTTGTTACGCTCTGTTTGGCAACAAGGGGTGCAATTTCGAAGGGGTGCAAATTGAGAGGTTAATTGTAGGGGAGCAAATTTAAAGTTGGTGCAAATTGGGGTGCAAATTGTTGTTTGGGAGAAAAAGTAGGAGTGTGCAAAAGAAATATAATATATTTATTTTAATATTATTATTATGTAAAAAATATAAAATAAGTTAAACCCTACCCCATGTCCCCACCCAATTACCATTTTTCATTACCTTCTCATCTTCTTTGGCCCACCACCACTTCCCTTCACCTGCCACTCACACACTCCCAAGGTGGCCCCACCCCTTCTTCCTTCCCCCTCAAATTGGGGTGCAACCCCAAATAGTTAATTTGCCTCCATAATGTACCCCCTTATCCCTGTTGCAAATCATCCAAACAGAGGTAAATACCTCGGTTTCTACACTTGCACCCAAAAAATGCTCCCCCAAGCCCTCCCAAACATAGTGTTAGTCTAGTCGGGTTTGGGTGCTGGAGTTGGTTGGCTACATGTGGGCTTTGCCAAAATTTATGGTTTGATTATTGAAACAATTTTTAAGATAAAAAATGGTTTGATTATTGAAACAATTTTTAAGATAAAAAATGGTTTGATTATTGAAACAATTTTTTAGATAAAAAAATGGCTTAGGTTAGGCTAAAAATCCCTCTTATTTTATTTGACAACAAAATCCCTCTTATTTTCTAGTACTACGAACGGAAATCGAAGAAGATTACATTTAATGCCATCTTTTTTAGAGGAGAAAAAGAGAGAAAATAGAAAAAATGGAAAGATTTTTTAGAAAGCTGACAGTATTTTTTGCAACCTGGATATGGTTCACTGATTGGATTTTGAAGGATGGTCCTCCATTTTCATCAAACGGTCCACAAAAGTGGCCTTTTAAATGAAAGACTCAGAGCTATTAGAGAAATAGTTAGTGGATTATGAGACCCACGACCTGAAAAAGTAACCGACAAGTGGGTCATTTATGTTTAACAAAATATAACTTATACATACTACCTACAAGTTGTATATGTATATTCTAGTTGAACAAAAATCATATTTGTATTGAATAAAAATATATTTGTATAGAAAAAAAGACACATTAGAAAAACTTATTCGTATTAAACAAAAAAATATTTGCATTGAGTAAAAAACATATTTCATATGTGTGATTTGTATATTCCTAATTTTCACAACTTTTATCCAAAATAATATACCACGTATTAAAAATCATATTCTTACTAAACACAAAACATATACCTAATGATCCCAAAACATATTTGTACAAAATAGAAATCATATTCAACATTTCCCATAACTTCCATTCCCCACTATCTCTCTTGTGTCAGCCCCCTTTTCAGTTTGTGGGCCTTATCTCATTCATTTTATATCATATTTAAAAAATTTATGAGTAGAAAAATCAGATTTTTTGTGCTCTACAAGATGATATACATTTTGATATTTTTTAAAAAGAATTTTTCTGGCCATCTATCATCATACCACTGTTATTTCATGAAATTACCACTCGCAATGATATATTATTATAGTAGTATGATGTTGATATGTTAGCGATATGATGTTGGGTATGATAGTAATATGATGTTTTATGTTTGACAAATAAATTGATGACATCATATCATGATATGAGATCTTATTTTTGACAAAATTATTTGACGACATCGTATCCCTGTCATATTATGATATAACAGTGGTATGATGGAAAGTTAGTCTTACCATAGTGGTGAGATCATGATATGACAAATATAATAGTGATAATACTACAATAATCACGTGTTTTGAATGGCTAATTACATTTGCTCAATATATAGAAAAATGTATATCATTGTGTAGATGTTAATTAATGCTTCATTTCTATGAAAAATTTTGAAATTTTGAGTTAAAATGATTGAGATAGAACCAGATTAAGAAAATGTGAGATTAGTTTATGTAGTCTTTGGCTAGTTAAAATAACTTCCCTCTCTCCTCTCTGACCAATGCAGGCTGTAAAAAAAAAAGAGGACAAATTATATGTGTCCCTCTGTATTAGTGTGCTTATTTTGGGTTGTTAGATGTGATTAAAATGGAAGACTAGAAATGTAGTTATGTAGTGGTATTGTACTCTATCCTTTCCCTACAAAAAGCAAAATATTAATGTTTCATAAGCGAACCAAAGTATGAACTAGTATAGTAAATGGTTCACACTTTAGTTCTCTAACCGGTGTAAAGTCCGTTAAAAACTTGTAAATGAATCGGTGCCTTACAAATTATAGTATTATAGATAGACACATATAGTCATCCATTTAAAACCCTAAATCAACATATTATAAATAGACACATAAAAATGACTCAACTTAAGTAAAAAAAATTAGGAGTGAAAATAAATAGATCAATCATATCATTATATCAAGCCTTACTTAATAAATAATGAATGAGTTTAAGTAATTAAATTTTAGAATTGGAAATAAATAAATTAGGGGTTAGTGGTTGGACACTAAAAAAGGGAAAGTTAATTCACCACTATAATTTTAAATTGTTATAAGTATTTCAAAATGTAAATTAATTTTTAAATAATTAGTATAAAGTTAATTCACCACTTTCTTCCCCGAATTTCTTTCCTGGGCTCTGTAGCCTCCCTATGTTTTGCGCTTTGCTTGTCTTTCTTCACCTGCTTTGGTTTGGACTTATGTGCTGTGCCTTTGCTCACTTTCATTGCTTGTGAAGTCCAGCTATAAACTTTCTTGTTGATTTCTTTTAATTTAAGTTCATCACCATTATAAAAAAAAAAAAGAACAAGCTTGCATCATAGTTGGTAAACAACTCATTCTTCCATCTCCAACATTTTTGTATAACTAGTAAAAAGAGGATGTTCGAACCAGTCAAAACCTGCTAAGCATTTTGAATGGTTTGTCCGGTAAACCATTGGGATTGGTTGCCGACCATCAGACTCTTAATTAGCGGCCAGAAACATCATCCCGGCCGGATTTTTCCGGTTGGCATTTTCATCGACGAAACCGTTCAGTCCGACCAGGCTTTAATAACACTGCAAAATACACTTGAGTAGCCATAACTATCGACTTTCTGACAATAATGACTCATTTCAGAAAAAATACACAAAATGTCCATTGTTTGGATGCCAGTTTGAAAAAGTTAGCCATTTTTGTTTAAAACTTTAACGTTGTTACAACATCCGTCAATTTTGTTAACGTGACACTAACAAGGATGACACATCGGCGCACACACCATTGACAACTTGATACTCCTCGCCTTCGACCATTACTACACTCTCCACTACAACGGCCGTCACCACCACCATCATCAAACACGAGGATTTTTATCTCCAACCTCAATCAATTTTGCCTATTCATAAAGAAGCAGATAACTCAAGAAGAATATGATATTCTCTGTATTCCAGTCATAGAGGAAGAGGTGAAAGGGGTGTTATTTGGGATGAATGGAGATAAGAACCTTGCAAAATATAATAACAAAAGGTAAAAGAAAAACACACAATTTTACGTGTTATCTCAGAATAGATTGTTCATGACTAGTCTATGGGAGAGCAAAGGCTCTCTAGGTTATATTATTGACTGATGGATTGGTTGAGTTACACGGTCAGTAACCCTACTACTTCTCCTTGTTGTATTAAGATGAAAAGACGTAACCATGTTGGCTACAGGACACGACTCGGGTGTGGGCTGATCAGTGCTGATCAGTAAGGCCTGACTCAATTTCCTGGCCCAATATGCCCTGCAAGCCGGACAGTGGAGGTCATGCATGTTCAACTCAGAGAGTAGAAATTGAAAGCTATCAGCTCCAAAACCTTTTGTGAAGAGATAATCAACTTGGAGATGAGACTCACTTTGACAGGCAGGATAGCACCAGATTCAACTCGTTCTCGCACAAAACAACAATCCATTTCCACATGCTTTGTCCATTCATGGAAAATCAGATTTTACACAATGTAGATAGAAGCTGGATTGTAACAGTGGAGAGGAGTAGCATCATCTTTAGGTATGTCTAACTCGGTGAGAAGCCATCAAAGCCACAACACTTCACTGACACTGAAGGCCATGGTTCTGTACGTAGTCTATGCAGAGGAACAAGCAACAACCTTCTGTTGTACGGTACGCCAGGAGATAGGTGCATAAACAAGGAATACATAGAAATCACTAGTAGAGAGTCGAGTGGATTGACAACCACCCTAGTCAACATCACAATAAGCACATAGACGGAGATCATTGATAGTGAAGAAATAGAGCCCTTGACCGGGATATTACTTCAGATACCAAAGAAGACAAAAAGCGGCATCCATGTGAGCTTGTGTAGGGTGAAGAAATTCAAGATGTTGACACCATAAGTGATATCAGATGAGATATGGCGACATAAAGAGGACGACCCACAAGGCGTCGATAAGCTGAACCATTCACGAGAGCTTCTTAAGAAGGTTTGGGTAACTGGTGGTTCCACTCTATGGGAAAAGTGATAGGAGGAGTATCGAATACACCATTGTCATCAAGAATATCTAAAACATACTTTCGCTGACTACGGATCATACCCTACGGAGAACGGGTAACTTCAAGCCCAAAGAAGTAGCATAGTGGCCCAAGATCTTTTATACTAAAGCGATGATCCAAGAACTGCTATACATGTGTGAAACCCATATTTGTGCCAGCAAGAATAACGCCATCAACATAATCAAAGCCACAAAAAAGGTAGTACCTCGACTTTAAATGAAAGAGAGCGATCGGTGGGGGAAGCCCAAAAATCAATCTCGTAGAAGGCCACTGTGAACTTGTGGTACCAATTCCTTGAAGCTTGCTTGATCTCATTGACTTGTGGAGAGGATATACCCGTTTGTCACCAAGAGCAGCAAAGCCAAGAGTAATTTTCCTGTAAACAACCTCTGCAAATAACCATGAAGGAACGTGTCATTTACATCTAGTTGATGGATAAACCAACCTCGACTGATTGCGACAATAAGAAGATAGTGAAAGGTGACTAGCTTGGCCACAGGAACAAACGTATCATGGTAATCGACACCTTCAACCTGTGTGTACCTTTTTGCCACCACAGTGGATTTGTGGTATTCAATTTCGCCATCAGAATGGAATTTAGTGTGATACACCCACTTGCATTCGATGGGAGTGACGTCAGGTGGAAGGTTGACAAGAATCCATGGTTTATTTTCTTCAATAGCATCAACTTCCTTTGTCATTGCCGCCGTCCAATTTTCATAGCAAACGACTTGATGAAAATAACGAGGGTCTGGGGTGCAGTCGATTGATTCTAAGAATGAACAAAAAGATAGTAATGCTCGAGCATGAGAAACATGATGAGATATTGGGTACCGAATGCGAAAAATTGATGAGCACTCATGTCATAGATTTCTAATTGCTTGGATGTCCAGCGCTGACAAAGATCTCGACCCAATGTGGGATCCTTAGGAGGTGTGGCCATGGGCGAGACTGACTTACCATGAACAAGGCTTTCGAGGGAGGCAGGTGAAGAAGTGCCCTTCTTTCTCAAATGGGGACTTGTAGTAGATGCGCCTTCGAAAGACGATGAAGACAGCTGTGAAAGAGTGACAGGTGAGCCAACATACGTGATCTTAGGAGGAAAAGAGCAACTTCACCTGCCGAATCAAGAGGACTCGAGGGTGACGAAGTGTCAGCCGGGATGGGAGGATCATCAAACACTTCAAGGGGTATCCAATGGAATTAGCACGGATCTTGAGCCTGAAATAAAAAGAAGTTCTCATGGAAAATAATGTCGCGGGACACAATGAATTTATGAGTTAGAAGATCATAGAACTTATACCCCTTTGAGTAGCTGCATAACCAAAGAATACACCTGCATGCCTGACTCGCTAAAACACAACTCCTAATATTCGCCAAGTGTAATCAATGAAAGGGACTGCAGTATAGTGACACAAGTAATAAATATCGAATCCACGGGTCTCTAGAGTTTCTATTACTCAGCTTCAGTTCATTATCTAGCAAACCAGATTAAGATAGAAGAACTATAACTACTCTAGCAAACTACAATTAAAGTTAATCTAATTACAGGTTGGGAACTCACTTAGGTATGATTCCCCTAACTCCTCAATTAGGTCCAAGTTTTAATTTCCTTTGATCGTTTTACTGTTGAATAGACTGCGAAAGATCCAAAAATAGCTTGGAATCTCTTAAGCTAACCAAACCCTCTTAGACAGATTATCCGATAAGCAACTAGCCTTCACCGAGATAGAATGCTAAGGTGATTCACACAGATCTCCACTACATGGAACGAATTCCAGTACAAAGCAGTGAATTGACAGACTCTTGTACAATCAATTCACTTATTAGTCTTTTCCGATGACTCAAATTATGGAATTTGTAGCTTGCAGAGAGTGTTGGATAGGTTTTATGAGTTGTCTGGTCTTAGATCAAATCCTAGTAAATGTGAGATTTATTTTATGGGTCTGGATGAGGATGAAAAGATTAGAAGGGAAGCTAGATATGGTTATCAGTTGGACCAATTTCTAGCATGGTATTTAGGTGTTCCTCTGGTTGTAGGGAGGCTTTCAGTTGTTGCATGCAAATCATTAATTGATAGGATTACTTCTCATATTCAGAATCGGAGAACAAAAACTCTTACTTATTTCGGGTGGTTGGAGTTAGTTGGATATGTTCTTTATAGCCTTGGTCATTTCTGGATGTCTGTTTTCATGTTTTCTAAAGTGGTTATCGCTAAAATCCAAAAGATCTGCAACAATTTTTTTATGGGATGTGAGGGTTGGAGTGAAGATCAGAGCAACAGTGGCCTAACAACACTTAACCTTCCCAAAATCTGAAGGAGGGGGCTTGCTTTAGGGATTTGAGTAGCTGAAATGTTCATTGTGTCACGAGTAGAGGTAGCAATTCTGAATCCAATCCACCAATCCATTAAAAATATCCACCAAATCCAATCCATTTGATCCAAATCCATTTGGATTGGTGGATTCATGGATCAATCCATGGATCCAAATGGCAAATTACGGTTTGGTGCCTATAATTTTTATATTTTACATTTTGGTACCCAAAATTTAATTTTTTATACGAAAAATATCATTGGAAAATTACATTTTGGTACCTAAAATTTTTCATTATGACATTTTAGGACCTAAACTTTTCACATTTTTACATATTAGTCCTTGGTTGATGATGTCATTTGGATTCATGGATAATCCACCAATCCACTTGATCCAATCCATGAATCCATCAATCCATTGGATCCAATCCACTTGATACATGGATTCATCAACCCAATCCACCAATCCATGGATCCAATCCATTTGCCACCTCTAGTCACGAGACATGTATGGTCTATACTTCTTCAAGAAAGTTCACTTTGGGTCGCCTGAGTTTGTAACTAGTGAATCAAGAATAGAGTTATATGGAATGTTACTAGTCCTACAGTCTCTTGGAATTGGCGGCGGATTGTTAAGCTAAGGAGCAAGGCGATTCATATGGTTGATATGCAAAATGATCTTGTATTTTTGAATGGTGCCCATATGTCGGTTGTCAAAGGTTCCTTGGGAAAAACTAATATATAAAGGGCCATCTGTTCCTCGCAATTGATTTATCAATTGGTTAATCATTCAAGGGAGAATTCATGAACATGTTGTTAAGGGAAGCCAGAGGTGGAGGCCGGAAGGCTGATATGGCAATCTATCATGAACATGTTTGGCTTGAACGCTGCCATAGGATTTATGAGAACCGAGAGATATTGGTACTTTGGCCAAGATTATCATATATGAAGCTGTAAGCTTAATTTCATAGCTGGTGCTGCTTTGTTTTTTGTCTTCCTAATACTCTAGGATGTTCCCAAAGAATGGGAATAGAATTTTTGATTTCCTTTTATACCCCCTTTGATTTAGAGTATAGAGATTTGTCTTGGTTGTGCCATGTAGATAGTATCTTTGAGACTCTCACATAATTGGCAAGGTATGTTGCCAATGCTGCTTCTTTTATGAAATCCGAACCATTGATTCATAAAAAAAGAAATGTCATCAAGTCAGCAAAAAATATTAGTCCAATTAGCTTCTAAGATAAATTCGTTAAAGTTTTGAACAAAAATGAACATTTTGTGTATTTCTCATAAATTGATTATTATTCTGATAAAGTTGAAAGTTGTGGTGTATTATTCCAAAAATAATTGGAAATAATATGGTACTAAATACAATGAGCGAGCCCATAGATATGTAAAGCTTTTTGCTGGTTCCAAATCTATAGGGATCACATCAGTAGGGATGTAATAACTGAAAGATAAAATGCAGGGAAGGATTTGTGTGTATTGTAGTTATGAACAAGTAAAGAATATATACAGTACATCTGGTAGATCGTGAGAAATGGGATGCTAGAGTAGAGAGGAGGAGAGATTGTAGCTAATGGGATGCTAGAGTAGAGAGGAGGAGAGATTGTAGCTAACAGAGAAGGGTTTGTAACTAACCAATCTCTATACACGGAATAAAACAGAGGAAATAAATAAATAGAAATTAATTTATTTCTCCAATACGCCCCTGCAAGTCGGACAGAGTGTCAACGGCGCCGAGCTTGGACCGAAGAAGATGAAACCGAGTAGCAGGTAACGGTTTGGTAAGCACATCGGCCAGCTGATGTGATGTCAGAATATAAGAGACCCGCAGACGCTGTGCTTGAACCAATTGACGAACAAAATGATAGTCCAACGCCAAGTGCTTCATGCGAGAGTGGAAGACTGGATTGGAACTGAAGTATGTGGCGTCAAGATTATCGGAGTAGAGAATAGGAGGAACAAACAGTGGTTGATGAAGCTCCAATAAGAGATTACGGATCCACTCTAGTTCGGCCGTGGGATGTGCTATGGCACGATACTCAGCTTCAGTACTAGAATGAGCTACAGTACGCTGTTTTTGAGAGCGCCAGGAAATAAGAGTATTGCCAAGATAAACCAGATAGCCCGACATAAAGGAACGATCGTCGAGATCACCTGCCCAATTCGAGTCCGCAAAGGCAGACATAGAAAGAGCCCCAGTCGGGCGGCGAATAACCAAACCACAAATGAGAGTCCCCGAAATGTAACGAAGCAAGCGTTTCACATGTTGCCAATGAGAGGATGTAGGAGCATGCATATACCGTGAAAGCTTATTGACAGCAAATGCAATATCGGGACGGGTATAAGTTAAATACTGCATAGCACCAAGAACCTGACGATACCTTGTAGCATCCGTAGGAGAACTCCCATCATGAAGGGATAAAGAAACGGAAGAGGCTAGGGGTGTGCAGCAGCGTTGGCATCGGTCATGGAAAAACGATGGAGGACATCTTCCATGTATTTCTGCTGAGAAAGAACATAGCCAGTAGTAGTGGGTATGACCTCGATACCCAAGAAGTAATTAACCGAACCAAGAGACTTAAGAGAGAACTTGTGAGAAAGAGCCTCTTGAAAAGAGGACAAGGCTGCCGAGTCGTTCCCTGTTAATAAAAGGTCATCAATATAGACCATAAAATAAAGAAGAACCCCCTGTCGTGAGTAGACAAAAAGGGGTGCATCGGAGTGAGTCTTGCGAAAACCATAGGCCTCAAGAAAAGCACTAAGAGCCGTAGACCAGGCACGAGGAGCCTGCCGAAGACCATAAATGGCACGGCGAAGACGACAAACATGAGTCGGTTTGGACGGATCAACAAACCCAGGTGGCTGAGACATATACACTTCATCCTCCAAAGGGTCTTGGAGGAAGGCATTATTAACATCAAATTGTTGAATCGACCAGCTGTGAGAGAGAGCGCCAATGTAAATATCGTGCGAACAGTGACTGGTTTGACCACCGGACTGAATGTATCAGTGTAATCGATACCCGATCATTGACGAAAACCTTTGGCAACGATGCGGGCCTTGTACTTGTCAATGAGACCAGAGGATAGGAACTTGACACGAAAAACCCAACGACAATCAAGTATATTGTAATGGGGAAGGAGAGGAACAAGCTCCCATGTAGGATTATTAAGCAGAACCCGATGTTCAGCAGTAAGAGCAGCATCCCACTCTTTGTAGCGTAGGGCTTCCTTCACTGAACAAGGTTGGAGAGGAGGGGAACCTGAAATAATAGAAGTAGCAAAGAGCCTCTTTGGTTTGAAGATACCTCTCTGAGAGCGGGTAGTCATAGTATGCGAGCGGTGAACAGGTGGTGGGCCAGCAGCAGATGAGCTGGGGAGAGGGGCCGGAGTGGCAGGCCCAGGCGGAGAGGGCCCAGGCGGGGCAAACTCGGTGGAAGTGGAGGAGGCTTGTGAGGATCCGTCGCTGGCAGGAACATTTTCTGAAGGGGAATGGGTCGAGGATGGCCCAGGTGAAGGCGAGGCAGCCGCATGAGATGGTCCTGGAGAAGAGTTCGGCAGATAGGTGATAGGAGGAGAAGAGTCAAAAAGCCAGGAGTGAATGGTAGGCGGAGAAGTGGAGGAAATATTAGGAAGGCCTGGAAATTGTGTCTCAACAAAAATTACATGACGTGAGAGAAAAACACGGTCAGTATGAGGATCATAACAACGATAGGCACTCCGTTGAGGACAATAACCAAGAAATATACAAGGTCGAGAACGAGGATCAAGTTTAGTGGGAGAGTAGGGACGAAGCCATGGATAATAGAGACAACCAAACACACGAAGTTTATGATAGTTAGGTGGTAAATTGAAAAGAAGTGTATATGGAATTTTACCACGCAATGCAGAGGTAGGAAGGCGATTGATGAGATATATGGTTGTGGAGAATGCATATGACCAAAAGGACTAAGAAAGTTTGGCATGGTGAAGAAGTGTAATACCGGTTTCAACCAGATGATGGTGTTTCCGTTCGGCAAGACCATTATGCTCAGGTGTATGAGGTGGTGTAAGAAGATGTGTAATGCCATGATCAGTTAAAGTAGAACACAACTTTTGAAACTCACCGCCACCATCAGTATACAAACGACGAATGGTAGTAGTGAAATAATTCTGAACCATTTTTTGAAAATTGAGAAAGACATCAAGCACATTGGATTTTTTACGCAGAGGATAATACCACGTGTAGCGAGTAAAGTGGTCCACAATAATCAAGTAATAACGGAAACCATCAATACAATTAATCGGAGCAGGGCCCCAAACATCAGTGTACAAAAGATCAAATGGACGACTGCTAGTCAACGAAGAAGTGGCAAAAGGAAGTTTATGACTTTTATTGGAGAGACAAGCATCACAAGTATGACTAGTGATAGCAGAGGAAACAGGAAGAGAAAAAGACCGAATGACATTGGTAAGAGAGGAATGGGAAGGATGACAAAGACGAGAGTGCCAAGATGTTGCAGTTGTCTTGGTGGAAATAAGTGCCATACGAACCATTCCCACCTCATGCGGTAACTCGTAGAATCACCGTTGTTTGCCCCTGTCAGCAGATGCGCCCCCGTGCGAAGGTCCTTCACAACAAAATGAGTGGCAAAAAATTTCACTGACACAGGATTAGTTTGACACAATTTGGCCACAGAAATAAGATGTTTCTTTATAGCTGGCACGCAGAGAACATCATTCAACCGAAATAAATGTGAGCCAGCAGATAAATTAGATGAGCCAATATGAGATATGGTTAAACCTGTACCATCACCAACTTGTATTTTATCGGGGCCAAGATAATCAGAATAAAGGGACAAGTTCCCTAGGTCTGGTGTGGCATGATGGGAGGCGACCGTGTCATGAATCCAAGGCCCAGATGAAGGAGCCGCATACCCATGCCCATGTGTAGAGGAAGACTGGGCTTGAGGAGAAGCCAAATACCCAGGCCCACTTGCTATGGTGAAATGGGCTTGAGGAGCTGTAGAGGAACGAGCCTATTGGAAGGCCTGCCTTGCCTGCGGGAAGAGTTGGAAGTACTGCCGAACAGTGTGCCCTTGGCGGTCACAATATTGGCAGCGCACAGGGACTCGCCGCTGACAAGGGGAATCCAGCAAGGAAGCAGAACCCTGAAAAGACGCCAGCGAAGAAGGATGACCACCGTCAGGACTATAGGACGGCTGGGAACAGCGAGATTGAGAAGAGCCACCGTCACCACTGTGGCTGCTATTGCCGTGACGATTCTGGCCTTGAGAGAAAAAAGCAGTCGACACATTAGAGGTATGAGCTTGGAGTTTCATATCAGCTTCAAACTCCACCAGAGAATCAACTAGCTCTTCTATAGAGACGAAAGTGCCCCGTGCTCGTACCGCTGCAGAGAAGGGATTATAATCCTGGCCGAGACCACGTAGACAATGCACAACCAGGTCAATGTCCTTGACTGGTTCCTCAATAAGAGCAAGTTCTGCAGCTATAAGTCGCAGATCATTAACATATATGACGATGTCTTTGTCACCCTTAACGGCATTAGCCAATTTTCCTTTCAAATGAATGATGCGTGACATATTCTTGCCGGCATACAATTTTTCAAGAATGAGTCAGGCCTCACGAGAAGTAGTAGCAGCAGAAACATACGAGTAAAGCAACTCTATAATGGAACAACGAAGAGCATGAAGGATCAGCTTATCTTGTCGAAACCAGAGACGATACGCCGGATTGGGAGTTGTTGTCTTGTCATTGGTGACTGTCTGCGGCAGAATTGTGGTTGTACCATCAATATATTGAATGAGATCAAGCCCCATAAGAAGTGTTTCAAGCTGGGACCTCCAAGAATTGAAATTGGCAGAGTTTAGTTTCAAGGGAAGTTGTGCGGCAGGATTGAAAGTGATGATCGAATGAAGCGAATACGCCTGACATATTGATAATGATCGGATTGAGACTAGTTGATGTGACTAGTTCTGATACCATGAAAGAATATATACAGTACATCGGGTAGATCGTTAGAAATGGGATGCTAGAGAGGAGGAGAGATTGTAGCTAACAGAGAAGGGTTTGTAACTAACCAATCTCTATACACGAACTAAAGTCTAAACAGAGGAAATAAATAAATAGAAGTTAATTTATTTCTCTAATAATAACATCATTTAGTCCCTTTTCTATGATTCATGTTCGATTGTACGAAGCTATTTGCAACAACAACAAACACAGAAGAGAAGGAAGAAAAAAAAATCAATGCAAAAGCCAAAAACGGTTTGACAGATTCCAACCAAAAGACCATCACTGGCTCAGCAAATCCGCACAAAGCAAGACAACGAGACAAAAAACAGAAATAATAAGCTATATTCCTCCATTTACAATGATCACCGGCCTTAGCCAACAAATAAAATTAAATCCGGCGACTCCACCATCAGCTGGAGCTAGCTAAATCCATCTAGCCAGTCCAAACGCCGGCGGAAGATGCTCCTCCTCTGCCGGCCGCCGGCCGCCATTCGCGACCCGGCAATTCCTCCTCACTTCCCCTGGTCTCCCGGACTGCAAATCACCCATCTTCACCATCCCTTCAACAAAGGCCCCGAAAAACTCCTCCTCGTCCCGGCCAAACACCTCCACGTACTTCCTCGTCAGCGGATATGTGAAGAGCGTTTGATCGGAGTTGAGGAACCCTCTCCCGCCGACCAATTCCTTGAAGTAGGCGTTGTCGAACACCGCGGGGGTGGAATCCAGCCCCACGGTGGCGCTCTCGTCGCCTCCCATCGGGCACAGCTCCATCAACTTCTCCCTGAACCGCGGCTCGATTGCCGGGTCGGGTCGGCCGGGCCCGGATTGGTTGTAGAGGCGGAATTGGATCGAAAAGCACCGGCCTTTGCCGATGGAGTGGGAACCCGAGAGGGCCACCAGGTCCTTCACCGAGAGGTTGTACCCGGCGAAGAGGTCGATCAGCATCGTGGCGTTGGCCCGTGGGCTGGGCATGATCGCGTCGGCGTCGGCCTGGCTCGCCGTCAGGCTGTCCAGCCGGCCCAGCTTCACTTCCCAGTTGGGCCCACCCGTCTGATTCGGTGAACAGAACGAAAAAAACAGAGATAAGGCAAAAACAACAGAGGAGAAAACAGAGAGAGGATTGCTTTGTTGCTAATTATGCAGAGTAGGATTGAATCGAAGGAGGTTGTCGTTGTACCAGGGAAACGGCGTCGCGGGAAGCCATGACGATGATGTCAGCGCAGGAGACCACGCCGGGGCAAGCTTCCTCGAGCTCGGCCTTGATATCGTCGACGACGTCGTATGAGCGGAGGGAATCGATGTTGGAAAGGGAGAGCTTTTCGCCAAGCATGGTGTCTGTGTCATCCAGCAGCATTGAACCGTCGCATCCCTGAATTATTATTAATTCAAACAAAAAGAAAGGAGGAAAAAAAGAACATAGATGAATCAATTTCAAATATTAGTTCTTACATCTTATCAACAAAAGAAACAGAGTCTTTTTAGTTTTGTGATTACATTGACGAAGCAGTCGTGGAATTGGAAGCGCATAACGGAGGCAGCGCTTCGTGGGTCGGAGAGGAGTGACTTCCTCATGGCTTCCCTCACGATGAATTCGGCCGGAGGGCAGGTGGCGGAGTAGTATCCGTGGCGGAGGGGAGTCGCCGTCGCCGGTGATGAGGGGGTAGTGGTGATTAGTAGGAGAAACGCGAGTGATGAGAAGAGAAGAGACATGTTGGTGGTTGTGGGGGACTTCAGAATTCACTTGGTTAGTTGTATTTGCAGGTTTTGGAGGTTGAGGGAGGCGTGCGTGAGTGTTAAGAGTGAAAAGGGAAAGCCGGAGGGGGCACTGCTACTCCTACTCTGCTTTTTGTTTTGGGAATGGAGCGGCATCAGGGGAAGGAAGATGGGAGCTTTATAGTGATAGTGGGGCTGTCACTGTGGGCACTATCGAAGCTAAATGGGGGGAAAGACTGACTTTACGTTACATACTGAATAATAAACTCTTTCCTTTATCACCTTGTTGACATTTGTTTCATCCAAGGAATTGGTTATGGCGTATATGGGAGAATGGCACTCAAAACAGAGCACTTTCTTCTTTCTTTCCGACTGACAGGAGCAAATTGGGTCCAAGATAGGGTACCCATCAGTAACAACACGCGGGCCGTCGATTTGGGGAGGGAGAAATCGTGTGGATGGGCTGGACGCTGGGTGGGGAGGGGCATTTTTGTCCGTTTTCGTATTTTTAATTTTTTATTACTTCCGCATTTCAATGGCTGGCTTTTCAATAAAAGGGAGAGAATCTTCCTTCTCTGCAACTCAACTTTCTTCCTTCTCTCTTCCTTTTTTCAATCTCTTCCATAACCTTTCTCTTTCTCTATTCCTTCTCTCTTACTTTTTTTTCTCACAATCTCCTTTTCAAATCTAAATCTGCTCTCTTCCTTCTTCATTTTTTTTCTCTAGCATAAAAATTGTAGCCACTCTCTTTCATTACATTTCTTCTCTTCATCAACTCGTTGGACTCAATTCCGATCTTTCTCATTTTTTTGGCATTTTGGTGTTCTTGATTGAGGAAGAGGAAATGAGAGGCATCAGAAGACGATTTTTTTCTCTCCCTCCTTCTGTTTTTTTCCTTTTAGATAATATATATTGATATTATGACTCTATACCATATGGTATTGGGTGGTAACGAAATATATATTGACATTACCATACTATACCCTATGGTAATTTATATGGTATTGCGTGGTAACGAAATATATATTGATATTACCACTCTATACCATATGGTATTGTGTGGTAACGAAATATATATTGATATTACCACTCTATACCATATGGTATTGTGTGATATTACCACACTATACCATATGGTATTGTGTGGTAACGAAATATATATCGATATTACCACACTATACCCTATGGTATTGGGTGGTAACGAAATATATATTGATATTACCACACTATACCATATGGTATTGGGTGGTAACGAAATATATATTGATATTACCACACTATACCATATGGTATTGGGTGGTAACGAAATATATATTGATATTACCACTCTATACCATATGGTATTATGTGAATTGTGTGATATTACCACACTATACCATATGGTATTGGGTGGTAACGAAATATATATTGATATTACCACTCTATACCATATGGTATTATGTGAATTGTGTGATATTACCACACTATACCATATGGTATTGGGTGGTAACGAAATATATATTGATATTACCACACTATACCATATGGTATTGGGTGGTAACGAATTATATATTCATGTGGCAAATATTACCATACCACATGGTATGCTATTGTTTAATACCAATCAATACCATATGGTACAGTCAATACCATATGGTATGACTGGTAATAACTGACAAATTTTTTTGTGTCCAAAAAATATCAAAGTGGATATCATTTTGAAGAGCACAATTAATCTGATCTAACTGTGCAAAAAAAAATTAAATTTCGACTTAAAACGAGTGAGAAATCGTCCGTCAAAGATTAAGGGAAGGAAAATTAAATGTTTTGCCAGGAGAGAGAAGGAGGGGCTGATAGGCTCCGGTCAAAAGTGAGCAACAATAATAAATAGGAGTAAGTGCAATTTTACCGTACTACCCTTTTCACATTTAATTTAAATAAAAAAGTGACTGACACGTGGGGACCAGGGAAGGGGTTACTGATGGGTTACTGACCCATCAGCTACTGACAAGATCCGGACCCGAGCAAATTGAGAGGTTACACTTTTCAAACTGTTAATGGCGGCTTAATGCTTTGTTATTTACAATTCTAGAACTGCAAATAAGACGAGTCGAGTCGAGTCTTATTCTAGTTTGAGCTCTATTCGAGGTCGAGCTAGCTTGTTTACTAAAATCTTGACTTTTATTTGGACTTCATTTTGTATATCATGATACATATGGTTTATTTTGTTAGCTAATCTCATATTATATTTTGTTGGTATCATATATCATTTAGTTAATAAATTTTAAATACTCCCAATCATATTATTTCATAGTATCGAAGCAATCTATGATACATAATTTCTTTTTAAAATAGAAAATAAGATATATTTACTAACATACTCAACGTGTTAAACTTTATATATGGGGAGATATATAATTTAACAACCATATGAATTAAAATCATAAGATATAGATTGATTCGTCCATAAGTTGGTAATCGAGTTGGCTCTCTAGCCACATGTTGAGACATATCATGAGCTCTAAACGAGCCAACTCACGAGTTAAACTCAACAAGCAACCGAGTCGAGCTAGCTCGCGAGCTGAACAAAGCTTAGCTCATGTTCAACTCGTTTATTAACGAGCCGAGTTTCGAACGATCTTTTTTCGAGACGAATTCCAAGCCGCTCGCTAGCAGCTCGACTCATTTGCAGCCCTATCTACGACAGGGAGCATGAATTTTTGTTTGAGTTGAATATTTTCTGCCACACAATAGTTTTGTGTGATTGTATTTCTCATCGTCTGCGTTTATTGCTATTTACTAAGACCTCGACTCAAGTATAAATTTGCAATTTTTCATTTCTTTGCTTATTAAGTTGGACGTGATGAGCATCTACTCCCAAGATGGCAATGAGGCAGGTTGAGATGGATATTTCAAATATTCATACTCGTCTTGTAATATGTCAAGTAATTTATCATGAAGTGTATCGGAACAGAACGGTTAATAAGGGTATGTGATTTAAGGAAAAATATTAGAAATAATTATTTTTATTAACATATAGCAGTAAGTATAAATTTGCAATTTTTCATTTCTTTGCTTAATAAGTTGGACGTGATGAACATCTATTCCCAAGATGGTAATGAGGCAGGTTGAGATGGATATTTCAAATATTTATACTCGTTTTGTAATATGTCAAGTAATTTATCATGAAGTGTGGGTCAGAACAGAACGGTTAATAAGAGTATGTAATTTAAGGAAAAAATTTAGAAATAATCATTTTTATTAACAGATAGCAGCAGAGATGAAGCATAAAATCTGTCATTCTCTTGTTGTATTTCAACTTAAAATCGAATTAATATTTAAATAACCAGACTTAAAGTCAAGAGATCCATATTTAACAAATATGATATCGTGATGACTCAGAATCTTGTTCATTAGCATCTTAAGGCCTTTAGGTTAATGTTTATCTTGTTCACGATTAGAACCTCGGAATACTATGAGGAATTTTACAATGCTATATAGTATTGGTGCTATAGGTTTTTGCTTTTATGGTACAACCTGAAATTGTACATTTAACGTTATGGTACAACTTTGGATTATACCTATACTGTTTGTACAAATTCTTTTATGGTACAACTTGAACTTGTACCTTTATGTGATGGTACAACTTCAAGTTGTAAAGTTGTACCATAATATAATGATACAAATTCTTTTATGGTACAATCTAAACTTATACATTTCATATTATGGTACAACTTTAAATTGTACATTAAATCACCAATACTATATAGCATAATAGAAATGCTCGGAATACTAGGCGATTCGTTGTTTTCATGCTTACTAGTTAGCTGTTATCTTCATTTCATTTGTTTACTTTTAGTGGCAAGTCGAAAATTTGAATGAGAGGTTTAATTGAACCATGATGATTGGGAGAGGGAGGGCTAACGCCTTTTCAATTATTTTATTTTTCAAATTTGTTATAAAATTTACATGCATTTTAAATATAGAGGTTATAGCCCCTCCTAACTTCAACCTACCTCCTCTAGGGATGGCTATACGGTCCGGTCAGGTTAAATTGGACCAAATTGATCCAGTTTCACTCCGGTCTTTTCGGGAATATAAGGACCAAATATTGGATTGGATACAGTCCGGTCTTGATCCGGTCCGATCCCAATTTGATCTTGATTTTAGGTGTTGGGGGTCTCTTATCCGGTCTTTATCCGGGTTTTTTACCTCAAATCTAAGTCCAAATATGAGATTGGATTGTTTGCTATCCGGTCCCGATCCGAGTTATACGGTCCGATTTCGAGTAAAACCAAACAATCCGGACCAAATAGCCAGCCCTAACCTCCTCCACTGTTTGCTTTATTGCGCTTCTACCAAGTTGTATCCAAGTCCTTACATTCACAACTAGGTTGTTAGACTTTCCTATGACTCTTAGTCTTAACAAGAGCTAAATCAATTAAAAATTAATAAGGGAGAAGAGGTAAGTATCTGTTTCAATTAACAACTCATTACCTATCAAATACTAACACTTTCTGCAATATGTAGCAAAATATGTATTCCATCAAACGCAAAGTTATCAGAGTTAAGAATGGATGGTGTTAAAATGGATGGAAAGCCTGTCCATAAAATTCGAAGAAGAGTGAGACGAGTACTTTTGTGGAAACTGTACATATACCCACCACATGTTTTGCTTTTGAATGTCAATAATCTAAAGTTTCATACTTTTATCTTTTTTTATATATGAAAAATTTAATTGTATTAACTGAGCTCTCTTTTGATTTTTTTTATTGATTTAATTTTTTTGTATTGAACTAAAAAAAGTGATAAAGAAGTTAAAAAATTTAAGGTCACAAACAAAAAATTTTGAAGAAGAAGATATGCTTCAATTAATAAAAAAAAACAAAAGCTAAGAGCTTTTCATTTTCTTTCCCTTCTCATATGTCCGTATATGATAATAGAGAATATTTCGATCTAGATTCTCGAATATCGTGTATTATAAGTTACACCTGCAATTCTGGAATAATAATGAAACACATTAGCATCCACATCCATCAATCTTTCGCATACTCATTTAATTTATCTGGGCAATGTTCTAAAAAAACCAACCACAAACAGAATTATCAGTTGTCACTTATTTATTGAAACAATATTTTCAGTAAACTAAACTGCATATCAACAAAATTTATATTTTATAGAGAGCTACATATCTCATGCAAAAAAACTTGTGCTTTTTAACCTAATAACAACATAGACAAATAATGAAAGGAGTACTTCAATATAACTCAACTCATTCTATCTTGCAGATTCCTAATTTGTGAACTGAATTTATGCACCAATCCACATGATAGTTGGTAAAAAACAATCATGTTAAAATCAAACTTTAGTTAGTGATTCAATGAGAAAAAATCCACCCTAATGAAACAAACATATGTCATTGCAAACTTGTAGAAATTGAAAAAACATCGAAATACGCAGCCGAGGAACCACCACCATCATTTTATTTCTTCTTCACGACCTTTATAAAACCCCAATTATGGTCCCTTCTACTATAATCCCTTTGCTACCTACTAATTACTAACCAGATCATCATCTTATAGCTAACTAGTAGAATGTCAATCACGATCATAAAGAATATAATGAACAACCCTAACAACTCTACTTTCCATTTCAACATCTAAGCAATCGGGTTGCAATAGTCATTTAAGGAAAACGATCAATTATTCCACCAAAGGAGATATGCCCTAAGTCCAATCAATTATCCCTTCTAATTATATATTACCTATTAGTATAAGACATAATAGAGAACATAAAACAACTCCATGAAAACGAAGAAGAAATTTACCATCCAACAGTCTTAATTTGGAAGAAATTAAGAAAAGAATGGAAAGAAGAGTGAGCAGTTTCCAGCTTCAGATCAAGGAGGAAGAGGGAGCAGTCGACAATCCTAGGTTTGGTTCACCTCGTCTTCGCAATGATAGGATGAACAATTTTCATCAACAAACAAAATATGTTACAACTGCTCAAAATTTTGCCATATAGTCGTTGCCTCGTGTACCTCCTTTTTCCTATTATCCTACAAAGAAAAATAAAACTTCATATGCATTACCATCTCCTTCTCTATCTAATTTCTTATTTTCAATATTTGGATTTTATTTATAGAGACAATCAAAATGGGAAAATGGTAGAGATAAATTAAAAGGTTGCATTTATAATTAATATGTTTTCATTTAATCTGAATGAATAAGAAGTGTTAAAAAAACAACAATTATTGCTCTGCCAAGTTTAACATCAGTCTTTTTTCTATATAAATTATTCTTTTTTTATTTTATAAGTATATGCATTAGGAAGAATTGAGTGTTTGATAGCAAAAAAATATATAGTCATATATTTCATTTTTCAAAGTCGATTGATTTTCAAACACTTATTTTCTCTTAGACCATCGTATAATTTTTTTAATTGAAAATTATTATTATTCATATGTGTGCTTGTTTTTTTCATCAAAATGTAACTTATTATAATATATTTTAGTAAAAATGAATATAAAATTTACTTAATGAGATTTAATAAGATATTTTTGGGTTAAACAAACACGATATATGTCACTCTCTATTTTCATCTTTATAGTTTGTTTAATTGAAAAAAAATTATTACTTATGAGTTTGTTTGTTTAAATGTTTCACAAAAATGTAACTTATTTTAAGTTTTAGTAAAAATGAGTAGAATTATTAAAAGAAGAGAGAGATAGCTTCATAAATAGATCAATAAATAAATTTTTGTTTGTAAAAAAATTGTCCACCTTGGCATCTTGGGAATTCACCAAGTGATTATGTGGCAAGAAGTTACTTTTGAATAACCATAATATTAAGTATAGATAGATAGATATAGATAGATAGATAGATAGATAGATAGATAGATAGATAGATAGATATAGATTACTATAGCTCTATCATTCATAAAACTTAATTAAACGATATTTGTTGTTCTTATTTGAAGTCGGATTATTTACAGTGTATAGACTTATACAATTTTTTTTTTATGTTTTGCAACTGACATGTAACTCTTTTTCTTTTCAAGTTTAAATTAAAGTTATTTTATTTAAATAATAAGAACTGCAATTCAAACAAGGGTTAATATTTTCGTATGGCCTGAACTTTGACCAAAATAAACATCCTGGCCAATCTTTTCGATCTATAACATCCTGGCCTGAACTATACACCAAAATAAACAATTTGGCCAAACCCGATATTTGACCGTTAACTTGGACGGTCAAACGCGTTGACTAACGGTCAACGCGCCACGTCATTGCCAAGTCAGAAGATCTGATAAATATTTAATTTTTTTCGTTTTTGATTTTTGGTTTAACTAAGGTATTAGATGATTTTTTTAAATTTATAATAATTTAAAATTAGGGAATGTGTGGAAATTGTGAATTATTTTAAATATTTTATGCTGACTTGGCAGTGACATGGCGCGTTGACTAACGGTCAACGCGTTTGACCGTCCAAGTTAACGGTCAAAAGTCGGATCTTGCCAAATTGTTTATTTTGGTGCATAGTTCGGGCCAGGATGTTATAGATCGAAAAGATTAGCCAGGATGTTTATTTTGGTCAAAGTTCAGACCGTACGAAAATATTAACCCTTCAAACAACTAAAAAACAAAACATCTTAAATTAATCAGCTGTATAGTATGAGATGGCTGTGATAAAAGTTTGATTGGAAAATTTTCAAATCGGCAATAGACAATTACGATTATTGAGAGATGCTATGCTAGCTACCTCCTTTGCTTTCCCCCTATGGTTGGGTGGGATTTCAACAAACTTTTGTGTTGTTATGGAAATAGGAGGCAGATGCATTCAAGAGAAAAGGGTGAGAAAGCCCGCTGCGGCACTTGGTGATAATGTTTGTGTTAATATAGAAAAAGAACAAAAATTCCGAGCCTATATAATACATAAATAAACAAGGGGGCGGTTGTGCAGAACCAATAGCAGCAAAAATCTGTAAAAATCAATCTTCATTTAGGATTGAGAAACGGTGCGGTTTGGTCCAGACCAGACAATATAGACGGTCTACGGTCTAAACCGAGAGAAAGTATATATCAGAGACCAGATCACATACTACACGGTTCAGACCAGACCACGTCTGTGCGGTCTAGTCCAGACAGACCACATTGAACAAAAAATGAACACTTTGTTAAGTCAACCACACTAAAAATTAAACCAATAACTGAGGGGACAAATTGTTTTTTGCCTTTAAAACATAAAGTCCAACACTCATGAATAATTTTAACTCACTAAATCTTAGTAAATAACAAAGATACAAAGTTGAAGAATCCCAACTCGCACCATAACTTCACAAACATTAACATAATGTCATATGCAGACACGATAATCTCTATTCTCTAGTAAAATGTGGTTGTCAGTGAAGGAGGGGACGAGATTCTCAAAATTAAGGTTGAGACTTGAGTCTTGTTGGGGGAGTTGGGAGAGTGGTTGAGTGAGATACTAACATGTATTTGGAAGTCGGCTAGATCCACAGTTTGGTTCGGTAAACCGCGGTCTAGACCAGACCAGACCAAAAGATCAAAACTTCATATAATACAGACCATGGACCAGACCATTCTTCACGGTCTACAATCCGGACCAAACTGTGCGGTCTGATTTGGTCCACGGTTTTTCAAACGGTTTGATCTATTTTCCCAGCCCTATCATCATCTGTCCATTTTAATGTAATTTAGTGACTCATATTAATTCCCAACAAAAGAAAAACTTATAGGGGTGGCGATATAATTTTGTGTGCACCTTTTCTCTCTTTTTGGGCGGTTTGAGGCGAAAAAGCAAAGGAGAGAGGGGAGTCAGCTAAACAGTAAATAATTACTTTTTCTAATTCTCTATTTTTCTTAATCAAATTCTACAACATTTGTTTTAACTAAGAATTTTAAAATTTTGCATAGAAAGAACACATAAATTATTATCTGCACAATAATGTCCATTTTGCTATAATTTGAGCAAAGAAAAAAATTAACTTTTCAAAACATGTGTTATATCATGGTATTATGTATGCGGGTGAATGTTTGGCTGTTTGTGTGCTTGGAGCCTAGTCCACTGTCCAAATTTTTAAATTTGAAGGCTCCAAGTACGTGTTTCCATGCAAATTGTCTGCTCAGTATGCTTTGAATTGACAATCTCTATAGTAATGTGCAACCTAGGGAGGTAGTGTAGCACTATGGAGGATGTTGAAGTATAAGATCTTTCCTATCTAGCTCTCTGCTTTGCCGGTTGATTTTGTGAATTAGTGGAGTTAAGACCGTTGAATTCATGTGGTAATGTGGACTCTGTTTGAATTATGTTGTGGACTCGTGTATCGAACAGGGTGCTCATGTGGGAAATGAAAAGCAGTTGGTCCTCCATGTCGAAATCATCAAAATCTTAAACATGGGGTAAGCCCAACGTGTGTGGCACCGTTCATTGCACAAAATCGGGTTTTGGAGGAGATTTTAGTGATCCTTAGTGGGGTATTCCTACAAGGTGAAGCTAAGCTGTCTTTAGTAAAAGTAAAACTTCCACCCGTTGAACGGTTTGCCCACTTGAGGATGTGTTTTTAAGGGTGCGGATAGAGCTTCCGACCCCCCTTAATTTCATTGACCCTCCACACGAGTTGAGGAAAAGGAGTTAAAAGAAGTACTCTGGCGAGCGCCAGATGTACAGAAATTGCTCTTGCTCGACTAATAAGGATCGACCGTGCAAAAGACTGCAGTTGGAACCCCTGCTAAGTGAAATAAAAAAAAAACAAGAGAAATATAAATGAAAGTGCAAAAAGGGGTTCCAACGGTGAAATGAAGTGAAAGAGCACCCCGGTACCACGAGTCCTTGGTTGTGAATGGTGTGAGTCCCTTTATCCATGAACTGATTGTCTTACTTCTACTTCTTCTCATGATCCTGGCTTGAGTCTATTACTCGCATTGAGAGAGATAGGGGACGTCTTAGAAGACCAGTTGACCTCGTAAGCTGCTTTATGATCTAGAAAATCCTCTACCAACGATAGGGGTTGTTTGTTGCTATAGAGGTCTGGAGAGCTGCATTTGTTTGAGTTAGGTTTGCTTGGGGACAAGCAAACGGTTAAGTGTGGGGGAATTTGATAGACCATTGATTGCACATGTTTTTACCCCTATTCTTGAGCCGTTTGAGAAGTCGATTCCCGCGTTTTAGGCTGATTTCACACTAGGTTGTTCTTGTTTGTGATATTTCAGGTCCTAGCACGTGAATGAAGGCCTGGGAACGAGTTCTGGATAGATTGGACGAAGATTGGACGCTTGGCGAGAATCTGAGGAAGCCACACGGGCACGCCTAAAATCCCACACGGCCGTGTGGCACCAAATTGCACGGGCAAGCCACACTGCCGTGTAGGGGACCCGTTGTGGCCGTGTGAAGGCTCGGCAAGAGCCACACGTGCAGCCTGGGAATCCACACGGCCGTGTGGCCCTGGCCGTGCAGCATGCCTGGAAGCCCACTAATCGAAACGTCGCGTTTGAACACTCACACGCGCAGCTGGGAAAGTCACACGGCCTTGTGGCCTGGCCGTGTGATCGGGAATTTCTGGGTTTTAACCCAATTTCGAGCCAAAGGAGAGAGGGAGCTGGGTTTTGGATCCCAAACACCCAAGGGACGAACCAAAGAGAGAGAGAGGGCGATTTGAGGGCATTCTTCGAGTGGAATTGGAGGATTTCTTCGCCTTGGAAGCTCGAGGAACAAGCCCAGACTTGAAGACTGATCATCTGAAGATTCTTACTGCAGTCTCTCTCTTCCCTATGGAATAACTTCCCTTCACTTAGGTTTTGAGGAACCCTAGCTATGTTTGTTTGATTGGATGATTGTATGAGTACTCCTACTTGATAATCTTGAGTTCATATTCAATCTATGCATGTTTTCATGATTCAATTCTACTTTAGTCGAGATTATTGATTATGCTTTGATCCTATGAGAGCGAATACCTGATTAGGTCAATAGAGCACCCTAGATTGATAGTATTGAATCGATTGCTTTAGTCGAGGGTTGATTCAATGCTTTGTATCGATTGAGAACCTCATTTGATAAAGGGAATCTAGTTCAGAACGCCTTGATCAGTTGCTCTAGAGAAGGATACGTCCCTCTAGGCAATTGACTCAAGAGGGCCTTGTTCCTTTAGTCGAGACTCAAGGTCTAGTTAAGGATTCTCCGCATTGTGAATGAAAGTGAAACAGGTTAGAGATCATCAATCATTAATCTGGCTAGTGGCTAGGGGGAATCATACCTAAGTGAGTTTCCAACCTGTAATTAGATTAACTTTAACTGTAGTTTGCTAGAGTAGTTTTAGTTCTTTCATCTTAATCTGGTTTGCTAGATAATGAACTGAAGTTGAGTAATAGTAACTCTAGAGACCCGTGGATTCGATATTTATTACTTGAGCCACTATACTGCAGTCACTTTCATTGGTTACACTTGGCCTTTGTCAGGAGTTGTGTCATAGCGAGTCAGTTAACCCGGATAACCGGCAACCAATTATCACCCTTAGTGTCATACGATTATATTATTACTATAATCATGGTATTATCACCATGAGATAGTGATAATATCAATAAGATAAATGTTATATCATGATATTATCACTATAATCATAGTATTATAACTATGATAAAGTGATAATATCGATCATATCAGTGTCATATCATCATGTCACTTTCACTGGTAATATCATGATATGACAGTTTTATGATGACTTGAAAATTTTTTTATCCAAAAAAATATCAAAATGTATATAATTTTGTATAAAACAAAAATTTTATTCAAATATGATCTAAAATGAATGCACTATGATCCGTTGAATTTTTGTTAGAGATTTGAAAAAGACTAACAACCGCATTGAAATTCGCACCAAAATCAGGAAAGATAAGAGGAAACACACAGCATGAAGTGCACACGCCCCCATAGAACAAGGCATGCCATGTTTTTTTCCGTGCCAAAAATACCCCTCCCCATGCATAGCCATCATATCTGGAGCCCACAAATCTCAGCCATATATCAATGGTTTTGCAGGCCTACAAAACCTTGCAGTTTTGTATATGAACCTCCGCTATAAACAAATAATCAAATACTACTATATAAGCCCGCTCACTACATTTTGTTTCAATAAAACAATGTGGCTCGCTCTAACTACAACTTCTCAATCGAAGGTCAAGTTTAACCAACGACCGGGTGCAGTATAGGGTAAGTAAGAAATTAAATTATCGAACTATGGGTCTCTAGATTACCTTACTTCGGCCTAAGGCTTCGTTATCTAGCTAACCTAGAATAGTGATTAAGAAACTAATCTAACTAACCTAACTAACCACTATCCTATCTAATTATAGATTTGGAGTTCTTTTAGCTTGAATCCCTCTACTTCCATCATTTAGTCTGGTGTTGCTGTTGCATACCATCCTAGGTCGATTGACTCTATATCCCTACCGTTAGGTGATATACTCTGTCGCGATTGACCTAGAACGACGAAGTGATGGATAAGCAGGTGCTCTATTCAACCTAGGAAACCCCTATATCATTAGGAAATCGATCGAATTGAATCTCTCAGAGGATTACCCGGATAACAATAGAATGAAGAGTGACCCTAATTGCTAAGAATGGGCTAAAAGTGGAATTTATCCCCTTTAGGTCAAAAACTCAATTGACATGAAATGGAATACTCCAACATAGGATTTGTCACATACATCATTATCTAATCAAAATCTAGACCTAAAGTTCTTCAACCTTAGAGAATATGGCTAATTCATTGAGAGTAGAAAGAGAATACAAAATAGCTCATAATCTCCATTTCTTCATAGGCTTGAATTCTTGACTCCGATATCAATCCAATCCTTCAATTAATCTCCAAGATCACTAAGGATCACTCACTCTCTCGCTCCCTCTATCTAGAAATGCCTCTTTGGGTGCTTTAGGTAGGAACCTAAAGAAAATCCAAGCTCTCCTTTCAAAACCCACAACTGCCTCTTTTATAGTTGAACAGTGAACATGTCACGGCCTCAGGTCACGGTTGTGACTTGGCCGTGACCAGACCGTGATCACAGCTAAAAATGGTGTGGAATGCGATGACGTCACGACATGGCTGTTATGGTTACGGCTTGAGGCCGTGATGTGAACAGTTCCCACGACATTTCCATCAGTTCGTGGAAACTTGCACGGATCACGGCCGCTTTGCTATGTTCACGACCTGTGGCTGTGATCGTCACGCCCAGACCATGATCTTGAATTCTTCTTCACTTTTTGGCGGGCTTTGACCTCCAATTGACCTGAAACCCTTTCCAGGCCTTCTCACGTGTATTAGGATCTGAAATGAGACAAAAATAGCGCAACCTAACGTAAAATAGGTCTAGGAACGCCGATTACCAAGTCAAACACTTAAGATACAAAGGGGGTAAAACATGTGTAAATATGCCTGAATCACAATGTGAAAGAATTGGTGATATGGTGAATATAGTAGTTAATAATAAAAAAAATTAAATTGATAAGATAGTGATTCAATAAGATATATTTACTTACATGACAATGTGATAGAATTTGGAAAGAAGTTACGTAGAGAAAACTCCAATCATAAATAAGACCCTTTCGTTATGTGTAATTCATTATTGCTTATGCACACATACACAATCGGGTCCAATGTAGTCAAAATCGCATTTTAAAACTTAAAAACTTACGATTTTACGTTTTTAGGTCACTAAAACGCTTCTACACAAAATCTCGGTTTTTATAACTTATGTAGTTAAAAACTCTGCTTTAAAACTTAAAAACTTACGATTTTACGCTTCTAGATCACCAAAACGTTTCTACGTAGAAACTCGCTTTTGACTACATTGATCGGGTCTAGGTTAGAACTCCACTTATAAACAATAAATGCAATGAAGAGTGTTTTGTGAAAGGGCTTGGGCTTAGCACTTTAGCGTGTTTCTCATAGTGAACAGTACACTTATCAAACGGTAACTTTACTTTTAATTAATTGATGATTATGTCCTATTCACTATGTTCAATTCATCCATTAGAACATATACATCAAAGATGCATAGTGAACAAGAATTTGATCTAGTGGTAATACTGTGAGCCTTGATCTTTGATTGAATCTCTTAAATATCGGCTAATTATCATAAATGGTCACAAAACTATCCACTTTATACAAAACGGTCACAAATCTTTAATTTTGCACGTTTCAGTAACATATGTTTGGACTAATAACAAAAAGGTAATTCCGTCCCTCTCCATCCAAAAGTCTGTTACTTTATTTCAATCAGCACGCCATGTCATCAACAAATAATAATAAAAAAATTAATAAACCAGATCAATTAACCAAACCAAACCCAACCTACCCAAATAAACCCAATCCCAGAACAGACTCAAATATGTCTCCCCCCTCTCTGTAACCCTAATCCAACCGAGAATCATCCTCAATCCAATCCCGGATCCCCAATAAAAAATCATCAAACCAAATATGTTTTCGAGAATCAGATCAAATATGTCTCCCCTCTCGCGATTCTTCTTCTGACGGCCCTTCCTCCGTCCAACTCGGCGACGATTTCGATCCCATCTGGCGGTGCTTCCCTGAGAGCCGACGTTTTTTAGCAGCAATGCTATTGGAAGCAACGCGAACTGATACAGCTGGAGATGAAGTGTCCTTCTGTAGCTTCTTCCTTCTAGATATTTTCTTCTTCCTCGCCACAACATCATCTCTTTTAGTCATCCTTTTGTTCCCTTTACATGTTTTGCCTAGAGGTGGCGGCGGGGCGGGGGAGGGCAAGAACGGAGGAAAAGGAAGTTCCAGGTGGGGTTGAGTTTGGTTTGGGTAGGTGTAATTGGTTTGGTTTATTGATTTTTTAATATTATTTACTGATGACATGGCGTGCTGACTGGAGTAAACTAACGGACTTTTGGATGAATATGGACGGAATTACCTTTTTGTTATTAGTCCAAACGTATGTTACTGAAACGTGCAAAATTAAAGGTTTGTGACCGTTTTGTACAAAGTGAATAGTTTTGTGACCATTTATGATAATTACCCCTTAAATATCACACTTATGGACTTATAAAAAAAAAGTTGTTTAAAATATCATGGTTACAACTTGCAGCAGGTCATAAGAGCAAAACTGTCTCGACGAGGACAATTTGGTGGATACATTAGTATTAGGAGGAATTTTACAATGCTATATAGCATTGGTGCTATAGGTTTTTACCTTTATGGTACAACTTGAAATTGTACTTTTAATGTTATGGTACAACTTCAAATTGTACTTATACTTTTTGTACAAATTCTTTATGGTACAACTTAAACTTGTACCTTATGTGATGGTACAACTTCAAGTTGTAAAGTTGTACCATAATATAATGATACAAATTCCTTTACGGTACAACCTAAACTTATACATTTAATATTATGGTACAACTTCAAGTTGTACATTAAAGCACCAATACTATATAGCATAGTAGAAGTGCTCTAGTATTAGTGACAGCATACCTATGAAAGACTATACCGATTAGTACTAGCTAGACTTGGACTATCCCTCTTGTATTCGTTGAGTCTCACATCAAAATTGCATATCATCATAGCCATGACCATATGAAGAACTGTAATCAGAAAGAAAGAAAACCGCACAACACAAAATCTAATTAATTAATTTAGCAGTCCCTGTGTTATAAGTTATAACCAACCTTAGTGAGGAGAAAGAAGGACGAAGCGACTATTGCATGACGCTAGCTATTGGATGAGGGATGCTTATATTATACGAGTCCCTGAGCATGAAATATACGTTGCCGACAAAGATCCCCAAAACTTAGGTCAGCTGCTGGACGGCACGGAAGTATTTGACGACAGCGATCAATATCATGAACGACAGTTCTGCCATTGAACCCCAAGTGAAGAATTCCTTTGATGAGCACAAGCTCGGCCGGAGTTGAGCTCTATTGGAAGCCTTTGTGCTTGGGGAGGGAAGTTAGAGTTGCTTTCACTTATGTTAGCTTGGGCTAGCCGTTAGGTGTGGTGGAGCTAGGTCGAAGATAAGAGGGGTTGTAACCTCTCTCAACTTTGAAATATAGGTAAAATTATATGTAAATTTTGTACAACTTTAGTAATTAGAATATTTTGCAAGGCTTGAGCCTCTTCTCCAATTAGGACAATTCAAATCAAGCTCATCTTGTTCAAATTTCTAGCTCTGCCACTGATCGGATTGTTAGTTGGATTAGGTACGTTGCATGGTTGTTTATGGGGCAAGGTTAGTAACCCCTGCCAAGGGTTCGGTAGCTAGGGTCGAGTAAACCCTTGCTAGCAGTTCTCAAAACTCATCGTTCCAGCGGTACGTTTAAGGGGTTTAGAAACCTCTGCTACTGGATTAACTGATAAAGGGCTCATTGTACTTGCATTCCCCTTTTCCGAGAAAAAAAAACATTTTGCGGTCCAATCTCTTCCTTCTTCCATTCTCGAAAGGTTACTCGATCGGCAAACTCGGAGATGATGGTCGCCTCGTAGAAATTGTGATTGATCATCTCCTGAACCCTAGAATCACCTCATTTGTTGGGACTTTTGGGACTTTTATGACGAGGGTGTACGTATGATAGTCAGAGATCGGGTGACTAGGATTTTGATAGAGTCGTGAATTACGTTAAGTTTTCCGAAAAGAATATTTCCACCCTCTACAAAACATTGGGTTACAGAAAATTTCTCCTGAGAATAAAACTATCACCACTTTAGGTTCTATGCTCAAGAACGCTAAAACATACTTAGAAATTTTTGGAAGAAAGTAGAGGAATATGTTTTATGGTGTGTGGCATCATCCACCCCACACATATATTTATAGGAGCCGAATCCATGCATGGTTTCATGAAAGTGGTGATATATTTATATGTGTGGGGTGGATGATGACACACACCATAAAACATATTCCTCTACTTTATTCCAAAAATTTCTCATTATGCTTTAGTGTTCTTGAGCCTAGAACCTAAAGTGATAATTTTATCCTTGGGAGAAATTTCCTGTAACCCAAGGCTTTGTAGAGGGTAAAAATATTTTTTCGGAATGTGAATGTTGTTCACAACTTCATCACGATCCTAGTCAGTCGGTCTCGAACTATCGTACGTACACCCTCGTCCCAAAAGTCCTAACAATTAGATCGAAACCTCTCTTTACAAGAAAACGGTTTTGATCTAATTGTTAGGACTTTTAGGACCAGGGTGTACGTACGGTAGTCCGAGACCGGGAGACTAGGATTGTGATAGAGTCATGAACTACGTTCACTTTCCGGAAACAATATTTTCACCCTCTACAAAGCCTTGGGTTACAGGAAATTTCTTTCGAGGATAAAATTATACCACTTTAGATCCTAGACTCAAGAACACTAAAGCATACTTAGAAATTTTTGGAATAAAGTAGAGGAATATGTTTTATGGTGTGTGGCATCATCCACCCCACACATATATTTATAGGGGCCGAATTCATGCATTGTTTCATGAAAGGTTGTCTTTATCCATACGAAAATTTGCCTTTATCCATATGAAAGGTTGTCCTTATCAATATGAAGTATTTCCTTTATCCATACGATAGGTTGCCCTTATCCATATGAAAGGTTGTCTCTATACATAAGGTTGTCCTTATCCATAAGGTTATCCTTATCCATAAAAGAGATGTGTCCCTTCATGAAATTGGAATATTGGTTCGGTCGGTCTAATCCCAAACCAGTTGGTCGGTCCAACCAAAAAATGATTTAACTTGGTTAGTCTGGTTCAACCAAATATCCAACATTCCTCCCCCATTTTTGTGTATTCATAGAATGCACTAAAATCACAATATTCTTCCAACAAAAACTTAAGCATAAATGAAAATATCGTGACGATTGAATTTTCATCTTAGTATATTACACTTGACGAATATCTGAATATTTGAGTGTAGGTAACGATTGAACTCATCTACTCATATGAATATTTGAAGATAATATGACTTAAGTTTTACAAACTTCTAAGTGCCTTGACACTATTAACCGCCATGTGTCCAATCCTTCTCATAAGCACACACGAAACCAAAGTTCGTGTTTCTTGAAGTGATTACACTTCATGTTTACGTAGGTTGAATCTCTTATTCGTGTACCCGCATAATACATTTTATCACAGATTCAATTAAGAATTTTTTAACTTCATCATCTTCTCTCATGCAGGATAACAAGCACACACCTTGGGATGACCAATTGTGTTCTTCAATTTCTGATAATGAGCTTTCCACATTGAATTATTCAGCCTCTAACGTTGTATTAGCGGGGAATTGAATGTCCCATTATTAGAAATTATATGGACGTTTAACCATCCTTTTCACGGACTTGACCACCAAGACACTAGTTAATCATTTCGTTAATTGATCAACTAAATTATTTCAAGTCCGATCACATTACATAGACACAACTCTGAGTGATCAATTCATAGAATTTACAGTGCCTAACTCCCACATGACCATACTTGTCATTGCACTTGGCTATATGCCTTAGCCAAAGTAGCATTTCTATCACTAAAAATAGTAATAGGTTAGATTGGTTTTGCCATAAATTAATGTCATAAACCAGAAGATATGACACCTCCCCAAGCAACAGGACTTATCTCGATGTTGACGTATCACCTTTAACATGAGAAATTCGACTAACATCAACAAATCCTTCCAAAATGGATGGAAAGCCACTATAAGTCAATACAATGTGTCTTTGACATATCCGAGTACATGCCTCATTTCATTCAAATGATGAGAACTAGGATTCATCATGTATCGAATGAATTATTCTATCGCAAATGCGATATCTAGCATCATGCAAGTCATGCATACATTGAGCCCCAATTTAACATGGAATACTCCAATTGTTATGGCATTTATAGTTAGTTAAGTATGAAGTTATATATACGTCATTACGACCAAATAGTTAATATATAAACATGAATCACTTTTACTGTTCACTAAATTTTTTAGCTTTGGTACCGATTTATTTAAACTTTACATAAATGGGTGTGTTTTTGTTGAGGTTGTGCTATTGTTGGAGTAATGTGTTTTTTTTTTGTTATTGGCTCTTTTTATATTTTTTATTTTAAACATGGCTTCATGTATAATAATGTCATCATTAAAATGTAATATGAGTAGAGATGGCAACGAGTCGGAGCCAAATAATGCATATTCATTCCCTTACTCAAAGTAATTCGGGTTTTACACATTCATACTCATATAAATTATAAGCATCAGGTAGAATATCAAAATCATACACATACACAATCGGGTTTCGGGTATCCACGATTATCCATGGATAATAATTTTTATTTATAATTTCAATCAACTTGTTCACAACGCACATATGGTGATATTATATAAATGACATATTACACCAATAAATTACTTAAATGAAGAAAATTAATTAAAAAACAATATATTTTCATGATAAATATCATATATGCATGATAAATATAAAATATGTTGAGAAAAGTAATGATAAATTTTAAACAAAATAAATATGCATGTGTATAATTGGACACTAAGCAAGTTTTAAAGGCGACCGTTCACACAATCCTCTAATTTTTGTTTGAGACTAACCCATGGGGCTGGTTATACAATGCGAAGCTCTTAAGAAAGTGTATATGTCCCATACGTTTTGAAGCCTAACCCATGATTCTCGGAATTCTATATTGTTTTTAAGTGAGCGATAAGGTACAAAACCTAACCTGCAAAATCTAGTTGTATCATCATATCACAACATCGTGATACAATGCCACAATACACCTAACTGACGTGTAAAATTCCCTCTCATCCAGAGCAAGCTAATTGGCCATTTTGGATGAAAATATAGATAAAAAGACATGATATAGTTATTTTGTTACATCTTAACACTTGTGTGACCTTTTTATTATATTTTAAATGTTTGTTACCGTTTATTACGGACCCAAATTTATGTGACCTAATCAATGACACAAAAACATTTCATCGCAATCCCGCAGTGGAGCGCGGGCAGGCATACCTAGTATGTTTAAAATTTTACCATAACTAGTAAAATATTATAAATTTATGTTTTTAAAATTAATATAAATACAAAAATTATTAAATCATCAATTAAATTCCTTCACAATAATGTATCTAACAAGTTGTACTATAAACGCGAAGCATCCAAACGAACAATGGGTTGGCCTAGTGGTGACACCAATAGCCTAGAGCTTGGAGTTCCCAGGTACGAATCCCTTAAGTAGTACCTTAATGATAAAATGAAACCTATATCACCCTTATAAAAAAAAGCGAAGCATCCAACATACGAGATTTTAAATATTGTTTCATTTATCATGTTGTTTGTTGTTATTAAGTGTTAACTAAGTTATTAATTATTTAAACTAAACTACGAAAATGTTGCAATAATATTATTTCATTCTTAATTTATTAAACACGACTACTTTTGCTTCCAATGCCTAAGCGAGCGAGGCGCTAAGCGAGACCCCAACGCCCGCCTTATGCCTAACGCTTTCTTGAACTTTGACAAGCACACAAAAATAAGTGCCTAAATGCACATACTCATCAATATATTAATGACTACTAAACACCCCCAAAGCGAGACTTTGGATAGGAATAAAAAGTTGTGGACAAAGTGTAAAAAAGAACCATGAGGGCACCAGTCCTTAAACCTACCATTGAGAGCTTTGTTTTGCACCTTGGGCCTATCTCCTTTCATTCAAGACATGCTTTCTGGAATTTTCCGAATTGAGTCAAGCAAGGGTGGAGGTAGCCAAGAAAAGCTGGTCACTAGAACCCCATCACAGATGAAACGCATTGGGGGAAGAGACATAAGAGGCTTTTAGCTGCATGGTTTGATCACCACCGCGAGACTGAGTTCGCGACCGCAAACACTGGGTGCAATATCGAGCTCTGCCAAGACTGTTCACATAAGTTTATGATCGCGGGACGACACGACTAGATCATGAACGTGATCTTTCAGCCTTGGTCGTGAACTTGCTAGAATTTTCCAGGGCCTATAAATAGAAGAGTTGTTTGAGTAGCTGACTTTGAGAGAGAAATTTTGGGTTTTGGGCATTCTTTATTGAGAGAAACAGCTTGGGAGAGCCTAATTTAAGATCCAATCCACCCAAAGGAGAAAAGAGAAGGTACAAGCAAGGACAAGACAGTTTCCATCACTCCTTGTCTTTTAATTTGTATTTTCTCTCTCTCTCTCTATGACTTGAATCCCTAAGGTTGTGTAGGAAAGATGAACCCTAGTTTGCAGTATTTTTATGGGTCATGTGTATGAATGATTGTGAACCTATAATCTATGTTTATTTGATGTTTGTGCATAAATCTTTTGCTTAGTGTGATTAATTGTATTTAGCCTTGGTGAGACGTCTTCTAGGCTAGGGTTTGCATAGACACCTCTTAGCGTGTAATTGTCTGTATCCCATTTGCTTAGTTGTAACGTAGATTATTGAGGAGTATCATTATGTGGCATATGGGTTTTTGGTGTTATTGAGTTTATTACCTAGAGTTTTTATGCTGCATCTATGATTGATTAAGCTGGTTTTGTCTCCCAACTCTTCCCTACCAGCCTATAACTGAGTTAACACTAGGTGGGAGTTTTAGGGTTAGACCTTGTGAGCGCCTGATGGCTAATTAGGAGTAGATGAATGATCAATGAGTCTAGTTTGTGGACGAGGAGACCGTACCCCTCCGGATTAGATGTACATCTGGGTAATACATGTGGGGTAACGTGCGAGACTATTGGCTTGCCCGATTTGTGTGCGGATGGATAGAATCCATTTAGAGGAGGTAGCACATAACCCTATCTAGGTAGGTTGGGCTGACTATCCTAGTTAGGAGGGGGTCGATGCCATGACCATTGGATCATTTTCTATCTTAGTGACATTTGCTCCTTAAGACGCCATTATATTATCGCTCATATCAACCTATAGCTAGAGGAATTCAATCCCAGGCAACCACTTCATTTGTAGCAGTCTCCTAACCACTTGGTTGGTTGTTTAGGTAGGTTTAGTTTAGGTTAGGTTTACCTCCAACCTTCCGATTCGATTAGATAGTAGTTCGGAGTGAAGTAATAATAAGTTTAAGCTTCCCTTGGAATACGGCCAGGCCACTTTACTACATTCCTTACTTAGTTATACGTGGATGTGTTAGGATTGACAGTGAGATAACTTCAATTCTACAGTGTCATTTATAGCTGAAAAGTAAAACTGCCACCACCATTCAAAAATCCCTGCATCCAGAGGGATTTTCGGATGCTGACATGGCAGGCTCCATCGAAGGATTACTTATTTATTTCGGTAATTTTTTATTTACTTTTGTTTGGCATGGAAAAAATCCGCCCAGTATTGTAGTGTCCCGGTTCACTTCTTTCTTCCTCTCCCTTTCCCACACACCTCAATTTGCTCCCAACCAGCTCTGCACCACCAACCGCTACCATCCCGTCGAACTCCTTACGATGCCACTACCCACGTCTGACGTGTATATATATATATATATACTTTTAAATAATGAAAAGAGAATGGTAAAGCTACCACCCTCTGCAACCGCCGTCTTTGTTTCATAGCGTTTCTTGTGTCCGCTTCGTCTTCCCTCTGGCGGCAGCTCCGCTCGATTTGCAGCGGCGGGAGGCCACAAGTTCCATCTTCTTCTTCCTCCATGTGGTCGACAACAACGACGGGATTAAGGTGGGGAGGGATGAAGGTCGTCGTCGGCTGGTAGTGGTAGGATTGGGGGGTGGAGGGGGTGAGCGGTGGATTTGGGTGGGGAGGGACGGAGGTCGTGAGCGGGAGGGACTGGGGGTTGGGGGTGGGCGGCGGATCTGGATGCGGAACAACATATAGGGTTTGCGGTCTTGGCTAGTGATTGTAGCGGAGCAATTTCTCGCTCATGCGAGGTTTTCGAACCTGGTTTTTGTTTGGCATACGGATATGCTAGGCCAGATATTTTTAGAGAGGATGGGGGTATAAGCTAAACGTGCTCTACTTCTACAAGTAGAACTTGCTACTTATATACAATCAGAAGATTTGCCAATTGCAGCTTGGAGGTGCTAGGAAGGCCACCTCCCAAATCTCTGCCTTAGTTCCAGGGAATGATGTCGGTGTTCATTGTTGGTGGCTCGAATGAGGTGAACAGACGGGTGGCTTGAGGACTTGCTGCTGGTCTAAAATTGGCAAATCTTGAGAAGAGGCTGACTTCATTTATCTCTACAAGCAGAAGCAGGGGACTAAAATTGGGCATGATGCAGTACTATATGTTGAATCTCTTATCAAATCTATAATGGGGAGATTGGAGGGATTAATCAATAATTCTTGACTCGGAAGGAGGAATCGGTGCCTTGGAGGCTCAAGTAATCTCTTACATTGCTCTTCTGTTTTACTTTGCTCTTATGTTTTATTGCACACATGAATTTGTCTTTGGATAACCTTTAACTAACCTGCCTTGTGATTTCAACTCCTTCTAGAGCATACAGCTCTCTATTGGATAATGCACCAAGAGTCTGTATTCATTCAACGAAGTCACCCAAGGGCACTGTTGGCTTTCCTTTGCCTGGCCAGGAGAGCAATCATGAGAATAATGGCTCTGTGAAGATGTAAGCGGTTTTCAAATTGGGCGGTTTTGTTTAGAGTCTATAATCGTAGTAATAATCGTCCAATATTCAATATGGCAAGTTAGAAGCTGCAATGCAAAGGCTGACCAACTTGTGCTCATTCTGAATGATATGGAGCCTATATGTATTCTAAATCATGTTTTCGTTCTCAGAGAGGTGAGAATGCTGAACTTATGTTGCTTACATATTGTCCCATGTCTTTATTTGTCTTCCTGTGCTGTGTTCATCCTCCCATTATACTAAAACACTTTCATATATTTGAGCCCTCTCATTTATTACAAAATATTAATTTTAAACCAAATGCTTAATCCAACCTCTACAATATGGTTGAATATTGCAGCCTCTCCCCTGAAAAACTTCAATCTAAGAACAACTAAACTATGGTTGTGTTCGTTTCGAAATATGCTAAAAAGTGCCTTTTTCCTCCTCAATTGTTATAGAAGTGCAGATAAACGCGTTCAAATTTGAGTGGTGGGATATGAGATATTATCGATGACATAGCAATTGATAAGGTACTAGATTGTTTATTTAGTAATAAAAAGGGTTAATACCATTTTTTACCCCTCTACAATTACAAGTTCACAAATATACCTTTTTACTATTTTTTTTTTACTTTCATCCCTTCAACTATGAAAAAGTAAAACTTTACCCTTAGTATAATGAAATTGCATTTTTTTTCTTTATTGCCAATTAGTCTATTTCAAGGACGTTAGATCAAAAGGCGGAATTGTTGTTGATTTTATGTCCTGTAAGATGAGCCATAGTATTTGTGTCAACTGTCAAGAAGCATTCGATATTCTGCCTTTAATTTTTGAACTCTCTATTTCTTAGCATTTAGTAATTTGTTAGAAATAGAAGCTTGATGTGTATTATGGAATCACAGAGCATAACCAAAAATAAATTTCTGAAATTAATGCTAGGTTGGAAGATGATAATGCCTTTGTATCAAATTTTATGTTCTATGCAAAATCTCTTCATTTTCAGGATATCATTCTTATGGTCTTAGGACACCGAACCTTTTTGCAGATGCCGCATTTTCAGGCTAGAAGCACTTTTTCATCTCAGGACACGATCGATACAAAACCTCTGCATTTCATTAGTGCAATGCAAGAGAAATAGAGCAGCATTGATGTTTACAACATATTGTCTAATGGTTTGGAGAGAGATCAGTACCTGCAACGCCAGGTCAAGCTTCATAACCATATTCCCAACACTCAGTAAGTACAAATTGCAACTGAAGCATGCTTTTACATGTCCAGGTTAACTTACTATTAAATTGCAGCACTACATTTTTTTGAAATTTAGGTTTGCACAAACATGAACTGCTCACTAAGTTCCCCCCAAGTCGCAGCAACCACAACTTGGTTCTATATTGATGTGGAAATAAGAGACTTTTACTATGTTGAAATGTGTGTACTTTCTCGATAGATTTTGTGCGAAGCTAATCCGGAAGGAAGAGACTCTTACTAAAACCTGTTGTTTCTTAAAAAATTTACTGGCTAGATGGGTTGTTTTGGTATACTTAAATTTAAGATAAGTTCCATCCAGGGTTCTTGGAGTCTGCCAGTAATTGCTAGGTCCCTCAATGATATCAGCTTCAAGTGTGCTCCGCTTTTGTCATTTGCAGGTATGAGATATTGTCTACTTGAGTTTCTGCATCATCTCAAAGTCCAAGTTTATGCAAGTAGTTGTCAGTTATCACTTCCTTTAGTTTCTGTATCATCTTGAGTTTCATCCCTACTGTTCTTTGAAACCGAAAGTCATCCCGCTGCTTTCAGAAAGTGGTGATACAGAAACTATTAGGATGTTCCAGGCTTTTCTACACTGATTGGTTATCTTCCTCCAATTGATGGACAAGCTCAATTAGTCCAACAATGTTCTATTCTAAGAAAATACCTAGCTTCTACCCCTGCTTCCATCTCTAGCACTGAGCAGAAGGCTTTTTGTTGTCGAAGTTTGCTTCGCTACTTCGTCTCTTCTGAATTGGTTGAAAGGGTCAGGTTGGGAGTTGGGGTTTCAGTTGGAATTTTGGTTGACTTTAGATGTAATATGAGAACCTTGGATTGGTGTCATGAAAATTTTGAGGGTCAGCGCTTAAGGTTTGTAATTGAATGGTGATGATGCTATAGAGGTCTGAAGTCATTTAAGTTGGTAGTTTAGCAGTATCAGTCTGTTGTTTGATTTTGGGGTCCCTAATCTCAGGTTTACTTGGATGTTTGGTACTATGTTTTACTCTTTTACATCTCTTTGTTTCCAACTTTGAATTGGAAGGGGTTAAACAACAAATAATGAATTGAGTTCCTTGCCTATATGTTCTTTCCTCAAGTTATTTCTGCATTATTTGGTCTTTTTGAACCATCAGGAACGTGTTTGATTGGTAGTCAAACTTGGTTGTGATGAGAAAAACCAGTAGGCAAAAGCAACTTCTTCAGACTGCCTCGCTTCTCAGATCCATCTTACTTTCCCAGTCCCCAGAGGAAGATGGATTTTTATTATTGAGTTGGGATTGTTGCATGGTATGGATCCAGGTAAAAGAGATATTGTCATGGGAGGAAAACTTCATTAGTTGTTGTGAAAGAGAAGTTTTAGCTCCAAGATTATAGTCTTGAATAGTTGGATTCAGTAAACGATTGCAATTTAATGGAGACAAGGAAATTTGTGTACTCTTAGTTTTCTCTGGTATGAGGGTTTGGTTTTCATGCTAAATTGTCATGTTTGGAAATAATGCACATCAAAGATTAGGATGAAAACGAGAACTGCAAACAGACATGGTCCAGCAAGCTTATCGAATGATGGAGCTGACCGAACATGTATTTACATTATTCTTGAACACTTAGTCACTTTAAACTGGCGAAAGAGCGGCTATCGGTGGCGGAGACCTTGACCTCTATTTCTTGAGGTGATTCCCGTCTGCCTTTTTTATCCTCCCAAAATTGTTCCATTTTTCTTTGGTTGGTTGCTTTAATTTCAGATCTCATCAACAACATTTGGGTTGACGTTTGTTTAGTTTAGCTAATTGGTCTATAGAATAGATTCTTCACCTATGAATCGAATCAATGTTTCGTGCTTAGGATTGGTGATGTTAAGTGTAGCCTTATCTAAATACTGTGTTGGGGGTGCAAACTGAAGCTATGCAGCAATAAATAATATTTCATATGTTGTTCTCATCTTTTAATCCAATCCGACTTACTTTTATGTTGTAATTGCTGTGAAATTATCAGTTGTATGCGATATTTCGATACTCCCATCGTCTGGTGACTATGATCATGGGGTGCAATTAGCGTGGGACACCCTCAAGTCAAACTACCTCAAGCTAACTAGAGAGTTCGTCATGATCTGACATAACCTGGTAGTACATCTGCACGTCCTTGCTGGACTGCAAGTTAGGGAGCAATGGTGGGTTGCTCACTGTAGCTGTTACCTGGTCATTTTATAGACCTATATTTTTTTTGCCTCCATGTCCAGTGAATTTGTTATATTATGTTTAGTGCTGAGGTAAGAAACCGGTTCTATGATGTAAGATAGCAGGATAAGCATTAGTTGAGCAGTATAATGTCCAGTCCTAATCCTCATTATCATATCTATCATGGAAATTGTTGGTGTTGTTCGAACTTAAGTCCTCTCCAGCTGGTCTTCCATTCTTAAACCACCATTCCAGTCTTCATTAAATATGATCCTTCAGTTGTAAAAATTGCCTTGATTTTTCATGTTTTGTTTAATTCAGACGTTTCTTGGCTTCATAATTTGTCTATTGTTTCTCTCAGTTATACTGATTTCCATTTTGGTTTGTCTATTGTTTTTCTCAATTATACTTATTTCCATCTCCTCAAAGTGCATCAATTCATATGTTTGATATGGAAAGTTTATTGGAAATGGCAGCGAAACAGCGGACCCTGTCCAAGCTAAGGATATTATTGAGAATTCTTTGCAATTTATAGGTCTCACTCCTCTTTAAACTTATTTTGGCCAAAACGTTATTAGGTGTTCCTCTATTTTAGAAATTGTTGACCCAATAACCTGTCTGACTAAAAGCAGACTCTTCTTTGCTATGTTAATCATGTGCAATCTGTTTTGTTGACTTTGTATAGTAAATAACATATTATAACAAATGAGTTTACTTTTTTGGTTTGAGCTTATTTTCATTTTCTGGATAGTTAGCTATATATGTTGTATATTCACTGTTAGTGTTTTATTATATATTTTACTTCATGTTTGTTTTTTGGTTAGAGCATAAACTTCATGCTTCAATGTATCATGTACGAACTTTTGATTTAGCATGTGGTTACATTAAGAATTGTAAATCATATTAAAGATACCGAATAAGGCAATGATTGGATATTTTCCACTTAATCAGTGCTTCCATCGTTTCAAATCAAGAAAAGGGACTATAAACTAATCACAACTAGTGTCACACACAACAACCATAACAAAAATTACTTTCAAACTATACATGAACTACCTAAAAAAAATCCAAATAATTTAAAAATTCAAATAAATTGCTTATCATAAATAATAAGAATTATTAAAAAAATCATCCGACCAAAGGGTCGGGTAAAAGCTAGTTACAAATATAAAAAGTGCACACTAATATCATAGCTTATAATTCTCAAAAACAAAACATTCTCATTATATAATTATTTAAATATGTGGAAACCGTAAGAATCATAACTTTTACAAAAGCCAAAGCACATATCATCCACACATTTTCACTAGGGTTCGTTTGGTTTCTCCGTTAAATCGGTGTATTGTCATGAATACATATATTGTTGAATTTGATGTATTGTAGATTACATTGTTTGCTATCTGTGCTTTTGTTTTTAATAAGTATAAATAAAAATCACTTTTTAATGAAAATGTCATTTGTACCCGTTCTCAAAGCAGTTAAAATCGGGATTTTGATAGTAAAATCGTAGGATTTTAGGATTTTACTTAGAGATTCCGATCCTGATTTTACTATAAAATCGGTGGACCTTACAATCGTTTAAAATCAGGATTAAAATCGTAAAATCCTACTAAAATCGGGATTAAAATCGTATCAGAACAACATAGAATGTTTGAACAAATTTTAAAAAAGCGGAACTCATTTAGCAGAAAGGGCAATAATGGGGATCTTCTCAAATATTTTTCCTATTAAAAATATTTGAAAAGAAAAAAAATAATCAAATTATGGCTCGGTCATTCTCTTTCCCTTCATCCCGCTGAACTCATCGGCAAAATAGTTTTCCTAATATTGTACGTGCAGAAGAATTAATATCATTATTAAATCATTAATGGATTGGTGAATACATTTTTGCCAAGCCACTAGCATTAATTATTCGATTGGAGTTCATATATTATTAGTTTTAAATCATGATTAACGGATAATGTTGAAATTAACATGACCGGAGTACTACTTTGAGCTAAAGTACCTAAATACAACATGAAAAACAAACAAGAGCCAAACTTCATGAGCTCTATCATTTCCTCGTGAATTATTTGAGTTACGCATTAAATAACAATTAAAATGATGATATTGGAACATTAATCTTGAGAATTATCATTTTCAATGTTATGTGTCTTTGTGTTTGTAATGGTTTACCTTATTAATATGTTAGTTTCTATATGGAACTTAAAATCCTAGGATTTTACGATTCGATTTTACGATTTCGATTTTACCCCAGTTTCGATTTTAGGTAAAATCCCGATTTTGACTGCTTTTTTTTTCGTTGAATCAGTTCTTCTCATTAATAACAAACAAGCAGCTGATACAACGAAGGGATGAACACCCCTGCAATATAAACGAACAGTAAAACAGAATCCCTCCCCACCCCTACAATCCTACAGCAAACAAATCAACATCAAATGTTAAATTTCTAAATGTTAAATTTGGAAGGAAACAATCTCAACCAGACAATCCCAACAATCTCAGAAAAACAATCATTCATAATGGGTGATTTGTTTATGTCACATCAAGTAAACAATACATGCATTGTCTATGCATAAAAAACAGAAAATGATGAATTGTAAACAATACAAGCACTGTAACAATCACATAAACCAAAAGACCCTAATGTTTGGAAGTTAGGTTTCTCTAAATTGATATATTTAATCAATGAATGTATTATAATTAGATACATTGTTTCAATATATGAATTTTAAAAATACATTGTTTGAAAATTGAATGCTTGTGGTGATCCCTCAAACAAATAAAGGAAAAAAGTAAGCTAACAATCACTCGAACACGATCTCTGCTAAAAGTTGAGATTGATGATCATTCATAAAGAATTATTCTGGTGGTCTCATTTGTTGTTCAAATACAAGCATTTTGTTTCATTTTAAGACAAAAAACGACGAATTCTTCTGATTACATGTATTGGCTAAATACATCATCTGAAATCTTAACTTCCAAATGATAGAACACAAACACTCACTTGTGCACCTTTTTTCAATGCAAAAAAAATCTAAAGGTTAAAGTTGGAAGAAAACAATCTCAGCTTTTAGCTGAGATTGTACATTCATAATGGATGATTTTTTCTGACACATCAAGTAAACAATACACGTATTTTCTGTGCATAAAAAACGATGAATTGTAAACAATACAAGCATTGTAACAATCACAGAAACCAAACGACCCTAAGAACAACAAAAATAGAACACAACCAAACGACCCTAACAATCACTTGCACCCCTTCTTTTCAATGCAAAAAATAATTTCTAAGGATTAAAGTTGGAAGAAAACAATCTCAACTAGACAATATTAACAATCTCAGCTTTTAATTGAGATTGTACAGTCATTAAAAATGGATGATTGTTTCTGTCACATCAAGTAAACAATACATATATTGTCTGTGCATATAAAAACAGAAACGATGAATTGTAAACAATACAAACATTGTAACAATCACAACCAAACAATCACAGTAAATCAAACGACCCTAATAACGATAAAAATAGAACACAAACAATCACTTGTACCCCTTCTTTTCAATGCAAAAAATAATTTATAAAGGTTGAAGTTGGAAGAAAACAATCTCAACTAGACAATCCCTACAATCTTAACTTGTACAATCATTCATAATAGATGATTGTTTTTGTCACATCAAATAAACAATATATGTATTATCTGTACATAAATTGTAAACCATACAAACATTATAACAATCACAATCAACAATGACGGAAACCAAAGCACTTTAAGAACAACAACAATTTAGAACATAAAAGAAAAGGCTCCATTCGCCATTTCACCTACCTCTGCGGCTTGGAGGAGGAAACCCTGGTTCAGTGGTTCCTCATCTCAGCCCTTTTTTTTTTGTCATAGGTATAAGGAGGCAGAAGTACATATATATAGGGACAACATAAATACGATAGTCACTGCTAAGTGAACTATTGATTCAAGAGTCTTTTAAGCCACAATATGGGCAGCCCTGAACAACCTAAGCATAATAAACTAATAATACAGAGTAAACTAACAAATAAAGGAAGATAAGGAGATTCCCTTGTGAGTAGTTCGACCTGCAAAATGAATAAACACATAAACTGCTAAAACAGTTGAATTATCACAACTACGGAAAACAACTTTGCCAAAATTCTTGTTCATACAAAGGACCACCCGCTCCAAATAGCAAATTGGACGCGTCACCTGTGAAAGCTCAATTTAGAGTATCATACCAAAACACTTAAACACAAAGAGGATATGCATCCACGCCGAAACACCAAGGACGTAGTGGAACACGTGTCCATCAGCAACACCCCATGATGCACCTGCAAAGTCAACACACAAACAAACAAAAAACCCCATACAAGCAAGGTCATGGAAGAAGCCCAAACTCCTCTAAGTAGTTTCACCTGCAAAATGAAAAAACACAAACTGCAAAACCACTGAAATAGCACAAACCGAAAGAACGTCTACAGGGAATTTACAGAGTAGACATCCAAATAAAGAAAAATACAATAAACCCCCAAACAAAGTGAGGATGAAAATAATAGGAAAGAATAAAGACAAGTCACAAACAAGATATAACACCACTACTATAGTCAAACAATAAGTCGATTCTCGATTTAAGCGCCTTTTGAGCTACTATATGGGCAATCTTGTTCAACCTACGTGGGATAAACTTACATGAAAAGTAAGAAAAATAATATAGTAATAACCAAACCTCTTCTAACAGTGCTCCGCCAAGCATGTGCGAAGAAGTCTGGTCCATCACTCGACGAATAACCACCTGAGCATCCCCATAAACACTTACTAAAAATAAACCATGCAATAAACACCATTGCAAGGCCTCACGGAGCGCCATCAATTCAACCACAAAGATATCCTCAATACCCACAATATAACGTCCAAATGCAAATTGGAGTTGCATCCCATCTGCAAAACCAACAAAACCCACAGCCGCACCAACACCCCGCCTGAAAGCACCATCAAAATGGAGAAGTATACCAACTGGCATAGCTGGCTGTGGTAGCAAGGAAGGTACTGGTCTTGGCGTAGGCTGAGAAGAAGCATATGTCGCTCCCAAAAGAGAAGGAACTGAGGCAGCAACCCACTCTTCTACCTGGTGACTGAATTGACGATAGAGTGGACGAACCTGAAATAAAAAAAAATTCATGGACAATAAGGCACCTTGATTTCCATAACCGCCAGCACATGAAAACAACCCGAGCAACTTCCTGCAGAGACAAGTTTGAGAAGAAAAATAAAGCCTCCATGCTGGGACAAAATGTTCTCCTTCAAATAACAAAGGAATTGTGTCCATGGAAGCCATGTGCCAAAGCTCCTTCGCCACCCTACAATCAAAAAACAAATGACAAGCAGTCTCCGGAGAAATACAACATACAGGACAAGGAGCTTATGTGACCAAATGTCGATAACGAAGCTCATCCATCAAGGGAAGGAAATGACGAAGCATTCGCCAATGAAAAAATTTCAGTTTAGATGGCATAGGTAATGCCCACAGATACTTCCAAAAACGAAAATCAAACGAAGTGGGAAGGGGAGAAGGATTGGAGCTAGATTCTGCAAATGTTAGGCGATAACCAGATTTCACTGTATATTCTCCAGTAGGATCATAGTGCCAGATGAGTTTGTCTTCAATTGGATGTCCTGGTAGAGGAATTGAGAGAATAAGCTTAACAGTAGATACATCAAAGAGAACTTGCAACAAAGATAAGCACCATTCTCTTGTACCTTGACCAATCAAAGAAGAGACAAAAGGAGAAGGAGGATAACAACTTGGTAACAGCTTAGGACTAGAGGGAGGAGTGGTAGGCAGCCAGTTATCATCACTAACAAGTACTCCTTGCCACGCCCATGACGCCCGATAGCCAGCCCGGGCATGGAGAAGAGAAGTAGAAGGAAAATACCTGCCCTGATATGTCCGAGCAAGGAGAGAATCAGGCTGACGAAGCATCCTCCAAACTTGTTTAGCGAGCATGGCAACATTAAATTGCTCAAAATCCCGAAATCCTAGGCCATCGCCAAACTTGTTGTGACAAAGCGTCTTCCAGGACGTCCAATGAAAGCCATCATCATGGTCTTGATCAGCCCACCAAAACTTGGAAACATATCCATTCAATCGCCTGCAAGTAGAGAGTGGCAAAAAAAAAAAGTAAGACATAGCAAATAATGGGAGAGCAGCACACACAGATTTTACCAAAATCTCTTTACCTGCAAGTGATAAGGATTTAGAGCACCAATGATGTAATTTGGCCACAAGGACATCTTTTATGTACTGAAACGTAAGCTGTTTAGATCGATGTACCTGAGATGGAAGTCCAAGATAACGATCTTGTGGTCCAATAGTAGCAATTCCAAGAAGGGCAACAATAGTTTGGGCATCCGAGTCAGGAACATTGGAGCTGAAAGAGCATGTAGATTTCTGTAAATTTACTCTTTGACCACTTACAGCCTCATAAGCTTGCAACAATCCCAACAATTGGGTGCATTCCGGGACCGAAGCTCGAATAAAGACATAAGAGTCGTCCGCAAAAAAAAGATGGGAAAGCTGAGGACATTGAGGACTCATTCGAATCCCATGAAGAGAGCCCATAGCAACAGAGGAACTAATTAAGGATGAGAATGCCTGAGTGTAGATCGCAAATAAAAGTGGCGATAGTGAGTCTCCTTGTCGTAGGCCATGTTGAGGTCGAAAATAACCATGTGGAGTTCCATTGATGAGAACAGAAAAAGAAACCGTAGTGACGCACTCCTGAAGCCATTGAATCCAGCATGCACAAAAACCCAACTTCTCCATGACCGACCACAAGAAACTCCACTCAACACGATCATATGTTTTTTTCATATCTAATTTAAGCGCCATCCAACGATCTTGACCCCTCGATTTAAGCTTCAGAAAATGCAAAATTTCTTGCCTGTTATCAGTAATCAACCTCTCTTTGATGAAGCCATTATGCGAAGGACTGACAATCTTGGGTAAGCAATCACGGAGACGAAGGGTGAGGAGCTTCGCAATTAATTTATAAACTGTTTGTCTCAGCCCAATTTATTAGACCTTCAGCAGAGGCTCAAGATATGGTGAGTAACCTTAGGGTGAGTAACAATGAGTAACCAAATCTGGACCCTTCTTTTAAGTGACTGCAGATCTAAGGGTGCAAAATTAAAGAAATTTATTTTCCCTAGTTTTCTTAATTGGATCATATCTTCTTCATTCTAACTCGGATTTCAATTTTTTTTGCACAGATGGAAAGAGTTCGTTGTGCTCTACAAAATGATATCCATTTTCAATTTTTTTGAGAAATTTTTTTTCATCCCTCTCGCTACCAACTCCATACCATATGGTATGTCCTTCGTTGTTTAGTCATTTTCGGAAATTTTTGCACAAAAGGAACGATTTAATCATGATCTATTGGATTTCAAAATTTTCTGGGGAAATTTTTTTCAAACCTCTCGTTACCAACTCCATACCGTACTATACCACCCTGGTATGAGGTGGTATTTTTCATACCATATGGTATGTTGTTATTTAATACCATATGGTATTGACTATACCATATGGTATTGATAACTGGCAAATTTTTTTGTTCCAAAGAATATCAAAGTGGATATCATTTTGAAGAGCACAATTAATCTGATCTAATTGTGCAAAAAAAATAAATTTTCGAGTTAAAACGAGTGAGAAATTATCCGTTAAAGATTAAGGGAAAGAAAATGAATGATTTTTCCAGGAGAGAGAAAAAGGTGCTGATGTGGCAGATTCTTATTGAGTTATGCATGAAATTACTCACCACAAGGTTACTCACCGGATCTGCTCACTCTTCAGCCGACACTACTCGTAGACCTCATGGACCTCGGAAAATAGCCCAACTTTCCCCACCCGCAACATATCCCAAACGGCCCACTCGAATAAAGTGGTTCATATTTCCCCACCCGCAACATATCCCAAACGGCCCACTCGAATAAAGTGGTTCATATGAAAATTCAAGATAGCCTGGCCGCTGGCCGATTAAATTAAAAAATTAGACCGCCAAGAAAACAAATTCATTTCCGCCACGTATCCAAAAGCAACACCCCAGTTTCGATGTGGACCGTAGATCTTACCCTGCGAGGGCAGGTCTGGGCAACACTAGATCAACTCTCCGTTCTTCATGATTGACCCCGCAAGTGAAATCTAGTTGACAGAGCCCCCTAATAAGCGGAAGATCTCTGCCGGAAGCCAGACCTGCTCCTGCTCCGGACTTTGGTCGCTCTGTTTCTTCCTTTTTCCTTGTAATAGTTGAGGGAAGATTGAAGCCGGCGAAGATATAGCCAGGGATCGGAGCTGTAGCTGTGTGTGAAAATGGCGGGCTACGGGGATCCCAGTCAGAAAGTGGACTACGTCTTCAAAGTGGTGCTGATCGGAGACTCGGCCGTCGGGAAATCTCAGATACTCGCTAGATTCGCGAGGGACGAATTCAGTCTCGACTCCAAGGCCACAATCGGCGTTGAGTTCCAGACGAGGACCATGGTTATCCAGCACAAGAGCGTCAAGGCTCAGATCTGGGATACGGCCGGCCAAGAACGGTACTAAATTCTCTTTTTATCTTTATCCTTGTCGCGCGTATGTTCTAGCTGTCTTTTAAGCTTCATTTCGTTTGTGTTTAGGATTAGGTTTCCCGATTTGGCATCTTCATGGCTTGGGATCTGGTGGGTTTTGGAACTTGGTTTATTCTAGATTTTGATCTTTGGAGTAGTCGTTTAGCATAATATTAATCTAGTAAGTTTGTGGACGGTAGTGGAGTGATGGCAATCGTGGATTCGTATTTGGGCAAAACCCAGTATTTTGTCTGAGATTGAGATGAATTTGACCGCGTGGATTCAATTGAGGAAACTATATTGTGAAGTTACTCTGTATCAACTGCTTCATGATATTGAGCATCGATGGCTTGATTTGCCTGTTTAGCCACTCTTATTGCTCGATTTGTTGATTCTTGAAGGGGTTTTCTGGACTTCATATTATCATGAGCTGCACCTTCCGCTATGCCATGATCAGATTTCTGTTTTTCATTGATAGAACAAAATTCAAAGGAAGACAGAACCCTACATCTTGATATCATTAGCCTCTCCAAGCACTTCCTTAGGACTCTATGAACAACCTGGAAAGGTTTGGTTGATACCCTGAAATGTCATGTGCTTTGTTTTGTGTCATGTGAGACCTAGAAGGCTAGAATATGTGCCACCCAAGGCAGAGCTCTCAAAATCCTATCCATGGATGATTACTTTGATGTGTCGGTTTAATTTTCTTGTACCGAGAACTATAATACCCGTGCAGCTTGCAAAACTGGCAACTGCTCAATGATCCTTCTTTGCTTCGTGATCTGATCTATGCAGATACCGAGCTGTCACGAGTGCGTACTACAGGGGAGCCGTAGGGGCGATGCTGGTGTACGACATAACCAAGCGCCAAACCTTCGACCACATCCCACGCTGGCTGGAAGAGCTGCGGGGCCATGCCGACAAGAACATAGTCATCATTCTGATTGGGAATAAGTGTGATCTCGAGGATCAGCGCGCTGTATCCACGGAGGACGCCAAGGAGTTTGCCGAAAAGGAAGGCTTGTTCTTCCTGGAAACCTCGGCACTGAATGCAACCAACGTCGAGAGCGCCTTTGTGACTGTGTTGACCGAGATCTTCAACATCGTGAACAAGAAGAGCCTCGTGGCCGACGAGAGTCAGGGCAACGGTAACCCGGGGTCATTAGCTGGTAAGAAAATCGTTGTACCAGGCCCCGGACAAGAGATTCCGGTCAAGAGCAGCATGTGTTGCACCTCATCGTGAGAACGCTAACTAGTATTGTAATCGTGGAAGAGTTATTCGAAAGGGGTCTGGTGGTGGTTTTCTTGGATAGCAAAAGTTTTGGAAGCGTGTGATGTACTTGTTTTGTAAATTTCAGGTTTGGCCTATTGATTTGTACGGTAATTGAACATTTCGCCCTCCGACTGTGAGGCCTGAGCAGTTGTCTAGTGCTTGTTTGTGCGGTTGTGCTTTGATTGTCATATATGCATACATATTGCCGTTGGCATTTTTTCTCATCGGTTTCACTCTCTTCATGTGCCTATTACGGAGAAGTTTGTGCCCGCTTTGCCTCTTTTCATGGTATTACCATTATAGGAACATGTGTTCTGCCTCAGCCACTTCCTTGGGCCTGAATGGCCTCCACAGCAGTCTTCATTTTTCTCCTCCCCGAGAAATGTCAAAAAAGAAAACATAAGCAATCTTCATTCATCTTATACCTAGAATCTCCGACTTATACGACAAGTAGACTCTAATATCAAAAGATGCCAACTCTATCATAGACAAAGTAAAAGCTTTATTTGCCCTTCTATAGGTTGCCCACTTTACCACACGAGGAACTGCCCTACAATCTACATCTTAGGGGTTTATGAGACTGGCATAGATAATCCTGCAAAACTACCCACCTATGACATCAAACGATATGTCCTTCTCGAGCTGACGAATGACAATTTTAGAGAGGCGCCTTAGAACACTACCCTGGCAATATGTCAGTATGGTGCAAGGGAAACGGCGATCCGGGATGGAAGAAGCTCTGCAATATCGGGTTTTGAGATCCCAAAGTGAGGAAACCATGTCGTCAAAAGTGTGCACCTACCCGTTTCTCGAAAAACCAATCCAGAAGAGTAACCATCTTGTCAAACAGCAGTGTCAAAATTCATCTTCAGAAATCCGGGAGGAGGAAGGCACTAGACAACCAGAGGCCAAAAAGTTAAACTGCTCACAGGGTATTTTGTGAGTAGATACTCACTGACCCATGAGCTGAGAGGAGAGAGAAAAAACCCACTTTTTGGGCGAGCCGAGAATTTGGGCGGAGGAAGTGGGCGGGTTTTGGGCGGCCCGAAATTTTGGGCGGGAGGTGGGCAGATTTTTGGGGCGGCCGAAATTTTGGGCGGGAAACTTGGTTTTTGATGGAATAATCGGGTCTGGGCTTGCAGCCTAGGAAGGGCTGCCCGCCGAGGGCCCATGGGCCGAAGGCTCATAAAACAATTTTTTGGGCCGATATTGACATGACCTGACAGGATATGTTTTTGTAAAAGGACGAATATTGGTATGAGATTATGAGATATTAGTCTGGGTTTTACAGATATTTGTTGACATGTGTTGGCATAATATCAATTCCTAATTCCCTTAAGTTTTTTTTTACACTCGTTCAGTTATGCATTGTCATTAATAGTTGTCTTGTGCAGGGATGTTTGTAGGTTTTCGTCGTCGATGGTGTTTCTTATGGTTGAGAGATCAATTCGCAGTCGGGATGTTGACTACGCAAGCCAGCGAGTCGTGCAATGCACAAGTGCGACTTTTATTGAAAATGATTTGGACTTGTTTTTCATTCACTTTAGCAAGTACGCAAAATATTTCTTTGCCTTTCTTTAATATTAGTCTACTTAAATTTTGGATATTTGTCAGCTTTGTCCGGATATTTATATGCTATTGTTAAATATTACTTTGTTTAGTTGAGATATTAATATTGGTTTGAGTGGATATTAGTCTGGGCACTAAACTCTTTCTCGTGCTTTGTAAATGTAGTTTGTTGGCTGAAAAAAGACGCAAGGAGACTGAGTCAGACTACAATGGGAACAATCGGTTCCTTATAATATGATGGAGGATAGCCCGTTCCTACAACATGCGGCAAAGGTCTTTACTCCTAACATCTTCAATCGGATACAAAATCAGTATTTGAAAACTGAACCCTATCTAAAGGTCTTTACTCCTTGTGCACGTACTTGCGCTGCGACTTCAGCATCTTCTTTTTCCTCATCCTCCTCTGGCTGTGGCGGTGGTGACGGCGATGGATTTCGTCGATGTCTCTTCACGTTCGTATATCCCTGCACGTACAAATATCCAGATATATCAAACAATTATCCAAGCAATTCACAACAGATATCATGCTGGTTAAAAACCAATATCCAGATATATCAAACAATTATCCAGGGAAATCACAACTGATATCATGCTGACCAAAAACCAATATCCAGATATATCAAACAATTATCCAAGCAATTCACAACAGATATCATGCTGGTTAAAAACCAATATCCAGATATATCAAACAATTATCCAGGGAAATCACAACTGATATCATGCTGACCAAAAACCAATATCCAGATCAATTATTTGGGCCGATATTGACATGACCTGACAGGATATGTTTTTGTAAAAGGACGAATATTGGTATGACATTATGAGATACTAGTCTGGGTTTTACAGATATTTGTTGACATGTGTTGGCATAATATCAATTCCTAATTCCCTTAAGTTTTTTTTTTACACTCGTTCAGTTATGCATTGTCATTAATAGTTGTCTTGTGCAGGGATGTTTGTAGGTTTTCGTCGTCGATGGTGTTCCTTATGGTTGGATATTTGTCAGCGTTGTCCGGATATTTATATGCTATTGTTAAATATTACTTTGTTTAGTTGAGATATTAATATTGGTTTGAGTGGATATTAGTCTGGGCACTAAACTCTTTCTCGTGCTTTGTAAATGTAGTTTGTTGGCTGAAAAAAGACGCAAGGAGACTGAGTCAGACTACAATGGGAAACAATCGGTTCCTTATATTATTATGGAGGATAGCCCGTTCCTACAACATGCGGCAAAGGTCTTTACTCCTAACATCTTCAATCGGATACAAAATCAGTATTTGAAAACTGAACCCTATCTAAAGGTATTTACTCCTTGTGCACGTACTTGCGCTGCAACTTCAGCATCTTCTTTTTCCTCATCCTCCTCTGGCTGTGGCGGTGGTGACGCCGGTGGATTTCGTCGATGTCTCTTCACGTTCGTTTTATCCCTGCACGTACAAATATCCAGATATATCAAACAATTATCCAAGCAATTCACAACAGATATCATGCTGGTTAAAAACCAATATCCAGATATATCAAACAATTATCTAGGGAAATCACAACTGATATCATGCTGACCAAAAACCAATATCCAGATATATCAAACAATTATCCAAGCAATTCAAATCAGATATCATGCTGACCAAAAACCAATATCTAGATATATCAAACAATTATCCAGGGAAATCACAACAGATATCATGCTGACCAAAAACCAATATCCAGATACATCAAACAATTATCCAGGCAATTCACAACTGATATCATGATGATAAAAAACCAATATCCAGATATATCAAACAATTATCCAGGCAAGTCACAAATGATATCGTGCTGATCAAAAACCAATATTCAAATATATCAAACAATTATCCAGGCAAGTTACAAATGATATCATGCTGATAAAAAGCAATATCCAGATATATCAAACAATTATCCAGGCAAATCAGAACTCATATCATGTTGATTAAAAACCAATATCCATATATATCAAACAATTATCCAGGCAAGTCAGAACTCATATCATGCTGAGTAAAAACCAATATCCAGATATATCAAACAATTATCCAGGCAAGTTACAAATGATATCATGCTGATAAAAAGCAATATCCAGATATATCAAACAATTATCCAGGCAAGTCAGAACTCATATCATGTTGATTAAAAACCAATATCCATATATATCAAACAATTATCCAGGCAAGTCAGAACTCATATCATGCTGAGTAAAAACCAATATCCAGATATATCAAAGAAACAATCCAAGCAAAATACAATGGATATCCATAATCAAAATAAATCATATCGGAACGCACACAAAACAGGCGGTGGTGATGGCTGTCGTGGAGTCGGTCGACTGTTTCCTCTTGGTTGTTTTAGTCCTTGCCATTGATAAATCTCTGCACATACAAATACCCAGATCCTATCAAACAACTATCCAAGAAAGTCATAACTGATATCATGCTCAAACAAAACCAATATCAAGATACATTAAACAAGAACCCAGGCAATAAACAACGGATATCCAGAAGGAACATAATGCATATCTTGCCGAACAGAACTAATATCGGAAGGAACACAAAGCAAATCCACAAAACCCAGAAATAACATCCACAGAAGAACGAACTCATATCCAGTGACATATAAGATACCACAAAATAAATATTTCACCCACGAACCCAAAAGACAAATCCACAAATGGAAAACCCGATCGTAGCCATGAAACCCTAACTCAAATATGTCCAAACGAAAATGAATATTCATGAACAAAGTATAATTAAACCCAAAAGACAAATCCACAAAAGGAAAACCCGGATCAAGTCGTAGGCGTGAAACCCCGCCCTTCTTCGCCGCCGATTCGTCTGCAAAGTCGCCGCCGTCAACACAAGCTTCGTCGCTCGTCGCCGCCGATTCATTTGCAAAGTCGCCCCCGATTCTCGCCGCCGCTTTGCTCGCCGCCGCAACACTGGTTCGCCGCCGCTTCGCTTGCTTCTTCGTCGTTTTTGTGAGAGGAGGAAAGTGAGAGAGAGGGGAAAAGTGGGAGAGAGGGGAGTCAAAATGGTTCTGGGTTCTGGTGGAGAAACTAAATTGGGGAAAGTGGGAGAGATTTTTGAATTTTGAATTTGTGGGCCCGGTGGGCTTGGCCAGCCATGGGCTTGGCCAGCCGACCCAAACCGGCTCTCACCTTCATCAACCCAAACCAGCGCCATCTGAAACTTGCCCTCGTGGACAATAGATCCACCGTGTGAGTATCTACTCACACTTTATGCTGTGAGCAGCATAACCTTATTGACCAGAGGGGAGGAATGACAGATGATAAAGTAAGAGGGGAAGAGAGATGAGAAAGATTCTCGAACTAAAGATAAATTGGACGACTAGAACACTAAAGTGTTGTTGTGTGAACTCAAAACTAGGATGGCAATTTCGGCCTGACTTGTTTTACCCGGCTTGTTTGGCCTGTTTTGGGGCGGGGCGGGGCGGGCATGGGTACCTCTCATCGACCCGACCTGCCCTGACCGGTCCCATTCTCGACCCGTTCTTCCCTAAATTACAAGCAATCTTGGTCAAATTACTTACGATTTCCCTCTTATTACCTCATATTTTAGCTATAATAAAATTTTAAATAAGTGAAAACCTCAATTTCTCTAATAATTTAACTACATTTTATCATATTATGGTTTCTTTCTTGGTATTTTAATGAAAATAAAGAATATTTCTAATGCTTTTCACCTAAACTATATACCCATTGGGTCGACCTGCCCCGACCCTTGCCCCATGATAAAATACCCGACCTGTCACGGGACGAGTATGGGTATCGAGATACCCGCCCCGGACCTGCCCCATTGCCATTCCTACTCAAAACCATCTTATTACGAGATTTCCAAATCTTCTATAAAACACATACACATTAGAGAACTTGGAATTGAGAGGGACCAAAGGACAGGAAGCAACGCCACCAGAGACTGGAATTGGATCTTCGGGCCGACTGAAGAAACTCTTCCAACCCACTAATGACCATTGGCATGTAATGGATTAATGGCAACTATGGTGTAGAGGTCACTAAATTGGGGGGTCAATGCAATGGTCATCGTCTCCCGACCCCCTCCTAGCCACGTTCACCTACCCAATGTCACCACAACTAACTTCCATGACCAGGGGTGACGATTTACCGCCTCTAAACAGAATCTACCAATCCGCAAACAAGTTCTACAATTCAATGGTCATGCTGTGTCACAAGCATTATATAGATGAGCTCCTAGTTGGCATGGGATGACCACCATGTCCACCAACGAGGACTCCATATCGACTACTTAAGCTGTAGGCATTAATTCACATACAAGCAAGAAATAACCTAAGGCAACCTAGGGCTAGATCATGCTATACATTCATTCACACAAGTACACAACCAAATCAAGATAGAAGCATTAACAATCCTAGATAAACACAATATAAACATAAATAAACAGTACTCATTAATATACATATAAAACCTTATGTTAGGGTTTGGGGGCAAAGCCCCAAGTACCTTAAATTACTACTCCATGAATGAGGGAAGGAAAAACATGCAAAGAAAGGAAGAAATCATAAAAAAGTCTTCTCCTCGTCGGTAAAAATCCTTCTCCAACCTCCTCATTCTCTTCTTCTCTTCTTCCTCCACAAGACAATTATTTTCCTCTATGACCTCTCTCTATGATTTTAGAAATCTCAAAAGTCTGTTTGCAAAGAGGGGGCAACCCTCTATTAATAGGGAATAGTCTACACGGGAAAGATTGTTGGCAACTAATAAGAGATTGTGGTTGTGATCTTCTTCAGGTCGTGAACTCCAAACGGTGACGTGTTGGGCTGCTCTGGCGGTGAGATCATAGGCCGGACTTCACGGTCGTGTAAAGAAAGTCGTGTTTCTAATATAAAGGAATGCAAGGTAGATCGCAAGACCTTCTGTACTCCATATCTGCAACCCCAAGTACCTTAAATTACTACCCCATGAATGAGGGGAGGAAAACCATGCAAAGAAAGGAAGAAATCATAGAAAAGTCTTCTCCTCGTGGAGAAAAATCCTTCTCCAACCTCCTCCTTCTTCTCTTCTTCTCATCTTCCTCCACAATACAACTATTTTCCTCTATAACCTCTCTCTATGATTTTATAAATCCTAAAGTCTGCTTGCAAAGAGGGGGCATCCCTTTATTAATAGGGAATCGTCTGCACGTGAAAGATCACGGGAAACTAATGAGAGATTGTGGTTGTGATCTTCTTCATGTCGTGAACTCCAAACGGCGACGTGGTGGGCTGCTCTGGAAGTGAGATCACAGGCCTGACTTCACAGTCGTAAAACGAAGTCGCGTTTCCAGTTTAAAGGACCGCGATGTAGATCGCCAGACCTTTTGTACTCCATATCTGCAGCCTCTTCAAGATCACAGCTTGGGCGATCTGATATCGCGACCGTGATCTTTCTGTGACAGCGATGATCTGTTCAGGCCTTTCATTTATGTGGCTATGAGCTTGTGTCTTGGCTTTGATCTTTCCGTTTCTGCATCTTTTTCGCTCTTTCCCCCACACTTGTGCTTGGATTCTTTGGGTCACATAGAAGATCATGAATATGCAATAGAAAGAAATTCTAGGCTAAATCAAGGTTTAAATGCTCTTTGGATACTTGAATCCTCATTAAAAAACACCTAAGAAATGAGAGCAAAATAAAACCATATAGGGTGTTATCAACCGACAGGGCAGCATACATGACAACTCACGTCTTGAGATCTAAGTGCATGATAGTGGTGAGGATGGCCCTTAGAAAGTGAGAGTATATTCTACTCCGCCCTCCATATTTTGTCCTTAGGCTATCTCCTTCCATGTGATGGAAAAGGGAATTTGAGAGTCAATGGGCCTGAGACCAATTAAAAAGGGCTTAAGTTCTAATACAAGACACTTCATATATATAGTTCGACAAAACCAAATGTAATGGTTGTAATTTGGGAAGAAGATGTGTAATGGTCCATATCATTAAGGGGCAAGGAGAGAAATGAGAGATTTTGGGGATTTGCTGACCGAATGTTTTGGGCTAGTGCGGATATCCCGGTTTTTTTGTTAAAGCACTATTCAAATCTCTTATACAAATTCAACGAATCATATCTCATTCTTTTTACATTGGATTTCAAAAATTTTGAGTAGAATAATAAGATTTTTTTTGTCCTACAAGATTATATCCATTTTGATATTTTTTTAGAGAGAAAATGTTTACGTCATCATATTTTGATATGAAGGTGACATGAGGTTGCAGTCAGTAGGGCTGAAAGGTGGCCCTAGATACCCACTGACCCAACCCTAAGGGTCGGGCTATGTCAGTTTATTTATAGGTTTAGCTTAGGGTTGGGTCATCTTTTGGTCTTGTAAGGGTCGCTAGCAATAACTAGTGATATGAAATGCCTCATAAGTCATAATGACACATTGAACCTATTTGTAAAGTTTTCAATGTTTACGTATTATAATGCAAGGTAAAAATATAAAGGTACTAAAATATAATTTCCACCACAATTTATGGTTTTGTTTTAAAAAAAGTTAGGAACTAAGTTGTTTGAAAAATAAATTTGGGTACCAAAATATAATTTAAAAAAAAATAATGTGTTACGAGTGATCATGTAAGTGCAAGAAGCCAACAACATGGGGATGCTTGTCCATTCTGCAACATGAAGGAAACTCATGCTCATATTTTCTATGAGTGTGCTTGGTTTATCAGTATATTAATGACTGGAAGAAACCCTCTTTCTCTCTCTTCTTGTTCTCTCTAAAAAAACTCACCACATGTTTTCGATGGCCATCGTCATTGACCGAGCGTCGCCGGGTGCCGTCAGCGACGGTTAGTGTTGGACTTTGCTCTTTCATGTCACTGAGTAGAATAGATTGGATTAATTTGAATTATAGATTATCAAAGGCTCGCTTCGGATCCCCAAATCGCTCATCGTGGAGGGCACGAAGCAGTGGGAACATAGCTTGTAAGCCAAGTTATGGTGGCGCCTCCATCCCTCTCAACACTTCGATTTTGGGGAAAATTGGATTTGAGGACGAGACCAAGAGATGAAGATTTCCTTACTCAAAGATCGGCTTGTTCTTTGCCAGTTTTGCTCAGAGGTGAAGGTTTCTTTACTCCCGGAATTAAGGTGCTTGAGATCGATAATTCTGTTGTGCTTGTTTGGGTTAACCTTGCGGGTTTACCAGCTGAACTGGTTTTGAGGGAAGGGCTGGGGGGATTGTGAGTTCCATTGGAAGGCCTTTGTGTATGGATCACTCGACCACACATCAACAGCACGTGGGTCGAGCGAGGGTTTGTGTGGAGATTAGTGTGAAGAAGGCCTAAAAGATTTCAATAAGGTGATGGCAACTGTGGTTGAATTTGAGGTGACACAGAATAAAGGAAAAACTATTGTGGTTGATACCCCTCCTCTAGTGACTCCAATTGCTTTGTCTTCTCAAGAAGAGTTCAATAAGGTGATCAATGGTGCTAAACCTCATTCTTGTAAAGTTACTACTCCGATTATTCACTCCAATGTTTTTGAACTACTATGTGGTAGTAGAGACATTAAGTTGCCATCCCCACCAAAGAAGAAGTCAGGTAGAGAGCAGTTAAGGAGTAAGGGAGGAGCCACGAAGGTGGCTACCTTTCGTAAATGATAGTCCTTATATGGAATACGAGGGTAGCCCCTTGAAGTACGATGCATTGCTTCATTATCTACGTAATGATAAGGTAATTCTATTTGCAATATTGGAAACAAGAGTTCATAATACAAACAATTAAGGAAATTAGACAGAAATTTATGGGATATCAGTTTGCCGACAGCTATGTTAAGTACATATGCTTGTCCGAATCTGGATGGGATGGAATAATGAAGTTGTGTTGCGTGTGTTAGCTACATAGGAGAATTATATCCATTCTTTAGTTTCTCTGCAAAATAATGACTAATTCTTCTTCACTTCTCTGTATATCTCAAACGAGGAGATAGAAAGGCTAAGCACCTATTGAAGATAGAGAAAATGGAAAGTGCAGGGCTTTCCCTGGTTAATTGATAGAAATTTTATTTTCATTCTGCATCCATCTGAGGCATCCAATGAAGTCTCTATCACTTCTAGCATGGTTGATATTCGAGAGTGGGTTGAGCACATGGAAATTGTAGATCATAAAGCAACAAGACCCCTCTTCACTTGGGTAAATCAGTAACAAGGGAACCCTATAGCTAGGAAACTGGATAGACTAATGGTTAATGTGGTCTGGTTAGCTAGCTACTCTGAATGTGCAGTGGAATTTCTGGCTCCGGATTTCTCTGATCATTGTGGAATTCTTGTCACTCCCAGGCTTAATACTACAAGATTTTCATAGCCTTTTAAAATTTTCCAAATGTGGTTTCAGCATGCCTCATTTCCTACTATCATTAGGGATTGTTGGCAGCAAGATGTCCTTGGTACTGGTCTATTTGGGTAATGCAGAGGATTTATATCTTGAAGAGTGAACTCAGGAAACTCAACAAAGAAGCTTTCTAGAATATATTAGGAAGAGTAAAAGAAAAATATGATGAGATGAAATGAAATGTAAAAAAATTCAAGCTCTCCACGAGCCATTAAAGACTCATTTTGCTGAGGTCAAGAGGATAACTGAGGAGTATCTTCTGTTAAACAGAGCAAAAGAATTGTTTTTTTTACAGAAATCAAGGATAAGATGGTTTGCTTTAGGGCATCAAAACTCTTCATTCCTCCACATATTTGCTCAAATCTGAACAGTTAGGAAGCAAGTTAGGAAACTTGTTGCTTCTTGAGCGGAGTTTTTGACAGATGTGAAAGATATTGCTAATGAAGTTGTTAAATTCTATAAAAATTTGTTTGGCACTGTGAATGTGGAAATTTAGGTCGATGGGAATATTATTGAGAAATATTTGATGGGGAGATTGTCAATGTCTGGACAACAAAAGTTGTGTGCTAAGGCGACTGACCAGGAGGTGACTACTGCTCTCTTTAAGATGATTGCTTCAAAAGGTCTTGATCCTAATGGGTGAACAGCAGGTTTCTATCAGAAATATTGGGAGACAATTGGACCTGCTATCATTCATAGAGTACAACAATTTTTCACAAGTAAAAGACTACCAAATGGCATGAACTCTACCTCCCTGACTCTTGGCCCCAAAGTTCCTAATGCAGATCAATTGAATGCATTTCGACCTAATGCCTACATAAACGTGATTTACAAGATCATATCCAAGGTTCTTGCTAATAGGATCAAGAATGTATTGCCTTCTATTATTAGTAGAACCTATATGTCTTTGTAAAGGGTATAAGCATTCTTGAGAACATTTTGATGGCCCAATAAATTGTTCACAATTATTCAAGGTAGCATATTTCCTCTAGCTGTGCTGTGAAAGTTGAATTTAAAAATGATTTTGACTCAGTCAATTGGGACTACTTGAAGTGTATTATGATGAAAATGGATTTCCTTATAGTGTTTATGGATTGGGTCTGCTTATGCTTGTCTTTGTCTACTTCAGTATTTCTATACATGTTAGTTTATTTAGTTTTTTTCAATCTACTAAGGGTGTTAGGCAAGGGGATTCTTTGTCCCCTTACCTATTTACCATAGCCATGGAACCACTCACAGAAATGTTGAACTCTGCTACCATGAAGGGTTATATTCCATATCATCCTCATTGCAAAAATTTAGGACTTACTCACTTAAGCTTTGTTGATGACATTCTTATCTTCACAGAAGGGTCAGCTTATGCTTTGAATGGTTTGAGGAAAATATTGGATGATTTCTATAGGTTGTCTGGCCTTCAATGAAATGCTAATATGTGAAGTTTTCTTGGGGTTTTGCTCACAAGTTTAAGAACAATGCCCTGCATATCTCTAGATTTAAGGAGGGTAGTCTTCCATGTCGTTATTTGAGAAATACAGTGCATTTCCCTGTCGATTGGTGTGACATGCTGCCGATGACGACTAGAAGGGTGTGTGCATATGGTAGATGTGGTGTGATCGAAGCCTCTATATGGTGTTGGTGTCTTTGTTTACTTTGGAAAGAGCATTGCAGAAGGTTTTTTTGGAGAACTTCCTCAAGTTTCAATTGTTTTAGCTGGGTTGTTTAGAGAGGAAATTTTTCTTTTTGGCTGTAGCAATCCGGATTCGTACATCCAGCTTCAGAAAACTATAGGTTTAAGGTAACAATCTATAGGTTTAAGGTAACAATCTAATCATCATACCAAAACAACAGTGAACTATGAGCTCGGATCTCGGTGGAAGGCTGCTAATAAAACTGAACTTCAGGTAGCTTAATTATTTTCATTGTTTCTTTCCATTATCATGGATTGATGTAGTACATATTGCGTTTGTATTTTTGATCTCTTGTGTCAATTAGCGAAAAGTGAGCTTAATGGAAATTGCTAATTAGTGGGGGAAAAGGAAAGGAGAGTTTGCATGGCATGGAGTGGGTGGCCAAAATGACACTTAGTATACCTGTGATGCATGGAATTGAAAGGATTTGAGTGTGTTTTTGTGGATGCTCTGGAAGGAAAGGAATGCCCACTGGTTTAATGGAGTAAAAGCGGCGGTACATGATATCATCCCAATAAGGGCTTGCTTCCTTCTTGACGAGTATAGGCTCCGACAAACGAAGCACATGGAAACCAAGCAGAAGATATATGCTCATGAAAGAATGAAGGTTTGATTAACGTTCATACGGATGTTGGGCTATCCGCTGTCGATGTGGGGTTGAGCGTGGTGATATGAGTTCACGACGACAAGTTCTAGTTGATTGTGGTAAAGAATATCAGGAGGAGTACATGACTTGAATTGTTTGGTGAAGCGTTGACGGCTGAGTTCGCTATGCAGCTAGTATGTCAACACCAATTGGAAACTCCGATCCTGGAAATGGACTATTTAACAGTAGTTAAGGCTATCAGGGAAGCGAATGTCATACATACATAACATAACTGGGATTCGTCTGTAGAAACTATAAAGCAGATGACGGATGTGGCCACTCGTGGAACCACTCAGCATGTTTGTAAAATTGCTAATGGAGCAATGCATTCAAGGCTCATGGAAACAAGGTGAAATGTGGCAGAAGTTTGGTTTGACTGTCCGCCTATTTACTTTCGACTTAGACCGGATGATGTAACAATTTTGATTGATCAATAAAGTTAAGGTGCACGTACAATAAAAAAATTCAGCCATTAGATGATATTGTGATTGATGATTCCATATCTGAGTTTTGTAAGGCTTTGTAGAATAAGCTTGTCTACCCTATAAATTCCCATTTAAGAATTTCTCAAAAGTGGAGGCTGCAAATAATATGTATGTTTCGAGAGACAAAGTTTTCACTTTTCCATTGTAGAGGGTAAGGACAGTCGCTAAGTGTCCATCCATTCCTATTCTGTATTTGTAAATGTGAGTTTTGTATGGTAAATGATTTTGTACAAAACTCAAACTTACAAAATCTTGGGCCGGGTGTATTGCTGAATCTGACTTCTTGATTTTAAGTGAGCAAGATCTAAGAGGTGAGGATAAAATATCATTTATTTTTCTATTTTTTTAACCAACTTGTATTTTCTTTATTTTAAGGGTTAATATCACTATAACACCCGCTCGAACTAGCAAGAAAATGTCACTTTTATTTTATTTTATTTAATATAATAATCTTATCCCAAATAATTTTTCACTTAGTACTAATGGTTAGTGGTCAACTATCAACAAGTGACATTTTCTTGTTATATGGATAAAATAGGAAAGATTTCTTCATAATTTGAGTGTTGTAGTGGTATTAGCTATTGTTTTAATTTGGATTTCAAATAATATTACCACAGATAGAGCGAGTTCATTGTGATATGTAAATTATATCAATTTTCAATATATCTCAAGAGAAAAAAAAAATTGTACCACACCAGTACCACCTGGTACCACTTTGTATCACCTTCGTTTTTAGCTCAAAATTTTGAAAATATTTGCACAAAAGGAACGGGTTCATCATTACCTCTTGTGATCTACAAATTTCTGGGTGGGAAAATTTTAAGACCAAATATACAACCTTATACCACCATGGTATAGTGTGGTAACTGGTGGTAGACGGTGATGTAAGGTGGTAAGTGTCAATTAGTATATTCACACTTGTTTATGTCACACTGAGTGTAAGAGTGAGACACGTGGATTTTGGGGGTGCGAGTGAGGAATTAATTACAAGCAACTTCCGCCTTATGCCTTCTTGCGATTACAAGTGAAAAGATAGATTTCTAGAGAGAGGAAATTGAGAGTTCTAGTCTTGGAAACTAAAAACTGATCACTCACCCACTGAACTAAATGTTGTATTTATAGGCTACAATTCAATGAGTGGGTAATAAATGGCGGCGTGACCTTGTACAAGACTGGCGGCACACGCTCTCGTAGCTCATGCCTATGACATGACACCATGTCAGAGAGTGGAACGTCGTCGTGTAAGGGCTTTGATATGCGCTTGCATCGCATATCCGCCCTTTGCCTTAGCTTGTGGTGGGTGGTTCTACTGGGAGCGCGTCTAGTGTGTGCGATTAACCGTGCCATATCCCCAACAACAATCATATATACATCCATCATATGATATATACATACCATAATGGTACATTTGCATACCATCATTGTATAATCTTATGTACTATCAAGTATTACCACCATGGTATATACTGGTATATATGTCTCAATTTATTTTTATTCCAAAATATATCAAAGTGAATGTTATTTTGAAAAGGAAGATTAATCTATTTTTTCTGTGAAAAAATTGAATTACAGATATACAAAATTATAATCCTTCCTCTGATTTCAAGTATATAAGCATACTAGAATTTGTAACGATGGTCTAGACCTATAAGTTGTGGTGGATATACTGCTAGAAATCTTGAGCAATGTAAATAAATCTAGGTGTACGCTATAGACGCACCAATAAGTCGTGGTGGTGTCGAAAGGAACTTATTGATGTTTTGTGTTGATTTATATACTGTGAGGTGTCACCACTTGCCATTGGTAGCCGTTAGTTGCTTCTGCAGGTTTTTAGAGACCAACAAGAGTAACCCAGGCTAGCCAAAAAAGTAGAAATAAGAGTAAACTGATTGCTTTAAAAGCAACTCCTTATTGCATGATTGTCTCGCACTTGTTCATTCACAAATACATGGAAATTTCCAAAAAGAAACTACAAAGTTGAAGAAATTTTACAAGGCTTTCAGCTGCATCATTCGTAACAATGGCCTGGCTTTTCAGCTTTGCACACACACCATACAGACATTCAGACACCGCGTAAATAGAATTGAAACATGGCAACAAAGGCAAAAAAATGATAATGTATCCCTAATAGCAAACAATGAGTAATGAACTCAGAAGACCACCAATACTTATCTAAGCTTGAGTTGTTAAAAGGGCACGCAGCTCTTTGCTTCTCCGAGTTCCAGTCCAAGTTCATCACTGCTCTTCGTATGTTGCAGTGTATGACACATAGTATATGGAGACCCCCCACCACAGATCACTTTGGGGCGTCGCCTACAATCCCAGAAAACCACGGTTGCCCATCCTCCTCTTTCTGAGCCGCTCTGCTATAATGAAAGCTAGCTCCAGAGACTGAGAAGCATTCAGCCTAGGGTCGCAATGGGTGTGGTATCGAGAGCTCAAGTCATCAAAAGTGACCGTGCGAGATCCTCCGATGCACTCAGTCACATTTTGGCCAGTCATCTCGAGGTGAATTCCTCCAGGGTGGCTTCCTTCTTGCTCATGGACGTCAAAGAATGCACGTACTTCAGCCTGAAACAGGGATAATGGGGGAAAAGAAGATCATGAATTGGTGAACTATGTATGGGCACCATGCAACTTGAAATTAGTGGCTCCTAAAAAGGTAGCAACTTTCTGATACAGTGTTGTTAACCAAGTTAATAGAGAGATAAGAACATACCAAGATGTTATCGAAAGGGCGGGTTTTCAGCCCACATGGCGCCTTGATGGTGTTTCCATGCATTGGATCGCAGACCCATGTCACAATTATTCCAGACCTCCGCACGGCTCTGATCAAGTGGGGGAGCTTGACTCTCATGTTCTCAGCACCCATTCTGCAAATGATTGTTATCCTCCCTGGCTTATTGGCAGGGTTCAAGATCTCAATCAGTTTCACCAACTCAGCTGGGTCCATTTTCTGGCTCACCTGCATCAATAGTTGCAGTTGTAAAACTATTAGTAGCGAATTTCGATCAAAGGAACATGATATGACAGCAGCATTCATACAAATATTAAAGTTACCTTGATCCCAAGAGGATTGGAGATTCCTCTAAGGAACTCTACGTGGGCACCATCGAGTTGCCGAGTTCTCTCTCCACACCACAGCATGTGAGCTGAGCAATCATAGTAGAGACCAGATGTGGAATCCAACCTTGTGAGAGATTGCTCGTATGGCAATAGCAAGCACTCATGGGAAGTCCAGAATTCAGTAGTTGTCATGATGGGGTGTTCTACTGTCAGTCCGGCAGCAGCCATGAATCCTAATGCCTCGTCCACCCGATTAGCCAATTCTTGGTACCTATGAATCAAGAAACACAATAATAATTATGAAGAACTTGGAATCCAACTATAGTTGAAGGCCAGCTTCTAGTTAGACTTCTTTGGCATACCTATCGCCCTGCTCACTGCGCTCAGCGAAATCGAGATTCCACTGTGTAACCCTTTGCATTGCAGCATACCCACCAGTGGCAAATGCCCTAAGAAGGTTGAGTGTTGCAGCAGATTGGCAGTAGGCTCTGATCATCCTCTGTGGATCCGGAATCCTTGACTTCTCATCAAAAGTATCACCGTTGATATTGTCCCCCTTGTAGCTTGGCAGCCTCTTCCCATCTATTTCCTCATATGCATCTGACCTTGGCTTTGCAAATTGACCAGCCATTCTCCCCACCTAACACAATAATTAATCATAACAAACTAATCTCAGTCTTCTCTCAACCAATCTCCTACCCTCGCCATTAACAAGAACTCTTAACAGCTAAAATTCAGATTGATATCTCAATCCAACACCAAGAAGCCAAAGACATATAAAACCAAACCCATCACCATCATCATCATTCAGTTCTTCCTAACCTGCCCCGAATTAGGAAAACTCATAGCTAACGGCCTAATTACCAAGCAATGAACAAGAGACGGAGGGGGAGAAAACCTGAAACAGGACAAAGGGATCTGACCTTAATAACGGGCATTTGACCACCAAACATGAGAACAGCCCCCATCTGAAGCAAGATCCTGAAAGTATCCCTGATGTTATTGGCATTGAACTCCTTGAAACTCTCAGCACAATCTCCACCCTGAAGCAAGAAAGCCTTGCCAACGGCCGCATCCCCCAATTTCTCCTCCAAACTCCTGGCTTCACCGGCGAAGACCAAGGGAGGGAAATCCTCAATGGTCTTCAAAACATCCTGAAGATCACTCTCATTCGGGTACTCAGGAAGCTGCAACGCGGTCTTGGTCTTCCAGCTGTCTACGGTCCACTTAGCCGGAGGAGAGACGACGGCGGGCGCAGCAACCGGGGCGGCCGGGACAGGGGGGCCCTTGACAGGGTTTTTGGCAGGCTCGGCGGCGTGAACGGCGGAGATGGACGGGAGATTGGATCTGGAACCGCCGGCATTCCTCTTCCAGACGGACAAATTGGGTTGTTGGTGGGATTGGAGCTGGTTGTTGGAAGAAAGCGGGTGAGGAGAGGCGTAGAGGGACTTGGAAGAGAGGTTGGAAAGCGCCATTTCTGAATCGAGAAGAAAAGAGGTAGAGCTCTGTTTGGTGGTTGTGGATCGCCGGAGGGCAAGGGGGGAAGCGAGGAAGAAGACCAAGGGGGAGGGTTGGTGGGTTGTGCGGCCCTGAAGAAGAAGAAAAAACAGAGGAGGCAAAGCTGAGGTTTTTATACAGGGAGGGAGGTTTTGCTTTTCCAAAATATTTGTTTAAAAAAAAAAAAAAGGAATATTATTATAAGCAGAGAGAGTGGGGGAGTTTGGTGAGATGTTGGCAAAAGGTCAAAGAAAGGGTGGTTGGGGATTGGAAAAAGTGACTGGCCTTTCAGGGGTAGTTTGGTAAGCTCAGGTTAGGGAGCAGGGGTAGTTTGGTCAAATAGGGGAAGGTGGTGGCTTCGCCGGGAGACTGTCTGTGTCTGTTATAATTTGGGAGATTTTAGTACCCCCTTTGGTCCGAATATTCAGTGAACATATTTGATAAGGGCATGTGATGACTAGTAAAGTAGGGTGAGCTTGGTAGGTTGGTCGGATTTGATTGTTTTCTGATTTGTTGGTTTTGATTTAGGCAAGAAGCAATTTGACGTCATCGTAGTAAGCATATAGACAACATTTTTACGGCTCGATCATGATATGATAATCGACGGTGCTGTATATGTCATGATAGTCATCATAAGGTGGTTTACGATGTGGTGGTGATGCCAAATCAGTCATCTTAATTCAACGACAGCTGTCAGCTTAATTCTACCACGATAGTTGTTACGTCATCAAGTCATGGTTAACCATTTGTGTATCACATACTTGTTGCACCATTGTGGTTGTTTTGACACTAACCTAACAACCGCGACTACCCATAGCCCAAAGTCTATCATGGTGATTGACAATTCCAGTTACGACTCGATATATGTTACAAGGTCGTCGACATAATCATTCAACCAAGGGTTGCACGCCACCATGACATGGTCGACAACTCACGATAGACACATCGAACATCCTCCCCAATTTCACCATGTTGGTCAGTAAAGGTACATAGCATACTACTAACCCCACTTCTATGACGATAGTCACAAGTAGCTAGTGACACACAATATATTGACGCGACAATGTCAAAACAATAACATTGATGATGACATTAACGGTGCAAAACCCAAGATACACAATGGCGGTTCTAGTCAAGTTGGAAGATTATGGTGGCAGTCACAACCTCAAAATTTTAAGAATGATTGTCCATAAAAGTACATAGTGGCGTACGTCAGGCGTATACTATACGTCAGGTACTAGTAGTGAGATATCTCTATCTAGATCATGAATTAAATCGAGTTTGGGGTATGATACTATACCCTAACCTCTAATGGACACCGATTTTCTAAACCCCAACCCAAAGTTTGATTTAATAAAAAAAAAATTGACCGTTGAGATCGGCCGAAGCTCATCTAAGTACATCTAACGGTTAGATCACCTGTTGTATACTATACGCCTGACGTACACCAGTCATTACCCATAGTAATATACTCGCGACTCTCCAAAAATGAATATCTATACGAATATAATAAGTTAACATGAAATTGAAAACATAATAACGATCATAAATTCTACTAAAAAAATGTTTATTTAATTTTAGGCAAAAATACACTTTTATTTTATGCATGTCCACTCAAAAGACCTAAACAGCAAGAGTTTGCCCCAAACAAAGTACAAGCTTGTATGTTAGGAATCAAATTGGAAGATATACCTATAATCAATGTACATCCTATTTTCAGGAAATGATCACTTTGATCAAGTCAAACGAACCTAACTATTACTTTTATTTTATTTTCCACAATCCTAACAATCATATGTGTGGGTGTCATTAGATCATCGATAAGTAGAAGATTCAATAGCTATTTGGCGAACTCCTTATGTGCATTGTCAAAGTTGGTGAAGTTCACCTTTTCCCTCCAACAATTCATACGAGTGAAAGATTTAACATAAGCAATAAAATAAAACGCAAACCTGCCATACCTACCGGCCCACCACCACTTGTCAGTGGATATCTTTTCCCATTTGTGTTGCCTTGCCCTTACCTACCCCCGGAGCCCAACAACTTAAATCCCCTATCGGACTTTCGGTTGGACTTGGATCCGATCCGATCTAAATCGGACTTTAAAAATGTCTTTAGAAAGTCCCCTTGCTTGATCCCTGAAGAGGGAGAAAAGAGAGGAAAGAGAGGAATAGGAACGAAGAAAAGGAGATAGTAGGTGGGTCATGGAGGTTAGGTAGATTTATTTTATGAAAAATAAATTTGTAATAGTTATATGTAAGATAAATTTCATTTCAGTCATTAAATTTAAAATTACTATCTTATTTGTATCTATATTTAGAAAATGGCTCAAATTGGCCGAACCCCGATCAGATTATTAAATCTCAAACTTCTTGCTTGACCAACTCAATGACTTAAACACGTTTGACAAACCTTGCCAACAACTATTCATTTGTTTTCTATCCCCCTAAATAAATACTTTCCTATGTGACTGTGATGTACTTCCCTTCTGATTTGTATGTCAAATAATCAATCGGTCATTGGCTCCTTATGTCGTACTTTGGGTTGTTGCGTGAGGGAACGTGTGGCGCCAAACAAGGAACTACTGTTTCAGAATTATGAAATTTTGAATATCTGAACTTGGAAAAATCTTTGAATTTCAAAATTATGAAATTGGGAACAGAGATTCTTGGACTAAGTTGTCTATTTTGAGTAAATATAGGAGTAAATTGGTTGATCACTTAGATTCCAGATTTTTTTGTATAAAGAAAGACAATACTATAATCTTTTATGAAAAGAACGAGTCTAACCTTTATTACAACATCCAGAAGTCATTGAATATCTCATCATTTTTTTTTTACTTAAAACGTTTTTTTTCATTTCCCTTTTGTTTGATGCTCATGCTAGGATTAGGACTTAGGAGACCGGTCCTGATTTTCCGATCAAATTTAACTTCACACCGTTTAAATTGAGAACGTGAAATCGAATTTAATCCAATCCGATCCTATCTAGTCCACGGTCATCATATTAATCAGAAAATCGGTCGGTCCAATCCGGTTAGAAATTAAAACTTATACACATCCCAGACCAACCCATATATAACAGCCTCTCAAGCCCAACCCAGCTCATGATAATTCAGCTGAAAAAAAGCCTGACACAACCTCATCCCAGAGCCCATAAGCCTGAACCTAATCCTATTCGTCGCTTCCTCAAATAGACATATAATCCACTTTACAAATAGGTCCAACGTGTTTGTATGATGCTAAGGGTCATAGGGTAAAAAAGTGACACGGTCCTACCTGATCCTAACCCGATCAACCTGGCAATCGGGCCGGGTTGGGTAATTTCGGGTTGGGAACTTCGATTACGGGTCGGGTCATGTTTGCTTGGCTTATTTCGGGTCAAATATTGACCCAACCCATTCGGTTTCGGGTCGGGTTACGGGTCATTTCGGGTTATGAGCGTTCTCAGAAACAATATCAAACATACTTCATATTTTCTTAAAGAACACAAATTCTCACATATGCATGACAATAGTTTACCTAACACATGTCAATTAACATATTCTCAAATCCTCCCACGCTAATGAAATGAAATATAAATTGCGCAAATCGTCAAAAAACAATCACAAGAGTAATACTAATACAAGAAACACTTGATATTTGATTACCCTTAAACTCCAAACATGTCATTCAAATCCTTGTGATTTTTTTTAAACATCTCACCAATTTAAGAGTGATTTTATCATATTTTGGGAGTAATATATTAAATGGAATGGGTCTAACCGGTCGACCCGCTAACCAACCCAACCCGACCCAAAAAAATCACGGGTTATCGGGTTCGGGTCATTCGGATTTCGGGTTACAAAAAATTCTAGTTTTCGGACGATTTCGGGTCGGGTCGGGTTATAATTTGCCAGGTCTATAACCCGACCCTAAGCTGACTCGACCCTAAACTGATCCTGTAGACAAATGGACTCAGCCCGACCCTCAGGGTCAGGGCGGGGCGGGTAAGTGGTTTTAAGGGTCAAAATTACACCCCCTACGACAGGTCAAGAAATTGCGTCGTTCTCACTTTCTGCAAGATTCAAACAAGTTCACCATGATTCTCGTAGAGCAACGACCAATTCTTTCTCGATCTCTCTTCAGTCTCCATCGGCAGCTGAACTCTAAACTCACAAAATGGTGGGATTCGTTATTTGGTTTGATTGGCACTGACAAGAAGAACTGGAATAAATAGAAGGAATGAAATTTATGAAAGTAGGGGATGGGAACGTGGGTGGATAATTCGCAGTTTGACATGGAACTACACACAAATAATTCGAATTAGAGTGGTTGATTGATTGATGTGAGTGGATTGTGGATTGGTAATCTCTTACCAACACGAAAGTTGATTTTTGTTTATACTAACGAATAATATTTCCTAACCACACTACACACTGACCATCGATTTCTAAAGGCGGTGTATAAACAATATTTTTTTATTACTATTATTGGTTACTACGTTGTGTAATGTCCATTATATATTGGGATGCAAATTATAAACTATTGATTGTACAAAGTTTCAAAATGCGTCAATTTGCTCCAAAATTGGTTGATGGAGTAATGAAAATTTTGATGCAAATATTACACAGATCCATAGGATACAAAATGTGAAGTGTCTGAATTGCTACAATATTACTAACCTGTGAAGAACTTATTGTAAGTGTTAATCAACTTTCTTAATGGATAGTTGGAGAATTTTTTGTGGATTAACCCATTACCCAACCGCACCCATCCTCCACCCACCCAACTCAACCAAAGAAGGATGTGGTTGGATAGCAGGTCACATCTATACCAACTCGCTACTAAGAGGGTAGATCAATTTGAGACCAAAATTCACCAAACCAACCTATTGCCACCCCTAGATGGAAGAACGAGTAGAATCGAAAGGACCAAGAGATAACTGTAGATTTTTATCTCATTTTTAATGTGATTTTAAGTTAAACAATAAAGTTTAGAGAGAAGTGAGCATTTTCTGTTTTTAGAGTAAAACCATATTGTTTTCAATCTAATTCGATCACAACTAAGTTGAATTCGGTTAAGTGTGTAATCTGCCAAACCGAACCGTTTTTCACTCTTGGCTCTTGCCCTTCTACTTCAACCTTTCTTTCTTTTTTAGGATTGTGACTTTTTTTTACTCTATCAACTATTGTTCATTAATCAAGGTTTACTAATATGAACAAACTTGATATGAGAAAAAGAAATGTATATCTATTATTATCAACATGGTTTCTGAAATCGTACCATATTGGCGGTTCAACCGAAAAATACCAGTACCGAAGGATAAACCGATAGATAGTATTTAACGATATTAATAGTTGAATTATAGTCAAATCTAGGTTACACCATAAAATGCCTCACCACTTACTTTTCCGGTACAGTTGACTTGCTACTAACTACTTAATCCCAATCATAGGCCAAGTGTAACCTATAATCGGGTTTAGTATAGAGAAACTATCTTCACTTGGATGATTATCCCCCTAGTCTCGTGTTGAGATGAGAATATGATACTGTAGTATGATAGGCAAGTTCATATACCATAAGGAGATCTAAAATAGCTAGGACTCTTTATTCGAATGCATCCCAACCCACTTAATCGGTCTAATTCGAGGGACGTATCACGTTACCGCAAAAGACGACTAGGGCAAACAATTTCACTCCCAACTCGGAACGACTTAGAGTTACCAATCACAGTGATTCATGGTAGTCTACAATGATTGATTAGTGACCCTAATTGCCAAAAGGGGATCTTCTCCCTCCTGTGTCATTTTGCCCCAAAATGGAGGGATCTGATCAAGAACACTCAATTTGCATGAAAATACCTCAACCAATATATAATCAACAATACCCATCAACACAAAGAGGTCACATACATCAATCTACAACATCCTAGACTACGGTTCACATCATCCAAGTGAAAAGAGAAACTGCTCCATAGCTAGAGAAATAACAACAACTAGAAAAGATGAAAACGCCATGGAAACTTGATTATCCTTCTTCCTAGTTGCTTGGATGGATGTTTGGAGATGAAATCTGGCCTCTAAATGGCTTCAATAGGTCAAATCTACCTTCAATTTTCCTTTGCTTGTAGCTCTCTCCAGGTTATGGAAGAAGAACACCAAACTCTCTCTTTAGAACTCTCCCTTAAATTTCTGCTCCCTCTAGCCTGCAAGTGCGCGTTTCACGGTTTCACATTACGCCCGTGAATTGTCTAACAAAAATGTGATCTCAGCACAAAGCGCGTCATGACATAAACACACTTCACAGTTTCTCTACTGACTTCACGGTCTGGGTCTGTGATCCTTGCTCCTGAAACTTTTCAATCTTCACGGTCTTCCGTTCGTGATATTTGCTCCCAAACTGTGATCCTTGCTCTTTCCTTCGTTTTCCTCCCTTTTGTCCAACTTTCGATCCTCTCACCCACTTTTCATGCTAAAGTCTGAAACATGTCAAAACAAGACCAAACCTAGAGTAAAATGGCTCCAAGGACAGTGCTGAACAAGTCAAATGAAACAAGGAAAATGGTATAAAAGTCTACAATATATCTCGAATCAAAATCCCCCACACTTGAACGTTTGCTTGTCCCCTAAGCAAACCCTCTCCCCCTCCGAACACCGACCGAGTATTGGTTTCCGTCGATTTTTGGTTAGCCGCTAATAGATAGTTATCGGTTAAACCGACTGAATAGTCCCTAACCGACAACCGATTGGCCACTCCTACTTCGAGGTATGAACACTTCATATGTGCATTGGGTGACTCATAAAAAACATGTGAAAATCTCTATCATTGGGTGACTCATAGACCATGCTCAGCTGGAGCCTGGTTGGGTGGATGGAGCGGTGTGCATGTGGGATGGGGCTGTCCAGAATGGGTCACACTCGGCTGGAGGCTTAGTTATTCTCACCCCTGATCGAGAGGTTTTGATGGCGAAGGGGGCGCAATTTCCGTGGTTTGATGATCCCTTGGTAGTGGAGTTGGTTACGCTTCGCGAAGCTATTCTGTGGTGCCAGTCGCTCGGCTTGGCGGATATTACTTTTGAAGGGGATGCGAAAATTATCATTGAGAAAATCAACCGCAGGGAGACGAGTGACAGTCGGATAGGTGCGGTCCTGGAGGAACTCATTCAGATTTTTACCAATAATCCAGGGTTTAGTGTTAGATTTGTAGGTCGGCGTAGCAATAGGGTAGCCCATTTGGTGGCTAGAAAAGCCCTCTCTTTGTACCCGACAATGAGTCGTTCTTTTGATTTCCAGACCTGGCTGGGTTCCAGGATGTAACTACTTTTTTCGATCAATACATGATTATCTTTTGTAAAAAAAAAAAGTTTTGCATTTCTATTGAAGTTACTTATTCTCATTGCTGGAAATGGGGGCTTATTTTATTCATAATTTGATATAAATATATATTTAAGATTAGGTTCAACTTAAATTTCCTGCAACGAGAGTGAAAGTAGGAAGGGTATTTTTGTCTACTCATAGAAAACATGTGAAAATCTCTATCATTGGGTGACTCATAGACCATGCTCAGCTGGAGCCTGGTTGGGTGGATGGAGCGGTGTGCATGTGGGATGGGGCTGTCCGGAATGGGTCACACTCGGCTGGAGGCTTAGTTATTCTCACCCCTGATCGAGAGGTTTTGATGGCGAAGGGGTGCAATTTCCGTGGTTTGATGATCCCTTGGTAGTGGAGTTGGTTACGCTTCGCGAAGCTATTCTGTGGTGCCAGTCGCTCGGCTTGGCGGATATTACTTTTGAAGGGGATGCGAAAATTATCATTGAGAAAATCAACCGCAGGGAGACGAGTAACAGTCGGATAGGTGCGGTCCTGGAGGAACTCATTCAGATTTTTACCAATAATCCAGGGTTTAGTGTTAGATTTGTAGGTCGGCGTAGCAATAGGGTAGCCCATTTCGTGGCTAGAAAAGCCCTCTCTTTGTACCCGACAATGAGTCGTTCTTTTGATTTCCGGACCTGGCTGGGTTCCAGGATGTAACTACTTTTTTCGTTCAATACATGATTATCTTTTGTAAAAAAAAAAGTTTTGCATTTCTATTGAAGTTACTTATTCTCATTGCTGGAAATGGGGGCTTATTTTATTCATAATTTGATATAAATATATATTTAAGATTAGGTTCAACCTAGATTCATAACCCTTCATTCATGATGGTGTACCACCATTAATCCGTATCAGGTTGCTGGTAGGGTATATCTATCTATCTATCTATCTAGACTACTTATAATACATTTTAAATAGTTTGATTTGCTCCATTTCAAATTTCCTGCAACGAGAGTGAAAGTAGGAAGGATATTTTCGTCTACACAATCATTTTTTATTTCATATAAAAAGATTTCAATGGTAGGATTTGAACCATGGTCACTTCCACCAAAGACAGGAATTGTAACCAATTAAACTAGACGCATTTGTTGTACATTATTAATACAAAACATAGAGGAAGTTAAAATTATGAAAAACAAAGTACTTTTCTATCACAGTTAGCTAGCCCGCTAAGTCTCCTGCAAGTATTTTGTGGAGTTTGATACTTCTATTTTCATATTTTAATAATTAATTTATAATTTTTCTAACTTATAAATAAAGAATAATCTTAAAATCTCAACACAAATATCATTGGTTGGAATATTGCGCATTGAATTGAAGAGTTGAATGAAGTGTTCAATGACGATATAAGGACACTGGTACCATACATTTCAAGATAAATAAAAATGACAAACACCGATACCAATTATCTCGACAGTCTATGCTAAAATTCGAAATTGTTTAATCATTCAATTTGAATGATAGTTTAGTCAAATCAAGCAAATAATTCACGATTATGTATGAACAAAAATAAAAAACATATGTATTGTATTATGAAAAATGTATTTATTTTAACAATCTAAAAAAACAATCAAAACTTCCATACGACCCCTTATTTCAATAATGTAATTAATGAATTAACTTTAATCAGCATGATGCAATGTTCGAGCTAAGGTCCAAGTATTAACACCAGTATATAGTATTCATCATATTTAACTATTTCAATATCCACAGCTAACTATTAATAGTTACTTGCTTTCTCTTATAGAGTTTAATGTAACACTCTCATACCTAGCTATGCTCTAAGCATTTGTTTTCTTTTTCACAATATCATTTGCAGTTATTTATTAAATCAACTTTGTTTCTAGCTTTCAATTCCTAATTATCACTTCTTCATACCAACTTATGACTTATGAGAATGCTAAATATATTTTTCATGTCTAATCTATTAAACATAAATGTTGCTTATCACTTAAATTCAATGGTATCCATGTTAGGTTTGATGTCACCAACATATTCTCCCAATTTCTCCTAAAAGCGTAATATATTGCGCTTGATATCATAGTTTCATTAGGCAAAGTTCAACAAACTCAATCAATATTCGAACTCTTCGAAATAGCTATCTACATGCGAATATGAAGTACTGAGTAGCTAAAACTCTACTTGAGTTAGTACAATCTTTTGCGCTATCGATTCAAAATTCAATACATGATTATCTTAGAATTTAGTCATACTAATTGTGCAGTAGGGGACATCTTATCAAAATCTTAAAGAAAGACTCTTTGATTGATCGCTTTATTGATGTAATCAATTATACCAAAATAGAAGTGATCAAATTTATAAGATGCACTCAAAGTTTGCTATAATTATTGAGGTTCAGCAGCACATTAGGCGTACGACGGTCATTAGACATTTGTCTATCTCCTAGCTCGCCTAGACATGCTTAGACATTATAATAAAAATAGCAATTTTAATAATAATGAATAAAATAACGGTTCTGAAGCAATTTCATACTTTAGTTCAAATGATATAACAACAAATGAAATAACTCTCAAGTTTATAAATTATTTTCTTTTACCGAATGATATAATTAATTCATTCATGAGCTGAAATAGCTAATTATAAGCACTTCAAATTTAAGTTAAAACTCTATATGATGCAATTGTTTGACGAAATGGGTTTTATAATAGAGTGGTTCTATCGAGAGAGGTCTCTAAGAAACATGGCTTACTTTATTATTCCTTGGGTGGATATAATATCTATCTTCATCGTTACTTTTACATTGGATTCAATTTAGTACACTTTTCATTTAGATATATTTTTTTATGATGTTCTGGGATATAATATATCATTATATATGATGGTGTAGGATATTAATTCCTCTCATTTTAGGTTCAAATTGATGCATTTTCCCCTTAACCGTTACTGTTTGAACCTAACTGAGTGTAGGAGTGAGGTTCGGGGAAGAATGTGGGTCAAGAAGAACACAAGAGGGGAAAATCGTTCAGAAAGATGAGAACCGAAGAGTGGGAATTTTAGAGAGAGAAGTTGATATTGTAGAGATAGAATATAGAAAAATCCGATCCCCTCACCCACCAGAGTAAATGCCGTATTTATAGGCTACAAGGTGGTGGGTGAGTGGTTGGGTTACATGATGTGACAGCGACATGACCACTGACATGTTCAGGGATTTAGGCCATGCCACTACCTAGGACATGTCAGAGGTGTACCTACGACCATATCTAGGACTCTGATGTGACCATCCCTCGGGAAGCGTGACGGGACTTTTTGCGGCTCTGTGGTCTAGGCTCCGCTTGTTCCTTTCCATTCGCGCGTAGCCCGTGCCGCGCTCAAACTCTTCGCGCCAAGGCGCACTAGAGGTCTTTGATCGCGTCGCACACTAGCGGGTCTGGCGACATTTGGGCTTGTGTTTGGCGCGTTTCCCTGGCGTGGCTAGGTCCGAGTCACATGCCCAACAATTGCCCCCCAGCAGGGGGTGCTCTGCGAGCATCACCTGTTGAGACCTTCGCCTGATAGACTCGGACCCTTGTGATATTTTCCCGGGCTTGTTACGCGCGACGCTCGTTGCTGGGGTTGTGCTAACTGCGTGTCTGTGGGCGCGTCCTTTTGACTTCCTCGTTTGATGTCTCCTTGCCTCCATGCGCGCTACCTTGGTTGTTTGAGCGGTTCCTGATTTCGGATTTGCGTGCGCGGCTATTTGAGCGGTTGTTTGATTTTAGCGCGATCAACTCTGGACTGCGCGATGACCGTGGGTGGGATCCTTCGGATTCTCCGCGATGCTTTCTTGGTGATGCCTGCGCGATCTCCGTGCGGTTTTCTTGGGCTTTTTTCTCCTTCGCGGGTATGTCATGCACCCCAGGCGTTGTGCGACACTGGTGGCGTCAACGGCTAGTGTCTATGGTTGTTATGATTGCCTACTTTAAGTGGTCTGCCACGTGTCGTCGTGTGATAGGGCGGTTTTGGCGGCCGTTTTGAATTTCGAAAAAACCTGACGGTTGCGACTCCCCATGTCACTTTAACCCCTCGCATTCCCGTCGCTAGTTATAAATAGGTGTCTGCTTTCGGGGGTTTGCATTCCTCTCATTTTGCTCTATTGAGTTGTTCTTAGTCTTTCCTCTTCTTTCCATTCGCTTCTGTTCTCCGAGATTTCGCTCCTCCTTCTACAGCCTCAATTCTTCGTGGAGTGTAGCCATGGCTAGCACAAACATCAACGAGACTGAGGGCGTACAAGGCGAAGAAGGTAATCTTTCTTCTTTCTCACCTGTTTCTTCTGATCCTTCACTGGATCTGGCTGACTCCGGCAACGATGGCGGCGGCGGCGCGGCGGACTACGGCGGGGGTGCGGTGGCGTCATCCCTGGGAGCTGAGTCGGAGGAGGACGTCCGGGATTCCGACGGCGACGTGGACGCCGGTGGACCGTCGGGCGCCGGTGAGCCGTCGGGCACCGGTGGTCGTGGTGTATTGATCATCCGGCGAGGTGATCACGGAAGATCGGTTGCGCAACCAGAGCCCCGATGTGTTACGCGGGTGACTGAGGCGGTGAGCCGCTTGGGCTTCCGTGGTGTAGGCGCGGCCTACAATGTCCTCGACTGGGCGGAGATGTGGGGCGATCAACCGGCGCCCCATGATAATTTGCTGTGCGGGCCGGATCACGCCTCGATATACACGCGCGAGGACGTTGAGGAGATAGTTCGCGGGTTGGGATTGCCCCCCAGTTGGGAGTACGCAGTGCCGTCGACGCGCAGCATGATTGGCAATTGCCCCCCGGGCTGGTTCGGGGTATATACAGAGTACTGGGTCATGGGGTTTAAATTCCCCATCGATCCGCTGCTCTGTTTGCTTTACCGACGGCTCGGTTGTTCGATCGGGAGACTTTCTCCTTCCGTGGTGATGCACGCGAGCTGCCTTCGTTTCGCGTGCAAGCGGCTCAAAATTGCGCCCACCTACGGGCTCTTCCGGCAGATATACAAAATTAAGGAGCCGACTCGGAAGAGCGACTGTCTGTCGATTAAGCACCGTGACAAGAGGCCCGACGGGTTCGTTTATGGGTCCCCCAAGTTGAAAAAGACTTGGTTCGAACGTTTTTTCTACGTGAAGCCGGCTCCCGGGGAATGAGCGAGTGAGTTTGTGGAGGAGCCAACCGTTTGGAAGAAGGGCGGCACGCGCGAGTTTGAGTCGCACTTGGGTCGTTACGACGGGATCGACGTAGAGTACGACGCGGTGATGCTGCAGAAGTTCAATCTGTATTTGGATGGTGTCCGCGAGGCAGTTTTGTCCGAGCTATATGACGATGGTTAGTAGTGTTTCTTTCTTTTTGCATTCTATCTTATTAACCGCTCTCTTACGACCTTTTGGCGCAGGTGTGGACTTTTCTAGCCTCGCGAGCATGATGTCACTGATGACGTCGTGCGGGCGCCGCGAGGGAAGAAGAAGAAGAGAGAAGCCGCGCAACCAAAAAGCGCGAAGAGGAAGGCGATCGAGCGGCCATCGACGGTCGAGAGGCCCGCGAAGGTGGTGCGCGTTGCTGACCCGCCTGCGCGGGATCTGATTGTCTCGGAACCTGCTTCCCGAGGGGGTGAGAGCTCTCGCCCAGAGAGGACCGCTGCTGGCAGCTCAACGGGGGCTACCGTCCAGCAGAAGCTTCCGCAGATGGCAGGTTTCACGGGTGCTCCTGCCACTGCTGTGAACTACTACCGTGACGTGCGGTTTCAAACAGGCGCGACATGTAACAGCGCCGCGACGAATGCTGTGCTTAAGGCGCTGGGACCCATGATTAGTGTCCCGCCGCGCCTGGAGAAGTCGGACCCGTTGCAGGACCTGGCGCAGGTTCATTTCGCGGTAAGCCTCGCCATGCTTAGTTTGTGTCTTTGCCTCACCTAAGCATTAGTTCTTCTCCTTTTAGTTCTTCTCCCTTTTTTTTCTAAGTATTAGAGAGATGTCGATGGGTTTGATGTCGACGTTCCGCGCGCAACGGGAGCGTAGTCGGGACCGCGCGAAGATGAAGGAAGATGAATCCCGAATCGTCCAGCTAGAGGGTAAGCTGGACGGGGCAGAGGGACGTGCGGAGCTCGCCACGACCAAGGCGAACGATGCATTGACAGAGCTCGGCATCGTTCAGAGCAAACTGGCCGAGCAGGTGGAGGCCATGAGGGAGCGAGTTCGCGTTGAACTGCGGGCTGAATTTGAAGAAGAGAATAAGCGGCTGGCCGAAGAGCGGGAGCAGGAGATGAAGCGGCTAGAGTCTGAGCATGCCGAGAAACTGGAGCAGGCACGGGGAGAGTTCCAGAAAGAGAAGGAGGATCTGGTCCGCCTTCACGACGTTGCCAAGGCGGAGGCTGTGCGCGAAGCGCAGGTCGTTGCGGTTCGACAATATAAGTCTTCCCTAGCTTTTGGGAAGATTATGGCGGACGCAATGACCAAGGCGGTGGTCGTAGTTGGCAAGAAGGTGCGGCCCGAGAATCCAGAGTATCAATGGGACACTCGCGCCATGGTTCAGCATGTGCAGACCTGGCTACGCGAGAAGAAGCCGCTGGACTCAGACTCGGAGTCGGAAGAAGGGTCGGATGAGGAAGGAAATGATGAAGGCGAGGGGCGCGACAGAGCTGCGGATGTGGCTGGGGGCTCTAGCGCGAATAGAGGAGGTGAAGCTGACGAGGAGGGCGTAGAGACTACTGCTGAAAACGTCGATTAAGTGTAGTCGCGCCTTGCTGGGTTCATTTTGTCATCCGTTGCTGTTTCCTTCTGTTTTTTTCTCTTTTTTTTTTATATCGTCGTGAAATTTATCATCATGTACTCATGCTCCTTGTTATACAATCCAAATGCATTTCGATTCCCTGCTTCGGTATCCGACTCCAAGAGTATTGCTGTTGATCTTTTGAATTTATCTGTGACGAACCATCACTTTTGTTTGTTCTTTGAATCATGTGCGCGCGAATATGAGCTGAGTGAGCGCGAATAGTGCTGGACTATTGCTATTTTTTGTTCTTTGTGAACTGAGTAGGTGCGAATAGTGTTGGACTATTGCTATTCTTTGTTCTTTATGAACTGAGTAGGCGCGAATAGTGCTGGACTATTGCTAATTTTTTGTTCTTTATGAACTGAGTAGGCACGAATAGTGCTGGACTATTGCTAATTTTTTGTTCTTTATGAACTGAGTAGGCGCGAATAGTGCTGGACTATTGCTAATTTTTTGTTCTTTATGAACTGAGTAGGCGCGAATAGTGCTGGACTATTGCTATTTTTTGTTCTTTGTGAACTGAGGAGGCGCGAATAGTGCTGGACTATTGCTATTTTTTGTTCTTTGTGAACTGAGTACTTTGTATTTCTTTGCGACAATGCGCCATAGAGAGTAAGATACATATTAAGTTGCCTGGTGGTACTTTCGGAGGTTTTGCGCGTTCCACGTCCTTTGTATCTTGTTGCCCCCCAACTCGCTAAGTTTGAATGTGTTGGCGCCGACTACTTCGCGAACTAGGTATGGGCCCTCCCACACTGATGCGAGCTTCCCGTGCTTGGGGTCAGGACGGAAGTTCCGCCGTAGCACTTGGTCTCCGAGGATCAACTTATGTGGAACCAGCTTCGCGTTGTGGTACTTGGCTACCTGCTCTTTCATTGCGGCTAGCCTGATGGCTGCCAACTCGCGCCTTTCCTGTGACAGCTCTAGTTCCAACAAGCACGCTTCATCGTTCGCTTCTTCGCTGTATCCTGTGATTCGGTAGGTCGGGGCTGTTGTCTCAATGGGGATTACCGCGTCGGTGCCGTATGTAAGAGCGAAGGGGGTTTCGCCCGTTGCTATTTTGTACGTGGTGCGGTGCGCCCATAGCACTGTGTTGAGCTCGTCCGCCCAATTGCCCTTGGCATCATTCAAGCGGGTGTGCAAGCCGTGCAAGATCGCTTTGTTGGAGGATTCCGCTTGGCCGTTGGCTTGGGGGTAAGCCACCGATGCAAACCTTGCAATAGTTCCTACTTGGTCACAGAAGTCTATCACTTCTGCGCAGTCAAACTGCTTCCCGTGGTCGAAGGCTAGTGCTTCAGCTTCGATCCATTTGGTGAAGTAATCCACCGCCACAATAATGTATTTGCGCTTTCCTTTTGCCGTTGGGAAGGGTCCCAAGAGGTCCACTCCCCATTGCGCGAAGGGCCATGGGCTCAGGTTGCCTTGAAGCTCGGTGGATGGAATGTGGTGTTGGCGCGCATTGAGTTGGCATTTGTGGCACTGGTCTACGTAGCTCTTTGTGTCCTTTTTTATCCGCGGCCAGTAGTATCCATGCAACAGGATTGTGCGTTCCATGCTGCGTGGCCCGGCGTGCATTGCACACAAGCCCTCATGTAGTTCGCGTACCAGGTCGCGCGCCTCTTCTTGCCCGATACATTTGAGATAGACGCCCGAGTATGACCGTCGGTACAGTTCTCCTTCAATGAGTGTACAACGGGCCGCCTTTTGCCTTAGAGTCCATGCCTCCTTAGCGTCTTCTGGAACTGTGCCGTCTTGTAAGTATTTCACGATTGCGTATCTCCAGTCTTCGTTGGACGTGAGCTGGGTCGTATTGATTGCTACCTCAGGGCGAGTTTCTTCCTCTTTTTGGATAGACACGAGGCGCGTGGATTCGAAGTCGGTAGCCGTTGCCAACTTGGATAAGGCGTCGGCGTGCGCGTTCTCTTCCCTTGGTATTTGCGCATACGTTACCGCTTCGAAGGTGGTGGCCCGCATCTTAACACGCTCCATGTAATGCGCGAGCGTGTCTTCCTTTGTGTCGAATGTTCCGTTCAGCTGGTTGACTGCCAGAGAGGAGTCGGAGAGTACCCGTATCGTTCTAGCGCCCAAGTCGTGGACGGCCGTCATTCCCGCCAGGATGGCCTCGTATTCGGCGGCGTTGTTTGTCTTCAACGCCCTGAACCTGATTGGTATTTCGTGTACTACGCCGGTAGGTGTGCGCACCACCACCCCCGCGCCGGCGCCATGCTTGCTCGCCGTTCCATCAACGTAAACCTCCCATACGCCTTCTGGCGTTGTTTCGAGGGTGACCCCCTCGGCGATGAAATCCGCTAGGATTTGGGCCTTTATTGCTGGTCTTGGAGCGTATTGAATATCGTACTCCGAAAGTTCGACCGCCCATTTGACCATGCGCCCCGACACTTCCATCGAAGTCAGGATCTTTTTTAGCAGAAGGTTTGTCAGGACGGTAATTTGATGCGCTTGGAAGTACGGGCGCAATTTTTGTGAGGCGCTCACCAGCGCCAAGGCAGCTTTCTCTATTGAGGAGTATCTTGTTTCCGCGTTGACGAGGGTACGCGAAGTGTAATACACAGGTTGCTCGGTTTTGCCATCCCTTCTGGATATCAGTACTGCGCTCACAGCCCTTGTCAACACAGCGAGGTATAAGAAGAGTTTTTCATTAAGCTTGGGAGCGGTTAATACAGGGGGGATACAAGATACGCCTTTAGTTCTTGGAATGCCGCTTCGCACTCCTTAGACCATGCGAAACGCGCGCCATTTTTGAGTGTCTTGAAGAAGGACGCACATTTGTCGGCCGACCTTGGTATGAACCTTCCTAGTGCCGCTTTCTTACCATTCAGGGATTGAATTTCCAGTGCGTTCCGAGGCGCCCGAAGTTGTTGGACCGCGGTGATTTGTTTCGGGTCAACCTCTATGCCGCGCTTGGTTATCATGAACCCAAGGAACTTCCCTGCTTCCGCTCCGAAAACGCATTTGAGTGGGTTGAGGCGAAGACTGTGCTTGCGAAGGGCTTCGAATGTCTCGCGCAGGTCTTCCAGATGTGAGGTGCCCGCTTTCGTTTTGACGATGAGGTCATCCACATATGCCTCGATGTTCGGCCCAATCTGTTGTGAGAACACCGAATCAATCATTCTTTGGTACGTCGCGCCCGCATTCTTCAACCCAAACGGCATCCCGACGAAGCAAAAGTTTCCAAATGGCGTCATGAATGCCGTTTTTTCTTCATCTTCAATGGACATTGGGATTTGGTGGTATCCTGAGAACATGTCCAGGAAAGACAACGTCTCATGATCGGCGGTTGCGTCGATCAGTTGGTCGATGCGCGGTAGGGGGTAAGAGTCTCCCGGGCATACTTTGTTGATTGTGGTATAGTCGACGCACATCCGCCAGGCCCCTGAAGATTTCTTAACCAGGACTACGTTTGCCAACCTCTTCAGATACTTCACGGGGCGGATCAATCCTGCAGCTAGTAGGCGCGCCACCTCTTCTTCTATGGCTTTCAGTTTGTCACCAGTGAACGTCCTTCGCACTTGTTGCCTTGGTTCCGCGTTGATTGCGACCGCGAGGCAATGCTGAGCTATTTGCCTGGGCACTCCTGGCATGTCCTCTGTGCACCACGCGAACAGCTCCTTGTACTCCTTCAGCAGCGCCACGAGTGGCTCGATTGCGTCACCGCTGACGTGAGTGGAGATGCGTATTTTCTTAGTCGGCTCGGTGGGGTCCAGCGCGACTTCGAAATCGGAGTCCATGGATTCTGGGCGGGGCTCCTCTGCTCTTGTGTCGACGATGTTTGTCTGGCGCACCTCTCCTCGCTCTTCCCATGTCGTTCCCCTTGCCTCTCCGACTCCCGTTTGGGTGGGGAATTTGAGCTTCTGGTGACACGTCGACGGGAGGGCCATGAATTTCACGAGGAACGGTCGGCCAAGGATGCCGTTGTGCGCCGATTTGCAATCGACGATTGTAAATTCCACTTGCTTGGAGACGCGCGGCTCTTGGTCTCCAATTACTACTGGGAGGGTGACCACTCCAATTACCGGAACTCTCGTCCCGGAGAACCCGACCAGGTTGCCTTGCGCGCGCTTAATTAGGCGCGGGTCGATGTCCATTTGGTCTATGATGCTTTGGAAGAGGATGTCAGCCGCGCTACCTCCGTCTATCAGCGAACGGTGGATTTTGCAGGCGGCAACTAGCGCGGTGACGATGAGCGGATCTTCTGATGGGACCCCTCGTGGGAACTCCTCATCGTCGAAGCTCAGATTGAACTTCGGCCGTGCGTCAACTGCCGCGCACTCCATTGCGCGCTCACGCTTGGTTTTCTTCTTGGGGCGATCTCCCTCTACAGTTACCACCCCTATTTCTTTGCGCACTACATACTCGCCAGTGGCGTCATTGTAGTCGGCTTGTGGAGGTGGTGGCGGGTTTTGGGGGCCCTCAATTCGTTCTTCCTTCACATGAGTAAACTCAGTCAGCAATCCTCGCCGTATGAGGCCCTCTATTTCGTAACGTAGTTCTCGGCAGTCTTCCGTCCAGTGACCCGTTGCTCTGTGGAAGTCACAATGCTTCTTTGGATCGCGCATGTGGGGTAGGGACTTCAACGGAGCAGGCCAATTGAGCTTATAACCCTTCTCGCGGAGAACGTGGAACACATTCCTTACGGAATCGTTAAGAGGTGATGACTCGATATTTGCACATGTTTTTCCGCTTTGTTTCTTGATCGTTTAAGCTTGCATTATCGCTTCTTTGGCCTATTTTACGCTAGGTTGTGTTCCTTTGTTACATTTCAGGTCCTAGCACATAAAGTGAAGCATAGGCGCAAGTTTCAAGTCAATCAGAGATCAATTGGCGAATCGGGAGAAGAAACTCTGGCATGACCTGAAGAAGAATGGATTTTTACCTCCCTTTATGGACAAATAATCGTGCAAGTCTGTCATGAAAAGAAAGAGGACGAGACTACGAGCGTCTGGGATCAAACGACGACTGATTCAGAGTCCGGACGAGGGAGAAACGAAGCATTGAATATAGGGGAACAGGTTCGGCAGTGAAAACACGGGCAGGAGGCCTTCAGAACACGGCCGTGTTCTGTGACCGTGCTTTTACTGCCGAGAGCTGATTTGAGTTTGGCCAACTCGAGCTGAAAACACGGGCTGAAAGCACGGCCGTGTTCCACCAAAGCACGGGCGTGTTCTCCCAAAAGCACGGCCGTGTTTTCCCCAACTGCTGGCGGTGTAATTAACCCTAGCCAAAGCACGGGCGGGCTGAGGCAAAGCACGGCCGTGCCCTCGACCATGCTTTGGCCACTGATGCCCTTTTAAGCAGATTTTCAGCCAAAAAGAAGGGGATTCGAGTTTTAGAGAGACAGAGCGATTCCTAGAGAGAGAAAGCGACGAACAAGAGTCTCCAAGTGCCCTAGCTTGATCTTCATCACCATTGGAGCTTGGCTTGAGCTTGGAGAAGTGCCGATTCAACGTCCAGGAGCAGAAATCCATCTTTACAGTATGATTTCCGCATCTGATTCTGCTTTTGCTTCTTTCTCCATGGAGTAGTTCTCCCATTCATCTGGGTGTGGGAAACCCTAGATCTGTATGTTAGGATTGATTGTATGAACCCAAGTACTGTTTCTATGATTTGATTATATTCGATTGAGGTTTGAATGATTAATGGCATGAATCCTGATCAAATTCCTGTTGTTTCTGCTTTAACCTAGAATGAGAATATCTGCCTAGGTTGATAGAGCATCCTTAATTGAAGGTAGCGAATTGGTGACTTTAGTCGAGGAGCCAATTCGCTATTCTGTACCGAAGTCAATTCGGTAGTGGAGGGTTGGTTCGTTAGGGCCTCAATCTGTTTACTCCGGTGGAGGTTAGTCGCCTGCTAGAGACTCAGATTGAGAGGGTCTGAAGACCATTAGTCGAGACTTCAGGCTGTTTAAGAACCTTCCGCAGTATAACTATCATAGAAATTGAACTTGGTAATTACAATCCAGCTTAACTGCAGTCTAGGGGGAACCATATCCGGGTGACCTCTCTTAACCTGAAAACAACCGTTTAGTTGCTTTGCTTGCTTGTTAGTTTAGATCTTCACTAAAGTTTCATTGCTAGATAATACGAATTCACTGAGTAGTCATCACATCTAGGACCCGGGTTGACAATAAAACCCAAACCCGCTATACTACGCTTTAGGAAGTGGTTACACTTGGCCATTTTCTAGAGTGACAGTAGGAGTGAGTCAAGAGGCGTGTAGGTGTTGGGCGCGCGCCTGTCTGGCTATTGCCCGCGCTGAATTTGCTCTTGTGGTGGGGGAGGGTGGCGTTTTGGACCACTGTGCAGCTGCACCAATTGGTCTCGCGGGATAGGAAGCTGCCGACGCCCTTGTTCTTCTCGCGGCAATTTTGCTGGTTCGAAACGCCTGACAGATCCTGCCCCCAGGGTCTCTTCCAGCGTGATCGCCTTTTCAATCTTCATCTCCAATTCTGTTGATAGCGTTACGGGCCTTTTTGCTAGCGCCCGCTTGAGCTCCATGTTGTTGGTGGCTTCCATAAGGTGATGGGCGGCGGTTTCGGGGGTGAGATCGCGCACGGCCATTGCCACCCTGGACCATCTAGCGTAGAAAGCCCGCAGGCTCTCTCCCTCCTTTTGCTTGATGTCTATCAACGCATTGAGGTGCAGAGGCCGCCTCTTTTGGGACGCGAACTTCGTTGTGAACAGAAGTATGAACTCCTCGAACGAGCGGATGATTACGTTCGGGAGCCTGTTATACCAATTGAGGCATATTCCAGAGAATGTTGAAGGGAAGGTTCTGCACAGCGCCGCGTTGGAGTTGGTTTGGAGTTGCATCCGCAGGCAGAAAGTGCTTACATGGTCTTCGGGGTCGGTCGTGTCGTTGTATGTTGGGAGGGTGGGTGGCGCTCCGCTTAGGTGCTCCGCCATGATTTCCGCGCTCAACGGTTGGTGGAGGACCTTTCTAGGTGGGTTGGGTCGGTATTGCGGAGACAAGTGTTGCTCCAAGAAACTGAGGTCCGCCCGCCCTGGCGGCTCGACTCCCCGCGTTTCGCACTCGGGGAATTCTGTTGGCGCGTGTTGTGGTGGTTGGGCGGTTCCCGACACTTCTCCCAAGGCCTGTTGAGGAGCGACTGCCGTCGCGTCCACTGTTGCCGCGGCCTCCTTGCTCATCATGATCGCTATGACTTGGCTCATTTGTTTTTGCATGTCGGCTATGACACTGTTTTGCTTCGCCACCAGCTGCCTCATTTCTTTGGCTGTCAGCTTGGGCTCCTCCTCTTCGATAAGCACTGCATTGAGGTTGCTGGCTTCTGCGAACGCCCTCGGGTCGGTCATTGCTTTGATGGGCGTTGCTTCGTCAGGTGAGTCGTGGTTGCGTTCCGCCATTGGTAGATTTTCTTTTGCGTTTCTTCTTAGCCCCACGGTGGGCGCCAATTGTTTGAACATAACTGAGTGTAGGAGTGAGGTTCGGGGAAGAATGTGGGTCAAGAAGAACACAAGAGGGGAAAATCGTTCAGAAAGATGAGAACCGAAGAGTGGGAATTTTAGAGAGAGAAGTTGATATTGTAGAGATAGAATATAGAAAAATCCGATCCCCTCACCCACCAGAGTAAATGCCGTATTTATAGGCTACAAGGTGGTGGGTGAGTAGTTGGGTTACATGATGTGATAGCGACATGACCACTGACATGTTCGGGGATTTAGGCCATGCCACTACCTAGGACATGTAAGAGGTGTACCTACGACCATATCTAGGACTCTGATGTGACCATCCCTCAGGAAGCGCGACGGGGCTTTTTGCGGATCTGTGGTCTAGGCTCCGCTTGTTCCTTTCTATTTGCGCGTAGCCTGTGCCGCGCTCAAACTCTTCGCGCCAAGGCGCACTAGAGGTCTTTGATCGCGTCGCGCACTAGCGGGTCTGGCGACATTTGGGCTTGTGTTTGGCGCGTTTCCCTGGCATGCCTAGGTCCGAGTCACATGCCCAACAGTTACCTTTTATTGGTTAATAATTTTTAGGATATTTTTTACTTTGAAATATCGTAAGCGAAATCTATACACAACAATTTGTGTTTTTTCGCTTCCTCTTCTCTTGGTTAGATATTGTGTCCATATTGATTCCTATATTGATTATCGAATTACTACTTTTTTGTTCTTTTTTCTTATGCAAGATATGATTTTATGTTTGATAATATAGATTTAATATTTTGCAAGCATGTGGATGCTTGAGAGTAGGTTTTCAACCCGCGGGTCGACCCCTGGGTCGACCCACTTTGACCCTGACCCGGTGAGAAAAACGGGTTGCACGCACCCGCCGAGTCGACCGCTACAAGGTACCGGGTTAGAGGTCAAATTGTGTCGTTTTTTTATTTGGTTTGCGAAATGCGCCTATTTTCCGATTTTCTTTTCGCCTAACTCAATCTTTGGAATCCTAAGTTGAACATTTGAATATTGTTGTTATATAATTGTGTGTGAATTTTCACTATATGTTGGATCTAAGTACGACATGTTATTTTAGTGTAATATTATATGTTATAACTCATATGTTAGATGAGATTTGATATAATTTATCAGGATAAGGATAATATCATGACTCTTTCTATATTTTCGGGCTAAACCGGGTGACCCATTAACCCTTGACCCACTAGCTTCACCGGGTCCGGGTCAACCCGCGAGTTGACAACCTTGCTTGAGACTTTTCATTTGCCTCATAATTTACATTTTACAATGGCTCCAAACTTGGATGGGTTTCTATTCACACATAAATTTTTAATGATGAAAAAATTATGAAACTAAGATGCATATTAATAAACAATGTAAAGTCTCATCTTCCCTCTTAAGCACTGCATATCATTGTTTACTTACCATTAAATCAAAGTCTTTCTAACATGAGTAAGAGCTACAATGACTTTTATTAACGTTCACTACTCATATATCACAAGTGCTCAAATCATTATCAAGTGTTCATACAATGACTTTTATTTTTGTGGATTTCCCCAAAATGTTAGGTATGATGCTTTTAGTTTTTGCCTTCTTTTCGCTTTGATTTAGCTTTTTATGTGTTGCTCTATTAGTTGAACTTGCAGCTGGAGATCTGCGTGCTTTGTTTCATTATATCATTGAATACACTAAAGTCAATGGAACCATGACGGTGTGAGTTAGTTTGTTTCTTTTTAAGTACACTCTAAACATATAGTTTGTTTCATTATATCATTGAATACACGAAAGTCAATGGAAAAGGCCAAAAAAGTTTATCGTATACTGAAGATTGATTATGTATGTGTGATGTAAAACAACTCTTATCATTGTTCTTCTTAGACATTTTTATATAGATATGACTTTGTTTGAAATATGAATTTATGTTAGTGTAGTTGGGCATTGTTTGTCATTTTTTAAACTTCATTAGTCAAATACATTAAATACTTTCCTATATTATTTATGGAGAACTTACCAAATTAAATTATTACTTCAATCCTCAATGTTTACTACACATACACATGAAAATCACACTCTCCGGCCAAGAGCCGGGCCCTAATCTAGTGTATGAATAGTTTGATTAAGGTGAAATGCACAGGTTGGACATTAACCCATTTTATTCGTGTAGCATCATGAAGAGAGAATTTCTTTTTAAGTATTAAATCATGATAAGGTGGATGGATATAGAATGTGAAATTGTGAAGGCATTTCAACTTAAACTTGAAAGATGAACACTTTTGCTTTTGTACAGAATGGTGTTCTCTCGCTGCTTCATGTATCTTTCCTAAGCAAATCCACATATAAATACAAGTGGGGAGGTTAAAGAATGAATTTAGTGGTTTTTTTCCCCAAAGATATTCCGGAAGGAATAGCAAATACGAAAATATACAAAACCAAACGGTCAGGGAAAAGAAACAAGAGCAAAACGATGGTCAAACCAGACGCTGAACCATCGATGCGAGGGCCTGTTTTGTCACGGAATGGGCAGCCCTGTTATACCTACGAGGAGCGAAATGAAACGAAACACGCGCAAGAGAAGTCTGCAGCACCTGAACCTCATTCAGAATTGCCCCCCCCCCCCCAAGCGTGATTCGAATCCTTCGCGGACACCATCCGGATAACGACCTGCGCATCACCACAAAAACATAACATTAGTTACGAAATGAGAAAGGCACCAACGCATGGCATCCCGAAGCGCCAATAGTTCAATAAGAAAAGGATCGTGAACTTCCGCGTAGGAACGCCCATAAGCAAAAGAGACAACATTCTGAGATGCGAAGCCAACAAAACCGATGGCACCCCCAAAGGATTCCTTAGTAGCTCCGTCAAAATGAACAAGCATGAATCCAGAAGGAATAGTAGGTGGAGTTGAGTTGCGGCAAGCAGTCGGTGATGGAAGATGCTATCGGCGTCTTGCAGTCCCTGATTCTTGAGCTGAAAACCATTCCGCAGTTTGACAGTTAAACTGTCGCAGCAAAGAGACCGGGAGGAATTGGATGAGTTCATAAGTAGATGAGCATCTCCCTTTCCAGATCCTCCAGTATAAGAACACCAATCTCGTCACCTCGGCGCGAGATAAGCCTGCATCTAAAAGCTAGAACCTCCAACCTATTGCAACGCGAAGAGAGTTTAAGTGTGAAGAGAGTTTAAGTGGTGGAATAAATGACCAAAACCTGCTAACTCCCACAATTCAGTCGCGATTCGACATTCCAAAAAGCAATGAGATAAGGTTTCTTTAGGATGAGAACAAACAGGACATAGAAGTCCCTCAACATCCTCTTCCTCAATGAGCTCTTTAGTGGTTGTATTAGGTAAAAGTTGATTTCGTTTATTTTTGTGGTCATAGTTAGTATGACAAATTCTTCTTTGTATCAGGTAGCCATTTATTGAAACTCTTTGAAGGCATTAACAACTAGATTTTTTCGACAAGTTGTTTGCAAGTACAACTCGAGTTCAACTTTAAAGTGATTCTCCAATTCTGCTTGCACTATTTGCATCTCCATCCACTCTAGAATTTATCATCGGCCAACTCTCTTTGCTTTTGAAGATTTATGTAGTAACTGAATAGTTTTAGAAAACAAAATTGTCTACAATTTCACCCGTGTTGAACTTTTTAAGTTGATGTTGTGTAATATATATAGAGTTAAGCATACCAAAAGTAAATATATATCCACTACCATCTCGAATATTCATGCAAAACTTTTATTTAGAGCAATGAAAGCAAACTTTAAAGAACGCTTCTATGAAATGATTTGTACACATTTGTTCGACTAAAATGCTAAGTTCATTTCACTCATTTTCCATTGAAAATGGTAATGTTCATATCTTAAATGTAGCTTTACTTTAGTACATCTCCCATATGTGAATGATCTATTTTAATAATTATGGTTATCATGATGGATAGAGCTGCAGGGAAATCACTACATTTTTGTTGATCATATTAATTACATGTCACTTGGACACCAAATAGAAACCAATACATTTTCTGTTAAATGCTGGTGACAAATCTCCAACGTGCCCACTGTCATACAAATCATAGAATTTCAATTCGTGCCATGATTAATGATCGTTGTTGTGATCGAGCTTTAAATTTATAAGTCGATACACACTTACTAGTCACTCATAACTAAGCCAAATATAACTAAACTAGAGATGTAGTAAAGTGGCTCGATCGTAGTCCAAGGTAACCCTAAACTTACTATTATGTCTCTCCAAACTACTATCTAATCAAATCAAATGATTTGGTGAATTATCTGATCTAACCTAACTAAGAACAAAACAGACAAATATCAAAGTGGTTGGGAGACATCTAGAAATAAGATGGTTGTCGAGGATTGATTTCTCCTAGCTATAGTTGATATCTTGGATTTATCGGATTTGGTGCGTGAGGTCTTTTGCATGGGCTTTCGTGTTTATCCCACACCTCCGAGTACGCCCTACCAAATAAAATATTTTTAGTACCAAATCAAACGTTTTACTTTTTAGTAATCCTATTGCAATTTAGGGGACTAGATAGTGTGCCAACACCCCTTGTGTTGTTATTGTAACAACACTAGTCTCCAACCAATAGGAAGCTAGGGTTGTGATGACTTTTTATTAGCTAAGTTGACCTAGTAAAATCAAAGTAGAGGTATAATTGTCATTATGAAAAATATGTTTAAATAATTATAAATAAATAAAAATAATTTTTTTCTGCCCAAAATTTTGGTCGGCGGTCACCGGAATATGCTTTTTGTTGCCGGAATATGCTATTTTGTCGTCGAAATATGCTTATCGGCGTCAGAATCTAGTCATCGGGGCCGGAATATGCCTATCGGCGTTGGAATATGCTCACTGACGGTCATCGGAGTTTGGTCAACGGTCAACGACCACCGGATGTTATGGTATAAATTGTGAGATTTATGGTTTGGTTTCTCATATTTTTGTATGCCTTTTGTGGTTTGCTTTATCGTGTTTGTGGTTTGCATTAAGAAGTTTCTGGTTTGCTTTCAAAAATGTTGTGGTTGCATTGTGAGGTTTCTGGTTTGTTTTAATATATCTGTGGTTTGCATTAGAAGGTTTCTTGTTTGCTTTTGTGGTTTGCATTAGAAGGTTTCTGGTGTGCTTTTGAAACTTTTGTGGTTTGCTTTGTGAGGTTTCTGGTTTGTTTTAATAGATTTGTGGTTTGCATTAGAAGGTTTCTGGTTTACTTTTGTGGTTTGCATTAGAAGGTTTTTTGGTGTGCTTTTCAAAATTTTGTGGTTTGGTTTGTGAGGTTTGTGGTTTGTTTTAATAGATTTGTGGTTTGTTTTGTCGTGTTTGTGGTTTGCATTATGTAGTTTTTGGTGTGCTTTTGAAAATTTTATGGTTTGCTTTGTTAGATTTCTGGTATGTTTTATCGCATTTATGATTTGTATTAGGAGGTTTCTAGTGTGCTTTAGAACTATGTGTGGTTTGCTTTGTAGTGTTTCTGATATGCTTCAACCACTGCTCCGAGATTATCCAGAGGTCTCCCTTTCACAAGCTTGCTTACTTCAATATGTTGTTATTCGAAGGAAAACATGAAAACAAAAGCACATAAAAAACTATTAAAAAATCTTATTGTTGGTTTCTGCTACTGCATACAGTGTTGCCAAGTCCCGTCTCCGGCAAATTCATTCTTCGCCCCCACCGCCGCCGCAAAGATGGCTTCATCGGCGAGCAGGAACCAAAAGTCCAGGAAATCCAAGTCCAAGCATTCTCTAAAGGAGCTCAAAGCCCTTGGGCAGCAGTTGCTCTCTTCCAGAAACCACGTCAACAACCTTCCCATCCTCCTCAACTTCTTCTCCCCTGAATTCCCTCCTCAATACGTTCTCGAATCCCTTCTCTCTCTCCAGTCCTTCTTCACTCGTCGAGGGAATTAATTCAAAGTGGCTTCTCTTCGACGACGACCAGCGACAGCGCACCAGGATTCGTTTGGATCCCGATTTACCTTCTCGCCGGCTTCTCTTCGACGACGACCAGGATTCGTTTGGATCCCGACGAGCGAGCGAGCAGCAGCATGGCACAATGCAATCGGAAGACCGACAATTACAAGCAAACGACGACAGCCAGATGGAGGGGAGAAGAAGAAGAAACTTTGCCGCCGCCCATTTCTCATTTTGGAAGAAGAAGAAGAAGAAGAGCGGAATTTGTGATTCATCCTCCGTCGCCGCTAAGATCTCCTTCTTATTTCAGAATTGAAAAGAAAAAACGGTCTTGATCTCCTTTGTTCCACCAGATTGAAGCAGTGATAGTAGCTAGAATCAGGGCGGCGGGGAGGAAGAAGCGGAGCGATGGCGGTGAGAAAGATAGATCTGAACGGGATATTAGAGAGAGTTGTTGAAGAGTACTGTTGATCTGGAGAGAGAGTCGGAAATTGACGACCGAGGAGGATCTGGGTTTTTTCGAGTGTGAAGACAGCGACGGTGGAGGAGGAACGAAGTCCTAAGCAGCTGACGGCGGCATCGTCGCGAAGCTTTGGGCAGGGGAAAGAATGGCGGAGTTGCTGGGAAGCCAGAATCGGAGGTTGAAGGAGATACACGAATCGGTAGGTATTATGAATATATTTTAATTGAATTTTTATTGTCATTTTACTGTTATATCCTTGTTGTTAGTATAAGGACACTTAAGGGCTTGTTTACTTTCATTTTCGTTTTCTGTATTTGAGAAAACAGATGTTGAAAACAGGTGAAAACAACATTTTGTCGTTTCCGAAAATAACAGGAAGTTGTTGCTTTTTGTTTTCATAGTTGGAAACGAATAGAAAACAGAATGAAAAGTAAACAAATTTTCTCGTTTCGGTTGCAAAATTTATAACATGAAAACAGAAAACAGAAAATGAAAATGGAATTGAACAAGGTCTAAAGTGTTGTTATACTATCCGCACCCGCAACTTAGCTAGTATCTTTTACACTAATACAACAATACAATATTAATTAAATGTTAAATAATAAGAAATTTCAAATAATAAGAAACTTCAAAAAAAGTAAGAAAGTCGCTTTTTCACGGCTATTATACATTACATTGTCGGAATCAAAAAAATGTTGTTTATATCGATATGGAATTTTTTTGACATGAAGTCAGAATTTGATAGCTATATAAAGATTTTTTTTTTTACGAAACGATCACTTGCATTAACAAGAAAACCAAGTTACATATGACCTAGCTCCAAGCGGAGCCAAGTATGAAAATCAAACACATTACAACCCGTAGGAAACAAAGAAAGGGCTTTCTAAGCCACCAGATGGGCTACCCAATTGTTCTCCCTACCCACAAACATGATCCGGAACCCTGGCAATGCCGATAGGAGATGGCGAATTTCCTCAAATATGGCCCCCCCCCAGAAGCATCAGCAATACCCCCTGCGTTGACCTTATCAATAACCACTTTCGCATCCCCTTCCAGCAAGACAGTCTCCAAGCCCAAGTGCTGGCACCACCTGATGGCATCCCGAAGCGTAGATAACTCCGCCAACATTGGACTCTGGAGACCGCTATATGTCACCCCATGCACTGCCAACACCATACCTGCCGCATCACGCAGAACCATTCCACCAGCTGCATGGGACCCCACACGGACTGCACCATCAAAGGAGCAGATAACACCTAACGAAACCCCCTGGCCAGCCGGTACACCCACATTCTGCGGCAGAATCTGTGAGGCACCACCCCTTACATCTCTTTGTGGAACCTGTAACCACTCATTCACCTGAAAAAGGAACTCCTGTCGAAGAATAGATGGAAGGGTCTGAATCCCCTCAAATGCTACCGAGTTCTGACCCTTCCAAATCCTCCACAAACAGCAAACCAACCGCACAACACGGGAAAGCGAAGCATCGCGATCCAAGAATCGCCGGAAAAAAATATTAAAACTCCCAGTGGGTAGTGTATCCAACTCAGCAGCCAGCCCCGCAGCTTCCCACAACCCACGCGCCACCGGGCAATGCAAGAAGAGATGTTCAGTCGACTCCTCAATCGCCCAACAAACCGGACATCGAGCAAGAACTAACACCTTCTTCTCCCGCAGAGCCTCCATAGTTGGCAAGATTCTTTGTAGGATTTCCCACACAAAGAACTTGAGCTTGGGCTGGATTGGTAACCCCCACAATCTTATCCATAATCCCTGATCCATCGTGCTACACTCCGGTTTTCCAACCCATGTTTTTCGGGATAGCCTCTCCGCCAATCGATATCCGGACTTAACCGTATAAATCCAAGAGGGATCCTCCCTCCAAACAAGCCTATCCGGCATGGGTTCTCTTGGAAGAGGGATCTGCAAAATAGCGCCGACCGTTGCCGGAGTGAAAGCTACATCTAAACAATGCCGGCACCACTCCCCGGTATCCGGATCCATCAAATCCGCCACCATCGCATTACCCTCCACCGGAGCATCTTCCCGTAAGATAGGGGGAGAAGGATGCATTGCCGGAATCCACCCCTCGGACATTATCGGAATGAGGTCACCGGATCCCACCTGCCAGACCATTCCCTGCCGAAGTAACTGGCATCCAAAGAGCACGCCCTGCCAGCCCCAAGAAGGTCGAGACCGCGTCGAGGCCGTGAAGATTGTCCCCTGCGGAAAATACTTGGCTTTATATATCTGAGCCAGCAAAGAATCTGGCTCCGAGTGAACGCGCCAAGCCACTTTCGCCAACAGGGCTTGATTGAACAACTCAAAGCGCCGGAAACCCAACCCTCCCGCATGCTTACTCCGACAAAGCTTCTTCCATGATATCCAATGGCTTTTTGGTCGCCCATCGACAAACCCCCACCAAAACCGGGCCATATGCCTGTCCAATCTCCTACACGAAGTAGCGGGGATCCTGAAACACGCCATCGCATGTACCGGCAAAGCTGTCGCTACCCGCCTTTAGTAGGGTCTCCTTTGCCGCCATCGATAAGTGCTTCTGTTTCCAACCCTGAATCCTCTGCAGAAGCTTTTCCTCTAAGAATCGGAAGGTTTCTGCCTTCGACCGAGCAACTAGGGATGGAAGCCCCAAGTACTTATCTTGGGTCCCGATCGCCCCTACCCTCAGAATCTCCGCCATTTCAGATTTCTCCTCTGCTAGGACATTAGCACTAAAGCAGACAGCGGATTTAGATAGATTCACCTTCTGTCCACTTAGCGTTTCATACTCTTTCAACACATTTAGGAGGTCATTGCATCTTTGTGATGACGCTCTAATAAACAAGTAAGAGTCATCCGCAAAAAAACAGATGAGATACCCGCGGAGCCCGCGAACTCACACGAATACCTTCAATTTTTCGCCTCTCACTAGCCTGGCGAAGCAATGCTGCAAACCCTCCGTACATAGGACAAAGAGTAATGGAGACAATGGGTCACCCTGCCTCAATCCCCTAGAGGAACGGAAGAACCCCGAAGGTCTCCCATTCATCATGACCGAGAAACTAGCAGAAGAGACACATTCCCTAATCCAACTAATCCACAATGGGCTAAAACCCAACTTCTTTAAGATCGCCAGTAAGAACGGCCACTCCACTCTATCATAGGCCTTTTCCATATCAACCTTCAGAGCCAAGTACCCCTTCTTACCTTTCTTCTTAATTTTCAAATAGTGCATAATCTCATGCCCAATAAGAACATTATCGACTATTTGCCGCTCCCGGATGAAAGCATTCTGACCAGGTGAAACAATATCTGGTAAAAAGCTCGCCATCCTTTCAGCCATAATTTTCGATATGATCTTATAGACCACTTGACAAAGACTAATCGGTCTCAGCTGGCGCATATTTTCCACCGTATCCACTTTTGGGATCAACGTGAGCCATGTGTGATTGAAACTTCGTAAGATACGCCCATTCACAAAGAATGATTGTACAGCTGCAATCACCGAAGGCCCAACAATGTCCCAGAAGCTCTTAAAAAATTTGCCCGTAAACCCGTCCGATTAGGGCTGGTAATCGGTCGGTATCCGGTATACCGGATACCGAATAGTCGGTATCCGGTATACCGGATAACATTGTGTACCCACCGAATACCGATACCGAATGTTATCCGGTATACCGAATACCGAATAGTCGGTATCCGGTATTAATACCGGTATACCGAATACCGGTTAATGCATTGAGAATCATTAACTGAGAATGGGGAGGAAATGGGCCTTTAATTACCAGCAGATACTCTCTGCCCTCGAGAAGAGAAGAGGAAGACAGACACGGCACACGGGGAGTCGGGAACTGCTGCTGGCCTGCTGGGCGATGGCGAAGTGAAGAGAAGAGGAAGAGTGGAAGACAGGGCTCGGCGCTGGCGAGTCGCGACTGCTGCCGGCGAAGGGGAACACAGACGACGCGTGGTGGTGGAGCACGGCGTCGCGGCAAGCTGGCTGCCAGCGCTGGGTGCAGGGGCTCGCCGCCTTCCCGCTTCCGACCTTCGGCGCAGGGTGCAGGGGCTCGCCGCTGGCCGCTGGGTTTCGACTGGGGCGGTTGGGTTTCGACTGTCGACTGAGGAGGCGGATGGAGTCTTGGAGAGGAACAGCGACAGACGAGGTGGAGGCTGGAGGGCGGGCCGCGGGGATCAGATGCAAAAGCCATTTAGGGAATTAGGGTCCCCTTCCCCAATTCCACTACAGCGCTGCGCTGCGTTTTCCTCTTTTTTTTTTTTTTTTTTTTTGTAATTCGGTATTCGGTATACCGGTTTACCGTCGGTATATAACCAATCGGTATTCGGTATACCGTTTGTCCGAAAATGGCAGCCGAATACCGATACCGCCGGTATTCGGTATACCGAATACCGATTGTAATCGGTTCGATACCCGGTTATACCGAATACCGGTTACCGAATACCAGCCCTACGTCCGATCCTGAAGCCTGCGTAGAGCCTATAGAAAAGACCGTACGCCGGATCTCCTCTGGAGTCACTTATTATTATATCGAAATCTTCTTTTTATATGATATAAAAAAAATTCGAGTTATCATCGAATTGATCGCCACTAACATAGCTGCGCTGATTCCCTACATTGTCCCGCCCGCTCTTCTTCTTCTTCCTCACTCCGCTCGATCGGAACTTTGGAAGAGCTTCTTCTACTCACTGACCGACTATGTTTCGCTTCCCCATATCTTCTCGAAACCCCTAAACTCCAACCTCCATTCCCAAAATCCCTAAAATGTTGCTCACCTCTCAGCAGCAACTCTTCATCAACTCGCCACCACAAATAAGCCCTCTTTGTAGCAACACTTCCGGAACTACCCTGAAACTCTCCGTCCAACTCCCCTGTCTCCGCCCTTCACTCAATTCCTCCCTCCGTCTCGCCGGGTACGAGCCCCAGTCGCCGCCTTGGAATTCCACCGTCAGACCCCGAAACTTCAGTCCTTTCGCATACGAATCCGACGGCTCAATAACCACGCCGAGCAGCGGCGGCGGCGGCGTGACACTCGATGCTTGTCTGGCAATCGCGGAGTTCTTATGCATCTTCTCGTCGGCGATTGTCACGGTGAGCTACGCCCTGAACTGTACTGTTCTTAGCGGGAGAAAGACAGCTTCGGCGGTGTTGGGGGTGATTGGGAGCAATGGTGCCTTCGCGTGGGGGGTGCTACTGCTGCTAAGCAGCGTGGTGATTGGGGGCTGGATAAGGCGCCGACATTGGAGAAGGATTTGCAAGGAATCGGTGCGGGAAGGTCGAGATAGCGTGAATTTGCTCGAGAGAATTGAGAAGTTAGAAGAGGATTTGAAGAGTTCTGCTACCATTGTTAGGGTTTTGTCCAGGCAGCTTGAGAAGTTGGGGATCCGGTTCCGGCTGACCAGGAAGGCTTTGAAAGAGCCTATTGCCGAGGTATATCCAACTCATTTCCCACTTCATTTCTTCTACTTATAACTTCTAGTTTGATCCATCTAGATGCATTTGCTGAAAATGCAAGATAATTTGTTTAGGATTACGCGATTTAGCTATAGAAACTGTGAATGACTCTTGTTGTAGTCAAAGGCATTAAAGCTTTCTTCTTCCTATTGGCTTGCTTGTACACTAGGACTCAAGGCATTCCTTCCTAGGATTAACTCTAGCCTTTCCCTTTTTACTTTCCCGTTTGGGAATCAATGATCAGGATTCGAAGTGCCACTTTCCTGATAGAAGTATAACAACTAAAATATGCTCTGATTGTTTACTTAGCAGCTTGATGAGATCGCATGTTATGAAGCTAAACTGATGTATGACTGTATCTTATTCTTGACTTAGCTTGGACATCAGTATGGGTGCTTCATTTGCTGCAAGTAAAGAAAGACCACAGATTGAGTTTGGTCAGACAGCTAACTTAAGAAGTAACTCATTATTCGATGCTTTTGTTTGGACTGTTTATTGTAAGAACATTTTTGTGGTGTCTTCCTTGTAGACAACAGGGGTGTCATTAACAATGAGCTTTAGGCTAGGGGGGTATAACACTGAATTTTCCAAAGGATTAATCACGTGATGGGCTATTGGGTTGTATACTTTTAACTTATTTCTGCCCATCTATGGAGGGTGAGATCCTAACTCCTCTTTGTGAACACTTCAAGGCTGCAGCTTTGGCTCAAAGGAATTCCGAAGCAACCCGTGCATTAGCAATGCAGGAAGACATTCTGGAAAGGGAACTTGGTGAACTTCAGAAGGTTCTCCTTGCAATGCAGGTAGCCTTCTGTAACCTGCTCTGTGCACCTTCATGCCAAAGGCAAAAGTTGCTCAAGTTCCTTTTATATGTGTGTAAATGTAGTTGGTTTTTAGATAAGGCGGTCACTTTTATAAGCGTCATGAGTTTTAACGACCAACGCTTGTCTGTTGTTGCTATCTAGAATTAAAAAAAATGTTCAACTTGCTGAACAAAAAACTGTTAGTGTGTTCTGGAAAGTTGTTTTTGACATCTCAGTGACCTAGTTGTTTGACTTGGCTTGTGTTCGAGTACATTTTGTAGGAGCAGCAAGAAAAGCAACTGGACCTGATTCTTGCAATTACTAAGTTTGGAAAATTATCGGGCACTAAGCAAGAACACAGGCCGCAACAAGATGTGGTTAAAACATCTCAACTCACTGAAGAAGTAAAACAGTTTGATACCCATGAACGTCAAGTGTCTGGTGCAAGAAAGGGAACCAACAATGACACATCATAGCTACATCTCCTTTTGGTCAAACTTGCGTATGAAGTGGACACAGTGTTTTGGTTTTGGATGAGTTGCAGCATCAATCCCCTGGGATTTCTTCAAGTCAGTGTATTTTGAAGTGAAAGAGAGCTCAGTCAAGTGGAATTTTGCAAGTTATAGTATGTTGCAGTGCTCGTGGTCAAGTTATCAAATTTCAGGGAGTTCAGAGGTAATATCCAAATTTCCTGGAGGTAAATTCTACCTGGTGCAACTCCGCGGTATTGCTTCTCCAAATGCACTTTCATTCCTGTCGAAGAAAGTGCATTCCAAAAAAGCTGAACAGACTTAAACAGCTTGGAATGGGGTGTTCATGAATTCTTGGTTGCACCACTGAGACCAAATTTGTTCGTTATGGTAAGCCCCCTGTTGATGCAATTTGGGTATTTAATGTGGGAGAGGCCGTCTTTATTCTCAGTTTGCGTAGCTTTTATGAAGAACTATTCCTGGAACGAATATTTGATTGCCAACTTTGTAATGCGCGATAGAAAGTCGAAGCGGTGGAAAGATTAACAAGTTACCACGGTATCACCCCATCATAACTTAGGCTAATGCCTTGTTTGTTTCATAGAATTTATTATGGATTTGGTACGTAAAAACCAAGCATCATGGATTTTGTACACAATCCATCGTTTGCATGATGGATTTAGCATGAATAAATTCGTGGGGCTCACATACTTTTATGGTCAAAATCCGTGGACCCACGGACTTGAGAATTCCACCCCAAGAGGTGTAATTTGTGTTGGGGTACAAAGTCAATGATGACTTTTTACAATTTTAATCCTACTTATTAAACTAATCACCAACTTATCCTCTTTCATTTACTAATGACCAACTTGTAGTGCATATTAATTTTGCATTCAATATTCGTTATTATTCATTGCACGCAAACACTACATGATTAATCTCAAAACATACTTTGCAACGAAAAATCTTAAGGAATTGTCTAATTCTGTGTATAATATAAAGTTGTTATTGATTAATCATGTTTATTTGTTCCGATTGTGATAGTAGGACGAAGTTATTGGATGAAAATTGTTTGTAACAAAAATTATAATGTAAAAATAAATAATACTCAATAAGGGCACTAACGTAAATTCCTAATACAACCACAAATATAACAATGTCAAATCCATTATGAAATCCAACAAGCAAACGATGGTTTGTACCAAAAACCAAATGGGGCAATTCTATCATATATCCATGGTTTTGTAAAACCCAGGTTTTAACCAAAACCTTCATTTTTCAAATCCATGAAGCAAACGAGCCCTAAATTGCAAGTTTGTTGACTTAAATTATATAAATCTTTTACTTTTTGTCATTCGAAATGTTTTTCATTCTTATTCGTTATTAACTTTACGCATCGTTTCATCGTTAGTTACCAGTCGTTAATCTCCATTAGATTTGATTAACTTACTCAAATTTTTGATGATGTGACAAATGGAACTGTTAGGTGAACTCAATGGCGGAGCTAGCCCATTAATGGGTGGGTCTCCGGACCCCACCTTGGGTTTGGATTAGAAAAATAAAATAAGTATATGCATGGGTTATACATGGGCTTGGACCTTTGCTTCCCTTCACAATTGAAGGTTTTTTCCACTTCTAAGCTACCCAAAGCTCTTTACTACACACGTAATTTCATTTAGTTTTAGCATAATTTAATTGAGTTAGAGACAGCGGCGGATACAGGGGGGGGCCAGACTGGGCCCGGGCCCAGCCCCCCTGCCTCCCCAAGACCCAAGACCTAGGCGTCCCAGCCCCATTGCCACAGCCCAGCCCCACTGCCACAGCCCACAGCCGGCCAGCCCAATCTGAAATCTCAAGACCAAAACTAAAAATCTCCCGCCCCTATTCTAGCTTCCCCTGCAAATCTGGACTCTGGGTCCAAAAAAAAAAAAAGACGAAAAGAAAGAAGACGAACAGACTGTTCGCTGGCGCAGGCGCTCCCCGACCCCGAGACCCTCACCCGGCACCGGACTGCCAACTGCCGGAGACCCCTCCCCTCCGGCCTCCGTTCTTACTTCTTTCTCCGCAGGCCAAGCCGCGCAGCACCTATAATCAAGTTCCCTACTTCCCTTGATTGCTTGTGCTTGATCCCTTCAGTTTAGACGACAATTCCCTTGATGACTTAGACGACAAGGACAACAGCAAGTCAGCAACAGGTAATTGCAATTTGTCAATTGATCTTACTGTCTTAGACTCTTAGTTTACTTAGTCTTATTTACTTAGAAACTAAGTTTGTACAGTGCAGATTTCAATATATTTCATCATGACATCTTCTCAACAACCAAATAAAAAGGCGAAAACAACATTGTTTTCTTACTATCAACGTAAGGAATCTGAAACGTGTCAGACCGAAGAAGTCCCTCCTAATGAAGGTCAACCATCTTCCTCTCCAGTTCAGAATGAATCATCTACTTCTCCTGTATCCGGTAATCTACTTCCATCATCTGATAGTGGAGTTGAAATTGAAAGAGATCCAGGAAAGAGGAAACAAATATGTGATTGGGCTCTTGAGTTGAGAGATGAGGTTAGGAGAAAATACCTAATACACAAGGCTTATCAACCTAAACTCGCATACTATAAGCCGCGAGAATATCCAGATAAAATTCGTCACTTTCAAGAAGCATGGTATTCACAATTTGATTGGTTGGAGTATTCTCCTACAACACATAAAGCATATTGTTTCCCATGTTTTTTGTTTAGAGACAAGATGAATGGGAATCAAACTTCTGCACTAGTCAAAGATGGATTTGATAATTGGAAGAGGGTTAATGGTAAGAAATGTGTGTTCCTTGTTCATGTTGGTTCATCTGCTTCTTCAAGCCATAATAAATGTGTTACAGCGGCTGATGCCTTGATGAAACCATCCGGTCATATTGATAAAGTGATGCACATAATTGGTGGAGAAGAAGTTCTAAAGCATCGATTGCGGTTGAAAACAACAATTATGGTTGTCAAACAGTTGGCTTTACAAGGAAGTTCTTTTAGAGGGCATGATGAATCTGATGATTCTTTGAATCCGGGGAATGTTCTAGCTTGGATTGGTTTTGCAGCGAAGTTGAATGATCAAATCAATAGTGTAGTTCTTCGTAATGCACCAGGAAATGCGAAATACACTTCACCAAGCATTCAGAAGGAGATATTGGGAATCATAGCAAATAGAGTGCGTTGTAAGATACGCGAGGAGATTGGAGATTCTTGTTTCTCTATTCTTGTTGATGAAGCAGTTGATGAAGCAGGAAGGGAACAAATGTCTATTATTGTGAGGTATGTCAGTTCTTCTGGTATAGTAACTGAACGCTTTTTCGCTCTCAAGAGTGTAGCTGATACTTCTGCAGAAACATTAAAACAAGCTATTTGTGACGTTCTCTCTCAGTATGACCTTCAAATTGAAAAATTGAGAGGTCAAGGATATGATGGTGCTAGTAATATGTCAGGACAGTTTAATGGAGTCAAGGCATTATTTCTTAGAGATTGCCCATATGCCTATTTTGTCCACTGTTTTGCTCATAGATTACAGTTGGCATTGATGACTTCTGCAAAGGTATGTGATCCTATATGGGATTTCTTTTCCATATTGGATTGTATCATAAACGTTGTGAAGGCTTCTCCTAAACGGATCAGGGAGTTGCAAGCAATTCACAAAAAAGATCTTGATGGTATGTTGGATGTTGGAGAAATTCAATCTGGACAAGGAGCTAATCAAATGACATCCTTAAAGCGTTCGGGGCCAACTCGTTGGGGATCTCATTATCATTCCATATTGAGCATTATAAACATGTTCAATGCAACATGTGTAGTGCTAGAGGATCTTTGTCGTTCTAAAGAAGGAGAACAACGAGCTCAAGCCAGAGGTGCTTCAAAAAATATCAAGACTTTTGAGTTTGTGTTCAATCTTCACTTGATGAAAGGGATTATGGATATCACGGATTTTCTTTGTCAAGCATTTCAACAAGAATCTGTTGATATTGTAGCTGCAGTTGGATTTGTTTCCATGGCAAAAGTTAAACTTCAAAAGCTACGGGATGAAGGATGGGACAAGCTACTCCAAGAGGTAAAATCTTTTTGCTCAAAACATGCCATAGAGGTACCTAATATGAATGCTACACTTGGACGTGGTGAGAAGCAAACAACTCTTGAGCACCGCTACCATTTTGAATACTTTAATCAATGCATAGATTTTCAGTTGGGAACATTGAATTCAAGATTCAATGAGTCATCAGTCAGATTGCTTCAGTTGAGTGGTGCACTAGACCCTAAAAGTTCTTTCCGGTCTTTTGATGAAGAAAATATTTACAGACTTGCTGAAGAGTTTTATCCTCGAGACTTTGAAGGCAATGAGATGAATTGTTTGAAGAATGAGCTAGGATATTATGCTGATCATGTGGTTCATAGTCAGGAATATGATGTTTCTTCCCTTGCAAAATTACTAGAGAAGCTGGTGGAAACAGGGATGGAGGCACGGTACAGATTGATTTGTCGGTTGATTCGTCTAGTGTTGACATTGCCTGTTTCAACGGCTACTACAGAGAGATCCTTTTCAGCAATGAAACATGTGAAGACTGATTTGCGCAACAAGATGGGCGATGAATTTCTTGCTGATTGCTTAACTATTTTCTTTGAGAGAGAGTATGTTATTGGTATGGATGAAGACTCAATTATAGACGAATTTGCTAAATTAAAAGACCGTCGTGTACAATTGACATTGTAATGCAAACTATAATTTTTTTTTTGTTTACGGTATCTAATTTTATGTTGAATCCGGCCCAGTGCACTTCTACATCCTGGATCCGTCGCTGGTTAGAGAGTGGAAAGATTGGGGAGCGGATATGGTAGGGCACGAAAACTGTTTTCTGCCTGCAAAATCATGCAAAACGTGAACAATGATATAATCGAGAGTTTTGCATGGTTTTACAGGCTTGGATTTTGTATTGGAATTTAAGGAGAAAGATTCTTAATAAATTATTTATTCCTGAAGTAAGTTAATCAAGAAAGGCTAGACCTTGATCTGAGTTCTTTAGAAGATGATCCGGGTTTAAGAGAACAACTTTTATGCTTTTATCATATGGTGAATGTATTTTACATACTCTTTACAATATGAAAACACATTGTGGTCATTGTAAAACATTAATATAAGCTATGTTGTGATTTTCTTTTTATAGTTGGTACTTGGTACCACCTTAGTAAAATTTCTATCTACGCCACTGGATGGACTGATAGAAAGCTGAATCATGCAATTGGATCGCCTAGTCAGTCGGGAGCAGTTGTGGTGCACAACCATGCATAACGTTCCACATCAACGCTAACTCATAATTTACGAAAGACTTTAATATTTTCCCTTCTAAATTTTAACGGGCTATAGCTCTCTCGTTTTAAGTCGGAATTTGATTTTTTGGCACAGATAAATCAGATTAATTGTGCTCTTCAAAATTATATCCACTTAGATATATTTTTTTAATATAATTTTTTGAGACATTTAGCACTAGTTTGTAGGGATGGCAATGGGTCGGGTTGGGGCGGGTTTTGTCAAACCCAAACCCAAACACATAGGTTTATCCGCCAAAAAAATCCGGGGTAAAATCCGCTGGGTTTGAAAAACTCAAACCCAACCCAACCCGCGGGTTCACGGGTACCCGTGGGTTTTTGTGGTAAAAAATTTACAATAACAAGTTTCTTTCAAAATAAAAGTTTAACATCAATTTTCTCATACAAATTATTCATACAAAAAACACCAATCTAGAGCATACAAGCAAACCGCAAATGATCAATACAAATTGTTCAAAATTAAAGATAAACATCTATAAACAATAAGATTAACTGAAAACTTTTTCCTCGTCAACTAAGTTTCTTCACTCTCCACTTCATAATATCAACTTCATTCTAAACAATTAGAATGAACAAATTATACATGTCTCCACAAACATAAAGAATATTAGTTGTTTAAGGAATATATATTATTTAGAATATTAAATATACCGGGAAAGTAATTATATGTGTGTGGGCGGGTACCCATGGGGCGGGTTTACCTAAACCCAAACCCAACCCGACCCGGTGAATAGTGTAGCAGATTTAAACCCGAACCCGGCCCAAAACCCGTCAACAAGGGTTTTACCCGCATTGACCGGGTTGGGTCGGGTGGGTACCCGTGGGTTCGGGTTTTGTTGCCATCCCTACTTGTTTGTACCATGGTGGTATTGTTTTGTATTTACATGAGAGCATACCACATGGTATGAAAGTGTATCGTGGTGGTATGAACATACCAGACTGTAGAATGGTTGAATACATGATAGTATGAATATAATAACTATCATTTACAATTTTCAACATTGTGTACCACAAGATACCACCCTTGAAATTTTTTGGTTATGTATTTTTTACCCAGAATGCAATAGATCATGATGAACAAGTTTTTTCAGTTCAAAAAATTTCAAAATTGACTTAAAAAAGAAGATACCATATGGTATGGAGGTGGTAACAAGTGGTATGAATTTTTTTCTCGAAATATATTGAAAATGAATTTAATTTTATAGAGCACAATAAACTCATTCTACTTGTGCAATTTTGTTTGAAATTCAATTTAAAACGAAAATGATAAGAACCAATTAAGATAACTAAACAAAATAAAAAGTCATTAATTCTCAATTTCTCACCTCTTAGATATGATGCCCACTTAAAATGAAATGATAACTGATAAGACTTGTGCATAATATGCACCATAGAGTTATGAACGTATCTGTAGCCTAGTCAGTCACAATACCTCAACAACCAATTGATGAAGAATTGTTATTTTGATTTTGATTTAATTTTTGTTTACTTAAGAAAATTCTTTGACTTTAGTTTACATCAAGGAATTTAGATAAGGTTAGGAAAAAAAGGGGTTGACTATCATGATTCTCTTCGTCTTCCTTCCTTTTCTTCACTTTTGGAGGTGCTTGATCGTACATGGGAGGCGTGTTACGATGACGTAGGGGATGACGTTTTTAGGATTTTTTCGTAAACGAAATAAAGCGCAAAGAACTTGCAAAAAAATAATTAAGAAATACCAAATAAAAGAACGAAAACTAAATATTTGAGTTCCAATCTTCTTATCATTAAACGAACAAAACAAGTACATATTTATAGGCTAGAGAATCCTAAAATTCCCTCTCCTTTTCCTACTGGGTCGACGACCCTTTTCTTCATTTTCCTGTCACAATTATGGGGTAAATGACACATTTGGTCACTGAGATTATTAAATTGTGTCATGTTTAGTCACTAGAAAAAATTAATATCAATTTTGGTCACTCGAATTACCGAAACTGGTCAAATTTAGTCACTCTCCCGTCAGTTTCCGTCCAACTCCATTAATGTAGTTGGACGGAAACTTTTGGGAGAGTGACTAAATGTGACATGTTTCAGTAATCCGAGTGACTAAATGTGACATTTTTCAATAATTCGAGTGACCGGAGTTGGACAGAGGCTACAGAAGAGTGACCAAATGTGACCTGTTTCAGTAATTCGAGTGACCAAAATTGATATTAAATTTTTCTAGTGACTAAATATGACACGATTTAGTAATCTCAGTGACCAAATATGTCATTTACCCCACAATTATGAAACCTATTCTATAAGGAATATATATTAAATCCTAAACACACAACTAAGAAATCTCAATCTACTACTAACAATTAATCATAATACGAAATACTAAAAATACCCAAATAATATCCCAATTACGACTAATAATAAAAATACTAAAAGATACGCAAACCCAGTCTTCTACGAAATGCTACGATGACCCAATCTCGTAACATCCTCCCTCCTTGAGCACAACCTTGCCCTCAAGGTTAGTCTTATTCCTCGATGAACTTGCCCCCCTCATCCTCACCGCATGCACCAATCATGAGAAGGACGTTGTTATTCGCACAATCAGCGGCGGATACAGGGGGGGGGGGGGGGCCTGACTGGGCCCGGGCCCAGCCCCCCTGCCTCCCCAAGACCCAAGACCCAGGCGTCCCAGCCCCATTGCCACAGCCTAGCCCAGCCCCACTGCCACAGCCCACAGCCGGCCAGCCCAATTTGAAATCTCAAGACCAAAACTAAAAATCTCCCGCCCCTATTCTAGCTTCCCCTGCAAGTCTGGACTCTGGGTCCAAAAAAAAAAAAAAGACGAAAAGAAAGAAGACGAACAGACTGTTCGCTGGCGCAGGCGCTCCCCGACCCCGAGACCCTCACCCGGCACCGGACTGCCAACTGCCGGAGACCCCTCCCCTCCGGCCTCCGTTCTTACTTCTTTCTCCGCAGGCCAAGCCGCGCAGCACCTATAATCAAGTTCCCTACTTCCCTTGATTGCTTGTGCTTGATCCCTTCAGTTTAGACGACAATTCCCTTGATGACTTAGACGACAAGGACAACAGCAAGTCAGCAACAGGTAATTGCAATTTGTCAATTGATCTTACTGTCTTAGACTCTTAGTTTACTTAGTCTTATTTACTTAGAAACTAAGTTTGTACAGTGCAGATTTCAATATATTTCATCATGACATCTTCTCAACCACCAAATAAAAAGGCGAAAACAACATTGTTTTCTTACTATCAACGTAAGGAATCTGAAACGTGTCAGACCGAAGAAGTCCCTCCTAATGAAGGTCAACCATCTTCCTCTCCAGTTCAGAATGAATCATCTACTTCTCCTGTATCCGGTAATCTACTTCCATCATATGATAGTGGAGTTGAAATTGAAAGAGATCTAGGAAAGAGGAAACAAATATGTGATTGGGCTCTTGAGTTGAGAGATGAGGTTAGGAGAAAATACCTAATACACAAGGCTTATCAACCTAAACTCGCATACTATAAGCCGCGAGAATATCCAGATAAAATTCGTCACTTTCAAGAAGCATGGTATTCACAATTTGATTGGTTGGAGTATTCTCCTACAACACATAAAGCATATTGTTTCCCATGTTTTTTGTTTAGAGACAAGATGAATGGGAATCAAACTTCTGCACTAGTCAAAGATGGATTTGATAATTGGAAGAGGGTTAATGGTAAGAAATGTGTGTTCCTTGTTCATGTTGGTTCATCAGCTTCTTCAAGCCATAATAAATGTGTTACAGCGGCTGATGCCTTGATGAAACCATCCGGTCATATTGATAAAGTGATGCACATAATTGGTGGAGAAGAAGTTCTAAAGCATCGATTGCGGTTGAAAACAACAATTATGGTTGTCAAACAGTTGGCTTTACAAGGAAGTTCTTTTAGAGGGCATGATGAATCTGATGATTCTTTGAATCCGGGGAATGTTCTAGCTTGGATTGGTTTTGCAGCGAAGTTGAATGATCAAATCAATAGTGTAGTTCTTCGTAATGCACCAGGAAATGCGAAATACACTTCACCAAGCATTCAGAAGGAGATATTGGGAATCATAGCAAATAGAGTGCGTTGTAAGATACGCGAGGAGATTGGAGATTCTTGTTTCTCTATTCTTGTTGATGAAGCAGTTGATGAAGCAGGAAGGGAACAAATGTCTATTATTGTGAGGTATGTCAGTTCTTCTGGTATAGTAACTGAACGCTTTTTCGCTCTCAAGAGTGTAGCTGATACTTCTGCAGAAACATTAAAACAAGCTATTTGTGACGTTCTCTCTCAGTATGACCTTCAAATTGAAAAATTGAGAGGTCAAGGATATGATGGTGCTAGTAATATGTCAGGACAGTTTAATGGAGTCAAGGCATTATTTCTTAGAGATTGCCCATATGCCTATTTTGTCCACTGTTTTGCTCATAGATTACAGTTGGCATTGATGACTTCTGCAAAGGTATGTGATCCTATATGGGATTTCTTTTCCATATTGGATTGTATCATAAACGTTGTGAAGGCTTCTCCTAAACGGATCAGGGAGTTGCAAGCAATTCACAAAAAAGATCTTGATGGTATGTTGGATGTTGGAGAAATTCAATCTGGACAAGGAGCTAATCAAATGACATCCTTAAAGCGTTCGGGGCCAACTCGTTGGGGATCTCATTATCATTCCATATTGAGCATTATAAACATGTTCAATGCAACATGTGTAGTGCTAGAGGATCTTTGTCGTTCTAAAGAAGGAGAACAACGAGCTCAAGCCAGAGGTGCTTCAAAAAATATCAAGACTTTTGAGTTTGTGTTCAATCTTCACTTGATGAAAGGGATTATGGATATCACGGATTTTCTTTGTCAAGCATTTCAACAAGAATCTGTTGATATTGTAGCTGCAGTTGGATTTGTTTCCATGGCAAAAGTTAAACTTCAAAAGCTACGAGATGAAGGATGGGACAAGCTACTCCAAGAGGTAAAATCTTTTTGCTCAAAACATGCCATAGAGGTACCTAATATGAATGCTACACTTGGACGTGGTGAGAAGCAAACAACTCTTGAGCACCGCTACCATTTTGAATACTTTAATCAATGCATAGATTTTCAGTTGGGAACATTGAATTCAAGATTCAATGAGTATCAGTCAGATTGCTTCAGTTGAGTGGTGCACTAGACCTTAAAAGTTCTTTCCGGTCTTTTGATGAAGAAAATATTTACAGACTTGCTGAAGAGTTTTATCCTCGAGACTTTGAAGGCAATGAGATGAATTGTTTGAAGAATGAGCTAGGATATTATGCTGATCATGTGGTTCATAGTCAGGAATATGATGTTTCTTCCCTTGCAAAATTACTAGAGAAGCTGGTGGAAACAGGGATGGAGGCACGGTACAGATTGATTTGTCGGTTGATTCGTCTAGTGTTGACATTGCCTGTTTCAACGGCTACTACAGAGAGATCCTTTTCAGCAATGAAACATGTGAAGACTGATTTGCGCAACAAGATGGGCGATGAATTTCTTGCTGATTGCTTAACTATTTTCTTTGAGAGAGAGTATGTTATTGGTATGGATGAAGACTCAATTATAGACGAATTTGCTAAATTAAAAGACCGTCGTGTACAATTGACATTGTAATGCAAACTATAATTTTTTTTTTGTTTACGGTATCTAATTTTATGTTCGAATCCGGCCCAGTGCACTTCTACATCCTGGATCCGCCGCTGCGCACAATGGTGGCCAATGGTGAAGCGCTCATCCCAATGGAAGCACAACCCTAATAACGTATAATATAAGGGCTTCACGGAAAATAACGTATAATATAAGGGCTTCGGAGAGAATAATTTTAGCTAAGGGACTTGTGTGTAATATTTGCTTTAGTACATAAACTAAAATGTATTTAACCTAACCTAGTGAGGGATCTAGCAAACAGAACGGCGGAAGGAGGAGGGAAATCGGGAGGCTCTAGACTTCACTCTTCAGTGAATAGATTGAAAGGAAGAGCAAAGGAGGGTCTAACCGAGCATCCGCCGCCGGTCGTAGGCGCCGCCTTCGGCTACCTATCACTGCCGATTGGAGAAGCTATTGCTGGATTTCATGGTGCTCTGTGCTTCGATGTGCGAGTTGTGAAGTATCTCCCTCTTAAGCATTTGCTGTTCGAGTAAGAAGCCGAGCTGTCGCTGTTCCGTTGATTTGTGTTTGGTGCGAAAGCTTTGACGCACTAGTGTTTTCCCGTAAGCTTCAAGTTTCGAGATCTTCGATGCCTTCGTTTAACTATTGACTGGCTAAATAGAAACTCAAATCAGGCTTAAGCTGGGATTAACGGCTTCCAATGTGCTTTAGCTTCACCCTTGGTGCATTTGCTTATCTCTGAAATTGTGGATTTCAATGTCATTTGTAATGTTGCTCTCCCTTTGCAACTTATTCAGAGGCTAAGTTTGGTTGTTTGTTGGTGAAGGGAAGCAAAGCTTGAAAAACCTTCGTACATAAACCTAACTTTGGGATAATGGAGTGTGTGGTTCAAGGAATAATCGAGACTCAGGTTGGTGCTTTTCTCTGTTACTGCTGATGCTAGGTTTGACCGAGTTGTAGGAGGATTTTTCTGTGTAATAACTTAATGGGATCTGGTGCTTTGAAGTTGCTATGTTCTGTTCCCTACTTGACGAATCAGTTTGTTTGTTTGTTTGTATCCTTTTACAGCATGTGGAGGCGCTAGAGATACTTTTGCAGGGTCTTTGTGGAGTTCACAGAGAACGTTTAAGGGTCCATGAGTTATGCCTCAAAAGCGGTCCTAATCTAGGTGAGATTTGGCAGGAAAATAAGTTCACAAGGTTTCTATACATATTGGTGTTAGGCTTGATCAACTTTTGCTCTCTCAATTGACCTGGGTTGGAGCTCTTAAAATGTTACTTCTGAAAATCCAAGACAAAAATTGGTTCGTTTCCAGTGATACCTTCTTATATAATTGTGGCTTTCCTTACGCTACTTGGTCTAGTCTAGCTATCTTAAGTTTGTCTTCTGAATGTACAAGTGTGAAGTTACCATCTTTTCTCCCGACTCCCGACTTCAGGATTTCTGTATTACCTGGTTACTAGTTGAACCTTTTTTCAGCTGGATGTTCCTGTCTTACGGAAAGTGCACGCGGTTCCTTTTGTAGGACCGGTTGCTTCTGAAGTTCGGCTCTTGTGTGACCTTGAGCATTCTGAACCCACTTGGTAAGTTATACCCTCCTTTGTGATTCATGGTTTTCCTCTTTCTTTTTTCCAATTTTTTATTTTCATTCTCCTGTTCTTAATTGCTTATGGAATGCCTTAACCTGAAGGACTGTTAAACATATTGGGGGTGCAATGAGGGGAGCTGGTGCGGACCAGATTTCTGTCCTTGTAAGGAGTATGATAGAGAGCAAAGCAAGCAAGAATGTTCTTCGTTTGTTCTACGGTCTTGGTTACAAGCTGGAGAATGAGTTACTAAGGGTTGGATTTGCCTTCCACTTCCAAAGGGGTGCTCAAATAACCGTTACAGTGTCGTCTATTAATAAGATGCTGAAACTGCATGCCACAGATGAGGCTGTACCTGTAACCCCTGGCATACAGCTTGTTGAAGTAACAGCCCCTGCAACACCAGAGAATTATTCTGAAGTAGTTGCTGCAGTCTCGTCCTTCTGCGAATATCTTGCGCCGTGAGTATTACAATACTGTGTGCATACAATCTGAGCTCTGAGGGGAGTCCCTTTTAAAGTCCTTGGCAGGCTTCTAACTATTTCCAAAACATGTGGGCACCTTTTTTATATGTTGCAGGCTTCTGCATTTATCAAAGCCAGGTATCTCAACTGGGGTTGTTCCGACTGCTGCGGCTGCTGCAGCATCACTAATGTCTGATGGTGGGGGCACAACCCTATAGCCTACAAGGTAAATGTGTCAAGAGTAAAAAGTTAAGAAGGTCGTTGTCGGTTCAATCTTTTCATAGCAACTGTGTCTGTAAAGTGGCTTTATTGCACCCTTTCGATGGATTTGTTGCAGGTATGCTCCTTTATACATGTTCCATCCTGTAGTTAGTTAGGTTCTACAACCTTGAAAGGCAGTGAAAGTTTGAGACAAACACCAGTTCGTGTCTTCATGTTTATGGTGAAATGTTATCCATAAGTTCAACACTGAATTTGTCGACGTGATTCTTCTGAACTGTCCCTCCTGTTTTTTTCTTACTCCCCCTAGAATTGCAAGTCTGTTGGTGATGGACATGATGGTTATATATATAGTAAAAGGTGTGAGCAGTTAAGGTAATGGCAGCAGCACGGTGCTGAAAGGGTTGGGGAGATGGGAGAGGGCCCTTGTCCTTTGTATTAGTTGCTGCATTGAGACTGTCGCAACCTCTCCTACAATAGAATCCGGGTTGAAAGAAAAGGCAAGGCTGCGTTCTAGCATTGAACGTCAGCCTAGACTTGCTCCCAACATTTCATTTGTTCGTGTCCCAATCTCTCTCAGCAAGTCGTTGGTTGTTGCCATATCTGACTGCTTTGATCGACCCGTCAATGCTGATCCATCATCAACTTGACATTCTTTTCAATGTCTCTTTGCCTCAATTATTAGATTAGTGAAGGGGTGATTTTCAAGCATGGGCAAGATTTGCACTTCTTGTCTCTGGCATGAAACTCCTTGCGGTTTTAATTCTTAGACCACCTGCGCGAAGATTTAGTGAATCCGGAAGGCATGTTAGGGCACTTAGGCTGCACCTTTGGTTTTAGTGGAGGTATTTTTACCGGACAATCTCATTAGTCAGTAGTATCAATAAAATGGGAACTGCTACTTGTTTATATCTCGATATTGCCGGCTTAGTCCAATGTTTGTCTTGTCAATTTACACGCCGAGTGCACACAAGAATAGGCAGCATATGTGCAAGCGCCCATGGTCAGAGGATTAGTCAATGTTGAGAACATGCCAACATGGAGAAAGGATGAGGCAAAGTGTCAATGCCAGGGGTGGTTGACTCTGTTGAATAGGTGACGTGCAAAGAAGCAAACCGAGTGTCAAAGCACATGGTGGGTCCTTGGGAGAAGATTTTATAAATTATATATAATAGTTGACCAATGCTACGGTGCCGCTAGGAGTGGAAATTGGTATTGTATTGGTATTTCAATACCAAATACCAAAATCTCGAATCCCGAATTATACTTTAAAGTCAATCCCAATCTCTAAATAATTTTGGTATCTCAATTCCAATTCCTAAATATTTTGGTATCCTAATCGGTACTTTGGTATCCCAATAGGTATTATTGAATACAAAATTAATTACCTTTGTAATTAATAATTAAATATAAATATATAAATTAAATTAGATTTGATTGTTTAATATAAGACAAAGAGACTAAGCAAAGAGTCTTGAGTTTGACTAGTGCCAGGATATAGATAAGGAGAATGGAGGAGAGGTGACATCTCAAGTTTTTGTCATTGGTAATCTTTAATTTGACGAATTGGAGGTTAAGAGAAGACTAATACTAGTGTTTGTTTTTTAGTGTTATAAAAATAACCAGAGATTGGTGGTTGACTGTCGTGTAGTAGTGAATGTGAGAGACTAGTTGAGAGAATAAAATACACACAATATTATATTTTGGTATTGTTCGGTATTTCGGTATATATATACCGATCCCAATCCCGTAATCCCCAATACCGAATAACAATTGAAATTAAATCCCAATCCCGATTCCAAGAAATAATGTGTATTTAGTAATACCAAATATAGACAAATTCGGTACGGTATTCGGTATATCCCAAATACCGGTACCAAAATTCTAGCCCTAGGTGTCGCGGTAAAAAGTGTGGCACTGATAATGCTATGTCTAATTGGGCCACGAGGAGCTTATATAGTATGAGGTGGCTTTGATTGACCCAACACTAGGTTCAACTCGCTTTGGCCTGGTTGAATTGAGTTTTGAGCAAATTCATCCCTAACACGACTCGTCAATTACAAAAATAAATAAAACTCGCTCTTGTCGAAAACTTGTAAACACCGGGTTCAAGTCGCTTTGGTCGGGTCAAATTAGGTTGGATACTCATGCATTTTGACCCAATTGTCATTCTCAACCAAAAGGAAAAAGATAAAAAAAATACTAAAGTGGATAAAACTCACTCACGACCCTAAACTCTCAACACTGCGTTCAACTCGCTTTGACCGGGTCGACCCAGTTTTAACAAATTCATAATTTACTCAACATGTAAATTACAAAAGCGGATAAAACTCGCTCTCGATATGAAACTCGTCAACAATGGGTCAGAGTTCAATTGTCATTCTCAACGAAACGGAAACTGAGAAATAAAAAAACATGAAAGCGTACAAAACTCGCTTTCGATCTAAAACTGGTCAACAATGTGTTCAACTCTCTTTGACCAATTGTCATTCTCAACCAAAAGGAAAAGGATAAAAAATACTAACGTGGATAAAACTCACGACCCTAAACTCTCAACACTGCTTTCAACTCGCTTTGACCGGGTAGACCTAGTTTTAACAAATTTATAATTTACTCAACATGTAAATTACAAAAGCGGATAAAACTCGCTCTCGATATGAAACTCATCAACAATGGGTCAAAGTTCAATTGTCATTCTCAACGAAACGGAAAATGAGAAATAAAAAACATGAAAGCGTACAAAACTCGCTTTCGATCTAAAACTGGTCAAGAACGTGTTCAACTCGCTTTGACCAATTTTTTAACAAATTAACCCCTGGTTCTGCCTGCCAACTACAAAAGCAGATAAAACTCTCTCACAATACAACACTCGTTAATACCTTAGATTCAAGTTCAATTGTCTTCCCAACCAAAACCAAAAAAGAGAAATTCAAGTCGCTTGGACATGATCGAATGACTTTTATATATTAATTTGGGTTCAGTTGTGATGATGGTCAACAAAAAGGTAAAGTAGAAAAGATAAAACACTAAAGAGGATGAAACTCGGTCCCGATACAAAACTCGTGGTAGCGGCCTTGGGTTCAAGTTAGGATAACCTTGTGTTTGGCTTCAGTAGATGTAAACCTAGTGAACAATTGTTAAACACAAATGTTATAAAATGGAGAGTGGGGTAAAAGAAGCAACTTGGAACTTCCCCACTTGCACTTGGAGGAGTGTGAGAGCCACTAATGAATAGTAACTCATAACCTAGACTTTTATATATTAATTAATATATATTTATGTTATGAAACAATATACATAAATTTTGACAAATTATTTGGTATAAGTCAGTAAGTCACAAAGTAATAGTGTTAGTCATGGGACATTGTTGTGTGTTCACCCTCTAGAACCATATAACTGTACTCGTTCTTGATTGGTTGGTTGGTTTGCTGCATCTCTTACTTGAGTATCTAAAACATGATGCTCTCCTGCTGATTCGTTGGTATTGGTGCTTGTATGGGAAATTGCTAGCCATTTTCCCCAGTGGCAACTAAAACTTCAGTTATCATGTGTCTTGAGAAACTCGTTGGCATGGTAGGTCTAGAGTTACAAGCTCCATCCAATTTGTACTGCTCAGGGTTATGCCGTGCTATACTTTCCCTCATCACTCGATTGTTTACCCAAGATGGTGGAGGAATGATGCTTCTCTTCAAAACTGAAGGCAGCAAAGCCCGCTAGCTGTTCTGCAGTTTTGGTCATTAATTGGCAGCATTCTTAGAGCTGCCGTGACATGGCATGAGTGTAAACATGATAAGATCAAGGAATGAATCCACATATGTGATGTGAGATGTGACTGTTGTTTCTATCTCAACCATGCCCTATACATGTGGTGATATATAGTCACTCTTTCCAACTCGAAAGTTATCGTCAATCTTGCTCATGCTGTTGAAGAGGAGACGCCAAAGAAGCTCCCGTCAAAGGTGCTTCCGTGTCTTCGTATATTTCTAGCCCAACATGACATTTCAAAGGAAGGAAGCACACATCAAAAGTCTGCAATTGATTTTCTGGATACGTCACTGGGAAAAATTCTCTGGTAGCTGAAAAACCTGACAGTCAATCAGTGGTTGCCTAGAAAAGTCCGGCTGGTTGAAGTGATTGATAAGCCTAACTAAATTCTGACCCGTCTACTCTGTTAAGACTCTGTTTCTCGTTTTGCCCCTCTGCTTATTGGAACACCATTGCTGCGACATCTTCCTATATATAAGCAGAACTGCGACCATCATTGAACAGAGAGAGATGGGGTGCTCAACTGCAGAAACTCAGCAGCAGAAGCCACACGCAGTGCTGCTGCCATTTCCAGCACAAGGCCATGTCAACCCATTCATGCAACTCGCCAAGCTCTTGCACTCCGAAGGCTTCCACATAACATTCGTCAACACCGAGCACAACCACAGGCGGCTGGTTCGAACCAGAGGGCCTGAAGCCGTGAAGGGTCTCCCCGATTTCCAGTTCGAGGCGATCCCTGATGGGTTGCCGCCGTCGGATAAGGACGCCACTCAAGACCCTCCTGCCCTCTGTTATGCCGCCCAGAACTACTGCTTGCAGCCATTTATGGAGCTGATGGAGAAGCTCAGGTCAAGCACTCCGCAACTTCCTCCAGTTACTTGCATAGTTTCTGATGGAATCATGACTTTTGGGATCAAAGCCGCGGAACTGCTCGGGGTCCAGCACGCTTCGTTCTGGACCGCCTCAGCTTGCGGCCTCGTTGGGTATCTGCAATTCGATGAACTCATCGCACGAGGCATCTTTCCAATCAAAGGTGGTAACTTTACAATTCTCTTGCACAATGTATACAATTGGTTCTCTTTTTAACTCTTTTTCATGGCCGTTTCAGAGGCCAATTTGAGTGACGGAACACTTGACAGTCCGTTAGATTGGATTCAAGGAATGAGCAACATTCGTCTTAAGGATCTACCAAGCTTTGCAACAAGCACGGATGCGGAAGATGTAATCTTCCACTTCCTCAGGATTGAAGCCAGGAGCTGCTTGAAATCCAGTGCAATCATCTTCAACACCTTTGACGCATTCGAGGAACAAACACTTGCAACCATCAGAAAGGACTACTTCCCCTTCCCTCGTCACATCTACACTATTGGTCCGCTCCATTTGCTTGGACACGAAATGGCTGTCCCCAGAGCTGAATCCAAGACCATAGGTTCAAATCTATGGAAGGAAGACCCGAAATGTATGGAGTGGCTCGACCAAAGAGAACCACGGTCGGTTGTGTATGTCAACTATGGAAGCGTGACGGTTATGTCTGATGAACACCTCAGAGAATTCGCGTGGGGGCTTGCAGAGAGCAAGCGCCCATTTCTGTGGATTGTAAGACCGGATATCGCAATGGGGGATTCAGCGATCCTGCCAAGCGAGTTTCTAGAGGCGATCGAAGGTCGTGGGTGTCTAGCCAGCTGGTGCATACAACAGGAAGTGCTTTCACATTCTTCCGTGGGAGTTTTCCTGACGCATTGCGGATGGAACTCTACGGTGGAGAGCGTCTCAGCGGGCGTTCCTGTGATATGCTGGCCCTTTTTCGCGGAGCAACAGACTAACTGTCGATATGCTTGCAGCCAATGGGGGATTGGTGTGGAGCTAAGTGCTGATGTGAAGAGGAATGAGGTTGTGGATGTGATCGAGGAGATGATTTGTGGAGAGAAAGGGAAGGTGATGAAACATAACGCTTTGGAATGGCAGAGGAAAGCGAAAGAAGCTGTTGTCGATGAAGGGTCAGCATTCAATAACTTCAGAAGACTTGTCCAAGAATATTGTCTGCAATCATAAAAATTGATGACTATTAGAATAAGAACATGTCAATGTTTGCTCATGGAGATACTAAAAGGCATTCGAGATACCGGTGTTGGTTTTGTAAGTGATTTGGATAATACTTTAGTTTAACTAGTTCACTCTATTGTGTTTGTGTAGTAAAATTGAGGAGATTGCTCATTCCCTTTGTCTTAACAGGCAGGGGTGAACAAAATCATCCTGGAGTTTGGATGCGAACCATTCAAACCAATCTATCTAAAACATATTCAATGAAATCCAACTATATCATTGGATGAGGGTTTTGAGATATTTACAGGAAGATTTTGTGGTTGAATGCATGAAAGTATTCAAACCGACACTACCAACAAAAATTATTCAAATAGGGATGGAAAGATCGATTTTGGACAGATTTTTCAAAACCATCCCATTATCATTTTTAAAATCCGAGATTCATACCTACTACATACCCATATGTGGAGGTTTTGCAACCCCATTCCTGTTTATACCTGTGGGTAATCTCGATCATGTATATCCAATTGTTATTCTACCTACATAGAGTTGATACAACGAACCTTCGTAAACAAGTAAATGTTGACAGGAGGTGGTGGAGGTGAGTGGCTATGGAGGTGTTGGTTGATTATACACTTCCTTTCCTTTTTCTTACATCGTCCAAAGAGAAAAGGCACGAGAGCAACAAGAGAAATAAGTCGAGCAGCGACATTCCAAGAAGAGGGAGGAAATTAGGGTTGGTTGAATGTATAATTTATACTAGTTTTTTTGGCCCGCTCTCCGATATAATAAGAAACTAATATTTTATTTGAAACCAAATAATTCAATAAAACTATTCTGATAAGTTACCTACATAAATTTCACGCAGTGTATTAATCATTACAAATAACATATGCCATCCGTTGGTTTAAGTGATACATAATAAATAACTATCCCTACATAAGGTTTATGTGGTGTTTAATCATTATGAAAGAATTACATAAAATTTTGTTTAATTTATACATACAAAATGATAATTTGTTCATAAGGTTTACATAGTCGGTTAATCATTAAGGAAACTCATGTAATATCTTTGCTTACATAATAGCTATCCCTTATAAATTTTTTTCCGTTGAATCAATTACCTTTTTATATTATCAAAAAAACTATATGAAATTTGCACACAACATGATACAATGAGAGGGACCATAATTACCCTATGAAAAGCAAAAAAAAAAAAAAAGTTACTCTACCATTATAACCCCATCTACTTTCACAATCTAAAATATGCACAGCAAGAAAAGTCGCCCTCATATTTGGCTTATTACAACTGTAAAACTGTAAGTATTGCAAAACCGTCTTCCCAAGCACTTTGGCAGGTCTGTTAGGATCAACATGTAGCCTCTTGCATCGCTCTTTCTAAAGTGTAGCAATGTTTAAAAACCACAGGATACCATGTACAGTGCATGCTACACTTTTATGTTTGTTGCGGAAGCTTGCAGCTGCTACTGTTTCACTCCAAGTTGGCCTGTACCAGTGATTGCATTTCAAGCCGCTCAGAAAATCGAGAGCATATGGACACTGGGGAAAAAAGTGTTCCCTCAACTCAGGGAGCTGATGACAGCGCAAACACACTCCATCTGTGACTTTAACCCAACTAAGCAACTTGTCCTTAGTGATTATGGCATTCAAAACTATCATCCAGGCAAGGAAACTTGGACCTGGTAGAAACCCCTTCCCCCCAAATAGCAGGATGCCAGGGTACCTCAGCTCATTTTGTTCTTAGAGAATCCCAAACCGCAGCTATTGAAAAAAGATGCATTGGTTGCCCATCCCAATACAGAGCATCTCCTTGCCAGCTGAGATGAGGTTGAACCACTGTTCTAAGCTTCAAGATACGCTTCCAATCCCATGAACAACTCGAGCTTCCACTGGTAGTCTATAAGCTACCTGACTTGATTCGATATCTCCAAATCCAAGCCACCCAAATTATACGAATTTGCATAAGAAGTAACCAAAACATCCTAGAGGTTCAAGCTTGATTCCATTTAAATAGTTCCTTAATATCTAGGCCTCCCTCCTTAATATGCCTTGCAATTCTCTCCCACCTTATCTTTGCCCTACCTTCTTCTCCCCCATGCCATAAATTTTTTGAGCATAAGGCGTGAACTTTCTTTAGAATATTTTTGGGAAGCAAAAAGGTTTTGTGTAAGAGTGAGAAAATAGAGCGAGAGAAAACTCCCAACTTTTTGACGAGCTTGGTTTCCATCTAGGGCCTGGCTTGCCGTGCCGGCACCTGCACCGGTAAAAATTCCACTTCCTGTTAGGCAATTTTCTTTCAAGATGAGTGAATCTGCAAAGATATATCGCATCCCCATCTCCAACCTAGGGAGTTCTGTGAAGCCCTGGACTGATCTTTATAGGATATCGGATGCTAACCGTCTCACCTATATCAAACCAGAGGTCTACAAAGACGGTCTTTAGATGTTCAAAATTGTTTGGAATGAGGGTGAACTTCGATGGAAAGATAGTCTTGAAGGCCAATTCTTGCATACTCCTCCGGATCTGTTAGTTCTTCGCCATTGGGAAAACAAGCTTTGGGGTCGGGATGGCCTGGTCCGGGTCTCTCTCCTGGGTGATTAACTGCTTCTTATTCAGTTCCTGATGCAAGCGACTTGTTACAGGATTCTGGAAAGTGGCCCTTGATTTTACTCGGATAATCTTTTCTATGTCCATACATGGACACCGAGGATAAATGCTGAGGATATGGGCAACAAGACTATACCTATCTAGGTAAGGTTTTCTAATCTACCGCTAGAATATGTCAAATATCAGGGGCTTAACTTAGAGGTTTTCTAATCTACCGCTAGAATTGCTATCACTGTTGTTTGTTGGTAACTACAAAACCTAGCCAGAAGTCCTTTCCCAAGTCGTTCAAGTATTTTGACTTCAGGTCTGAAGATCCCAACTTCTTATCATTAGTTCAAGAGGCTTGGTCAGCAAAGAATGCTGGTGCGCCAATTATACTTTACCATTAGGGCAAAGTTGACGGCAATAAAGAAGAAGCTCAACGTGAACCCACTATACTGCATTTCCATACTGCGATTATATTTGATTGTTGTTTGGTGTTGTATTTTAGCGAGTCAAATCCTCAACATGACTAGATTAATATAGGGTGAACTCCTCCGCCCCAAGGCTGTCTGAAGCTCAACGTGGATGTAGCTTCTAATGTACGTAAATCCCGGGCAGGTAGGCGAGGGGTGCGTTTTTTGAGACAACAATGGTAGATGGATTTCTGCCTTCTGCTCCAACCTCGGCTCCTGCACAACACTGATGGCAGAGTGGTGGGGTCTTTTTCATAGCCTCTCTCTAGCCTGGAAGTGTGGTTGCAGAACTTTGCTTGAGGACTCAGACTGACGATTGAGCTTATCCCCCCCCCCCCCCTCCCCATCTTCAGTATCTCTTGCTTGCTAACAGATCCTCTCCATCCCTATGCAACACTGCTAGCGGCTATCCAACAGAAGTTAACTCAAGATTGGGTGGTGCGACTCTTCCATACATATCGGGAAGCAAATAGTGTCGCATACTGACTATTGAAACTACACTCTCATCTATCTCTATGATATATATGAGCTGTCACACCCACCCATGAACCTCTCTAAGTATTATTTGTGATGATAGCAGAGAAGTCACCTTCCCTAGAAGTGTGATTCCAGCCTCCGTTCCTACTCTCTTAAACTTCCCCTTGTAACCTCATTCTTTTCTTTGGCCTTAGTGCCTCCGTTGAAGAAAAAAAAAAAAAATTGTAATACTTTGAATTAATTATGAGTGTAATCTATTTGGGACGAAATTTAGCTGCAACCCGGGTTGCAGCCATCCCCTGCAGCCCGGCGAAGTGGCATCATATAATTTTGGTTGGTGTTTTCTTAAATCATCAATGCTTCTATTATTATTTTAATAAAGGAGAGAGTAGTTAACGGAGGTCCGTATAGGTATCGGCGAGCGGAATCCTCTCTTTGGGATGAATTTTTTTTTTTTGGAAAATTCACCCTTTTATTCTCAGAAGCCAAATATTTTTTTTTTGACAACCACAGAAGGCAAATACCAGCAGAGACTATAGTTTAGTGTTAACGTCAATTATTAAATAAAAAAACATCCTTTGTACAAATTATAGGAGCACACAACGTGTTTTGTATTATTGACAAACGGTAAAATATATTAGGTGTCTAACACTGCTCTACAAATCTTTCTCAATATGTCCTACTAGACGAGTGGAGTTTGTAAGTGGGTTTCATCGTTAGCTTTTGAAAATTATATTTGGATTTAAAATACAAAAACAAATGAGTTGTAGTCTAATGAAAAATATGTTTACTATAATAGTAGAAGTGACTCAGATTCAAATCACATAGACTACCACTTAAATTGAGATAGAATGGGCCAAGAACATGACGGGCCAGATCAGAAGTAGATACACATGCCTTGTCCAATGCTACTGCGGGTCGGGTAATACCCGCCCCATCATGGGTAGTCAGGTAAAGCCCTACTGTGTGTCAAATTGCCATCCCCACGTGCCATGCAACCGACCTTGACAATTGAGGTGTTTACAACTAACTTCCACAATTGGGTAAACCCAATACAACATTATGATCACAATTACACTCGTACTCAGACCCACATGATGAATTGGTAGTCCTCTATTCAACCTAGGGAGATGTTCAACCCTAAATTAATTAAAGTATTAAAATTCACCACATACTATATAAAATAGCCAAATCAAGAAATAATAAATAAAATTGCGTTTCATAAGTTTACACTATATTTGAATTTTTTACATTTCAATAAATAAGTTATTATTTTCTAGATTTAGAAATATTATCTGCCGTTATAAAAAAAAAGTATTTGGCTGAAAGACTACAAAATTAAATAATATTTGGCAATGGACAAGTATAGGCAGTAGAGAGTAGACTGAAAAGCAAAGCAAAGAACTAATAATTAACGGAAAGGAGAGAATAATGAAATAATGAATACGCAAAAGAAAAAAATGTTTATGGTGAAAGAGGGAGAATTCCCTCCGTCAATAGCTCCGTTAGATAAAAATGAAAGCATTGATGATTTAAGAAAACACCACCAATTATATGATGCCACGTCGCCGGGCTGCACTAAATTTCGTCCATCTATTTGTAATGATGATTTCATGAGAACCTAATAAAGCAGTTTTTCCTTACTTTTAGTGCTCGTAGATATATGCTTTCAACATTGAGGTCCAACCTCACAAAATCCACCAAATTGCGTGGATGCCTAATTCGTCTAACCAAAATCAAAACACATAATTTCCTCACGATCAAATTGTATTCACTGAGATTTGCTATTGCTAATCTCATTGAACTACGGCAAACACAACTCATCTCAAGGACTACTAATACGCTTTAGCTAGAAGCTCATTAAAGATTCAGTATTTGCCAACCTTAAAAGAAAACTAAAATTTACTTAATTAAACATTTTTTTATCCGGACAAAAAGTGGCATCTACCGTGAATTTTTGAAATGTATGTTGTAAACACAACGACCCCATCTAATCACTCATCATCCGCAATCACCCAATCCTCACAATAGTTAGTAAAAATCCGTTTAATACTTGTATAATATCCGTATACGTACTAAATCAATTTAAAACTCCCATTTGCGTACTATTGCAGAGACGTCTCGTTTTACCCCGTTTGTTTGATGCTTCCCATATTGAACACGTATAACACGTTCAGTATACATATTATAAGCAATTATATTAATAAATTTATAAATTTATATTCAACATAAATTATAAATTTTTTTAATATTTTGTGATTGATGCAAAACTTTTAGACATACCGTTATATACTCGTACCATATTTTACTAACATGTACATAAATAAGTCCATGTTGCCAAATCCACCTGAATTCACATAAACCCACCCACTATTCACCTCTAATTTGAAGACATGTTATTTTATATGCACATTAGCAACGATAGATTAATTGCCGTAAACATTCGGTTGTAGTGACCTAATTGTAACCTTTTGCTTTCAATTATTAAAATAATGATCATTTCTCTCTCTCTTAGATAACACTTGGAGTAAATCGTATGGTGCTACCTTAATTAATAATATCTCTCAAGTCTCTTGATGTGCTTATCTGAGTTCTCTAGAATATATTATGTTTCTGCTTGGCCGTTTGGAAACGCAACCAGAAGATATTTGATTATTTTTCCTGTCACTAACCCACTATGGAAGAAGCTAAATTTGCAGAGATCAATTATTAAGCGCTTTCCGGGTCTTATCTATAGGTGTCAATCGGCGGGTTCGGGTTGGGTTCAATCGGGTTCGGGTTCAAACGGGTTGCGTGTTAGTCGGGTTGTGGGTTAGTCGGGTTTGGGTTCAACTAGGTTGCGGGTTCATCGGGTTTTGGGTCGGGCGGATTGCAGGCGGATCGGGTTTCGGTTTGTTCGGGCAGCGCATCGAGTAACTTACTCATTACACGTTACCAACTTACACATTTTATTACACTAATTTAAAATATTTTTCTCAACTTTTTAACCAATTTATTTCTACCTCGTATATATATACTTAATTTTTTTGAAAAAAACTAGTCAAAATGTTAAATCAATTTGTATGACTTGCAAACTTGTTATGTAGTTAATCATAATGGGTAAAGTACACTAGCTAATAGTAATAGTGATATCAATATTTGCAACCAAAAGACACCATTAATTGTTTATTTAATATTTTAGTATTAAATCAGTAGTAATTGGATTAAAGTATCTCGTTTAGTATAACCATGCAAATCTGGTATTTGGCGTGTGGTATTTGTCAAAAGCGGAGTGATAAAATGAGTTATTCCGAAATAACTCATTGCACAAATAACTTCAGTAAACTGTTGCAAAACGAGTTATTTGTAATATTGTTCGAATTATCCTAAAAATTGAACCATTAAAGATTAACTATCAAATTTAGTAAAATTATTGTGACTTCAATCATAACTTACTCAATAACATATATCCTATACACTTAGCCTTACCCTCAATCAACAATATTAAGTTAGTATATGTTGTTGATTGTATACCCTAAACCATCAATACATTATACACTAACCACATACCACATACCTGATACCCTATACCCTAACCATATGTCATTGAGTTGTGATTTTGCTAGTATAGTTAATTTAAAAGTGAAATTCATACTTTGATTTTCAAAACATAGATAAAAAGTGATATTTGCTAATTGCTATACCCTAACCATATATCCTATACTCTACACCACATACCTTGTACCCTAACCACGTACCATAAAAATAAATTAAAAAGGGATCTCCTGCCATTAAAGACTTCAAATGACTTCAAGTGAACATATGTTAATAAAAAACTTAGAACCGTCAAAACCATCAATATCTTATACCCTATCCATATACGCCCTAAACCATCCTATACCCTAACCATATACTTTATACCCTAAACAACGAACTGTCAAAGATTACTTATCAAGTTTAGTATAATTGTTGTAACTAATGGTTAATTTATTTATTAGCCCATAAACAATTACATACATATATATATATATTAGCCTTCAAAGCATATAAGAATAAATTTAACTAGTAATGCCCTCCATATAAAAGTTAAAGATTCATATTTCAAAGGCTACAATTTTGAAAACCCAAAAAATTGAAAACACCAAATTTGTTTCCTTCTTTCTTTTCAAAAAAAAAAAAAAAACTAAAATTTTCCTCATTCTTTCTCCTTTCATAAATTAGAAACACTCAATTTTTCTTCCTCTTTTTTTTTTTTTTTTTTTTTGTTGCAAAGTTAGGGGTTGAAATAGGCAGCCATACAAAAGAAATAAAAAGCGCGAGAGTTGACCAGTAGTCGAACTCTCGATGAAAGGGCCTTTTGTGCCACAAGATGGGCAGCCCTAATGAGTCGACGAAGAACAAAACAGTAAGAAACACAACGAAAAAGAGAAGTCAAGCCCCGAGTATCCTCCAGTAAAGCTCCACCTTGATCATGAGTCAAGTCACATTCGATCATCAGCCGAATCAGTTGTTGATAATCCCATGAAATTTGAAAGAAAATAAAATAAAATGCGTTAGGCACCCATTGTATGGGAATTGATAAAGGTCGTCCTTAAAATTACTATTGATAATCCTAAAAAATAACAAAGTTACACTTTTAACCTTCTTTTCCATAAAATTGAAAGAACCAAATTACCCTCTTCCTTCCTTCTACAAAATGTTGAAAACTCAAAATTTCCCTCTTTATTTATCTTTCATAATCAAAAGAACCAAACTTTCCAACTTCTTTCTCTTCCCATAAATCAAAACTACTAAAATTCACACTTGTTTCTTTTCTAAAAAATTCAAAGTACCAAATTTCCCTCTTCTTTCTCTTTCCAAAAAGTTGAATACACTAAAATTTCTCTCTTCTTTTAAAAACATCAAATTACCAAATACATGACTTTACTTTATTTATATTTAATTATAATTTTATTGAATAGTTAAATTAAACAAAATTTTAATTTATATATTATATTAATATTGTCCATGATCTCAATTATTAATTCTTCATTATTAATATTGACACTATGTTGATTTTATATTTAATTTTTTAATTTTATTAAAGAGCTTGGTGTTCAAGTGACATGTTTCAATTTTTGTAATTCTCTTAAAATACATAATATCAAGTGAGTTTCATATTTTTTAAATTCCCTATACGAAATGAAAAAATAATTTTAGTTAAGTTTAGAATGAAAAAATTTATTTTGAAAAACTATGTATTGTATATTATAATAATTATTCAAGTGGATTAGATGAAGTTCGGGTTGAGTCGGTCGGGTTCAGGTCAATCGAGTTCGGGTTAATCGGGTTACGGGTTAGTCAAGTTGCGGGTCAGTCGGGTTAGGGTTAATCGGGTTGCGGGTCGGTCAGTTGCGGGTCAGGCGGGTTACGAGTTGTTGACTTTTAATCAATTCGGATTGCGGTCGGGTTGTGGATCGGATTGATCGGGCGGGTTAATCGGACCGGGCTATGTTTTGACACCTATAGTCTTTATCTTCTTTCCGTTTTATTTCCTGCCATTTCAAAAAATTTGTTGTTGCTGTTTTGAGTACGTCACTTTGGGGGATCTTTTGTAACAGAAAACGTGACCATCATGCAAGTGTGAAGTGTGAGTGACATATACAGAGCCGCAGCTTGCCATCACCCATCCCCTGTTTTCCTGGCCGCTCTAACTCTAACGCTTGCTTCTCAATCCCATCGTGCTCTAATGGTTATCACCATTCCAACAAGGCAATAGCCCATAAAAAAAGGTCCAGCTACTGAAGTAATCATCTCAACTTGGAGCTGACACGTGTCCTCTTCAATTAGCCTCTCTGTTTCTGTATAAGTAGAAGGACGAGCCCAATCCCAAAGCTGAAGGGCATCCAATGGGGTCATCTGCACATTCAGGAAAGCAGCAGCAGAAGCCACACGCTGTGCTGCTGCCATTTCCAGCACAAGGCCATGTCAACCCTTTCATGCAACTCGCCAAACTCTTGCACTCCAGAGGCTTCCACATCACATTCGTCAACACCGAGCACAACCACAGGCGCCTGGTTCGAGCCAGGGGCCCTGAAGCTGTGAAGGGTCTCTCCGATTTCCAGTTCCAGGCGTTCCCCGATGGGCTGCCGCCGTCGGACGAGGATGCCACCCAAGACATTCCTGCTCTCTGTTACGCAACGCAGAACCACTGCCTGCAGCCGTTTATGGAGCTGATGGGAAAGCTCAACTCGAGTACCACTAGTGCTCCAGAAGTTCCTCCAGTTACTTGCATAGTTTCTGATGGAGTCATGACGTTTGGAATTGAAGCTGCTGAATTGTTGGGAGTTCAGCATGCGACTTTCTGGACCGCCTCAGCTTGCGGGCTCGTGGGGTATTTGCAATATGATCAACTCATTACAAGAGGCATCTTTCCTCTCAAAGGTGGCGACTTTTTTTAGCTGAATATGATGTGGGAATTAGTTTATGTCAAAAATTGCAAATGGTTGAATCCTATTTAACAACTTTTCATTCTCTATTTTAGAGCACAACTTGAAGGATGGAACCCTCGAGAGTCCTCTAGAATGGGTTCCAGCTGGGATGAGCAACATCCGTCTCAAGGATCTGCCAAGCTTCGCAATTACAACGGATGCCGAAGATGTGATGTTCCACTTCCTGAGAATCGAAGCCAGGAACTGCTTGAAATCCGGCGCGATCATCTTCAACACATTCGATGCATTCGAAGGGAAAGCGCTAACGACCATCAGAAAGGACTACTTCCCCTGGCCTCGTCAAATCTACACCGTCGGCCCACTCGTCTTGCTTGGAGGTGAAGAAATGTCTGAAACAGAATCCAGGACAATAAGTTCAAATCTGTGGAAAGAAGACCTGAAATGCACGGAGTGGCTCGACCAAAGAGAACCTCGATCGGTTGTGTATGTCAACTACGGAAGCATAACGGTTATGTCGGACGAACACCTCAAGGAATTCGCGTGGGGGCTTGCAGAAAGCAAGCGCCCGTTTCTGTGGATCGTGAGACCGGATATCTTAAGGGGGGATTCAGCAATCCTGCCGCCGGAGTTTCTCGAGGAGATCGAAAACCGGGGGTGTCTGGCGAGCTGGTGCGTACAGCAGGAAGTGCTTTCACATCCATCTGTGGGAGTTTTCCTGACGCATTGCGGTTGGAACTCGATGATTGAGAGCGTCTCCGTCGGCATTCCTGTGATATGTTGGCCCTTTTTCGCGGAACAGCAGACTAACTGCAGGTATGCTTGCAGAGAGTGGGGGATCGGCCTGGAGCTCGGTGCTGATGTGAAGAGGAAAGAGGTTGCGGATGTGATTGAGGAGATGATGAGCGGGGAGACAGGAAAGGTGATGAAATACAAGGCTGTGGAATGGCAGAAGCAGGCCAAGGAATGTGTTGGTGTTGAAGGGCCTTCCTTCAGTAATTTCGGAAGATTTGTCCAAGACTACTATATGCAATCATAAAGCACAAATAGCACAATTAAGTGCTGTACATCTTTATGTTTGTGAAATGGTGATAATGAGCATGGTATATCTTAATGGATATTGTATCGGACAACTTAGCACAATAGTTATTAGTGATGCAATCGTGTGGTTTGATCGGTAGCATATCCATTGAATATTTTTATTAAAATAGTATGAGAAGTTTTTTAGAGAAAAATAGTAGAATAAGATAATTACCGAAACTTATTGAATCCGACCAATTTACCCAAAATATTCTAATTAAAAAAACTTATTCCATTTTACTGGATTATTACACCAAAGATCACTTTGTTAACATGTTTTTCAATTCCAAAAGTGTAGAAGCATAGCCACTATTGTTTTTATGTGGATCGGGAAATTGGAGAGTTCGGCAAAGCAAGAAAACGAAAAAGAAGAAAGGGCACGACACACGAATCGGGAACTGAAAAAATACATTCGATGAATACAGTCTTAATTAAGTCTGGAGCGGCTAAGGATGGGGAAGCTGTGGTGGAGGATGGGGGTTCTGGAGCAGCTAAGGATGGGGGAAGCTGATGTTGCGGCGGAGGAGGAGGCTGGGGGGGCTGCGAATGAAGTGTAGGCGCACTGCTCCGATGTTGCTTTGTTATTATTTTCATTTTTGTTGTTGTTATGTCGCGGATATGTTCGCGCGGCATGTGTTCCCTTTAAATGAAAATCCAATAGTCCCTTCTTTTTTCATCTATGTGCCTTGCGTCAATGCTTATTCCAATTTTTTGCCCTCTCTTTTTTTCACGTTAGGCGTAGGGCGCGGATAATTTATGATTACCGCTATTCGTGTTCGCGTGATTCATGATCAGCATTTGTCATACTTTTGCGCGCGGGGCGCAAGTAATTCATGATTATTGCTATTCGTGTTCGCGTGATTCATGATCAGCGTTTTTGCGTACTTCTGCGCGCGTGGCGCGGGGCGCAAATAATTCATGATTATTGCTATTCGTGTCCCTTCGAACTTTGTATTCATTCATCTGCGCAAATGCGCCATTGTGAAAGAAAAACTCACATCAAATGGACCGATAATATTTCTCGAGGTTTTGCGCATTCCACGTCCTTGAAATTTTTGTGTCGCACAATTCACTAAGCTTGAAAGTGTTGGCACCTACCACCTCGTGGATTAGGTATGGACCCTCCCATGTAGAGGTGAGTTTTCCGTGTTTGGGGTCGGGGCGGAAGTTCCGACGCAGCACTTGGTCTCCGAGGGTTAGCTTATGCGGAACCAGCTTCGCATTGTAGTATTTTGCCACATGTTCTTTTGTTGCTGCTAGCCTGATGGCTGCTAACTCTCGTCGTTCCTGTGCTAGCTCTAAGTCCAACAGGTGCGCCTCTTCGTTACTCTCTTCATTGCACATTGTGATCCGGTATGTTGGAGCTGTTGTCTCAATTGGAATTATTGCGTCGGTGCCGTATGTGAGTGCGAAGGGAGTTTCGCCTGTTGCTACCTTGAATGTGGTGCGGTGCGCCCATAACACCGTGTTGAGCTCATCGGCCCAATTGCCCTTCGCATCATCGAGGAGAGTGTGTAAACCGTGCAAAATTGCCTTGTTGGCCGATTCCGCTTGACCGTTGGCTTGGGGGTAAGCTACCGACGCGAACCTCGCAATGGTCCCCACTTGGTCACAAAAGTCTATGACCTCCGCACAGTCGAATTGTTTCCTGTGGTCGAATATGAGCGCATTTGGCACTCCAAAGCGTGCCAGGATGTTGTTTTTGAGGAAGCGAGTTACCTGTTGCGCGGTTATCGATGCTAGTGCTTCCGCTTCGATCCATTTGGTGAAGTAGTCCACCGCCACGATTATGTACTTTCGTTTTCCTTTAGCCGTTGGAAAGGGACCTAAGAGGTCCACTCCCCATTGCGCGAAGGGCCATGGGCTCTGATTGCCTTGGAGCTCGGTTGATGGCAGATGGTGCTGGCGGGCGTTCACTTGGCATTTGTGACATTGGTCCGCGTATTTCTTTGTGTCTTTTTTCACTTGCGGCCAATAATATCTGTGCAACAGGATGGTGCGTTCCATACTGTGCGCTCCCGTGTGCATTAAGCACAAACCTTCATGTAGATCGCGCACCATGTCGTGCGCCTCCTCTTGACCGATGCATTTCAGGTATACGCCAGAGTATGATCGGCGGTACAACTCTCCACCAATGAGCGTGCACCGGGCAGCTTTTGGTCTCAGGGTCCATGCTTCTTTATTATCTTCTGGCACCGCGCCATCCTATAGGTATTTTATGATCGGGGCTCTCCAGTCTTCTTCTTGCGTCATTTGCGTGGTGTGACCATGACGTCTTTGTGGATTTCCTCTTCCTCTTTCTGAACCGAGACTAGGCGTGTTGTTTCGAAGTCGGTGGCGGTTGCTAGCTTGGATAAAGCCACCCAAGGCAGGTGTTGGATCAGAGTTTACGCAACAAACTCAAGGATTGAAGTCCTTGGCTTTCGATGAACAGCAGGAAACAACAAACAAGCTTGAGACTCTTGTTTGGCACGAGCTAGGATGGAAACGAGAGGGAATCCTCACACCTGGGAGGATGCACAGTCGCTATGAGGTTACCTTCGAGTGACCGAGTGTGATTGCTCGATCAATAGGCAAAAGGTCAGCAAGTTTTGATCGCAACCAAAACCAATTTCAACTCACAACTCAAAACGTTGAGAATTTTGGGGATTTCTTCATAAATCGATTCTGAATGATACAAAACGAGTTTGAGGCCTTTTATAGGCTTACATAATTACAACCCCAAACATTCAATGTATAATTGTTGAAAATCTAGTCAGGGTGAAAAAGAAAAACTTTAGACAGAAGCAAAAGAAAGACAAACTGGAACTCGCTTAAAATTTCATGCCTTCAAATCCCATTGTGGAAAATGGCGAATTTCTAATAAGTAATAACCATATATTTATTTTTAAGTGGACTCGACATTGAGCTGAAAAAAAGTTAGTGGTTCCATGGTTCAATTATTAGTTCTCTAGACTATTGGTGAGTCGTGTATGGACCCGTTCATACTTGTGATTGAAATTCATAAAAATTGTATCCTAATTAGGGTTAGACGAAGAAGGCAAAGAACGAAATAAACAAAAGGGTTATGGAAGGCGAGTGAAAAATGAAACGAAGAGGAAGTAGATGATGGAAAGATTTTGTTCGATTCTTTTAGTTGACCGTCAATACAACAGTCAACCATTTTCACCGTAGCAATTTATTGACACTTGCTTATTTAGATGTCACATATTTTGTTACAGGTAGTTTGTAGAAGTTTGTTTAGTACCTCGTAAATGTACTAAATGAGATAGCAAAACATAATTGTTCAATGATTTTACAATAAAATAAAATTTGGGGTATCAAAATGTAAAATCTACATTATAATGACTAAGTTGTGATTTAACTATATTTGGGGTAGTTAATAGAAATTTTTTTAGTACCACATAAATGTATTAAAATAGCAAAACATAATTATTCAATGATTTTATCTTAGAATTAAATTTGGGTATCAAAATGTAAAATGTACCTTATAATAACTAAAGTTGTGATTTAATTAAATTTAAAGTATCAAAATTTAAATTTTTTAGCAACAGTAACCAAACTTCTACTTTATATATATTAATTTGATCAAATGTGATATTTTTCATATCTTTTTTTTGTGAGAATTTTTCATATCTTTATTACAATATTCATCATCTCATTGATTTGTATTACGCGAAAGTTCCGAAAGTGAACTTTTATGTAATAGTTTAATAAATGTAATACATTTCATAACCTGATTCTTTTATTAGACCACACATTATAGAATATTTTTGCAACACCGTTCTTTTAAAAAAAGTTCTATGATAGTTCCATAACTTGATTTTATTTCATATGAAGGGATGTATAATAAAATATCATTAGACCACACATTATAAAATATTTAGGTAACGACTTTCTATAATAGTTTTTTTACCTCCTACATCCAATTTTACCATAAACTCTGGATTGGTTAAGTTTGACATAATAGTTTAATCATCTGTTACTTTCATGTTACTTTCTAAAATTTTATTTTATTAGTAGACCACACATTATAAAATATTTATGTAACAACATTCCATAATAGTTATATATATTAAAATTTAATCAATGTTGTTTGCTATAACTTAATTTTATTATTCGATCACACATTATAAAAGATTTATGTAATAACATTATACAACTGTTAGATGAGTTTTCCTTAATAATTAATACACTACGTAAATTTTATAGACAAATAATCATTTTATACGTATCAATTAAAAATAATAATGTGTAAGCTCCATAATGATTAAACACCTCGTAAACCTTATATAGAAATAGTTATTTACTATGTATCACTTCACAAACGGATGGCACATGTTATTCGTAATGATTAAGGAATTACAGGAAACTTGCATACGTATCTTATCTGAATAATTTTGTGAATAATTTGATTTAAATCATTAATATTTTACCACGACGGAGCGCCGGCCAAAAAAACTAGTTAATGTTTAAATGTTAACAAGACTTGTTATATGATGATTGGTTATATGATAACTGATTAGCATTTAGCTTAAACGGATAGCGATCTAGAGTACTTCGTTTCCAAGATTTATACTGCTTGCCTTTTCTCTTCACATAGTTGTTGATGGCGGAGAAGGCAATTGTTTTTTGTCACTTAAGCCAAAAAACGAAGAAGCTGACTTGGAAATCAAGGATGGATTACCTGCTTTAATCGTTTGTTTCATTCTTTCTTTCCCGATATTTCCAAGTCAGCCAAGTTTGAAAGGCCATTCCATCATTTTCCCCTCTCACACATTGGAAATTGCTACAAAACTATCATGTTGGAATGTAGGTAGAAGAACCATAGTCCAATTCACAAGCTGCAGAGAAAGATGATGCAATCCACACCCTCAGGAAAGCAGCAGAAGCCACACGCAGTGCTGCTGCCATGTCCTGCACAAGGCCATATCAACCCATTTATGCAGCTAGCCAAGCTCTTACACCTCCAAGGTTTCCACATAACATTCGTCAACACCGAGCACAACCATAGGCGCCTGGTCCGGACCGGAGGGCCCGAAGCTGTGAAGGGTCTCCCTGATTTCCAGTTTCAGGCCATTCCTGATGGCTTGCCGCCTTCAGACATCGATGCCACTCAAGACCCTGCTGCACTTTGTTACGCGACGCAGAATTACTGCCTGGAACCCTTTCTGGAACTAATTGACAAATTGAAGTCATCTCCTGATGACATCCCACCTGTTTCTTGCATAGTATCAGATGGAGTGATGACTTTTGGGATTAGAGCTGCTGAAATTTTGGGGGTCCGGCATGCTACATTCTGGACTGCCTCAGCCTGTGGCTTCCTGGGATATTTGCAATTTGATGAACTCATTAGAAGAGGCATATCTCCTCTCAAAGGTCTCTCTTCTTCCCTTTTCCTCTTATATATACTCAATGGAACAATGAAAATCACAAACTACTAAGACAGTTAATCCTTTCACAAATAGAATTCATTGAGTTTGAACCCAAAAAAAAAAAAAAATTCATTTCTTGTGTGTTCACAGATGCCAACTTAGTGGATGGAACCCTTGAAAGTCCTCTAGGCTGGATTCTTGGAATGAGAAACATCCGACTGAGGGATCTGCCAAGCTTCGCAACGACGATGGATGTCGATGATGTAGCTTTCCATTTCGTCAGAACGGAAACCAGGAACTGCTTGAAATCATCCGGCGCAATCATCTTCAACACCTTCGATGCATTTGAAGAGCCCGCGCTAGAAGCAATCAGAACAAACTTTGGTGATCAGGTGTATAAAATTGGTCCACTCCACTTGCTTGGCAAGGAAATGTATGAACCCGAAACCGAATCCAAGTCGATTAGTCTGAATCTCTGGAAAGAAGACCTCAAATGTACGGAATGGCTCGACGAAAAAGAGCCTCAATCAGTTGTGTATGTGAACTATGGGAGCATGGCGGTTATGTCTGATGATCATTTGAAGGAATTTGCGTGGGGGCTTGCAGAAAGCAAACGCCCATTTCTCTGGATCATACGATCAGACATCGCAATGGGGAGTTCGGCTATCTTGCCGACAGAGTTTCTGGAGGAAATCAAAGGACGTGGGTGTCTCGCCGGTTGGTGCCTGCAGCAGGAAGTGCTTTCACATCCAGCTGTGGGCGTTTTTCTGACCCATTGCGGTTGGAACTCTACGATGGAGAGCGTCTCTGCTGGCGTTCCCATGATCTGCTGGCCATTTTACGCGGAACAACAGACTAACTGTAGATATGCTTGCACGGAATGGGGGATTGGTGTCGAGCTCAGTCAGGATGTGAAGAGGAATGAGGTTGTGGATGCCGTTGAAGAGATGATGAATGGAGAGGCAGGGAAGGTGATGAAGCATAAGGCTTTGGAGTGGCAAAAGAGAGCGAGGGAAGCCGTTGGTGTGCAAGGCTCGTCGTTCGAAAGTTTTATGCAATTTCTTCTCGATTATGATCACAAGAATAAACACAGGCTCGCGGGAAGTATTTAGCTTACATGTTTAGCGTATTTTAGTGGCGTGGAGAGAGAAAAGAAATAGTTAGAAATCATAAAGAAAAGCAAGTATTATATGTTTTCTCAATAACTTAGAAATTCCAGTTAAGCAATGTAGTCAAAATCGCGCTTTAAATCTTATAAACTTACGGTTTTACATTTCTAGGTCACAAAAATGCTTTTATCTATAATCTCCGTTTTTATAACTAATGTAGTTAAAAACTATGCTTTAAAGCTTAAAAACTTATGGTTTTACGTTTCTAGATCACCAAAACGCTTCTACGTAAAAACGCGCTTTTGACTACATTGCAGTTAAGAAAGACGATTTTATATTTTGAAAGTGCAGAGCTATCTTAAAACTCAGATAGCTATGCATTATATTTCTAAGTTCAGTCTACATTTTTGCTTCTCTTGTACTTGGTAGTTTCCATTTTACCGAATCATTCGACATTATCAAACAAAAATTGGAGAAAACCTTTATAAAAAAGAAGAAGAAAAACTAGCTCAAGGGAACGGATCAGGTCAGTAACCTTATGGTGAGTACTATGAGTAACCCGCCCACATCAGCATGAGATCAGCATCCTTTATCTCCTGGAAAGCCTTTAATTTTCCCATCATTAATCTTTGACGGACGATTTCTCACTCGTTTTAAGTCGAAATTTAATTTTTTTTGCACAGTTAGATCAGATTAATTGTGCTCTTCAAAATGATATCCACTTTGATATATTTTTCGAACAAAAAAAATTGAGCCATTTTATACCAGTCTATACCATATGGTATTAACTGGTATTGAAATAAGAGCATACCTATGGCTTGAAAAGCGTATCATGGTGGTATGACACAAACCAAATCTATAGGATGGTTGAATACATGATAGTAGAAGTATATTAATTGTCATTTACGACTTTTAATATTGTATACCATAAGATACCATAAGATACCACCCCGTACCAGGGTGGTATTGTATGGTATTGTGTGGTATTTTTTTGTCTTGTAATTTGTTCACCCAGAAATTTGTAGATCCAATAGATCATGATGAACTCGTCCCTGTTGTGCAAACGTTTTCAAAAACGAATTAAAAACGAAGAAGATACCATATGGTATGCAGTTGGTACCGAGAGGTCAGAATTTTTTTTCCTCAAAAAATATTGAAAATTGATCTCATTTTGTAGAGCACGATGAACTCGTTCCATCTGTGCAAAAAAAAAAAATCCGAGTTAAAACGAAAAAAATATGAGTCAATTAAGAAAGCTAGTGAAAATAAAAATGACCTTTAATTCTCCATCATTAGATCTGGATTTTCTAAATGAAGGGTCCAGATTTGGTTATTGATGGATGCATAACCCATGGTTATGCACCCTAACTTGAGCCCTAGCTCAAATTTAGAACTCCTCTAAGCATCAAACCCATTAGGGATGGGATTAGGTGCGGGTTAGCACCGTGATAACTAGCAAAAAACGCTACTAAAAACAACGAAATCACTACAGATTATTATAAAATCAATACAACATCTAAACTAAATCACTACTAATTCAAACTAGTAGTAATTTTTCCCTTGATTAGGATGGTGCTAACTCTTATACAATTAGCACCGTAACTCCTCCCAACACATTAACTCATTTAGATAACTTCTCCTAAATTCAAGAACCCCTTTAACTGAAACCATTACCACAATGACCCACATGTCCTCTGCCATTTGAACAACCCTTATTGGCTTACCATATATAATATTTTTTTTTGGTAATGGTGATATATTATTATTATTATTAAATAAATAAAAGAGTAAATGTAACATACAATACAAGAGCGTGATAAGGGGCAGTCACAGACAAATACATCAGCATTCCTACGAAAGAGATTTATGAAACTCTCAATCCTCAAAGCCTATATAGTTTCACAAACCCCCCAACTCATTTCTCTTATCCGTTAGTAGCTATAGGTCACCACCACTATGATGATAACTGAATAGTATCCACATATCCTCAAACACATAACTGCATCGAGTTTTATCATAGACTTATGTACCGTGCGGTGCCTAGCACTCAGGTCTCATTAAAATGCTAGGCAAGCCCTTGCTCGAACATGCTCACGCTTGCACAAAGAGAGTGGTGAAGAAATTTCTCTCTCTATTATCTCTCTAACTTCTTGCAAATGAAAGAGGTTCTCCCTTATATAGGCAAGACTATCTTGAATCGATGGTCTGATCCTCTTGTGTAGATCTCATCATATGGCTACAAATGTACACGTTATTCAAAATAAACTATACAATACAGATGGTCTGCCATCCAATGCTGGCACGTCCCCCAATATGCGGTTTGATGCGATGAAGCTCTGAATGCATGTTCCGCCATCAGGTTTTCTGATAGAACCAAGGAGTTGACTCTATCTAGGGATTGGGAATTAGGGATCAATTAGGGATTGATCCTCCTTCATAGAACTTAGAATTGGTGATGAGTGATGAGATTTAGAGAAGAAGGAAAAAAGGAGTAGGGCTTGGGTCGGGTTGGGCCAAACCCAAACCCGAACCCATGGGTTTATCTTTGAAAAAAACCCGGGGTAAAACCCACCGGGTTTGAAAACTCAAACCCAACCCAACCTGTTGGGTATCCGCGGGTTCATGGGTACCCACGGGTTTTGTCGTAAAAAATTTACAATTACAAGTTCTTATCAAAATTAAAGTCAAATATCAATCTCTCAATATAAATTATCCATATATAAATCACCATTCTAGAAAATTCAAGCAAATCACAAATTAACTATACAAATTGTTCAACACCAATCTAGAAAACTCATGAAAATTGAAGCAAATCACAAATTATCCATAAATAACATGTTTAATTGAAAGCTTATTTCTTTCAATTAAGTTTCTTTAGTCTCCACTCCATAACATCAACTTCATTCTACACAATTAAAAAGAAAAAATTAAATCACCGAAAAAAAAAGAAAAAATTAGACATGTCTCCACAAACATAAATAAGAATAGTTGTTTAGAATATTAAATATACCGAAAAAATTAATTATATGAGTGGGCGGGTACCTACGGGCCGGGTTTACCTAAACCCAAACCCAACCCAACCCGGTGAATAGTGAACGGGTTTAAACCCAAACCCGGCCCAAAACCCGTCAACACGGATTTTACCCGCGTTGACCGGGTTGGGTCGGGTGGGTACCCGTGGGTTCGGGTTTTGTTGCCATCCCTAGGCAGCAACTAGGTAAAGGGAAAAAGTGGAGTTCAGCTAGGGAGAGGGAAGAGAGAGAGAGATATCAAGACGTAATTAGGTTTATAATTCTGCTTAGTGGCATAGAATCCACTAGCTAACTATTTATATAATCCGCTAATTATCGAATGCTACCCCAAACATAATAACCAGCAAATAATCCCCCCAATAATGTTTAACAACTCATAACAAATAATAAATCGATAAAATGACCCAAAGTATGCAAAAGTCTATGTGTCCATCATCCCCGCCTCCTTGCGAACAACCTTGACCTCAAGGTTGAGCTCGCGATCACTTGGTCTCCTCCCTGTGATCAGTCACCCACTCGAACCCTGCCGCCTCTTCCTCGGCTTGGTCCTCCCAATGCCCTATGACCATCATCATTTCCGGCTTCGCACACTTGTGACCAACCGTGAACCGCTCATTGTAGTTGAAGCATTTGCCTTCCCTTCGCTTCTGATGGATCTCCGCCTGAGACAGTCGAACAAAGCCTTTTGGTGGAGCCCACGGTCCTGGCCGAGCCGTCGCTCTTATGCCGCTGCCCGCGCCAGTTGGCTGCCCCCACCACCACCAGCGTTGTTGCTCCCGCTGCCACTCGGCCTCTAGTAACGACCAATGGTGTTCCTCCAGTTGGCTATCTCCTCCTCCTTGTGACCTGCAAAAAGCAGCTTTTAAAGAGTCAGACTCAAAGACCTTGACTGCCGATGCAATCTCTGGCTTGAGCCCTGCCATGCACAACCCTACGCATGTCTCCTCGAGCACCCGTTTGCACTGGTTGCCCAACTTGAAGAACTCCGCCCTATACTCTGCCACAGTCCCGGTTTGTAGGAGCTTGGCCAATTGCTCTGGAGCCCACCCTTCCAACTTACCAAACTGGTATTAGAGCTCTTCTTGAAACCTCGGTCAGGCGATCAAGGTCCCCTGCTGAGCGTATGACCTCTCCAGTCATTCCCACCACTACAAAGCATCCCCCTCGAAATAACAGGACGCCAGGTGCGCCTTCCTCTCCTCCTTGGTGAGATGGTTCCGGAACCACCTGTTAGTTGCATGTAACCATAATCCTACATCCTCCTGGCCATTGAATTTTGGAAACTCAATGATAGATGGTTTAGCCCCGAACACAAGCCCAACTTCACCCTCATAACCCCGATAGTGCTCACCATACCTGCCCATGCTCGAAGGTCCCCTGTACTGGCTACGAAAACCTGACAGTTCTCGCCCATACCTCGATGCCTCCTCCTCAGCATCATGGCCGTCTGGAAAGTACTCTGGACCATCTCGCGGACCGCGCCCCATTTCCCATGTTATGCTAGGTGGGCGTCCCACCTCACGAGAAGCACTGAAGGTAGGCTGAGAAGCACTAGTCACCCCGTGGTATCCGCCCCCGTTCGTCGAGCCCCTACTATCGGCGGAGACCAGCATTTGGTCGGGTTGGTTGTGGACCAAACCGGTTGAAACAGGGACGGCTTGACCTGTTTGGTCCAGGTCATCGCTGTCTACCAGTCTCGGTTCCTCAAGGCGGCTCATCCAACCCCATTGCAGGTCGCCCCCAGTCCGATCCGCCTCCAGCTCCTCCCACGTTGGTCCCAGTGGACCCGAATTGTGACCATGAATCACATTATCGTAGCCCAGCTGCTTGGCCTTTCCTCGTAGGGTCTCCAACTCTTGGACCGTCGGAGTCGGCAACAGACCCGGGCCTGCGTGTGGGCCAAAAAAAACGTACCCCACACGGTCACTCCGCCCTAGGTTGGTCGTCGTCAGCATCAACTCCGGCCTTGGGGTTGGCTGCCCGCGCCCCGCTCCGCCGTCTGCGACCGTCTCGGCAATGGCGGCACCGATTTGATCGTCGGCGCCTAGCCTCGTCGGCTGCCCTGGCATGGCCGCCACCTTCGAACCCCGGTGGCCCTACCGGCGCCGCGGTTGCGGCCCCATCCTTACCGAGGAACAGCTGCTCCAACATCTCACGTATGAGACGAAACTCCTCGCTCATGGCTTCTTGGCCAGTGCCCATGCTTGCGACCGTCACATCCAGCTTGTCGACCGTCACCTCCACCTTGTCGATCTTGGCGCGCAACACCTATGTGTCAGTGAGATCTTCAAGGGTACCGTGGACCTGCGATCCCGAGCTCTTGTCCTGGGCCGTCTTTTCCTGGGCATCCTTCTCCGCAGCAGTCATGGATTTCGCCAGCACCATGGTTCGCTCGAGTTCCCCCAGTTAGAGTCGTTATAGACTCGTTGAGGCTCTGATACCAATATGATAGAACCTAGGAGTTGGCTCTATCTAGGGATTAGGAATTAGAGGATCAATTAGGGATTGATCCTCCTTAATAGAACTTAGAATTGGGGATGAGTGATGAGATTTAGAGAAGAAGGGAAAGAGGAGTAGAGCTGCGGCAACACCTAGGTAAAGGGAAAGAGGGGAGTTCGACTAGGGAGAGGGAAGAGATAGAGATCAAGACGTAGTTAGGTTTATAATTTTGCTTAGTGGCATAGAACCCACTAGCTAACTATTTATATAATCCGCTAATTACCGAATGCTACCCAAAAATCAAAACAAGCAAATAATCCCCCAAATAATGTTTAAAAACTCATAACAAATAATAAACCGATATAACAATCCAAAGTATGCAAAAGTCTATTTTTCCATCATTTTCTTCGTGACATTCCCTCGCACCTAATACTGTGAAGTCCCTATCGCGACGTATTGACAAAGATAGTGTTTCGTAGCCCCGACCATCTACCAAGTATGATGTGCACATTGGGTAGATGCCATGGATTTTAAGCCAAATCTGTGAGACTGATGGACTTTAAGGGTCCAAATCAATGTATCCCATGGACTTGCAAAAACGAAATATGGATGCGAGATTTTGAATATGGTCACAATTTCGTGAGCCCCGTGATAATAATTAGTTATATATCCTCTTGTCTCAAGAATATAAAATAAATAAATAAATAAATAAGGATAGTAAGGTAATTTACATACTAAGTTACAAATTGGATTGAAAAACGGTGCGGTCTGGTTCAGACGGACCAAATATACCCAGACCAAGAGGTTCGAGTATAGACCACAAACCAGATAACAAAGCATATGGTCTAGACCAAACTAGGCATGTGCGGTCTGGTCCGGTACAGTGTGGTCTAGATAGAACACAATGAATGAAATATGAATAATTTGATTAGTTAACCACACAAAATATTAAACCAAATATTCATCGGGGAAAAAATTGAACCAATAGCCACAATCTTTTTTTGGCCTTAAAACATAATTTCCAGCATGCATGAATAATTTTGACATCATAAATCTCAGTAAACATCAAAGATAAAAAAGTTAAAGCATCTCGACTTGCACCATAACGTCATAAACATTAACATAATGTCATATGGAGAAACAATCGTCTTTATTCTCTAGTGAAATGTGGTTGTGAATGAAGGAGGAGACGAGATTCTCGAAATTAAGATTGAGACTTGGGTATCATTGTGGGAGTTGGGAAAGTGATCGAGTGGGCTACTAACACACATTGACAAGTCGGTTGGATCCACTATTTGGTCTGGAAAACCGCGGTCTAGACCAGACCAAGAGATTAAAGCATCATATGATGCAGACCATGGACCAGATCCAAACATACTTAACGGTCTATGGTTCGAACCAAACTGTATAATCCAGTTTGGACCATGATTTTTCAAACGGTCTGATCTATTTTTCAAGCACTAGCTACAAAACTCAAATCCATGAACAAAATGCATCAAACAAACATAAATCATAATTTTCCAAATTCATCACAAATCCAAGAAGTTTTTTTTTTATTTTACAATCAAATCCAAGAATTTCTAAAACCCAAATATTGCCCAAAATTCATCCCAAATAAAAAATTTCCAAAACCCATGTTTTGACCCAAAAACTTCATGCCTCTAATTCCGTGAAACAAATGATCTCTAAGTCTTTCTCACTAACACTACCATGGAGATTCGGGCTGGGAAACGGTGCGATCTGGTCCAGACCAGACCATATATACGGTCTACGGTCTAGACCGAGAGGCTAAAGTATAGACCACAAATCAGACCACAGACTATACGGTCCGGTCCAGATCACGCCTGTGCGGTCTGGTTCGGTCTGGTCTGGTCCAGATAGACCACACTCAACGAAAAATGAATAATTTGTTTAGTCAACCACACAAAAAATTGAACCAATAACCAAGAAAAATAATTGTTCTTTGCCTTAAAACATTAATCCTAACATGCAGAAATAATTTTGATACTCTAAATCTTAGTACATAACAAAGATACAAAGTAAAAGCATCCCAGCTTGCACCATAACGCCATAAACATTAACATAATGTCATATGGAGACACGATTATCTCTACTCTCTGGTTAAATGTGGTTGTGAATGAAGGAGGGAAGAGATTCACAAAATTAATTGGTTGAGACTTGGGTGTCGTTGTGGGAGTTTGGAGAGTGGTCGAATGGGCTGTTAACACATATTAACAAGTCAGTTGGGTCCACGGTTTGGTCCGGTAAACCGCGGTCTAGACCAGACCAGACCAAGAGATCAAATCATAAAATAATACAGACCATGGACCAGACCAGACCATACTTCACGGTCTACGATCTGGACCAAACTATACGGTACGGTTTGGACCACGGTTTTTCTAACGGTCTGGTCTATTTTCCCAGCCCTAATGGAGATGGTCTTATAGTTATAGAAACTAGAAGTAAATCCATGTACTGCCTGGTTTGCTCACATCGAATCTGATTTTCTTCATTCAACAATTGTGTACGCGGTCCACGCGGACGTCATGTCGTGAACTCTATAAAATTCTCAAAGTAAGACTGACCTATATGAATCGCCACACTTTCCCTTCTCTTATCACTTACTGCTACCCACTTTGTTGACCAATACTGCTGAAAAGTGAAAACTCAACAAAAGTCAACCTTCCCTTTAGTAATCAAATCATCTTTAACTTCACGATTGCTGGAGACTCTTCATCATTTTGCAGGGGAGAAGTCCAAATTCAATTTACAACCAGTAAGCAGTGAGAAGATCATGAGGTCTACACCTACAACAAATCAGCAGCAGCAGCAGAAGCCACATGCTGTGATACTGCCATTCCCAGCTCAAGGCCATGTCAACCCACTAATGCAACTAGCCAAGCTCTTACATTCCAAAGGCTTCCACATCACCTTCGTCAACACCGAGCACAACCACAGGCGCCTGGTCCGAACCAGAGGCCCTGAATCCGTCAAGGGTCTCCCCGATTTCCAGTTTCGAGCGATCCCCGATGGGCTGCCGCCGTCGGACAAGGATGCCACTCAAGACCCTCCTGCCATTTCTCACGCCACGCAGAACTACTGCCTGCAACCATTCATGGAGCTGATGGGAAAGCTCAATTCAACTAGCTCTGCGGGATTTCCTCCAGTTACATGTATGGTTTCAGATGGAATCATGACCTTAGGGATCAAAGCTGCCGAATTGTTGGGGATCCCCCACGCTACCTTCTGGACTGCCTCGGTTTGTGGGCTCATGGGTTATTTGCAGTTTGGTGAGCTCATTGGAAGAGGCATATCTCCTCTCAAAGGTACTTTACTCTCTGCTTTTCCCCCTCTCCTCCGTCAATGAGTTTGCTTATTGATTTACACTATCTACATATGTTGTTCTCAGAGGCCAATTTCACGGATGGAACACTTGAGATGCCTTTGGAATGGATTCAAGGAATGAACAATATCCGTCTGAGGGATCTACCAAGCTTCGCAACAACGACTGATGCGGAAGATATAATGTTCAATCACCTGAAAACTGAAGCAGAGAACTCGATGAAATCGAACGCGATTATCTTCAACACTTTCGACGCATTTGAGGAACAAGTGCTAGCCGCTATTAGGACCAAGTTTCCTCGTGAGATCTACACAATCGGTCCACTCCACTTGCTTGGTAACGCGATGTCGGAGCCCAAAAGCACTGAAACTAGCTCCATCAGTTCAAACTTCTGGAAAGAAGACCGTGAGTGTACGAAATGGCTCGATGGAAGAGAGCCGCAGTCGGTCGTTTATGTCAACTACGGAAGCGTGACAGTCATGTCCGAAGAGCACATGAAGGAGTTCGCGTGGGGGCTCGCAGAGAGCAAGCGCCCGTTTCTTTGGATTGTGAGAGGAGACGTTGCAATGGGGGATTCAGCAATGTTACCACCGGAGTTTCTGAAGGAAATCGAGGGTCGTGGGTGCTTAGCTAGTTGGTGCACGCAGCAGGAAGTGCTCTCGCATCCTGCTGTGGGCGCTTTCCTGACACATTGTGGATGGAATTCGGTGATGGAGAGTGTCTCGGCTGGCGTCCCTATGATATGTTGGCCCTTTTTCGCGGAACAGCAGACGAACTGCAGATATGCTTGCAGCGAGTGGGGGATTGGGGTGGAGCTGAGCCACGATGTGAAGAGGAATGAGGTTGTGGATGCGATTGAGGAGATGATGAGTGGAGAGGAAGGGAAGGCGATGAAGCGTAAGGCCCTGGAGTGGCGAAAGAAAGCGAGGGAAGCTGTTGGAGTTGAAGGGTCTTCCTTGAATAATTTCATGAGATTCGTTGAAGATCATAGTCATTGATACAGAAGGGCACGAGTGTGAAGAGAGCATAATCCTTGTGTTAATTATGTCTTTGCATTCTGATATCATTGTAATTTGATATGAGTAGTGCCTGCCCGCCCAGAGAAGGGAATCAACTCTATCTCACTTTCTTTTATACATGAAACGTGGGTACGCTTTATTGCCCTAATTTTTCAGTTACTGTTTCAATTCCTGTCGTTTTGTGACATTGATGAAAGAGCTCCGCCCAAAATTTTCCCCGTTCTCCCTCATCCAGCACAACAGTGCCTTCTGTTCTCCACCAGCTGCCCATGCCTTCCCTTCGCAACCGTACCACCAAAATCCGCAGCTGCATCCCTTCGCGCCGCTACCCAAAATCCGCAGAAGCATGCCTTTCCTCTGTCGTTATCCAACTATTCGGGTCTTCGTTGTTGCTCACACACGCCACCTCACGTTCAGACACGCCAACGCCAATGAATCAGTCAGTTCAGCTCTACCTCCTCTCACTCTACCCCCCCCCCCCCTCTACAAATCCATATCTCCCAGTTGTGTCGCCTTAGTGTTGGACACAATCGCCTATGATGATGAGCTCTTATTTCTGTGTTCTTTGTCATATTTTGAATTTCACCTTCTGATTTTGGACTCTCGCCGCAGAGCACGCAGGTAGCAATGAAGATTATGATGATATGGTTTCGTCGAGTTCGTACTCGAGCCCTAGCCATGGGTAGGGACAACAGAAACCGGTGGTGGTGGTGATGGAACAGCAGGAGACGAGGCGGGAGTTGGTGGAAGCGCCAATGTTGAAATTGGAAGAGGGAAGAAGCTCGACGGCAGCAGAAAGAAAAAGAAAAGACAAGGAGAGGTGTGCAGTTTCATTTTGATTGCTGCTGAAGTTGGAAGAGATACGACTCCCTGGCTGGAGAAAAGTCGGATGCCGGTGGTGAAGTCTTTTCTTGACTTTTGCATTCACTGTGGATCTTCCTTCCTACCGCCACCCCCCAAAAAAATGATCCTGCTTCTCACTTTTCTTGATTTTCCCTACTTCATTACCATATTATGGTTTCGTAATATCTACCACTGGAGGTGGAAGTACCAGCTTCTATGAAGGTCAATAACTGGTAGCTTGCTTGGTTCACTCCTCTTTCTCTTTTGTTGTCATATGTTCCAGTTTCAGAATATGTTCTAAAGAGATTCATAGTTAACAATGGCCTTTCTGTCACTGATTCCTAGATAAAAGGAGATCATGATCTTATTATTAGTGTTTTTTTTTATACAGAAAGGATGATTCTTGAGGGGGTCTGATGCTTCTTTCTGAGGCAAAAGAAAATCATGTTGCACCCATCCTCCTCATGTACAAATACATAATTGGTAAGCTTGAGGGAACTGCTATCTTCATTTTCTATGTGTCGCGGGTACTGCAATATTGAGTTTGAACATTTGCTCTCATTCTTGATCATTTTAATATTATATTATGAACGTGATTTTGGGAGACAGATGATGTTTGTTAGTTTGATCACAATTTCATAATTTTAATAGCAAGAGGTTCTGGTTTTCCCTCATGCTGTTTTTGCAGGGGTCAAACTAAGGTGTTAAATTATGGAATGGGAACTGTAGCCATATGCAATATACATATTTAGTCAGCTTGCTTGGTGAGTATGAGGAAATACTCAAATGTCAAATATGTAGATGTTTGGACACATTTTCCTGATTACTTTGATTAGTTTGCCTTGCTTTTCATTTAGTCTCTGCTATTTATATTTGCTTATTCAAACTATCATATAGAAAGGGAATTGTATTTCTCACTTGCTTCTTTTAGTCAGTTCGACCACTTCTTTGATTACGTTTGTCAAGGGCTTAGTTACTTTTTTACAATCTTCAATTGTGCTTAAGTATGGGTTTTGAGATTTCTAAATTTTGATTGTTCTTCTCCCAGCTGTAATTTACTGCCCTGTTGCTTTCACAGTGCAACACCTACGAATCGACAAGGCTGTGACTCTAGGAAAGACTACTGTGGAGTGCAGCCTGCCCTCTGCTTTGGACCCTAACCTTGGACGCTCTAGATCTCAACCAAGGTGGTGATAATTGCTGCCATGCTGCTAAGGCTGTGGATTGAATTTTTACACTGGATACTGAGTGTTTTTTGTTTGTGTTCTTATCTTAGTCATAGTCTTCACGCAACATCGGAGGAATTCATGAGGTGGTAGAAAGATGGGGAATGTCGATTCCTCAAAGTGTGTGCTTGCTGCCTCTATTTGATGATCGTGAAAACAACCGAATATGTTGTGAATGAGCTTTTTCCTTTGGCTTTGAAGTTCAATTTTTTAGTGGCTTCAATTTGTTGTTGGTTCTGGTGGCTGTTGTGCTTCATTATTGAGATAAAAACTCTCCAGCATGAACTCCATGAAAAGTTCATCTTCCGATACCATGGTCATTACTCTCTAGAGATAAAAACTCTAGCAATACTTGAATCTCTTTCTGTACTTTCAATTTTGGGGGAAATTACTTACAAGCTAAGCCATTCATGAACTAAATTCTTCACTAGAGAAACAGTAACATATCTTTGTTTCAGTGTGCTAATGCAAACTAGATTGGCAAGGAAAACAGAAAACTTAAGGTGACTTGTGTTTAATATCATACGCTTTCGCTATGAGCTATGAGCCTGTAGCTTCACATGGTTACTAGAGTATGAGATCAGTTTCATGCTAGCCATTGTTCTTATTCAATTTTTGGTGTTTCTTGAGCTTGAATTCACCATCTTGGTCTCTGCAGTTTCAGTTTGCAGATAGGAATTAAGAGTTTCGTCTAGCAAGTTAGGGTGGCAAGAACAAATGTCAAGGTGACAAATGACAATAGTTGTACCTTCCTTTTTTTATGAGGCTTAGCTGCGCAAGTTCTTTTTTTATTGTTCTTTATTGTAAACGAGTTGGGGTTTAGGTGAAAGATAGTATAGATGTAGAAGAACAGGTTCCCAAGATCATATGTTTGGTCATCAATGTACATCCCACTAGGAATAGCATGAGTGTCTTCAATTATATTTTAGGTGTTCCATTAGCCCTTAAAGTTTTCGGTCATTCTCTTATGGAAGAAGCAAATGAGTATTTGAATCCATGCTTCCAAAGATAGAACGCATTCCCGATGAAAGAATTCACGACTCTCTGAAAATCAGTTTTGATGGGCTGAATGATTAAGCGAAGGATATATTTTAAATTTTAATTATCATGTTTGATGTCTCTCCCTTCCCACAACCTCTCTCCCTTTCAATCAACTCCATGTTCTGTTTAGATTATTATTTAGTTCATAGAACTTCAATTGACTAATGTGTTTTTGTTTTTCAGCAATAGCATTCCAAATTGAGAGAGTACTAAAGCTCTTGGTTCATTCGAGGTTCTTCACCAATGCCAGTAGCCAGTAGGTTTGGTTAGCAAGCTTTGGGTCTGCATTTCCCTCTCCGAATCAAGCTTTGGTTTGGATTCAAGAAGATAGTCAGAGGTGAAGGAGAATTGAGGAAATCGGGGGGAATCGAACCTCTTGATTCTTTTGTAACGAATCAATTGGGTGAATTGAAGGTGAAATGGTGTTGTAATGTGGGTTCTGTTTCTGTCAAAATGTTTGTATCCCTTCTAAATTCTCATCCATCATCTTTGCATGCTTTCTGTATTCTTCATCCGCTCACAAATTCACCCCAAAATCTGAATTACCATTCCACTGATAATTATTCAGTTATGAATATATTATTTTTAAAGATGTCAAATACGATTAAATATCCTACGACGTAGCCGTGGGTATTGATTCTAGTTATAAATAATCATCAACCGTCATCTTTGGTCAATTCTGCCGTTTTAAACCCACCGGCACCACCACACTAGCCCCAAGCACATCGTCAGAGGGCTGGTTGAAGATGGCCGCAATGTTCACGTATCTCAGAATTGCAAACATCGTCTTCGATTTAGCACTCACCTCCAGAATCAACTTTCAATAAGCTGTTTTATGACTTATGAACATAAGGAAGAAAATGGCGTATATAACATAAAAGGCTTGCTGTTAACTATGACTAGAATCAATACCCGCGGCTACGCCGCAGGGATTAAAATTGCAGTAGGATGATCTTTTGGTGGCCAATTTAGGTAAGACCAAGCTGGGGTTCGTTGTGCTACTGCCAATGGTGTGAGTTTAAAAGTTTTGAAAGTGTTAGCAAGAGACTTATGTATCATGATTCATGAGTTTCATAGGTAATCAAATATGGTGCTTCTGTCAACATACCTGTCACCCAAGGTAAATAAAGCAGGTAAGAGGGGAAAAAGAGGAAGTACATAGTTCGTATGCAAGCAAATCTCAATGTTAAGCTTCACTTCTAGTAGCCAGAACTGTTTTTCAAATTTAAGCTTCACTTCTAGTGTTGCAGCTTTCTGGTAAACCTAGTATAAGTTTTATGAAAGGTTAAAATATCATTAAATGTATCGATTATATCAAATCAAGGAGATAAAGTAGACATGATAGTATGATACTTCTATCTGCTGTTAATTTTTTATCCTAAAGAAACATAAATGTGAAGACTAGGCCACCAACACACTTAACAAATGCCAACACAAAGAACATCCTTGATCTTGTTAACTCCTCCACCTCTGTTAATTGTGCATTGACAAACAGAACAGCGAACTTCCAGAAAGCAAGAACCGCAAATGTTTAGCAGCTTAAGAGTAATGATTACAAAGCAGGTAAGACAGTGTAAAAGACAAAAAGAAAAAAGAATGCAAGGTGTGCATTCCTCGACTAACAACACCAACTTACTTGTTCACATCTGGATGATAGCTCCTTGCAAGCTACCAAATTCCGATAAGCTGACACCAAAGAGAAAATCTTTTAAAGTCACTTTACGAACCACTAGGGATGATAAGGCTAGAACAAATAGGATTGTGCAGAAAGAATAGCACTTCAACCAACCATTTGGAACACCAGAAAATGATACCAAAAATTTCTCACCACCTACTGCATAATCCTTTGAGGAATTCATTTCAAAAACATTTAGACCATCGCTTCATAGCACTTCAGCAAAAATTGCAAAACGATAGATTATGCTTTCCGGGACCGGTTACAATAACAACACCCATTGTGTTGTTATTGTAACAACATTAGTCCCCAACCAATAGGAAGCTAGGATTGTGATGACTTTTTATTAAATAAGTTGACCTAGTGTAAAATCAAAGCAGGGGTATAATTGTCATTATGAAAAATTTATTTAAATAAAATAAATAAATAAATAAAAATAAATAATTTTTTTTATTTTCTGCCCAAAAATTTGGTCGCCGGAATTCTGCCACCGGTCGCCGGAATTCTGCCACCGGTCGCCGGAAAATGGTCGCTGGTCACCGGAATATGCTTTTTGTCGCCGGAATATGCTATTTGTGGCCGGAATATGCTTATCGGCGGAATATGCTTACCGGCGTCGGAATCTAGTCATCGGGGCCGGAATATGCCTATCGGCGTCGGAATCTGCTCACTGACGGTCACCGGAGTTCGGTCAACGAACTTCGTTCACCGGTCAACGATCACCGGATGTTATGGTTAGCATTGTGAGATTTATGGTTTGGTTTCTCATATTTTTTTATGCCTTTTATGGTTTGCTTTATCGTGTTTGTGGTTTGCATTGAGAAGTTTCTGGTTTGCTTTCAAAAACTTTGTGGTTTGCATTGTGAGGTTTCTAGTTTGTTTTAATATATTTGTGGTCTACATTAGGACGTTTCTGGTTTGCTTTTTTGTGGTTTGATTTACTGTGTTTGTGGTTTGCATTAGGAGGTTTCTGGTGTGCTTTTGCAAATGTTGTGGTTTGCTTTGTGAGGTTTGTGGTTTGTTTTAGGAGATTTGTTGTATGTATTAGGAGGTTTCTGGTTTGCATTAAGAAGTTTCTGGTGTGCTTTCGAAACTTTTGTGGTTTGCTTTGCGAGGTTTCTGGTTTGTTTTAATAGATTTGTGGTTTGCTTTGCGAGGTTTCTGGTTTGTTTTAATATATTTGTGGTCTGCATTAGGACGTTTTTTATTTGCTTTACCGTGATTGTGGTTTGCATTAGGGGGTTTGTGGTGTGCTTTTCAAATATTTATGGTTTGCTTTGTGAGATTTTTGGTTTGTTTTAGGGAATTTGTGACATGCATTGGGATGTTTCGAGTATGTTTTTTGTGTTTTGTATTATCGTATTTATTGTCTGCATCAATAGGTTTTTAATGTACTTTGTGAGAAAAAGAATAATTAATTAACAAAACATGAATTCATTCTTCTCCATCTCCTGGCACTACTACATCTATTTTAAATTATTAACTCTTCCATCCACGCGGTCGTCTCCTTCCTCCACTCCAAGGGCATCCACCACAAGGACTTCCCCCGCATCTTCGGGATGTGCCCTCAGATCCTCACCTCCCACATCCCCACCGCAATCTCCCCTGTCTTCTCCTTCCTCAACAAAGACCTCGGCGTCCCCGACAATCAATTCTAACGAGTAATCAACAAATGCCCCCGCCTATTGACCAGCAGCGTCGCCGATCAGCTCCGCCCTTGCCTCGATTACCTGAAAGGATTAGGGTTCCGCGATCTGGAATCGCTCGCCTACCACGATCCCGTGTTGCTGGTTTCGAGCGTGGAGAACACGCTGGTCCCGAAGTTGAAGTACATTGAGAGCCTGGGGATGACGGCGGAGGAGAATGCAGAGGAATAGGAAATCCGGAATCCGGAGGAGATAGCAGAGCACAACACTCTTATTTACTAGCATCATCGCCTTTGCCCCTCCGTTCCAATTTCGAATTCAAATTCCTTAACCCTCCTTCCCACCGCTATCGCCTTCCTTCCTTCCTCCTCCTTCTGCATCTAGCTTCCCATCAAGTTACAATACACCACTGTTCTTCTCGATCCTCCTCCAAACTTCCTCCCCGAAAACCCTAACCGTCGCGCCATCCAATGACAGGTGTCGTCCCGCCGCTGGGATCCGGCCGTGACCTCTCGAACCCCCTTGCCGACGGTATCTCTAATCTCCGCTTCTCCAACCACAGTGACCACCTCCTCGTCTCCTCCTGGGACAAGGTAACAATTCACCTGACACTCTCGGTGATGATAAGGAGATGGCGGCGTGGCTTTGAGCGGGAGAGAGGCGGCTAGTGCGCTGGCAGATAGATCTGAACGCCGTTGTTGCTGGGAGGGAGAGATAATCGGCGCTACGGAGGAAACTTATAATTTATTTAATTATTTTAATTTTGTTATTTCTTAGCTCTTTTACCTTTTCACCCCTCCGAAAATTGATGTTAGTATAACAACACTTTAAGTGTTGTTATACTATCCGAACCCATGCTTTCCTTTTCAGTCCAATTTCAACATAGTCATTGAATAATTACTACACTGTTCTTCGAGATGGAGGCACTTCAAAGGTTAATCTTCCATTTATACAGACTATAGTGGTCGTGCATGCTCTAGCAACTCCAAATGCTACAGAGATCACAACTTCTCTGCTGACAACCTGTTCCAACTCCAATCATGAAGTTCATGCAAGTAGTTATGCATTTAATGCCTTTCTACTCCCTATTAGATGTACTCCATTCAAAGGGATTTCCTATAATCTGACAACTTCTCATTAGGCTGCCTAGTCTGTATGGCTACAACAGCGCTATAGTAATACTAACTATACATTTGACTGTTTAGGATTGCCAGAAAGAAACTCAAAATCAATAATGATATTCATCATTAGAGAGAAAACACTAGAGGATTCACATACCACTTTTAATCTCGGATTTAGTTTCATTCTTTGACTCTCCAAGTACAGAATATAAGTCCTGTAAAAGTGAAGACGTTATAAGCATCTGTCATAATGAGTGAAGAGAGGTTATCAAGTACAAAATTAACTAAACAAATAATTAAAAGAATCAGCTGACCACTAATTTTCAAGGATGACAGACTATTTACAGAAGACACTCACAGCATCTGCTCTAACTATGAACCTTGACCCCCTATGTCGATGCAACGGTTTGGATGGTCCCATAAAAGATATCATATGCAAGGAATCACATGACAAGAAACTCAAACTTGGCGCTACTAGATAGCTCATCCTGTTGTCTAGGCTACATAATTATTTGAATTGCAGTAAATTAAAACAAAGAAGAGTACACTGACTATCTTCCACGAGCTTTTTTCTAAAAATGATCTTTTCTGTAAAAGAAAGAAAGTGTTGAGCACATACCTATAGTGGCACATCACAATTCTGTTTCTCATGAATGACCTCGGCATAAGCTGAGGACGTGTACCCCATTGACCAAGGGATGTGCTTCCGCAATGAATGATGGCCATTTAATAGACTAACAAGAAGGAGGATCTGAATGGCCCTTGACAAGATGAATACAGCAAAAGATGAATAACATCTAACCAAGTTAAACAGTTTAAGAGAGAATTCAACCATAATAAACAATTCCATTAGTAAGACCATAACACCACAGATGTATTGATTAACATCCAGAAGTTGGTAGTTCCTAGACACCTCAGCTTCCATAAAGCCTCACTCCTACATTTTTACATCAAAACTCAAAGTTCCCTTACACTATCACCTACCACCTTATCAATTCTCCTGTTTTCCGTGACACGACAATTGAACTCCAGAAAGTCAAAGACAACTCTTGTTGGGGTTCAACGAGAAAAAACCTCCTTCGATTGAGAGTGGTCAAGATTCAAAACATAATTGTCCAATCAAAACACAATTGCCAGCAGGCATACTAATATCACTGTTAGGTTGCTCCCAACAATCGCAGAAGCAGAGTGTTTTACTGAATTGATGACAAGAACGAAGCAGCCAATAAAGAGATTTCACAAATTAATCGCAGTAACAAATGAATGGAAGACACCAAAGCAAAACTTACCCAGAACGAAAGGGATAGAAATGACAATTTTTCCCTCTGAGGGAACAGAAATTGGGAGAAAGGGGGAGCATTTCAATGAAAAACGAACAAACATACCTGCATCTTGGTTGTGGTATGGTCACCTGAAGCCACAATCTTCACTTCGCTCCGTCGGATAAAAAGAAGGAGAGAGATAGAAGAGCCAGAGAGAACGACACGTTTGCAAGCATGGGTAAGAACTTAGAAGCACATACGAGTACGACTACTACGAATTTGGAGGATGAGGCTGGAGTTAGGTGCCCTAGAACCTCCCTAGTTGGAGAAGAAATACTAAAGTACAAAACAAAACCCTCTTTAGTTTCAGGTCCCCTGCGTTCCGAGATCTTCGCAGGAAGAATACATCCTAGCTCATCCACCGTTGGATCCATCTCTGTGGCCCAAATAGGGGGTCCAATGATTCGGGTATAGTCATTATATTCACCCCACCCATACACTATTTTTTGGTCGGATCGCACCCACACTTTGGTTTTGAATATACTAAATTCAAACTTACCCAAAGAAATTGGAACTCTATAGTTTGCTTATGAATGGATTGGGTCGAGTGAACTATATTTTTAAGTAAAAACTCAACCCAACACTAAAAGTACATTATAACTAATTAAAATTTTAAGCAAATAAACATTTATAAAAAATAAACTAAAATTGTTGAACATTATACGTTAACGCATCCATAATATGCTATTCTTCTAAAATGATATACACTAAATAAACATGAATCATAGTCTATATAAAATACATATAATAATGATAAAAATATATAATTCTCCGCACAAAAATATTTGTATACGCCATAAATATATTCTGGATACAAACATTTAGGACAATAGTTGTAACATAGGTTGGGTCAAGTATCTAGGGGTTGCATAACTCAAGAGAGGTGGGATCCACGGAAGAAATCCATCCCCCAACCTTAAACTTTAATTTTAGCGATATATATATATATATATATATATATATATATATATCGGTGAATTGGGTCAACATGAACGGATGGGTGGGGTAACGATTATTTTTGTTCTTCCTATAGGGTAAAATATGGCTTCCAAACTACTATATTTGAGTAGGTACCTAGTTAGAGGGTCATATATCCAACTCATCATCAAATTATGGTACCGTTGACAAATCTACCAATGTTCCTAATACTTTGAGTTAATGTATTTAGAGGTGTAAAAAAGTGCATGAATCAAATTATGAGAACCGCGGTTCAATAGTAAAAGAAAGTTTAGGATTGAGGATTGTATCATCATTGTCATTGGTCTGATTTGATCTAGTACAAATATAAATTTGATTTATTTTTTACTATTTGTAAAATTCATGATACGAAGACTGAACTACATTATAATCGATTTGGTATGAGTCGATCCGTCGATCTGGTCTGGTGTGGACCAAACCGAATAACATGTTCTCCTCACTCCCCCCGCCTTCCCAAGCCACATCTTCCTTTGACTAAATATGCTCCCTTAAGGAACCTATGCTTCTTAGAAGCCTTTAACATATTGTCTTCCTCTACTGGAATATATGGAGGCGAGAAATGAATTTGTTTTTCAAAAGTATAATTCATCGACCCCGAATATATGTATGCAAACATCCAGGGACTTCATTGACTAGACGTCATGTCTGAGGTCATCCCCCTCCTCAATCCATATTGTTATAGTCAGCTAAGTGGGCCCAACTTCATCATACTCCATTGCCAAGCAATCATCCAATAATGGTGATTCACTATGATTTGTTGTTCTTAAGCAACTCTCAATCGGCGACATATGGTGTTGTGGAAATTAAACACCATGAACAAGTGTGTGATGGGTGTGCTAATACAATCATTTGTTCTAGCCTTGATTGAAGCTGAAACAAATGCCCTTTTGGAAGGTCACAAACTAGCTCGGGAATATGGTTATGATTTTGTGGTCCAATCTAAGTGTCGCATTTTGGTTCATGCATGATCTCAAGATTTCTCGAAGTGTCCATGGAGGTGTATAGATAGGAGAGGGTTAGTGGCCTCCATCCTTATAACGAATGTTCACATTAAGGTTGTTTCTAGGAAGGATAATGCTTCATTTGTTAGCCACCAAAGTGGCCAAATTAGAAGGATTGATAGATATCAAATTAAAGCAAGTTCAACTACTCATATATTTATGTGATGCTTTTACGTTGAAGTTCATGATTATAAAATATTTTCGAATCGTCCAAAGGTTGGTTGATCGTTTTATAATTCATGAAGATTATTGTGGTAAATTGATGTGCTTGGTTAGATATACTTAGTATATCCAAATATTGCAAGTATATATAATTTGAGTATGTGGATCACCAATTATGTGAAATCATTTAAGCATCAATTACGTTTATTTATTGGATATATTGTTCTTTTGCCCAAAGGTAATATATAGCTTATGTCCATGCTTCTCAATCTGTATTATAGATTATGCTTACTGCTCAAGGCATAAATGTGTAAGCTCATGTTATATATTTATAGCCTCTGTTTATGTTTCTCTTCACTCGCAAGGCACGCATGTTGTTAAGTTTAACGGACTCAATTTCTCTGAATGCTCTTAGGATGTTCAATTTCACCTCAGTGTCCTAGATTTTGATTTGACACTCTTAAGTGAGAAAATTGTTGCTCTTACTGCACTAGCAGTGTTGAGGAGAAGTCTTTCCATAAGGCTTAAGAAAGATCCAACAGGTTGAGCCTAATGTTTATGCGAATTACTATAGCAAACACCAGTAAGTTATCTTTCAATAATAAGGAGCAATTGTCCCTTATATAGATTGTTTATTAATCTACTATAACTTGAAGATACCATATTCTCACGAATTCCTGCATTTATTTGAGTGATTCACAAACGGCGAACTAAAAGTGCTAAGGAATTTATGGATTCCATGAAAATAAACGCTCAATTTGAGTCTGCTGAAATCGCTTGTTTTGACATTAATGGGTATGCTAACCACCATGAAGTTTGATGGTTCTCGTACCATGCATGAGCATATTGTCAAAATGACGAATATTGAAGCAAGACTAAAGACCATGGGTATGGAAGTGAATAAAAATTTCCAAGTAATGTTCATCCTTAATTCCTTACCTCCAAAGTAGGGCACATTTCACGTGCATTATAATACTCTGTAGGATAAATGGAATGTGCATGAATTACAAAAAATGCTCATTCAAGAGGAAAGCGAGGCTTAAGATACTAAGAAGTCATACTACCAATCCTTGTACAGTTATTGATGCTTTTTATAAACTAAAGCTTGATACCTTATTCGTTGAGACTCTCTTAACCTTGAATCTTAATGTTGATACTATATGTGGTTTGTTTGATGAATTCTTTGCTTATTTGTGGCATAGACATTTAGATCACATATCCAAAGAAAGTATGGGAAGGTTAGTAAAGAATGAAATCCTTCATAATTTGGATTTTACTGACCTTGAATCCTGGCACTGAAGTTGGATAATGGTGATTGGTGCGAAGACCAAAATCAAATTCAGGCGCTCGCTTGGAGTTTCTTTGCGACCCTTACCTGGATTACGGTGCACCGATCACACCAATATTACATGGATTCCAAGTGTTACCACATCATGAATTGCTGACGATGGATGATCAGTTCACTCGGAGGAACTTCACCTTGCAGTGAAAGGTGTGGGATCCTTAAAGGCACCCGGGAAAGACGGGTTGAATCCCCTCTTCTTTCAACGGCTATGGAGCATGGTTGGTGCAAAATTTATTGATTTTTCTCAATGTTGTTGGGACGAACCGCCAAGGATTAGGGTGATCAATGAAACCATATTAGTGCTGATATCGAAGATAAAGCAGCCCACTTCGATCGAACAATTCACACCCATAAGCCTCTGCAATGTGGATCCGGAAGGCAATCCTCCAGACAGATTCCAAGATGGATATTCATCTCCTTGAGTCGGCTGCTACAACTCACCCTCATTTTACGGTGGTTTCGGAGCTAAGGCGGCTATTGCAACGGGATTGGCAGGTGCGGATTAAACATATCTTTAGAGAGGGAAACGCGGTGGCGAACTACCTAGCTTCTATCGGCCACTCCCGTCGGCCCGGGAGAAGCTGCATGCTTAATTATTGGCTTCTCTTTGACCAGCTTGGGGTCGAAACACCCCGTTTTGTAAACGTTTGAGGTTTGGTGCCCTTAGCACCCTCTTCCTACCAAAAAAAAAATCTTATGATTGTGAACCGACTTGTGAATGGGTACTGCTTTAAAAGTTGGTACACTTGTACAAATAATATCAAAATTGACTGGTATGGAATTAGCTTATTTCAAAGATGTAGCACTACAAAAACATCTCCCAACATGTTTATTTCTATTTCTTCGCCCCTAATTAAATCAATTTGAATGCAGGAAGACTATATATTTATGTATTCTCATTCTCCAGGGATCCATACATGAAGGCACATGTGTTAAACATAGCAGCTGGGTTCGGCATCGTCGTTTCTCACGTACGGAGACGGACAGGCGGTTTATTTGGAGGTCTCCTTACCGGCCAACGTTGAATTGATCTCCGAGTGGTTGTTGTTGTTGTGGTTGTGAGTGAGCAGGACAGTGTAGATGGCGGTGGCGGCCAGCATGCCAACGATTGGGCCAACAACATAGATCCAGAGATTGTGAAATTCTCTGTTGACAAGAGCAGGCCCAATGCTTCTTGCTGGGTTCATTGATGCTCCCGTCATGTTCCTGCTTTCACCAACACTTCATCATCAATTATTTCATAATAATAATAATAATAATAATTCCACGTATGGGGATATTATTGCTATTTTGGTTAGTTTTCATGCACCTTCGACAAATAGTGTTTAAGATAATAATAATAATAATAATAACAATAATAATAATAATAATAATAATAATAATGCTTTGAAGTTATGGTGGCTACTAGTATTCATCATGTTTAATAGAAAGGAAGAAAATAAAAATGAGAATGAAATAGAAAGAGAAACAATAAGGGGATAATGAAAGTGGTAAGTGAGGAGGGTTGAGGAAAGTGGGAAAAAAATATGGGGAAGAAGAAAATTGAAAGTATAGTGGGGTGATATGAACTCAATTTTTTTCGAGCATTTTATTTATTTTAGTACTTACGCTTAATATGAATGATAGTAATGGACATTTCTACCAACAATAATACTTGTTTTGAACGGTTGTATTTTGTATTTCTTAACTCGTAAATCTGTTTTAATTTAGTTTTATAAAAAAAAAAAGTATCTTGTTTGGGCCTATATATACTTATTGAGTCCAAAAATTATTAGGCCCAACACTTATTTATAGATGGAGTCGTGTCACGCAAGCTCGTAAACGGAACTACCTCGTGCTCAATCACACAATTAAGTGGGGAGTTTTGTTTACTTTTAATCTCAAAGCTGAGGTATCGAGAGATGTTATGGTGAAATAAGAGAGATAAAACCTAATTGGGTGAGAAATCTGATGAAACAGAACAATTGGTGGAACAAATATTAATAAAACACATGAGTTTGCAACGTAACGTACGTACCCGGCAATCATAACATTAAACATCACTGCAGCTCCGATCGTGATCCCTGATAGCTCCTGTATCTGTCATATATATTCATACACCAAAATATTTATATGATCAAGAGTTTTGGTATCAGTAAAACAAATAAAAAAATTAATCCTCTCATATCACACGTAAAAGTTAATTAACTATTATTTTTTTTTCTTTTATTATCATTGTTATGGTGGCAGGCATAGATAGAAACGTACAGCTCTGGGGTCAACGGCGACGCCACAGATGGTGAGCATGAGGAAGAAAGACGTGACGAACTCCCACGCCAAGCCTTGCGAACACGACACCGATCCTTGCAGCCTCGTCACCGTCACCTTCACGTCCACTTCACTCCGGTGGTCGAACAGAAACGACAGGCTCAACACCGCCAGCGACGACCCTGCCACCTGTGCTGCCACGTACCCCGCCACCTGTTTCCAGGGGAAGCTGCAGGAAGCCGCCAGAGCAACGGTGACCGCCGGGTTGAAATGGCCACCGGAGACGTGGCCGAGAGCGTAAATCATGACCATAAAGGCAAGCCCCCACGCCGCTCCCACGCTCACTACACCCATCTCCGACGACTTGTTCTCCATAATGAAACCGCACCCTACGAAGACGACCACGTAGCTCCCCACCAGCTCCGCTATTATCTGTTTCATTCGTTAAACGCAACGTATTACATGACTGTATATATATATAGCTAGGCACGTGGGTGCTTAATCCGCGGATTGATATTATCGATGCACCCACCAATAACCTGACTCGCAATTAGTGGGCGATCGATGTGGGTGGATTAATTGCGAGTCACCCGAATGACCCGCATCCTATTTTCACATGAAAAAATATATTGTTTCTTATACGAATATTCATCATATTTCCGAACCACACTACAGTCTCACCATATACTTCTAAAGGTGGAGAATTTATTTTTTTTACTATTATTATTGGATATTGTGTTGTGTAATATCCATTAGATATTGGATATTTTAATTTAAATTATTGTTAATACCCATTAAATATTGGGATGAAAACTATAAATTATTAATTTTATCAAAATGAAAAAATACGTAAGTTTCTCTACACAATTGGATGATAGAATAGTAAATTTTTTTATACAAATACTACATTGATTCACTTGAGATAAAGTAAGAAGTGTCTAAATTGATACAGTCTTCCTAATTTGCTATGAGCTTATTATAAATGTTAGTCAACTTTCTTAATGGCATGTTGGAAAATTACTTTTGCGGGTTAACCCAGAACCCAACCGTACCCATCCGCCACCCATCCAACCCGGTCCACAGAAGAATGTGGGTGGATTGCGGATCACAATTATTTGAACTCGCTAGTAAGCGGGTGAATCAATTTGAGACTAAAATCCATCCAACCCGCCCATTGCCCACACCACTAATAGCTAGTAAGAAAGAGAGGCTTTTGGTGGTATATATTGTTTACCTTGTGAGCGTGGATTGTGGAAGAGGAGCTAACACCGTCTCCTGCCGACGATGAAGGAACTTGTGAGAGAGAATGAACATTAATGCTCGTCGGCGGCTTCAATCCTTCTTCGAGGGAGGAAGGCGGTTCAGTTGTAATCGAAGCTTTTGGGGAACAACCACCGCTTGACAGCGGGATCTGATGATGATGATGATTACGATTGCGACGATGATCATTATTATGAGCCATTAACCCAAATTGTTCCATTTAATCTGCTTCTCATCACAAATCCTCACCCCCCGAGAAACACAGCAGCTTAAAACTAGCTAGCTAAGCCCAAAACAAAACAAAAAACGACAGAGAGGAAAGACCTAACTTTCTTGGGCTCTCTCTGCTTAGCTGCCTGGAAACCAATATTCTATTCATGGATAGAGTTGTGCCTTGCTATTGTGGGCCGGGATTACGGAAGAACTCATGGGTTATTTCGTCCTTAATCCTTAGTGATTATCAGAGATAGTTGAAATGAAATGCATGGCAATATTAAGTTGATTTTTCATTGTTTTTATTTCTAAAATTTTGGTGGGGGGTGTGATCGTTTTTATTTGTTTATTCAAGAGGAAACAAGAAAGAACATTGTGTCTCTTTTATTCTCTGGAACTTGCATATATATCCAAAAACAACGAGAGTTAGGTGGGACTTGGGAGTCATCTATGTTTGTTACTTTGTTACTTGTCTTGTTTACAATATCGGGTAATCTCATCTTTTCCCCTTTCACATGTCCATTATTTTACTCTGTGCTTTAAAAAGAGTAGAAAGTAAGGTTGACAATCGGTTTGGTTATAAAACTTTGATTTTTATTAACATTTAAGTACTTTGTGTTTATCTTTAACCTCATTATTTATATTAGTCGGTAACTATAATTGTATAGTCAGTTCTTGGTTATTTTCTTAGATAATCAAATAATCGTTAAACCAGTGATTCGATAAGGTTATACCTAGGGCAGACCTAGCACAGAAGGAGGGGTGCATGCCAATGTACACCCTTGCTTTGGGTTCAATAAAAGAAAAATAGATGTAAGTTGGAGAGAGCCTATTAAAATTGCACCCATACCTGTGGACTTGGACATTTATGAGTTGGGACAAGTAAATATTAAAACAAATATTTTTATCCAAAAAATATCAAAATGATGACAAACTAATCTAGTAATCAAATTCCCTTCCAGCTTCCACTACAAAGGCAACCTATATGTAGCAGCACACAAGTCCCAATTGACCAATTTCCATTATCACCACCCCAACCCATAGGTAGAGATTGTCATTGTGGTTTCTTATTGTTATTGTACCCAATCTAATTGAGTTTTTTCAATTAATTATTCATTTATTTGGTTACTCCGTTTTTTTAAATATGTAGCTTTTACCATGGAGAAATCTTGATAAAAAGGGTCAAAACAAATCCAAATGTTCAAGTGCCACAACAATCTCTCCCGGTAAACCATTTTAAGGCTACCTTCAGATTTAGGGAATAAAGTTTTTTCTTAATTGGCACCCCCTAATGCAAAATTCTGGCTACGCCACTGGTTATACCAAAATAACCAATTCATAACCTAATAAACATAAGACCTCCTTTTCAATTATGAACTTGGTAGATTTTTTCCTATATGCATATGTATTCTTTTTTTTTTAATTGTTTTCATTGAACAATTAATAATTGAACATAGATATTAATCCACAATCAACTTAATCTAACAGAAGTACACAATAACACCATTATGTCGTCAAATTTGATTGAAGAAGCAGACAATAATTAGAGACCCAATAGAAGCCATATTATCTTCTCAATCCAATCCTCGATGCCTATGTTTGAATTGCCCAGTGATGCTCTTTGGCTCTTTCAATTTATGGTTCAGAGTGGGAGGAAATTGGAAATAGACAAAGAGGATCAACATGCAAAAGAGACGGTTTCTTCGAAACTTGATAGAAGTTGTCGTTTTGGAGGAGAGAAACAAAGATATTTATACTTGGTTAGTTATTAGTTTGACCGTTAACAAGTATCAGTTACACCGAAAGTCATTTCAACCTAACGGTAACGACACCGCCAACAATATAACTATTGTACTAACCGAAAAATGGATATCACTCTACAATGAATAACTCAACCAATTACTCCTCTGTTGGTATTTTTTTCTTTTTCCAATATTTTAGAAACCCTATTGCGTATCTACCGGTTAGACCTGAATAACGGATACTAGACAAAACCGATAAACACTTTTGACAGTAGAAAACAGTTCAACCAAGTCTAAACCACAATATTATTAGTACAAAGTATGGGGATTCAAACTCCCTCGTCTGGATCGTACGAAATAAAGGTTAATACCCCATTAGCGCCCTATTCTTACCCAAAAAAAAAATAAACATCCATTTTTTTTTACAAATAAACATTCACTTTATTCCACTAATCCATGCCGCGCTGCACCAAGGCAAGGTCACTACGTTGGATAAGAGGATAGAGCTGGGACAGGCACCTGGCAACACCGAACGAACCACACAATCCGAAGTTGGAACCATATTCTTGAGTTTTTTTTTAGGCTATTCTTGAGTTAATTTTAAAGGTTGCGGGAGAAGTTTAGCTTCAATTTCAATCGGGCTACGACTACGACAAAACAATGGTATCAGCCTGCTCGTCTCCTAGTAAATATCGAAAACAGGATTACTATACCGTGTGAGTCAGCGGCCCAGAGGTTGAGAAGTAGGAACAGGAGGATGGGACATCTCTCGTCTCTATGGCATGAAGACCATTCAAGGCCAACGTTCCCTCGACCCACCGCCACACAGTCACCTAGTTGCAGTCGCCAGAAATCGTTTTGACTATGAGCCATCAGCCAACTCACAATTGGCCGCCAACCAAACTGGAATCTGAATTCTCTGCCTACTCTGAACTAAGATGAAGCAACCTTTCACCAATCCCATCAACTGGGTTGGGGCCTCCCACATAACATTACTGCTCTTCCTACAATTCATAGAATGAATGCACAATTTCCAAGTTCAGTTAAGGAAGATTTTGAGATCAAGATATAACCAGATGAGTACATCATCCAATCAAAGGGACCAATTGAATGTGTTCAAAGACTATCAGCTTTGAACTGCACGGGATGAAAAAAAAAACCAGCTGGGTATGGAAATGAAATCCCAGGAAGCCACATACGTTGGGAGCTGGTGAGTAGAAAGAGAAACGCCACAAAGCTACATCAACAATGTGCTGATGAGCCCCTCGGCACTAAGCTTTGAACGGACTCATAAATCGATATCTTGTGCCTACCATTAACTCAACAAAGCACACGACACAACTTAATCATGCGCAGAGCCATTTGGAGTGATATCACAGCAAAGAACCAACCCAATTGAGCACAAACAAGAACTTCTGATTTGCACTCTCTACCACAAATGATTTCATTCCTATATGAGAACTATATATGTATACATAAGCAAAAACCAAACCAAAGAACTGACTTACCATTATTGTTTACAGGGAATGAAGAACTCATAAGACATACATTCATCATCATCATCATCAAGCAGAGAGGGAAAGACAGAAACTTTGCACCTGGGTAGTTGATCAACAACGCAAATCACAGCTCAAATCCACAAAACGATGACATCTCAGTAACCCAATTGGAGGATGTAGGATACTCCAAAACATCCTGCAAACGGTTGCACTCCATAGACCCAGCACCAACTCCATCCAGCAACCCATCAAAGAAGCCTTCCTCCTCTTCGTCTTCCCTCATTGCTCCGCCTAATTTGCTTCCCTTGACTTCTTCTTCTTCTTCTTCGCCTTCCACAGCAGGCATATGGCCTTCGAACAGGGCCATGTGCCCAAACAACTTGTCCTTCCTTGAAAAGCTAGTCCCACAGGAACACTTCCACCGCGACTCGCCACAGTGCTTCAGGTGGCTCTTCAAATCGGCCACAACAGAGAAATTCTTCTTGTGGCACCGATTGCAGGAATACAACTTGGGGCAGTGGCTTCTCTTGAAGTGGTTCTTCACACAGATCACCGACTTCAGAGCCCGAAACTTCTTGTGCTTCCTGTTCCTATTGCATCCTTCGAAGGGGCAGGAGAATCTCGACTTCCTCGTCCCGTCGCTGGTCGCCGCCGCGGCGGGCTTTGCCAGGGCCTCCGGGGTCTTGAATTGGTTCCCGTGGGCCCTCATGTGCATCCTCAGATTCGCGTCGCGCTTGAATCCTTTCCCGCATATCTCGCAGAAGTGGGCGTGCTCCGCCAGCAGCTCCACCGCGTCCAGCTCGACTACGTCGCCGCTGCGGTCGGAGTCGCCCTCTTCCCGGTCTACTTCATCCTTCAATTGGAACGACAGCTGCTTCTCGTGCTCTTGCTCTTTACCTTTCTTCCGATCCGGGGGATCGCGGAGCTCGGCAGGCATTGGAGGCGGCTCAATGGATTGAGAGCAAGCGAGAAGAGCGGCGCCGTTGACGATGGTCTGTTGGATGGCAGAGGAGATTTCGGAGGACACCATTTCCATCTGATTTTGGCTGATTAGTGTTTTGCCATTGACCGATTCAGCCAGGAACCGCTGCAACAAATCCAATCTCTCCCTGACTGCAGACAAGTTCATCAGAGGAACTCGTGGATCGGCGGCGCTTGCCATTCCCACCGAAACGTTAATGGACATTTTTGGTGAACCTAAGGGCCTTCCTCACCTTCGTTCTCGTTGTTGTTGGTTTTTTTTCCCCCCAATTTATTCTTGGGGATTTGGACTTTGAGAAGCTAGTCAACGAGAGAGAAGAGAATGAGTTGTGGCTAAAAGGTAAGTTTAGTCCCCAGGCCATGTTCATATGTCCACATAAGTACCTGATATATATTGCGAGTTTTTTTTTTATGAATGAGATACAAATTTTAGATAGAAAATAATTTTTTTTTTTGTTAAGGTTGGTATAAATTAGAAATAAAGAAATAAAGGACAGTTTACAAAACCACAGTTCACAGCCATCTGTTAGCAGACAAGCAGATGAACGCAGTACACCAAACAAAGAACGAAAGAACCGAAAGTAAATGCCCTCCGTTCTCAACACAGATCAGACCACCCAAAAATGCACGCCTCACGATCACCAAACCAGCCCAACTTGTCCACACGCCACTACGCAGCGCATCCACCGCCAAACTTCTCATCCAACCAGACTAGTAATTCCGCCTCCAGCGAGGCAAATTCCTCGCACTCAATCAGACTGGTCTCCAGGGTGAATGTAAACCTCAGGTCTTCCATGTTGCCCAGCTCTTGGAAGGATCAACCGGGTTCTCAACTCTCGAAGCCAGTTTTCGGCAATTTCCCTGTCAACTTTTCTAGCAACAATCAACCACTGCGCAATATCACATCCAATCTTATAAGCAACAACCCCTACTGTCGACTCCTTGTCGCTGAAAGTTCTTGAGTTCCTTTCTTTCCATATATTCCAGCAGAATGCATGAAGAAGAGCGAATGTACACCATTGTGGCGGATTTGCTGGTTCGTTATGCGGCCATCTTTTGATTCTGTCTTTCATTACACCTTCCCTGCCTGCCCAACTTGCGATTGGGATGTAGTTTCGCAGGATACCCCAGACTCTTGAAGAGAAACTGCACCCAATGAACAGGTGGTTAATATCTTCTTCGCCTTCTTTGCATAACACGCATCTGTTTACGAGATGAAGCCCTTTCTTCTTCAGGTTGTCAATGGTGAGAATCCTGCCATGATAAATCAGCCAGAGAAAAGCACAGATCTTGCGCGGGATTATGTGTTTCCACACCATCTTGAACGGAAAATCAGCAACACCCGGAAAGGCGGCCTCGGCAAGTTCCATATATGCTGAATGCACCGAGAACCCAGCAGTGGGGGCAGGGCTCCATATGATTCTGCCAGGACCTGCAACAAATCCAGAAGTAGGAAGGTTTTGTAGTAAACAAAAAAGGCTATCTCTCTCCCTCTCTGCACCACCCCGAAGAGAATATTTCAAAGGAATTTCCCACACGATATTCCCCCCCTCAAAGGATACATGATCAGCGACGCGAGCATTTGGATATTCAGCAGCAGCAAGCATTCTTGGATAATCTTTGGCGAGGCATCTTCCTTGGATCCAGAAGTCAAACCAGAAGGAAGTCCAGTCCCCACTTCCTTGCTCAACTCGGGCCATCTTCCAAAACTCATCCTTTAACTTTAGAATTTGGAGCCAGGGGCTGCATCCCATTCCACCACTACCTTCGCCGCTGTTCCATTCTGAATTCGGATTCGGGTATTTAATCGACACCAGCTCCCTCCACCAGCTCTGTCTTTCATTTGCGAACCGCCAAAACCACTTAAATAATAGAGCCTTGTTGTGCCGGTGAACATCTCTAAGTCCCAAGCCCCCCCGACACTTAGGAGTCTTGCATAAATCCCACGAAATCAAATGGAACCTGGATTTATCTTGGGAACCAGACCATAAGAAATCCCTTTGAATTTTCTCCAGTGATTTAATTGTGCCCATAGGAGCAAAGAACAGTGAGCTAATGAAGTTGCTTTGACTAGCAAGTACAGCGTTAATCATGACTATTCTTCCTCCAAATGAAAGGTATTTCCCTTTCCAATTCTCCATTTTGTTCTGCATTTTGATGATAGCTCGATTCCAGTAAGCAGGCGACGATGGGTGAGCTCCTAACGGCATTCCCAGGTACACTGTTGGGAGGAAACCCCACTCACAACCAAGAATATCAGCAAGCCTGTCCATATTCTGAACCTCGCCAATGGGGAACATTCGTGTCTTCTCCAAATTTATTCTAAGACCCGACACAGCTTGGAAGCAAACAAGGGCAGCAAGGACATTGGTCACTTCATCCTCCGAGGCCTCACAAAAAATGACTGCGTCGTCAGCATAGAGGAGATGGGTTACTTCACCTCGCCGCCCCTCCTCGTCAAAGCAAAATCCATTCAGCATGTTAGATTCACGGGTTTTCTTTAGAATGTAGGACAACAAGTCCATTCCCACATTGAACAGAAATGGAGAAAGGGGGTCTCCCTGCTTGACCCCTCTTTCCATACCAAAGAATCCCACCGCTTCACCATTGACAAGAGCCGACAGCCTGGAAGAAGACATAATGCCTTCCAACCATTTTAGAAATCTCTTATGTAACCCAAAACTAGTGAGCGCCTTGAGAATGCACTTCCAGTTTATTGTATCGAAAACTAGAAAATAATTTAGGCAAAATACACTTTTATAGCTACAACTATCAGGTTTGTGACGAATATAGTCATATCTATCGAAATACAAGAAATAGCCATTTTCGTCCACTTCGTTAACTCCGTCAATTAAAGAGATGACTGGACTGACGGTGAATGCTTAGTTGGCGTTTTCCTGACCACACTAACTGACGTGGATTAAAAGAAAAAAATAAAATAAAATACACACATCAGCGACAACTCAATCTCACTTGCCACATAGACGCCACATCATTTATTTTCTTTTCCTTTCTTTAATCGCACCCAAAATCCCCAAATCGGCTCGTCGTCCCGCAACCAAATCCTCGCAACAAGACGAACTGAATCCACTGCCTCCCAGTCCCAATCCGACTTTCCAACTTCCAAGTCGCCCTCTCCTCCTAGCTCCAGGAAGCTCTTCGACCATCGCTAATCCAAACCCTAAATCCTTTATCGCCATTGTTGCCATCATCTATCCTCCATGTCCTTTCCCAATTGCCAACAAAAAGTAAAAAAAATAAAGACAGCAAGTAGATGGGAAGAATCGAGTGGTTGAGATGCCCCAAACCCCAATTCCTTTTGTGATCCATGCCCTGAACCCTGCTTCAATCCATCCTTTGCTTCTCCTCCAATTTCGATCCATACCCTGAATCAACAAACGCAACAAACCCAGCTGTGTTACGACTCTGGAAACTCAGAAGACCAGATCTGCGCAAACCCCTTCTTCGATTTGGGGAAGCCGTCGATGGAAGTTGAAGAGGAAGGCGGGAGTGACCTGCGAACTGACGACGATCACCGTCGAGTAGCAGGAGTCAATCGATGAAGCCCTATCTGGTGGCAAGAATGACAATGCTGCTCTCTCTCGTCGGTTCGCCAGAGGAAGGAAGAATTTGTCATTGGTTCTTCTCCTTTGTTAGTTTGTAGTTACCGTTAATGTACAGTGAATACTAAAGCATTATTATATAATGAAATGGAAAACCAGAGAAAAGGCATCTTGCCGAATTCTCACAATCTACTCTTCTTCCTTTCTTCGAGCATAAACCCTAGCATTCTCCAAGGCTAGTAATAAACTTTCTCACTTATCTCAAGCAAATCTCGAGCAGATCCAACAATCGGTATAAGCTCTCGCATTGCAAGATAAAAATAATAGGGTGTTTCCCGTAGAGCCACATATATCGCATCGACCGCCACCTCTACCTCTACGACTGCTGTCATTGTTGAGCTAGAGGTTTTCAAGCTTGGACTCGACCCCACCCTATACTTTAAAATGGACATTGTCATCAATGTACTAAATATTCGTGAGCAATGAAAAAGGTTGAAACGGGTTACCTTATTTGTCATACAGGTTTTGAATAATTATGGAGAATAGCTAGTTTAACTACTTGATTAAGTATGCAGACTCGACATAAGAATACAAAAAATAAAAAGAAAAATAAAAGATAGATAGATAGATAGTGGATAAAGAGCTTTTGATTAAGATTAGTATCCAAATAAAAACTCTTCACAGTCCAGCTCTCTTTGAGTCTCTACTCAAACTATGTCCCACTTCTCTACCTTCCTTCTATGTGTGGTAGGTGGGAATTGCAACCATTGAAGAAGAATCACCGTCGGTGGCTAAGGAATCTCGAGATCCTCATTTGAATCGATTGCCATTTCATCTGGAATGTCAAAGATAACACTCAATTTATAGTATTTATCACTTTCACTCTTGATATATTTTCCCGTCAATCAATGTATCTTTAGTATAGTTTTGATTACATTTTATATGAAATTCATAACTATTTAAGTTAATGTGATTATGATTAGGGATGTCAATCCAACCCGTAACCATGGGTACCCTACCCGACCGTAACCGGTCAACGAGGGTAATTACCCGCTTTGACGGGTTAAGGGGTGGGTATGGCCGTATGGGTAATACCCGGTTTCAAAATAAAGGGTAGGGTAGGGGTATGGTAATCGATAATACCCGCCCCGCTAACCAAATGGTCAATTTCCCTTGAGAAATTTAGTTTAGCTTGAGAAATTGAGTTTAACAACCATTATTGATGATGAAGATGTAGACGATTATTATGTTTGTGTGGATTATAGAAGCATGAACAATTATTATGTGTTTGCTGTTTTTATTTGTGTGGATTGTTAAAGCTAGAACAGTTACAACTATTGAGAATTTTTAATGGACAACAGTATGTATGTGCATATATGTGTATAAGTTCATAGTTTAGGATTCGTACCCATGGTTACCCGAATATCCATGGTTACCCGGTTGGTAGGGTATGGTTATATAATTTTCATACCCGGTGGTTATTTGGTCGGGTATTTTAAAAGGCTCTACCCGGCGGGTTAAGAGTTGGTATAGAGTAAACCCGCACCCAACCCTACCCATTGTCATCCCTAATTATGATAGACCTTGAGTATGCATATGTACTATTTGATGTCTTTATTGTGTTGTTTTGTGTTTTTCAGTTATATAAACCACTCAAAAGGAATTTGGATTACCAAGGTACCTAATGAATCAGAAGAAGGACACGAATATAAACTCATAGGCTCAAATAGAGATGAATTTGAACATCGCATGCTCACTTTATGACCAAAACAAGCAGATCAGATAGTGAAACAGACCGGACTTGGCCCAAGACACACGAGAGATTTTCCTACTAACCGCCATTCTACAAATTGGAGGAGTTACTTGGGACAAAGGAAACCCAATCCAAGTGGAAAAGCCACTGCTAGCCCTAATTCCTCAAGGAAACTTCACGAAGAAGCTACTTCGTCGACAAGTCGAAGGAAATCGAGTTCAAGTCGGATAGGGAAGGATTTGGCCGACTTACTAGTATAAAAAGAGACACATGCCTAGACTTTAAGACACACCTTTTACCAACACTCTGCCTCACTAGGCACGAGTAGAAATCCACAAAAAATGAGGGAAATTGTTGATCAGATTTAGAGGAGAAGCATTCACCATTGATATATATATTATCTATGGTGATGTTGTTCCACTCTTCTTTGTGTTGTTAGACAATCTGTTAGGGATTTAAATTCTATGATGATCATCGATGCCTATGCCTTTAGATGTTTTATTGTATTCGCGATGCTTTAATAATCTCTTGTGTATGATCATTGATTCTTTATTTCATATGATGATTTAACATTCAATGCGTGTGACCCTGTTAAGATGCTACTATAGTATTGTGCTTTAATATCATTTTAGTGGTCAAGAAATTATTATATAGTGATATCACATTGCCTTGTGTATGCTTGTTTAGTTAGATGCATCTACGCATGTTTACATAAGATCAATGGTTGATTCTATGATCATTGATGCTATAGACTATGATAATGGTTCGTATAAGCCCACAATTAACGATATGCTATCCTAACTTCTTTGTTTTGCATTGATTAGGTAAATTAATGATAGTTTAAGTATACGATCTATAGAGCACTTTTACTATGCTATATAGCATCGGTCTTTTAATGTACAACTTATAGTTGTACCATAACATTAAATGTATAAGTTTAGGTTGTACCATAAAGGAATTTGTATCATTATGTTATGGTACAACTTTACAACTTGAAGTTGTACCATCAAATAAAAGTACAAGTTCAAATTGTACAATAAAAGAATTTGCATAAAATGTATAGGTACAATATGAAGTTGTACCATAACGTTAAAGGTACAATTTCATATTGTACAATAAAGACATAAAACTATAACACCAATGCTATATAGCATTGTAAAATTCCTCCGATCTATATAGATAATAATGGTACAATGTTATGATTTGTTAATGTAGTAGTACTGTTGTGTGTTTATGTTTTTTTTGCAGGCTAAGTTCAAATCTCGAGCTGTGGCATGGATGGCGCTATCTTCTTCTCCCTCAGACCAGTGGCGTAGCCAGATTTGAACTTGACTGGGGTCCTAATTGGTGGGTTACATAGAAATTAAGGTGAAGATACATGAGAAGCTCTTAATATGTTGAGTGAGATGATTTATTATGGGGTCCTAAATCCAATTTACAGCAATTATCTAAGCATTTTTTGCTCATAATTGTTCCCAAGTGGGGTCCTGGGACCCCATTCCCTTGGCCGTGGCTCCGCCACTGCCTCAGACCCTCACCACTCCACTTGGAATCGCAATCGGCATGGGGATTTCCAAGGTTTACACAGAGAATAGTCCGACTGCTCTGATAGTGGAAGGCGTTTTCAACTCGGCGTCGTCAGGAATCTTATCTTGATATACATGGCGCTCGTGGATTTGTTGGCAGCCGACTTCATGAACCCAAAAGTACAAGCCAGTGGACGACTTCAGATTGGAGTTCAGATTGCTCTTCTTTTAGGCGCTAGATTTATGTCCCTACTAGCAATCTGGGCTTAAGTTCTCCAACCCGGCCGCACTTTTTTTCCCCCTCTGCTAGTTCTAGGAGTCTTCATTCAATGTCGTGGATCATTTTAAGTTGAACATTAATTTTTCGAATTTGTTAGTTTAATTAGGATATAGAAATAGATTAATGTTTCTTGAAACTATAATTCATTTGGTCCAAATATTGCCGTCTAGGTGACAAACGTGAATTGAACCATCAATCTGTAGATTATCTAAAAGTTGTTAATTAAGAGTACTTCCAAATGGACTCCCTAGGGCTGAAGCTTTGACCCTTAAAACCCTTCGACCCGCCCCGCCCCGACCCGACCCTTAGGGTCGGGCCGGGTCCATTTTTATGTAGGGTCAAAAGAGGGTCGGGTCATTGCCTTGACCCTGTAAGGGCCGGGTCAAACTACACTTGACCCTAAAAGACCCATATCCTGACCCTAATGACCCGAAATGTCCCTACCCCTGTGAAAATTTGGCGAAGACGAACGAACACACAGCACTTCGTTCTCTTCTCGGCTGAAAGAAAAATTCACCCTAAATCTCCAGCATCTCTCGGCGGCGTTCTCTGAGCTCAGGGACGCCACGAATGCCTTCATCGTCGCCAACACTGTAACGGCGTTCTCATCGTCTGAAAACCCATCGATCGATTCTCGGTGACTGCCGTCCGGCTCCGATCTCAAGGTCGATTGTCTTCAACTACTCTGATCATCTAACGGAGTCGACTGAGAACCAATATCGAGGTGAGTCGCGCAGATCCTGGTTTCTGATTAGTTCTCGACTCCCTTGTGCTTCAATTTCTCACCTGGGTTTTGTTCACTCCTTTACAGGGAAGATAGCTTTCGTCCCTCGCGTTCAAGGTATATACTTCGTGGCCCTCTTATTTTGAATTGCTCACCTGGGTTTTCTTCTAGAGCTTTCAATTGCTAACTTGGGTTTTGGTCTCCTTTCTCCCTTGATTCCTCACAGTTTCCTCACTCACCGCTAGCTAGCTTAGCTTGCTACTGTGTCTGTATACTTCACAAAACTATAAATCATTACCAACCAAACCAACACAGGCAATAAGAAAACAAAAAGGATCCCCCACTTACTCACTCACTACCTCATTCATTAGAACTTTGTCTGTTCTTTTGTTGTAGTATCAAGCTGATTACTGATTATATACATGGGGATTAGGAAGGGATTGTCCTGTTCATGCATTGTCCTGTTCAGGTGTTCTCCATTGGACGGTGTATATATATATATATACATGCACAAAGGGTTTTGATTCTGATTAATTAGGTGTCTTGTATAAGCTGGATATGTCAACAGGGGAAATCTTGTGATATAACTCTGTCTCTCTCTCTCTCGCTTTGTTCCCTTGAGTAGTAATGTAGTATGATATGGCTATCCGTTTATCTGGGATTTCGGATTTCAGTTTGTTTGAATCGACTGCCTCTTGATTTCATCTGTAGTTAGATAACAAGAAGCTTGAAGCTTTACCAAAAGGGAAAGATCGCAGCCCTGTTGTGCAGGTTCGTTTCTTATGCTTCTATGGCTTTTTAAGCTTTTGAGAGGGGATCGTATCTGTAATGTAAAGCCAAATCAATTAGTGCTAAGTTACTGAAAAGTGAACAGAAGTGGAGGCTTTTAGCTACTGTATTCTGTGGTTAAGATATAATTATTGGATATGGAGTGTTTGCCCAGCTTGTGAGTAATAGAAGTCTCCTGCTGCCTGTAAGGTATCAGCTTATGGTGACTGAATGGTGGATCGCCGCAGCCACACTATATTAGTATCCTTGGTGATATTCTAATTGAAATATGCCTGAGGCTTTGGATGTGAGGAACCTGCAACATGATCTCTATCCTCGGGTAGAATCTAGCTTAGATTGGTAAAGTTTATTGAATAATGTGGTAAATCTGGCTTGGATACCAATGGAAAACATAGAACAGTCGTGATTCAGTAAAATAGTGGGGGAGTTGTTCATTGTATTGGCTGCATGGATATCTCCTCTCCCTCTAACCTTCATCCTCTTAGCACTCCGTGCCTACCTATTCTTCTTTTAACTACCATAGAAGCCTGTCAAATTTAGCTCATTCATGCTTCAGAATTGATGTATTTTGGCATCCAGCACTTGCTCTCTCCAACTTTTAGAAGCTTAGATTGAATTGTGTTACCTTCCAGTAGCAACAGCATTAGAGATACAGAATTGCAGGAGCTGTGCACAAGTAATCTTTTCATGGATTCAGTTGTGCTAATATTGGTCATGCGACCATTATGGTGCACGTTCCTAATATGGGTATGGGCTCGTAGTTCTTAGTGTTGTCGCTGGCAGCAGGATATTTGCCCTCCTTTTTCGCTCTCTCCTCTGTGAAGTCATTTTACCGGATATCTGCTGCATTATGTTCTATTTACTGGCACTAAAAGGAATTACCATTGTTCTGTGGGCAGAAATCGCAACGTTATGTGCTTGTGTGTCGAACTGCTTCTTTCAGAATGGTTTTTATAAATTGACCCTATCGAACTTTGTCTCTCATTACTTTAAAATTGGTTATAATGGCAGGATATGGATGAAGCGAGCAGCAATCCCATCGATGTCTCCACCAATGCAACTTCCCAAGGAGATCCTCCGTTGGAAGTTGATGAAAATGAAGAAGGTACGTTCAGAACTTCAGCTGTATGGCCGCATTTTACAAGACTGAATTAGGAGGATAAGGAAACTAGAAAAGCTGTTTGCAAATACTGTCCAACGAAGATAAAATGTGCAGCTACTTATGGAACAAGCACTTTGAAAAGGCATTTGCAAAGATGCAAAAACTATCCGTACAGTCTTTATAATCTGAAGAAGTCTAGAACTCCTAGCGCTCAAGGTACTAGTACTGCAGCTCAGGGTACCAGTAGTACATCTCCAACTTTTACACCTCACACATATGATTCAGTTGTCTCGAGAATGAAACTTGCTAGAATGATCATAATTGATGAGTCACCTTTTAGACAAGTCAAGCGTGAAGGTTTTCGTGATTTTGTCCATTCGTTGAGACCCGAGTTTCACATCCCTTCTAGGATCACCATAGCCAAAGATTGTTTTAAGTTGTTTTTGACCGAGAAGGAGAAGTTGAAAAATTACTTCAAGCATTCACAGATTAGAGTTTGCCTCACGACTGATATTTGGGCAAGTAGACATCATTTGGACTACATTATCTCTTTCATGTCGTATATGGAATTGCTTGTATGCTTACAAAAGAAACTTCATCAAAAATTGAGAGTCACAAAATCATGGCAAGAAGAATGAAAGCTAAGCATGACAAGTATTGGGGCACCTTTGATGACATCAATCCCTTACTGTTTATTGCTGTGGTTCTTGACCCGAGGTACAAGTTGGAGTATGTCTGTTTTGTGCTTGATGAGGTTTATGGAATAGAACATGGAGGAATTTGGACTAAAAATGAGTTGTTTGAGAGTGTGAATGGTGTTTTGGAGGATATGTTCAAGGACTATTCTGAAATGAGAGGGGTTACTAGTGGAAGCTCATCAAGAAGTGAGGGGAGTATAGCACCAAATGAAATGATGAATCTGAAAGTGTGGAGGATTATTTGAAGAAAAATTCAAGAGAAAGAGAATGGAAGATAGGGTGGGAGAAACTACACTTTCAGAGCTTGAGAGGTACTTAAAGGCGAATCTTGAGGATGATGAGGACAAAACATTTGACATTTTAGCATGGTGGAAGAAGCATTCTGGTGAATATCCAATACTGAGTTTGATGGCTAGAGATGTGTTGGCGATTCTAGTATCAACTATTGCATCTGAGTCTGCTTTCAGTACCGGGGGGCGCGTTTTAGATACATTTCGGAGTTCTTTGACTCCCTTGGTTGTTGAAAGTTTGATTTGTGGTCAAAATTGGCTTCGATCGAGTACTCTTCCAATTGAAATGGAAGAGCAATTTGAAGAAATTGAAGAACTTGAACAAGGTAAGAAATATAATTTTCTTATAAAAAAGATAATTATTAATTTATTTAGTGTGTTGTTAATTTTGCAGAGTTGAAAGAGTTTTGCTTGGATGAGAGTACTATCATGAGTGATTTGGTTGATGATGATTGAACAACAATGTATTATGTAATCAACGATGTATTTGTACTTTGTAGTGATTTGTAGTGATTTGGACTTTTAAATGAATGGTTGCCCATTGGTATCATGATTTGTCGGAATTGGTGACCTATCCATCTTGCATCTCCTTCGTCTTTACACCCTTTCATCAAACACATATTTTATGGGAGTAATTTGGTAAATAAATAATTTTTTGAAATAATTTTGGTGATTGAATAATTTTGTGGGATTAAGTTGGTAAATAAATAAAATTTTGGAATTATGTTGGTGAATGATTAATTTTTTGGAATTGTTTTGGTAAATAAGTAATTTTTTGTAATTAATTTGGTAAATAAGTTATTTTTTGTTGAAATTTTGAAATTAATTTGGTAAATAATTAAGTTTTGGAATTAATTTGGTAAATAATTATTTTTTGGAATTAATTTGATAAATAAATGATTTTTTGTGATTAATTTGGTAAATAAATAAAATTTTGGAATTATTTTGGTGATTAATTAATTTTTTGGAATTATTTTTGTGATTGAATAATTTTTTGGAATTATTTTGGTGATTAATTAATTTTCTGGAATTATTTTTGTGATTGAATAAATTTTTGGAATTATTTTGGTGATTAATTTTCTGGAATTATTTTTGTGATTGAATAATTTTTTGGAATAATATTGGTGATTAATTAATTTTCTGGAATTAATTTGATAAATAAATAATTTTTTAGAATAAGTTCCTAATTAATTAATTTTGGTGATTAATTAGAATATTTATTAGGGTCGACCCACTAACCCTACCCTTTCCGACCCGCCCCGACCCTAAAGGGTCATACAGGGTCAGGGGCGGGTCACTTATGTGCCTTGACCCTTTAGGGGCGGGTCAGTCAAGGTCGGGGGGGGGGGGGGGGGGGGGGGGGGGGGGCGGGTCATCCAAACTCTCCCTCATCAGTCAAGCAAAAACTTGGCTCATCAGACCCAAATTGTTCATATATAGCGATAACATACTTTATCTCATCATCATTCTGGGCAAAAACGCTGTCAGTGAGAGTTTTTTGGTGCCAAAGCGTCTTATGCAAGACGTGTGCCCACAGAGAATTTCAAGAGAAAATCGTGCGTTATAGCACTCTAACGTATTAAGCAAAGTCCAATGCAAAACTCCAAACTCCAAACTTAATTGGGGCCTTCATCTCCAAATTTGGGGATTGATCCCTATTTTCCCTTTTTGTCTCCAATGCTTCAATCTTCATATTTGGGGATTTTATTTTTTCAGTTTTTTCATTTACTTAAAAATGTACTTATCATAGCCTTAATATAACTAGCGTGGGCCCCGGCCAGTTGGCCGGAGGAAGGTGAGATATGAAATTTGATAATGTAATGGAGTGTATAGTTTATTGTTGTATAGTTTTTTTTTGGAAACACGTGATAAAAATTGTAAATTTTAGCAGGAAAGAGATATGAATGATGCAACGAATCAAAAATCAGTCTTATGAACCAAAATCAAGTACCTTTTACCTTGCGAAACAATATTGTTTCTGGTAATATGATGAGGTGGAGCAAGTTTTATAGAAACCGAATTCCACAAAATCGAATTAAAAATCGCTTATCCAGTCGGTTTTCAGGAAATGAGCATCTCACAATCGTTGTTAGCTTTTACTCGGCCCGTTGGCCGATTAATTTGCTTTATAAAACTTTCATCTTGTCGTCATTGTTTTTTTTTTTTTTTGCCAGACCATGATAAAATCTAAAGAAATCAAGAACGAACAACACGATTTGGGATAGGAACCGCCGTTCCTGTATCCCTAGAAAATGGTGGTAAACACGGACTCACCTGCCAAACTGGTTTGGATTGAGATTTTATCGGGTATTAGGGAACCATGTGATTATAAATTAGACTTGATGAAAACGGGCCAAAACTTGAAATTCAGCATGTTTGACCGACTCATGCCAAACTCTAATTATTCTTTACTTTTAAACTTTCTATTTGAAAATAAAAAATAGTAACAGAAAAGAGATGACTGCAATTCGCCATTTGCACATCACTAATTCGGGAATAAAACCATAGAAATTCAAAAGGAAATTGAAAAATGTTTAGCATCGTTTTAATGTTAAAAATAACGAAATAGATCTTTCTCTGTTTTGTTTTTTACTAACAAATACCAAACGATTCCCTATAAAATACACTATAATTTAATCATTATGATAAAAATTAGACTAATTGAGTTGGTCGAGGTTGAACCATTGTATAACTTTAAAATACATTATATTTTTAGCCACTAAGATATAAAAATAATAGCATAATATATATTATGCTAGAGAAAATAACTTGTTTTAGAATGACAAACTCATGATGTTCATTTGTTTTACTTGATGGCCAAATCCCGTGTAGGTCAGGCACATTCAACTCTTTTATTTTATGGTTAGTGGTTAGCCCATTAGAATTCATGCATTAGTTTATTTTTAAATTTTTTCTTTTTAGCAATAAAAAGGAGTATTGTTTTTGCTTTGTGATATATATTTTACCACCACGGAGAAATAAAAGGGCTTAAAGAAAAAATTGACACTCCTGGACCCGTTTAAATCCGCATGTGTAGGGTAAGTTGGCCCGTTCCACAGAGGAAAGAGAAAAAAAATTGACACTCTCTATTATACCCTTCCTACAAACGCTCATGGAGCAGGAAATTTGAAATGGGGAAAGAGTTTTTTCCTCCCCGCTATTATATGTTTTTAATTTAAAAAGATACAACAAATGTACTTAGTGTGATTAGGGATGGCAATGGGTCGGGTTGGGGCGGTTTTGTCAAACCCAAACCCAAACCCATGGGTTTATCTGCCAAAAAAACCGGGGTAAAACCCGCTGGGTTTGAAAAACTCAAACCCAACCCAACCCGCTGGGTATCCGTGGGTTCATGGGTACCCGTGGGTTTTTGTGGTAAAAATTTACAATAACAAATTTCTTTCAAAATAAAAGTTTAACATCAATTTTCTCATACAAAAAACACCAATCTAGAACATACAAGCAAACCGCAAATTATCAATACAAATTGTTCAAAATTAAAGATAAACATCTAATAAACAACAAGATTAATTGAAATCTTCTTCCTCGTCAAATAAGTTTGTTCACTATCCACTCCATAATATCAACTTCATTCTAAACAATTAGAAAGAACAAATTATACATGTCTCCACAAACATAAATAATATTAGTTGTTTAAAGAAGATATATTATTTAGGATATTAAATATACCGGAAAGGTAATTATATGTGTGGGCGGGTACCCATGGGGCGGGTTTACCTAAACCCAAACCCAACCCAATGAATAGTGTAGCGGGTTTAAACACGAACCCGGCCCAAAACCCGTCAACACGGATTTTACCCGCGTTGACCGGGTTGGGTCGGGTGGGTACCCGTGGGTTCGGGTTTTGTTGCCATCCCTAAGTGTGATTGGTTATGATCCTTACTTTTCTATAAAGTGGTCATGGTTCGAATCCCAGTAAGTGTCTTTTTAATAATTAAAAAAGTAATTGTGAAGACCAAAATGTCCTTCCTACTTTGACTCTCGTTGCAGGAAATTTGAAACGGAGCAACAGGGGATGGGATTAGGTGCTAAAGGGTTAACACCGTGATAACTAGTGTTTCAGCCATTAGATTAAAATATAATCCTACAGTTAAAATTAAAATAAGGTTATTTTGGTCACTAAACATGCCCAAACCCTAATATATATTCAAAAACTTCCGCCTCTACACTTTCCGTCTTCCTCTTCCTCTTTCAACTGCTGGCTCTCTCTTCCGTTTGCTCTGGAGATGGTGATCCATCGTCGCTCGCCGCCAGCGTCCCTCGTCGGCAGCGTCGCCGCAAGTGTCCCTCGTCGCCAGCGTCGTCGCCAGCGTTGCCGCAACGGCGCCGACCTTGCTTGCGTTGGCTTCCCCACCACCATTGCCGATCGCTCGTGGATAGCAAGCGTGGAGGAAGAACGAGAACTTTTTTCCAGATCTATATTATTATTTGATTAGTAGTGATTTTTGGTTAGTAGTGATTGTGGTGTATTGTTTTTCATTTGTATTAATAGTTATTGTTATTGTAATCAACAGTTGAGCAGTGATATTTATAAAGTATTAGTAGTGTTTTGTATATTAGTAATAATATTTGTTCTTTGCAGTACTTTTTTCATTTACAATATTATTCTTTCCAAATATCATCAAATTCTTCTATTTAAAAAACGCTACTAAAAACAAAGAAATCACTACGGATTATTATAAAATCAATACAACATCTAAGTTAAATCACTACTAATTCAAACTAGTAGTAGTTTTTTCCCTAGTATTTTTTCACGTTAAAGTACTTTGCGGAGGAGGAGAGAGATAATTAAAATTTAATTTATTTATTAAATTTAATTTTACTAAATACCAATAAATTCCTTCATTTCTCCTTGGTTAGGACGGTGCTAACTCTTGTACAATTAGCACTGTAACTCCTCCCGGAGCAACAGTTTTTCCCTTCCTGCTATTATATATTGTGTAGATTTGTTCATGTTAATTTTTGTATAGTTCGTCATCATTCTTAAATAAAAAAAGTTTGATAGAATTTTGTTAAATTCCGAGTCCGAATTTTTTTGACAAAAATTATGAACCTAATTTGGGTTTACACACAACACTTGAAAATGATTGATCTAATTAAATCCCTAATTAATTTCCTAATTAACCCCTAAAATCTTAAAAAGAAAAAGATAAGCCACGTGGCGGGCTTTGGGGAGTCTATATTTGGGGGATCCCCCATTTCCACCCCCAAATTTGGGGATCCTTTTGCAGATCTCCCCCAAATATAGAGACTCCTCCATTTATAGAGACTCCATTGGAGCTAACTTTTTTCCAAATATAGAGCCTCCCCCATTTATAAAGGCTCCATTAGACTTAGCCTTAGGTAAAAGCTTTTATTTATATTAAGTTATTAACGCTACATAGTAAATCATTTTCTTAAATTTTTTTCAACAAGAAGCGTTTTTATGTTATGTAAATTGTTGCCTATAAATCAGGTCACGCCACTGTCTATATTTTCCCCGGCTTTTAGAAGTGTTTTTCGACGGCTCCGGATAGTGCATAACTCATGGTTATGCACTAATTATTAAACTAAATCTAGACTCTTCATTTTAAGTGGGCCTAGAAAATTCAGATATAAGGGTGGAGAATTAAAGATAATTTCCCCCCTTATTTCTTAATCGGCTTATATCTTCTTTGTTTTAACTCGGATTTCAATTTTTTTTCCAGATGGAACGAGTTCGTTGTGCTCAACAAAATTAGATCAATTTTCAATATTCTTTGAGAAAAAAAATCATGCCTCTCGTTACGAACCGCATACAATATGGTATCTTCTTCATTTTTAAGTCGTTTAAAAAAAATTGCACAGAAGGAACGAAATCATCATGATCTATTGGATCTACAAATTTCTGGGTCAACAAAATACATGACCAAAAAATACCACACAATACCACTCTGGTACGGGGTGGTATCTTGTGGTACACAATTTTGAAAGTCGTAAATGACACTCATACTATCATGTATTCAACCATCCTACAGTCTTTGTATGTTCATACCACCATGGTACTCTTTATACCATATGGTATGTTCTTATTTCAATATTAGTCAATACCATATGGTATAGGCTGATAACAAATGACTCAAATTTTTTCCAAAAATATATCAAAGTGGATATTATTTTGAAGAGAATAATTAATCTGATCTAACTGTGCAAAAAAAAATTCCAACTTAAAACGAGTGAGAAATTGTCCGTTAAAGATTAAGAAGGAAAAAATTAAAGATTTTACAAGAGAGAGAAGATGCGCTGATGTGGCGGATGGTGATTGGATTATGCATAGTTACTGACCGAATTCGCTTCCCTTTTCGACTTTAAAAGCTGAAGCAGGACCAAACATCTTTAAAATCTCGACTTTTGAAAAGCCGAAAAGTGTTTTTGTATAACATAAAAGCATAAGCTTTGCGAAAAGCTGTCTTGAGAAACTTGATTTCAGTGAGTAATGGATTATATGGTTATGGGTTTTGACCTCTCCGACTTTCTCTGTTCTAATGAAGGAGAAGTCATATGGGTACATTCAGGCAACGCGGGGCTTGGTTAGGGTAATTCCTTGTTCCTCTTCTGTTTTCCATTTGCACCAACTACCAAGGGATTTGCTGCTTTGCTCTAGCAGGAGTGCGAGTCTTTACTCATCTTCTTATTAGCCCTTATTGCCTTGTAATCTCACATCTGTTCTTTATGGATGATTCATATCTTTTCTTTTTTTGCGGGCTCCACGATCTCAATATGCTAATCTCATGGGAATTTTGAAGCAATACGAGTAGCTCAATGGTCAAAAGGTTAATTTGGCTAAATCTGCAGGGTGTTTCATTAGGAATGTTCCGTTTCAAAGGGTTTCTTCGCATAAATAAGTGTAGTGGATACAAAAATTAATTATGTATCCACCAGAGTAATTAAAAAACTAATAAATAAACTGTATTATTAATCATCACATTTACAGCTACAAATTGCAACAAAAGAATGGTGATCATAAAAAAACAAAGGGCTCGGAAAGAAAACAAAAACAAAAACAATCGTTATTATTAGTTAGAAGAGGATTAATAGTGTGCATAATCATAAATCATGGACCCCGAGCGACAATCATCGCCATTATCATAAACCTCAAGCAGCAGTGCTGGATTTTGTGACCAAAACCTAATTCACCCCGCCGGCCGGTGTCGGTGCTCGGACTCCCATCGCCGCCGTCACTTCCGTTGTGGCCTGCGTCGTTTTCGACCACCGTGGCGGCGGGAGAATGATCTTCTTGGAGGTCATGATGATCATCAGCGAGCAAATGAGGCGGCGGCGGATGACGAAGCTGCTGACGCTCCCATTCTTCTGCGTCCATTCCCCACTCCACGTAATCCACTCCCGCCATAGCTAATGCTTCCAACGATATTGATGACATGGTATCACTAGCTTCTTACTAACAAAAGTGATTTGCTTTAATGAATAAAATGTGTTAGATATTTTCATACAAGTGTTGGTGTATATATATGATGTGGCTGGCAAGTTCGCCCATGTTATACGTAGAAACGTGAGCTTTTTTTGGTGGGTTCACGGGCATAGAACCATAGATGACTGGTAACTAGTTTTACCTGAATAATCAAACTGTGGAAGTTTTGATTGACTTTGGTATGGACATTTCAACGTTGAAGAATGAAGTTAATGTCTTATATGTCTGAGGGAAGGATATTGTTTGGAACTACAGATAAATGAAAGCGTTCATCTCGTGACATTCATATTCATGCATATGCGCATATATATAATAGGATGATGACGCGCATGCACGTACATCTTATTACGTAGCAAAGGGGAAGAGTTCTTAAGGGATGATGGTAGCAGTGATACAATTATATAGGGTAGTTTGGAGGTTAGAAGTCTAAATCTCTAAATTCTAAACAATTTGAAGATTCTAATTCTTCCGATTGTTGAAAAAAACATGTTCAATATTTGGTAACTATGATCTTTAACATTTAAACGAAATAGTAATTCTAACTATTTATCAAATGACAAATTTATCCTTAACTAAAAGAATATATAAGAGTGGTTCGATAAATATTAAAAAAAATTATTGGCGAGGGTATCTGGTGGAGAGCCGCCCTAGAGTGAGAAAGTTAGGGTTTTGGAGTGTTTTAGAGGGGGAAACACCTTGGGAGAGCATCATTGAAGATCCAATCCACCCAAGGAGCAAGAAGAAGGTGCAAGCAAGGAGAAGAAGATTGATTTCGTCATTTCCCCTCTTCTAGTTTGTGCACTACAAGAAAAAAGTTTTTTGCGTCGGTTGAGTCGTATCGGTTCAATGAACCGACACAAAGTTTAGGTTTTGCGTCGATTATTTGTGTCGGTTAATGAACCGACACAAAATTCAAACTATTTGAGTCGGTTATATATTGTGTCGGTTACAATCAACACAAATTATAAAATATTTGTGTCGGTTAGAACCGACACAATATGTTGAATTGCGTCGGGCACAACTGATACAAAATGACATTTTATTTATCAATACAAAAAGTCAGATTTTATATTATGTCGATTTGATTTGAGTCGGTTTAAACCGACACAATTCATTGAAATTTCAACCAAAATTGAAAATTTAGACCACTACCTCCCTATTAAGTTCCTCTTCCAACTAAAAAAGAAGACAGTCCCAAAATTCATTCCCCCTTTCCCAAAATGCAGTACCTCTTTCTCTCCTTCTTCTTCTAGCCATTTGGGGAAATCAAATATGATACCTCTTTCCATCTCAGCCTCCTCAGACATCATCTTCACCTAGGTTTATACCACGTCACTTATGTCACTAAGTTTATAGTCCGCGTTTCAATTATGTCCTCTCTCGTTTCGTTGACTATTAAACTTGACGATCAACCTAACAGCGGTCAACAAATTGTTGACTTTGTGCCCATGTGTCTGCCATGTCATCGACACATCATAAATATTTTTTTTAATTAATGAAAAACGAATAAATCTTTTCACCCTCATTTCACCCACCACCTATATTCCTTCTATCTCTATCTTTCTCATTTTATCTTTCTTGCAAGCAGAGTACGAAGAGATGGCGGTGACCAAGACAAGAGCGGGTTGGGGGACAGAGCACAATAACGTTGACGATGGCGGTGCTGTTTGGGAGGGTAGTAGATAATGAAGACGGAGGGACGACGACAGTTTGGTTCAGCAGGCGATACACTTGCGGTTCGGCGGAGACGACGCAATTGGGCGGAATCGAGGGTAGTGAAGACGACACCGAGGTTGCGGATCGAAGGCAAGAGCGACAGATCGAATGGTATACTGACGGAGGTGGACTGGGTACCAGATTGGAGGGTTTAATAATCTAAGTTTTTCGCAATGAATACAAGGAAAAAAGGGAAGAGCTTAAGCGAATCGAGTTGTGCTAGTTCTCATGTGCCTAGGTGCGTTCATAACTGTCCAACTGTTGTTCTTGTCTCTGAAACTGGGAGGAATCCAGGGAGAGAGTTTTATCGTGGGCCATTTTTGGAATCAAGAAACGGTGGATTGAAAATACTTTTTGTGGGTGGGTCAGTATTGTCCTGCTGGAGAAAAGGCTATTGTTCAAGCACTTTCGACAGAGAATGATGATCTGAAGCAACATATTTGTTCACTTAAAATGAGATTGGTAACTGCTGAAGATAAGGGCGAGCAAAGGAAGATGGAAAAGCATTGCTGCTGCCATGATTTAGATGAGCTTAGGGAGGAAATGTTAGTTTATCTCGTGAGCTGAAGATGGTGGGAACTAGGTTGTCGTTTGTTTCGTATATGCTTATAGTAGTGGGTTTGACAGTGCTCTTTGTATGGTTACAGTGAGTTTTGATGAGTTTGTATATCTAGTGGTTTGTGAGTTTATGTATGGTTTAAGAGCTAATGTAACTCTACTTTTCAAGTTTCATTGTGGCGTGATTATGACATAAAAGCAAGGAGCTTGCTGTCAAAATAAACAAACTGATTATACCAACATAACAATAAACTTGATATTACCAAAATAATCATCATCCTCCTGATTATACAAGCAACAAGGGTGCTGCCAAAATAGAATTGCAGCATAGAGGAATGCTGTCAAAAGAGAAATGTAGTCAACAAGGCTGCTGTCAAAAGAGAAGTACAACTACTTGTTCTTGACTATCATCCATCAAACAACTACTACATCTAAGGCAACTACTACTACGTCTACTACTAATTAGAATCAGACACCACCAAATACTACATATTTTATTGTTGGGTTGCAGGAGGTTGAGATCCACCAATTTCGGCCTATTTAATAATCATAGGAGTCTCTCCACCTTGACCACCTCGACCTCCACTTCCACCAACATCAGCCTGTTCAATAATCATAGGAGTCTCTCCACCTCCTCGTCCACCTCGACCACGACCCCCTCTTGTACCTCGTACTGGCTGACCTCGTCCACTTCCAGAAGCTTACAATAAGAATCAACAAATTCATTGTCAAGATACTATTATCCATATCAAAATAATTCAAGCAATGAAGCAAAAGTCTCACCCTAACATCTTGCAGTTGTCTAGGAGGTTGCTGGCATTTATGCCACTTACAATACTTCTTTCCTTTTGACTTCTCCGGTGGGGGGAAGACATGCCCCCCTTTCAACTTGACTTGAACATCCTTATAGAGTTGGTCAAAAATCAAGTCTGCCTTCGAGACATCAAAGGAGTACTTCCTTGGTTGAATGGGAGCACGATTGGGTTTCCCCCCTTGCAGCCCATCTTCAACTTTAGCCAAGGAGGCACACACGTATGGCTTCCCTGGAATTATCTCAGCCAAGTCCACCTCGACCTCATTAGCCTCGTGGCCAACATGATTGATAGTGTAGTCTAGGTTTGGGAAGTAGGGTCCTCTTGAGGCACTCTTACGATTCTCTTCTTCATGTAGAAGAGACTCATACCTCACGGCACAAGACATGAGTTGAAACAAGTCAGAGAACTCCCTATCTTGGAATTTTTTCCTTAGTTCAAAACTCAAACCCCCTTGTGCCAGCTTGACGAACTCCCTCTCCGTCAAATTGACAAAGCAACGGTTACGGGCATTCTAGAAGTTAGTCAAGAAATGCTCAACCGATTCCCCTGGCTGTTGGCGCATACGTGCCAAGTCAGCCATGGACACCTCGGGCTCAGATCTGTAAAACTGAGCGTGGAAGACTTGTTCCATCTGTTGCCAAGTCTGGATGGAGTTAGACGACAAGTTGATGTACCAAGCAAAAGCTGGTCCTGTCAACGAGTTTCCAAATAGTCTTAACTTAACGAAATCTCCTACATCGCCACATTGGACAGTGAAACGTCCAACGTGCTCTACAGTGCACTGATCTCCAGTCCCTGTGAATGTGGCAAACTCGGGAACTCTGAATCCTCTTGGAAACGGGTAAGGTCTATCTACCCATTCTGGGTACGGCTTATGGTATACAGGTGGCATGGCAGGTCTTACTCCCATGCCAAACTTCTCCGTGAGGAGTTGAGCCACTTGATCCCTAAGGGTGTTGGCTTCATGCCCTCCTTGTTGCCCCCCATACGGTACAAACCCAATGGGGTCCATGCCATGCCCATTGAAATGGGGTGGTGTTGGAGTTGGGTAGCCTCGAGGTGGAATTTGATCCATGTTACCACCTAGGCCTCCTCCTACTCCCAAATTCATAGGAGCCACGTAGGGTCTTGCCTCCGGGATAGAGGAACGAGCACCCACTTGCACGGGTGGCTGCTCAACTCGAGTGTTGAACATGGTGGCGAGGTTCTCACCACGCGGGGGTACCACTTAAACTCCCACGCGTCCATGTGACGACTCCCCTACTTGAGTGGTAGCGGGAATCTCAACATCATCTACTCGACGTAGAGGTGGTTGGCTTGCCGTCTGAGGCAGCAAGTTCTCTTGTCGTGGTTGGCTATTCCGACCGCCGGCGGGAGAATGAATGTTATTAGTAGGCATTGTGCTTGTGCCATCTACTGGCAAAGCTCTTGACTGCACTACTGGTCTAGTTAGAGTTTGTCGAAACTGATCCAACTCATTTTTGTTTTTGTTAACTACCTCAAATAATTGACTTAAACGTCTATCAATGCGAGAATTGAGACAGTCAATTTGAGAATTTACCTGATGTGTACTAGCCCGAGTCTCCTCCATCATGCGACGGTTCTCCATCAGCATTTGGCGGTTCTCCTCCGTGGCTCGAAGGTTGTCAGCCACCATCTTACGGTTCTCTTCTGTAGCTTGACGGTTCTCTGCCACCATCTTGCAGTTCTCTTCTGTAGCTTGACGGTTCTCTGCCACCATCTTGCGGTTCTCCTCCATCATCTGACGAAGGGCCCCCACTGCTTCGCCGAGATCTCCACCAGGCGCGTTCGCCACCAAGATCTCTGCTCCACCATTTCCTCCGGTCACCGCGTCGGACGCTTGGCCATGCTCGATGTTGGCCACCTGCTCCTCCACGAATCCAGCCGGAACATCACCTTCATGGTTCCTCCGCCTCGGAGCCATTGAATCGACCACAAGAGTCCCACCGGGTGTGCCAAATTTGTTCTTCGGCGAGAAAACTTGCGTTGAATGAGAATTGAATGCACCTTGACTTCTTTGGACAACGATCACTAAGACACGGTTCACACCTCTTCAAACACAGTTCGAACGAGGGTGATCGATGTTTACATAACTCTCGAGACAGATCTACATTAAGTTACTCCTACTCCTATGGAGGTTCTGAGAGAGCTCCAAATTAGGGGTGGCTATACGGTCCGGTCCGGTTAAATTGGACCAAATTGATTCTGTCTCAGTCCGGTCTTTTCGGGAATATAAGGACCAAAGATTGGATTGGATACAGTCCGTTTTTTATCCGGTCCAGTCTTGACCCGGTCCGGTCCCAATTTTATCTTGATTTTAGGTGTTGGGGGTCTCTTATCCAGTCTTAATCCGGTTTTTTACCTCAAATCTAAGCCCGAATATGAGATTGCATTGTTTGCTATCCGGTCCCCATCCGGTCTCGGTCCGAATTATACGGTCCGGTTTCGGGTAAAACCAAACAGTCCGGGACCAAATAGCCAGCCCTACTCCAAATCTACGACTACTGATAAAAGTTGCAGAGGAAAGATAAAATTGATAAAACTTGACAAGTGGTGTCAGGTGGTGATTTTCGCGAACCTCTCCTCTGTCAACTCCTCCTCCTATTTATAGGCCTTGAGATGATAACCGTCGTAGAAACTGTCTGAGAGTAACTTCCAAAAGGAACTGCTCTCCTTCTTTCTCGGACGTGGCTGACGTGTCATTGCACGTGGGATACTCGGCAGTTTCTCCGTTAACCGCCTGCTCTTCATCCTGGAGCTATCATCTTGTTACTTGCCTCTCCTAAATGACCTGCCTTCTTGTTTCCTACTTGTTAGCTCGGATCTTGGGCATGGTCTCACGAAGTGGCCTAGATCTCGCGACCGCGTAGAGCTCTAAGTTTGAAGCCGACGTGGTCTAGATCTCATGACCACGTCGAGCTCTAAATTTGACGCCAACGTGGTCTAGATCTCGTGACCACGTAGAGCTCTAAATTTGACGCCAACGTGATTTGACGCCAACATGGTCTAGATCTCGTGATCACGTAGAGCTCTAAATTTGACGCCAACGTGGTCTAGATCTCGTGACCACGTAGAGCTCTAAATTTGACGCCAACGTGGTCTAGATCTCGTGACCACGTCGGGCTCTAGATTTGACGTTCTCGTGACCACGTCGGGCTCTAGATTTGACGCCAACGTGGTCTAGATCTCATGACCACGTCGGGCTCTAGATTTGATGCCAACGTGGTCTAGATCTCATGACCACGTCGGGCTCTACATTTGATGCCAACGTGGTCTAGATCTCATGACCACGTCGGGCTCTTCAACTCGCGACGAGACTAGCTCCTTCTTGGAGACTTAGTAGTTTGGGGCTTAAAATTATTATCATGAGGCCCAGTTCAAATAACATTAATTGTCATTAATGATCTGGCCTTATAAAGATAATAAATGCCTTGTAAATAATCAATGTGGTACAAGATTATTTTTTAGGTGTAAACAGTTGGAACAATGGTTCCAACATGGTGATGTGTGTTCGTTTTAGGCTCGAACAAGCCGGGAACTTAGTTCCTTTTTCTCAATATAATTCTATACCCTTCTTATTTCATTCAGCCCCTCCAGATTCACTTAAGGTGATCTCATTTATCACCTAATCCTAACCGATGTGGCTAGCAAGCCTCTAATTAAATAACAAACAAAATCATGATCAACGTGAGTACCCATCTTCCTTATGAATTGCGTGGACTTCATGGGTCCTTTTGCATGGGCTTCATTGGGACGTTCATGGGCTCACATGGACTATGAGTCCATCTATCTACTTCGGCCCGCCCCATTCTATATCATTTTCTTACACTTGATCTTTCAACTAGTGAGACTAATTAGTAATTACATATTTTATTATCACTATTTTAGTATTTTTCATTCATGAAGTGTTTTCCGTTCATATTTTTTACGATAACATATGGTAATGGATCGACGGTCGACTTGTCTCGTACCTCACGCCGGTATTACCCGCTCCAACCCGCCCTTAATGTGGGACAAATATGGTTATTGAGATACATGCGCGCCGGTTTGCCATCACTACGTTCTTGCGTTTCAAATGATGTATGGGTCTTTTGGTTTTGGTGATTGTTTGGTTGAGATATTTATAATGCATGCATTGTCCACAATGCATCATTTTTTTGAATTTTCTGCACAAACAATACAAACATTGTTTACTTGATTTGACACAAACTATCACTCAAAATGAGTGATAGTTAAATCTCAAGTATTTTGTGAGATTGTTGAGATTATTGTGTTTTTTTTTCTTCTTCCAACTAAGCCCCTACCTTTTTATGTGTGTTGCTTTTCTATATTAAAAACAAAAGATAAAACTGATATTTCATCCAAAAGTAATATAACTTATTTAAATAACACAATAACTATCACAAAAACCAAACGTTGTAAACAACAATACATAAATTTTCGTATCCCTCTATAATATATAGAGGTACTTCAGGAGATTTTGAGCATTTCAAATTCCTTGCACTCTCCTTAATTGTAGCAAGGGGTAATTTGTAAGTTCAACTTAGAACTGAAATATCTTCTTACGAGAAAAAATGTCATTGCAATGACTTTAACTCGAGTCCTTCATATTGATAGTCAATATCCCTAACCAACTGGACTGCTACAATGTTTATGTATTTTTTGAATTAAAGAGAGAAAAATACTGAAATATCTTAAAATCATAGGAAATCCACCGCAACAATCAATCATCAAACTAATTAATTATTGTAATTATTTACCAAGTGAATCATCATGATATACCTAGTTTTATGAATCAACTAAGTGAGTTCCTCTAATCACACAATTATTCACCAAGAATCAAATAGTACATTATGAGTTTATATATGTCTTACAACTTTTACATTTATTAGGTTACATGACTTTGTAGTTTGTAGGAATACAAGGATTGTTTACAAAAGTGCTATACACGATTTTATTTCTAAACATAAAATTTGACATTTGTGATCTATGATTTTGTAACGAGACATTTTCAATGCTATAAGTGAATGACCAAAAATCATTGGCTAACAATTTCCCTAATGGTTGACAATTATAAGCATAGAATTGAAAGACTAAATACCATTGACAAATGAGCCAATTATCATTGGCTAAATTTAACAAACAATGGTATGTGTATATACATTGGAAATTCTATGGTACGCTCGATGGATTGAGGGTTATTGCATCTCCTTAGTTAAATAACATTATCTAGACCATAGATTAATCACGTAACTAAATCCTATATCATAATTCTCTAAATCCTAATATAGTGCATATGGTATGATGTATACATCTTGGCGAATCAGAATCATTGATTATGTTCTTAGTATATGTGATATTAGAGTTTAAGTTCTATAGTTTTAGGGTATATGATTTAATTATTTGAAACTTAATCTCCCTTTTCAAATTTCCTACAATGAGAGGGAAATTAGGAAGAACATTTTTGTCTTCACAATTATCTGTATTTTTTATTTATTTACAGAAAAAGATAGACATATTGAGATTTAAACCATGGTCACTTCAAATAAAGTGAAGGTTTAAAATCAATCAGACTATGTAGATTTATTGTATTTTTTAAAATTAAAAGTATATACGAAGCTAAAATATGAAATCACAGAACTTTCGGCATCCCCCTCCTTGCGGTTAAGGTAACGACTACGGGCGGGCCTTCAATTGGTCCTTTGGAATACATACCGAATGCGAAATCTTCTCTCTGCCGTCGAAGTGGTGCTTGACATAGGCTGCACATCTTATTCTTAGGAAATTATCTGCTCTCGTCCAAACTATTGTGGACCATTTTCCTTCGTAAACATCCGGATGAGTTAGCTAGCCCAATAAATATTTCGTAAGTACTTATTTGGTATTTTGATACTTCGATTTTGATATTTTTATTTTAATTATAGTTTAGTACTTAATTTTTTATCTATCTTATAAATAGACGATAACCATAAATTTGCAACCAAAATATTGTTGGTTCGAATATTTCATATCGAATTATAGTATTGAATATGTAGAAGCGATATAGAATTCTTAAATTACCATTAATCTCCAGAACTATAGTGAAGCAATTATATCTTTGTGCAAACTATAGGGGGTTGGTTCTCTGAACATTTTTGGTCGGTTAAATACTAAGTTTTGAAACTCTTCCTAGGGGTGTACTTGGGTCGGTTCGTTTGGGTTTAGATATTTTAATCACCTAACTCATATACCACGATTTTGAAAACACTAAATACAAACTCACCCAGATAATTTAGAATTTTAACGGTTTGTGTCATCCATACCCTCTGTTTTCAGAACCGGACCAGAGGCTGAACCGGAAAAATTAGTAGTTTAAGGGTTCACCGGTTAACCGTTACAAACCGTTAGTGAACCGTTGATAGAACCGTTAATGATATATAACATATAAGACTTGTATATTACACTAATTTAAGAATGAAATTATCATTGACCATAAACAAGTTCAAATTCATATCATCACGAAAATATCTAATAAATCATTCCAGCCATCTCACAAAAGAAACCATATTTTTTAATTCAAATTAAAAATTACGGTTCTAGTTGGTAGTAGACAATGTAAAATCGATAATAAGGTTGAGGAAGCATACATAAAATTAATAATTATGATTTGATGGTCTTAGTTTATGTTAAAATATATTTTTTTTTAAAATAGTGAACCAATGGACCGGCTAAACCGTGTCGGTTTATCTGATTTTATGTTGAACCGTGAAAAACCGTTTGGTCCATCAATAACCGTTCAAATAATGAATCGGGCCGCTATCGTAACTGGTTTGACGGTTCTACTGGCCCGGCCGTTGATCTGGTTCGGTTCTTATAACAAGGTCCATACCAAATGAACCCATTTACATGTCGCTTAACTAAGGACGATCTCATTGACCAATCCCATCATTCTAATGTCAATCCATAAAAGCAACTCATATTCGCGTTTGTTAACACATGTTTCACAATGTCATTACTGTGACCGGTAACTTCGCTGCAACAGATTCGGTATTGCTCATCATATGGCCTCCAAACTGATAAACATATCGGGGCAGCAGTTTTATGACAAAACTCAAAGTGAAGAAAACTCATCGTCTGGTGGAATTTTGGCGCTTTCTGCTGTCCATTAATCTAATTGCAAGTATAATGATTGCTAAAATTATGCTTTCACGCGACACACTAGGAGTTGGGGGTGTGAACTGTGAACTTGGAGTACAAGTTAATATTGGGTTTGGGAAGGGAAGTGGTGAGAGGAAGAAATTGTGTTTGGTTCGGTTTCTTTTCGTAAAATGCTTTGATTTAATTTAGTTAGAGGTATAATATCATGGTTATGTGGGATCAAATGAACCAAAAATGAGCTTGGGGGATGGGAATTCCAACTTAAAAGGAGTGGATTAGATTTTGATAAACTCAAGTTCATGATTAACTGAAAGAATATTTAGATTTAGACTTTGTGGTATTGAGATGTTCATAGAGAGTTTAAAACCGATCCAAGGCCATGGATTGATATTGGTTAGTTGATTGTGATTTTGAGGAAGGTGTATAAAAAGTCATGGAAGTAGTTTGCAGCAAGTAAAGACAGTGAAGAGGCAGTTGGTCAGGGTAGTGATTGAACCAAGGAGGGTATTGAAAGACATAGAGGCAAAATCGGAGCAGTTGAAGAGAGAGAGAAGTGGTAGATGATCAGAATATTAATGAAAATGGAGAGGGTATTGAAGGGTATGGAAGTGAACTAGATCATGTGAAGGCAGAGAACGAGGAGAATAGCATATTGAAGGAATTGAAGATGAGTGTTGGTTTTACGAGCTTATTAAAAGTGCCCCGAGGAAGATGAGTTGGCCAAATACAAGAAAGATGATTGAGGAGTTGGAGATCAAGCTGACAAGAAACTCAATTGAAAGAGAAATTCAAGTTCATGGAGAGAAGGTCCATCAAAGTAGCATAAATGGAGTTGCACAAGGAGGATTAGAAATTGAATTTTGGTTTAAAACATATACGTCGAGAGATTGAAGATGGAGGGGATAAAAAGTTGGTTGTACAACGGAGAGTGGAAACTATTGGATCTTTAGGTGTTATTGTTATTCATAGAGGAGAGGTTTGAACCATTTGTGTGGGATTGTGAGGTTTCATTTCAGTTTCAAACTATCTATGGATCGTGTGGAAATTCCAATGAGCTTTTATATTATATATTTCTCGGCAATCTATTAACCAATATCATTTTAATGTGGGCTCAATTATCATTATGAAAATTGGATTAATGACACATTTTTATAGTCTTAAATGAGAAGGGTATTTTCCTGAATGTTCGACGTATATATCCATTCTTTATATAGCATCTCGATTGAATGATTATCAATAAACTTAAACGAATTAATAGACTTAAACATAACAAAAAAAATATAAATATTAAAATATGAACATTTCGGCCAACGGGCTGGTGTATTTTCCTGCTGTCCGCCACCTGCCTCGTTTCAACTCTGACCACAATCCCATCCTTACCTCCTTTGCTTTCCAGGGGCAATCTCTTCACCCTCCTCGCTCATTTAAATTTGAAGCTGCTTGGCTAACTCATAAGGATTTTTTGAATACCATTGCAGGGAATTGGGATCCCTCCAGAGCCTGGCCGTGCGCTTTGCAATCTTTGAGCACCGTTCTGCAAGACTGGAATAGGGATACCTTCGGTAATGTGCAGCAGAGAAAGAGACGACTTCTTGGGCGGATTCAAGGAGTGGAAAGACACATATCTCTGAGTTTTTCCCCCGGCCTGGCCAAGCTCCATTCTAAGCTTGAGGCCGAGCTCGATAGGGTGTTGGAGCAGGAGGAGATGATCTGGTACCAACGATCGAGGGAGCATTGGGTTAAATTTGGGGAGCGTAATACCAGTTATTTTCATCAGCAAACCAATATCAGGAGAAGGAAGAACAGGATCACCGCCCTTCGAGATCAAGCAGGCGTGTGGATTGATGAACCTCAGGAGCTGATGGAGATGGTGTTTGATTTTTATACTAATCTCTATTTGCAGGATAACTCGGCCTATGAGGACAGGATGCCAAAGAATGCCTTCCCCCGGCTGGATCAGGAGGCCCTCCTTGCTCTATTAAGGCCTTTCACCATCATGGACATCCACCAAGCTATCTTTGAGATGAAGCCCTTTCAGGCACCCGGGCCAGATGGTTTTCATGCTGCTTTTTACCAACAAGCCTGGAATGTGGTTGGGAAGTCCTTGACAGATATGGCTCTGGAGTTCTTCAACACAGGTTCTTTGCCTGACAAGGTCTCAGAGTCTACTGTGGTGCTCATCCCCAAAGTCGATCACCCCGAGTATGTGACCCAACTTCGACCTATATCGCTCAACAATGTGAGCCTTAAAGCTATTACCAAAGCAATCACTAATAGGTTGAAACCGGTCATGAAGAAGCTCATCTCCCCCAGGCAGAGCAGTTTCATTCCTGGCGCCAGACCACGGATAATGTCATCATTGTGCAGGAAGTGCTCCACACTCTGGGAAAGCGTAAAGGGAAGAAAGGAGGCATGATTCTCAAGATTGACCTTGAGAAAGCCTACGACAGGCTGCGGTGGGATTTCCTTCGTGACACCTTGAAGGAAGTGGGTCTCCCCAGCTCTTGGATCAGATGTATCATGTATTGCGTGGAGCAGAATAATATGCGGGTTCTCTGGAATGGTCACCTCTCTTCAACCATCACCCCCACTCGCGGAGTTCGACAGGGAGACCCTCTTTCACCTTATCTCTTTGTCTTATGCATGGAACGTTTATCTCACAGGATTGACGCGGCCCTTCACAGTGGGCAATGGAAGCCTGTTAGGCTCACTAGGGATGGGCCGCCTCTCACGCATCTTTTCTTTGCAGATGACCTTTTGCTTTTTGCCGAGGCTGAGACGAGACAGATCAGAATCATCAGCAGTGTCTGGATGACTTCTGCTCCAGCTCCGGGCAGCGGGTCAACTACGCCAAGTCCTTGCTGTTCGTGTCCCCGAATGTGGGCAGATCAAAGGCCAGGGATTTGAGCGCCAGAGCGGAGATCCCCCTGAAGAATGAGCTTGGGAGATATCTTGGCATTCACGGCATTCATGGGCGGGTGACGGCAGGGAGATACCAGAGTCTTTTGCTGCGCATCCAAAAGAAGTTAGCTCCGTGGAAAGCGAAACGTTTGTCTTTGGCTGCTCGTCTCACTGTGTCCAGGTCTATCATTTCCTCTATTCCCACTCATCATATGCATACAGAGTTACTACCTAAAGGAGTTTGTTCTTCTATTGATCGTATTAACAGGAACTTTGTATGGGGTGAGGAGGAAGGAAAACCCAAGCTCCATTTAGTTGGGTGGGAGAAGATGATCCTGCCAAAGGACCAAGGGGGAGTTGGCCTGCGTTCGGTGAGAAATGCTAACCTGGCTATGCTCGCTAAGAGCGGATGGAGGCTCCTCAAGGAAAAGGACGCTTTGTGGACTCAGGTGGTCAGGGATAAGTATGGCCGGAACAAAGAGAATCTGGATATTTTTCGCTCCATTCAGGGAAGTTCCTTTACTTGGAGAAGCTTGAACAAGGCTTCTCCCCTCCTAAAGGGAGGTTGTGCGTGGAATATCAAGAACGGGAAAACTACTAAATTTTGGCATGACCCTTGGATTGTGCAGGAACCTCTTTTGAATCTAGCTGAAGCGGAGGTCCCCTACTCGCGCAGGGACGAGGTGGTGGCGGATTTGACCTCAGAGGATGGAGGATGGCGCACGGAGCTTCTCGAAGATTTCCTCTCGACAGAGATGCAGATGAAGATCACCAGCGTGGCGGTGGATAAGCTCTCCAACGAGGAGGACACCCTCTTCTGGGCCCTATCGTCAAATGGCCAGTTCACCACGAAGACTGCTTACCAGTCCCTTTTACCTGAAGGGAATGATCCGGATGCCAAGTTTTGGAAGATTATTTGGAGCCTTCCTGTTCCGGAGAGAGTTTGATGCTTCGTCTGGCTGGTGAGTCTTGGTAGAATTGCGACTAATGCCCTTCGACACTCACGGAAGATCACTGATTCGGCGGACTGCGGGAGATGTAGTGGTCAGACTGAAACCATTCTTCACATTCTTCGGGACTGTCCACCGGCTGCCTACTTCTGGGCGAGACAAGTGCCAAGTGAAAGACAACAGGTCTTCTTCTCAGCAAACACTGCGGACTGGTTAAGGGGGAATTTGGCAGCGGATGAGATTGAGCATGTCGGGATCCGGTGGCCTGCTTTTTTCAGCACTGCTATATGGCTGTTATGGAAGAACAGAAATGACATGTGCTTTAAAGGTATTCCTTCCACCCTCACCCCTCCTTCCTTGACTCATTCGATTGTTGCCAGAGCCAGGCTCTGGAACGAGGCGTGGTGTGCACCTTCATTGTTGCTGAATGGAAGGAAAGCTGTGGCGGCTCGGGTCATGGCTAATATTGCTTGGAGCCCGCCTACTGAGGGGTGGGTGAAACTTAACATTGATGGTGCTTCCAATGGGAACCCGGGTCTTGCTGGGGCCGGGGGTGTTTTGAGAGACGAGATTGGGCGTTGGCTCGGTGGTTTTGTTGCCATGATAGGGGACGCCTCTGCAGCTTTGGCTGAGTTATGGGCTTTTCATCATGGCTTGGATTTAGCTTGGAAGTTGGGGTACCGCCAGCTCGTGGTTGAATCAGACTCTCAATTGGCCATTCAGCTGATTAAAGACAGGCATGACCCGGTCCACCCGTACTCCACCTTGCTTGCTGCCATTCGCAGGAGACTTAGCCGTGACTGGCTGGTGCGCGTTGTTCATGTATACCGGGAAGGGAATAGAGTCGCGGACTGGCTCTCGAAGCACAGTCTCGTCTATCCCTACGGGGTACAGGAACTCGCACACCCGCCATCAGGGGTAGTGGCTATTCTTCAGGATGATACTCGGGGAGTTTCTTTTGAGAGGCGGATTGTGCCCCGCCAGTGTAACTCTTCCCCTCCTCAATCCTCCTTGTAACCTCTCTTCTTGGCTTTTGCCTCCTTATATGCAAAAAAAAAAAAAAACATGTATATTATTATGCATATATTAATGACAATACATCTATTTAACTATCACCAAAACCAAACCATAGCAAGTTTGCGTTTCGGGCTCGTTGACCCTTTTAAACCTATTTAAAGAACCGGGGAAAGAAGGGGAAAACAAATGAAGGAAAGAGGAGATAGACGGGGAAGAAACAGAGCTGTAACGGCATCTCGCTACCGGCGCTGCCAGTCGATTAGTCGGAGGGAGCAGATATATTGGAGCTGAAAAAGAAGGAAGCATATTGGTAATTCTTTCATCGAACGCCACAGAGATCGGAGTCTTGCTCCGTCTGCCTTCACCTGCCGCCGCCTGAATTCCACCACCTCGGTTTCGGCTGCTGGTGTGGCGCCCAGGGCTTTGGCTTATCGACAGGGCGAATAGAAAGAGTAGGAAAAATAGAGACCTCTGGAACGATTAAAGAGTTGAATTGGACACTTGCTGCACGTCCACTCGCGATCGAATTAGCAGGTGAGAGGCGAAGCTGCTCGGAAAAATCAGTAAATGGGTCAAGCAGCAAAGAGAGGGGAGTAGAAGCTCTCAGGGGTTTGTTCGTGTCTTCCTCAATCCACCTTCTCACTATTCGGGTATTTTCTTTTTCTGACGTCTTGACTTCATCCTTCTGTTTTCAGCGGGTTTTCTCCGTTGTAAGGTTAGAGTTGGTGAAATTGGAGCTCCTTTCAGTTTTATAGTGGAGTTCATTTGTTCAAGCGCACTTTGAGTCTCATCTGAACTAATAATTGTTTGATTGATTTCATACAAATGTAAAGGGTAGATTTTATAGCTTTCGGATGATTTGTGGTTTTGAACTTAATCTGCTATTGGAATCTACTTTGATAAAGGGCAAATCAGTTGGTAGCTTGCTTGGCTACATGGTTGGTGCTAATGTATATTAGATTGAGTATATGTCTGTTTGCTGGTAGGGTTTAACATTACTTATATGATCCTCTGCTTGCTGCTTTGTGTCTTTTACCTTCCTTGGTGGCAAGTTCATTACTTTGAGTTTCGTGGGTTTTTTTTTTTAACATTGCATTGGCGAATTCTCCCTAAATCGACAGAAGATTTGGCAATTCATGAGTTTTAGGGTTGATCTCTTTTGTGGCTTCTAATCCATCCTTTCCTTGTCCAGTTTTTCTGCATGTTATTGTCCTGCTTTTCTAATTTGTGCTTGGCATTTCAATTTACTATATTATATTTACGCACATACAATTCTCATAATTTACTAGGTAACCCTACTTCTTGCATACTGTTGGATATCCTTATAGTTTACTAGGTAATTCTACTTCTGGCATACTCCTCACAGTTCACTCCATGCTAAGATATTTCTTGGGTGCCATGTAGCATGTACATTAGGTGAAGCCATGAAGCCACAATAGATGGTTAATTCACTCTTTATTTAAAACCATGATTCACAAGCAACATTACTGGAACATATTCTCAAGTGTGTTCTCTGGTATATTAGTATTAGGAAATTTTGTTACAAAGTTTGCAGTGCAGAAGACATCTTTGTTGCAATAAAATCAATTGGTAACACATGTCTGGCGTTTTCTGGTTATTGCTCCACAGAGGATGCATATGTGAAATCAGATCAACAATCTTCCTAGCAATAAATGCATTTGAATTTTCAGATTAAGGGCTCAAACTAGAGTGATATGGGATATTAGTTACTACAATCTCAGTTCTGTGCTGATGTGTCTCCATATAGTTTGACTTTCAGGTTCCTGTGGTGACTCTCGACTAAAGCTTCTGGCGAGTTTATCAAGTTGAGTAAGTAGACTGTTTATAAATTAATGTTGCATTATATTGTTTGTTTTTGGGTTATGTTCAGAAGCTACAATTGAAAGTCAGGGAAAACAGCACATATTCTCTCATTATTGTGTTTCTGTTCTCTTTTTGTGCATGCAAAAATCATGTAGAGGGTCTCCATTTTGTAAGGCTATTATTTTACTTCACGGCTTCAATTGAATAAAGGATAGTTTAAAAGGTCTTCTTATAAATTGTGGTCCGTGATCACTCGCAACTGACTTAAGGTTGCCTGCTGCCCCTTGTCCATATTATATGAGGCAACCCTTTTTTTAGGTGGTGTATTCAGCACTTGCGATTCTTGCTTGCTTATTTGAAAACTTTGGATTTGGTTGCATCCCCTCTTTTTCATCTCATTGATCTGATAATAATTGTTCTTTTCCCGTGCTCCATAAAATTGTACTCCTGTTTATTATTTGGGATCTCAATTAGATCTATACTAGTGTCGCTATAACTCCATTATGTAGCTACAGCCATCCTTATAACAACTGCTTCTTGTTGCAGTGGAGTTTGGGGTTGATGATGATGATGTCAATGGAGATATAGAAAGAAATATTGAACTAGATGATGATAGTCAAGAAGTAGGTGATCAAAGTGAAATTGGTGTTAACAACATTATAACTGGGGAATTTCAGCAGGACCAGTGCAAGAAATTGGATCAAGAGTCTCCTGATGAGCTCCAAGATGGATTTGCAGTTTCAGATGCAGATACTGCTGATGAGCCATATGTGGGACAGGAATTCGACTCTGAAGCAGCTGCACATGCATTTTATAATTCTTATGCAACACAAGTGGGATTCATCATCCGAGTGAGCAAGCTGTCTCGCTCTAGGAGGGATGGTTCTGCCATTGGTCGGGCGCTTGTTTGTAATAAAGAGGGTTTTAGAATGCCAGACAAGCGAGAGAAAATTGTTAGACAGAGAGTGGAGACTAGGGTTGGTTGCAGGGCGATGATGTTGGTGAGGAGAGTAAATTCTGGCAAGTGGATGGTTACGAAGTTTGTGAAGGAGCATACTCATCCATTGACGCCTGGCAGGGGCCGAAGAGATTGCATTTACGATCAGTATCCGGTTAGTTCTTTCTTCCCTGACATCTTAGAATTACTGCTTTCCAATCTTTCCTCCCTGACATTTTTAGAGAGCTGAAATCATGGTAGTTGCGGTTGTGCTCGTCAATTACAGTTTGATCTCAATCAAAATGTGCAAGCCGTGGGATCTTATGATTCGACACGAGTTTAATTGTTGAACTTAGCAGATGGAAGTAGAATCAGAGATTTTGGATACCATCTCTAGTAATTGGGTCCCTAGAAATTCCTTGCTAATAAACTTCTGTCACTCTTCATAACTGAATTATGAATCACCTATATTTCTGATAGAAAATTTACTATTCCGTGAAGGAGAGGTTGACTGCTGAAACCAATTTAGCGCAACTCATAATTAGGGTATTCCAAGTTAGGGCTTCAGTATCAAACTGAGGAAGAGTTAGTCACTTAGGCATCAGGTCTTTGTATGCAGCACTTGAACTAGTCAGAGTTGGTCATTTCAGCACCAGCAAGCTGCCATATTGATATCCGTTGACTGTTTTTTGTCAACTGCATTTTTTTGTGTTGCAGAATGAACATGATAAAATCCAGGAGTTGTCCCAGCAGTTGGCCGTGGAGAAGAAAAGAGCCGCGACCTACAAAAGACATCTGGAACTGATTTTCGAACAGATCGAAGAGCACAACGAGTGTCTATCAAACAAAATCCGGCATATAGTGGACAGTGTGCGGGATATGGAGGGTGAGGGTCAGCAGAAGTAGTAGGTTTTAGTTTATTAGTAGGACAAATTTCTGCCTCTTTTTTCTTTTTTTATGGCCCGGCATGTATAGTTTTCTTTCTTAGTTGGGTTCTTATTCTTTTGGCTAATTTCTTGATTGATTAAGTTTTTTTTTTCTTGAATAAGTATTTATTGGGTGCTTGAAGTAGGTAGGAGGAAACAAATTTAGTCTACATTTGTTTCTTTTTTCCTTTTCTGATAGTCCCAATTTTCCAGATAGGGGCGATTATTGGGCACTCACCTGCTTACGGTTGAATTAGTATAATTGATCCACGGTTCTCTATTCAGGCCCGATATTTTGCTATGATATGTACCCCAAGGTTAATTCTCAGCGGTTGGAAAACCGGACCGTTTAGTGTTTGTAAAATTGTATCGACGGTCCGATCGAGAATATTTCCTATCAGACTTTTAAATTGTAGGTGATATTTAAAAGTATGAAATGGTTAAACCATATTTTTAGTATAAATTCTACTGTTGATTTTCTGGTGCAACCTCCGATGTGATTTACAATCTTTGCTAATGCTAATAGGCAAGTGTTCAATATAACTGGATCAATTGCGGATCTCTTCCCTTTTGTGGATCTTCTGCCCTCTTTGCTGGGTTGAGATTTTGGCATCTGGTCTGGTCTGGTCTCGGTGATTCGGAAATGTGGCCATCGTGCTTAGATTCAGACTGATGATCTTGAAAAGTGAAGGTTACCCTCGTGGTCTCGTCATCGGCCACCCTTTCGATCGATAGTTTCTCGCGTTTGTGTTTGGCGACGGGGAGCTGACGGAGTTGGATCCGACACGGTATTGGTGGAGGCGTAACGTGCTGCTTCTGCTGCCTTCCACCAGGTTGTTGGGCTCCAAGCTTTTCTTCTTGTTACTTGTCTTTCTTAGGTCTGGTTGGAGGAGGGTTGCTATTGCTTGCAATGGAGGTGAGGAGCCAAGGGCAAACAAGCGGTAGCTAGAGTCGAGAGCTGAGTTCATATCGAGCTTGTGTCTCGACCCTATTGGGTTTTCAGGTTGTTGTTTGGGCTCCATTCTTTACGCTTGGCTTATTGGCCTATGTTATCTTTTGTTTGATTTGTAACATTTTCATTAGACTTTCCCCTTTTGCATATTTAATGTATCCCGTTAAAAAAAACATAAACAAAAACGGGATCAATTGATTTTCTTTATCATCTTACACAAGATTTAGATCACCAAACGTGGAATGGAAGGAATGTATAATTTGCCATATAGTTTAGTGGGTGTCATGTTGAAAATTGGATAAATTATATATATAAAGTATAAACACATGTTAAAATTAGTATTTATAAAAATACTAATTAATATCTGAGTCTAAATTAATAAATAATTTTTAGAGATATAATATGATTGAACGGTGATTAACCGCATTTTCAACATAAAATCCAAGGTTGTCAACCCGCGGGTTGACCCACTTTGACTCTGACCGGTGAGAAAAATAGGTCGTACGCACTCACCGGGTCGACCGCTACAAGGTATCGGGTTGGAGGTAGGGTTGCAAACGAGCCGAGTCGAGTCGAGTTTTTGCTTAGCTTGAGCTCGGCTCATTTATAAATTTTTTAGCTCGAACTCTAATTTTGATCATCCAGCTCAAGCTCAAGCTCGACTCGATTAAAAATAATCCAGCTCGATCTCGGCTTGATAGAGCTCGATAAATGCTCATTAACACAGCTTGTCAAGCTGAGTACAAGCTCGACTCAAGATAAGCTCGATTTGAAACCATTCTTGCTGAAAAATGTGTAATAAGAACATTAGAAATTAAAAATGATAAAAAGATCACTAGAAACTAAAAATAACATCTAACTTCCATACACATCCTTATTAACAAGATAATTTTCATGTTTAGAAGAATAATTAATCCTTCCACAAGCTTTAAACAAGCTAGCTCGCGAGCTTAGCTCAACAAGCCACTAAGTCAAGCTAGCTCACGAGCTTATCAAGCCGAGCATGGCCTAGCTCAAGCTTGGCTCGTTTACTAACGAGCCGGCTCGCGAGCTGGCTTGTTAAACAACGAGTCAAGTATCGTACGAGTTTTTTCCGATTCGAACGTCGAGTTGATCGCGAGCGGCTTGGCTCATTTGCAGCCCTAGTTGGAGGTCATATTGTGTCATTTTTTTCTTTGGGTTGAGAAATACACCTATTTTCTTACTTTTCTTTTTGCCTAACTCAATCTTTGGAATCTTTAGTTGAACATTTGAATATTGTTGTTATATAAGTGTGTGAATTTTCACTATATGTTGGATCTAAGTACGACATGTACTTTGGTGTTATATGTTATTACTCATATGTGAGAGGAGATTTGATATAATTTATTAGAATGTACTTTGGGGTCGTTTGGAAGTTGTGATAGTTTTGTTGAGATTGTCATTATGCATGTATTGTTTACAATGCATCGTTTTTTTGTTTTTTTAGTAAAAACAATACATGGATTGTTTCTGTGATGTGACAGAAACTATCACTCATTTTGAGTGATTGTTATATCTCAACTTTTAGTTGTGATTGTTGAGATAGTTGAGTTGAGATTGTTTTGTCTCAGCTTTTAGCTGATGTGACATACACAATCACACATACCAAACGTTGTATTCTACAATGCATCAAATTCGACAATACATGTATAATATTATACATGCATTCTCAACAATACATCTATTTAATAATCGCAACTTCCAAACGACCCCTAAGTACAATATAATGACTCTTACCATATTTCCGGACTAAAACGGGTAATCCGTTAACTCTTAACCTACTAGCTCGACCGGGTCTGGGTCAACCGATTGACAACCTTGATAAAATATATTGACACTATCTAGTTTTGCTTTATAGAGGCTGTTTTGATTTCTTGTTTTGCTGTCGTACTGGAAAAACCGCGCTCCAAATTCGTGAACCCTCGACGAATTTTGGGATATCCGGGCTCTGGAGCGGGAACGAATTGGGTGACCACCTAAAGCCGATCCAGTACAATACCAGCGAGCTCCTGAAGTGGAGGAATGAGAATAGTAGGATTAACCGGAGGAATCTCGTCCGGGAAGAGCACCGTCTCCAATCTTTTCAAGTCCCATGGTGTTCCCGTCGTCGACGCCGACGTCGTTGCTCGGGTGAGTACTCCAGCCTCTCTCCTCTTTATATCCGTAATCATCAATAGCACTGTCCCGGCGGCGATCTTGCTTCTCCCCACTCTCACGCTCATTCAACTGTTCGATCTTACCTCTCATCTCTACTCAACTTGACACGGCTCGGCGCTTGCTTCCCGTACCAGAACCAGTCCAATACTAATATGCATTGTAACGAGATTTAGGTTACATTTGGTTTCTGCTATTAGCTTGCCTGAATTTGGACGACCGGGTTAAATTAGCACTTCGATTTGTCTCTCAATTTCGACCTCTGGCGTCCTAGTTCATGTAGTGCAGAGATGATCTTGGCTGATTAACTGCATACAAGTTATAGTGCTAGATGGTTTATCCGAATACCCATAGGAACTTTCATTTCACGGGATGATGGTTTGATTGTTTGCTAAATTTCTCTTTGATAATGTAGGTGATTCTTGGTGGTAAGTTCTTGCCATTGATCAATGTGCTTACAGCTTACCTAGTGGTAGCTTGTGCATATTCAACTAGCAAGTGCTCTCCACCTGTAACACCTATCTTCCGGTTTTGGTATATACGAAAGATATGATCTTCCGACTGGTTTTTGTATATATAATATACAGGATGTTCTGAAGAAGGGCACCGGAGGCCACAAAAGAGTTGTTGATGCATTTGGAGAAGATATTTTGCTACCCAATGGAGAAGTTGATAGGGCTAAGCTTGGCCACATTGTTTTCTCGGATCCTGGAAAGCGCCAGCTTCTTAACAGGTTCATTATGAATCACCCACTCCAAGTTTCCATCCATCATCTGAAAATTACTTGGTCTTGATAAACCATGCTGTGTAGATTTTCTGTTATTTCTTCCCCCATATCTTTGCTTAATATTGTTGAAAGGTTTTGTATCTTGACCGGGTTCTTTCAATGTTGGCTTCCTTGCAGGTTATTGGCTCCCTACATATCCTCTGGGATCTTTTGTGAAGTTCTCAAGCTATGGCTAAAAGGTAACAAGGTTATTGTTCTTGATGTTCCTCTGTTGTTTGAGGCGAAGATGGATAGGTGGACAGAGCCCACTGTTGTCGTATGGGTGGATCCGGAGACGCAGTTACAACGGCTTATGGCAAGAGATAGCAGTAACGAGGAGGATGCTCGAAATAGGATAAATGCTCAAATGTCCTTGGATCAGAAACGGTCGAGGGCGGACATTGTGATTGACAACACTGGTTCATTAGAGGATCTAGAAGAAAATCTTAGGATGGTTCTAGTTCAAGTCACGAGGCCATTGACGTGGACCGAGTTCTGGCTCTCAAGACAAGGAGCTCTCATATCTCTGTTTGCCATTGTCATTGGAGTAGTTGTTGGCAAAAAGATTTCTAAGGTATCATTATAAAGAAACCTCATATGACCAGTTTGATTTGCACTTTAAACCGGCCTTGCCAGAGATAGTAAAAGCTAGTGACCCAGTGTTGCACGAACCAGCTCGTGTAGCTGACCCAGGGGAAATCAGTTCGGAAAGGATACAGAAGATCATTGATGACATGGTTAAGGTTATGAGGTTAGCTCCAGGAGTTGAGCTGGCTGCTCCCCAGATTGGAATCCCGCTGAGGGTCAGGTTTCTTCGTTTGTGCTTTATCCATCCGTGATTTTGAGTTCTTGGGGAACCTCAATTTTAGTAAAGCCCCTAGTTGTAGATATTCCTAGGTTTAGCTGCATTTCACTTGTTGCTGTGATTATCAAGAAGAGAATTCAGCTGATTAGCTCTTTTACTTTCATCTGCTTATTAGTTCTTGTATGTTGATTTTTTTAGCTATGGCCACAACGTAGGGAATTTGTATTTTTCCTTGAGGGTTGAATCCAATGGGAGTATTTGACAGATCGTAATGGCTCCTACATTTATCCGTTTCCTGGATTTCGCACTTCTATTTGACTGAATTGAGCTGGAAGTCCAGTAAACCTTGGCAGCATCATTGTTCCTTCGTTGTAGTTTTCCGACCTCCTCAGTAGCACTTGGATAGGAAGGGAAGATCCCTTCTTAAGCCTTTGGTTTCCTTTATCTGGGTTACTACTGAAGTTTGACAAAGATGGTGCTTCCAATGCCGTGGCGAGATTTTCCTGTGTTTTGATTGCTTGAGTTATATGGAAGATATTTGACTCATTTTTCTGTAATATGGCTGAGTTCATTCCATCTCCCTCTTTGATTTGCCCTTCTGGTATGTGTTTATTTGAAATGATAGTTCGGGATTAGCAAGAATAAGCTCCTTAAACCCAGAATCGGCTATCCTTATTCTGCAGCTATCATTTTCTTCGTGGATGTTCTCCCCTCGATGTTTCTGTTACCGTTGATTGTGATAGATGCAATTTCTTAGAGGAAAAAAACATTCACTTTGCTGCAGATAATAGTATTGGAAGATACACAAGAATATATTAGCTATGTACCAGAAGAAGAGACTAAAGCACAGGATAGGCGACCATTTGACCTTCTGGTATGTGGGCAGGGAACAAAAAGGTTCTATGGAATGTGTTATTCTATTGTATTCATGTCCTGTGATTTGTCCTGCAGTTCACAATGGCTTAGTTGTTTTATGGGTTTCCCCGTCGCAGTGTTTGATGGATTCAGGGCTTTGGTGGAGCGTAGTCTGGAAGTCGAGGTTACAGGGTTGAGCCGTGATGGTGCACCCATCAAGGTTGAAGCCTCCGGGTGGCAGGCTGGTATCTTACAGAACAGCACGAATGTGATCATCTGGATGGAACGCTTTATGTGGATAAGATGGCTGAAAGCGAGCGAAAGGCGTTCGCCAGTAGGTCCAATCCCATCAACATTCACCTGAAAGCGAGCGAAATGCTGTCGAAACCCTGTTGAGAGGAACAAAGTATCCGACTCCTGGTTCATGTGCTGGTCCATATTATTCTTGCTTTTATTCAGACCAAACGTCAATTTTGCCGGTGCAAAGATAGCTGATCTCTGTAGTATAATTTACAATCCTTTAAAGTAGCAAATGTCGCCTACATATTATTCCTTTACAACTAATACACTTATACACAAGCTGTAAACAAAATCGAATGCTTTGATAAGTTGGTTCCGAGTTCATCTTCTGAACGGAGATCGGGATCTTTTGTTGGGCATAATACCTCCGCCGCCACCGCCGCCTTCATTCCTGCCATCCCAAGCTGAGTACCAGAAGAATAGAGACATCCATACAAATACCGCAAAGAATATCCGAACCCTTTCCTGGAATCCAGATATACCCTCCACTAAACCTGCACCACAAGAAGAAGAGACCACTCGCCATGTCAATACTCAATTTACAAGCTAAGAGCCTACTTTATATATCAACAACCAGCAAAATTGACTTGATATACACTCTCCAACGGAGCACAGGTGTGTTAGAGTCGAGTCCATTATGGGTAGCAATTGACCGTAGAATCAAAAGAACCCACCCACCAACTGTTTGATAAAAGGCGCCAGGAAGGAAATGAAATTCTCACTGATCTATAAACACCCCCCAACAGACAAGTGCTAGAGTGAAGCAGAAATATGCAAAAGCGTGGAGGGATTGATTTGAATCACCTCCGAGCGTCAGCGGCTCCTTATCGGGAGGCGGGTCGGATTGCGGCGGCAGCTGAGCGAACAGGCGGCGGCGGCGGGTACGGCGAAGGTGTGGGTATGGGTATGGGGTGGGGTTTGTGCAGCCTCCAATGAAACGAGAAGAAGAATCACTCTTTAAAATAGGAAGATGATGATAATAATAATAAGAAGAAGAGGACGGAAATAGAATTTGGGTATGAAACTCCGGAATCGCTGGCGAACGGCAGCGTTGGCTTGGGTTGCTGCCGGAACAGCTGCCGCTGGTCCAGAAGCAGCGCGCAGCCATCTCTTTCTTTGGTGGGAATGGGAACAAGCTCTTTAGCTTACGTAACACAAGTCCACGAGACCACAACAGCATACTGATGAAGTATATTCCGTTCCACAATTATCTCCATCATTGTTAGCTGTTAGACTAGCTGTTAGTGGGTTGTTACAGCTCCTTGTTTACTGCTTTCAGTTCCTCTTTTCCTGCAACTCATTGTACTTTAAATAGACATTCATTCAATAAGAAAAGACTCAAGTCTTGAGCTCGTTTATGGTATCAGAGCATCACACTCTAACGAGAATTTTTCTTTCTCTTTCTCCTTCTCCACTGTTTTTCTTCTCTTCTTCTCCAAATGGCGACTGAGCCTTCCTCTGTTTCCTCCACCTCTGCCGCCATTGATTCCTCTTCTTTACCAGCAACCACGCTGGCCCTTCCTGCCAATCCCCAGTTATCCATCAAACTTACACCTACCAATTATCTATTATGGCATGCGCAGATCACGCCGCTGCTCCGTTGTCATCGTCTTATGGGTCATGTCGACGGCACCCTACCAGCTCCACCTCAGCTTGTTGATGGCCGTCCGAACCCGGCTTATTTGATCTGGTATGAACGTGATCAGTACGTTCTTTCCTGGATCAATTTTTCTCTCTCGGAGTCTGTTCTCCCAAATGTCATCAACAAGTTCACTGCATATGATGCCTGGTCTGCTCTCGTTCGCATCTATGCTTCTGGCTCCAAACTTCAGATTCGTCATTTGACGAAGGAGCTTCAAACCCTTCGGCGTGGTGAGGCTACGATTCATGACTATCTCCAGGCGTCCAAGGCAAAATCGGATCAGCTTGCTGCCCTTGGTGCTCCGCTCAAAAACGATGACCTTATCGCGTGGCTTCTCGACGGTCTTGGTGAGGAGTACCGCCCCTTTGTTCGTCACATTGAGTCTCGCCTGGAGCCGATTAGTTTCGAGGATCTGCACTCCCTGTTGCTGAGCGAAGAAAGCCAAATCCGGCGATACTCTGTGCGCCCTGAATCTCCGGCGCCGATCGCTTTCTACACCAGCACCACCACTTTTCGTGGCCACAGAGGCGGCCGAGGTCGTGGCCGAGGGTCTCCCAGGGGCCGTTTTATTTCTAACCCTCCTCTGTCTTCTGGCAGGTCCGGCCCAGCTGCAGGGATACTTGGTTCAAGGCCCAATTCGACTTCTGTGGTGTGTCACAACTGTGGGGGACGAGGGCATATAAAGCCCAACTGCCCCAGCCCAAATCTTCAGTCCCAAGCCCAGCAGCCTGTCTCCTTTCCCTCTGTTGGTTCCTACGCCACTTATGGCCCACCAGGCTCCTCTTATTCCAGCCCACATACTATGTTTGCCTCTTCTCCAGCCCAACTCCTTAATTCCCAACAATGGCTCATGGACTCCGGTACAAATCATCATTTAAGTTCGGATCTGGATAATCTTGCTCATCATTCTGAATATAACGGCACCGATCATGTCATGTTTGGCAATGGTAATTCTCTTCCTATATCCCATGTTGGTTCCTCTCGTGCTTCTTTATCCAATACTCCCCTTACCTTAAATAATATTCTTCATGTGCGTCATGCTCCTTATAATCTTTTGTCCATTAGTGCTCTTACTCGTACTAATCCTATCTCCATCGAATTCTTTGACTCCCTCTTTGTCATTAAGGACCGGCGCACGGCGAATGAGATTTATCGTGGCTATGCGGTGGATGGTCTCTACTCCCTTCCCCTTCACATTTTTCGCAATCTTCCACCTCTGGCCTGTACTGCTACGTTGGATGTGTGGCATCGTCGCCTTGGGCATGCTCATGATCGTGTAGTCAAGCAGGCTCTTCATCAACACCAAATAAAATTTCTTCCCTCTCAATCATCATTGTGTCATGGTTGTGCTGTCAGTAAAATTCACAAATTACCCTTTGTCTCTTCTACGTTTCAAGCTTCTGCTCCATTAGAACTTGTTTGCAGTGATGTTTGGGGACCTGCCCCTGTTCTATCCTATGATGATCAATCTTATTATATTCTCTTCTATGATCACTATAGCAAATTTTCCTGGATTTATTTCATTCGATATAAATCGCAATTGCTTAGTGTTTTCATTCAATTTCGCCAATTGGTTGAAAAATATTTTGGCACTCCCATCAAAACATTTCAGTCAGATTGGGGCGGTGAATATCAAGCCCTTTCTTCCTACTTAAGCAAACATGGCATTTCCCATCGCTCCTCCTGTCCCTATACACCTGAACAAAATGGGTGTGCTGAACGCAAGCATCGTCATATCGTGAACAATGGTCTCGCTCTTTTACATCACTCAAACGTTCCTCAAAAATACTGGCCTCTTGCCTTCGATACAGCCTGCTATCTCATTAATCGCACTCCCACTCCACTCCCCACTAGCCCATCACCCTCTCCCACCTCCCAGCCCACTAGCTCTCACCCACCGCCCTCTTTCCCTCTGTCCACCCCTGGCCCCTCTGATCCTCTTCCCCAACCACCACAGCCGCGACCCAAAGCCACTCCCCTGCCTCCTCGCCGCCAGCTTCCTTCTCGTCCCCCGTTTAACACATCGCCACGCCCTCTTGCGATTACAAACCCCACTTCCTCAGCTCATCCCATGGTAACTCGAATTAAAACCGGAAATCTCAAGCCCAAAACCTTCGTCTCCCATCTCCCCACAGATGATACTCCCACCACAGTTGCTCAGGCCATGAAGCTCCCGCACTGGCGCGCGGCTATGGCCGAAGAAGTATCAGCCCAGCTCCGCAATCAAACCTGGGATTTGGTGCCTCCACCGCCTGACTGCAACATTCTCACCAATAAATGGGTTTGGCGCACAAAGATTCATCCCGACGGTTCGCTCGATCGACATCGGGCGCGTTTGGTGGCTAGGGGATTTCAGCAAATTCCTGGCCTGGATTTCCATCAGACCTACAGTCTCGTTCTTAAGCCTGCTACACTGCGGCTTGTTCTTGGTCTCGCGGTGACTCAAGCGTGGCCTCTGCATCAAATTGATATTGCTAACGCTTTTCTCCATGGTGAGTTACAGGAAACTGTCTACATGCAGCAGCCTCCAGGATTTGTTGACCCGGACAAACCGGATCATGTTTGCAGGCTACGCAAATCAATTTACGGCCTTCGCCAGGCGCCTCGCACCTGGTTTCATTGCCTGGCTGCTGCTCTGCTTCGCTTTGGCTTCACGGTATCTCGCACCGATCCGTCTCTGTTTATATACAAGTCAGCCTCTGTTCGCCTCTACATGCTTGTGTATGTCGATGACATCGTCATCACCGGTAATGATACAGCTCTTATTCAACGGCTCATGGCCTTTCTTCATGACAACTTTGCACTTCGGGAATTAGGACCCTTGTCTTATTTCCTGGGCATAGAGGTTCATCGCACAGACAGTGGAATCATCCTCAGCCAGCGTAAATTTATTTTGGACATTCTCGACCGTGCCAAAATGACAGCTGCCAATAGGGATGGCAATCAAACCCATGGCCGCGGGTACCCAACCGCCCCCGACCCAGTCAACGCGGGGAATCCCCGCTTTGACCGGGTATGGGGCGGGTATGGGTAAAACCCGCAAAAAGTTTGATGGGTATGGGGCGGGTATGGTTTTAGCCTCCCCCGCCCCATACCCATACCCATACCCGCCCCACCAAGAGAATTCCTTCACATATCCAAAAATATGTGGATTAAATTGTAATCTATCAATGATGATGATGATAACTCGAGAAAATAAATAGTAGAAATGCAATTGAGTAATCACCTTAATCAAAACCTAATTCATTTCCCTCAATTCTCCTTCTACTCTTTCACTTTTCTCTTTGTCAACAAGATTATGTTAGTTAATTATTACTTAGTAAATGTATCAAGAGTTAGAGCATAATAATTTAAAAAATTTGTAGTCTATATTATGTATTAATGGATGTTTTAGGATCATATTCTTTGAATCGTATTTAGAAAATGACCGTGTTTTGTTGACTTCATGATATAATAGGTTTGTTTATGGTTATAATTAAAACTTTTCTTGTAAGTTTTAAGTATAATAATGTTGGATGTACGGGGATGGGTATTACCCATGGGTACCCGAAACCCACGGGTATGGGGATGGGTTTGCAAAACATTCCCCCGCATGGGTATGGGGCGGGTATGGGTTTGGGTATTTGAAGATGGGGATGGGGATGGTTTAGACAAACCCGCTCCAAACCCGCCCCATTGCCATCCCTAGCTGCCAATCCCATTTCTACACCGGTCACTACTGACATCCTTCACCAGGCTGCTTCATCTCAGTCTCCCAGTTTCTCCGATCCTGGTCTATATAGAAGTATTGTTGGCAGCCTGCAGTATCTCAGCTTTACAAGGCCTGATCTCTCCTTTGCTGTTAACCTTGTTTCTCAGTACCAACAGCATCCCACCGATATTCATTGGGCAGCGGTAAAGCGCATACTGCGCTATCTCAAGGGTACGATCACTCGTGGGCTCGTTTTCACCAGATCTTCTTCACTCCATATTCATGGTTATTCAGACGCGTCATGGGCCTCTTGTCCCAAGGACCGGAAATCCATTACCGGTTATGCTGTCTTCTGTGGTCCTAATTTAATCTCCTGGTCTACTCGCAAGCAGAAGTCCGTTGCCCGCTCCTCTACTGAGTGTGAGTACCGTGCTCTAGCTACGCTGGCCTCCGAGGTCCTTTGGCTACGTTCCTTATTAGAAGAATTGGGGCAGCCGATTCCATCGGCTCCTGCCTTATGGTGCGACAATCTTGGCGCTACCTTTTTTGCCCATAACCCGGTGTTTCACAGTCGGTCGAAGCACATGGAGATAGAATTTCACTTCGTGCGGGATCAAGTCAGCAAAGGTCATCTTCATGTTCACTACCTCCCTGATGCCGATCAGCTAGCCGACATGCTCACTAAACCACTCCCACGCATAACATTCAGCCGGTTTTGCTCCAAGTTTCACCTCACGGAGCCTCAACTTGCGGGGGCGTGATGAAGTATATTCCGTTCCACAATTATCTCCATCATTGTTAGCTGTTAGACTAGCTGTTAGTGGGTTGTTACAGCTCCTTGTTTACTGCTTTCAGTTCCTCTTTTCCTGCAACTCATTGTACTTTAAATAGACATTCATTCAATAAGAAAAGACTCAAGTCTTGAGCTCGTTTACATACTACCATTTTTTTTTTTTTTTTGGTAGAAACATACTACCATTTTTCCTTTCTCTTTTTTTTTTTTTTTTTTGTTTTAATTTTTGGAATTTTTTCGAAATACCACCCTAAAACTAAATAATTCAAAAAATACCACTCTTATAGAAAAAATTTCACTCTTACCACCCTTTCACATAGACCGCCACCTACCCCAGCTGTTTATAAAAGGACCGCATTAGGTGGTGGCGGTTCTAATTTTTCCTACAAACCGCATGTCCCACAAGCGGTTTCTTGGCTGACCTAGAACAAACCGCTGGAAGCCCTGGCGGTTCTATGTCGGCAAGAAGAACCGCCACAGGCCCCAACGGTTCTAGTTGCCAACACATAAAACGCAGGGGCCCGTGGCGGTTTATGTGTCGTCCTTATTCCCCCGACAGCCAACCTGTCAGCATGCAGGGGGTTGCAGATGTAGGTTTACATGTTTGGTGAAAATTGCCACATCCCCCAACGGGTTTCACTAACATTTTGCCTATAAAAGACAGTCCCGGATACCCCAACTCTTCGGTACTTCTTCTCATTCTTCTATAAAATTTTGTTTTGCTCCCTACTTTTTTTGAGTTTTTGTGATTAACCTTACTTCGTAAGTCTATTTTGTATTAATTTGTATTGTGATTTGTGATTTTTCAATGCTTATCATTCAAAAATTATTCATGTGTATGTCTTTCACAAATTTATGATATTAATTTAGTTACGACTTTATTGCAAATGTCCTTTCGAAAGTTCATGTTTGGGTTACGATGAAATGGTTACACGGAAAATACTGGAAAGGGGGTACGTTATGTCGGTGGTGATTTTCAGAGAGGGAAGGTCGCTACGAGACCGAACCTTGAAGAGCTCTGTCAAATGTGTTCGACGGTTACTTGCATGGAGGGACGAGGAGAGTTGATCGTATGGTGTATCGATATCCAAACAGAGAAGGCGAGTCATTGTGGTATGAGGAATTGCTCATAACCAGTTAGGAGTAAGTTGATGCCATTCTCGAATTGTTTAATGTGAATAACATTTGCAAAGCAGAGATGTTTGTTAACACCGAGGAGGTCCGGAGATGGCCAAACATATGGTATCCACGGTGGGGTGGAGTATATGAGCATCATCCCTACCAAAGTTACCACGATCATCAATCCTACCATTAATACCAAGAAGGAGTTGGAGTTCATCATCATCAATCCTTCTAATCATACGAAAAAGAATCCCAACGGTACCATGACAATCAACAAGAAGACTACTAGTACCAACCTGAGTACAATTTCCATGGAGGTAGCGGTAGTTATCACAACTACCATTACAGAGCTGATGATGGTGCCTTTCATGATCTAGATGAGATGGAAGATGCGTTGCCAGCTACAGTTAGTGACCATGAAGATGAAGAAGAGGAAGACAACGTCGGTGCAGACAGTTTCAACCCTTTTGAAGGTGTTGATGATTCAGGACCAGATTCAGACTTAGATGAGGTGTCCTGTGACCGTCTGCCTATCTCGTACTACATGGACATTCTAAATGAAAATAGGTATGTTGATACCAACATGGAGCTGCCAGAGGTGCCAACATGGAATCCAACCACTGGGTTTAAGAAGTGCGATTAAAAGGCATGAAGTCTTAGTGGGCACTTGAGGAGGTGGCTTCGTTCCAAGTACTCGATGATGTGGTGTCATGTCGAGTACTCGGGCGGGGATCGTTGTGCAACTCCAAAGGGTGAGGCACACACCACGCCTCCATCGTCCGCACCTCGGGCACATGAGGCCTTGCCCTAGTACTTTTGTTAGGCCTTCTTTGGTATGACAGTGGAGGTTAGGGACATCAATAGATACCCTAGCAGTAGGCAGTGTAGGCATCGGCGGGTATCTATGATGATCATGCCCACGCGATCTAACACAATTAAGGAGACTATTGGTGATCTTCCTTAGGAGCGACACCTCTCTTCCCCCAAAGTCTCGCCACTATGGGCTAGAGCGTGTATATGCTCGACCCCATCGACCTAAACCGCACCAATTTACCAAGTTAGGCAATTAAAAGTAATGAAATGCATTACAACTTATGTGTCCATAAAAGTAATGAAATTGAATTGAATAAACGGAAAATGGCTTACCAATGCACCATCCAGAGTCATGTACAAATGTACCTAACCAATTGTGCACGATTTTGGTTCATGTAAGGGTCATTATAACCCACTGCATCCACCGCTCGAGGAGTGACAATGTCTTCATCTTGTCTATTCCACAACTCGATGTATGGTGCCAACTTCATGGGCCAATCACGAGGACCTTGGCGACCATCTCTTTCGTGAAAATCCTTCTAGCTATCGGGTGGATCTGAGGGTAAGCATTGATCACGACCATATTGTTGTAAGACTCGATCGGGCATGTGTCACTCCACAAGATGGTGGAAAATGAGTGGGACTCTCGTGCACCATTGTTGGGATGAATCGAGAATTGTCTCACGTGCCACTCCACCACGTTGGAAGGGTACGAATCGAATAAAAGCTACAAAAGATATTACCTTAAATAAGTACTACAAAATCTAGATTACACGTCCGAAATAGCAAAGGAAGAAGATTTATTATGATGGTTACCTTTGTTTCCCAAAGTCTATCCAACCTCCTACGATACTCTGGCAAGGTGTGCTCTGGCTGGTTGTTGCAGTTGTGGCTCCAATCCACCTTATTCATAGTAGACAATCATCAAATGTTATAACTAACCAATTAGTTAAATAACTATCAACTCATGAAGTGCAAAAAAAGAAGCAATTAATATGTGTGGGATTGAGAAGTTTACCTACAACCATAAGCTTCGAGTCGTAGTGGATGGTCGGGACCCCATTTGTCTCCGAGGCAAGAGTAAGGCTTTAGGTATGGCAGATGCTCCCAAGCCCACATTTGGACGATGAACATCGCCCCTCCAATCTCCTTCACCTCTTTTCTAGTAGCATTGAGGCAAGTAGATGCCCAACTCAAGTTCCCCATATCCTCCCAATGACCAAGGAGGATCTTCAGCCATGAGCAGCTAAACAAGTAGTTTGACTTTTTGGGGAAGAACACTCCTGCTATCATGTCGATGAGTTAGACACGCACATAAATCTCCTTGTCCCTCTCATCACTTTCCTCGGTGAGGGGGTTTCCATGCTCCTCTGGGCTGTGCTTCCTCTTGATCTCCACTATCAATAGTCAGTAAAATACACTACGGGAAAGTTACGTATAAAATACCTACGGGTATTTTACTTCGTCTCTATTCTAATGTTTCGTTTAATAGTACGTTAATAGTCATAAATTAATAGAATTATTTATTTTAAAAATAAGTTAATAAATAATAGTAAAGTTAATAATTTAATTCATTAAATATGAATATGAAACATGTTATACGGGTTTTATACGTGTTTAATATGAGAGTCATCAAGTGAACAGACAAAAATGAAACGACTTGACAATAATACGGATACGGAAGTTTTGAACGGGTAAAGTATGTACATGTACATATACGTGTATTAAACGTAGTATTTACTAACTATGAATCAAGTGATTAATACTTGGTTCTTCTTCAATGATGGTTTCCCATCCTCCGCAACGCCACCGTCTGGCTTGTTTGGCACGAACAACCTCTAAACAGTCTTGAGCAAATATTGTCAATCGTTCATATGTTCGTCATATGAAGGTGGTGGATGATCGCTCATGCACACCGCATCGCCATCGATGGGCAAATGTGTTAGGATGGCGATGTCCTTTAATGTGATGGTGCACTCTCCTTCACGAAAGTTAAAGTTGTGTGTCTCCTTCAGCCATCTTTCCACCAAGGATGTGATGAGTTGGCCGTCGATCTTAATGCCGACAAAGTACCTCATCGTCTCCAACCTTGTCCTTTTGAGATAGGGCAAGATAGCGTCGTTATATGAGAGCACATTGCTCGTACTCCTATAACGGATAATATGGTGTGCACTCTAGCAAAGAAATTACAACCATAAGCGTCCCCTTACTCTTTATAGGCCATAACTTCATACTTGATTAAACTCATATAAAGCTAGGAGCTTTTCCATCGCTCCCATCTTGCCAAGCAGTCTCTTGTGATGAATAGATTCAAAGTGCTTATATTCCTAGATTCGCAAATCCTCCAGCTGTAGGGCACGCACTAGTTAATAGCATTTGAAAGATATACACATAAATCAATGATACCAAACAATTGAAATTAACAAAATGAATACATATATTTTTTGAAAGATATACACATACACATAAACATAATTATAAATCCATTATACTATTTTGTAAATCATATTGGTTGTTTTCAAAGAATTAAGCCAATACAAGTGCACTCGTTATACTCTTAGGAGAGGTATACATCTCCTTAGAAACACAGTCTTTTGATAAATAAATAAAAAGGGAATTCGAGGATCACTTAAAACCCGATTTTCCAAGAAAATGGGAGGATCATAATGATCGCTGAAGACCCCATTTCCTTAAACATGCATCTTTTTATAAAGAGTCTAAGTAAGTATTACATTGTATTACCCAAAATCATAGAAAATAATCAATATGATTCATCATTAAAAAAATTATTTTATAAACCACTAAGTACGTTAACAAAGTGTAGAGCGGAGCACGTTACCGATTGAGCGCGCCCTTATTTAGTCCGTGCGTTGAGTATTTAGCAACATCCCCAACAGTACGTTAACAAAATAAAATATGACAAAAGTTGAATAATTATATATACCTGGAAATCGTTCCAAACATCCCTTGTACGATGGTTAGCTTGGTCGTACATAACACTTGCATCATGAGGTCATTGGTCAAGATAATACATTTGATCATTAAAATCCACGTCTGGCCCAACCTACGATAACATAACAATAACAAAATAAATTAATTATTATATGGATTAATTAACAAGAATTATAAGAACAAAAAAAAAGAGTTGAGTAAGTACCGCTTGATAGTCATCATAATAAACACCCTCTTGATGGTATCAATCTTGATCCATTTTTTGTGGAAGGCGGACAGAGGTTCGATGTGTTTTGGAGGAAAAAACTAAGAAATGTTTTCTGATTGCAGTTCAGACTTAGCCGCAACCAACAGACTACAATTTCTTAAGTTTTGGGTGGAGAGGTGGATGGGTTGAGAGAAAATCTTAGAGAGAGAGAGGTTGGTTTGGTGTGAAGAAAATGGAGAGGAGATGGGGGGTTTTATAGCGACAAACTGTGGGGTGGGAGCGGTTTGGGCGGGAACAAAAATTAAAAATCGTGGGAGCGGGGGTGGTTTTCGATTTTCTAAAAGAAACCGTGGCTAGGGGGCGCGGTTTCTACGAAGATGACGCGGATCGAAGCCACGGTTAGACGGATTGCTGAGTTGGCTGGCGATCGACGTCATATCGTGTGGGGAGGGATCCGACAGTCTGTCTGACCGCCACTCCTACCCATGGTTAGTGGGCGGAAAAAAACGCAAACCGTGGCCCTCCTGCGGTCCGTGCGTAAACCGCGACCCCCTGTGGTTTATATCTAATGGTGGTATGAATGGAATTATTTCGAAAATGGTGGTATTTTCGGAATTATTTAGTTTTATGGTGGCATCTCAGGAAAAAAAAATTCTTAATTATTTTGGCCGAAACATGGGGTAAGTATCAATTTGATCATCAAACTCCTTAGATGTGTTAGATTGACACCAAATTCTTATTTCGAGGTAATCACAGTACTAAATTGTACTTAATTGAAACTCCATTGGCTACATCTTCTCATCATTGTAAACAAACGTTATAAAATTTCTTAATTGGCTAACAAGTCAGGTTTCCAGGCACCAAACCGCCAGTTCGAATATCATTCTACTTCTAACTCAATTCATAGTAATGGCAATGGGTTGCGGTAGGGCAGGGCGGATCTGGTAATACCCGCCAAACATGTCGGATACAAAGGGTCAGATCGGATCAGTTGAGAAATTGTCATCACTCCATTCAAGGATACCCAGCACACCCTCTAGGCTACTGTCCTCAACAGCACAGCAAAAGCAAGCTAAACTTGCTATCATCACATAGGGTATAGAAAGAGTGGCTATTTCCACTCATTTCTCTCCATTTCATTATAGTCTTCAAATCCATTAATTCATGTGAAACAAAACAAAAGGCCACAGTTTCTGAGTTCTCAAATTCAACTCTGTTCTATCTCTCTCCTCTCCCGCAATCCCAGATGGTCGGGGGGGTTTCTACACTTGTAAAGACTCCCTACATCTTCATGCCTTCCCTCAATCTTTAGAAGTTATGACCAGCAGCCCCAATGCACCAATAAGTATATACTGTCCAACAACAACAAAGAAATGACATTAGTCTAATTTTCATCATCAACAGTAACGAGAGAGAGAGAGGGGCCATCAACAAAAGCAGAAAAAACCTTGATAATAGGCTTCTCAGTCATGATGATTGTCACCCAACCAACATACGGTAAGAATCTGCAACCAAACACCACGTTCGAAATTTGTCTCAGTTCCAAGTTATGATCCATCAGCCAGATTTCCGGTAACCGAAACTCAAACAGATATAATAGTCCATACAAAGAGATCAACATTTGTAATCATATTCAAGTCAACAGGCAGGAATCAAATTATAAATAGGCGTGCACAGATCAATTTAGTTCTCATAAATTTTGGGTTCCGAGTTTTCTACTAAGCACTTACCCGACCGCCCTGCCCATTATATGATGCCGCTGCAGCCATAGCTGACCTTGAGCGTACAAAAGCCTATCATCCCCATAATTATTGTCACCTGCAGCAGCGGATGTACAGTTAGTTACTGAAACCCACCGATTACATCATTTGAAATGCATGAAGTCATATACTCTGAAGTAATCCCAGTAAACAAAATAATAACAATAGCAGCACCTTTGGTCAAAACTTCAACTTCCTCAGTTTCTTGTCTTTCATGAACCTGCATAACGAGTAGATACCAACTGGTACTGATCAAACAAACTTCTGGTATTACTACAATCACTCCTACAATGAACTGAAAACAGCTTTACAGAGCAAGTACAAATGGAATTCCCACTGATATTGTGAAATGAATTTATACCTTAATCACACGGTGGACTATCGGAATTTCCCTGCCCTAGACAATAATCCAAAAGCACAAGTTAGTCGCATATATTATAAAAAACAGGCTAAAAGTGCATTCATAGCGGAACCAATAGGCTCAAAGTGGCTGCTGAGATAAATAGACAATAAGTCCCTCAAACAATTCTATAGACCCAAAGTGATAACTTCTTTCATTTTTTTGCAGTCAAAGCAACTTCATTTGGTTATGCTCAAGGACAGATATGCAGAAAAGATGATTTAGATTGTCCTCGGGCTGAAAATAAAAGGGCTGATTTCGAAAAGCATGTTGGCATATGAGTATTCCACTAGGCTCTGGGATCAAGAAAACGAGGAACTCACTAAGATAAAAACATGCATTGAGAAAATTAATTCAATGAGCCAATAACTCAAAAGGATCATTTTCTTCCAATTAAATACAATGGAACTAAATGCTCGGGTTTTATATTCACTATATTCCTTTCCATTAATCAGCTAACGAAGATTTCAGCAAGACGAACATTTTTCAGTCTCTTGCCATCATGCATTGCTGCCAATTGTAAGATAAGTACACATCCTTTAGATGCAGTAACAGTTAAGAGGATCTTACATCAACATTGAAGACAACTATCTCGCCGGTACGGATAGGATCGTTGCTCATGTGCAGAAACAAAATATCACCCTGAAAAGAAACTCAAATTGTCAAAGGATTTTCAATAAGCACAATAACGTGCTGTTATACATAAAGCAGTGAGTGGGGTCTATCATGTGAAAGGTGATCTGGACACTTAGTGGGAAGAAGAATTTAATCTTTTCAATTTTATTGAGAAACAAACTTTAGAGTTCCAAACATCATTTTCTCGTCTCAATTGCAATTGTCACTAAAACCCCTTGTTGTATTTAAGTATCAGCTACAACAAGTGCAATAACAAAAAATACTAACACAAGTCATGTAAGCATGAACAGCAACCACACTAGTTATGCTAGCATTAGATAATCTATAAGTATAAACACATTACACATTGGTCAGGGAAAATTCCATCCAAAAGAAAACACTTCTTCAAATCTGTTTAGTTCAATTAACCTTCTCAAGATACCGAAACATTTTAAGGTTTGCCTACTTCCAACAGACATCATCCATATAGTAATATTGCCTCAATCATTCTCTAAACAGAAGCTACCTTCTCAAGAAGTTGACACTGATGACTAAGGAAGTAATTGGCAAGATCTATTTCGGAAGAAGAAAAATAGTCATTTTACCATCAGCGGTCCCAAAACAGGTAACTCCTATCCTAATATTCACCCTTGGCTGTACCAAGACCAAACTGGTTACCAGGTTGCATTATGGTAAGTAATCATTCTTCCCGTACCAGATTTTACTTACAGATTCCGGACACAAGAATATGCAGACCTACAAAGTTGTACCTAGAGACATAAACAACAAACTCGACTCCTCAAAATAGGTGCTTAGCTGGTCATTCCAATTGGATTTCTGTTGAGTGAATATTGCTGGCACTCAAAGGAAAGACAAGGAATTTCTTGTTTAAAATATAACAAAGAATAATTTTCTTTGGAGCATCATAGTGTTAGAGGGATACTATCACATTGAAGGAACATAATATAATTTCTAAAGAAGGCTTTTCCATGGTAACTGCAAATAGAAACATATCAGTGAAACATTCAGGTACAGTCAGATCAGTAAAAAAATTGCATACCCTTTTGAATCCTGGTTCCATACTTCCAGAAAGCACAACCACCACTGGAGATTCGCTGCCAGTGAAGCACATTAATGCTTTCCATATTATTAGCGCAGAGGTAACAATCATACCTGTAAATAAGATGAGAAGTTAGCAAGTAAAAAAACACAATCTCATGGAAACAAAATGAGCAATGACTAAGGTAATAGGTGAAAGATGCATCTTAAGATCCATAGTCTCTGAAATCCATGAAATTCAACTCAGGTACAGGTACTGATCTTTGGTTTCAACGTAACTGTACTCACTTGTAAAATAAAAGTGTAGTCTCACATGCTTTCAGCATACAAATCGATACAGAACCAGTAAGAAACAATGAATGGAGCAAAGTCAAGCAGTGATGAAATGAGTCTCGCATACTTAAGCATCTATGCAATGCCATACTAATGCAGGATATAAGTTCCTGCAAGGACCACACATAGCTTTTCAGGGACACACCTGGCCATACTCTACTTAGCTTTTCAGAAGCTACAGCCTAAAATCAAATGGTAAACATTCGCATGTTACAGGTAAGGTCAAGGAAAGTGAGGCTGACATTAGTTTGGGCATTTCCCAGGAGTTTGCTGCTCTACAGTATGACACAATTCTAAAACCAGAACGATCTAACACTTGCTCCCCCTGCTTCAAAAGCTAAACCACAGTCTCAATACTCTTGGTCACATATGCATTTAGTAAAACTGTCAAGGATCATCCAACATACCGTGAGAAAGAAGGGAAGAAACCCAATTCAACAAAAAACATAAATTTCCAATCTTACAGCCATTATTCGGTAAATTCTCATCCAGACGAGAACCCCAGCCTTGCATTCTCCGAAACCACAATACAGCGATACAATATTTGGATCAAGGCTTACAAACCCAAAATTCAATTAAAAGTAGAATGGAGAATCCATGTAATTCAAACAAATTGTCTTCCATTCCCCCGCATGCAATTGGGCAATTAGGCAGTCAAAATCACAAACTGCGGAGGGAGATCACAAAAGTAAATTGAAGTCGAGGTGAGCAAGATTTACCAAGACTAACGCCCTGCGTAAGGAGCTGGCGGACCTGGATGGACTTGATGGAATCAACGGTATCACCGATCCACCCCATTCTCTCTACTACTGCTGCTTCTTTTCTCGTCTTTGTCTTCCCTTTTTCTTTGCGCTTCGTAGATTTTACGTTTTTATTTCACCTCTCTACTGACTACTCTAGGGCTTATCGCGGCTTTTCTTTGTTTTCTTTTTTTAAGTTCCTTGTCTCTGCCGCTCTTATAACGTAATTACCTTTTTCTGTTGTTATTTTTCCTTTGTATTTGATTGTGTTGCCATTTGTTTTGGATTTGGGTCTACTAAACTTTAAATATGGTCACTGAAATTTTGGTTCATCAATTAGTGGTCATCATATTATATATTTTAATGAATTTTTCGAGGAACTTCGAAATATCTAATACAAAAATTCTTGTCATCTCTACAAGGGGTTGTTTGCTTGTGGGATTTGGGTATTGTATTTGGCATCCAAATATCAAGTATTATGTGTTTGATAAAAAAAATATTATTTGTTGAGGTATACAAATTCGTAGGGCCACGGATTTGGGTTGTTTTTAGCACCAAATCCGTGGACCCCACGTATTTGCAAATACCACATTATGGAAGGCAAATTTTTGAGACTCAAATACCAAATGAACTAAATCCATGATAAAAATTCAACTAAACAAACAATGTTATGTTTCAAATATAAAATGCAACAAATCCATCATAAATTCAAAGGTTTTCAAAACTCAAGATCTTTATTTTCACATCCAACAAGCAAACCAGCGCACCAATTTTTCTCTCTCCATCGATCTCTTTTCTCTTTAGACAATCTCCAACAAAGGAATTGGAAAATTTAAGAAAATGAACACCGAACGCAAGGACAATAACTTCTCTCCTATAACAAGCTTTTCTCGTAACAAACACATCCGAAAACCGACCCATCCGTCCAACCCAACTCACCTGTATTAATCGCTAAAACGAAGGTTTTGGATTGGATGAGAATTTTCTTTTGTACAACCCGCCTCTTTTGGGTTGGGTTTGAATTTTACATTACACAACCCGTAGAACCCGACCCAACCCGTGTTCCAACTATTGGTAGGAGTTCGTATCCAAAAAATATATATGTCGTATATAGCCATACTTATGAGAAAATTAAGATATTTTGCTATGTTTTTCTCTCATGGTCTCCCAAATTTAACGCATTCTTCGGCTTAAAGTTTAGACATAAATTTAATATAGTTATGATTCACGTAATCCTTTTTCTTGTGTACAATTTTAATCGAGTAACATATTATGGACGCATTCGCATATAAGCTTATATGGGTATGAGTTAAACCCGAACTACTTTAGATAGGATAACGAATATGCACTATCCCCTAACCCAACCATTGCCATCCCTAGTCCCTCCGCCCACTGCGCAGGAGCCAGCAAAATTGCAATTGAAGTGGTTCTGGGGAGAAACTCCATGTACTAATGGTTTAGATAAGATATGAGCACCATAGTTAGATTGGCTAAACAGAACCCCCAACACTTGCCTTAAACTTACCTTCAACCGTGAATCAAATATGTAAACGAGGCCATATGTACAGGTTCATTGTATCATCCCCCAGCACACAACTCACTTCACTTGTACAACAGCTAAACCTCACAAAACTAACTAACTACACTCTCACTCTGGCTCTAGTCGCTTCCCCCATATCCCCTGAAGTAATAAAGCAAGGGAGATTGGGTAACCCCAAATACTTCAACACGAATGGTATGGGTACATCGACAGTTGTTAGTCAACTTCGGCTACAAAAAAACACTTGGCTCTAAGTAAAAGTATCCTCCCTGTCCCCTTCGACGGCATCGCCTTCCTCCAAGTTGCTGAACTCCAAGAAATGGGTGGGCCTGTGTTCCTCGTGATAGTACTCCCTCGGCGCCCCGAGCTTTATCCCATACTTCATGCTCGTCGTGTGCTTGACGCCCATGAAATTGTAGTTCCATGGGCCGTTATCAGGAACCTAAACACGTACACCAAATAAACCAAAGAACATCATCACCATTGCTATGTAGTACTAGGTAGCACAACAGAAATTCTGAACAACGAACTAGCAACTCACCATGTAGAATCCGAGGAACCGATCGCTCAGCAGCATCTGCACCTTCTCATAGTGCGTAGGGAGGTAACCATGAGGGTTGCTTCCAGTGTCCTTGTTCACTCTTCCCCAATCGTATCCACTCGGTGTAAGCTTGTAAGCCGTTAGTGAGCAGGACCCAGGAGTGAAACTGCATGTCAAGATTATGCACTTCTCCCCATCCCACTGCTTGTTGTTCTCTAGGATACGGGCATGATTCGTCAGGTCCTGCAAAGAATGAACACAATTTTACATGCAAGTCAGACAATTGATCAGCAGGTAGCAACATCTACTGGCTATAGTTATCAAATAACCGACTTCTCAATTGAATACTTAACAATTCCACCTTCTACCTTTTCAATCTAAGTTCAAAATGATTTCAAAAGGAACCCACCTTTTCAATCTAAGTTCAAAATGATTTCAAAAAGGAACCCACTTGGCTTAACCGTTTCTAAATTTCCAAGTCTACCCATGCACATCTATTGAACTACTGAAGTCCAGGAGACCATCACTTCACACCACTCACATACTTCGGTAATTACATCTACCCTAGAACAGTCAAACATATACATCTCACAATCACTCACCTAATGTGATAATTTTTTCACTGCAAATATTATTTGCTCTAAAGAACACTAAGAGAAAGCAACAAATACCTGAGGGGATAACTGAGGGAGCTCATTTGGCTGTGTGTGCATCCATCCCAACGGCTCCAAATCCCCAAGGAAATCATGGTCAGGAAGAGCCGAAGGAAGATGAACCTGTTGATGAGTTCCCCACTGTGGTGGCATAGCAATACAACGGATTTCCTTCACCTGTGGGTTATCTGGGGGACTTATACCATACAAATACCCAGCGATTTGAGTTCTTAGATCCGCAATGCAGATGAACTTCTTTAAAATATTTTTGGGCATGATGTAAGTATATCCAGTTTCCTGCAGAATCCAGAAGCTTTCATCATGTTAGGAAGCAAAAAGGATCATATGCATTAAGGTAATACAGACAAGACATAATATAGATCAGACCTTAATATCCTCTGAATTCACGTATATGTGATTAACTCTGAGATAAAGATTGGTGGCTGAAATAGCTCTGACGCGCCAGTCTGTCTTCGAACCAAATGCTGCTTGCTCATATGGACTAGTGGTAGTGACAATGAGTTCATCACCATGCACATTTGTGGTCTTTGTTGTGACAGCTGTCAGTTGGCTAGCCTCCTTGGCCTGAAACTCACAGAAATCAATCTTTACCGACCCCCAGCAACAGTACCAAGCAAATGTAATATTGAGAGACCCTCTGAATGTATTTGGCAGCACAAGAGTAACTATGCGATGGAAGTGAATACGTCTATCGTTTTTCACGGACATGAAAAACAAATAGCATGTGCTTTGAACCTAAAGAGCACCATGCAAGAAATGGAGAGAAATATTACCTGTTTCTCAATCTCAGCTATCTGCTGTCGTTGTTGAGAGGGCGGAGTAATCTCAGCACCAAGAATAATATCACGTATCTCTGATTGTGTGAGAGCAGAGGTATTCACATTGTTCTTTTTTGCATAATCCGAGAGAATGAGGTCCCTCAGGGCAACCTCAACCTTCATCCACTGATCATCATTTAGAGAAGGCCATATATGGTGGGGCTCGGTGACTATCGTTTTGTCTGGCTTCAGTAGCATCTTTGCCTTCTCATTGTTAACATGAAGAGCACGAAGGATTAGAATGAGTCTAGAGAACGCAGTGTAAGATGAGATGCTTTTCAGCCAATCATCATATAAGTTGAACAACACCATTTGAGGTTCTGTTGCCTTCAGAATCAGATCACCGAACTTCTCTATCTTCAGGCATGCCTGGAATGGGAGCTGCAGTTCACTTCCCTTTATGACAATGTTGGGGAAATCGAGCAAGTGGACCTCCAGTGGGTCAAGCATCCCTTTACGGGTGACGATGATCTGCTTTGGTTGTTCTTCAACAGGAAGAGACCTCACAAGAGCTGCAACCTCCTCGGCTGTCTTCCATTTGGCAAGCTGTCCAAGACGCTTCTGTCCTGCCCATACACTAGTGTGAATAACCTGCAAAAGAAAGTTGTGTCATGAACCTAAAAACAGTGTATGCTTTTGGCCTAGTCAAAGATAAAAACAAAAACTAATGCCAACCTTCAGAAAAAGTTGGCCAGTCCTTGGGTTGAATATAAAGATTGCACCATTGATAGGCTTTGTAGTAAGATTTCCTTCAAAAGTCTTGTGGATGGTGACTCGGTAAACGTTAGTGTCATCCACAAACCATATAATTTGATTGCTGAAGATCTCTCCATAATTCTGGGACGAAAGGTAAGGTTCCGTTGGCTCAGAAGAGTACAACTGCAACCCTTTCCTTATTCTCTCTCTCAGCACGTATAAAGCTGGGTTAGACTTCATAATCTTGTTCATCGCCTGAGCTAAAAGAGGCTTAGACCCAGGGAACCAGTTACCAAAGGCAGAATGCAAATTGTAAGCCAAATCAAGCCCAATCATGACACCTGTGCATCAGAAAAGCAACAAACACAAATTAGAATCATAACAAAAAACCTGCAAAACAAGCTGAAGTTTCTAAATAGGTTCAACCCCATACCAGTCGGAGATGGATATATAGACATGTTGTCTGTTGTATAATCCATGAATTTAGCTCGTGTGTAACGCTCAATATCATGGGAGTCATAGTCTCCCCATCTAAGCTGCACATCAATCCAATATTTATTACTTGCTTTCTGATCAAAAACATCTTTGGATTCAGCTACAAGACTAGGTTTTGACATGGGCCATCTGTGAGCAGCAAAGAGGAGAATGTCAGCACAAGAGCTGTTCATCTTGTAACTCTTCCTCGGATGGATTGTCTCCTTCTGTACAGTTTCAATCTCCAAAGCATCCAACTCTTGATCCAAAACTTGACAAAGATCCATAACTACACTCTCATGGATCTTTTGCCACAAGTGAGCACGGAAAATCTGGATCAATGAAATCTTCAAAGTAGGAATCTTCCCATGCATGAAGATGCCGGTTAGATCCAACTGCACTTGGAAACCCACATAAACATTGGCTCTATTAATGGTGGGTGACCACCAAAGAGTAAACCTACGGTTAGGAATTTGGTTGAGACCAGATCTTTGTGCATTTGTCAACTTCTTATACTTCATAGATTCCTCAAAGCCAGAAGCCTTCTCCCAGAAGAGCCCTTCCCAAGTAGGGAAACTGAAAACAAGAAAATTGTTAGAACAATGGTTCGTCTCAAGGAAGACTCTAATATAGTCAAAAGAAGATGCAGCAAATGGATATCAAATTAAGACTAAAGATCTTTCAAAAGATTTGTGTGAAAGGGATTGGTGGAACAATAATATATACACTTACTAGGTTCCTTTGAATAAAGTGTGCTCCAAAATTCCCTCAACACCACCAAGGGCTTGAATAACATCAGTCCGGTAGTTGTTCAAGTTCCACAATTTTCCGTCATGCCTCTGGTGTGTCCACCAGAAGGGATTCTGTTTGAGGACTTGGTATTGCTTGAAATCAGTTCGAACTCTCCATCCTTTATCATAAGCTAAAGTGTGTCGGTCCTTCTGAAACAGGGTATTTATACGTGGAATACCTCTGTCCCATGAATCCTGTAGGTTCCAGAACAGTAAGAAGGCGTCTTACTTATCCACATTCCCAAAGACCACACTAGAAATCAAAATCACAACATATGCGACTCAAAATCGCAAAGATAAATTCTAATCTATGGCACTCTACTACTTGAGCTAAGATTTTATGAGCGACTACGTCGGAATGAAATATGATAGTTGAATGGGGCTGAAGAACAATGAGTGGCCTGAAAAAACCAGAACTTACTTCCAAATCTTCAAGAGTCAACCTCCTATTTTGTGCCTGTGCCTCCTGCCTCTTCAGTGCATACTCGGCCCAAACACGCTGGGAATCGATGAACTCACTCTCCCAAGGCTGTTAGGAAACCAGAATTCGACAATATTATTTGATTAAAGCTTAGGGAGATGTACAAAGCAATCCATCCGCAAGATAAAATTACTTAAAGTTACCTGGATGTAACGATAAAGATTTGGAATCAATTGGTCCTCCTCGTGACTCATCCCACTCCGGAAGTGGGTTACACCAACATCTGTCTGCTGACTATAGCGAAGGTCACTTTGTGGAATTAAAATATGGCCCATTGATAACATGCCAAGTCCACCAATCTCCTTCGGAGTATAAAAGATCACAGGAGGAAACCTGAAGAGATAGTAGAGGATAACTAAATCCCTTAAACTAACAAATCATCAATCCATGACAGCAGATCATAACTTGTGCAGAAGCACATACCTGCTAGGCATTTTAGAATTTAAACCGATCTTTATTCGGGTCTGAATTTTATTTTCACACTTGACAAGTAGATCCAGGAGCTCCTGCGTGTGAACAGTCGCCTCCCTGAAATATGTCATCAAACCTACAACCATGTGCAAAGTAAGTAAAAAGCATTCAGCAGATGGAATAAAACTTCGAAACAAAAGCAAGGTGACCATAATTTTAGAAGTAGAATAACCTATCAGGGCTGTGTTCCACTTGTTCACAATCTTTGTGAAAGTAGTTGATCCTGAAGACATGAGAATTTGCCTAACACGATTCTCAAACACTTTCATATGCTCATCATCAACCCGCAAGAAAGCACAAGCAGTTCTCTCCTTAGTCTGCTCATTCTGCAAGTTCCAAACTCCGTCTCTAGTGTTGCTAAAAGCTTCTTGGGTCATCCTTATCTTAGGAAGTATACGCACTTCAAACCCACACCTACATAAAAAGATGGATATCACCTTTAGCGAAGAACCAGATGAAGGAAGTATAAACTTAAGGAACAGCATTACTGCATCAGCAAACTTTCAAAACAGCAGATAGATCTACATACATGCTGAAAAGTAAGTTGGGGTTGTCTTTGCTGTACACAGAGACGAAGCTGTTTTCCCATTCTAGGGTTGTGATGCTTCTAGGAAGACGATTCTTCATATCCCAGAAAACACTACGACCAAGATTCACTGTAGAAAAGGAAAATACACATGGGTCACTGGAATCAATAACCGCTCAGAGAACAAGGACAACGAGAAATGATTAAGGGACTTGTAAGGGACATACCATCATGCTTCATGAGCCTCATCCTGGCATCCCTGGGCCAGCATTTCTTGTTCTGGTAACCAACCATATTTTCATTGTTGGGATCAGGATGCTCAGTAAGATACCGTTGAATCAGATCTCGTGCCTCGTCATGAGTGAAACGGAACATTATATGAACCTTGTCAATGTATCTGGAATACAGTCTAATGGGATGTCGTGTCTCAACTTTTGTATCCCAGTAAGTCATGAATTCATTTGGCATCTGGGGAGGACCAGCAATCTCACTGGCCCGAGTCAAACCAAGCAGCAGAAGATCTAGCACAAGACCATAATATTGCACAACAAATGAAGCAAACTGAAGACCACGTATCAAACCATACGAGTTTGTATGACTCATATCTTTGTAGGACAATACCACATTGTTCTTTGCTGTAACATAATCTGCAATATTGTGATCCAGAACCAACCGTAGAAGTCTGCACATTAAAGCAGTAACAACGTATTATGTCACAAATCTATTGGAGAATTCCAATGCAACCAGAAAGAGGGCATTACCTATCTATAAGGAGGGAAATAACAGGGGATTACCTATTCAACATTGTCAGGTCAATCTTCTCAAAGAACTTCTCGAACTTGGTTTGAAGCATCACCACACATTGTCCATCACTTGTGTCCCATATGCCTTGCAAATTGTTTATACCCTGACACCATTTGTACACCAGCAGTGGTGGCGGCTCAGAATCTGCAGGTTTTATCCAATTTGGGAAGAGATGACGCTTGTCCCCTTCATACCACAGATACTGATCAAGGTAAGCATCAGTTATCTTTTCGAGTGGTTCAATCTCATAGACTGGAATCAGGGAACTGTACAAATCCATGAACTCTATTCCAACCTGTCCAGAAAATGAGTAATTACTAACTAAACAATGAATGGTGCAACAGGAATCAAAGCAAAGGCAGACACAAATATTAACTTACTTCCTTAAAGGCGCGCTGAGTGAGTAGGTGTCGCTTAATTCGTGACAATGCCTCGTGCGGATTATCATACGCTTGTTCAATAAGACCAAGTTCTTCCCTTTGCAACTGGTTTAGCCTTACCGCTACACTGTATGACTCCTTCAGCCTTTCCAAAGCAAGGATAAGCAATTTCGTGTCATGCTTGTAAGACAGTGGTGGGAATGGTATAGGAGAGAACTTCCGAGATTCCAGCCAGTGCACAGTTGTTGTATAAATGGCAACAGCTTCTTCCGGGGTGACGTACGGCCCATCTTTCAAATAATTATGTTGCCGCTCCTACAAAGTAATTGAACGGATGAAAACCTCAAAAACAACGATAACAAAAAGACCAGCACTAACCATGAGCAATCCCCAAAACAATTCTGACACAAAGTAACTAGCAGATTGGAAATGACCAATGCAGAATTGAACGCATTCGCTACCTGTTCTGCCTTTAGCCAAAGGCGAGTTAAACGTCCAAGGTTCTTCCGACAGACTGTTTTATCAACAGTTGCACCTCTCCTTATACGTTCACGATTGTAATGAGCAACATTCGTCCACCAATCAGCTTTAGCCTTCACATAACGGAGTATCATGTTTTCTATGGGAACTGGCAACCCAGGAACCTTCCAGGGAATGTTTGCTTTCCAACATCGCCAAGCTTCGCTGAGATGCTGCAGTATGGTTCTAGCCTTGTTCTGTTTTATACCCTCTGCAAGAAAAATGACACAAGATTCAAAACAAACATGAATTTAACAAACTCAAGGATGAAGTACGCCAAACACACGCAAAAAGGATGATGGATTACCTGGCATTGCATCGAGAACATCGTGCATAACAGCTGCACGAAGTTCCAGGTCAAAGTGGCTTTCAACACGCTGCTTTGTCACAGTCTTTGCAGTCCCCTTTGAATGTCGCCCCTCAAATTGACGTGCCAAAAGATTCCCCAACCAACGCTCTAGGAGGGGAACTATTCCCCGTAGAAAGAAGAGCCAAACTCGCCACATGGGGGCCCAGAACCCACATCCAGGGCCTTTCCCCACAGGACCAGTGTTGAACCGGTAATATATCAAATGCTTCAAATCTTTGCACATTCTAATTTGTCGCATCAGCCTGTACTTGTAACGATACATCCCAGTCAACTGGCCCACGTGGGAGAAAATGTATTGCAGACCGTCTGCCAGCTGGAATGCATCTACATTACCCAATCGGAACTGAATATTGGCATCGACAACAAGCTTTGTCAGACGCAGAATCTCACGACAGAGATGAAATGCATTTCCAAATCGCGACTTCTTGCGCTCCTTTGTAGTAAGTGTTTTGACGGGCTTCAAATTGAAATTATAGTCCAAGTGAAGGTAATTCAAATTCTTCCTGTGTATCAAAAGATTTAGCATGTTATATCCCTGCTTGCATACTTGAAGACCTGCTTCAGCCCAGTCGAGTTCAGTAGATTGGAAGAACTTGGTGGCTGCTAAAGAACGGAACAAATGCTTCTTCTTCTGAGCTTTTGGTGGTCTATGATGCAGCTCATTCAAGACGAAGCACTTCAACAGTTTCTGATAACTGACGCGTACCTTCACTGGATATGATGGTGGACTGAAACACAAGCAAATAGAAAATTAAGTTACATGATTCCACATCCTAATTTCCTATACCGCAAAACACAGAAGTACCAAAACCTCACCAGTGCTCCTTGTACCACTCGGAAACAAGAGGTATATCTTCTGCCCTGCGCATCCGACCAGATCTAACATTAAAAGGCCTGGGAGCGAACAGCAAGGAAATCCCAGCAGCTGTGGTATCTGTATAGAGCTGTGTCTCTTCTAGCAGAGCTTCCACCCCTTCTGGCAAAGTGAATTCCTCATCATCTTCTTCAAGAGTATTCTTCTCCCGTCTCTCCTTGTTAGCGGATGTTATCGGATGTATGAGAGGATCATAATAGAAAGCAGGAAGATCAGGATCCTCTGCTTTGATGAACATAATCATTGGGGTATGATAAATGCAAAGCTTTACTTTCCGGGGCCGGTTATTGTATAGATGCGGAAATGCTATTCGGTACTCAGTCCTAAGAGGCGACCGGATAATAAGCTTGTTGATATCATTGAACTCATTCCAATCTTCATCCCCTTTCTCCATATCACGGTACAGGGGTTCAAACTTTGGACCACCTGCATGGTAGTTAAACCAGAAGACAGATAAAAAAAAGCCATTTAACAGCAATCTTATAGAAGAGCTCATTATCGGCATTTAATCTACAGAAGTCAAGAACTGCAACTGATGAATATCACATCACACGAAGAAGCACAAAGGTCAACCTATGAAAGTGAGAAAATAAATATGCTCTCACCATTATAAGCAAGTGACATCTCATGTTCAGTTGAACCAGTCTGGTAACAAGTCTATTAGAAAATTTAGAGTTGCCAGATAGTCTTCAGGCACAATGCCATTCAAGTGCACTAGATAAGATTTTAAAAGTGATTTCCAACTGTAATCAGGATCTAGCATCAAGTACAAGAAGAACACTTGAATATAGGTGATTTCCAGATAGTCTTCACTCTCAATTGTACTACACAAGTGTGAGCAACCTATTGACTCCTACAAATACTAACGAGTCAAAAAGAACACTGAAGACGTGAATGATGCCAATAGGTAAATCCTGGGTAAATGACTCTTAAAATTCCAGTTATTTCTTATGCGGAGGAAAGAGCTCTTATTCATTTATCCTTGAGACAACAAATTCCACCATCAACAGATAAAAGTAATATAGACGATGGATGTTCAATTATACATAAACAGACTCAGAAGTGTTCATACCTGGTATGCACATGTTCAGAGCTTTTGCTGTAAAGAAGGACTCCATATCAAACAGATAAAAATAGTTACGATCTATGAGATCGGATAGAAGTTGCCCTGCCAACCGGTGAAGAGTTGCCATGATAGGAAGAGAGAGATGCCACTTCCTGTAACTTGGACCATTAATGAGCTTTGTCTTAACAAGAGGCTTATGATCATAAAACCATGTGTGAACTGCTGCATCTTCCTCGTCATCCAATTCTAATTGAATTGGCTCAAGAGGATCAACGTCCAACAAGTTATCAGCATAATCCAGAGGAGGCTCCTCATCATCAAATGGAGGAAACCTCATACGCTTGAAATGTCGTCTATCCCTCTTCTCTCTTCGCATCATGATCCACATAGTACCCCACTGCAACAATCCAATACTAAGATGTTAACACAAAGAGGAAAAATGATACAACCATGGATTCGAAGATCGAATTCCCACAACCATACACACACGCCACAGAGCGTATAACTAAGAATACCTGAGCCAAGTAAATGGGTTCAACAACCCACGGAATTTCATTCACGAAAGTGATAGCCCCTGTAATATGGTACAGAACCTTGACATCCCGAACCTGCTCCCAAGGCATTGGCATATTTTCAAGGAGCTTGTAAACAGCATGGGGGATGAATTTAAGAGCCCCCAAATAGACACGCTTATCATGTCTATATTTCTTGGACGACATATCACCATGGTCCCTGCAAAAGCCCACACCATCAGAAAGCAACCCTGGAGAGGACGATTTCACGGCCACTAGCTAGCCACTACCATACAAGTATGAAAGCAGTATTCTGACCACTGAGTTAAGTATGACACCAAATGACAGCCAAGTTAACAAAACCTACCGAATAATCTTGCGGACATGCTCCGGCGGCATGTCCTCCTTCTGCGTCTCGACAAAACCAAACTTCCTCTTATCGCTGTACCGCTTCGTGTTCAGCTGCTGCCACTTACGAGCCTTCTCCTCGAGCTTAGCCTCAGCCTCCGCCGGGGTGGGCGTTGTTTGCGGTGCAAGCACCGTATAAGAAGGCTGCATCGGAGCAGCTGGCGGCGGCGGAAGCATAGATGACGAAATGGTTCCGGGAGGAGCAATATTCTGATCCCCACCTGGAGGACCTCCTCCACCACTGTTCCACATCCTCTATGTCCTTTCAGAACAGAATTCGTCTTGCAAACACACAGATGGGATCTGACATCCACTAATCTCCGACGAAGGAGGTTGCAAAACCTTCAGGTCGAGGCTAGGGTTTTAGAGTACAGAGGGATTGGGAATTACGCTCGCCCTCCCTACCTAGCTCTCAGTACTCAGTAGGGCAGTAGGGGTGTACGTGGGTTGGTTGGGTCGGTTTTCATCATTTTAACCACTCGATCTATGAGTCTGGGTTGAATAATGGTGAACTCAAACCCACCATAAATTTCATGACCCTACAATTCTTTTTCGGGTTAGATGAAAATTCAATCCGTTAGATGAGAACAAAATGTTTAGGGCTAATACCACTGGAAATACCAACCTTTAACGAAAGTGTCATTTATAATACATAACTTCAATAAACACAAAAATATTCCAACCTATTAGGTATTTGCGTCATTTGTGTTACGCAAATTTTTGGTTGAGCGTTAAAATTGACGATTGACCTAACAGAAGTCAAAACATGTTTGACTCTTAATGACATGGCACCATTTATCATCCACCTAAGTGCCACATCAGCTCTTTCTCCCTCCCTCTCTTTCTTTCTTTCTTTCTCTCTCTCTCTCTCTCCCTCCCTCCCTCCCTCCCCACAGTCGGCGACGACCACTACAGAGGAAGCTCCTCACTTGAATTAGCCCACCCCCACCCCTTCCAATTACCAGAATAATCACCCCACCTCAAATTAACCATTTCCCTCAAATTAACCCACCCAATGCGACAAACCCTCCTCCCCTCCACCATTCGACACATCCTATGGCGATCTGGAGCAAAGTAGCAGTCCCAATTGTGAGGGTTATTCGTCAGTTGCAGGCTTCATTCGACAAAGAATGCCCCTGGTCGCTTCTCTTGGCTTGACGAAATCGCGAGAGTTTCTAGTGCTCCCCACAAATCCAAGCAAACGAGATCCCCGTAGTTCCACCATCATCGTTTTTTGGATTCTTGAGGTAGATGATTCTGGGTTCTTGAAGAAGAATGAAGTAGCCGCCTTGACTTATTTTTCTTCCCAACAATCAATTTTGCTTCCTTCTTAGCCGAATTCGAAAGACCCAATCAATTGTCTCTGAAACTCAATTTTGAATTGAAATTGTGAATCGATTCACAGTTGTGCGTGGATTTTAGAATAGTTGTTGTAAGCATCTGGGGTGTTGGCGTTTCTGGTGAAGGACTGGGAGCAAGCATTGGTGTTGTCCCTGTAGCTGGAGAAACCGAGCTTGTGGTCGTTGCTGACAGAGTCGTAGGTGGTGAAGCGGAGACCAGGCACGTTGACTCAGTTTTGGTAGTTCTTGAAATTGTCGGCGATAGATCTGGAGCCGTTCCGAAGCTGGGGTTGGCGACGTTGCCATCAGTGGCGTAGTTGGAGAAGACCTCGTTGTGGCGATTGGCCTGGCGACTGTATTTGAGGAACGAGTCGGAGGAAAAGTTCAACCCGGTGGAGTAGTTCTTCAATGACTCGAACCCGCCGCCTTACCTCGAGGTGATGTAGTTTGAGAAGTGGTTGCATCGAAAACCCAATCTGCGAGAGTTGACGATGGCTATGGCGGCGGCGACGTTGAAGCTGGGTGGAGGCGACGGCTTGAAGATGTGAGAAAGAGGGAGAGGCTGAGCGGTGAGGTAGGGTACGGTGGTGGACGAGCTTTGATTTTTTTTGGGCTAATACCACTACAACACCCGAACTATGACAAAAATGCCACTTGTATCATATTCTTTCCAATATTCCATTTGTGTCCTATTGTATGATATTTTTTGCCATCTGTATCCTGACGATTTCGTTGACCGTTAGAGATAACGGTTGACCAGACGGAAGTCAAATTATTGTTGACTTTTGCTGATGTGGCAAAATCGAGGTGGCCACATAAATGACACGTCATAGACAAATCAGATTTTAATTCAAAATTAATTAATATTTATAAAAAAAATACAAAAATTGATTTCGGCAACGCGTCGCTCCTTCTTCTCCTCCGACAGAATCTTGCCCCGACCATCCCTTTCAGAGTTGCAGCCTCCAGCGCCGCCGCCATAGCTCCAGGGAGAAAAAACAATCAAATCATCGAAACAGAGATCAAGCTCCAGCAATATCTTCCGGTTGCTCCGCGATCTCCTCGCCATCCTCTTCATCCTCTCCAGCGGCGATTCCGGCTTCGACTGGAACACCACTATCTCCCCTGCTGCTCTGCCTCCTCCTCCTTCGTTACTTTGCTTCTCGGTCGCCACCAGCTGCTCGTATTCCGCCATTGGAAATCCCCAACAGGCGAGATTTCGGAGAGAGATTAGGGATTCAAGACCATCGACTGAACCCTTTGTCGCCCTCTTTCGCCCAAATCCAATCGACATTTCCTCTATCTCCAATCGAAATCCCAGACCATCGACTGAATCCTTTGTCGCCCTCATATCGATGGTTTATGTCGAGCTGAGATTTAAACTTCAACCCCGCAGATTTGAAATCTGGTGAAGAGATCTCAAAGCGAGCCTTCCCTTCTCTGAATCTGGCCCCGACTGCGACAAAACGATGGTGTTCAGATGGTTGAGGACGCCAGATCCGAGCAGCGAATCGAGGTCGTGGAGAAGGCTGGAGAGAGTTGCGGAAGCGAAGTCTTGGTCGCTGGAAGAGCATCTTGTCGCCGGGGAGGGGATTTGAAGGGATTGCAGTCGCCGCGGAGTAAGAGGAAGCGACAGAGCAAGCTTGGGAGGGGGATTGGGTAGATGAGATTAGGAATTTTTAACTTTTTGCTCTTTTTCTTTTTTTTTAATTGTTATTTAATTATTTAAAAATAACACGTCAGATGCCACGTCAACGCTGACTGGATTTTCTGTTAAATACTAACGGTCAACGCTGGTCAACACTAACGGATAAATAGTTCAGGACACAAATGGAATATTGGAAAGAATAGGATACAAGTGGCATTTTTGTCATAGTTCGGGTGTTGTAGTGGTATTAGCCCATTTTTTTTTTACATTTTTTTATTACAAATTTCCACGTCAGCTGCCATGTCATTGTTGATTGTATTTTCTGTTAACCCCTAATGGAAAACTTAACGGTTGGTATACAATTGTCATATCGAAAATTTCATAATATAAATGGCACTTTCGCTAAAGGTTGATATTTCTAGTGGTATTAGCCCAAATGTTTATGTTAAGGATTAATAGAATTTTGTACCCGTTTTACTATTGTTAGTTAACAAACGTACACCTTTATTAAATTGTACCCTTTCATCCAATTTTATGTTAAAGAATTGGGGTAAATTGCAAGTTTGGTCACTGGAATTACTTAAAGAGTTCATGTTTGCCATTAAAATTAATTTTATTTCATCCATAGTCGCTTAAATTAGTTCAACAGTTCAAGTTTGGTCACTCTCCGTTAGTCTTCGTTAACTTTAACTTACGTGACAGTCAACTCTGAAAGTTGACTGTTAAATAAGTGACGTGACAATTTTAAAATAATAAAATAAATGTTTTTAAAATTCCACATCATTATCATAATAAACTAAAAAATAAATAATAATAATCCTCCAATATAATATACTAGAGTTTTATGAAATTTTCTCCATTTCAAATTTGCAGGCCTCTCCTTAAATTTCGGTCAGGGCATAATAGTAATTACATTTTCATATTTTTTCTTTTCTTTTTATTCCCAGGCAAAAAAACCTCACGTTATATTGAAAGTTGGTTATCTTTTGGCTTTTGCCATGCGCCCATACCCATAGTGATAAGAATGGTGTTGAATAATTTTTTTTTATCTAATTCATTTGCAATTTAGCGTAGATTTTTGGTTAAAAATCTCCTTTTTAGTCCTATTATCGGTTAAGTTTTAGTGTTTATAGTTTCATTGATTTTTAATAATTCTAAATGGGTTAACAAAAAATCAAAAAGTGTTTTAATTATTATGTCATTTATAGAATTTTGGATACAGGGTGCAGTCTTTTGATTTTAACATTGATAGTTTTAATGATTTAGTATTTGAGGATTTTCTATGATTAAGACAATAGAAAGTTGAATGAGGGTTAAGGTTTTGTTGGGTTTTCTCAGTATAGGAATTAGAACACACATAAAATAGTGTGACATAAAGATGATGAATTTTTTGAAAAGGAAAAGAGAAGTTACGCATTTAAATTCTTTATCATATATCATGAAATCGAAAGTTAATATAAGTTATTTAGGTGTATAGTCTGTGTTTCTGAAGGCGAGCATAACTTACTCATAAACTTTGGATCTAATTAAGAAGTTTAAATGGTACAAATTATGTGATGTTTTCTTTATTGTATTAAAGTGGTGAGAATATCTTGACATAAACCCCATATAAAAGAACTTCAAAGTTGAAATTTTGATTAATATAATGATAGATAAACCGACTCATAGTATGGTCAAAATTAAACAATTTGATGGATAAAATATTTAAGTAGGAACCGTTGAGAAAAAACTAACTTAAAATATTTTCTTAAGTGATGAACTCAAACACTCCGACGAATTGGCCGGGTACATACTAGTAATAATAATTGCAATTTCTACTTCGTCTTCCCCCGATTTCCATCTTCTGTCCATCTTCTATCATAAATTGGGGTGGAGATGTTCATATGAGCCTATAGTTTGAGTTCTTCGAGTGCTAGGTTTAGATTGATTGTATTTGGGTTTAGGGTTCCGGCTAACGTCGGCAATTTATTGAACTCACCGGAACTGGGATTTCGACTGGAGACTTCGAGTCCAGGTTTGTCGCGGCGTCGTCGTCTGGCTCTTTCTTCCATCGCTTGGTTTTAGGGGTGGGCATCCGGTTCGGGTTTGACTCTCCGAACCGAATTTGACCGAACCAAAATCGACCGAAACCAAAATTTATGTTATTAGGTTCGAAATTCGGAAAGAGAAAAGCCATATTTCGGAAACCAAGGTCACACAACTGAACCCGATTTCCGAACAGCCGAACCGAAAAACCGAAATTACAAAATTAATAAACAACATTTTAGCCCATAGACCCACACAGCCCAAAACCCACTCCCCCACTGACCACAATCCACTCTCGGCTCTCCCCAGCCCATACCTCACAAAACCCTAAGTCCAACCTTTTTATGCTCTCTCAACGCTAACCTCCCACCCTTTACCCTTATCCCTATCCCACTGCCACCGCGCCGCCGCCTGCTCTCCAGCAGCCACCACAGACCACACAAACGTCCTCGCCGTGCTTCTTCCATGGCTCACCGCACTCTCTTCTCCGCCGCGACAAATTCCTTCTCCACCTAAAATCGAAAACAGAGAAGATCTATTGAAGCTCGACGGAGAAAAGCAAACCCCAAAAAAGTTCATGCATGTTTAGATCTGACCCATACTCACCTCTAACCTTCGTCGTCGGTCATCACCATTGCCGACATCCATTGCCGTTGCCTCCAGCGTCGTGCATCGCCGTTGCCACCAGCATCGTGCATCGCCTTGCTGCCTGCCGTTGTCAATCGCTGAGTTGTGCTTTGCTTTGAGCTTCACTCGCCGTCGTCTCTGCGTTTGGGTAGATCGTTGTTTGGATAGAGAGAAAGAGAGGGATTGGGCAGAGAGAAAGAGAGAGGGAGATGGAGAGAGAGAGGACCAGAGTGGGGGGAAAAGTTTTAGATGAAAAAGTGGGTGGATGCATTTTCATATAAATGTCCGGTTTGGTCGGGATCCCGAACCGAACCGGAATATAATCCGGTTCGGACAATCCGAACTGAATTATATTTCGGTTCGAGTTCGGTTTCAAGTTTGAAGTATGTGGAAGACCCGGTATCCATCTTTTCGGTTCGGTGTTCAAACCGAACCGATGCCCACCCCTACTTGGTTCTTCGCGGCATCATTGTCTTGTTCATCGACCAGATAGCGTCTTTCTTCTGCACCCACTCCTCATCGTCGCGGCAACCCAGGTCTCCCTCATTCAACCAACTGGAAATTAAAAATCACCGCATCCAACTTCGAATCTGCCTAGGCAACGACTAATCTCCCTGGGCGGTGCCTCCCCGCCTAGTTAGCGCGCCTAGTTCCTTCTTGAACATTACACTGGAGTTGATCGTTTCTGAAATTCGTGAAAATTTTCATGGTTACAGGTTTGATTCATGATCCTTGGAGAAGCTTTCTCTTTTTATGGAGTTCGAAGTATGGCATGTTTCTGGAGCAGAGCACTGCTTTGTAGCCCTTCCTTTGCAACTCATCCAGACTTTGGAATCTCTCCGCCCGACTCTTCTCCCTCAGCCTCAGCTCCTCGTAATTGAGCTTCGCTCATTGAGCCCCACTGCTGACCAGCAGCGGAGCTGGACGGTCTCTTGGTCTGGTGCTACTTCGTCTTCTGCTGCTATTGAGGTAGATAATCTGAGTTTTATTTACTGGAATGTTTTTAGTTAGGGTATGGAATCTTAACAGTTTTCTATTATCTGATATGTGGTGGTGGTGCCTATGAAGATCGGTAGGCAGTTTGCGGATTGCATTTTGTTGCCTGATCATCTAAGAGTACAAGTTCGAGTTGTGTCAAATGTGGAACGTGCTGAACGAGTGATGGTAGAGCCTGATACCGAAGACGACTGGGAAGTTATGGAGCTCAAAGCAGAGTTCGCTGAGGCATCCATGTTAAGCCAGGTAAGCTTGAGTTGTTTTAGTTTATTTCTTACTGCATTTTAGTTAAATTATTGAAATCTGATTATAATTTGAATTGAGATGGTATCACTTCCGTCAAAGTTATGTGTGCTGAGAGATATGTCTGCTGATAACAGTTTCTGTTTTTTGTTCCTTGGAAATAAAATGGAGAATTTTCCATCAGATAACATATTCTCTTTTGCATTTTGGGTGGAAGCAACTCCTCTATGATGTCCCATAGGAATATTGGAAGGTAGAGACGGAGCGTTGATCTGCCATTTCCAATTGGGCAGCCAATATGACTGTGAAAGATTTCCCTAAGATTCGCCTTTTCCCACCAGCTTCATTTTTGCTCCTTATGTTGTTTGATAGTCCAGCAGCTCCCCTTTCAAGGTTTAGTTATTTCCCCTTGTGTTCACGGTGAGGTGGCCCAAACAACATACACCAGATATGTCCATGAGTTTTGGGTTTATTCCAGTAGGAATGTCCTTTAGGTTTGACTCTACATCCTTCCGATCCGCCAGCTACTTTTCCAAAAACTTAGGCATTCTCTTCATCTCCTCCTCAATTGTAAGCACTAGACCAGGTTTTCAGTCACCAATGGAATGGGCGAAGATAAGAGGTCTCCTGGTATTTGATGTTTGTGACAAGCCAAGTTCACAGCTAGTCTTCTATAAACTGTTCCATGCATCAATGTTGAAGTCGCCGGTCACGGATAATATCTTTGATACTTTGTTTGTCCACATGCAGATCAAAATTGTCAAAGAGGCAATGAGATTTCCCTTGTGGCTGCATGGCCATTCTGTAGTTACCTTCCGCGTGGTTTCGACTGTTCCCAAAAAAGCAGTAGGTACATCTACGATTTCATTCCCTTTGGTTGCACACTAGTGACTTGAAATTAATTCACTTTCTTAATTTGAAATCCTGGTGCTTCTTCGTTGAGTTTCTTATTAGACTTACTGGATTGAGAATCATAATGTTGAGCAGTTTTGAGGAGTAGCTCGATTGGCGGCAGTTCCTTTCTTCTTGGATATTTTCTTGTAAATAGTGTTCAAAGTCTGCTTTATTAGGATCTTTCTAGTGCCCATGACTGATTTTTAAAGCTCAGTTTTCTTTGAGCCTTATATAGTGATATATTGTTGGTGTCCACAGTACAACTTGTTCATGATACGGAAGTAGAAGTTGCTCCCAAGAGACGACAAAAGCTTGTGAATAAATCAGATGCTTCATCTGACAAGCAACGCAATGTTAAGGAGGCCTTATTGCGTATTCAAGATTCAGATAAAAGATTGTTTCAGAAATGTAATGTCAAAGGTGCTGATTTGGGGGTTGCACTAACTACTGTTGCTTATATTAACCCCGAAACTGCTAAATACTTTTTGTTTGAGCCTCTTCAGTCGATTATTCTTATTCCAAAATTATCAAGAGAGAGGGTTGACAATGATGCATCGAGAATGAAAAGCACTTCAGCACCTAAAGATGGGACAAGCAGGAAAGTATCTCGTCGAGCAATTATTCATCTTCTCTTTTCTGACTCTGTATCCAAAGGGCATCTAATGATAGCTGAGTCTCTTCGTTTGAGCATGAGAGTTGGCCTGCATTCATGTACGTGGATTCTCCTTGACATTCCAATAGACAAGTTTGGAGACTTATTTTGCTTTGAGAATGTAGCTTGTTAGCTTTTTCAGACATAACAGACAAAGGTTGATTTTATCTGCCAATTTCCCTTGGGTTGAGTTGATTCTTTTGTGTTTTTTCCAGGGGTGCATGTGAAAGAATACCATGGTAATTTCAAGGAGGATATTCCCTTGCTCTCACTGTCTCCCTGCCACATTAAGATGCTTGGAAGGGATGGTGAGAAGGGAGAATTTGGCATGGAAGTGCATAATAGTCGTAGAATGGAAAAGCTTCAAATGCTGCCTTCCGGAATTAGTTCAGGAAATAACTTAAATGAAACAGATCATTTCACGCATGGTGATTTCATAGCTACTCTTTCATCTGTTTTTCCTCATGCAGAGGGTGCAGAACGAGTATGTGGTTCTGATAGTAGAAAGACTTTAGGCATACTTCTTCATGCATGGGTGGCTGCACAACTTGAAGCAATTGCTTCGGCCTCTGGTGTAGAGGTTAATTCATTGACTTTAGGAGATGAGACTGTAATGCACTTTGAAATGAGAGGACTTGACTATGGGTCTGGAAGGCACAGTTTACTGGAACCATCTGATTCAAATTTAGAGGTACAAGATAAGCTTGGTGAAAAGCCAGTTAAGTACCTGTTTGTGCTGAATGCTTCAGAGGATTCTTCAGATGACAAAAATGTATGTGCATATAAACTTTCCTTTGATAAGAGCAAAAGAGATCATTTGATACCCGAGGAGTTGCTCAGCAATCTTGAACTTGGTGAACCTCTATCCTTCTATTCTACCAAGGAAAGGGTATCCGGAAAGGACTTTGAATCAGATTTGTCCACTTTGAGCTGGATGGGATCAACTCTAACTGATGTTATTAATAGTAGGTACTTTCTCCTTGCAATCTTTTTGTTTGTACCTGGTCATAAATAAGTACCCCTGCCTTCTCTATTTAGAAAGTGTTACTACACCTTCCTGGCTGTGTAAAACCATATCGGAGGTTGTACTATACCTTCCGGAAAGTGTTACTACACTTTCCTCGCAAGGATTGTATAACCGTACCAGAGGTTGTACCGGAAAATTTAGCGGTATGGTGTTTTGGGCTTAAATTATGGTTGAACAGTGGGTCAATCATTTCATATTGCAAAAAACCGCCTGCAGGTTTAGGCTCCAGTAGGAGGTTTTTCCAGTCGGATCGCAAGTACGGTTTCACAAACACTTAATAAATAATGTTGGTCTTAGTAGGAAAAAATTGTCTGCTGTGGGCCATATTGCATTCTTTCAAGTTTCTAATACAAACTAGTATTGATTTATTTCTTCAGACTAAGTTGTCTTTTGACCTTTGATACTCATGGAAACCTGAGTACATAATGGATGTAAGTCGGGTTAAATGAGTTGTTCTTTAATCATCACACGTTGCTCATCCATTTTCATGCTTCGTAAGATTTTTAATCGGTTAGAAGTCTTCCTGATACAAATTTTCTCAATGCAGGAGTGAATGTCTTGCTATCTCCTAGCTCTGGGTTGTGGTTTGGCAGTCACAAACTTCCTCTCCCTGGCCATGTTCTGATATATGGACCTCATGTGGGTGAAATTTATCTGTTAAATAGTTTCTGTGCCATTATACTTATTCTTATTCTTATTATGATTTTGATTATTTTGTTTTTGATCTACAGACTCTGTTTAATTTTTTTTCCTAGATAGTTTCTGTTCCCTGTTGCCTTAATATTTTTAAGATTATTATTTACGAGTAGCTTCAGAAGTAAACATGTTCTTGCTCTAAGTGTCTAGTTAATGTAAATGCATTAGACATCAATGCCTATAGATATAGGCTAGATTCTTGGAATTGAGAATGCATTGAAGAAGAAACGATAGAATTACTGATATTGGGGTAGATCTACGGTTTAAAGAGGAGAATCAGAGAGCTTGGTAACAAAATTTAGAGATTTGGAGGAAGAATTTGGGGGAAAAAGGATCAAGAAGCCTACAACCTAGATAGTGAGGAGAGTAGAATTAAGATTATTTGGGAGAAAGATACTTTGGTTTAACTTCTTCCATTTTCTTCTTAATTTTGAAAGAAAGACCCAGAGTACATATTTATAAGAAAAAGCTCCAAAATCCTAATAATAACCCTAGTCTACTCTGCCCTTTCTTAGCAGCCAACTCCCCCTATAATTTCTACTAATACTACTATTAATAATTATTAATAATGATAAAAGCGTCTTTTAACAACGTTCACCAAATAATTTAAAACGAGGTAAATGCAAGCTGAGAACCGCAACAAAAGGTATCCCCATCGATGTCTAGGAGACTATGGTGTTGTATTGTCGAAAGAGGCGTTGTGCTGCATTTCCCAGACAAACTCTTTCTAAGTCGTGATCAGTGGTTCTCTCTGTTGTGCGCTTGTTGCAAATGGGAGAGCATAGTAACAGATAATTTTTCTGAATAAGATATCTTTAGGCTTCAATCAACCACACTGGTTTGCTTCTCAACTTTGTTAGTATTTTTGGTATTATAGTGCCTATGTTTCATAGGTTTTCTTGCATCAATGCTAACCCCATGTAATATATAACCATCATATTCCACTTCAGATGTCTTTATTTTCTCAACCTGAAAATTCTTAGTTCATACCCATCATATTCCACTATGTTCAATGTTGATATTCATTTTTATTAGGGTTCTGGGAAGACTATGTTAGCAAGATCTGTGGCCAGTTTCCTTGAAAGACATAAAGATATATTATCACATGTGTAAGTATTCCTGTATCCTACCATGAGCTCTTTCAACTTGCGTTCTTTTTCCGATTATTTTTATTTTCCCATGAGAAAACCAGCATTTCGATAACTGTACTGGGAGTTTTATTAACCCCGGAATGAGCTTTTGTCTGCAGGGTATTCGTAAACTGCTCTTCCCTTGCTTCGGAGAAGGCTTCAGCCATTCGTCAACAACTTTCAGCTTCCATTTCTGAAGCGCTAGACTATGCGCCATCTGTTGTAATCTTCGATGATCTTGATAGCATCGTTTCAGCCTCTGATTCTGAAGGATCTCAACCTTCGACTTCTGTTGCTGCATTGACAAAATACCTAGCTGATATTATTGATGAATATGGGGTATGCACTATACTTTTATTGTTTTAGCTGTGTCATTTTATTTTAAATGTGTTGCATTTTTCGCTCGTATATGTTTCAGTCTGCTTCCCTTGGCTTCTAGTGCTTTTGGGTTGTTGCCATTGTTTATTTTGATTTTCAGATACTTTCAATTATTATTCAATATGTGATGTACCTGGGAAAGGTGCCTTGTAGTATTGCTCAAAATATAAGAAACAACTCTTTCTCTGCATTCAGTTTGTTGTTCGGGATCTTTCTCTTGGATTCTGAGTGATCTAATGTCTTCTGGTTGTTGCTTACTTCATCTTCACTGTTAAGATAAGATTGTATTACTCCATCATTCCTGAAAGAAGAAATATAAGCTTCTAAGCAAGAGGTCGTTCAATCTCAGAATGTGGCTTGTAATGGTAGCTCTATGTACAAACTTCTTCAGATGATGCTAGATTAAAGTCGTAGTATGGAGAAGAAGAAAGGAGATTGTCTAACAGGATATGACACTGGGATTTTTCCCACTAGCATTATTGTTTCTCTTGCATGAATTCAACTTGCTATGATTAATGAGGATATGTTTCACCCTTTTCGTGCTTTAACAGTTGAAGTAGTATAATTTATTTTTCTCATATCACATGTATATAGATGTCACCGTAAGAAGTTCTTGCGCCGGCATATGATTGCATCAGTGTGTATCACGATGTCAGTTACTTGGATTATGAAGTAAATACTTTGGTCAGTCAAGATTACTTGAGTTTTCATCTCCTATTTAGCTTATCTGATGTTTTCTTGAGCAGGAAAAGAGGAATGGCTCATGTGGCACTGGTCCAATTGCTTTTATAGCTTCTCTGCAAAGACTAGAGAATATCCCACAATCACTGAGCTCTTCAGGTTCTTTTGTTTCTCTAGAGATCATTCATTGGCTTCTCAGACTGCTCACTAATAGTTTTTCTTGTTGCCATTGATGTCTGACCAGGGAGGTTTGACTTCCATGTGCAACTTCCTGCTCCTGCTGCATCTGAACGTGGGGCTATACTGAAGCATGAAATACAGAGGCGTTCCTTACATTGTCCAGAAGAAATTTTGTTGGATGTAGCATCCAAATGTGATGGTTATGATGCGTATGATCTGGTAAGGCTACTGGTTCTTTTTCATTTTTCTCGATGTTTAATGTGAAAGATTTTTTTATGTTTCTTCAGTTGGGGATGGTGGAATACCCTATTAAATTGCTCTCATAGTACGTAATTACATGGGTTCTCGCCTTTCCTTATATTCATATAGAGAGGAGGAAATGAATCCAGTGCCAAATTGAACTTCCATTATATTGGCTTAGGAGTTTCTTAATGTTTTGGTGGTTTTTTCTGTATTTTATTTTAAAAGGGTTTATGACCACAGTAGTTTAGGGGTTATTATATAAACGTATCAACTCAATTAGATATAGGGGAGCTCACCTAAGCCATTCACAATTCATATAAGCATTACGTTTGGTTACGGACACTATACTTCAACTAGTGCACCAAAATTTTCCTGCTATATGATATTCAATTTATGGGTGCAATTATCATGTGTTCGGTTCTAAGCTGTAGAACACTAGTGACATTATTTTTGTTTGATACAAAAGAGTTTTATATTCCATTCTAAACCCTCACCTACTCAAACCAGCCAATCATTTTTGCATGAATCTTCGGTCTAAGCTGTGATCCGCTGATCAGCGCGAGTTGAGAAAGGCTGGTGCCTGGAAGCCCATCTGGACACTTGAAAAAACGGACAGGAAAATTTGTCCTCTGGTCATTGCCGTGTATCAAATGCTATTCTTCGATTATGTGCTACCATAAGTATTGCCAATCGTCCATTGGAATTTTACAATTTCAAATTGTTTTCCTGACAGACTATGTGCTCATGGAGGGTTTAACTTGGCAAAATGCACTTTGACTGTGTCAGGAAATATTGGTTGATAGAGCTGTACATGCTGCTGTTGGTCGCTTTCTTCCTTATTCTAATGGAGAGCCTGGAAAATCCACCTTACTTATGGGCGATTTCTCAAGGGCAATGGATGGGTTCCTTCCAGTTGCTATGCGTGATATTACTAAATCAGCTTCTGAAGGTGGCCGTGCTGGGTGGGAAGATGTTGGTGGACTGAATGATGTGAGGAATGCTATAAGAGAGGTATAGTTTTATATTATCTTTTCTTCGTGTTTCATACATTTGAGGAACCAAATGTCAAGTCCCTGTATTTTGTGCCTTAAGAATATTTCCAAATCTCTTTTTCCTATTAGTTTCCTTTTGCTCTTCGGCTTGTCCAAGTGATTTTCTTCTTAATCATTTACTGCAAGTTTTCTGTTAATTGGTTTAGCTACCCAATGCTGTTAATTCAATTTACTAAACACTAGCATTTTACTTATGGCCTTGGATATGTAGACAAGATTGATGTGGTGATCCCATAGTTGTCTTGTACTTGTAATGACCACTTTTAGCTGGAAAAGAGTTCCAATGCTGAATCTTTGTATGTTAACCACTGTATTATATATCAGATGATTGAATTGCCATCAAGATTCCCAAATATCTTTGCAAAAGCTCCTTTAAGGCTGCGTTCAAATGTTCTTCTCTATGGTCCTCCTGGTTGCGGCAAGACTCACATCGTTGGTGCTGCTGCTGCTGCTTGTTCACTGCGGTTTATATCAGTGAAGGGACCTGAGCTGTTAAACAAATATATTGGTGCTTCTGAGCAAGCGGTATGCCTACAATCTTCTCTTCTCTTGCAAATGGAATAATAGTTTTATTTCTTTGTGATTGTTCTCCTTTTTATGTTTATAGCTTGTGCTACAGAAACTGATTGCTTAATTCTCATACGGTGCTGCCTTTTGTTAAACATGTGAATTTCTTGTGTACCTTTTAAAATGCTTCAGCTACTGCTTGCATTGCATCTTTACCATTTGTTCTTCTTCATAGGAATGAGATCTTACTTTAGGGATCTGCACACTAAAGCTCAGGAGAAGTAGGATGATTATCACTAGACGTGTATAACATAGATTTAGACGCAAGAGTTGGTTTCTTAGGTTGATGGAACCAAAAAAAGTAGCTATACTTTCTCCATCCAGAAAAAAGTAAAGCAAAGGTCTCAGTCCCCTTCCAAATGCTGGAAAGGCTCTTGGGTTTAACTATGACTGGCTTAAAGACCCTTTCTCTTTCTAAGATCATCTATATATATTTTTTTTATAATCAAATAAAAAAATTAACATTAAGAACCGGCTTTCTGGGCAAATAAACCCAGCAGCCTCTCAAACCAAAGTTATTACAAACATCAACAGATGAACAAACAAAAACAACTCTCTGTGAGAGAAAAAACTATATTAGTATCACTAACTACCATCCAAACTCTAGGCTGTCAAAGTCATTTTGGAGATCCTGAATCCCTGCCACTCGACACCTTACTACATTCTGCACTTCATGACAAAACAGTTCTGGATTCTTAGCTCTTCTTGCACCATACATTCTGCAACATCTCTCCCTCCAAATTAAGCTCAAAGAAACACACCAAATCGGTCGACAGATTCTGTCCGCAGGAACCTTTTTGGACCAGCTCTGCACACACCATTCTAAGGTAGCCTTCCAATCAAGATAGACAGGAGGAGCTCTGTTCTTCAGGCAACTGTGTAATACAAAAACTGTGTAAGAACATTGAGATAAGAGATGGTTTTGATCCTCAATCCCACCAGGGCATAACAAGCAAATTCCTGTCACATTCTTCCCCCGCTGTTTCAACTTGTCCTGAAACACCAAACGGTTCTGAATGGCCATCCACAGGGTAAACCATGTTTTGGGGTGATCTCTTTACTCCATACCAGAGGGAACCTGTTAACCTTAGCATCCTTCTCTCTAATTGACTCCCACACTCTTTTTACTGAATATCTGTGCATTGCTACATCATCCCATTTAACCTCATTATCAGAAACAGAGAAATACTGCTGCACAGCACTTCTACACTTAAGTAATCTTTTCCATATCCAAGTTCCAGCAGCCTTTGCATTCAAGGACCAAATCTGTTGCACCTAAAATGTCGTGTGGGTTCACTTTGAGATTACTTATGAGCCAATTGAGTTTCTGTCAGCGGTAAAAGCGACACCTTATTTTATCTGCTAGTTGTGAGAGATTTGAAATTTAGTTAGCAGTGACTGATTCCACATGTACATGTAACTACTCTTTCTCTCAACATAAGCAGTGTTTTCCTGCAAATATTAGTTCAATGTGACTGCGATAAAGAGAGTTTGGTCCAACAGATGGCTATGCTTTGTATCAGGTTCGTGATATTTTCTCAAAAGCAGCTGCCGCAGCACCCTGCCTTCTCTTCTTTGATGAATTTGATTCAATTGCTCCTAAACGAGGACATGATAATACTGGTGTGACTGATCGTGTAGTCAACCAAGTACGTTTCTCTTTGATTTATTTGTGGGTTTGCCTTTATACATTTGGTGTCTTACGAAATGTTTCTTTTTCCAGTTTCTGACTGAATTAGATGGCGTTGAAGTTTTGACTGGTGTTTTTGTATTTGCTGCCACAAGGTTTGTCCCAAGAAGTTGTAGTTTTTCTTCCACAATGCAATTTTAATGGGCTGCCCTGATTCTTTCTGTTTCATCCTTTGATTGTCCTCTTCAATCAGCCGACCTGATCTGCTTGATGCTGCATTGTTGAGACCCGGTAGGCTCGATAGGCTTCTTTTCTGTGATTTTCCATCTCAGCAAGAGAGGCTGGATATTCTTAAAGTTCTATGCAGAAAGGTTAGTGGAAGAATACTGTCCATTCTGTCTTTCTTTTCTTTGTTTCTCCATGTGCACAGTGTGATCTAGTGCGTGAACATTCTATCCTGCATAAGTTTAGATGCTTGAAATGTTGGGCAATAGAAGTAGCAGCTGCTAGAATGAATGTTAACATGACTTGGTTGTTTCATTTATGTCAGACAAGATGCACCAAGAAAGTTCGAGTCTCCTTTTATGTCCTCAATGGCTGAATTGCTAGAATTCTCCCTGAAAATTCAGATCTAAATAGTTTGGATTGATTTAATTTCTATGGTGTACTACTCTGCACCCTCTTTCCTTTTCCAGAATCCATATAAAACTGAACACAGAATGACAGGGTGGGGTTTTCTTTATTCGGTGGTTTGACTTGGTTTCTTTTTGCGCACTGAATGCAGCTGCCACTGTCTGAAGATACGAACTTACACAGCGTGACTCAGATTACAGAGGGATTTAGTGGAGCTGACCTACAAGCTCTACTATCTGACGCACAGCTTGCTGCAGTTCATGAATTTTTGAGCAGCACCACCTCCGACAACCACGAGCCTGTGAAAAAGCCGGTGATAACTGATTCCGTCTTAAAGGCAATAGCTTCCAAAGCAAGACCATCGATTTCTGAATCAGAGAAACACAGACTGTACGGCATTTATAGCCAGTTCTTGGATTCCAAAAGATCAGTTGACGCACAGGTTGTTGTTCTCATTTCTCCGTCTCTCACGCCGCGTTGTCTGGAAGCAGCTGCTTTCCAGCATCCGGCATCGCAGTATCGCACTACATGTCCATTTACTAACCATGGTACTGAATATGCATGCAGGTGAGGGATGCAAAGGGCAAACGAGCGACTCTAGCATAAGCAGCAGCGCAAAATGCCAGCCACGCCAGGCTGCAGTAGATTGAGTTATTGTTGCTAGCTACTGCGAGACCAACACGATGCTTTCGACCCTGGAACGGTCATTTGTTATTGGAACTTGGGAATGAGTTCCAAGTTCCAACGACTTCTGTGTGCAGAATGTCCTCCTGACGATTAAGCAAAACAAACTGGTCATGGGTTTTGCCCCACACCTCGAGTAAAATAAGCACTGAATTCTGATTCTCGGTCACAAAGCCTACTTGTTATTTAAGTTATGATCCGAGACAAATTCAGAATACAAAGAAACGTTATCATCCCTGTGACGGTTAGTGACCAAATTCATTGCCTCGGTCACGGTTGTTGCATATGCGCACATAGTAGTAGTGGTAATTCCTCGTCCAAACAAGATCAACGATTCTCTTCAAGCCTTTGAATCTCTTGTTCATCTTCATATCATACATAAATACATATTGATGGCTCTCTTCAACTCTGTTAATCTCTTGTCCATCTTCATATCGTACATACATAACAACTCATTAGAACAAAATACAAAATTTCAAACAAGGGTTCCTTATTTTTTTTTTTAGATAAGGGTGATATATGTTACTTTTTTGTTATTAGGTACTATTAAAGGGATTCGAACCTGAAACCTCCAGGTTCATGGCTAGTGATACAAGGGTTCCTTATTAAATGCGATAAATTAATAAATTATTTATTTTAAGGAAACCTTGTAGATATAAAATGTGGGGTCCATTTTTTTATTTATTTAATGGGGGTAAAAAAACCAAGTGACTAGGGGAGCTCATAAAGAGCGCAACACGACATGACCAAAGTCATTACAACAGCAAGATGATCAAGTGATATCTTGCATTGCTCTGATGACCAAGTAATTGTATATTGTATATCGTATATTCAAATCTGTAACCGTCCCATATATATATATTTTTTTTACGAAGTACTCACCTCGGGGAAAGTTTTGCAAACACATTTCCATATTCGTGGGTTTCGGATATCCATGGTCAATACCCACCCCAAAACTTTACATGTAAATTTTCACTTATAACGCTAAAAAAAAATCCTATTATATCATTAAGTCAACAAAGATACAATCATTTTTAATATGGATGGAATCCTATGATCCTAAAACATCTATTAATCAATAAGATCGAGTATAATATTTTCCAAATCATTGATTTCTAACTCTGACACATTTACTAAGTAATACTTAACTAACATAATTATCTTGTTAACAAGAGGAAAAGTGAAAGAATAAAGGGAGAATTGACGTAAAGGAATTAGATTTGGATGTAAACCCAATTTTTGATTGCGTTGTCAAAACGCTGGGCGGTGATCCTACGCAAGTGATGATGAATGTGACGAACAAAGATGACGCATAGAAAAGGTCTGTACGGTGGTGCAGATGAAGCCTCATTACACGATGCAAATGCCTCTGAATCCCTGAGGAAAGAACGGTTCCCCTACTCGCCACCACTTTGGTGGCCACTCAATTGCATTTCTACTCTATATTGTCTTAAGTTATTTTCACTATCATTGATAGGTTTCAATTTGATCCATGTATTTTTTACATGTGAAGAAAAATTATTGGTGGGGTGGATATGGGTATCGGTATGGGGCGGGAGAGGCTAAAACCATACCCACCAAACTTTTTGCCGATTTTACCCATACCCGCCCTATACCCAGTCAATGCAGGGATTCCTCGCGTTGAATAGGTCGGAGGTGGTCGAGTACCCGCGATCATGGGTTTGATTGCCATCCCTACTCCAAGGTAAGCTGACTCCAATAAGATCGTCCATGAGGATTGTTTAAAGAGCATGTGGGGGTTCAGTTAATTCATACGATCCAAAGGGATAGACGGGACTATGCTTCGAGAGCCAGTCTGCCACTCTATTCTCTTCACGTTATGTATGGACTAACTTCACCACCCAACTCTGAGCTAGTGTTGACGGTGAATGGCTCCTAGCAAGGTAGCAAGAGGGTGTAGTGCATTTGTAGTTTGATTGATCACATTTAGAGCGAGTCGCGAGTCAGATTCAAGCACAAGATAGCTTACCCATTTCTTCTAATCCTAGTTTTGAGCATACTCCTCCAATCCATTTTCCATTGTTGTCTCTAAGGACACCTCCCACTGCTATCACGCTTGGATTTCCTTGCGTTCCGCCATCTGTGTTGAGTTTCATCCATCCCGGGGGAGGTAAGTTCCATCCTACCAACTATGTGTTCTTGCAGGTTTTGTAGTAGTATCCAACTTTAGAGTAGCCGACTACCAACATTTCGCCCATTCAATGGCTTTGGTCTTGACATAGTTGAGAAGTGATGATAGAGCCAAGGACTTCTTATGCCAGATGTTCTCATTCCTGCACTTTCATAAAAACCACATATAAGAGAGAAAAAGCTTGACCAATCACCTGGCTATGAGCCTTCAGCTCGATCTAATAGATTTGATCTCAACCAACTGATGTAATATGTATTGAAGAAGCGAGGTAGAAGGTGGCCTGGAATAACTCTGGTCAAGACATATTTAACTGCTTTATATATAGTTCCGCAAACATTGGAGTTTATTCTTTGGTACACCTTGGCATTTGGGGCAGCTGCCATTCTGTGTGAGATGTTGAAATTTCTTGATGTTGTTGGTCGTGAGCTTCTCTTTGGACGCCATCCACATAAAGAATCTCACAACGAGCACGAGCTGGGGTGGTGGGCAGGGGCCGACTGCCTGCTTAGTGGGAGGTGGATCCTATAGGGCGGTAGGGATGGCAATGGGTCGGATCGGGGACGGATAGTGCGTATCCGTTATCCTACCCAAAGTAGTTCGGGTTTTACCTATATCCATACCCACATGTGAAACGGGTAGAAAATTAAAACCATGCCCATACCCGTTCGGGTTTCGGGTATCCACGGTTATCCATTGATAATAATTTCTCTTCATAACTCCAACCAATATGTTAACATTCACACGTATTCTCACATTACGTAAAAGAAAAAGTACGACAATAGTTCACTAGAATGAAGAAAATTAACTAAAACAACATAATTTTATGAAAATATTATATTTATATGCTACATATAAAATATGTTAGAGAAAAATAATAATTATTTCTAGACAAAATACATATGCATGCGTATAATCGGGCGGGTTCGGGTTGGATAGTTAGAAACCCATGCCCACCCATTACACGCAATATTCGGGTTTGGGTTTTACCCGTACCCACTAAATGTCCTTCGGGTTCGGATTTTACCCTACCTGATTAGGCCAAATTCGGACGGATATCCACGATTACGGATATTTTTGCCATCCCTATAGGACGGGCCTGGCTATTTTCGACCAATATGCACTAGGAGAGAATGGAGGAGGCCAGATAGTCTCTCCTATGATTGGGCCGAGCATGGGGACTAGGCTGGGCAATGATTGGGCTCCGGGGAAATTTAATGGAGCCAGGCCAAGTCATGTGTGGCCAACTAGGCCAGATAGCCCAACTTGATTTTCCTGAATATAATGGGGAAGAGGATCCATCTGGATGGTTTGCGCGAGTCGAGCAGTTCTTCAAATTTCAAGCAATTTCAGAGGAGCAAAAGGTACTTTTTGCATCTTATCATTTAGAAGGAGATGCTAATCAATGGTGGCAATGAGTGGATCACACTACTACAATGACCGGGCAATCAATCACATGGGTTCGGTTTCTAGAAGAGTTGTGGGTTCGATTCGGACCTTTGGAAAGCACTTCTAGCCACGAAGCTCTTGCAAAGATTAAAAAAACTGGATCATTGAACGATTGTCTCTTAATTTTTGAGAAGTTGGGTAAGCGATGCTATGTGTGGACTGAAGACGCGTTGGTGGGCTCCTTCAGTGGTGGGCTCAAACCAGAGATTTCGGACGCGATAAACATGTTTAGGCCAGGAACAATGTGAGAGGCCATTCTACTTTTAAAAGTGAAGAATGATGAGTTGGCCAAACATTAAGGAGCGCCGAAAATATACCGAAAGGCCAAGTGGAGGAGGTGACCGAACCTACACTCCCACCACCTCTAGTTCCTAATGCAAGAAGAATGTCACCAGAGGAATTAGCAATGAGAAGGACACAAGGCTTATGTTTCCATTGCGACGAGCGCTTCACTATTGGGCATCGTTGTGAAAATCTCAATGTTCTTCTTATGGTGGGGCCGCCCAAGGAGGGCAAGGAAGGTCAATTCATCTACGGACACAACCAACCTTGAGGGCAAGGTTGCGTTTGAGGGGGGGGGGGGGGATTATTACGATAACCAAGCCATCGTAGCAATTGGGCCAATTATCCGAGCTTGTGTATCTATATTATTTTAGTCTTTCATTACTATTGTCTTTATTAGTGTTTTTTTTTGTTTAAGTAGGATTTGATTTATTGTAAGTTATTTCATTGTAGGAGTAGGAGTCATGTTTAATGTCATGAGAAGATTGGAACCCAAATCATTTTCTTGCTTCGTTCTTCTATCGTCTGACCTCTTTTCGTCCTAAGTCTATTTCTAATCGTTCTAGCCCTAATTCTTTTCATATGAAGTCTATTTCTTTAGTTTGTCGTTCGATTCTTACGAGACACATTGCATGGGAGGTTTTATCCAAAAAATCCACGTAACATATTGGGGCGAGGAGAATACGAGGGTTGGTACCTCTCTGAGCTGGAGGTGCATTAGAGGTTTGTGTACGGTGGAGAGGGAGCGGAGGACGCGGCGGGTGAGAATGATATTGTGGAGGTGCACGATTATGGGGAGCTTTAGGGGACCCTGTGGGAGCGGGGGTTCGAAGGTTGCTTGGGGAGACTTGAGATTGAGTTGCTTGTGCCGCTATTTTCAAAGGTAGAGGGATGGGGTAGAAATGGGTTTTTGAAGGTTGATCAGAGAGATGTTTGTTGATCGAAGGTTTTGGGGACACAGTGATCGGCGGGTTGCCAGGGAGACTAGAGATTAAGCTGCTTGTGTCGCCATTTTCTTTCTTTGGTTGGTTTTGGTGTTTAGGGGTTGTAAGAAATGAAGTTTTTATCTTCTAATACTTGTGAAAATTTTAAGAGATTAACTTTTATTACTTTATTTTTTACTATCACATCACTCATTTAACGGTCAACTACGAGAGTTGACTGCAACATCAGATATAGTTAACAGAATTGGACGGTCAGTGACAAAATTTGAAATTTACTCTGTTTTAGCAAAAAACGTGAAACAATTTAGTAAACCAAGAGACCAAATTTGAAATTTACTCTTTTTTCTTTTTCGTTAAGCTAATGATTGTTAATGTTCCATTATGAAAAAGGTTTTGACTCCTAAAATCTAAATCCTAATTAAAGTTTAATGAAACTTATTAGCTATTAATGATACAAGTGTGAACCCTTTAACCATCCAATGCAATTTTTTTTTTAACTTTTTTTTTTATGGATCCAATGCAATTGTTTTACGAGTTTTTTCCAGAAATAGCACCTTTAAAAAAAAAATTACAAAACTAGCACTCTTCCAAAACAAATTACAAAACTAGCACCTATTTTAATGAATCGCACCTTAGAGGTGCGTTTTATAAATGAAACGCAGCCTTAGAATGCGTTTCCTTCATAAATCGCACCCCTAAGATGCGATATCTAAGGTAAATCGCATCCCCAAGATGCGATCCAAGTTTGGTCGCCAGCGACCTTCTGGATCGCACGATTAAGATGCGATCTGACGGGCTGCAGCATAGCCACGTCAGCAATCCGCGCGACTGAGTGTGGATCGCACTGGTGAGGTGCGATTTCTCGCCTGGAAAAGTGGAGCGTCATGATTCTGCGCGTTCAACGCATCGGGACGCGGGGATCGCATCAGGGGAATGCGATTTGGCGTGGAGATCGCACCAGGGAGATGCGATTTCTACGGGGTAAAATTACCCTATCGCCCCTCGGCGGTGCGATCTGTTGGGTATAAATACCCCCCCTCCCCCTCTCATTTCTTCACTCCACACAACCCATTCTCCTTCTCTCTCTAGATATAATCTCTCTAAACCCTCCCCTCCCAAAAGCCTAGGAAATAAAAGTCTGTTGGTTGCGGCTAAGTCCGATCTGCCATCAGAAAATATTTCTTAGGTTTTTTCCTCAAAAACCCGCCGAGCCGAGCCGAAGCTCTGTCCGAATTACGCCGAAAAAATGGCCGATTGGTGGCAAGGAGAAGGAGTTTTCGTCGATGAATTTCAAGCGGTATGTACTCATCATTCTGGTTTAATTTTTATTGTTGTTATAAGTTTTTTAATTAATCTATGTACTAACCTAGTTATTTTATCGTAGGTTGGGGAGGGCGTCGATATATACAACCAAAGGTATTATCTCGAGCAAGGACCGGTGGATCCAACCGACTTGTACGACCAAGCCAATCATCGGTCAAGGGATGTTTGGAACGATCACCCGGTACATACAATTCTTCACCATTTGTCCTTCTTTTATTTTGTTAATGTGCCTAGTGTAATATAAAATAAATTTATGTTTATTTTTTAATCGTGTTGGTGGTTTTCAATAATTTAATCGAATACATAGCGCCACTTTCTTCGACTCTTTATAAAGAGATGCACGTCTAAGGAAATGGGGTTTTAAGCGATTATCATATCCTCCCATTACCTGGGAAAATCGGGTATTAAGAGATCCTCGGATCCCCCCTTTTTCTGTCAAAAAGACTGCGTTTCTAAGAAGATGTATACCTCTTCTAAGAGTCTAACGAGTGTTGCTTTGTATTCGATTAAATTATTTAAAACCACCAACACGATTAAATTATTTACCAAACATTTGAATATGTATGTTTCTACTTAAATTATTATTCATTAACAATGTTATTTATGTTAATTAATTAAATATGTTTGTTTTACGATAATATGTATGTACCTCTTTAAATTATTATTCATTGACAATGTTTTATGATAATATGAAATGTCCTTTTATGATAATAAAATTATGTTTTATGTTGCATAATTTAATTAAATTAATTTAGTTATACGAAAAAACACCCTTACTAATAATAATTAACGTGTAAAATTTTCCTAGGAGTCACAAACAATAATCCGCTACAGGGGTACCACAAATGTGCTCCCATTCCACCCCGCTATCTTGCCATTTCTCAAAAGGGCACGGTTAGACTCGATTAGGCATTTTAACGGCATCCAAATCGATCGTCAACTCATCACCGCATTGGCCGAGAGATGGAGAAAGGAGACCCATTGTTTCAACCTTAGAGAAGGGGAGGCCACCATCACGCTAAAGGATGTCGCCATCCTAACCCATCTGCCCATCGACGGCAAACCAGTGTGCGTGAGTGATCATCCCCCCGAGGATTGTGACGGTATGCCCGGTTGGCAGCATTTCATCCACGAGCATTTGGGAGTGAAAGTACCGGTGAAGGGGCACGTTGATGCGACCGATCGCATGCCACCATTGAGGAAACACCAAGTCTCAATTACTTGGTTGACGAAGTATTTTAGAGATCATTACGAGAGTCATCCGCTTACGGAGGAAAGTCCGGAGGATGAGAAGGAGAGATATGCTCGTGTCTATCTCATAGGCATGATCGGAGGAGTGTTCTTCTCCAAGAAAGCAAGCAATCTCCTTAGTTGTGGATGGCTTAGGATCATCTTCAGTAGTTGGGAGGAGATGGGGGAGTATAGTTGGGCATCTGCATGCCTAGCTATCATCTACAACAACTTGTGCAATGCGGCGAACAAAGCCGTGAGGGAGGTTGGCGGCGCAATGTTCATCGTCCAATTTTGGGCTTGGGAGCATATGCCATGGCTTGCACCGGCCCAACGTCCAGACAGGGATTGGCCAATCGATCATCCCCTAAGAGGTGAAGCTTATGGAGCAAGGTAAACTTCTCATACCCCCATCATGTAGTCATAACACATTTTGTCTTGTGTTTTATCTTATTGTAGTTTCATTCTTGTCATATTAATAAGGTGGCTTGGACACACAACATGCGACAACCTTGCCCAACACAAGTTGGAGGAGTATCGGAGGAGGTTTGAGCGACTTTGGGAAGGAGAGGTAACTTCTATACCGCGATTCATTTATATTTGTGTTTTCATGGGACTACATGTATATTTCTAATTATTTAATCTTACGTTACTCATTTCTATCTTATAGATCGTCTTCGATCCATACCCGGAGAACATCGTTCAATGGCATCTCCAGCAATTCCCCGGTCATATCGGGCAATGGTGCACGAGGGTTCCTCTAATTTGTTTTGGGACCGTGGAGTGGCACTTGCCGGATCGATGCCTCCGTCAGTTTGGTCGGGAGCAGTGCATTCCGTTTGAGGTCCCCGCAAGTCAAAGGGCCTTCCATGGCCGAGATGGTCGGCAAGGTACTCGCGATTGGCCGACGAAGTTGCTTTTGAAGTGTCGTATGCACCACCTTTGGGACCAATTCCAGGCTGGATCCAGGCCTAAGATGGCTGCTCTGATGCCGGCGTGCCGATCAGAGATTATTGTCAGGTTCGTCCTCTTGGTGACGTGGATTTGGATTTGTCGGAAAAACCATCCATAGCTATCAGCATTCTCTCCCTCAACAATGGCGAAGGCTAAAGGAAAGACTTGTCTGTTTCCATCCGCCCCACTGGCAATCAGGAGAGTGCCCTTGTACTTGCCGGTAAGGAATGTACCATCCACAGTAATCACAGGGATACAAAAGCCAAAACCATCAATAGAAGGCTTGAATGCCCAAAACAGTCTGCGAAAATGGCGTTCGTTACCTGCCTCTGGGGGTTGTATCTCTTCGTCTTGGTATCGAGGGGAGAACACAGTCCCAGGGTTAGACGCCTCCAATGCCAGTATTAGTCTGGGAAGGAATGCATACGATTCTTCCCAATCACCATAGACGGCGGCCATAGCTTTCTGCTTTCCATGCCACGCCTTCTTATAGTTAATCATATAACCAAAACGACTTGCAATGTCAGCGATTATGACTTTGATTTTCAGATCCGGTTCAGCCTCAATCAGATGCTTGATAGCCGCAGCAACCACCCTGGATTTCAACTGTCGATGGCCTTGGGAAGTTATGGATGACACACATGTGTGTGTGTTGACCGCACGGGATATGACCCAGTGGCCGTGTCTCTTGCTGTTGATGGCCCGAATCCTAACATTGCACCCCTCGTGATGATTACGGCATCTGACTATGAGCCTTTTGGTGTTGGAATGAGTTGTGTCCCATTCAAAATGCCGAGTCATTGCTTCAGTCTCAAGGGCGTGCCGCACATCCTTCTTCGAGCCAAATTGTTGGCCCTTCGTAAACCCAGTGAGTGGGCCCCATATTGGGACCTCTGGCGGCTCCATGTCGCTGTCGACCATCCAATTGTCGTCTGGAATGTGATTGTAGTAGGGGACTGGTACACGGTCAGGAGCCACATCACCATCATTATCCGAACCCGAATCTGGTGCTGAATCATCAGCACCTTCAAGAGGGTCTGAGCTGTCTGCACTGACGTTGTTTTCTCCTTCTTCATCAGAGGGGTCGCTGACTGGTCCTGGTGTGGCAGCATCCGTCTGATCCTGCTCATGAAAGGCACCTTCATCAGCTCCATAATGGTAGTTGTGAAAACTACCGCTGCCTGTCAGGAAGTTGTACTGGGCTTGGTTGGGGATGTCCGGTTGAACTTCTTCTTCATATGACGAGAACGATTGATGATGGCCTGCACCTTGCCCTCCATCTTGGTACTGAAAATAGGAATGAGGATCATGGTAACTTTGGTAGGGATGATCGTCATATAATTCACCTCCACCATGGATACCAGATGTTTGACCGTGTCCAGAATGACCTCCAACACTAACGGCTGGCTCGGTGTAAACGAACATCTCGGCTTTGTGCAATTTGTTGGACCTCAAGAATTCGAGCATGGAATCTACGTCATCTTGAGTGGTTATGGTATATTCCTCATGCCACAATGACCCAGTTGCTCTGTTTGGGTATCGGTACACCATACGATCTACCCTCCTCGTGCCATCCATGCAAGTAACGTCAGTGCATATTCGATGGAGGTCTTCAAGCTTCGGTCTGGTACCGACCGTTACTTTCTGAAAATTGCCACCGACGTAGGTGGCCCCCTTTCCGGTGTCTTCCGTGTAACCATTCCACCGTAAGCCAAGCAACAACTGACGGAATGCCATCTGCATACAAACAAACCATAGTTTTAGTTAATATCATAAAAATCACAAATCACAAATAACAATAAAAAGTAACACAAAATAAACTTACGAATTAATGTTAATGGCATAAAAAGTAACACAAATTAAAGTTACGAGTTCATGTTAATGGCATAAAAAGTAACACAAAATAAACTTACGAGATAATGTTAATGGCATAAAAAGTAACACAAAATAAACTTACGAGTTAATCTTAATGGCAAACACACTAAATAAATATAGATATACAACAGAAAAATGAAAGAGAATGTGAGGGAGAATGAGAGGTGTGAAGAGTCTGTTTTCCGGCAAGTCTTTATATAGGGGAAAAAATTGTGAAAACCGCACCTCTAGGGTGCGGTTTTAGTCTGCCATGCAACCTACGTCGATAATTCTCTGCATGTCTGTGATGGGTGTCGGGAAATAATTGACACGTAAACCGCACCTGGGGGGTGCGATCTACGTGGTGAAACCGCACCTTGCAGATGCGATTCATGTTTGGAGAAGTAAATCGCATGGCCGAGGTGCGATTTAGGTAGGTCAGGCCTAAATCGCACCTCGGCCCTGCGTTTCATGTAGGCCAGACATGAAATCGCACGGGCAAGGTGCGATTTAGGCCCACCAAATCAGATCGCACTCTCAAGGTGCGATTTACGTGTAAAACGCACCTTGGGGATGCGGTTTATGTGTAAATCGCACCTGGAGGGTGCGGTCAATATAAAAGGGTGCTAGTTTTGTAAATATTTTTGGCAGGGTGCTATTTTTGTAATTTTTTTTTTAAAGGGTGCTATTATTGGAAAAATCTCATTGTTTTACTTCCTTATCCTTTGGAATTTATTTATGCATTGTTGAAGAACGCCCCTTGGGAATTGGGATAGTGGATATACATATAGAAATGATTTTAATCAAACCAAAATGGGAAATTTGGGGAAACGAAAATGGCATGATGATAAGCATTCGAAAAATATTGAATGATTGGATAGAGGATAAAATCAAATCGAGAAACTCAAAGTCAGCAGTATCTGCTGAGCTTCCAATCCATAGCTTAATTGGAATATTATATTAACCGAGAGTCCCTCTCCTTTTAATCTCTTCGTTTCGGATCAGTCACCCAACCAACCAACCATCCATCACCGCATTCATTCACACCCCCAACCAATCCTCCATTCTCGGTTTTATCGAAGCCAGGGAAAGCTCACTCTCGAAAGCAACCCAATTTCCCCCCCAAGAGAGAAACCCAGAAAGGCGCAGGCATGGCGAAGAAAGAAGTCGCTTTCATCGGGGCAATTGATCAAGGCACAACCAGCACCCGATTCATCATCTACGATCAAGACACCAAATGCATCGGATCTCACCAGGTCGAGTTCACTCAGTTCTACCCTGAAGCCGGGTTCGTGAATCATTTCCCTCCCGCCCTGTTTTTTTTTTCATCCATCTTAATTGGGGAATTGATATGTGTTGAATTCTGTTTCATGGATTTCGGATTTCGTTGGGTGGATTTTGTGTGCGCAGATGGGTGGAGCACAATCCACTGGAGATTCTGGAGAGCGTCAAAATCTGTATGGCCAAAGCCATGGACAAGGCTACCGCCGATGGCCATAACGTCGATGGCTTATTGAAAGCTGTTGGGTTGACCAATCAGAGAGAGACCACTCTCATTTGGAGCAAGTCCACTGGCCTTCCTCTCTACAACGCCATTGTTTGGATGGACGTACGCACCAGTGCTATTTGCAGGTCTCTTTACTAAGCTACTTTTTTGCCTAAATCCTGTTCCCTTGTCCTTTTCCTTCTTCTCTTTTTGGCCTTTACCCAATAATAGACGATTGAGGGTTGTTGCGTTTTCATCTCTTTAATTTGTTCATGTGCCCTTTGATTTGACTTTCTGAAGATTGGCAATTGGTTACTAATATGATTCATTCATTGTATCTTTTGTTCTGTATTTGATCATTTGATTTGAAGGCGATGTGCTGATGTCTTGAACTTGCTTTTTTAAAATTTGCTAGGAAATTGGAGAAAGAATTCTCTGGAGGAAGGACCCACTTCGTGGATACATGTGGGCTGCCAATCAGCACATACTTCAGTGCGCTCAAGATACTCTGGCTGTTGGAAAACGTTGATGCAGTTAAGCAAGCTGTTAAAACTGGGGACGCCCTTTTTGGAACAATAGACACTTGGTTGATCTGGAATTTAACCGGTGGAATCAATGGTGGATTGCACGTCACTGATGTCTCCAACGCCTCCCGCACCATGCTGATGAACATCAAGACTCTTGATTGGGATAAGGCCACACTGGAAGCTCTGAAAATCTCACCTGGGATCCTTCCCAAGATCGTTAGCAACTCTGAGGTCATTGGCAAGATTGAAAAAGGCTGGCCGATTACTGGCATACCGATTGCCGGTTGCCTGGGAGACCAACATGCTGCCATGGTTGGACAAGCTTGTCGAAAGGGTGAGGCCAAGAGCACCTATGGAACTGGTGCCTTCATACTACTCAACACTGGAGAGGAAATTGTTAAGTCGAAGCATGGGCTCCTTACCACTTTGGCATACAAGCTTGGTCCAAATGCGCCAACGAACTATGCTCTCGAAGGTTCCATTGCTATTGCAGGAGCTGCAGTACAGTGGCTCAGGGATAGTCTTGGTATAATTAAGAGTGCCAAAGAGATTGAGGAGTTGGCGCTGAAGGTGGAGTCAGCTGGGGGTGTTTACTTTGTCCCGGCTTTCAATGGGCTGTTTGCTCCGTGGTGGAGAGATGATGCTCGTGGTGTTTGTATTGGGATCACGAGGTTCACAAACAGGTCTCACATTGCCCGAGCTGTGCTGGAAAGCATGTGTTTTCAGGTGAAGGACGTGCTGGATTCGATGCACAAAGATGCGTCTCAAAAAGATGGAAAACAGAAGGGAGGAGAGTTTTTGCTTAGGGTGGATGGTGGTGCTACTGTTAACAACCTTCTTATGCAGATTCAGGTTTGAGCTTTTGGGGCCCTTTTTCGCTTGCTATGTTTTGAATTTGAGTACCTCGTGCATCTGATGTCCTCAATAAACACTTATCGCTTGTCTAATTTTTGCAGACAAATAGAAATTATAATAAACTCGTTAGGAAGGAGTGTTTTATGTTGTTTTCACTAGGGGTAGAGTTGACAATCAAGTTGGATTCAACAAGGAATTAGTGCATTTTAGGACTCATTTGCTCTGTCTAGGTTGGTCTATCAGGGATGAATTGCTCTGCAGAATAGCAGCCACTTTTCCCCCCGGAGAATCATGGATTCACTTATCAACCAATTGGTGCCGTGCATGTAAATTTAGATCTTCTCAGGACACGTGGATCACAACTTGTTTTCCACATTTTGGGGACATAGATATTGTTGTATAGTCTGTCCTGATAAATTTGATTATCTTTTTCATGCACTTTAACTTCTAGACCACTTATCTGAGGTGGAAAAGGTAACCATGTTCTACTGGTTTCAGTCTACTGAAAATAGGGAAGAGCCAGTACAGTGCCAACTCTCTGTAGGTTGTTTTAGTTTTAGAAACAAATCCTATTTTCTGGGCCTTTCAACCATTCTTGTTATCTCATATAAAGAGAACTAGTTTGTTCAAATTTCCTGTGTACTTAATTACTTGATTGAAATAGGGGTATTTGGTATAGAACTTATGGTAGTACCAAGCATTAAAAAAATCTCTATGTACTCTGTCAGTTCTCAATTCATGGAGATGAATGAATCTCGAAAGAAGAAGGTATAGTTTTTGGTGAAAGCCTTCGTCTTGAATCTTCTCTATCGAAAAGCTATATTGTAGTTATTCATGCCATCAATGTGTTAATGATGAAGAATCAGAATTTGAGGTTGCTACCAGTTTGTTTGAGTGAAGGGTATCTACTCTCTGATTCTGGCTATGTTTGCATTTCCCGGTTTAACAGGCAGACTTGCTTGGGAGCCCTGTGGTGAGGCCAGCAGACATAGAAACAACAGCGCTGGGAGCAGCCTATGCAGCGGGTTTGGCCATAGGAGTATGGAAAGAAGGCGAGATCTTCGCCTCTGGAGGGACGAGCAAGACGGACACAACTTTCCGCCCAAACCTGGAGGAGAGCTTGAGGAAGAAGAAGTTGGAGTCTTGGGGGAAAGCTGTTGAGAGAACGTTTGACTTGGCTGATCTCTCCATATGAGAAACTGCAGGGAAGAAACAAAGAAAAGATACACGTGTTTTACATTGTTATAGTTACAACTTTGTCTTGCCTTCTGCCCACTCGAATAAATCAGTTGGCAAGCTTTAGACGTTGGTGATAGTTGACTTTGGTTGTAGAGGTTTAGTAGATACTTTGAATGGAATTATTGAAAGAAGGGGGTTTATCGTCTCTTTGAAGTGCTCCATTCGTCTCTTTTTTTGTAAGTAGGTCGTCGTTCTGAAGTCTGGAGATTCTTTTAAAACATGAAAGCTGGGTATGCTTTCTGCGCCAAAGTACAAACTTCCGTGCGTTGCAATGCAATCCCTTCGCCTTCCCTCTTTCATCCCTCCATCTCCCATCTCCCATCTCGTGTTTGGATCTCAGTTGATCGCCGAACTTAAGTAAGTGGCGGTTAGAGAGACACAACAAGAGGGATTAGTTCCAGGAGAACGGGAATAAGAATGACTTGAATCTCAAATCTTCTTTTCTTGATAGATGGGTCGAAAGGTGCTTTCTTCTCTATTGATTTTCTCGCTCCAACTTACTAATTCACTTATATTCACATTTTACGAGGACTTAAGTGTGCTTTGTCTTTGTATATTGTTTGTTTCAGTTAAACAAAATCTACTTCATTGCTACATAATATGGGGTTCAAGAGGAGCTGCAAGATCTATATGCACTTAAAAGTTTCAGAAACTTTTATGAATTGATTGGATTTCATGGATCTCTTCGCTTCGCGTCTCATCACTGGACCTTTCAACTTTTATATGAAACTAATTATGTTCACCATAATTTTCATTTACAGGTGCGAATCGGTAGTATAAGCATGCTTTTGTTGCTGCTATAGTGTTGTGCTATCCTCAATGCTCGAATCAAACTAAAAAGATGGCTTAATTGAGAAATACAACAAGTTGTTAGAAACCCAGTTTTCATGTGTTTCTCTTATTAATTATAGTAGGATAACTAGGATTTATCCGCATTTTCCTATAAATATGTATGTTTGAATTTATTTATAATGGATCAAGCAGAATATTAAGAATAATCTCTTAATAGTTAATAATCCTAATCTCTTCTAAACCCTTTCAAATCTCATCTACCTCTCTCCGAAACGACGGCGACCAGTTCTTCCCTATCTTCCCAATTATGTTCTTCAATCCCTAATCCACAATTCTTCTATCTAAATTCCTAATTTCTTATCTCAATCCCTAATATCTATCTTTAAGAATAATCACAGGTGTCGAAGATCAGTCCCTGGAAAGCCCTAGAAAGAGGATTTCTAATAGTGGTATCAGAGCTCGGTTGTAGGCATATGTACCGAAGCTATGACAAGCTTCGAACTTTCGCTTAGAGAACTCACAAGAGACTTGAAGATGAAGATCGAAATGACAACAATGGAGGAGTTTATGGTGGTGATCTGCCGACCACAAAAGACACGCCAACACCACCAACTACAACAGATGTGAAGCCCGAGAAAGCAGTTGCAACAACAACTGTCTTCCCTTTGACATCACCATCATCGCTAGCCGTTTCTTCACTAGTTGAGAAGAGGACGGAAGACGATGAGTCCCTGGTGGGGAAGCTACCGACCACATATGCGATCAATCTCGAGTTGAAGGAGAAGGGCGCGGAGGTTGCAAACGAGAGAGAGAAAGGCAGGAGCACCGAGGCTATCACAACTACTGCCGCACAAGTTGTCGCTGCATCTTCTATTGTTGTGGCCTCGGGTGACGGAACATGGGACAAATAGAGCAACATCAATACTCCTCCGACAACAACGAGACCAGGTTTGAAAGCTTATGTTGCTGACTATGTTAGGGGTTTGATGTGACAGTCTTTACAGGGTTCGAGTTGGAAATTAAGAAAGAAGGAAAGTTGGGAAGATGGTCTGGAACGTGAAAAACAGAGGAAGCTGGAGGCGATTGTATGGGGAAGCAGCCACAGGCAGAGCTCCACCTTCACACTTGACAAAAATGGTGAAGATCCAGGTGATGGCATGCTTGGGAGATTGCTCGGAGACGGCTGATTCCATGTCTCGGGTTCGGTTAGCTTGCTAACCCATAAAGGGGTTGGAAAAATGACACCCCCTTAGTATTAAATGTAATCTATAAATTTTAACATTCATATTAAATACACATAGAGAATTAAATGCACCATATTAATTACTTGTGTTTTTTTAATTTAAACCTACATTAAATACAATTCTCTCTCCCTATCTCTCATTCTTCGTTTTTCCAGCACCCTCCGACCGCCACACATCTCCGGTGAAATCTTGCCGGAAGACTTCCTCCGGCCACCCACAAAAATGTACCATTACATTAAAAAAATGTACCAGTGCAGTGATACCTAGTACCACTGCACTGATATTTCTACCACCACATTTAAATTGAGATCTGATATTTGTACCAGTGCACTGATATCGCTACCAGTGTAGTGGTATCTCTACCAGTGCATTGGTAACGCTACCAGTGCACTGGTATAAAATATCATATATGAGTTTAATTGCAGTGGTACAAATATCAGTGCAGTAGTACAAAAATCATAACTGAAAAATCGAAAAGTCAGATCTGAAACATCAGAAATCGAAAAATCATAACGGCGGAAGCATATGATGAGAGGGAGGAGAGAAGAGGGATTATTTGCTTTTTTTGGAGAGAGAATTGTGTTTAGTATAGGTTTAAATATAAAAAAGCAAGTAATTAATATGGGGTATTTAAATCCCAATGTGTATTTAATGCGAGTGTTAAATTCTACAACTTCCATTAATACTTATCAAATGATTAAGGAAAAATGGACCAATAAGAAAGGGGGTGTCAAAAATCAAACCCTTTTGAGGGTAGTCACCGTATCCTACCCCTCTCCTAAAGAGCTTATGCAAAGGTGGAGGATCGAACCCACCACTCCACAGTGGAATTGATCTAAAAATCATGTCCCATAACCAGTACGTTGGGACACTAGATCTTAATGTTTAGCTATTTACAGGGTATACAACGTAGCCCCTCCTCCCTTCAAGCTAGCTCAGTTCCTAAGAACACACGACCCAAGATCTCATATATCATTAAGTGATTAGTGTCATATACTTGACGAACACATGATCCAACCCTAAAATAGTCACAAACCTTTAATTTGTAATGACTTGGTAACAAGTCTTTGTAATTAATACAAAACGATCACAAATTAAATAAAAGTGACCATTTCAAACTTTGATTACCGTACCATTACAAATTAAAATTTTTTTACATTTTTTACTAAGTACAAAGGTTTATACTAATTACTCAAAACAGAGATAGGGAGGAAGAGGAGCTGGACTATTAACTTGACCTAGTGGCGAAGACTGGCAATATTTGACCAACTCGAAGGGCAAAACTTTCCCTCGCGTCAAATCCGAGGGGAAAGAGCTTGTCGTTTTTCTCGCCATGGGATCCTGATCTGGGACAAGTTTTTTATTTTTTTTATTTTTTTAAAATTAAAGAAAAATGCAATAATATAACTCTATTATATTGTGGAGCACTCCGAGCTTCACGTCCTCCGTCTCATTACAGCCGTCGGATCCCACCTCAAACTTCCGTCCACTCCCCATCCGCCTCCCATCGCTAAAGCTCTTATCCTGTGCCTCATCTGTACCGAATCATTTCCCACCGCTGAGTTGAGACAGTTGTCAGCCGGGAGATTCCGCGCCGATAAACTCGACAAAAATGAGAGCCGGCTTACTGGGACCCACAACAAAGACCCTGTAGTTAATGCAGAAAAAGTGCTCACCTTATCACCGCACTTATCACTCAATATGATATAAGTCAAGTGATAGTTTACTGACCTTATCACTCTCCTTATATCCGTCTTTTCTATAAAATAAAATTGATATTCCCAGCAAGTTTTCTTTGACATATATATAAACGTTTGTGTGATCCATAATAATTCTTCAAAGTGGAAGAGAGTCGTCTCTTCTCGTCTCGTGCAGACACAGGGGGGGAAAAGGAGAGATAAGAAATTACGCCTTTTTTTGGCTGTGGGTTTTGATTTGTAGAGAGAGAAAGTTGGAGCTTTTTAAGGAGGAGAGAGAGAGAGAGAGAGAGGACGAAGAAGAAGTTTCTTCTCTTGAGCTCTCTCTCAGTTCGGTGGGGGAGCTGTGTGTTTGCTGATCTCTTTTAGCTCTTGGATGAAATTAGTTCCTTTTGCTGTTGGAGAAGGTGAGTTTTAACTCTGCAGTTACAGAACTCCTTTGTTATGGAATCTTATCGCTTTCCACTTACTTTACCTTCATTTTGTTTTCTGATTTGCCTTATCTCCTGGCTTCGTTGTATCTGAGATTCCTATTTCCCAATCGGATGCTAGCAAACCCCTTCTCCTAAAGTATCACGAAACCCTAATTTTTTTTTTGTTTCAAACTTTTATTCTGCTTTGGGGGTTTGCTGCCGATTTCTGATTCCACCTTTGTTTGTTAATTACCGTGCGAAAGCTGCGATTTTTTATTTTTTGGAGTACGTGAGGACTTGGGTTTGGTTCCATGATCTGGTTTTAGGTAGAGCTGCTAAGTTTTCGTGGATTTTAAGTAAAAAGATTAGGTGTTTTTTTACCATTTGTGTCATTTATAGCTACCCTTTTGGTAATTTTTCGGATCCCTACTTTTCCCCCCGCAGATCTAGTGCTATTTTGGAGACAAGCAGGAATTTGCTAGCTAATACGGGGCATTTAAGATGTCGTCTCTCAGTAGAGAGCTGGTTTTTCTGATCTTGCAGTTCCTTGACGAGGAAAAGTTCAAGGAGACTGTGCACAAGTAATGTTTTTCTTCTTTCATTCAGTCTTAATTACCTATTGAATTGCTCCTACTCGTCAGTTTGGTGAATGGAGAAGACTTATTGTGCATGTTGCTTCGAACTCTATATAGGCTTGAGCAGGAATCTGGGTTTTACTTCAACATGAAGTATTTTGAGGATGAAGTTCATAATGGTAACTGGGACGAGGTGGAAAAATATCTCTCTGGTTTCACTAAGGTTGATGATAATCGTTATTCAATGAAAATATTTTTTGAAATAAGGAAGCAGAAGTACCTTGAAGCATTGGATAAGTAAGCTTCCGGTTCTCCAGTTCCAAAATCAATGTTGTGGATTTAGTTATATATTTGGTTTTTCTGCAACCTGATGAAAGTGTTGAAATTTTGCTAGGCATGACCGATCCAAGGCAGTGGATATACTTGTCAAGGATTTGAAAGTGTTTGCCACATTTAATGAGGAGCTTTTCAAGGAGATAACTCAGTTGTTGACTTTGGAGAATTTTAGGTATGAGCCTCTGGAAACGATTTAACAGGCATTGTAATGGAGGCTAAGTTGTATCAGCTGAGAATAGTTTTTTCATATTCCAGGGAGAATGAACAACTATCCAAGTATGGGGATACCAAGTCAGCAAGAGCAATAATGTTGGTGGAACTCAAGAAGCTTATTGAAGCGAATCCACTGTTTCGTGATAAATTGCAGTTTCCTAACCTAAAAAATTCAAGGCTAAGGACATTGATAAATCAAAGGTGAGTCTACATGGAATGCTGGATAATTCAATGAAGCAGCAGTACCTGTCTTAAGGATTTTCCTTTGCGGCAATTAGGACTGTGCATTAACTTTCAAAACTGCTAGTAGTCCTTACACATTCTGTTTTTTTTTTGCCCTTGAAGATGTGTCTTTGAATTATGAAACACTTTAACGAATACTTATTTACAATTGGTTTAATCTGACTGAACCTCTTACAAGTACCCTATTTACAGAGTAGTAGGAGCTGACTGCTCTTGCTCATTGCTCATTGGTGGTTACTGTCAGCAGTCATTATATTACATAGCACTTTAATTGCCAGTGATTACTTTCAATTCTCTGTTGTAAGTTGACAAAACCGGATTTTCCTTGTGAATTTCAGTTTGAATTGGCAGCACCAACTTTGCAAGAATCCTAGGCCAAATCCAGATATAAAGACACTTTTCGTGGATCATTCATGTGGACAGCCAAACGGTGCTCGGGCTCCGTCTCCAGCAAACAACCCATTACTTGGGGCCTTGCCAAAAGCTGGAGGTTTTCCTCCTCTTGGTGCTCATGGGGTAGGTTATGGGGCCTGATACTTTACAGAATCCCTATTTAAAATTTTCGTGTGTATATCTTACTGGGCATGATTTTATGTATTCAGCCATTTCAGCCTACACCGGCAGCTGTTCCTGCACCGCTTGCAGGTTGGATGTCTAATGCATCTACAGTAACTCATCCAGCAGTTTCTGGAGGACCTGGAATTGGTCTTGGTGCTTCATCTATTTCTGGTAGGGTATTCACTAGTTGAACCTTATGCCTCAATGACTCACCACATCCCCTGTTTGACTAAACATAATTTTTGCTCCTTGTATAGCGGCTCTGAAGCATCCTAGGACTCCACCAAGTAACCCATCTGTGGATTATCCATCTGGAGATTCTGATCATGTTGCAAAACGAACAAGGCCTATGGGCCTTTCTGATGAGGTAGCCCAGCTGACCACTTCCATTTCTTTTATCTTGATATCTACCATTTAACATGAAATCACGTTGCACTCTTTTCTGTAAGGTTATCTTTATTCTTGTTCTCATTCTCTTACCTGCAGGTTAATTTGCCAGTTAATGTGATGCCGGTATCATTTCCTGGACATGGTCATGGTCCAGCATTTAATGCACCAGATGATCTGCCCAAGACCGTAGCACGAAGTCTGAATCAGGGATCTTCTCCTATGAGCATGGATTTCCATCCTGCTCAGCAGACCCTTCTCTTAGGTCTGCAGCATTTATTGTTGTCTGGATATTTCCTTGCAGCTTCTGCATGTCTCCCTTTATTCCCCCCTGGACAGCCTCTGACTTTATGCTCTACTCTGGTGGTATAGTTGGCACTAATGTGGGGGACATCGGTTTGTGGGAAGTTGGTTCTAGGGAGCGGCTAGTTTTGAGAAATTTCAAGGTCTGGGATTTAAGTGCATGTTCAATGCCTCTACAGGTATGCCACCTTCCTCTTCAAGTTCATTTGGGATTGGCCCTATTGATGCTGCATATTTCATTATGAAGTTGTCAAACATTGTGTGTTAATTTTTTTTCAACATTCCAGGCAGCTCTTGTCAAGGATCCTGCTGTTTCTGTCAACCGTGTGATTTGGAGTCCTGACGGCAACTTGTTTGGTAGGCCTTGGCCCATTGGGAACTTTCTTGAATCTTGAATCCTCCAGTAAATTCAGCGACTCTTGTTCTAGGGATTAAGATGGATGCTTATCGAATTCTCTCTTTTATCAACTACAGGAGTTGCATATTCAAGGCACATTGTGCAAATATATTCTTATCATGGTGGTGAAGATGTAAGGCAACACTTGGAGGTATGCATAAGAGAACTTGGCTGCAATGAAGATCAAGTTTTTTGTTTTTCTGATTTTAGATTTTCAGTCGCTAATGATATTTAAATGCATGCGTAGATTGATGCTCATGTCGGTGGGGTGAATGATCTTGCATTTTCTTCCCCAAATAAGCAACTTTGCGTGATCACCTGTGGTGACGACAAGACCATTAAGGTTGGTGTCTGAGCTAGAAATTTATTTCCTTTTATTTGGAAGAACACTGCTGATCATATCGCTCTGCTGATCGGTAATATTAGGTGTGGGATGCTGGCACTGGTGCAAAACAATATACCTTTGAAGGTCATGAGGCTCCTGTATATTCTGTCTGCCCCCATTATAAGGAAAACATTCAGGTTGATTTACCATCCTTACCCATGTTCTCCATCATGTTGTTCAGCCACTTTTTACTGTTTGTTTTGATTGCTAGGGGTTGCTGATATCTAATCCTCTTTATTCCGTGTAGTTCATTTTTTCCACTGCCCTTGATGGAAAGATAAAAGCATGGTTGTATGATAATTTGGGATCTCGAGTTGATTATGAAGCTCCTGGTCGGTGGTGCACAACCATGGCCTACAGTGCTGATGGTACAAGGTAGTAGTCTAAGCTGTTCGGTGGTGCATCTTCAAGATTACCAGTGAACTTTTCTTCGTAGATTTTGAACAACTTTTGACAACTATTGTAGGCTATTTTCATGTGGGACGAGCAAAAATGGTGAGTCACATATTGTGGAGTGGAATGAGAGTGAAGGTGCGGTGAAAAAGCAGTACCTGGGTTTCCGTAAGCCTTCTCTTGGTGTTGTGCAATTCGATACAATGAAGAATAGATACTTGGCTGCTGGTGATGAGTTTGTCATAAAGTTCTGGGATATGGATAATGTTAAGCTTTTGACAACAGTTGAGGCTGATGGAGGGCTTCCGGTGGGTTTTTTATATGGAATCAGCTCCTATATGATTATGGAAGTGACTTTTACTATGTTCCTTATGTTTTTTTTCTCTCTTTGCAAATCTTAGGCAAGCCCACGAATTCGCTTCAATAAGGATGGAACTCTTTTAGCCGTCTCTGCCAATGATAACGTAATAAAGGTGTTGGCAAATACTGATGGTACTAGGCTGCTTCGCACGTTTGAAAATCTTTCCTATGATACATCACGAACATCTGAAGTTAATAAGGTATTTATGATGGTTAAAACTTTAAGCCCTGGTAAAAGTGTGAATATTTAAGAAAAGATTACCCATCATTAGTATTTGATCTTTTATGTATCTTGTTATGCAGCCTGCTATAAATCCTATTTCAGCAGCGGCTGCTGCTGCGGCAACAAGCAGTACTGCTGGGCTTACTGATAGAGGTGGTGCCTCTGTCGTCAGTATTTCTGGAATGGTGGGTTTGACTGCACTGTACTTATCTTTCTCTGTCACTGTTATATTTTACTGACTTTTAGAAATTGACTTAGGTGTGCATACGTTGTAATTGTATGGGTATTAATTTAATATGGAAGTCTATTACTATGCTAGTTTTTCTTGTATATTTCTTTTTTATTTACAAGTATTAAACGTTCACAGAATGGAGATGCACGGAGCTTGGGAGATGTAAAGCCTAGAATAACCGAAGAATCCAATGACGAGTCAAAGATTTGGAAACTTACAGAAATAAATGAACCAGCTCAATGTCGATCCTTGAGGCTTCCTGAAAATTTGAGAGCAACCAAGGTATAAATACATGCTGATAAATTTGAGTTTGTTTTTAAAGGTTGGACTGGCTTGCTTTGGAAGATCCAAATTCTGTGCCAAAACTTCTTTTCTGTGTGGAAAATAAACTACTTTCATGCTTGAACTCGCACAGCATTCTGGGCAGTCAAGTTTGTGGTATTGAGAATCGAATAAGGGTTTGCATTTTAATTATCGTTTGATGAATGAGTTTGCATCTTAGTTTTAAAAGCAGTTGGATTTCAATGACTTTGAATCCACAGTTCTCCAGAATTTTAAGAGTTGAAGTACTTTCTCCTGGATAAAGTAATTAAATGTGCTTTCATCACTTGCAAATATATCTCTCAAGTGATGAAATTTCTTAAAAACTTTATGTTTTTTTTTTTTTTTTGTCCAGTGAACATCCTCCTGTGTTTTCCTTTTTGTAGGTATACAACTGATTAAATTACCAAATCCCCCCCCCCCCCCCCCCCCCCCCCCCCCCCCCCCGAAATTACAGATGTTATAACGTTTACAACATTTGATCATTTAAAAAACTGTGACATCGTTATGGAAATGAGTTTATTTATTGATTGCTCAATATATGAGTTACCTTTGAAAGAAGAGTAAATTATTATGTACCACCAGTAACACATATTATATACATAAGGACCTTGCAGCCTAGTGGCTCTCACAGCACCATTGAGGTGTTACTTTAGAAGTGTTTGAGCCCTCCCTTTAGTAACTTACTTTTTGACAAGAAAAAAAAAATGGAAGTTTGCTTTTGTAAGAATAACCGAGCTAAGTAAGTTCTAACGAGATAAAATTCAGGATATGAGCTAATGGCATATGGAACCGTTCAGTATTAGGATCTGAAATGAAAATATGAAAAGGATAGGAAATGAAATGGGATCTCTCTTCTGTCATGGCAAATCCCTTAATGCATTGCTCTTCTCTTGAGTATTTCTTTACATGGTATGAGTAAGGATTTTCGACAATCATGGCTCTTTGGTTGTAGGTTCTTTCAAATGTTTTCCGGAGGTCCAAGGTTGTTGGGAATATAATTTTGTAGTACATTTATTCCTACTAACTTGCCCCATTCTGTCTGGGCTGATAGTTCTTATACCAACATTTTGGTAGCTTTATGATGAGTGGCATCATCCTAGTTTATATATCATCGATACTTTTCTGACTTTCTGCTTCCAATGCTTATTATATCTTTGTTCCTTTCATGTTTCAGATATCAAGGTTAATTTATACAAACTCTGGCAGTGCCATTCTGGCATTAGCCTCTAATGCAATTCATTTGTTATGGAAATGGCAACGAAGTGACCGTAACTCAACCGGGAAGGTATTGAAAACATCAAACTGACCATTTCGATAAGTTTCTCTGCTAAAGAATGTGAAGTTGACCTCTGGTGTCTAATCGAGTTGTTTCTTTCAGGCGACTGCTGGTGTCTCACCTCATCTGTGGCAACCATCTAGTGGCATTTTGATGACCAATGATGTGACTGACACTAACCCTGAAGAGTCAGTATCTTGCTTTGCATTGTCGAAGAATGATTCTTATGTTATGTCAGCATCTGGAGGAAAGATCTCTCTATTTAATATGATGACATTCAAGGTAAACATCCATCACTGCCAGGGATTCTCTTTTTTTTTTTTTTTTTTTTTTTTAAGTTTCATTATCTGAATTCATCCCTCTACTGAAAATGTAGACCATGACAACTTTTATGCCTCCACCACCGGCTGCAACATTTCTTGCTTTCCATCCTCAAGATAATAATATCATCGCGATTGGAATGGATGATTCGACGATTCAGATATATAATGTTCGTGTTGATGAGGTGGGTTCAGACTCCTTCCTCAAGCTTGGTAGCAGCTGTTAATTCCAAAACTCCAGCAGCTATTTACTGATGTTATTTTAATTAATACAGGTAAAGAGCAAGCTGAAAGGACATTCTAAGAGAATAACTGGTCTTGCTTTCTCCCATGTGTTGAATGTGCTAGTCTCATCAGGAGCAGATGCCCAGGTGACAATCAAATTTAATTTATCTTCTATGGAATTATTTTATTTTGATTCCTTCATTAGCTTTTTGACTCCATGGAGTTTGTTTATGCCGGAATATTATTGTTCCATAGCAAATCTGGACTGTATTTTTTCTTGATATGGTCATCTGGACTTGGATTTCCAATTTGTGTCAAAGAAATTGTAGATGATAGCTTCTCCTTTTTTGGGTATGTGCAGGTGTGTAGTTGATAGTTTGTTTGGTAACTAAAGAGGAGGTGGATTACAGTTCTGCTGAAATTGATTTGATGTCTTAAGTTGAATGGGCCGTAATGGCACATCTAGTGTTTTGTGGATGATTGACTTATATGGTTTAATAAGAAGAATGACTAATTAGTTATTGGTGTACATCACCGAGGAATGTGCAGTGACTGTTTTAAAAACTGTTAAAGAGTAAAAAAGAAAACTGCTCTAGAGTAAGTAGAATGGAACTGTGCTAGTTTCAATATTTATGTGTAAAGATTTACTGGTGTGTATACAGAGATGTCATGATTGACCAACTGCATTTAGAGCAAGTATAGAACGAGTTATGCTTGTTTTGCATTGTCATAGATCTGTGTATGGAGTTCTGATGGATGGGAAAAACAAAAGACAAGATTGTTACAAGTGCCAGCTGGAAGGCCAGCGACAGCACAGTCAGACACGCGTGTGCAATTTCACCAGGATCAGATACACTTTCTAGTTGTACATGAAACTCAGCTCGCAATATATGAAGCGACAAAACTTGAATCTCTAAAGCAGGTAATTTTTCCATCTCTTAGCTTACACTTAGTAAAACCTGCTACTACCATGTGTTTCTCAATTGTGGGTTTTTCTTTCTGTTTCTTAGTGGCTCCCACGTGAACCTTCTGCACCGATATCTCATGCAACATTCTCATGTGATAGTCAGCTGATATATGCCAGCTTTTTGGATGCAACTGTTTGTGTGTTTACTGCTGCAAATCTCAGACTACGTTGTCGAATCAATCCTTCAGCGTATCTTCCAGCAAATGTCAGGTATTAGTCATGCATTCGGCGTGGTTGGTTGTTTATCCTTGGTAAACGACTTGCATCATTTTATGTCATTACTTCAAGTGCTGCACTCTCCATTCAATGATCAGATTCTTCATCTTCATCTCATTTGATGATCTATTACTTTGTATTAGGCAACTTCAACTGCTTTGAACATTTGTCCTCGTCATGCCATGAAAAATTAGTGATGAAGGAAACATTATACTGACTTTGGTTCTTTGCTGTTATAACCTAGTACTGACACTTGAGGGTTGTTGAACAATGCAGTGTTCCTAATGTGCACCCACTTGTAATCGCTGCCCACCCACAAGAGGCGAATCAGTTTGCAATTGGGCTATCGGATGGTGGGGTGCATGTCTTTGAACCTGTGGAATCTGAAGGCAAATGGGGCGTCCCTCCACCAGCAGAGAATGGTTCAGCAAGTAGTGTTCCAGCTAATACCCCATCAGTCGGGGTTGCTTCAGGTTCGGAACAAGCCCAGCAGAGATGAGAGAGCGTAGATCGCCACAGCAACAAGTTCTTTTACATGCTTGGCTTGCTGGCCTATTCTTAATTCAGGTAAGTAAATGCCGAGCAACAGTTGGCCTATAGTTAGGGGGACCCTAGGACTGCAACCATATAACATAAACCTGAAGAAAGTAACTTTGAAACAATTAGAGTTATAGGTAGGCTTCCCTTTCCAACTGTCTTCTGTTATTGCTGGGGCTGCCTTATTTACTTTCTTCTGGTTGTTTCATGCAGTCTGAGAGGGTACTTGACTTTGTAATTTTACTCAAGGAACACGCGAGAAAGTTGATGTAGATTTTTAGCTTATGTCAGAAAACCAGTTGTGAAGGTAAATGCTGTAGGTTGGTAGTAGTAGTAGCAGCAAGAATGTTTCTGTTTTGGCAGGTTGAGAAGAATTTCTTTTTATAAGAAAAAGGTTGAATTTCCTCCCCTTCATCATGTGGTTAGTTTTTATTGAATAGCATTAGATATACTGTCAGGGGATCACATCCAAATAGTAACAATAACATGCTTGGTTACAAATATCTAAATGTCGCCTAGGTTTTTGTAATCACCCATATAATTACCTATTTACCCTTCTTTTTTATTAAAAAATATGTTATTTTAACACAGTACATAAAATTTTTTTACCATTAGCCAATGAATTATTATTTTATTCCACCATCCCCGCCCATCTGGGCAATTCTGAATGGATTAGGAGTTAGGGCTGATGCATACTTGTGTCATTATAATAAAGGCTAAATAAAAAGTTCATGTTTGAATTCAACGTAAAAACGTTCACCTTTGTCATTATTGATAATACAGTAAACTCTGATAATTGACCATTAAATAAATGACGTGTCAATTAAAAAATTATAAATTTAATCTTTACAATTTACACCTCATTATAAAAAAAATTAATTATAATTATCATCCTCCGCTGCCGGCTCCACATTTCACTTCTTTCCTGGTCCAAGGCCTAATCTAGATGTCAATCCGACAGGCGCTCGACTCCCTGCCCAAGCCCAAGCCCAAGCCCAACTGCGCCCACAACTTGACTTGAAGCTAACTCGATTCCACCGCGAAGACGCAATTTCTGGATTGGAGAAATTGAAAGAAGGAAACCATGCTATGGTTCAATCTCGCAAAATCAATTGCTTGCCATCAGCACACTTGTGGTCTGCAGTCTCCTGCGTATCTGGACTGTCGAATTTAGGGCTGTCCGAGGGATGCGCATTAGGCGAACGAGGTTGGAATCCGACGGAAACGTCGAGCTTATCGAGAGGGTATGAGAAGAGATAGAGTCTGGGTATGCTTCGTCGTAGGACGGCGGGAGATTTTTGGTGGTCTTTTCACTTTTGCATATGTATGTGGGTGGATGTGGAGCTGGCCGGAGGTTAGAGAAGGACCGAAGGTGCTAAGGATGACATTTATTTATTTACTAGCTTTTACCCGACCCGTTGGTCGGACGAATTTTATTTTGTTCTATATACGTTTATTAATTTAGTTATATTTTAAATAATTAGAGATAATTTACATACATTATACACGATTTGAAAGTAATACTTGTGGTACTCATTATTTGAGATATTATGGGTAATTAGTTCATACATATTTTGGTTAATTTGTTCGTTCTAATTTAATGTTATATATATTTTTTAGAATAAACTTTTACACTTCTTATTGTGGCAATAAATAATTTGAGAGGTGTTTACTATTTGGTCATAAAATTCGTTATTATTAACTTGATTTTCTATTATCTCCAAACGAAACCAAGACAATTGTGCATAGGAGTAGTAATTAGAAACGTTAAGAGATTAGTCTAGTGATAATGAAAATATGGAGTAATAAATTAGTGGCCCATGAAAACTCAAGCCTAGTCCAATCATCATATCCATCTAAAAAAAGGCCAATAGGCATAGAGAGGCAAGGTGATTGCTACTTGCTAGGATAACAAAATACTCTTGCTTGTCCCACGATGCAGTCGTAGTTTCGATAATTCTAGTGACCAAACATGACATGATTTAATAATCTCAGTATCAAAGGTGGCATTTACCCTATTTTCTCGTTATCATTGCAATCATACCTTGGGATTCTAGTACATGTATAGGGAGGGCCCTTTTTCCGGACCCATCACAAGCTCATCTATTTTCCGGCCCATTTTTTTCCTCCTTCCACAGCCGATTAAACTACTTCTCAACTTACCCCTTAAAAAATCACTGAAAAGGATAAGAAAGAGTTTACCAAGCCATTGCAAGGTTGAAACAGGAAGCGAAGGTTATGTACTTCATAATTAACTCTGAAATTGACTGGCAAAGCTTGCAAACCAACAGAATGGCGTAGGTTTAATCTCTTTAAAAGTAGCAAAAACAGAAATTTGCAAATAACTACTTAATCCCTTTCATAGTGAAGCATTTTTTAGAGGCCCTCATTCTAAAGGAAATATCCAAGAGACAATTTGCTTTGACTCGTCTATCAAATAGGCATACAAAATTAACCTGAATCTAAAGTCGTACTCCATTTCAGCAGAAATGCTTAGGACCTGAATTTGATAAGCAGAGGCCAATAGTCCATGGATGGACAACCTATAGGATTGCTGGCCAAAAATTGGTGAATAATACCCATAAAAAGAGAGCGTTGTCGAGTGAGTCTTTAATGATTGACTTCAAGCACAGCCACCATGAGTCACCATCGACTTCAAGGGCCGAAAAGGAGGAAGCTGCGTTGAAGGATAGTTCTGGAAGGCGAATTGTTATTTGGTCAGTCACCAGGTCTGTAATAAAATAAAAGAATAGATGAATAACGTCAAATCCGACCATCCACCTCTGGTTTTACTTCTTCTGTTGCAGATAATGATAGTCATAAAGGTAGAGATGTACACAAAAGAAGAGGAGGTACCAACCCAGTTGAAGCTAAAACCTACACCAAAATCTGCTTTTGTTTCCTTATCTTTTACTTATTCTCCAGCAATATCTTTTGTTTCTTCTCCAACAACTTTGTCGCTTATTTGTTACCCTTTCAAACCCAACAACTTAGTAAGAAGTAACCATTCAGAACGGAAACATAAACTGTGTATGGCAACATTGAGAAATGGCAAAAAAAACAATAAAATGGTTGAAAGAAGAAGATGAAGCATGAAGTTGACCTCTTCAAACATGTAGGGGTTAGTGATGCAATTTATCCTCTACCCCTATTCAATAAAAACAAACTGAGAGAAGATGGGAATCGATAATTGATTATAAGATATTAATGAGCAGTTTTGGAACCAAAAGATACGACTAATCACTCACATGGCACCGTCCGGAATAGCAGAAGACCAATTGTTGTTGTGGAGTTGTTGTAGTTGATTGCCTTTACATAGTACTAGCTGTGGGCCCGGCCCTTGGCCGGGATAATTTCATTTTAGTTGATTTCTCTCTTTTGTTTATCCGTGTCACTTTGTATATGATATCATATGGTCTCCTTTCCTTATAAATGCACCTGATAATAATAAAATGCGAAAGTTAATCAAGAATTTCGATCTCTAATAAGGAGGTGATTAGGTGATTTTATTATTGTAGCAGATGAGAGGTTGGTGGACAAACAGTTGAAGTTTTGATAGATTGAGAGAGTTTAAAGCAAGCAAAAAATGCAAGTAATGGTCGGCGACCTTTCGCTTTGCTTTATTAAGGCCTTAATATACTCTCATAGAGCTACAAATCATGACTATCATGTCATATACATATATTTGCCAATCTAAATTATATAACCCCACAGGACACAGCATGCCCAGATCTCTTCATCCCAACCACTTATCTCTTCAGATCACATCATGCTTAGAGTATGATTTAGCTTCTGTTCTCATGGTCTCAAAATTAGAAATTAAGAGCAAGTTCTAGAATTGGACAAAGTAACTTGAACATAAGACAATAATACATTTGGGGATTGAAAAGCAATATATTAAGACAACAATACGATTGTGATTAATAATAGGATGTGATAAGTAAACTTTAACGGTCAACTGAAACTGGAATAGAGACTGTTGACTGTTTGGCCATAGAACTAAATGAAAACAAAATCTCCATCGACTTAAATCATACTCTATAAGTTCCTCCATATATATTAGCCCACTCTGTATCCGCAATCAAATGCGTGATAGGAGAAATCGAAAAAGACCTGACCCATCACTACATCTACTGCAAATCGATATCAATCGTAGAAGAGGATTGCAACACACTTTGTGTAATCAAGATGAAGCAACATATATTGAAAAAGACAACAAATAAAGATTGCATGCCATTGGCTGATGCCACTTCAATCATAATTGTGATTTTGAGTCAATTGCATGCGCTTCTATTACCCGAGAACAGTATTAGAATTTAAGGAAGAATGTTAAATTAAACAGAATTTTCAGAGAGTAGAAACCATAAAAATCGGAAAGAAAATAAAGAAAGATTCATGAGACAAACTGATTAAGAGCAGAGACTGATTGAAGAGGGAAGATATGTCTTTGTTGATCTGTCGACTCCAATTGCTTCCTCTCGGGTCCTTAAATCTGCCAGCCAGGTTGCCTCTTTTCAACTCCCATAGATATGCCGAATACAGTACGTACGACGATTACCCTCCAAACTGTGAAATATTTGGTTTAATCATGATAGAGTAGGGTTGAAATCGAAGCAACAGACTATCAAATCATGTCGCATCGATCGAGTGGGTATTGGTGACGGCTAATTCATTGTGCCGATAGAGGTAATTGCAGGTTTCACATTTTCTCGCTGCGGGTACCTGCGGGGATGATAAGTTTTGATGATTTGGAAAGAAGGAACCGACGTGGTCAATGGTGAGAGAAGTAGGATGGAACCGTTCTGGGCTGTGTGGATGGTAGATTTTGACGAAGGGTTATGTGGACGGGACCTAAAGGCTAAAACTCAAAGCTTTTTTTTTTACATTTAAATTTAAAAATAAAGAAAGATAAAAAAGGAAAAGAAAATGGCGCAGTTATAATGTAAAAAAAAAAAAGTAAAAGGTCCCGAAAGTTGCGGGGAAGAGTTCTCCGAGAAACCTCTTTATATTATTTAGAGAAGAGAAGACTTGTCGCCGGAAGGAGATTAGGGAGGCAGCTGGTCTGAATGCCTGTTGTGCAGAAGACTACTGCCAGTGCCAGCTTAGTCCCTAGTGAAAATGAGATTCCAGTAAATCGTGAAGCTAAAAATGAGAGCATACAATTGGATGTACAAAGTAGAGCTTATAATTGCTTAACATGAACACGCCAATCCAATGTTTCAGAAGTCCAGAATTCCAAAGCTACTAACCTGAAGAGCTAAATTGGTGGGATTTGGATCTCTCTATGTGAGCCTCTCATGGGATGCTTCTAAGGCCTTTGAAGACAATGACTGTCTTATTTTCCTTTTAGCATGCCTCCTTGCTACTTCCTCATCCAACCCTGCCTGCACATCACATTACAATTGGAATTATGTGCCACTGCATCTCCATATCAGTACAACAAAAGTTTGAAGTACATGATGGCTTAGACTGGTATGAGTTACTACATTCTGAAGATGAAAGATAAGGCAAGACTCATGAAAGCATAGTAGACCCACAATCCTCAATCCATAGGTAGAAAGTTAACATAAGAACACTCAGGTCATGAGAGAATGCTTCTCCTTCCATATAACACACTACAAAATCTAGAAACTACCCGAAAGCATACCTGAATGTTTCACGCGAGAATCTCAAGGTTCTTGCTCAATTTAAGGAGGGACTGAAGGTTCCTGGCATAACCAAGGCAAACATTTTGGATTCATTCCAATCATAATAAGCAGAAAGAAAAACTTAGCAGAACGCTTATAAGAGTAACTTCAAATAAAGGAGTTGCCAGTACTGGAACCCTTTGTTGAACCCGATAGGTTTAGTTTTATCAATTCACACTATAAATTGACAATCTAGTTATGCTCCTAACAAGGGCACTTGTTAGGAGATGCTAACAGGGGCGGATCGGCCTCCACGTCGCCAAGGCTGCATCCATGGGTGGAGGAGAGAATGAGCCGATTTCATCGGCTGGGCAAAGCCCAAAGCAGCTTGCGGGGCCCGTCGGGCCCACTAATTCAAAAACCAAAAAAATAAAAAACCCTAAACCTACCACTTTTCACTTCTCCGCCCATTTGGTTTTCCCCTCCTCTCTCTCTCTTTCTCTCTCCCTTTCCTCTCCCTTTCCTCCTCTCCCAAACGCAGACGAACGGCCGCGGTGCAGCAAACTCGGCGGCCACGAACTCGGCGGCAGAGATCTCGGCGACCACGACGAAGCAGCAAACCCGGCGTTCTCGGCGGCGGCGACGAAGCAGCGAAGTCGGAGTTCTGAAGTTGTAGATCTCGGCGGCGGCGACCTTACAGCGAACTCGGAGATCTCGGCGGCGGCGACCTTGCAGCGAACTCGGCGGCGGCGATCTCGGCGGCAGCGATCTTGTCGGCGGCGACGAAACATCGATCTCGGCGGCGGCGCTTTGCAGGGAACTCGGGTTCTTGATCAAGTAAGGTTTCAAGCATAGTTTTGTGGATATTAGTTTTCGATTGGACAGATTTGAGTTAGGGTTGCATGATTCGTTCTTCTGTGGGTTTTATTTCTGGGTTTTGTGGAATTGCTTTCTGTTTGTGTCGATATTTAGTTCTGTTTGTGCCGATATTAGTTTTGTTCGTGTCGATATTAGTTCTGTTTGTGCCGATATTAGTTCTGTTTGTATTGATATTGGTTTTGTTCGAGCATGATATCAGTTTTCACTTTCCTGGATAGTTGTTTTATTGGATCTGGGTATTTGTCTTTTTACTAGATCTGGGTTTTTCTTTTTCTGCGTTTTTTGAAGTTAAGGTTTCATGGTTTTTACTAGATCTGGGTTTTTCTTTTTCTGCGTTTTTTGTATGAGTTTGATGGATTTGTTTTCTGGTAACTTAGATTTGACTGGATTTGGGTTGCTTTCTTTTGTGGATTATGTGGATATGTTTTCTGGGTTTGTGGATGTGACTGGATATGGGTCTGGGTTGCTTTGTTTATGGATTTTGTGGATTTGATTGGATCTGGGTTGCTTTGTTTTCTGGGTTTTGTGGATATGTTTTGTGTGCGTTCCGATATTAGTTTTGTTCGGGCAGGATATCAGTTTTTAATTGCCTGGATAGTAGTTTGATATATCTGGATATTCTTACATTGATATTGTTTTTGGTTGACCATGATATCATTTGTGAATTGCCTAGATAGTTGTTTGATATATTTGGATTAAGCGGATATGTTTTCTGGGTTTGTGGATGTGACTGGATCTGGGTTTGGGTTGCTTTGTTTGTGGATTTGATTAGATCCGGGTTGCTTTGTTTTTTGGGTTTTGTGGATATGTTTTGTGTGCGTTCCGATATTAGTTCTTTTCGGGCAGGATATCAGTTTTTGATTGCATGGATAGTTGTTTGATATATCTGGATATTCCTACATTGATATTGGTTTTGGTCGACCATGATATCTTTTGTGAATTGCCTGGATAATTGTTTGATATATTTGGATATGACTTGTTTGATATTACTTCTGATCGTTAGGGTATTCGTTATGTGGAGTCCAGCTATTGATTAGCTAATGTCAGGATATTCTACTGGGTAGGGAAATCATAATGACAAGAACTAAATCAATTGCAATGAGGACCACATCAGAAGGCGAAACCTTTAGGCCTAAATGTGCCAAACAACAACAACAAAATGAGGACCAAGAAATTGAGGATGAAGAAAGTGATGACCAAGACGATGAGGGAAAAGGAAGAAAAGTTTATTTTAGATTTGTAAAACTGAACTTAGGGTTAGATAATATTTAGGGAAAGATGTTGGTTTGTAGCAAAATGGATAATATTTTGTTAAATGTTGGATATAATTACCAACATAAATTCTCAAAAACCACAGACAAAAATCGAACCACCCTACATTGTGTTCAAAACCATTTCCACAATATCGTCTTCTAAACCCGAAACCAAAACTCGAACCCTGTACCTGAAACCCTAACCCTAAACACAAAGTTTGAACCCTGAACCCTAATACCCACCACACACAGATTAATATCTGAACATCACAAACTAATACCAATTACACATAAACTCTAAACCTTAATCGCTTATTAAACTAAATTTCAAAACAAACACAAATAAACATCCATACAAAACAAATCCAAACCACCTAGAATAATATCTGTTCACCATAAAAAATACCCACAACACCCGGACCAATATCTCATCGCCTAAGACCAATATACATTCAGATCGTAAATAATATCCTCACCATACAGACTAATACCCACCACACACAGACGAATATCTGACCATCGCAGACTAATATCCATACATCTCATACTAATATCCTCCAATCACATAATAATATCTTATCACCACAGACAAAAATCGAACCACCCTACATTGTTTTCAAAACCATTTCCACAATATCGTCTTCTAAACCCGAAACCAAAACTCGAACCCTGTACCTGAAACCCTAACCCTAAACACTAAACACAAAGCTTGAACCCTGAACCCTAATACCCACCACACACAGATTAATATTTGAACATCACAAACTAATACCAATTACACATAAACTCTAAACCTTAATCGCTTATTAAACTAAATTTCAAAACAAACACAGATAAACATCCATACAAAACAAATCCAAACCACCTAGAATAATATCCGTTCACCATAACAAATACCCACAACACCCGGACCAATATCTCATCGCCTAAGACCAATATACATTCAGATCGTAAATAATATCCTCACCATACAGACTAATACCCACCACACACAGACGAATATCTGACCATCGCAGACTAATATCCATACATCTCATACTAATATCCTCCAATCACATAATAATATCTTATCACCACAGACAAAAATCGAACCACCCTACATTGTTTTCAAAACCATTTCCACAATATCGTCTTCTAAACCCGAAACCAAAACTCGAACCCTATACCTGAAACCCTAACCCTAAACACTAAACACAAAGCTTGAACCCTGAACCCTAATACCCACCACACACAGATTAATATTTGAACATCACAAACTAATACCAATTACACATAAACTCTAAACCTTAATCGCTTATTAAACTAAATTTCAAAACAAACACAGATAAACATCCATACAAAACAAATCCAAACCACCTAGAATAATATCCGTTCACCATAACAAATACCCACAACACCCGGACCAATATCTCATCGCCTAAGACCAATATACATTCAGATCGTAAATAATATCCTCACCATACAGACTAATACCCACCACACACAGACAAATATCTGACCATCGCAGACTAATACCCACCGCACATAGACTAATATCTAACAATCACAAACTAATACCAAAAGTAATTAAATTGACAATGAACTAATATCAACAGACTAATATCAGTTAATGAGAAAACAAATATCCAAACATCCCAGACAAATAGTTGAAAACATGAACTAATATCTCAAACCAAAAGCTAATATCCGAACCACCTAAACTAATACCCATTCTTTGCAAAAACAAAGACAAACACCACCGAGTTTAATATCCGATTAGAAGACTAATCACTAAATCATAAACCCTAAACCATCACTCTCCTACTATTATTGTTTCATGGGCCTTCGGCCCATGGGCCCTCGGCGGGCAGCCCTAACTAAGGTTGCAAGCCTTATGTGTTAGGACTTGATAGTGTGTTTAATTTTGATGGAAGACACAATATTCATTACTTCACAAACTAATATCCACTGCATATAATATCAGTTCATTCAAAAATAAATATCCATACCGCCCAGACTAATATCTGACCATATAAACTTGATATCCTTCAGCCCATGGATAAATATCCACACACACACAAAAAAAAAAAAGAGGTTGAGAGAGAAAAGAAGTGGTCCAAAAATAAATTCCCCCAATCACTCTCTTTCCCCCACTTTTTCGTCACTTCCCTCTTTCTTGCAATTACTTTTTCCTTTTTTTTTTCTTTTCTGTCACTTCCCTCCTCTCTCCAATTATTTATCACTTTTCTTTATATTTTTTCGTCACTTCTCTCCTCTCTCCAATTAATCATTTCCCCAAATAAATCACCCACCCTCTCCCTTTCTTTCCCTTTCTCCCGCCCTTGACAACTGGTCCCCACCGAGCCGCCACCTATCAGCTCCCTCTCCTTTCTCGGCTGGGCTAAAAAACCCACAAAATCCCACTTAAATGAGCCCATCTATCCCCTCCGTTGGATCTCAGCTGGGCCTACGTGGACAAAATCCAAACCGTGTTAGCATCTCCTAACAAAGACATCAGTTAGGAGACTAACTTTTTCGATAAATTGATATAAAGGTGTAGACTCTACATATTTTGACATTGCCTTTGACTTAATTCAACAATATAGTCTCTTGTGCAACTGCATGAATACATCATTTACATTTGTTTTAGAGACCACACTCACACAAAATCTCAAGTATCCATGATCAATGGCTGGAACAATAATTCTAAACAGGCAGCAGAACATAAACACAGTAGCAGCAAAGTCACAGACGTGTAGGTTGCAACCTCGCCACCAGTGCTAAGCAGTGTATGCCAGAGAAATTTTCATGGTACCAACTCTAGCCTCTTAAGTTCCCCTCTGCACTTCCTTGATGTGTAAAAATGGATCCTACGGTTAACATTTAACCTTTATTTACATGGAAATTGAACATAGTGTTGGAAAAAAAATGTATAACAAATCAACAGATCACGTTAAATCTGAATAAGTGATGAAAAGTACCACAAGGTTTTCAAAGTATAACAGCACATACTGTTGAAAAACTTGTTGTAGGATAGAAGCAAAAAAGCTTGCTGGAGTTTTAAAGGTGTAGCAGCAAAGCTTGCTGCGTCTTGATGTTTGACGAAAAGCAATCACCTCCTAGGTGGAGGGTTGAATCAAAATGCTTGTACCGAAAGCACAACTTTGATTTTAGATCAATAAATCAAATGGTGGGGATTTAGGAAAAGCCAAATGAAATTATCTGACTAAGTTTTTGCTAGATCAATTGAGTTCTTTGTGTTGTTCTTTGCTCTGAAGCCAATTGTCTATGCTACATTTTTATACCCTATAATGAAGCTTGTACTCCAAAGATAAAGAATCTAGAAACAACAAATGGACCCATACCAGTTCTTGACACATCCAAGCCACCCATTTTACGTGGGCCAAGTCTAGAAACTCCATTCTATAGTTAAGTAACAATAGAATTCAGGACAGAAACTATAACGTACAAAGGCAAATTCAAGCAATGAATTCCTAATGATAGAAAAAGAGTCACTTAAATGACTGGGATAGCTATTCAGGGAGAGGAAGGGTAATTGGAATGGAAGTAATGAACCAAGACAGAACAAATATGGCATGCACACTTTTCATAGCCAGTTTTACATATGTACATTAAGAAGAGGCAAAATGAGAGGAAAGCTTATGTGCAGTCTGCTCTTGTAACTGGAATGTGGTCTCCAAACTGAAACCCAGTAAGGGCAGCAACAACTTCAAACCAAACGTGTTCAGCAACCAAGCATTCCATTACTACACTACCTTAGCATTCAACACCAAGCATAGTTAAAGCAGTATCCTTAAGAATGACTAAACGTAAACCTTATTTCAGTGTGCTGGCTAACCAAACAGATTATGGGTTGCCTGCTGAATTTTATGAGTACCAGGGGACTCTTCATTAAATACTTGCTGACAACCTATAAAAAAAATACTTGCTGACAGACCTGAAACTGGATGTAGTAGCTTTTAGCCGAATGGATTGCAGTAAACATTATGCACCACCGCAGCACCAGCACAGCAAACCAGAAAAGCGATTAGCAATGAGAAAATACATATACTTCAAAGGAACAACAAATGGATTTCTAGTATCTAAGAAGAAATATGTGAAGAAACCTGGACACCCTTAATGCCCAACTATGAGAATACTCCTTTAATACATTACACAATTATGAATACACGGAGGATACTTTCATATTGATGCACATTTAAGCAAACCTAAAGAGGTAAGCCATTTGCAAACCAACCACCACCAGAAATGAATCCACCAGCATCCAATTCAATACCTAAACCATCGCTGTTTGAAGAGCAAGAACAACTGACACGCTAAAACACAACACCTAACAATGGCCAAGTGTAACCAATGAAAGGGACTGCAGTATAGGCAAGTTTAATTATCAACCCGGGGTCTAGGTCTACTGCTTACTCCGTGATTCTCTATTATCTAGCAAACTAGTTCGAGTGATTGTTGTGAAAAGTAAAAGCAACAAGAAAGCAGTAAATTATTCGGGTTTCTAAAGCAGGCAAGAGTCACTCGGGATTGAGTCCCCCTAGCCCCTTAGTTAGGTTCAATTGTAATTCCCTGGGTTGATTTACTGTTGATTAGACTGCGGAAGAACAAACAGTAGCTTGGAATCTCTTAAGCTGACCAAGCCCTCTCAGTCTAACTACCCGGTAGACGACTAGTCTTCACCGGGATAGAAAGCTGAGGCTATGAACACAGAACTCCACTACTGGCGTCAAGAACACCAGTACAAAGCAGTCAACTGGCTAACTCTCGTATAGCCAATCTCCTACTATCGAATGAAGAGGCTCTAACAACCTAATCAGATTCTATCTATCTCAGGTTGAAGCAGAAATTGAGAAAAGCTGATCAGACTCAAATCAATTCATTAAACATGCGTCATTCGATTAAAATCAAACAATAATATCATCCCAAGTCATTACAATCAAATCCCTAACACAAGGAACTAGGGTTCTTCATACCCAAGTGAGAGAAGGGTTCTACTCCATAGAGAGAGAAGAGAAAACAAAAATCGGATTAGTCATACTCATAACGATGAGGATAATCTGCTCCGGGACGATGATTTCCACTCCTATGACGATCTCCAGGCTCGATTCGATGAAATCCAGCTCTAGGACAGCTTCTAGGACGTGTTCTTCGCACTTTCTCTCTCTAGGGCTCTGTTTTTGCTCTCAAAACGCGATTCTCCCACTTCTGGCTCGGATTAGGCTTTAAAACCGGCTTTCCCGAGTTGCACGGCCAGGTGCACGGCCGTGCACATCACCATTCTGGCCGTGCACCCTGGAACGCGCCGTTTCATTTAGTCTGCCTTCGTACATCTTGCACGGCCAGGTGCACGGCCGTGCGTGGCCACGCACAATCCCGTGCGTGCCCACGCACAATCCCGCACGGCCAAACTGGTTACTTGCACGGCCGTGCGGATTTCACTTGTGCCCGTGCGTGCCCACGCACAATCCCGCACGGCCAAACTGGTCATTTGCACGGCCGTGTGTGGCCACGCACAATCCCGTGCGTGCCCACGCGACTTCCTCAGAACCTCGCCATGCGTCCGATCCTTGTCCAATCGACGTCAAACTCGCTCTCAAGCCTCCATTCACGTACTAGGACCTGAAATATCATAAACAAGCACAACCTAGCGTGAAATCGGCCTAAAACACGAGAATCAATACCTCAAACGGAGTAAGAACAGGGGTGAAAACATGTGTAAATAACGGTCTATCAAACTCCCACACATTTAACCGTTTGCTTGTCCCCAAGCAAACCAAGTCAGACACTAGGTAAGCTTACATATTTCAATCAACCAACATTGGGGACAAGTCATAAAGGCACAAAACACGTGAATCGCACTGGTTTTCAAACATCAATACATGCACAACCTCAATAACAACCTGGACAACCACCACAAAGGACATTCGAGTGCAGCAAATCGAGTAAAGGAAGAGTCTCCCTTCTGTTCACTGGCCAACCTAGACTTGATTCAACCACTTACTCAAAACAGTCAACTCATGCATCCAACTCAAGACATCAGAATAGAGACCGAGCAATCTAGGTCCTCACCGGGGTACAAGAGCATATAGAAAATGAAAATGAATTACTCACTCTCGACCAGTGGGGTCAGGACAATTTGATGCGAAAGATGCGCATGCTATTTCTCTCAATACCTATCATCTCTTCACCATGATGGCAGTCTCTAAATGCTAGAGTTCACATATGGGGTGTCACCACTAACTAATCAGGAGGTCTTAGACACAGGTTCAAATGACTGGCTAGGGTCTTGGACATGGGGAAAAGGCCTTTTAGGTGGTGGAAGTATTCATAGCAAAAGGTTCCACATTTTCCAAACACACAATCACAGTCAAACAACCCGGTATTTTCTTTCTGCTATTCTGCATTACTCAATATCTTAAGAGCACAAGAGCGAAGGAGGCATAAACATCAGCATTTCCAAGCCAGACTGCTAAGAAACACTACTTACTGGGCATTATTCAGATTTTTGGTAGTGGCTCTCTTTTGCTTGCAATTTTTTCCTTTGTTTCACTTTCATTTTTCTTTTTATTTCTTAAGAGAGCCACCACTTCTGCATAAATTTCAAACACCTGCCCAACTTTTAAGCACTACCTCCAACACTCACATAGACTTAAGCAGAAACAGCAGAGAATATATAAAAACCACTCTGTGGAACCTTCTAAAAGATGCAACAAGGGTGATTTTTTTCATTATAGATCAAAAGAAAGGATAACACACGGCTCAAAGGGGCTGACTAGGGGATATGACACATCAGGACAGTCAGTTTTGGGCGTGGGCTAATCCTACGCCCCCATCATCTTAGCTAGTGACAACGTGAATGCTACACATCATGGAAGAGGGATCTATCGCACAAGAAAGAAACGAGCAGGCTCAAATCTCACATGGCTACCTATATGCTCTATCTCACATTCTGATACCCTGAACTAGATGCATAAACGACTGTCAAGAACAAGTAATCAGATCAAGTCAGATCAAGTCACAGTTGGCAAGCAAACAGTTGAAAAACTGAACCCCTACATCGTTCTACTGCACATCTCAGTCCTCATCATAGGTTGTCCTAGTCGCAAACAAGTTGTCATGCATTAATCCGAAAACCAATCAATTCATCCATCAAAACACAGTGCCAATATGATCAAACAGCAGTACTTGGCGCCAAAAACTTGACACGCTAAAACACAACACCTAACAATGGCCAAGTGTAACCAATGAAAGGGACTGCAGTATAGGCAAGTTTAATTATCAACCCGGGGTCTAGGTCTACTGCTTACTCCGTGATTCTCTATTATCTAGCAAACTAGTTCGAGTGATTGTTGTGAAAAGTAAAAGCAACAAGAAAGCAGTAAATTATTCGGGTTTCTAAAGCAGGCAAGAGTCACTCGGGATTGAGTCCCCCTAGCCCCTTAGTTAGGTTCAATTGTAATTCCCTGGGTTGATTTACTGTTGATTAGACTGCGGAAGAACAAACAGTAGCTTGGAATCTCTTAAGCTGACCAAGCCCTCTCAGTCTAACTACCCGGCAGACGACTAGTCTTCACCGGGATAGAAAGCTGAGGCTATAACACAGAACTCCACTACTGGCGTCAAGAACACCAGTACAAAGCAGTCAACTGGCTAACTCTCGTATAGCCAATCTCCTACTATCGAATGAAGAGGCTCTAACAACCTAATCAGATTCTATCTATCTCAGGTTGAAGCAGAAATTGAGAAAAGCTGATCAGACTCAAATCAATTCATTAAACATGCGTCATTCGATTAAAATCAAACAATAATATCATCTCAAGTCATTACAATCAAATCCATAACACAAGGAACTAGGGTTCTTCATACCCAAGTGAGAGAAGGGTTCTACTCCATAGAGAGAGAAGAGAAAACAAGAATCGGATTAGTCATACTCATAACGATGAGGATAATCTGCTCCGGGACGATGATTTCCACTCCTATGACGATCTCCAGGCTCGATTCGATGAAATCCAGCTCTAGAACAGCTTCTAGGACGTGTTCTTCGCACTTTCTCTCTCTAGGGCTCTGTTTTTGCTCTCAAAACGCGATTCTCCCACTTTTGGCTCGGATTAGGCTTTAAAACCGGCTTTCCCGAGTTGCACGGCCAGGTGCACGGCCGTGCACATCACCATTCTGGCCGTGCACCCTGGAACGCGCCGTTTCATTTAGTCTGCCTTCGTACATCTTGCACGGCCAGGTGCACGGCCGTGCGTGGCCACGCACAATCCCGCCCGGCCAAACTGGTTACTTGCACGGCCGTGCGGATTTCACTTGTGCCCGTGCGTGCCCACGCACAATCCCGCACGGCCAAACTGGTCATTTGCACGGCCGTGCGTAGCCACGCACAATCCCGTGCGTGGCCACGCACAATCCCGTGCGTGCCCACGCGACTTCCTCAGAACCTCGCCATGCGTCCGATCCTTGTCCAATCGACGTCAAACTCGCTCTCAAGCCTCCATTCACGTACTAGGACCTGAAATATCATAAACAAGCACAACCTAGCGTGAAATCGGCCTAAAACACGAGAATCAATACCTCAAACGGAGTAAGAACAGGGGTGAAAACATGTATAAATAACGGTCTATCAACAACCCAACAACAGACCTGAAATAGCCACTTATCTACTCGAAATCGACACTTACCGGAGAAGGCCAAGCCCTACCGTGGTAACCTTCGTCGCATGTGCAACTTCAGACCGTCGGTGCCTTCTTTTTTTCCCTCTGTCATCGTAGGAATCATGAACAGACTCGGAAAATACGGAGTTAGAATCTGGAAAAAAACAAAACCATCAGGAACCTAGAAATTAAAAAAGAAGAAGATCCAACTAAGAGTGAAAAACTCACTAAAATTGCTCGACGCCGGACTGCTTATCCGCCGCCGGTGAAGACCTGAGTCGACGTTAGCTTTCCTCCCGTTTCTTTCCATTAATCAGACAAAAAGCAAATTACCCATGATTTGAGATAACATAAAGCACAGAAAAGAAAGAGACGAATTGAATTACCGAAGATTGGAGGGACTAACACAGGCATGAATTGAAGATGAATAATTGAAGTGGCTATGGACCCAGAAATCGATTTCCCCCAAAAGAAATTATGTTTAGGTTCCTCAAACTGGCTAGAGACTTTGGAATCCCGCCGGCGAATTCATTCCGAGCCGCAGAGATCGCCTGGAGGTAAGACGCATTGCCGAAGCAGGAGGGAATACGGAGGAGGACGGTTACGGGTCCACTTCAGATGCGAAAAGGACACAAGAAGGAGGAACATTCCAAAAAATAAAGGCAGAGGAAGAACGACGGTTGCAGTCGGCAGAATGTTTACACTAATTTTTACCAAAAAAAAAAAATGTTTACACTAATCCCGCCTAAATGGGATGCCACGTTAGCCTCCTAAAATTACTCTACAGGTAGGAAAATTTGAATTGGAGGTGCAGTTTTACTTTTCAGCTATAAATTATACTGTTGATTTTAACTTGTCTATCTACACAATAAATAAATAAAAGCCAAATGAGAAAACCCATTTCAAATTTCATGCATCCAGAGTGAAAGTATATTCATTATATACGACACTTACTAGGATTCGAACCATGACCACTTTAAAGAAAAGCAAAGATCAAGACCAATCACACTAAATACATTTGTTGTATCTTTTTAAATTAAAAACATATAATTGCATAGAGGAAAAAACCTTTCCCCCATTTCAAATTCCCTGCTCCATGAGCGTTTGTAGGAAGGGTAGAATAGAGAGTGTCAATTTTTTTCTTTTTCCTCTGTAGAACGGGCCAACTTACCGTACACATGCGGATTTAAACGGGTTCAGGAGTGTCAATTTTTTTCTTTAAGTCCTTTTATTTCTCCGTGGTGGTAAAATATATATGAAAAGGCAAAAACAACACTCATTTTTATTGCTAAAAAGAAAAAAATTTAACAATAAACTCATGTATGGATTCTAATGGGCTAACCGTTAATCATAAAATAAAAGAGTCGAATGAGCCTGATCTACACGGGATTTGCCCATCAAGTAAAACAAATGAACATCATGGGTTTGTCATTCTAAAACAAGCTATTTTCTCTAGCATAATATATATTATGCTATTATTTTATATCTTAGTGGCTAAAATATAATGTATTTTAAAGTTATTCAATGGTTCAACCTCGACCAACCCAATTAGTCCAATTTTTATCATTTCAAATATATATTATGTAATTATTTGATATCATAATGATTAAATTATAGTGTATATTATAGAAAATCGTTTGGTATTTGTTAGTAAAAAACTAAACAGAAAGATCTATTTGGTTATTTTTAACATTAAAACAATCCTAAATATTTTCAGTTTCCTTTCGAAATTCTATAGTTTTATTCCCGAATAAGTGATGTGCAAATGGCGAATTGCAGTCATCTCTTTTCTTTCATTATTTTTTTATTTTCAAATAGAAAATTTAAAAGTAAATAATAATTAGAGTTTGGCATGGGTCGGTCAATCAGGATGAATTTCAAGTTTTGGCTCGGTTTGATCAAGTCTAATTTATAATCACATGGTTCCCTGATACTCGATAAAAATCTCAATCCAAACCAGTTTGGCAGGTGAGTCCGTGTTTACCACCATTTTCTAGGGATACAGGAACGGTGGTTCCTATCCCAAATCGTGTTGTTCATTCTTGATTTCTTTAGATTTTATCATGGCTTGGCAAAAAACCAGAAAGCACAATGATGACAAGATGAAAGTTTTATAAAGCAAATTAATCGGCCAACGGGCCGAGTAAAATCTAGCAACGATTGTGAGATGCTCATTTCCCGAAAACCGGCGGGATATACAATATTGTTTCACAAGGTAACAGGTACTTGATTTTGGGTTATAAGGCTGATTTTTGATTCGTTGCATCATTCATGTCTCTTTCCTACTAAAATTCACTATTTTTATCACGTGTTTCCCAAAAAAAAAAAAATATACAACAATAAGCTATACACCTTATTACATTATCAAATTTCATACCTCACCTTCCTCCGGCCAAATGGCCAGGGCCACGCTAGTTGTTTTAGTGAAGTGGAAATTGTTAATAGATTAAATTTTATTTTTTAATTTTTAATTAACACGTCATTTATTTAACGATCAACTATCAGAGTTGACTGCCACTTTAATAAAAATTACTGGAGACTAACAGTCAGTTAGTACTTACTAAACTTGGGGACTGAATATGGAGAACAGAAAGTTCGGAGAGAGAAGCAAGCCCAAATATTTTTACAGTACAGATATGGGAACGAATCAAGAATTAAAAAACAACCGTTGGTTATAATAATGTAGGATGGTATTGGTAAATGGGCGTGGGGATGTGCCCAACGGAGAAATCCATGAACTTAACCTGGGTTATGTCAACGATGGAAATTACAGAGTCGCAACGAGGAAGCTAAAGGAAAATTCTAAGAGAAGAGAAGAGACACAAAGAGTTGGACACGAAAAAGGAAGGAAGAAGAGGAAAGGAGACGGTAAGTGTTGTCATAAGTTACAAAAATACTCTTAGTTATTTATGTTAGTATGATGCTAACATTTACACTATGTTTAGCAATGAAAGGAGTGCAAATTTGAGTGGGTGCGAGTTGAGGTGCAAATTATTGGCGGGTGTCAATTGAAGTGAGTGTAAATGAAGAAGAAATTGTTGTTTGGAATGAAAAAGTAAGGGGGTGAAAATAGAGCAAAATTAAGTAAATTATATTATTATAAAACATTTTTAAATTTTATAAAATATTATAAAAAATGTTAAAATTTATCAAAATAATATATTAAATAATAAAATGAAAAATTTATATAAAATCATAACTATTAATAAATATAATTTAATAAAATAATTATTAAGCTACTAATGCTCAAATAGTAATGAATTATAGAAATTATAAATAATACGGTTAAGCTCATCAAAATCATGATTGGTCGAGCAACCTCGAGGATAATGAGTAGGCTCGAAATTCAACAAGTGGGCAAGATATATAGCTAGCTAATACGAGCACAATTGTGCTTGTTTGAGATCAAAGCTCACAACTCAACTTTCCCTCGAAGCAAGGATTGAAATTGAACAAACTTAAAACGAAAAACGGACCCAATGGTGCAATCTTTCACGTGGAAGAAGGCTCGATTGGTTTGAGGTGAAGCTCGGCCACGATTGATGCTGTTTCAATCGATACGAAGCAAGCTTGCTGCTGGAACTCGACCAACACACAAGAATTGGGGTGACAAAGTCACGACTTCTCATTCAATCTTCTCTACCTTTTACACGAGGCTTCCAAGCCTTTAAATAGACCATTAACAATCTAATTCTAACTCAAAACAAACAAGGAAATCAATTTCTAACTCTAACTCAACAAGGAAACAGAATCCCAACTAAAAAGGTAACAAACTTCAATTACTTCTCTCCCAAGCTGCTGCCTTCCTGCGCAAGCAATGGTATCAGCCTCCATAGCCACTTTGGAGCTCTTGATCGTGGTCTTCCAGGGAGGTTCGACCCAAACGGCCTTCATTCGTTTGTTCTCCTATTCTTGCAGTTCAATTTCCAACTCTTCTTGCCCATCGACGATCCTCCAATTGCATTGAATAAGCGTCCCAAGATGACAATTCAACCTGCTTCCAGACTTGGCAAAAAAAAAAAAAAAAAACAGACAGTTTCCAGCTCATCATAGCAACTTTGAGGCTTCTTGATCAAGCACCTATGGACCCTTGCTCGTGCATCCAGCCATTCAACATTGTAAATAAACACCTGACCTTCACTTTCCCATCTTTTCACGTGCATTTCCATCGATCAAAATGTAAGATACGAACCTGTAAAGTAAGCACCATGATATAGTTCGAAAACTTAGCCAAATTCGACCTTTCTTCCTTCCAACGTTCATGGATCCTTTAACAATCAATTCGAGCTTGAACAAGAGGCTAAATAGGATCATATCACTAGCCTATGTGTTCCACTCACTTGTTGATTTGTCGACGTAGTGGTTAAACCAGTGTGAAATCGATATATCAAATAGGGTTTAGCCATAACTGGTCATCCTATCAGGTTCTTGTGCTCATTTCTACATTTTCAAAAATACTTCTTCTCTCGAATTTTCATCGCAAAATCCGAGTCAATCAAGGTATCTCGATTTCACTACACGAACCTTGACAAACTTCCACGCTAGAGTCAAGCGGTGAACCCCGAGCAATGTCTACATTAATAATAACTATAACGATAAAAAATTGATAATAATTATTATATAATTATTTTAATATAATCAACCTATTAATTAGTATATTTTTATTCATAAAATAATCATTAAATATAATATCAATCTCCCTCTCTTTCTCCCTCCCTTTTGCACCCCAAATTGGGGTAGAGTAGAATAATCATTTTACCCTCAATTGCACCCGTCACTACTATTGCTCAATGCATTTGCACTCCAAATTTGCTCCCTTTAGTGCAAATTTGCTCTCTTTATTTGCACCTGTTAGGAACGGAACAACAACAAGAACAAGGTTACCGAATCTGGAGCTGAGTCGCGGACTAGGTCGCTCTCTTTAAGACGTTCGCGGCACTGCCCTCGATGCGCACGACAGACTATCAACCGGAGCTCTCTGAACACACTCTCTATTGTGTTTATGCTCGTTGTGATGTGTTTAGAGGGGCTGGGGAGGCGGCTATTTATAGGAGCCGAACCCCTAGGAATATACCCTATTGCTTGGGGAATAAGTCGGATTAATTAAGGAAGATAATTACTTCCTTAATGAAAACCGTCGGTGAAGATAAATTATGCGGGATTATCCTTCAAATATTCCTTTTTAATCGATTATCCTCAGAATAACCGATTAATAATTAATTATTAGATAATTAATTTCGTTCGGGTCTCAAGTGAACCAACCAACCAACCGATCGGACGGACGGACGGCGCGCGCGTGGTGGTTCGTTAGATCCTCCCTCTCCCACAAAAGTGGGTCACCCCAAGGGGCATGCCCTTAGGAGAGAGGCTCCTATCTTTATACACATTTCACCAAGTAAAAACTACCAATGTGGTAGTTTTTTCCAATGCAGTCAAAATCGCGGTTTAAAACTTAAAAACTTATGCTTTTACCTTTTTGGGTCACCACAACGCTTCTACGTAGAATCGTGATTTTCTCTTATAAATGTAGTCAAAATCTACGTTTTAAAACTTAAAAACTTACGATTTTACGCTTGTAGGTAACCCAACCGCTTCTAGGTAGAATCGCGCTTTGACTGCATTGGTTTTTTCCACTTGAGACTCTATAGCTTTCAAAGCTATTCATATACATTTCCAACAGCACCTCTAAACAAACATAGTGTTAAAGTATTAGCACCTTATCCGATCTCTAAACATATTGTCTAGTATTTTCTCAAATTATGATAAAAAAATAAAATAAAAAACTGAAAACCCACTGCTGGTTTTTTTTTTTTTTTTGTAGCTATGGATCTGGTCTAATTAACGGTCTGGGCTACGGCCCACTTTTAGGGTTTGTTTCATATCAACAGTCCGGGAAACAAGAGCCTTTTTGAGCGGCGCAGACGAACCCAACTCTCTCTCCATCTCTGGTTTCTGAATCCTCCATCGCCGCCGATTACCCTTCCGCGCCGTTTCATCTCTGGCCGTGGCCAGCAGAGGCGAAACAAAGAGGAGCTGGAGAGAATCGAAGTTTCACTGGTTCAGCTACCACTTTGCTCACAGCTTCGGATTCTCATAAATATATCCTATGGGCTCGGAAGCAGTTGCAGCTGTATCAGTCGAGAAAAAGAAATCGAAGAAAAAACGAACAGCGTCCCATTTGGATGATCACACGACTTCAGGTGATTCCTGCTTCATATTTTGTTATTCCTTTTGCTGTGTGAGAAAGTAGTCGGAACTCTGGATTTGCCATTGTTTTTGTAGAACCTTATCGGCCCCTATTTCGGACTAGATAAACTCCGTACTGTTACTGCATAATTTGTCTGTGGTACTCTATGCATGTAGCCCATCCCCGTGCACAGGATTAGAATTTGTCTAGGATTTGAAGTTTAAACTGAAGTAGGTTTATGTTTTCCTCGTCGTACTTGGATGTTAGTGTTCTGGTTATGTTTGTATGGCATTTACTGAATGGGGATCTTTTAACTAGATCATAATGAAGCTGTGGATGGAGTCCTGGTTGAAGATGATGATTCACTTGAGCCAACGATGGGTGAGAAACTTGCGAGTTTAGAGTTAAAAGAGGGTCCAACCAAGAGCGGGGAGGACCAAGAATTGATACCTGGTGGAAAACCTCCAAGTGCTGATTCAGTCAACATTCTGCTTAAGCAAGCGCTTCATGCTGATGACCGCTCGCTTCTCCTAGATTGCTTATATACCCAAGATGAGAAGGTCTGTGTTTTGTCTTCCTTTTTGTCGTGCGCTAAGTGTTCGTTTTGCTTGCAAGGATGAATTTGATAAGAAATTCTGTTTTCTAAGGCTGACCATGTAAAAGATCTCAGCTTTTTATGTGTCTGTCTCTTCTTAAATTTTTACTTTCTGTGATGGTATTTGGAATCATTGTTAAGAGGAATTTGTCAGGTTGATCATCATTACAATCTATGTTTGTAGGTCATTGCAAAGTCAATCTCTACTTTGAGTATGGCGGACGTCCTCAAGCTGTTGCACTCTCTCGTAACTATAATCGAAGCCAGGTAATGGCATACTTACCTTATGGGATTCTAAATATCATGTAGCATCTAGGCAAGGTTTTGTAGCGATTCTTAGTTAATTGGAAGTCCAACGGTTTACTTGATACATACCAATCCACACAGGAACCTTTTCATTTCTCCTCTTCTTTTTCGTGCACATTTTGTTGCGAGCTATTTGCAAACTTGTGATTCAGATATTGTAAGTTCTTATAGGAAGGCTAGAGGAACAACCTTTTTTAGTGGGAAAAGCCTGTGATACATATATAACTGAACTTTTCTGTCGCACTTTATTGTAGGGGTGCAATTGTGGCATGCGCTCTTCCGTGGTTGAGAAACTTACTTCTTCAGCATGCTAGTGGAATAATGTCTCAGGAGTCTTCTTTTCGGTCTCTCAACTCTTTGAATCAGGTTCGATTGTAGTTGTGTATTAGTCTTGTATTAGTTGCTTCCTCATCCAAACTTTGTGCTGAAAAATCTTGTGTTGTCTTGTTTTCTACAGGTGATTGATTCAAGAGTGTCAACCTTCCAGTCGGCTCTTCAGTTGTCAAGTCACATAGACTCATTATATGCAGGGGTATGCTTCTTTCTTTTGTGTGTATTAAAACATTTGTAAATTTTTAATTAAGGCATTACCACTTTGTCAATCTTGCCTATATTGAAATGATGTAACATCTTTGCTATATGTCTTCTGTACGATTAGATTGTCGATGATGGCCTTGAGGAAGACGAACCAGTAGTTCCGATAATTTACGAGGATAACGACGAAAGTGATGAAGATGAAGAAGAAGATGATGCGATGGAGACGGACGATGAAGACAGCGAGCAAAACGAACCCTTTGATGGGCTGATTGAAAGTGAAGACAGCGAGGGCATGGATGATTGATATAAGGCGCCCTAATACCTTTGATAAAGTCATATCAGCAGCGTCATATATGTGCTGTTTATGCAGGCCTAGGTTTCACGTTGAATGACACCTAAGCGAAGCGATCTCTTCTTCGTAGAGCAGTGTCAGTTCATCTGTTCCCTGCAATTTTTTTCCGTTGTTTATTCTGTCAGTTAGAGAAAAGTTTTCGAGAGATACGGCGGTTGCATTTTGTGTACACACGACTGGCTTGGGAAGATTAAGTTAGCCATTATCTGCAGCATTTGGCAACGCAGAAGCCAAAAGTTTTGACATTACCATGGGAGTAAGTTTCTAGACCTGTTTGAAAGGCTAGCAACCATTGTATAATCTTTCTCCTGAACCCATATAATATCCGTAATAGTCAAGCTCTAATATGTTTCGACTTCTCATTGCTCGTAGAAGAGGCCACATGATTAATAATTTAATATAGTTGCTGACTGTGAAGTTAACCTATCTAATACGTAATTTACACCTCATTAATTACTTAATAAGCACAATAGAAAAGAAAGAGGGATGAGATGGATTGTCATTTTTCACAAGTCACAACTGATGGTTAGTATGCGCCGGAAACTTTTCATGGACGAATTTAATTCAATCAGGTACCAAACCCTCAACCGTAATCCCTTTATTTCCTTCAAGAAGTAAACCTCAAATGGATCTCTTGGTTCTCAAATCAAGAAGTGCATCTGAAATGAAAAAGGAGCAAACATGATTGTGTCGGTATCCAAAATATATGCAATAGGGGTCAGGAAATATTTTTTAATAAACTATGGATGGATTTCCACAAATATGAATCGTATATGGTCGGGATAAATCACTATTTTCAAATCGAGAAACACAAAGAAAACACATGAAATAGCAACCAAAATATGTTTTCACCCGAGGAATCGGACGGCCAGGGTGATGCAAGTGCAAAATATTTCAATAAGAATGCATACACCTTAATATAGTTTTTAGCAACATAAAACGGGCCAACACAAAATACTCATAAACAACCCATTATGATAACATTGTTATAACTATTTATTAAACTACAAATCCTTGGTAAACAATAAAGAGTGAACTGCAAATCCTTAATGGTCCTATGAAAGAGAATATCTTATTAGGAGAATAGAGCATCTTCGATAAACGTTATGAATCGATAACACGAAAATAATAAGTCGATTCATAGGGTTGTATTGAGTGTCATCTCAATAGCGGGATTTTATATATTTTTTTTTTGTCTTTGGTGTTCTATACCAGTTGTGTAAACTCTGCCTCCGGGTAGCTTATCTAAGTGGGTTTGGTTTGTGTGAATAGGGGTTCCAAACTATCTAAGGACTCTCCGCAGTAAAAGTATCGAGTCAAACAATCTAGGGCAGTAATCAATATCGACCTAATGGACGAACTAAGGATAATCATATCCGAGTGACCTTCTCATTCTTGAATATGAATCAAGTTACCTTTGTTTTGTGTTTTGTTAGATTTAGTTAAACACTCTACAACTGGTTAGCTTCAGAATGAATGGCTCATGGGGGTAAGGGTAGACTTGACGCCCTAGGTTGATAAATGAAATTTACTTCCGCTAGACTACACCATTCATTTGGTTATACTTGGCTTTAGTTTGGAAGTGTAGTTGTAGGCGAGCTAAGATGCCAATTTGAACCCACTCGATGAGTATTATCAGATATGACCCTTTGATGGTGTGTATTGTATGCGTCTTTATAGATTTGAGAATGGAGAGCATTATTACGAGACATGTAATATTTGGTAGGTGAAAACACTTTTTCAATTCCTTTTGACTTATTGTTTTAGCATTTTTTTATATTTTCATAATATATTTTAGATAACTCTGACCCTCCGAATGTCAAATCCTGACTCTTCCCTGAACATGACCTAAGGTATAACCATGACCAACGATTATTTTCCGTTATCACTAGGAACATGGTAGTGTTCATAGTTGTGTCCGGTCCGTGAAGCTGCATATATAATGGGTTCTCATCAAATGAGAACTTTGTCATTTTTCCATGCACACGTTAAACTACGAGTTTGGAGCAAAAAAAAAAAAAAAAAGATTTCCCTTCTAATCAACCTCGGAGAAGAGTTTCTTGACGATTTTTTGAACGTAAAATGTACAAAGAAGTAAAAATCTAGAGTTTCGGATTATTTGGAAGTCATTTCAATGGTTTTGGAATCGAAACTTTGAGACCAACGTACATGACTTAAGGCACAACCATGCTCCATGCACTACAAGAAAGATGGCCTATTGATGCAGTCAAAATGTGTCTCCACAAAGTATTTATTTGCTATTATATCCTTTTAGAAACATATAACTCATTTGTCTCCTGTAGAGCTGTTGCTATATCCTTATAGAGACAATATAGAGACAAATATTATTTATTGTTGATTAGAGAATCAGTGACTAATATTTTAGTCTCTAATACATATTTTTAAAGACTATTATTTTGCCTCCATATGTAATCTAGAGACATAAATATTTGGTTTGTAATACTTAATTATGTGACTCAATGTTATCATAAACTCTTTCTCTCATACGCTAAGCTATTTAAATAATTTTTTCATCTTCTACACATAATTTCACCATAAGCTCTTTCTTTCCTTTAGTCCACTATATCTCCTACACTCAATTGTCTCGTAAGCTTTTTATCCCTTACACCCAATGTTATCATAAACTCTTTCTCTTACACTAAGCTATTTAGGTAATTTTTTCCATCTCCCATACCTAATTTTATTATAAGTTTTTTCTCTCTCCAATAGTAACCTATTTAGATAAATTTTTTCCATCTTACACATCCAATTTCACTATGATTTCTTTTGCCACTGTAGGCAACTATATGTGCGTAATACAAATATATTACGTAAAATTTATTATATTACTTACAGTGTTCATCATCTCACCAATTTTTAATACGCAAAAGTTGTGTAAGGTAAAATAACTTTTAAATAGTGAAGTGGCCTACTGATTTGATGTTCCCACCTTTTTCAATGATCTTCATGAAAAGCTTATATATACATATAAGACATAAAATTCACAACCAAGCATAACTTTGACTAGAGGTTGAGCAGCTCTAAGTAAATTTGTCACATCTTTCCAAAATCTACCGTAAAGTACAATCCCTTGAACGTTTTTCCCTTCCTGAAGTTTAGCAAAACTACTCTTCCTCCACTTCTCAGAAGAGAACATTGTCATAAAAAACCCTTATTGTCATCATGAAGAGATCCCAAATTCAAGTATGAAATAGCAAATCTTGTAACTGCAACTCTAACCAAATCTTTCCTTTGAGTGAACTACCTCATCATGGCAATCAACATTGTTCTCGCATAGATGAAATTTGATATATTTTTAACCTTGTCAATTGTAGTCTTATGCATCTTAATAGTCTTCTCAAGATCCCCTAACGTCAAATCCAAGCAATGGGCTGCACATGGTGTCCAAAACAAATGCTTCCTCTTCTCCATCAACATTTGTCCTCCCACCTTATAAGTTGAAGTATTATCCGTCACAACTTGGACAACATTATCTTCCCCAACCTTCTCAACAACTGCATCTAACATCTCAAACACCTTTTTCACCAGTCTTCGAAATCTCAAAGGTGTCAATACTCAATAGCCTTAATAAACATAGTTCCGCGAGGACTATTAAATAAAAAGTTACAAAAAACTCGTTTTTTCTTATCTGTCCATCGATCAAACATTTAAGTGCAACCCACAACCTTCCATTCAACTTTGAAGATCTCCAATATCCTCTCCATTTCCTTTATTTCCTCTTTAAGTCTCCCTAATCTCATGATATGAAGGAGGCTTAAAACCAAGACCAGGTAGTGCTACATCTTCCCACATTTGTTCATAGGTATCACTTCTAGTTACGTTGAATGCAATTGCATTTTCATACCACCATTTTGATATTGACTTGCAAGCCCACTACCACCAGCCACATTTGAGTCAACTAAATCTCGACTTTGAACACCACTACCATCTCCACACCATGCTGCTCACCGAGTCTTGACGATTTCCCGATGTATTTTCTCTTAGCTTTAGAATTGGATACAGTGTTACTAGCACTAGTACCCCCACTCAACATACTGCATAAAACAAAGAATGAACAATTTGAAATAAGTCATTTGAAATGTACAATATATCAAACACACATTTGAGTAAACTCTTTTTTTCTTTAGTCTTTATCACAAAGACTACTACCATGAAGCACCCAAAACAAAGGATTCAATTTCAAATTCCTGATTAGATTTAAACCTAAACTACCACAATGCACACAAATTGTGAAATTAGAGTAGTTTGAACACAATATTTTCACATATTTTCAAAAATGCAAACACTCGAAGTATCAGCTTTTATGTGTAGGGGTTTAGGATGGAAGATATGAAACTATAGGGTTAATGATTTTTTGTATATTGTTTAGTATAATGTGTTATAGTTTTCTTTTCCTTTATCGATTGACTTTAAATCAATATTTGTTTGACGAACATGTATATGCATTAGTTGTTCAAGTTTAGTCTCATTTAAACTATTGATATCTTGAATTGCTTATATACACATTGGTTAGAATTTGGATAATGATTCTCCGACTAATGCTGATTGGAGGAGGATGAAAAGGAAAGGAAACCATCAATACTTCCGTCCAAAAACAAGATGGGTGAAAGTTTCCTAATATGACTATTTCTTTTGGCACATCATTTTGCTCATTCCTCTTAAATACAATTCCTCGAAGTGTCAGCTTTTATTTGGAGGGGTCTGGGATGAAAGATAAGAGACTATAGAGTTACATAGTTTTTTATATATTGTTTGGTATAATGTGTTATAGTGTTCTTTTTCTTTATCGATTGACTTATTAAATATTGGTTTGATAAACATATCTATGCATTGGTTGTTCAACTTTAGTTTCATTTAATCTATTGCTTTCTTGAATTGTTTCTATTCCCATTAGTTAGGATTTGGATGACGATTCTCTGATTACGATTGATGGGAAGGATGAAAAGGAAATGAAATCATCAATACTTTCATCCAAAAAAAAAAAAAGATGAGTGGAAGTTTCCTTATATGAATATTTGTTTTGAACACAATATTTTTCACATTCCCCTAAAATACAATCTCGCTAAGTGTTAGCTTTTATGTTTAGGGGTTTAAAATGGAAGATAGGGGACTATAAGGTTACCCGTGTTTTTGTATATTGTTTGGTATAATGTGTTATAGTTTTCTTTTCTTTTATGGATTGATTTTGAATTAAATTGGTTTGATAAAAATATATATTTATTGGATCTTCAACTTTGGTCTCACTTAATCTATTGCTTTCTCGAACTGCTTTCATATCGATTAATTAGGATTTGGATGATGATTCTCCGATTACGGTTGATTGGAGAAGGATGAAAAGGAAAGAAAATCATCAATACTTTCGCCCAAAAACAATATGGTGGAAGTTTCCTAATATGACTATTTGTTTTGAGCACATTATTTTTCACATTCCTCTAAAATAAAATCACTTCAAGGTCAGCTTTTATGTGTAGGGGTTTAGGATGGAAGATAGGGTACTATAGTTACCAGTTTTTATATATTGTTTGGTGTTATAGTTTTATTTTCCTTTATCGATTGACTTTTGAATCAATATTGGTTTGATGAACATAAATATATATTGGTTGATCAAAATTAGTATCATTTAATCTACTTTTTTTTTGAATTGCTTATATACCCATTGGTTAGGAAATGTATGATGATTCTCTGATTACGATAGATTGGAGAATGATGAAAAGAAAAGGAAATCATCATACTTCCGTGCAAAACCAAAATGGATGGAAGTTTTTTTATATGATTATTTGTTTTGAACACATTTTTTTCACATTCTTCTAAAATACAATCTCTCGAAGTGTAAGCTTTTATGTGTAGCGGTTTAGGATGGAAGATAGGAGACTATAGAGTTAACATTTTTTTAGGATAAATACTAAATATTAGCCAAACCTTTCCTACATTTTAAAATATTAACCAAACTTTTCAAAATATAAAATATTAGCCATATGATTTGTAATGCATCACAATATTTGCCATTATATTTTGTTACCATCAATAACTTAATAATTTTTTTCTTAGTTAAAATACTAATGGTAACACCCTACCCTATACGTATTACCTAATCATATTGTTCATACAATTGTAACGGAAATAATCTCGGGTGTTACATTAATTATCAAAATTTACCCAACAAAAATTTTGACATGAATTACTCGCGTAATGGGCTAACAGTTCTTCCATCTAATCCTGCAAAATAATTCATCTAAATCCCTGCATCCATAGGCATACACATATACCCATAACCATATACATTGGCTTTCATAGCCATAGTCACAGTTTTCATACTCCACAACTGCATATCATACTTATACATACCATAATCGTCACAACTTACACAACCACACAAATATACACATATCATCAACTTTCCACACCTATGGATATCTCACACTACATCAGAAGCTAGTATGCACATGAAAAATGTTCTGAAAACATTTTTACAAAAAGGTGTGGAGCACTAGCCAAAATCCCTAGTAGTAGTCCAAGCACAGAATAGTTGAAGACAATACCTCATCTTGCCTTCAACTCTTGCTCAGCTCCCACCTATACACCTATCTACTGCTGCTGATGATGATGATCTGCTTACACATGGCATAAGCAGAGAAAAAGAATAAAAGAGGGTCAGCTCATAGCTGAGTGAGATAATCATAGCATCGTGAGTTCGTAACAGAGCATAACCCTACCATACATCTAGCAAACAAGCCAAAGCACTAGGATCAGACCTCAGCCATCCGACATCCCAATAGGCAAAAGACTCAACCACCTTGACTTATGCATATGCATCTTATCATGTTTTACTTATAGGCGCCTGGCTACTCCCATGCTAATAACTCTCCCGGGAAACATACCCCACATCCCGTCGGATGTAGTCATACATACCCCAACATCCCGTCGGATGTGGTCATACATACCCCACACCACTATGGGTGTAGTCATACCCCGACACCGCTCTGGGTGTGGTCATATCTCGTAAGAATTCTTCAGTCACCACCACATGAGAGGTGTGACTATCATACATATCATAATAGAGTAATAGCATAGGGAGCCCTAATTACTATGTAGTTGACCGTGAGACCACGACACTCATATTTGGTATCCTTATACATGATTCATATCTCGTCTTGCTTAATCATAATTCATTACTTGCACATGTACTTGACCTGGCCACAATTGGCTCAACATAGGTAAAACAGGAGTCGTATAATTGCACTTCCTCGGGATGAACCCTCATGCAAGTCATCCTCCTTAAACATCATAATATCACCCTGGGAAGTTTATTCCCCCACTTATGGATCCAAATACAACCATAATATCACATCATGTCAAAACACCGTATCGAACAACCAGGAAGTCATATCAACAGTTAAGCCACAAATGGCAACATGTATGCAATCATCGACATAAACAAGGTCCATCTCGATTAGGGCAAGTCAATAATATCATACAGCAGTCTATAGTTCATCATATAGCAGAAAGGTCCATACACCCCTAATCATGCCATTCTAGTTCACCTAGGTCAATTCTAAGCATAAGTATAATTACCGTGATACGACAAACCCGGTATGTCGTGCTAATCCCTCACCAGTTCTGGTCGTTCAAACACCGGTTTAACCTTCCTGTACTAAAACGTCAATTTCACGAACGAACCCCGAATTAAAATTCGAGACCGTCCTAATATCCCATGCATTATCCCCGTCAATGTTAGTTCTAGGCTCCGGATCAAATTCTCGATAAAAACACATCAAACCCTGGCCGGAGCTAAATTTAGCGATCCCGGCTCCGACCTAAATAATAGCCGAAATTCAGGGATTAGAACTAGAGGATTGATTACCTTGCTGCAGGAAGCTCGTATATGAAATTTGGACTCAATCCGGCTTCGGGATACTCCGAAACCCTAATTTGGCTTATCGGGAATTCAAGAAATTCCTAAACCCAAAACTCGTTTTAAAGCTCTAAATCGATAAATCACGATGTAGGGATGGATTAGGCATTACTTACGGGATTTTTGGATTCACGAGGGCTCAAGAATTGAGCTGTGAAATTTCATATATATATATATATATATATATATATATATATATATATATATATATATATGGTTCAGGCTAGCGTACGCCCCATTGAATTTTACTATATAGATCACGAATTAATCGGAGTTGGGGGCATGATACTATACCCTAACCTCTAATGGGTGAACCCCAGTCCCTAATTTTCTAACCCAAACCATGAGGTTCATTTAATCTTAAAATGAAAACCAATGAAAATTTCGACGAATCAGAATCGTTGATTTTCATTTTTAAGATTAAACGAATCTCGTGCTTTGGGTTAGCGAATTGGGGACTGGGATTCACCCATTAGGGGTTAGGGTATAGTATCATGTCCCAAACTCTGATTAATTTTATATATATATAAAATTAATACGTATACTTATCCGATTGATCGATAATTCGATTTTCATCGAAATACTGTCAAAATGATCAATTTTAAATCGTGAAATTTTCTAGTGGCAGTAATACGATTTTAGCCGAAACGGGATGTTACACTAATATTTTGGAATATTGACCTATGTCTCTTTCAAGTTAGTATCGTGTTGCCAACTCAATATTACTAACAAAGATGCTAACTGGAAGTTAAGATTTGGCTAATATTTTGTAGTTTGAAAGGTTTGACTAATATTTTAAAATGCGGGAAAGATTTGACTAATAATTAGTATTTACCCTTTTGTATATATTGTTTAGTATAATGTGTTATAGTTTTCTTTTTCTTTATCGATTGACTTTGTATCAATATTGGTTTGATGAACATATATATGTATAGGCTATTCAAGTTTAGTATGATTTAATCCATTACTTTCTTGAATTGTTTATATACCCATTGGTTAGGATTTAGATGATGATTCACCGATTACGGTTGATTGCAGAAGGATGAAAAAGAAAGGAAATCATCAATACTTTCGTCCAAAATAGGATGAGTGAACATTTGCTTATATGACTTTCTTTTGAACATATTATTTTCAGATTCCTGATTCCTCTAAAACACAATCCCTCGAAGTGTCAGCTTTTGTGTGCATGAGTTTAGGATGGAAGATAGGAGACTATAGGGTTACCAAATTTTATATTGTATGGTATCATATGTTATAGTTTTCTTTTCCTCTATAGATTGTATTTCAATCAATATTTCCTTCATTAACATATATATGTATTGGCTATTCAAGTTTAGTCTCATTTAATCTATTGGTTTCTTCAATTGCTTATATACCCATTGGTTAGGATTTGGATGACGATTCTCCGATTACGGTTGATTGGAGAAAGATAAAAAGGGAAGGAAATCATCAATACTTTTGCCCAAAAAACAAGATAGGTTGAAGTTTCCTTATATGATTATTGTTTTGAACACATTTTTCATATACTTCTGAAATACAATTCCACGAAGTGTAAACTTTTATGTGCATCGGTTTGAGATGAAAGATAGGGGACTATAGAGTTACCCATTTTTTATATGTTGTTTGGTATAATGTGTTATAGTTTGCTTTTCCTTTATCAATTGAGTTTGAATCAATATTGGTTTGATTAGCATATATATTTATTGGATGTTCATTTTTAGTCACACTTAATCTATTGCTTTCTTGAATTACCTATTTACTCATTGGTTAGGATTTGGATGATGATCCTCCTATTACGGTTGATTGGAGAAGGACGAAAAGGAAAGTAAGTCATCAATATTTTTTTTTTCAAAATCATGATGGGTGGAAGTTTCCTTATATGACAATTTGTTTAGAACACATAATTTTTCTCATTCCTCTGAAATACAATTCCTCATTGTGTAAGCTTTTATGTAAATGAAATACGACAAAAGGCTATCCATGGTTTCCGATTAACAAAAGAAAATCCATCTCTGCAAGGACACTCCAATTCTTCTTATATAAATTGATGCTTCCATCCATCAACTTGGATGGTATCCTTTTACTTGAGCCACACCATTCATAAGCCTTGAATAGCTTGTTCACTGCTTTATTTATTTAATTATTTTATTCTAGTATATATTTTATGACAAAAGTTGGGAAGCATCACCACTCGCCATATCCCTTAGCAATAACTAAGGATCCATAGGCATACACTCACTCCCAAATCCATTGGTTAAACCACACAAGCCATCCATACATCACCTGACTTCCACCTTTCAAATAAGATGTATACAACTAAAGAGACATTCTCCATCTTAATGTCAGGTTGCATATTTCCAAAATGATATTTGCCACCCTTACATGTGGTATCATATCTCTTTGCTCGAGTTATACCAGCCAACACATTTTGTTGCTGACATTGAGCCTCGTGGTTGTGAGTTGCTTTATGAGGCACGCACACCATGCATTCCCAATTCTTTTGGATTAAAAGAGACAAAACGAGCACCTCTTTGCCTTAGTTTCCTCCAAATTGCTTCATGTATACTTTTCCCATAAGTTTGAGAGGATTGGTGCTTAGACTTTACAAGTTCAGTACCACCTACATGGCTCACTTTTTTTTTTGTTTCCAGTACCCAGTCTTTTTTACTCTACAGTTAGCACACAACCACTTTTGGTCCTTTATTTTACCAAGTTTTGGTGGTGCATATTGAGACTTCTTGTACATGGCACCATGTTCACCATTTTTGGTTGACATATTACAACCTTGTCCATCCTTTTCTGCACTCCTTAATTTATGCAAGTCATGAGTGGATTGAGCACATTGCGTATTGCTTGACATGCCCCCCAATCCAACTTTTCTGGTTGGTGACGTTGAACTTTTATTGTTATCCCAACCATGTGCAAGTTGAACTTTTTGAAAGTTGTGTGACATGCCCCCTAATCCATCTTTGTTGGTTGGTGACATGCCCCCTGTCCAAACTTTGGGACACTAACTTGCCTATTGTTACGAACAAGGGCTTGATCTTTGTTGGTTGAGTCGAGCGCGAGACTCCAGCGATGATTCCCTCTGCCTCTCCGATCAATTGATACTCTGCTTAACCCTAATTTCGATTTTGGCAAGAACAAGTGAAGAAAGTGGAATAAGCAGAAAAATGAATCGATGAAAGGATAGAATGACTTCCCTTTCATGCTCACCAAAACGACAACAAATTCGAAACTGAGACTTGAAGTGGGCCGGGCTTAGTTGGTTCACAATATGTCGATTTGAAGTTGGCCTGGATTACTTGTATGAAGCGCTGCGTTTCACAGACTCTGTTTCCTTCTTCTCACCTTGTGCAAATCGATCAAGACCTGTTCTACACAAGAACTTGAACTTGTACTAAATCAAGAACACAAATGCAGACTGGAAATAAAATGCAGCAGAATAAAAACACAAATGAACACAGGCACAATATTTTTACGTGGTATCCGGTGTTAGGTGATTAATGAACCTAACACCGACTAATCCACGATAGGAGACTTTCCTCTTGAGATCTCCTACTTAATCACTATGATTTGTTTTCTTCTCACATACTTTGGCCAACTCTGAATCAGCTCCCTGCTGATCGACCAAACGAGAAATCTCTAGTGATTCAAACTCCCCGTTCCATCACCCTTGTTTTCCCTGATAATCTCCCCGATATGCTTTCACGATTATACAAAAGACTTTTTCTCTTTCTAGCACTCTCTTTTGTTTTCAGTCGCTTGGGAAAAAGCTCTCTTCTACTGATCCCTCACTCAAACTATATACTCTTGCTGATCTAAGGACCGTTGAAGATGAATCTGGCTGGAGAAGGTAAGTATTTGATTCTTTCCATTTCTGTTTGATTCTGATTTGACTTTCCAAAACTGCCGTGCTCAAGATATGATGCAATATGCTACTTTCTTCTCTCAACATTCTCCCCCTAAGCATGTCATTTGCTCCAATATGCTGATCTCATGATTAACCTGCACATCTTAGCAAACGATTGGTGCAGCCTGTTCTAAAAAAACTATACATTGACAGGCTTTGTAAATCACAAGACGAAGGCAAAGTTCATTTTATTTGAAAAGCTGCAGGGAACACATCGATTGACTGGACTCAGACGCAACACATTGGTTAACACGACTTTGACATCATGACAAATCAAAGACAGATCTTCAAAGCTACTCTAACTGGATTGCTCCCCTTAAACTGGTGCTCTACTTAAAAATCATATTCGGGTGGCGACTCATAATCCGATATACCCTCTGCTCCTTCCTCCTGAGTGTTGGATAACTCAAACTCCTTTGCCATCTTGATCCGAGCATGATGCAATTCTAAGCTGGGTAGTTCTTTGCGCTTTATAGCAATGATTTGTCTGTTGAGTACTACAGATGCAACCTCCACAAGAGGATGAATCAACTGCTTAGGATTGTCAGCAGTATCATCAGCAGACTCTCCCCCTGAGCAAATGGCAGGGTTTCTCCTACCAACCTGGGCGTCAACACGAGAAAGAATGTTTTGAGCACGCAGATCTTCTCGAACATCACAGACCAGCCGTTGACCCCATCATGAGCATTCACCATGCATCAATAGGGTGCACAAGTTCATCGTAGGAAATACTACGAGGAAGCAGAATCCTTATGATGAAGAAGTGAAGTACTTTAAACTTATCTACAAGACGACCCGCAAATAGTTTGGAAGGGTAGTATCTCCCAATGTCATAGGTGAGGATTCAATGGCTGAGCCGTAGTCAAAGCTAATGGAAGCAAAGTCATCATCGGTGGCAGCTGAGGATCCAAAGCAAGGAAGGTCAAGAGTTTCAGCCAAGAGAGAGGCTGTAACTCTGATTTCATGATTATACACCACAGTGGTGAAAAGGAGGGACTGGAGCCAGGGCCACGCTTCAGACTGGCATAGAACATCCTGAACCCTTCAGGACACTGCTGAAACGTTGGTTCTCAAACAGAGAATTCCAGCCAAGCTTGTGAATAAGATCAGGAACATCCAGATCATATTTTCTGAAAGCAGACGGCTAAATAGGAAAGGATGGATAGAGAGGGCAATTATAGAAATGATTGCGATACCTAAGGTATCGAGACAGTTTGTGAAACCCTTGATTGTTGAAAGTTGCAGCAGGATGAAGTTGGGGATTGTTTGGGGCCATTTCTAAGTGGTAGGAAGGTAGTGTGGAAGTTTCTGAGTTGATGAAGCAAAGAGAATGAGTCGTGAGTAGATATATAGGAGGAATGAGTGAAGTGAAAAGGAAGAAACCCTAGGTTAAGGAAAGGAGAGATTTTAGTCTGACAGTTATGGTAAGATGAGATGAGATAGAATATTATGGAAGATTTATGGAAGTTCAGAGATTTCTTCCATCGAGAAGAGACCAAGTTCTCTCCTAATGGAAAGAAATTTGTCATCACTCAAGGGGTTAGTAAAGATATCAGCCCACTGAAAATCAGTGCCAATAAATTGAAGATGAATTTTACCTTCCTGGACGAGATCTCTAATGAAATGGTATCTAACCTCAATATGTTTAGTCCTAGAGTGATGAATAGGATTTTTTGTCATGTTGATAGAACTAGTGTTATCACACATAACAGGCAAGGATTTAAACTCAATACCATAGTCCTTGAGCTGGTACTTCATCCAAAGAAGTTGTGTACAGCACAGACCAGCTGCAACGTATTCTGCTTCTGCAGTGGAAAGAGCTACAGAGCTCTGTTTTTTAATGGACCAGGATATAAGGGAGGAACCAAGGAAATGACAAGCACCAGAGGTGCTTTTTCTATCTACAGAGCATCCTGCGTAGTCTGAGTCACTGTAGCTGACTAATTCTAAGCTAGAGTTACTAGAATATCAGAGACCTAGACTGGAAGATCCTGCCAGATATCTAAAGATGCGCTTGACAGCAGAAAGATGGCTCTCCTTAGGATTGCTTTGAAAGCGAGCACATACACATACACTATACATTATGTCTGGTCTGCTAGCTGTTAAGTATAGCAAAGAACCAATCATACCTCTGTATAGTCTCGATTGTCTATGCTTTTTCCTGATTCATCATTTGAAAGTTTACTTGAGGACCCCATAGGAGTGGAAATGGATTTTAAGTTGTTAAGATTAAACCTTCTAAGCATGTTATTGAGGTACTTAGTTTGACTAATGAAGATTCCATCTTTAGTTTGCTTAATCTGTAGCCCTAAAAAGAAGTTGAGTTCTCCCATAAGACTCATTTCGAATCCACCTTTCATTGTATCAGCAAATTCCCTACACATTTGTTCGCAAGATGAACCAAATATGATATCATCAACATACACTTGTACAAGTAACATATCTTGACCTTTATTCTTGATAAACAAAGTTTTATCCACGTGCCCTCTATGAAACCCATCATCTATTAAAAATGGACTCAACTTGTCATACCAAGCTCGAGGAGCTTGTTTAAGACCATACAAAGCCTTATTTAGTTTGTAAACATAGTCAGGGTGTTCATGATTTTCAAAACCAGGAGGTTGTTCCACATAAACTTCTTTTAAATCACCATTCAAAAAAGCACTTTTTACATCCATTTGGTATAATTTAAATCCTTTTGAGGCAGCAAAGGCACACAACAGTCTTATTGCTTCTAACCTAGCCACTGGTGCAAAGGTTTCATCAAAGTCTATACCTTCTTCTTGGTTATATCCCAGAGCTACCAATCTTGCCTTATTTCTTATTATAATTCCAATTTCATCAGACTTATTTCGATAAACCCATTTTGTTCCAATTAGAGTTCTGTTCTTAGGCCTTGGAACTAAATCCCAGACTTTTGTTCGTTCAAACTGATGCATCTCTTCATGCATAGCAGCATTCCAGTATTCATCCTCTAAAGCTTCTTCTAAATTCCTAGGTTCTATCAAGGATACAAAAGCAGTGTGTTCAGGATAAGTTTTAGACTGAGTAACCATACCTTGATTTAAGTTGCCAATAATAAGAGAGGGTGGGTGCCTTTTCTGAATGTGAGGAGGAGCTTCTGGTAGATGCACATCTTCAGGAGCTTCGTCCTGTGCTAATTCCATATTAGCAGGAACAGAGATGACTCCCTTGGCTTGACTCAAGCTAAGTCCAAAGTCATCATCATCTTCCAATGCTTCTGCACACTTACTTGCAGTCTCATCAAACAACACATTAATGGACTCCTCAACTTTGAGGGTCCTTTTATTAAAAACACAATAGGCCTTGCTATTTGTGGAATATCCTAAGAATATTGTTTCATCAGACTTTGAGTCAAATTTCCCTAGTTGATCCTTAGTATTCAAGACAAAGCATTTGCATCCAAATGGGTGAAAGTAGCTCAGATTAGGCTTTCTATCTTTCCACAATTCATATGGTGTTTTGTTTAATTTTGCTGTGATCAGAGCTCAGTTAGTTATGTAACAGGCTGTATTAATTGCTTCCCCCCAGAATTTTTTAGACACACCATAGTCATTAAGCATAGTTCTTCCAATCTCAATTAATGTTCTGTTTTTCCTTTCAACAACACCGTTTTGCTGAGGTGTCCTAGGTGCAGAAAAGTTATGAGAAATTCCTTTCTCATTGCAGAACAGTTCAAAACTTTCAGATATGAACTCTCCACCATGATCACTTTTGATGCTGACTATTTTTGACTATTTTTCATTTTCTACTCTAGCAACAAAGTGTTTAAATTCTGCCAATGCTTCATCTTTACTAGCAAGAAAGAGCACCCATGTGTATCTAGAAAAGTCATCAACTATGACAAATGCATAATATTTTCCTCCTAGGCTCTTTAAATTGCTAGGTCCAAATAGATCGAGATGAAGTAGTTCTAAAGGTCGATTTGTTGAAATAACAGTTTTAGTTTTGAAGGATGCTCGTGAATGTTTTTCCTTTGGCACAGGCATCACATAAAAATTCTTTCTTATTGTGGATTTTAGGAATTCCTTTCACTAGATCTAGACTTACTAATCTTGACAGAGTATTGACACTGACATGCCCTAGCCTACGATGCCATTCAATTTGATCATTCTTATCGACAGTCACTAGACAAGTTTCATTGAATGATTCCCTATCATTTAAATCAATAGTGAAGAGTTTTCCTTTTCTTTTTCCAGTAAAAAGAACCTTTCCACTCGATATTTCTTCAACATAGCATCTATCTGGTTCAAAGATTACTCTATTCATATTTCCACACATCTGACTTATTGAGATTAGATTGTGTTTAAGATCCTTAACTAGCATGACATTACTAATAGATGGTACTGTTCCTACTTGACCTTTTCCTAGAATTTTAGTGCTAAAATTATCACCAAAAAGGACTTTACCTTTCTTTCCTAGAGTCAGTTTAGAGAACAGCTTTTTATCCCCAGTCATGTGATGTGAGCATCCACTATCAAGAATCCAAACGTTGTCTGCCATGCTCACTTGGAGACAGGTCTGTATCTCATTCTCCTCAATGTCACTCCCTTCTATTGCCATCTAAGCTTCTTGCTTGGTGTCATCTTCGTCTTCATCATCCTCACTGCAACTCCAAGTAGCTGCGTAAGCTTTTTCTTTCTTCATCTGAGGACATTCTGCCTTGACATGTCCTGTCTTGCGACACTTAAAGCACCCAGCTTGATTGGGAACTCTTTCTGGGACCATTCCTTCTCTTCTGTTCCTTGATCCAAATCTATTGGATCGACTGAATTCCTTTTCATTTTCTCCATCTTTTGATCTGCTTATCATGCCTCCTCGTTTCTTCTCTCTTCTTATTCGAAGTAGTTTAGCTACATGTTTGCTGAGCATGGCCAGCTCGTCATCTTCCATCTCTTCCAAGCACTCCAAATCATCTTCTTGAGTAATTGCTTTGAAGGCAATTCCTTTCTTCTCCCTTCAAGGCTCGTCGACATCTTCCCTCTTCAACTTTTCTTCATGTGTAGCTAAGGACCCAATAAGCTCATCTAGGCTAAGCTTGTTGAGATCCTTAGACTCCTCGATTGCTGTTACCTTTGGAGTCCATCGCTTCGGAAGAGCCCATAGAATCTTTCTGACCAGATCAGCACTGGCATATTCAACTTCCAGGTTCCTCAAGCTGTTCACGATTGTTGTAAACCGTTCGTTCATTTCTTTTATCGACTCTTCTGGCTTCATAATGAAGGATTCAAACTCCTGCTTGAGGCTGTTAATTTTGGACAATTTAACATGAGAAGTTCCTTCATGAGCGATCTGCAACTTGTCCCAGATTTCTTTGGCATTCTTGCACCCCGATACTCTGTGATACTCCTCAGGACCCAGGGCGCAATACATCAAATTGGTGGCTTTCGAATTCATCTGGAAGTTTTTCTTGTCAGCTTCGGTCCACTTCCCTCGAGCCTCCTTCACCTCGAGAGGGTCATCCATTACAATGTTCCAAAGGTCAGGATCTGTTGACCCTATGAACAATTCCATCCGATTGTGCCAGTAGCCATAGTGAACCCCTTCGAATCTGGGTGGTCGTGTTTGAGAAAATCCATCCGCCATGAAAATTCCGCTCGCTGATCCCGAACTCATCGTATCCGCAGGCGATTAAGCCCTTGCTGCTGGAGCCGGGCTCTGATACCACGTGTTGGTTGAGTCGAGTGCGAGACTCTGGCGATGATTCCCTCTGCCTCTCCGATCAATTGATACTCTGCTTAACCCTAATTTCGATTTTGGCAAGAACAAGTGAAGAAAGTGGAATAAGCAGAAAAATGAATCGATGAAAGGATATAATGACTTCCCTTTCGTGCTCACCAAAACGACAACAAATTCAAAACTGAGACTTGAAGTGGGCCGGGCTTAGTTGGTTCACAATCTGTCGATTTGAAGTTGGCCTGGATTACTTGTATGAAGCGCTGCGTTTCACAGACTCTGTTTCCTTCTTCTCACCTTGTGCAAATCGATCAAGACCTGTTCTACCCAAGAACTTGAACTTGTACTAAATCAAGAACACAAATGCAGACTGGAAATAAAATGCAGCAGAATAAAAACACAAATGAACACAGGCACAATATTTTTACGTGGTATCCGGTGTTAGGTGATTAATGAATCTAACACCGACTAATCCACGGTAGGAGACTCTCCTCTTGAGATCTCCTACTTAATCACTATGATTTGTTTTCTTCTTACAGACTTTGGCCAGCTCTGAATCAGCTCCCTGCTGATCGACCAAACGAGAAATCTCTAGTGATTCAAACTCCCCGTTCAATCACCCTTGTTTTCCCTGCTAATCTCCCCGATATGCTTTCACGATTATACAAAAGACTTTCGCTCTTTCTAACACTCTCTTTTGTTTTCAATCGCTTGGGAAAAAACTCTCTTCTACTGATCCCTCACTCAAACTATATACTCTTGCTTATCTGAGGACCGTTAAAGATGAATCTGGCTGGAGAAGGTAAGTATTTGATTCTTTCCATTTCTGCTTGATTCTGATTTGACTTTCCAAAACTGCCGTGCTGAAGATATGATGCAATCTGCTACTTTCTTCTCTCAACAATCTTGTGGTAATGTCACTAGTTTAGAACCTGGAGGTCTCAGGTTCGAATTCTTTAAGTAGTACCTTAATCACAATAAAAGAAAAACCTATGTCACCCTTATCTAAAAAAAACTTGCCTTATTGTTTGAGACTTTGACAAATAATAAACCAACTTTTTTGGCTTTAAATTTATGCATGTGGTCACCATCCCAACACTGGGAAGTGTTTTTGGTAACCATCGTTGCAACATCTCCTGACTTGATGGAATTTGAAAAATATTCTGATACCTAGAATATTGCTTTTGTCTTAGCTTGCCAAGAAATGGGATGGCATGACTCCCTGACATCTTAACTTGACCAATACTGTCAAGTTCCCCCTTCTCCTTTTCAATGTACTCACAAATGGGTTTCTTAACATGTTTTTCACTTTTGATTTTCTTAGACTCATGTTTACATATACTTCTTTGCAATGGCTTTCGAAAGCAATCTCCCTTTTTTGCACCTTTACAAGCAATGCTGTCCATTAGAAAGGACACAATTGCATTGCTTGCTTCTGCCAACAACGATGATGCCAAAATAGAGGATGAGTCTTTATTGGCATAATCTAATCCACTACCAATTTGATCATTAGAAACTTAATCTTTTTACTAGTCAAGCATAACAAGTTGGATTGATCACCACCTTTACCATGATGTTGTGGATTGTCCATCGAAATGACCAGATACCCGACTTTCTCATTAACCAACTGTGGCTAACAACCTAAACCACGAACTTTGGTCAATGCTTACTGTTTCACTTTTTTCACTCACCAAATCTTTGTCGCTCAACAACAAGATTTTTTCTAATACAATAAATGCATCATGCATAATTTTACACTTTGACATTTCAAAATCATAAGCATATCTATCAAGCATCTTATCACATGCTTTATCAAAGCTTGTTCGAGATGATCAAAATGCTTATGTAAAGAATCCAAGTAAAGATGTACATGTTGGTCGATTCTATAAGAGTCCAACCACCATTTGATGAATCTCCTCCATTTGGCAGAGTGAGGGCACTGCTTCACCTGGATCTGCATTTGGCACCAAAAGTGACACCGCTACGCCAATAGTGTTGGTTGAAGTCCCTCCAATTTGGTCAATTTCAACATTGACCAACTTCTCCTCCTCCACAATACCTTGTGGAAGATCATCTTTTTGCTGCCTCCGTCGCGAAGCCATACCAAACACACGTGTCCCATTAGGCGTGCCAATTTGTTGACGGTGGAAAAAACGGGTGGATGGGTTGCGCCTTACTTTTATGAAAGTGACGATTGTTACTATGGTCCAATCTCTTCAAAGACTGTTCGAACGAGGGTGTTTGGTGTATGTGGAATCTAATTTACCTTACACTACTCCTATGGAGTATGGAGATTCCTTGAGAGCTCCGTGACTACGACTAAGACTACTACTATGGAGGATCCTTCATGGAGGAAAGCTCCTCAAACTACAGAGAAAAATGAAAAAGGACAGTTGAGACAAGTTATTTTTTTGTTGGAATGTGATTGTCTGCCTCTCTCCAGAAGGTTGCTTCAACTTTTGTTGCATAGAGTCATCCAATTGCTTTCTCTCTCCTCCTTCCAAAAAGTAGCTCCGCTTAGCTTCTACATAAGTTAGTTGTCGTCATAGGAAGTCTACAGACACCTCACAATGTCATCATGTTTCAACATGGATGGAACCATCCAACTAGTATGGTATCCATGATACGAGATGGTACCATCCAATAAGTATTTTGGATGGTATCCATGATATGGGATGATACCATCCAATTAGTACTTTGGATGGTGTCCGTGATATGGGTTGTTACCATCCACCGTAGGGTTGGATGGTTTCCATGATATAGGATAGTATCATCCAATTAGTACATACGATCTGATACCATCCACCATAGGGTTGGATGATATCTATGACGTGGGATGGTCACCATCCACTAAGAGATTGGAAGGTGTCCACTATATGGATGGTACCATCCACTTTAGATTAGGATGATATCCATGATATTTGGTATGATACCATCCACAATAAGGTTGGGATGCTATTCATAATTTGGGATGGTCACCGTTCGCTAAAAGGTTGGGATGATATCCATAATTTGGAATGGTCACCGTCCACTAAGAGGTTGGATGGTGTCCACTATATGGGATGGTACCATCCACCTAAAGTTGGATGTTATCCATAATGTGGGATGCAACCATCCACTTTCAAGGTGGATGGTTACCCTGAGACTAGATAATGGTGACCAAGTACTGGATGGTCACTCAAGTAGTACTTAAGGGGGGGAAATATTTTGGTGTAAGATTCAAAATTAGTAGCAAGATCCTTGAAGGTATTGTAATCTTTTGTTCCTCGAAGCTGGAACTTGAAATATTATTCTGAAGTATTTACCGTTCTACATGCTTGGTAAACTATGTTAAAATCCTGTGTATAACATGTGAAAGGTGTCCATGATTTTTTACTTTGTTTTTGGCTATAAAATATTATTATGGGGTTTCCATTATTTACTTGGGCTGTTGTAATTAAACAGCTTGAGTCCTGTCATAAGTGCCTTGCAGGATCGCTAAAGAGAGAATGAAGTTAGGGTAAGTGATCACTGTGATAAATATCCATGCATGACCCTTGGATATATTGTTATAGTTCTGCTGTGATATGTATTGACTCGCTGGTTAACAGAAGGGTTGTTTAACTGCCATTGGATGTGTATTGTGTATGCTTGTAATTTTGCAACTTCTGCAGGAATAGTTTTTCATCCTGGAATCTCTTAAAAAGACAACATTTTAGAATATAAATATCGCACAGGTTTGTTTTTAATATTAGGTGGTTCTAAAGGGATTCAAACATATTTTCAAGCTAAAAATTATGATAATATCACTAAACCAAATCCTTGTTCAAAAATCATAAAGCTGAAAATGTATAAACTGTGGTGGTAATGCTTACCCCATGCCATGATGTGGCTAAATTCACTGCTTTGACGACCGCAAATCTAATCCAAAGAATCCAAAACGAGAATACTTTACGTGTATTCTTCATAAAAAGGAATAGCAAATATGCAGAATTAAAATAACCAGAAAGGGAATGTAAACCAATCGGTATCCGGAGAGAATGTACACAACTAACTGTGCCATCAGTTTCAAACCACCACCATTGTCGAACCATGGAGCTGACAAAACCGAACCGACCCAATTCAAGGCTTCAATAGACAATGAATCACATTGAAACGGTTCAATATATCAATCTACTGAAGCTTCTTAATCCCAGGAAATGACGGAAGAATTGCTATAAGTGGATCGCCATATCCAACAGCGTCTGTTTTACCACCAAAAAACGCCACGTTAATTATTCATTTCATTACCAGAAAGCATATATATATTAAACCAGTCATGGAGAGACAATGATGAATCTTCTGAAACAAGTTACCTCCTTCCTTCCGCAGTATTCTGATTACCTCTCCTGAGACATCAGACTGAAAGGCGCAAACACTAAGGTTAAGCGAAATTCCCATGAATCTTACAAAAAGAAGCATAAATCAGTGGAGATACCTCGATTGGAACTTCACCCCCAAGCTGCTGAACATAGCAAAGCACTTGTCCCTCCTTCACAATTTGCTTCTGTAGGAAAGAAGAAAAACCATGTTAGGAGAATTACTATAACAGTCAAAGCTTGCTGGTACAATAAGACATAGATAAATGGTTTGAAACCGGCCTTAAGAGCGGGATACCTCTTTACATGCAGGAGGAGTGCGTTTTCCCTTTATTGTTCGAGATCTTTGGAAAATACCCACCTATAGAAAGAGATGTAATTTTAGTAAAATCAGATTAAACAAGCAGGACTTAATTGGCTTAAAGTGTGTATTCCCTTTATATTCTTCTGCTTTTTTCTCACCCTTGGGGATGGTAAAATCACTATGCCTTCGTCGGCAGCTCTATCCAGAAATGGCTTAATTCCTTCTGGAGATGGCAGGGCCTCTTTGGAGACAACTAATGCTGTGCTGGGAACAGATCCATTCGAACTACCTGCCTCAATAGTTGCACTGCCATTGACAGCAGCAGGTAAAGCCACAGTAGTTTGAGGAACAAGAGGTTCAGCCTTCTCAGTCAAGTCTCTGGTCACATGGAGCTGTAGTGCACCAAGCTAGCAATAGCGAATACAATGAACAACAAGAAGAAGCATCACCACTAAGTTGCTTGTTTTCAGAGACATAGATGTACACATTTCATTGGTAAAAAGACTGATAGAAAATAGCTCAAAGTTGCATTCTTACTTTTAACTCGACCTCTGCAATAGAATTAGTGTCGCAAATTTCAGAGACCAGAGATTTAATCTGCAAAAAGTTCGAAAAGGCTTTCTATGTCATCTTTATTGATAATGGATTATGCACATTCATGATGAAAGCAGAAAGGAAAGAGTTCTGAAGAAAGACGCTGGTGCTCCCGACTGTGGGATACAAACAAAGCAGAAAGGAAAGAGTTCTGAAGAAAGACGCTGGTGCTCCCGACTGTGGGGTACAAACTGATTGAAAAATATAATATAAACCAACTTAAATGTATGGGTTCAATTTGAAAACTGATGAAGTTGTCAGAAAGATAAAAAGAAGAGAGTATCCGGTATGCACCTTGTCAGTAAAGATGTGTGCCGATTAATTATGCAATACTAACATCAGTTTTATTTCCCTTCTCCAATCTGAGACCTACATTGATGCATAAACCCTAAAAGAAACTGTGTCCTAGTGTGGAACAGGAAAACAAGATTCTACAATAATGACTGTTTGTCTTCTACCAGCTACTCAATAATTTAGAAGCTCTCCTTCCATTCCATCTACTATCTGTAACCACAAATCATATATTCCGTAAAACAGTCAACTGAGGTTTTCAATCAAGAAACCAAAGCTTGACAAATAAGGAAGCTTTTATTCATAAAAAGAAAGAAAGAAACTAGGGCTATCTTCAATCCAGTTCTCCTCTTGCAATAGTGGTCTGTTACATGGGCCCTATATATGGATCCTACTAATCTACTAGTAAATATGTCAGGCTAGTCATTCATGTATTTCTTTCGTTGAATTTTGTTGTGGAATTTGGGTAGCTGTTGCTTATGCTTTAATCTTTAGAAGTTAATTGCTCAAGTTCTTAGAAGATGGCAAATCAGGGCCAAATTTTGTAATAATTTCTCCAGCAGTTCTGTTCATAGCGATCTTGGGTTTGCTCTACCTCGAATCCTCAGAACCTTTTCTGTCCAGCGCACGCTCAAGATGTTCAACCATCTACGACTCATCGTTAAAAGAATTTCAGAGACTATAACTCCAAGTAACAGCTGAATTCCCTAAATTTGTCTTGCATTACAGAATCAGTAAAAGCAAGGCATAACATCCTTGTTACTGATATATACCACAATCAAAATGACCATAGAATATAGCCCCGGAAAACACATCCCTGCGTCCAGTTTAGATATTCATTTCGATCTATTTTAAGAGAGAGATCAGCTAGATAAAATGAACTCCCCAATTTAAATCTTTGTTCTCCCAATGCAGTTAACCAAACATGTATTAGAATCAAATCTTAAATGCATTACAGAACAAGTAATCTATACAACGCCTGTCATATTTTTATAATTTGACCACATAAGTGCTTTGGGAGTTTACTAGTGGCATCGACTACTCAATTGAATATATAGCATCAACACCCTAAATTAAGACAGCCTACTCAAATGAGCAAGATAATTACCTCAGATAAATTGGGAATTTGGTAGCTTCTTTTAATTGTTGGCTTCAATTCTTCAGAGCTATCTACTGCATTTGAACCAGCAACAATAACAGCATCACATTAGACATGTACTAATGTAGGAGTAACCAATTTTGATCACTTCGATAACATAGGGGAGAGACAGACACATGATGGATAATACCCTTTAGAAATAAAATTGCCGGAATGGAGATAATTCAAACTGGTAAGATAAAAGGAACATACACTCTGTTCCAAGCGACAACTTGCTGCTTATTCTAAATGCCTTCTTTGGTTTAGATGACACTGGTAGAGGGGCATACTGTAAACGTCTCATTCTGACCCATTTATTCACGCAAGTTTTCTGGCTTAAGTTGCCATCCCTTTGTCCAACCACGTCAAACTTGAAGCCTTTGAAGTTACAAACTCCTAAGCTACCTGTATGAACAACAAGCCATCAGCTCTCACAGGATAACTTCAAATAGGATACCACTTCCCGAGCACCTTCATTATCCGACAACAGATTAATGATGGATAACATAGGAATTTAACCCAGACCACAATTTTGCAGCATGAAAAATATCATTATCTACACCAAGACTGTTCAGAAAAAGCCATGCTCCATGCATTTGGCAGAAATTGGAGGGAAAGAGGGGTTTCCTTTCGGCTGAACACATCACGACACACATTTTACTTTCTTCACATAACATGGTGAAACAAGAAAATACCATTTTCACTATTCCCATCTAATACAAGCCTGAAGCTGCAAGGAAACACAAGTAATTCTCCATAAGCGAAGTGCATAGAATTGTTACTGAAAGGCACAAGCTTTAAACGTTGGATGTTGGCAATCGGTGATCTCATCAGCAACGAAGCTACATTAGCCGAGAATCTATAGCCTAGACCCGAAACCAAAACGCACACATTTTTCTCTATTACAGGAACAAGGCAATGTAAAACCCCAATCCGATCAAATTCAGGTACCAGAGCGAAAAAAAAACATTCCCCTTACCCATCGTTCTAAGCTGCCGCAGAGTTTATTCCGCCTCGTGAATCACGCCAATTAAGAAGCTAGAAATTCCAACCTTTGAAGCAGCTTTGCGGCAAGTCAAACCAGAGTCAGGCTCGAAAGTTCCGACGTCCGTCACTCTCGTCGCCGGACCGGAGGGCGTAGCTATCTCTGCCTCCGAACGACGTGTTGGCCACCAACTGCAGCCGTTAGCTTCGATAACTAGGCTTGCAATGAACTGGCAAACTGAATTGAGAACTGGCCACAATTCATAACCTGAGCTCTGAAATAGGTTTCTTTCTGAGGACTTCAGAAAATTTTAGGCATATTTCTAATTACTCCCTAAAGTTCTTAATTTGTTTCACATGATCCCACTTAAAAACGTTACTTTTTCTAGCACTCCCCCCCCCCCCCCCCCCCCCACCATTACATCTATCTACACTACTTATAATTAGGGGTGGGCATGGGGTGGTTAATCCGCGGATTGATATCGATCCACCCCCAAATAACCCGACTCGCAAGTTGTGGGTGATTGATGTGGGTGAATTGCGGATTGATAAATCTCCCACCCGCACTTATGTGGATGGATTGCGGGTCATTCGGTTTTCACATGAAAAAATGTTGTTTCTTATAGTATCGAATATTCATCATATTTCCAAACCGCACTACGGTTTGACCATATACTTCTTAATGTGGAGAGTAAATAATTCTTTTGACTACTATTATTGGTTATTGTGCTGTGTAATATCCATTTATTGGATGTTGGATTGCAAATTATTGTTAATAACCATTACATTCTTAAAATCTCAACACAAATATCATTGGTTTGAATATTGCGCATTGAATTGAAGTGTTCAATGAAGTGTTCAATGACGAGATAAGAACACTAGTACCATACATTTCAAGAAATATAAACATGACAAACACCAATACCAATTATCTCGACAGTCTATGCTAAAATTCAAAATTGGTTAATCATTCAATTTGAATGATAGTTTAGTCAAATCAAACAAATAATTCACGATTGTGTAGGGATGGCAAAAATATCCGTAATCGTGGATATCCGTCCGAATCCGACCTAATCGGATAGGGTAGAACCCGAACCCGAAGGACATTTAGTGGGTATGGGTAAAATCCGAACCTGAATATTGCGGGTAATGGGTGGGCATGAGTTTCTCACTATCCAACCCGAACCCGCCCGATTATACACATGCATATGTATTCTGTCTAGAAATAATCATTTTTTTCTCTAACATATTTTATATTTAGTATATAAATATAATATTTTCATGAAATTGTGTTGTTTTAATTAATTTTGTTCATTCTAGTGAATTATTGTCATACTTTTCTTCTTACGTAATGTGAGAATACGTGTGAATGTTAACATATTGGTTATTGTTATGAAGAAAAATGATTACCCATGGATAACCGCGGATACCCGAAACCCGAACGGGTATGAGCATGGTTTTAATTTTCTACCCATTTCACATGTGAGTATGTGTATAAGTAAAACCCGAACTACTTTGGATAGGGTAACGGATATGCACTATCCGTCCCCGACCCGACCCATTGCCATCCCTACGATTGTGTATGAACAAAAATAAAAACATATTATTGTCTTATAAAAAATGTATTTATTTTAACAATCTAAAAAAAACAATCAAGACTTCCATATGACCCCTTATTTCAATAATGTAATTAATGAAATAATTTTTATCAGCATGATGCAATGTCAAACTAAGGTCCAAGTATTAATCACCAGTATATAGTATTCATCAGAGTTAACTATTTCAATATCCACAACTAACTATTAATGCTTACTTGTTTTCTCTTAGAGAGTTTAATGTAGCACTCTCATGCCTAGCTATGCTCTAAGCATTTGTTTTCTTTTTCACAATATCATTTGCATTTGCCGTTATTTATTAAATCAACTTTGTTTCTAGCTTTCAATTCCTAATTATTCACTTCTTCATACCAACTTATGGGAATGCTAAATATATATTTTTCATGTCTAATCTATTAAACATAAATGTTGCTTATCACTTAAATTCAATGCTATCCATGTTAGGTTTGAAATCACCAACATATTCTCCCAATTTCTCCAAAAAGCATAATATCTTGCGATTGATATCATAGTTTCGTTAGGTAAAGTTCAACAAACTCAATCAATATTCGAACTCTTCGAAATAGCTATCTACATGCGAATATGAAGTACTGAGTAGCTAAAACTCAATCTTTTGCGCCATCGATTCCAAATTCAATACATGATTATCTTATTACAATTTAGTCATACTAATTGTGCAGTAGGGGACATCTTATCAAAATCTTAAAGAAAGACTCTTTGATTGATCACTTTCATGATGTAATCAATTATACCAAAATAGAAGTGATCAAATTTATAAGATGCACTCAAAGTTTGCTATAATTATTGAGGTTCAGCAGCACGTTAGGCGTACGACGGTCATTGGACATTTGTCTATCTCCTAGCTCGCCTAGACATGCTTAGACATTATAATAAAAATAGCAATTTTAATAATAATGAATAAAATAACGGTTCTGAAGCACTTTCATACTTTAGTTCAAATGATTTAACAACAAATGAAATAACTCTCACGTTTATAAATTATTTTCTTTTACCAAATGATATAATTAATTCATTCTTGAGCTGAAATAGGTAATTATAAGCACTTCAAATTTAAGTTAAAACTCTATATGATGCAATTGTTTGACGAAATGGGTTTTATAATAGAGTGGTTCTATCGAGAGAGGTCTCTAAGAAACATGGCTTACTTTGTTATTCCTTAGGTGGAGATAATATCTATCTTCGTCGTTACTTTTACATTAGATTCAATTTAGTATACTTTTTCATTTAGATAGATTTTTTGATGATGTTCTGGGATGTAATATATCATTATATATGATGGTGTAGGATATTAATTCCCCTCATTTTAGGTTCAAATTGATGGATTTTCCCCTTTACCGTTCCCTTTTATTGGTTAATAATTTTTATGATTTTTTCACTTTGAAATATCGTGAGCGGAATCTATACACAACAATTTGTGTTTTTCCGCTTCCTCTTCTCTTGGTTAGATATTGTGTCCATATTAATTCCTGTATTGATTATCGAATTACTACTTTTTTGTTTTTTTTTTCTTATGCAAGATATGATTTTATGTTTGATAATATACATTTATTTTTCAAGCATGTGGATGCTTGAGACTTTTCATTTGCCTCATAACTTACATTTTACAATGGCTCCAAACTTGGATGGGTTTCTATTCAGCACATAAACTTTTAATGATGTAAAATTTATGAAACTAAGATGCATATTAATAAACAATGTAAGGTCTCATCTTCCCTCTTAAGCACTACATATCATTGTTTACTTACCATTAAATCAAAGTCTTTCTAACTTGAGTAATAGCTACAATAACTTTTATTAACTTTCACTACTCATATATCACAAGTGTTCAAATCATTATCAAGTGTTCATACAATGACTTTTAATGTTGTGGATTTCCCCCAAAATGTTAGGTATGCTTCTTTTAGTTTTTGCCTTCTTTTCGCTTTGATTTAGCTTTTTATGTGTTGCTCTATTAGTTGAACTTGCCAACTGGACATCTGCATGCTTTGTTTCATTATATCATTGAATACACTAGAGTCAATGGAACCATGACTGTATCAGTTAGTTTGTTTCTTTTTAAGGACACTCTAAACATATACTTTGTTTCATTATATCATTGAATACACGAAAGTTAATGGAAAAGGCAAAAAAATTTATCGTATACTGAAGATTGATTATGTATGTGTGATGTAAAACAACTCTTATCATTGTTCTTCTCATACATTTTTATATAGATATGAATTTGTTTGAAAATATGTATTTATGTTAGTGTAGTTGGACGTTGTTTGTCATTTTTTAAACTTCATTAGTCAAATACATTAAATACTTTCTTATATTATTCATGGAGAACTTACCAAATTAAATAGTTACTTCAATCTCCAACAACATGAACCATAAAAAAACATATACCTCAATGTTTACTACACATACACATAAAACCAAACTCTCCCGGCCAAGAGGCCGGGCCCTAATCTAGTTACTCATAACGAGTAAAAACTAAAAAGGGGAACTAACAAGTTCGTAATCGCGAGCCAAAATGGGGGTTAATTGCAATAGATACCATTTAAGTGTCAGTTTGGTTGCAAGTTAGCCACTTAAATTTGTTTGGTTGCAACTAAAGCACTTAAGCCCTATTTTTGTTGCATTGTTATCTTTTCCATCCAAAAATTAACGTCTAGTATGAAAACGTAATTTTCCAGCCACACAAATATTACCAGCTCAGTCTAAATTACTGATTCACATAGTACAAAACAAACTTTCCTTAGATAAGAAACAAAGAAGATTAAACCAGAAACCAAAGCAAAATGAAGAATTGACCTAGCTCTCTTCCACTCTTCTCCTATTTCGTAAAATTGAAATTGAAAAAGAAAAACTAAAGCTCATCCTCTTTCGAATGAAGATCAAGCCCAAGGACAACCAAACTTTCATGACCAGAATAATTGTGGCCACTGCAAAGTTACCCTGTTTCTATACAGAAGAAACAGAGTATCAACATATACTCAATCACGACGTTGTGTAAAGGAATTTTCTATTCCAGTCGAAACCTTCACTGAGAGGAACCAGCAAAATGACTGTCTTGTTGTTGCTATTTTCATCGGTCGACAGACTGCAGCTCAGAATCTCGAATGCGCTGTAGATAATTCTAAGCAACGGAAACATTGCAGGAAAACGGTAGATATCAACATGGATGGGGCTCACTCGATAGAGTAGCTATCGACGAACTATTCTGGTCAGGAGTAGGGTTATCGACAATAGTGGGCGGAGAGATGAATTGGCGATTGGCGAGGTGAGATGGTTGGTTTGAGTAGGTGATATGATCAATGAGGTAGTGGGCAACAAAGATTCGACGAATGAGTTATATTTATCCGCAGTAGATGTTGGAACTTACAGAGGTAGCAAATTGAGGCTATAGTCTTTCTATCTAGGCTTGTCCGATGTACCAGATTGGTTGTGGTGGTGTTCAGGTGAGGTGGCGGTGGAGAGGAGCTTAGCGGATGAAGTGCAGGTGAGGACGAGGAAGATCTCATAGGTGGTGGAGCGCATGTCGGAATTTCTAAGTTGGGAGATGAGCTGACTTAGTGGGCACTCGAGGTTGGCGGTGAATGGCCTGATGGACATTGTTAATGTAGGACTAGATTTGGAGCTTGGGGGAGAAGGAGTGGACTGCTCAGTGATTGGCCTAAGGAGACAAAAAGAAATGGAGATTGAAAGGGAATGAGAGGAAGACGATATAAAATGCAGGGTTAATTGATGTTATTTAAGTTTCAGTTGATAACCAAACAAATTTAGACCGAGCTGGCATTGTTTGTGTGGCTGGAAAATTATATTTTCATACTTGATGTTAACTTTTTGGATGGAAAAGATAACAGTGCAACAAAAATAGAGCTTAAGTGCTTTAGTTGCTACCAAACAAATTTAAGTGGCTAACTTGCAACCAAGCTGAAACTTAAATGACATCCAGTGCAATTAACCCGCTAACTGGTGCTTAATACGTGACATCTTAACTAACTAATTAACTATCAAAATCAAACCCTGTAATAATGTGAGATGATAATACTAGATCGTGACGAGCTACAAAGTTGGTTATCTTGTTAAGACGACGACCACTAACTAAAAGGCCTTAACAAGTAAGGGATTATCATTACCTTGCATATGAGTTTATGGTATAATTGAGTTTACCTAGAGTTTTTATGCTTCATCTATACTTAATTTTACTTTGGCTTTTCTCTCCAACTCTCTTCAATTAACATACCACTTAGGACTTCAAGAATTAGACTGGATTTGAGCGCCTTTGGCTAGTTAGGAGTAGTTGAATGATTTAGGAGTCTAATATGGTGGATGAGGTGATTGTACCCTTGTCTATTAGACGTCCACCTAGGTAGCTTGTTGGGTAGCGTAAGTGACCATCGGCTTACCCGACTTGAGTGCGAACGGGTAGAACCCATCCCTAGTTAGGTAGCCCGGTTAAGGTGGCATTGGACCGACTATCCTAGCTAGGAGGGGAATCGATTGCATTACCATTGAGTTTATCCCCATTTTTGTGACCTCCACAACTTAAGATACCATTAGACTATCTCTCATATCAACCTATAGCTAGAGGGAGTCAACCCTAGACAACCATCTCATCTCTAACGGTCTCTCAACCACTTGGTTGGTTGTTTATGTACGTTAGATTAGGTTAGTTCTACCCCCAATCTTCCAAGTTGATTAGATAGTAGTTCAGAGCGAAGTAATAGTAAGTCTAAGGTTCCCTTGTAATACGACCGAGTCACTTTACTACATCCCTAACTTAGTTATACTAGGCTATGTTAGGAGTGACTAAAGTGCGCTTCGGCTTCAGAAATTTAAAGCTCGATCAAATACACGATCAATTTTTTGGCACCATTTTCGGGAAAATCTTAGGCTATTAGGAAAAGTCGAGAACTACTAGCTTAATCGTTTTAAAGTGTTTTTGTGCAACATCAAGTCTTTGGTGTCGTTCTTTTGTTTTTGTACTTTTGTATCGTGTTTTATGAATATTGTGTTAAGTGTAGTATTTTGTTATATCTTACTTTCTTTCTCGTATTCTCCTTTCCTTTGTCATGTTTCCTTTAGATATTTTGTATTAGGTTATTCTAAGTGTTTAAATAGTTTTTGTTTTCTCTTTTTACACTTTTTCTTTCATAGGTTGTTTTTGCTTTTGTGAATATTGATATGTGTAGATATATGGATCCAAATAGTTGGTGTAACCAATGGGGATACCACCAACCGCCCAATTGGTTGTATCCCGGAGCTTCAAGTGAAGATGATACTCAAGGGTTCTAGTATGAAGAACAAACCCCTATCTATGATCAAAAACCATACCCAAAGGGTATTTATCTCATCCACCATACCAAGAAGAACATCCTACATACGAAGGATGGAATCCTTCATACTCTAATATTACTATCCTAAGAATTCACCATGTAGATCTTCAATTCTAACTCTAGATGGATCTAATAAATCATGAAATTAACAAAGATTTCATTCTTAATAGAATTCAAATCACCAACCCTAAAACATCTATTTATTCATCACATAAAGTACAATGATATCTGAATCAATCTTCGACTTAGACACATTTACTAATAATGATTAAGCAATAATGAATTAATATAATCTTGTTAATAACATGAAAAAAGTGAGAGAGAAGAGAGAATTGAGGGAAATAACGAGTTTCGTTTGTGTGACCACTTAATTACATTTAAGTTCTTTATTTTTTTTTGAATTACTATTCTTGTTGTTGGCAGGTTATTTAATGATCCAAATATTTTTATATACGAAAAAACACTTCTGGTGGGTAGCCTATGCGGCGGGGAGAGCATAAAATTAGAGCCACCCCATCTCCCTCTAAAATTTTGTTTTTCCCATACTCTCCCCATACGTAATCAATGTGGAAATTTCTTGCGTTTACCGGATAAGAGGCAGTCGAGTATCTGCTATCACAGATTTGATTGCCTTCCCTAGTTGGCGTTAATTCGGATTCATACGAAGTTCTCATCCTTATGTTTTTTGAATAATGTTATTGGTTATGTTTAATTCACTTAAATTTTGTTAAAATTATAAAGGTAATTGCAACCCTAAGTGAAATGTTTTTGCGGTAGGTGATTCCGACCAATGATATACATAGACCATGTTGGAACCACTCCGGCTATAAAAAGTGATAATCACATTTAAAATGGTTGGTTTCTCTCTAGCTAGCAATATACTCTTCTTTCTAAAAGGTGTCATAAATAACTTTATCATGGGAGGACATACATATTGATCCCTACAAAGTTTGTGTTTGTAGGAGTCTCTCAAGACTAGTGGCCCAGAGTTCACTTCAAGAAGGGGAAGATGCTGAAGGGAGTTACATGACATAAAAAATTAGATTGTAAGGGAGAGAAACTTTGGCGACGAGGCTTGTAACATCGCTCAAACACACTTTTGAAGAACAAGTGCGGGAGAAATCGGCTGTGTTGTGCCAAGAGAAAGTAGCAATATGTGATGTCACGGCCTGGCAACACAGGTCACAGTCATGGACATGACTTAATACCCGTGACTTTGTCCCTTTAACGACTAATCGAAATTATGAGTTTTGTAGGTCACAACCTGAGTAATAGTTGTGATCGTGCAAGTGACGTGCGACCTGTCTTGAGTATAAAGGGTTTTTTGGCAATTGTGAAGGGGGAGCATTGACTTAACATATGTGCTTGTGACTTTGCCCCTTTGACAACTAATTGAAACGATGAGTTTTGCATGTCGCGACTTTAGTCACGGTTGTTAATGTGTCCGTGATGCGCGACCTATTTTGGGTATAAAGGGTTTTTCTCCAACTTTGAAGGAGGGATCCAAATTTTTTTATCAGATATATGAACTAAGAGAGTCATGGAGAGAGAAAGTGACGAAAAAACTATTTTGAAGCCAAGTTTGGTTATCCTTCCACCATTGGAGCTCAAATCTGGTCCCTTGGAGTGAAGATCGCTAATGTGTAGCAGATTCTCATCTCCTACACGATGATATCTTCTTCTTCTTCCATTTCTCTCTCTCTCTCTTTCTCTCTCTCTCTCTCTCTCTCTCTCTCTATATATATATATATATAGTAATCCCTTCTCTCACTTGGGTATGAAGAAGATATATATATAGCCAGTTCTATCGTACCCCGGGTAAATTCCGTGGTATGGCGTACCTTGATGATCTTAACCGTACGTGTGATCTCGACGGCTGAGATTAAATTTTATTAAATGATTTATTTTTTCGGAATTTATATTAAATAAAATTACAGATCAACTCATAGAATTAGTTTTTCTTTCATTTTAGTCCTCTATGTCGTGGGTTGGTTAGTTTGATTTGGGTTGGGTTTTTTCAATATTTTGATTGAACCCAAATTCAACCACCCCAAAACATAAAGGGTACCTACCCCATCCAACCTACCACCACTTCGTTCCCCCCATCCCGACCCTCTCTTCTCCGCTGCTACACGCCGATACCTTAATGCCCTATCCTCTTCCCCTGTTCCTCCGTCCTCCGCCGCTAGCCCTCTCCCTGCCCTTTCTAATCTCCCTTGTCGGCCCCAAATTCATCGCTCACCAACAACTTAGATTCTCCTTGCGGAAGGGATTTCGAATCCTTGCAACCAGAAAAAGAAGGAAGGGTTCTCCTCTGCTCGCTTTTTCTGGCGATTGGCGTTATGGCTTCTCGAACGAGTTGCAGAGACCTTCGTCGAAAGAAAAAGGGGTGACCTCCCCACCGGAGAGTCCTTCCACGACGATACAAATGGTCTTTGATGACTCCGACGCCATTAGCCTCGCTTCCAAGTTCCGTCACTAACAGATCAACGGCGGTGCCTCAATGTTCTATCATTGATGATGTCAAACCTTCCTGGGTCAAGTTCTGCGAATTTTGTTTATCGCACATATTTGTGTTAAAACTAGATATGCCATACCCTCAAAATCAATAATAGGACCATGTTGTATCAGTATGCTATTATGGAAATTTTGGGGATTTATGTGGAGCAGAAAACTGAAGTTTGAATTTGGAAAAAAAAAAAAGAACTGAAATTTGAATTACGCCGAGGAAGAAGACGATCGAAGTGAAGCTTCTGATCGTTTCTCAACCACTCACGAGATGGAATGTGGGCTAACATCATCACACTTATAGTTTCCATAAACTTAGCATACAAAACAAGAAACGTTGGCAAACTTAGTGGTTAAGCTAGTAGTTTACTATTAAGTTTGCTAGAATAGGTGTAGGGTTCGAATACTAGTTTCAACCATTATATTTAGTTTTTTTAAAATTTCATTTGAAATCACTTGTTCATAGTTGATTACCCTCTCCTTGCTAGTCAAGTTTTTGGAAAAAATTTCATTTTTCTATTTAGAATTTTATTTTACAACTATTCATAAATAGTAATTCTACACAACATGTCATTTTTGTCACACACCACCGTTGTGCCCACCTCCACCTTGCAACTTTGCGTTAACCCAAAACTAGTACAAAGGACTAGTACATCCCAAAACAAACCTTTGCTAAACCACGTGAAAGGGCATTTGTAGTGCAGTCTAGTGACTAAGTTTGAAATTCTGCCTTGACAAACTTATAAACGTGAAAGCTCCATGTTCCGAATGGTTCAATATTCTGCCTTGACACTGATGCGTGTAAAATGGATTGGTTGTTATTATAAAAGAGATGCAGTGTTGCTTTAAAAAAATTTGTAGCGTAAACGATTTCATATACTAAGACGCATGTAACATAGTATATAACATTATAGTTGAAAAGTGAGACTTGACATCGATAGAAGTTTTACATTGATAGAAGTTTGTCGGTTGAGGTAGAATGTCTTGTTCCTTATAAATATATTTATATCAGGCACTTTCATGACATCGATACCTATGGCCAAGTCACGATGAGGTTATGATAGATCAAGGAAGATCTTATGAGATTTTTGTCGGAGATGATCCTATCACGTGGAACAATTGTTCTTTGTCATTCTAGATGATCAGTGAAATTCGCTAGACAGCTAAAGTACCATAGGTTGTTTTGAGATCCTAATTATTTGTTCACTATCGATTCGGATTATTTGTTGTCTAAATAATCCGATCGATTGATTAAAAAGGCCTCGTATTTTTTGGCCATTAAAAAGGCCTCATGTGAATTCGAAAATGCCTTTTGTACCAGGCCCAATAAGGCCCTTAGCAATAGCAGATCGGCGGCACAAACGCCTTTTCACATTATTTGTATTCTCCCAAGTCCCAACACAGATCAATTATGGCAAAGTTGAACAACTGAAAGACTAGCCTACAAAATCAAGCAATCGATCCATATCCCTGCTTTTTCTTCCCCCATGCGCAGGCTTCTCTGTTTTCCTTGAGAAAGAAAACTTAACCGCCCTCCTCCTTCCTTCGCTTCCGCCTCCCTTGCATGCAAGCCTCCCCCTCCGCCTCCGCCTCCGCAAGTCAATCCACCGCTGGTCGGCGGTCGCTCAATACCGGTCTCCACCTCCGAGCCACCATCGTCGCCTGCCACCGCCGCCGCTGATTCGCTCGAGGGGTTGTGGGAAGAAGAGCGGCAGAAAGTTCCCAGGACGAAAGGCAGGAGAAAGTTAGGGAGAGAGCAGCAAGGGTAGGGTTGTCGTCTGTTGACAGAAGAGCAGGCGAAGGAAAATCCTGTGGAAAAAAGGAATTCCAATCGGCGTCTTCCTTCCTTCCCGGACTAACAACGAGTTGCCGCCGACCACGTTTCAACCGCCGCAGGTACATTTTTGTAAATGCTTTTTAACTATTTGGTACGGTGGATTAGAGTATCTGACGTAGTGTGTTGTTATACTCGTAGGTGTAATTTTCTTACAATGGATCGTGTATCTCAATGGTACCCGTAAGTATTGTTTACCAACTAATCCTTAGACTGTCTACTCCGCTTCCTTTTCGTATGGTCAGACATTAGTAACGGTTTTATTTGTAGGGATTTTATGGTTGAGCCTGGTTTCGTTGCAAAGCTGCGGTTTGAGGAAGCAGCTTCTATGTCTGAATTCACGGAATCACTCGGTCTTATATTGTTGCAAGAGAATGGTGACGTTGAGGTTATTGAAATAAATTTTTTTTGTCATTCATCATTCTCGCTCTCGTTTGCACTTTTTCTGTTTGTTAATGCTTGTTAATTTTTTTTTGAAAATCCATTTGTTGTTTTAAATACCAGGGCACTTCTTACCTCTTCTCTGGACGTGTCACCGAGGTCAGGACATCATGGCGTGCTGCATCTAGAGTTCATTTGATCCACTTAGTTATTGAGGATGACTATTTCGATGTTGAGGTTGTTTTCCCATCGGCAAACTTACGCAAAATCCTTTCAGATGTAGTAAGTGATGAAGACATGGCCAATGCCGATTTCGTTACCCTTGTCAACTTGCTTGGTGGAAACTCTTATGAGTTTATGGTCACATTGGGTCCTTGGAACCATGGGTATTTTGAGCTGTTATTGGTCAAACTATTCTTTCCTCGTGGAAACTGAAGACCATTACAGCAATGTCAATAGAAATCTACTAAATTTGCTTAGTGTCGGCCTTAATGCCATTTCTCTTGTTATCCAAGTGTACTAAGTGTGTGAACACAATGTTATTTTGTACGGGTCCTGCCTTTTTATTGAATTGTTGCTTCCTTATGGGTTGTTTGTTGCTTCATACTATACTACATGCCACAAACAATCAAAAATTAGTATTCGTGATTCATAAGAAAGAGCGGACTTGAAAATTAATAACAAGAGCGAACTTGAAAATAAAAATACGAAGGTGCTTAAATATAAACTTTCTTTTCCAATCAACAATGTATGCCTCTACTTTTGCTGGTCCAGATTATTTTTGTGTTCAGTTCATTATTCTTGTTTTCATTAAGACCTAGCAAACCAAGAAAGGGTATACTTGAAACTTACCGGTGTGCATAAGCGGAGTGGCCCATCTGTCCTCTTCTTGGAAAATCACTGCACAACAGGTCTATAGTCAGTAACCAATATTCAGATACAATGTCTTCAACCACATGTGCACACACGAAAAACACTCTGTATTGAAAAATATCTAGCTTGGATTGAAGATTTTGAGTGCCAATGAGAATGGAGAGGATGGCACTTCAATGGTGAACATAGTATTCCCAGAAATATTTGATCGATTTATTTGAGCTTCAATTTAGGTTTTACTTATGATTACAGTTTATTTTTTTTAATGGACAATTGTTAGTGGAGAATTACAAATAAGGCAGTTACAAATATTTACTTAGGCTTTTCTCACCAGGCCCATTAGCGGACTTGTCTTATCGGCCCGTCAACATTTATTCATTTAGCCCATTATAAAGGATCACCAACCGGCCATTTATTGCAAACTGGAAAGCCCTCTTCAGTCACATTTGGATCAAACAAAAACAAAACAAAAAAACCCCCCTCCCCCCTCACCCAGAAGACGTTTCAACTTCCTTCTTCCCTTTCGGCTTCCACTGCTCTGTTCACTATCCGACGAAGAAAGCAAATGCACAACAAATCCATTGCATGAACGCATTTTCAATTCCTTCTCTCTACCTGACCGACATCAGTTCCATCTCGGCATTTCCAGGAGGTACTTTCTACAACGCTACCGCGTAAAAAACCCCCGAAGACCTTTCAACTCCATTCTTCCCATCCGGCTTCCACTACTCTGTTCACTTTCCGACGAACAAACCAAATGGAGAACAAATCCATTGCATGGATGCATGTTGCTGTCCTCCTCTCTGCCAAACAGACATTGAACCCATTTCGCCATCTCCAGGAGGTAATTTCTAAAACCCTACCTTATAAAAATCTGTTCTTTCATCTCATCAACAGCGTCGACAATTTTTTCCAGCACACTCATAAAGTACAGTCGCCGGCTATCCTTCAACTTTGCTTTCTCCCGATCTACTAAAATCTTAGCATTCAGAAAGTTTTTGAGGAAGAGACTCCCAGAAAATACTTGCGAGCTCCACCGGTGAGTTAGAATGCATGCTTTCTAATCCAATGTAGTTTGCCTATTCAATTTAGAGACATGATTAATAGTTATTGCTTCGATTTTAGCATAGCATTGATCCATAGTTGAGGATATATATTTCAAAATTATTTAACTTGGATCTGATTACGTAGTGTGTGTTGTATAGAAACAAAACATTATATATTGTTTGTATAAAACGTAGTAGAGTCCAGTTGAAAAATTCCATGTAAGAATCAACAAAGAATAAGTCAAAAGAAGTAAAATATAGGTCCAATTGAAAAATCCATTAAAGGATTGACAGAGTCATGTCTTGCTTTCCTATAGTTTGTTTATATTCTGTTTTACATGATTAGTTGATTAGTGTAAGAACTCTAACCTTTGTCGATATAGTTGCTAATATTGCTAAAAAATCTAAATTATAGGTCTTTTACCATGGGAGACGATTTCGTTATGAATCTAAACTATCAAACTGCCGCAGCAATTTGGACACCGTGGATACTATAGACCTTATCCCAATGCAAATGAATGGTGGTAATCAGGTGACTAAGATAACATGTTGTTTTATCTATCCATATCTATCTCTTATCTCAATAATTTGCATCTGATTTCGTATTATTTTCGCCTCTTTATGTTTTGGATTATTTCAGGGGAAGTCGTACATTTTGTCTGGCATTGTAACAGAGTTGAGGAGATCTTGGTCTGAGGCATCGAACATATATTTGATTCACTTGACCATTGAAGATGACTTGTCTGATGTTGAGGTCGTGTTCCCATCAGCTTACTTACGAAGAATAATGTCTTCTGTTGCCAGTCCTTCTGAGATTGAAAATGCGGAGTATGTTACACTACTGAATATGATTGGTGAGAAGGCATATAAAGTCTTGGTTACATTCGGTCCTTGGAACGACGTGGAGCATTTTTCTGATCTTTTTTTGGTTAAGTTGTTCCCGGCTTTAGATAACTAAGTAGCATTGGGTATTATTAATATGATAGGATTAATGTTAGTAATGCTCCACCTTTCTGTAATTTCTAATGATCTATTAGCGTAATGGATATGTGAACGCTAATATCTTTTGTAACTTTATTATCCTTTTGAGATGGTACTTGATGTAACATATGAATTTAATTTAGTTATGTTACTTTGAACAAATTACTCATAGTAGATGTGACGTGATAAGCATTGATCCAAACGTGACTAAATGGGGTTTTCCCTTGCAATCCAATATAGAGATTTTTACTTTTTTAAGGATGGACTTATGGGCCTCTACTTACAGCCCAAATTTATAACAACTACATGGTCAATGGGCCGGCCCTTACATTATTTTTTAAGTAACTCTTTTAAATTGGAATCAGAGGTATTTTAAGAATGGATTGCTGGGCTGGTGATCGTTGTGCTTTTATTAACCCTATGGACTTCGATGGATTTTGATTTTGGGACGGGACCAGATAAGAGACGGAACGTCTTGAGCTGGCGATTTCACCGTTAGAGCAGGCAGGCTAGAGATCCAAATCGGGGACCCTTTCCTCTTCCTCTACGATAATTAGAACCACAAAATTAAAATGTCAGAACCCTAAATCATAAGAAAGTACCAATAATGGCTCTAAGATTCACGCTAATTAGTCATTACTAAGGGGTCGTTTGCCGGTTACTTTTGGCTATAGAAGTCAAGTGAAAAGTAAACAGAAATTAATAAACCGGAAATTTGACAAAATTTCGATCAAAATTTTGGCTCGAGCTAGCAAACAACTCATTTCATCCTAATTAGTCATTACTAAGGGGTCGTTTGCTTGGTGGAGTAGGATAACAACAAGAAGTTCACTCTTGGAAACGACTCGTATGCGTCAGACACATACGATGCGACATGATTCTCTAGTTTGTTCGGATATGTTGAAGGAGGATTTGTATGCTTTGTTGTGGTCCCAAGCTCATGTGTTTGCTCATCTAGTTTGAGTTTCTGAAGAAACTCATTTTGATTGTAATCGTCCACCTCATGTCAACGTGTCTACAGGGAAAGATTGGAGGGCCTTATTTATGTTTGTCAAGCAAAGAAACTAAATGTAAGTCAACCATCACTTCCTTTGCTACGTGCATGTCATTGGAGAAACTCTCCATGGGTGGTCAACTAGGGTGACTCAGCTTGTTACTAGTTTGGTCTATACCCGACCATGAGAGGAAAAATGGGGTGGAAATACATAGTTGCCTCATTACTTTCCACGTGGGTTTGCCATGGGAGTGCACTTGGATCTCTTGGATGGTATGTAAAAGAAACAAATAATACAAACCACTAGCAAATGATTAATTACTTGAAACGACAATTATACCTTTGCTTGGCTCTCCAACGTGTGATGAGGGAATAGAGGGCATGATAACTTTGTGTTCTTGATCGGTAAACTATTTTTGGTTAAAGTGTTTAATTAAAAGATGTCGGTTTAATACGGGGTCTATCAAATTTTTTTGGAAGATTAGTCATTAATTTGTTAGCATTAAGTTGGAGATTATCCATTAATTTGCTTCGTTGGGCTTAATCCTTATTATAGCCCAAATCAGCCTCCAAATTTAAGGTCCACATGATTGCAATTGTGAGTTGAGCAAAGAAGAATAAAATAAGTAGTTGTGGCGGACAGATTTCATTACAAAATAGGAATGTGATAGAGAGTTTGGACCGAAATCCAGGAAGGATTGTAGGCTAGTCTAAGAGAACCTGGAGCCACCAAAAACAACAGACCCAAAAAAAAAAAAAGAAGCAAGGAAAAAAAAAACACCACCAAACCCCACCACCGACACCCACCATCAGATGCACAACGGTAACAGACACCACCGAAAGAGAAAGACCACATGCAAGAACAAAGGCTAGTAGTGTTTTTAGAATTGAGAGCATAAAATTCAGACATCTGAAGGAACAACCCATTTGCCGTTTAACCAGTCCTGATGTGGCCTCAAATCAGCCTGATTGAATGTTGTCTTCTCATCATACTCTATAAAGTTAACCACGTAATTGGAGTTGATCAAGACCTTTGCAATCACGCCAACCCACCAGCCCTCGTTGTAGTAAGCATCTACTTCATCCAACACCTTGAATCCATCCACAACAATGATCTCCAGCGGACAAGGCCTTATGTTGCAAGCACGAATGTCTTCTCTGAGAAACTCAGTATCATCATCATTCCTTAGGGTTTTGTACTCAATAAGGTACTTGTCTTCACCCGAAGGTTCAATAATTGTTGCAGCAAACCAAGCACCTTTCAAACCGTCTTCGTCAGTTAGCACCTCGACTTGCATTCCTTGAGTGAACTTCATCACTTCCTTGGAACAATTTGAGTTTAGCCACATCTGCATGTTTATGAAGCGATTCAACGAGGTTGAGACATTGTGAAAAAGAACAAATGCCATCTCTGATCACCCAATTCTCTGTTAAAAGGTAATTTGCAATAAATTTACCCCAAAACACTTCACATGGTAGGCCTAATATTATTGATTGATCAATTATCAATATCTACCCCAATGTTGACGTGAAGAACAAGAGCACATGTAAGAGACATCATCAAAATAATTCAAGCAAGTTGCAGCAAGTGGATTGGAAGTTGAAGACAAAATTGATAAGGCTATATCAATGCATGAGAACATGATTGGATTTGGTATTAACTCATGCATGTGTTGTGTTGTATCGTGGAAGAGAAGATGATGATGGAAGAGGGCTCACTTGCATTGAGTATATGGGGTCATTCTATTAGTTTCTTTCTTCTTCAATTGTGTATTATATATGTATGCATGGGGTGTGTCATAGTGCAATGGGGAAGAGACATAAAAGAAAGAAAGAAGTCTCTGTATCTATGTGTTTGTAAGCAACAAGAGCCAAAAATTAAGGCCTTGTTTGTTTGAGTGATTTATAAAAAGAGTGATTAAACACCAATTGTTTCCTTTGTTTTGATCCTATTTTCCACCACAATTCCGCTAATACCCAACATTCTCTACTTTCCTCAACCTAACTAGATCGAGATTCAAAATTCCCTAAAATTGTATACCAAGCAACGGATCAGGAAAAGTCATAAAATCGAATTAGCTCACCTCTTTCTCCCGCTGAACCTGTTCGAATCGCGGCTCCCACTTCCCTTTAACCCACTGAACAGGCAACCTCAAATCTTTCTCTTCAAACACAATCTGCTCCTCAAAGCCTCTGAGGAACACCGCGAATTTCCCGCCGGAGTGCTCCGTAATAATAGCCCCTTCCCACCAGCCGTCGCTGTAGAAGGCCTCCACTTCGTCTTCGAACTTGAACTGGACCTTCTTCTCGGGAGGCGGCGGCGGCGGACGCAATTGGATCCAATCGAGGGTTTCTTGCAGCAGCTTCTCCCCAGATTCGTCCTCGTAGAGCTGGTCGTACTCGACTACGTAACGATTGGTGTTCTTCGCCTCGCGGCGGACGACGGTGCCGGCGTACCAGGAGCCGCGGAACCCGGGGTCGCGGGGGCTGATCTCGACCCGGTCGCCCGGATTGAATTGGGCGATCCACGAAGAAGATGGGTTCGACATCGAGGGTTTCTTGCAGAATTGCAGGTGAAGACACGGATGGAAGCGGGGTGATTTTTTTTTTTGGTAGAAAAAGCGGGGTGATTTTGAGAAAGGGAATGGGAAAAGACTCTGTTCATTTATACCCCAAAGAGAAAGGGAATGGAGGGAATGGGAAAAGACTGTTCTGCGGTTTCTCCAAAAAAAAAACTGTTCTGCTAAACTTCTCAGGAATGGGAATGGCAGTCCCGATAAACTAACTTGGTTCCCTCGCTACTTTATTGAGACACATCCAACCTGCTCAAGTGGGATACCCCATCAACTGAATAGTACCTGAATCATTGCATGTCATCAATCAGAGAGAGAGAGAGAGAGGCGATGGCGGTTCCGTGTTAAAGAAAAGTTGAAGAGCAGTAGGAGTCAGGAAAGCAACTGCAGCGTTAGAGCTAACTTTATTAGGGTTGCTTGTTTGTGTAGGTCGGCGTTGGCTTCAATAATAGTAGTACTATGATTTTCTTTTATTAGTAGCAGACCGTTGGACCAATAGGGCCGTCCCGGTTCTGCGGTTTCACTATGGGATCGCTAAAAAGCGTTCGGCCCAGCAAAGGCCGCTTAAGTACAGAGACCAGACCGCTTTTGTTGGCGGTTGGCGGTTTTCCCGGTCCGGTTCACCGGTCCGGTCCGGCTCTTACAAATTGTTACAATACAGATAAGCAATTCAAAAGCCCACCCGAAAAGCCCAAGTGCCACACATAACACATAGAGCCCAAAGTAGACAAATCAAAACCCTAGCTGCCATTGCAACCTTGCCATGCCGCCGCTGCCGCCGGGAAAAGCCTGGAATACCATCGTCACCCGCAACTCCACTCAGAGACCTAGACCAGGAAAATTGAAGTCAAGTGAAAATTGAAGGTTTGCCGGTTACTTTTGGCTATAGAAGTCAAGTGAAAAGTAAACAAAAATTAATAAACCGGAAAATTGACAAGTTGATGGTGTATTATCATGTCACTCCAAAGAAACATGGTCCATTTTAATGAGCCAAGCCGAACTCATTCTCGGCTCTTTTATGAACGAGCTAATACGATCCGAACACGACACAACTCATTTATTGAGTTTGGGCTCATAATTTCGATCAAAATTCTGGCTCGAGCTAGCAAACAACTCATTTCATCCTAATTAGTCATTACTAAGGGGTCGTTTGCTTGGTGGAGTTGGATAACAACAAGAAGTTCACTCTAGAGGTAAAAAGGCAAACATGATTTATTAGGGTTTAGGGTTCAGAGTTTAGGGTTTAGAGTTCAGGGTCCAGGGTTCAGGGTTCAGGGTCTAGGGTTCAGGGTTCAGGGTTTAGGGTTCATGGTTCAGGGTTTAGGGTTTAGGGTTTAAGGTTTCAGGGTCTATGATTCAGGGTTCAAGGTTTAGGGTCTAGGGTCTAGGGTTTAGGGTTCAGGGTTTTAGGGTTTTAGGGTCTAGGGTTTAGGGTTTAGGGTTTTTGCTTGTAAGTATGTCCTTCGCGTAGTACATTAGTAGGTACGTGAAGGTTTGCCGGTTACGTTTGGCTATCGATGTCAATTGAAAAGTAAACAGAAATTAATAAACCGGAAAATTGACAAGTAGATGGTGTATTATCATGTCACTCCAAAGAAATTAGCCAAGCCAAAATTTTTGTCATTGGATTGTGTATTTAGATGTTTCGTATAGGCAGTCGTATTTGGAGATTGCCTGTTGGTTTAAATCGAAGATGAAACCTTTGAATAACAGGTATGTACATTTGTGGCCAAAAGCAGCAACCATTGGGCCAGAAGGCCCAAATCAGCCTTCCGGCCTGTCTTTTTTAGGCCGCATTCAATTTACTTAAGCCCTGCTCTTGCCTCCCTCGACAACACAGACCTCGTTCCAGATCTTCGCTGGCATCGGCGGTAAAAACTGCCCCTTTCGACCACGGTGAAAACCCTAGCGCCAAGGTATGTCACTATCTGGTCCTAAGCACGCCACTCAGTAGAAAACATCATATTCCTCTAATAAAGATTACTACGATCGCAGCGGACCAACGAACTATGGAAGTTTTCCGCCGAGACAACCCAGTCGCCTCGCGGGATTACGAGGACCCCACCGATCCCCAAGGTTCGATGTTTGTGTTTCTGTAGGTCTAAATTGGTACTGGATTCGATTGATTCGCAAAACCTTACAATAAATGGTGACTCCACTTAGTGTGTTTCTTGTCTCTATTGTAGACCCCATTTGTGCTTCGATGACGTTTCGAGGTTTGCGGTTGGGAACCAACAACCGTACTGTGATAGCTCGGCTTCTAAAAAAGTGGACAGAAGTCATTGACGGAGAGGTTTGGAAAACGCCAGCATTGCGCATGCTCTGGATGGACAAAAAGGTTTGTTTATGATTTCCCAGCAAAAAAACACCAGCTGCTTATCTATAACATTCTTTTACACCTGCTAATCCCGCAGAAACGAGTTATTGAAGCTCTGGCATATGAAAAGGACATTGATGACGTGATGGCGAGGATCAAAGTTGGTCGTCTGTATCGCCTAAGCATTTTAGTTACAATCCCCTCGAGTAAGAACAAACGCATTGTCCCAGGAGAACTGCGGCTGCTCATGAACTCTGAGCAACAGATTGATAACATCGAAGAAGACGAGAACATTAATCCTAAGTTTCCCCTCGACTCATTCATGAACTCTCATTTCTCAATGGTCCCTGCAAAGTTTGAAAGTTTCCACTACCACACAGGTAAAGCAATGTACATCACTTTCACGACCAACACACACTAAAAATCCCATAACATCTATGCAATTACAGATGTCACAGGCTGCGTACGGCGAATCACATTACCAAATGATTTCCATCTGGTTATTGAAGACTACAGGTATACTAAACTATGTACCTTAGATCGTTAAAACTTTCGACAGCGAATAATTTATATTTTGTTTGCATTTGCAAAACCGTGGGAACAAGGCTGTTGTGAAGTACTGTGGCTACGATGTCGCTGGTTACCTCCAACAAGCAGCAGATGTAATGAACAGGTATTTTGTTTGTCTATGAGCTGGAATCGACACAAGCCAGTCGTCTGATTATCAGTTCATACAATGAGACCACTGAAAGAGTCATGAACAGGTATTGATTTCCTAACAATCTCTAAGACAATTTGTTCACTTCAAATATGCTTTCATTGCAACAACTTAGCCTAACATAGACATCTATTTGCAAAACTCAGGTTTCTGCCATGCCGCAAACCGATCAAGTACATAATCTATGGAACAGCTGAAAGGATGGGATACTTACGCTACCCTCGCCCCCCAAGAAGAACACTTGCTCAGATAAAAGAAGACTTGAGTTCAATACCACAACATCGTGAGGTATATTATGATGCTTTGAAAAATCCCAACATTCAAATATGTTTCACTTGCTATTGCCGTGCACTCTAACATGGCAATAACAATTTTTATATTTCAGACCCTCTATCGAACCATAATCAAGTTCACTCATGTCCTATGCAAAATAGATGCTTGCAGAACCACTCGGGAAACGCCAAGGTGAGATTAAATATTTAAATTGACCGGTTTGCACTTTTGGCAAGGAACGCTTGCATTATTCTCAACAAAGCTAACGAGCTTCTATTATGACCAGACTACATTACCAAATCGAGGCAAGGTGCAAATCTGAATCATCCGAGGCCGATGTTGTACTCAACCACGAGGCAGCTCTGTCAATACTCTGCATGATGCCGGCAAAGTATCTCAAACTGAACGAAGATGAAATAAAAGACATCATCAAGAAAAACTGCAAGAAGACCTTCGCAGCAAAATTGTACATTGCATGGCCAAACCCAGGTCAGAGCACCGTGCCGCACATCAGGGTTGCCACACTTTGGGATCCTTGTGCTTTCGACGATTGAACATCAACTTCGACCAGCTACATTTTGAATCAGGAAAACTGCTACTGATTGACCGCCTTTTGCTGTTTCTACCTAAGCCCTGACATAATTGACAACACTTTTGGTCTAGCCTTTTGTTATGTAACAACTACCACCTGGCTTAATCAGGTAGTTCGGTCAAACTGTGAATCTATTGTGAATGCTTAGGACACATTTTGGGAAATACTTTTGCATATGTACCTATATTCAGTGTTTTTTTTTTAGGGAAGTACCTATATTCAGTGTTAGACAATATTGATATGCAGATGTCCTTAATGAAATAAGTTGCAAGGGGAATAACTTAAAACCAAAAATGAAATGCTGCTGATGGGTTTCGAACCCAAGCCAAAAATTAGGCTTCCAAACTGCCATCCGCTGGACTGCAATCAACATTCTTTGTTCAATTGTGTACGCTTATTAATATGAATCATCCTGCAGCGAAGCGCGGGCTTATTCCCAATAGTAATAACTTAAAACCAAAACTGAAATGCTTCTGATGGGTGTCGAACCCAAGACATAAATTGGCATTGCAAACTTCCATCCGCTGGACTACAATCAACATTCTTTGTTCAATTGTGTACGCTTATTAATATGAATCACGCAAACAATTTGCTTGCCACTTAACCAACAAAAACCTATTTGTCCAAGTTGATTAACGAGCTCTACATATTGTGTACATTTGAGGGCCAAGAGCAGCAACCATTGGGCCAGAAGGCAACCAAACTAGCATCCCAGCCTAAAACATGAACAACCAGGACCAGAAAGTATGAAAATACCCAACCAAAATCAAAGAACCTAACTCGTCCATAGAGTATCCAACAAATGGCCAGATTCGAAATGTGTCTCCGGTTATTAGAATCCATGCCAATCATTTCAACTAGCCTTCTTGCTGCTCCTCAGGCCTTCCCTTCTAGTACATGGCTTCTTCTGCAACATTGAATATATAAAGTTTAGTTCCAACGAAAATAATTGTTTCCCAAAAGTATTCTTGACATGCACAATGAACTTCTAATATTACAGTTGGTGGATCAGGGATGTCGGTTGTATCAACATCCTCTTCAGTATCCTCCTCTGATAACTCTGGACAAGTTCTAGCATTATGAGTATCCTTCCCACATTTACTGCAATGTTTTGGCTTTCTGCCAATGTGTGGTGCTTGCTGGTCAGCTCCGTTGTTGGCGACGTTTTCACTATTTGGTTCTTCATTAGTTTCAGTATCAGTAGGTTCTGGTATTGTAGGCCTCACATAATCAGGAGGCTTCTTACAAGTGCTTTTTTTATGACCCAATACGCCACATCTGCTACACATTCGTTGTTCCCCTTTCTTCCTTTTGTTTTCTTGTCCACCCGAACCTTTGTATTTCACAGGATGTGGATCCAAAAGTTTCTCTTTTGCCTTTGGTCTATTGATATCTGGGATCTCAGTATCACCTTCGTTCATCATGTCTAGCGATTCACATATGGATGCAATTCCTGTACGAGCAAGGTTGAAGCTTTCGCTTGATTTTGCCCCTTTTAACCATAACTGGGAGCTGCTTTGTTGAAGAAGCCCATATCTGAAAACCACATTCAATATTATTCTGTTAAAACGTCACGAAAAAGTGAAAGCTTATGTTCTAAAATAGGTCAACGCCCTCTGGTACCACCTTAGTATTTAATAAACACATCTGAACTGCTTTCTTAAACACAGTAACACACAATTTCCAGCTTTATACAGTAACTACAAACCTGAATGTGAATAGTCTAGCCTCGTCCATATTGTGTGGTTGTTGTAAGCTATCAAGTGTCTTCGGCTTCTTTGACCACCTTAACTTTACCAACCGTTCTGGAAGTTCCAGCATACCCTCTTCTTTCAGTAGATGAACCATATGAGCGCATGGTATTCCCATATAGTGGTAATAGTTACAACTACACTCCATAGCGAAGGGCTCAATTGTGTATGTGACCTGAAAAACCTTTTGTTTACCTGACATTGTCACTCTGTAAATGCGTTGGTTTTCCGATATCTCTGAATCCATCCTTACACAAGCTCCCGACTTTTCAACCTCATCTCTGAATTTGAAAAAGGCTTCTTTTGTGAATAATTTAGACGCACTCTTCTGAAGTGAGACTAATATATTAGATGTTATTGTCCGTTCACGATAGATGGACTCAAAATCAGCTTGTTTCTCCATCTCCCTCATATCCCTAGCCCAACGATCAAAATGAATAAAGAACTCAAGTAGATTATGATTGTTTTCGATATACTTGGTAAGCTGAGAGTTGATTCCTTCACATCTAGACGTTGTTGACAAGCTTGCAAAGAACTTTGAGCGCAAGTATGTATACCCCCATTCAGTTCTTTGGTCAAATAGATGTGAAACCCAATTGTTATGCTGCTGTGAGCACTCCTCGACCATTGTTTTCCACTTCTCTTCAAATACTGAAGGTTCCCAATCAGCTGACACGAAATGTTTCCATTGTGGCAAGAAGTTAGGATTGTCCCTCACTTTTCTGGCAATAGTTTTGTCTATGTGCCAAGCACATAAACGATGTGTCGCATCGGGGAATACTTGTTGAATTGCATTGCGCATGGCTTTATCTCCATCTGTAACAACAGTTTTAGGATCTACACCGCCCAACCTTCTCCTCAAGGCATCTAGAACCCATACATAGTTTTCTTCTTTCTCATTTGCCAAAAATGAACATCCAAATATGCAACTGTTGAAGTGGTGGTTCACACCTAAAAAATAAACAGGTTATTAAAATTACTTCACTAATAAGACAAGAATTACACTGTACCCATAACGCATGGAAGTGATATTGCATTAGGCTCTTTAACGTGTGGTATTAAGTTTCAATGAATAAATTCTTTATACTTTATAGGAATGAAAATATAAGTTACTATGAACCGAATATAAAAGAATTAGTACCTGAAAAAATGACTAGAGGCATATTGTAGACGTTCTTTTTGTAAGTCGCATCGAAAGCCAATAATTCTCCAAAGCATGCATAATCAGCCACTGAAATACTATATGCCCAGAACAAGTTAACAAGCCTGTCTTCATCGTCTTTTTTTAGCTCAATTATGAACTGTTCATCCGCACTTAGTTTCGCCTGTAGGTAAGCTAGTGCTGTCGCAGCATCACCATCACTAATCTGTTCCTTCCGATCTTTGTCCACGTAATTATACGCATCTTTCCTCGTGAACCCCATCTTGCTATAGCCTCCTGCCTCTGCAACCGCTAGTGAAACAATCTGTGATGTTTTCATTCCTGCTGCTCTCCGGAAATTGATTGCTGCTTTAACTGCATCACTCAACTGTCGATTCCCTTTCATGTAGTGTCGGTATATTTTTGGAACCGTTACGTGAGAGTGCACGTTATGAAAGGTATCCACAAACCACTTCCCATCTTACTTGTCTAGTCGTACACGAATCCTAGCTTTGCAGTCAAATCTCGTCTCTCCTTTTGGTTCCCTCTTTCGTTCACCCTTTCGGTCGCGCTTTGTTCCTTGACCAGAACATACAAACCGACGCCATATCATGACCTTGTCTTTATCTCGGCCAATATCTTCTTTCCTAACGTCAAAGCCGGTGACCAGCCCATAGTTCCTCCAAAAATCATAGGCTTCTTCAGTGTTAGCGAATCTTAGCTTCTCGATATCTTCTTGCTGTAGAAGTAAGAGATCGGCAAGATCATCATCTTCTACCTCTGAACTTTGGTGAACGTTGTGAATAGTTGAACCGTTACTGTTGTTAATATCTTCATTGTTTTCCACTTCGACGATTTCATCGTCTTCCATGATCGTCGCGCTTGTGATTGTCCAAGCCAACTAACCCTAACTAGCCAAAGTAGTACTAAGGAACTAGCCTCTCCGCTGGCGCTTCACTATGAAAAACCTAACGGATGTTGTATATAAGCTGTGAAATTAAATCCTTGTTTTTAACAGAACAATTTGGGTCAAAACATCCATGGGCTGGACTGAATTCGTTTGGCCTATTTAAATAAAACTAGTGGGCCTAAATAACCTCCTTGGTTCGCATAACCAAGCCTGCCGCGGGAAGCCTAGATCACTCTTAATTTATTGGTTGAAAATGGGCCAAACGTGAATTCATATACTGGCGGAGCCACAACCAACCAAGGAGGTTAAATTGGCATCGTCTTCTTCCCTTCTTCCATCTGCTTTCGTGGTCATGTCTTTTCGAACCTTAAAACCCCAAAATGAAGTCCCTAATCGGTTTAATGAGGTGGATAAATATAGAAGTTCACACGTAACTAGTTAATTCCTTATTAAGTTCATTTAATGAGGTGGATAAATATAGAAGTTCCCACATATAAAAAAAACTCTAATTGATATCTCACGGGTTTTCCTAATAGACGAGGTTAAACACCCCTCTGGCGCATCTATTAATATGGCCAAACATCTTGCCCAAAACTCATTCAACTAAAAGTAGCGCAGAGGCCCTTTGGTCAACATTGTGTCTGTAACATTATGGGGAAGGAAGTGTAAGTTCTGCAATCCGCTAATGTGTTTTCTTTAACTTTTTAGTCAGCTATTTCGTTGTATTTGTTCTTATATTCCACTCTCTCGTTGCTTTTTTGTACAATTATATTAGGGAGAAGAACAAGATGACGAGCGGCCAGTCTACTGTACGCCTAACGCGTTCTCTAGCCAACTCTATGGTTCGTCCAGGAGCTTTAACAGTAGGTTATTTATACAAAACTTATTCTGACTTGATTGTTCATTATTGTAGGAATTGGAGAACTATGTATCTCCTGCAAAGAAAACAAGAATGCAAGACGTCATCCCCCCACCTACACCCGACTCGAAGGTGATTGTTCTTGATGCTGAACCAGGGCTGGAACATTATGAGCTAGGTGTGCAAAACAAACCCCTCACGCCTCCACAAAAATTGTCAATGAAGGTATGTAATCCTAGTGATGTACATATGCTTCCTTTTCGCCCACTATTTTCGTTGTTTTCCTTCGTTCCTTTCTCCGCCACTTGTAATCCTAGTGAAAACCTCTTCTTATTTCCTCTATTTGTTCGTTCTCCATGATTGAAGGGTACCACAAGGTTTGAGCTCCCTACAGCCGTCAACTACAGTGACGAAGAAGTGAGTTTTGCTCACTATATATTTGCAGAAGACCTTCCTCCTGATGAAGCTTTGGTCAAAACAATGATGAAATCATATACCAGGCAGACATTATGGAGCTTATGCCCCGAGTCAAGCGTTGATGCTGATGTAAGTACTTCTGCGAAAAGCCCCTAGTTGACCTGAACGTGCTTAACGATTTTTAATCATTGGATTTTATTTCTATTGTGTTTTAGGTAATTACAGCGTTAGCATGCCACTTGACCTTGGACGAAGTTAAAAGCGATACTGGTCGTGGAAGAGGAGTGTGCTTTCTGCCTACGGAATTGTAGGTAAGTGTTGCTTTTGCTTTGTAATTCTAATTCAGTTTACACAGGGTTGGTTGTTTATTAAGTAAGATTAGTGTTCAATGATTTAACTTCATTTTCCTACCAGGATATGGTCGTTAATTATGGCATGACATCTGCAAAGGCATTAGAGTTATATGATACAAAATTCCTATCAAAAGCTCATAACTGTAGAAAGGTTATGACTTCTCCACAATTCTTCCTTCTCATTTCTGCTTATTTAGTAGCGGTTTTCACAACATATGTGTGCGTGAATTATGCCTGCCCTTCTGCTTAATTTCTTGAATGAATTATGTCGGAAAACTAATTAGTTAATTGGATTGTTTTCTCGTACCTGTGAAGGTTTGTCTTCCCATGAAAGATATGATGAATGATGAAGGCATCCACTGGTATTTAGCTATAATTTTGATGGACCAGAAACAAGTACACATTCTGGATTCATGCCCATCAAAAGAGCGCCAGACAATCCGTAGGAATGCAGTTAACCCAATGGTATAGTTAAAATTTGTGCCATTGAATACATACTTCAATACACGTGTTTGTAATTCAATTATGTGGCATTATATTTTCCAACAAAATTTTGTAATTCATAGGTTACTTTTTGAACGTTGTAGATTGAATTTCTGAACGACTTGTTCGATGCCTTACACAAGGAAGTTCAATCAACATGTGCACCACCACAGATTAAGGAGTTTTCTTTGACCACTCCTGAAGTTCCTACACAACGACACAAGTAAGAATGTATATTTGGTCATAATTTCACTAGAAAAATAAAATATTTGTGTCTTACGTAATGCATCTTTCTAAACAGGAATGATAGTGGGATCTGGGTTTGTGTGTGGATGATGGGATCAACTTGGGATGATGACTATTATATTTGGGTAAGAAATCACCTACTACCTAGGCCCATTTATTTCTACGAGCACATTAAAAAAACTATGTCAACTATTGTATTAATATGTTATATTTTCTGTCCTTACAGCCATGCAATCATTTGAGAAGAATGCAGGTGGCATTGTACCTAGTCAAAGAGCCTACCAATTACATAAGACACAAGGTGCTCAAGAAAGCAAATCAGAATGCGCCTAGGTTTGAAGCTCAGACACTCGAGTACAAAATAGCTTCCCAAGAGAGGAAAGCAGGTTCCCAGAAGAGGCTAATTCAGGAAAGCAGCTTCCCAGAAGAGGCGAATTCAGGGCTCAAGGATATCTAGTCGCATAGTGTGTTCTGCTAAAACATTTTAGCATTTAGTTTTGTTTCTTCCTTTCCAACGAATGCCCTCTTTATGGTAACGATTTAAGGATATCTAGTCGCATAGTGTGTTCTGCTAAAACATTTTAGCATTTTGTTTTGTTTCTTCCTTTCCAACGAATGCCCTCTTTATGGTAACGATTTAAGGATATCTAGTCGCATAGTGTGTTCTGCTAAAACATTTTAGCATTTAGTTTTGTTTCTTCCTTTCCAACAAATGCCCTCTTTATGGTAACGATTTAAGGACACGTTTATTATTCAGCCGAATAAACACAAGTACACAGCCAGAGGCTAGTTTGCCAAACAGAAATGGAACCGCTACAGTAATCTCACATTGCAGACAGATAGCCAAAATAGCAGCAACAGAAACAACCACCTCTGAGATTCGCATAAAAACTAATAGAGATAAACTGGCCAGATTACTTGCCTCGGAAAACTTATTCCCATCACGTCTTCACGAAGTAAACCATCGAAATTTGCTGGAGGATCGTCCAACAACCAGCCCAATCAAGTGGACCCTTAAACCATTTTTCAATAAAGATGGAAGAACTCGAAACATGATTAAAAGCATCACTAGTGAAGAATGTGGCTAAAATGAAAGAGGTCACATATCGTCCATTCAAATAATATTTTTCTGAGCTCAACCAAACTTGAGTTGCTCCCCCTATAAATGTAATCACCCTCTTGTTTCTTCATATCTTCTTCAGACAACTTATCAAATGTGCTAAACATGAAACTATCAAGATCGACTTCCTTGTTCCTCGGATCCATTCTGACCTGGAAAAAGAAAACCACCAAACAAGCTCCTCAACAGATCATGTCAAAGACTACTGAAAGAATGGACCAAAAACACACATGATCCTGGAAAGGGACATCTTAAGCACCTAATTCCGATACACATTAACTCGGTTTATCATCAATGCATAAAACCGTCACCACAATTCGTGAAAACCCTTACCTTGTCAAAGTTAACCACGAAGATAGAAGCAGGACTGGGCCTGTCGGGGTCTCTGTTTAGTTCGAACCCCACGGTTTCAGTGTAAAAAAATGTAGGAATAGAATTTTTGAAATACAGACTCCACAGCTGTAGCCTCTGCTTCAAACAACGAGACCTCTCTTCCCAAATCAGTCTACAATACACCTCATCCATATCAGAGATCCATCCAAAATCACAACATTGTAGTTCGAAAATCAATTTCGGCAATTTCAATTCAAAATCCCTTTCTTACCTCCCAAGCAGATCCTGAAGGAACCATGGCCTCTTTCATTGCCTTCTCCAGTGCAATCATCTCCGCCTGCCCAGCTGTTTACACAAGTGAATTACTCATACAAGCAACAATTAGTTTTCATTCAAAGGGATGGGGGTGCTTATGCTTGCACAGCTTGACGCCGAGATTACCTGCGATATTCGGCCAGTTTAGGGTTCAAACAATCGATTGGGAGGAATCATAGGACAGGTGGGAAATATAACAGTCGAGAACGGGAAAACGAAGAAGAATAAGAGGAGGAAACAGAGTGGTTCAATTATCGCTGCCATTTTCTGAGACGGCGGGGATGATTTACAGGAGTAGGGAGGAAGAACAGGGTTATTCCCAATTCGAACAGAAAAATGGAGAAGAGAGAAGGTCCAAGGTCGGGATTTGGAGGAGAGGGGTAGGGCTGCGGGTGGGGCAAGGTAGGTGTCCTTTCTCTTAGGGTGGTTGGATTTTGGGTCAATTCAATAACTAAACAGAACCAACCCGATTTGGTTTACAATGGACTAAAATGAAAGAAAAACTAATTCTATGAGTTGATTTGTAATTTTATTTAATATAAATTCCGAAAAAACAAATCATTTAACGGAATTTAATCTCAGTCGTCGAGATCACACGTACGGTCAAGATCACCCAAGGTACGCCATACCCCGGAATTTACCCGAGGTACGATAGAAGCCACCATATATATATATATATATATATAATTGTTGTTTGAACTATGGTTTGTTAAACTCAACATTATTTATTATTGATTGAGTCTTGATCACACTCTTTTAATTATGGCTTTGAATTGGGAGAGGGATCAATATTTGATTAAGTTGATAGAACACCTTCAATTGGATGTAGTGAATAGATTCACTACTTTGTACTGAGTTTCAATCCGCCGATAGTGGGAGTCTTTACAGTAATGCTTTGGTATTCTATTCAGACTGAGGACAATCTCCCTCCGGGTAGTCTATTAAAGAGGGTTTGGTTTGTTTTAATCGAGAATCCAATCTAATTCCGGACTCTAGGCAGTTTAAATATCAAGTGAAATGGATCAGGGAGTAAACAACATTAGCCTACTTAAGGACTAGGAGGAAACATACCATTGTGACTTTCTCAAATATGAAGTTCCTATAAATTTGCTTTGCATTTCTTAGTTTTAGCCAATCGACATCACAACTAGTTATTAGCTAGATAACAGATAATTCACCGAGTAGTAGTACCGTAGTAGTTTTGGCGACCCTGTGTTTGGAAAATTAAAGCTTGCTTCCATTATACTGCTTCCCTGTCCTTGATTGCACTTGGCCATCAATTTTATTAGTAGTTTTAGCGAGCCATCACCTACAAAACCGGTTCGGGGATTACGTATGATTGCTTACTAGCACTACATCCACATAATTTCAATGCGTGACCATCTCAGTAGAAAAAACTATGATACCATATCGAATACTAATTTATTTCCAATAGTTAGATTGGTTGAGAGTTGTAAGTATGCCCCTTATCTCCATATAAGATTATGAAAATATTTTCACTTAATCAAAAGGGCTGTATATATTATTGACTTAATTAAAAAGACGGGCCGCGGCTGCAGTTGCAAAGGAGCTTCTTTGTAACAAACATTAAGCCCTCTAATGAGATCTCCCACTACTACATGAAAACCCAAGCAATAAACAAACGAAGCAATCCAGAAAATTAATTAACCATCCTCCAGACAGACAGACAGACAGTGTACGACGTAATTAATTACACCTCTCTCTCTCACTTTCACATGAACTAATTCCTCGGGTAACGAGCGCTGACCAACGTCACGTCGTCCAACAGCGGCCCGCACAGCGCCCCAGTGTGGTCGTTCTTCATGGTATAGTACGAGCTCATGAAAGTAATCCTCGTACGACGTTTCACCGCCTTGAACCGCAGCACGCCCGGCTGGGACCCACCTTTCCCTTGGGACTGGTACGTCACCTGAACCTTGTTGTCGCCGGCGTAGGCCTCCACCGCGAGGGCCCCCACGCACTGGTCGCCCGCGTCCCCGACGGCGAACCTCAGGACGTAGGTCTTCCCCGGGGTGGTCCGGACGACCTGGGACACGGCGCTCTCCCGGCCGGCCAGGAGCTCGACGGCCCGCTGGGCCTTGGGGACCTTGAAGTGGGCCGCGTCCACGTACTTGACGGCCTTGAGGGACTCGACGATCCAGCCCACCAGCGGGGAGTGGTCGTCTTCCATGTGGGACGGGATGAGGACGCCGGTGGATATGTTTGGGATGAAGTATGGTCCCTCCTCGAAGTCACCGTTCTTCAGCATATTCCCTGCAGCGCCCAATCAATTCATTCATTAGACATTAGTAGTGTATACTACGTGGACATGTTCAGCTGGTCTGTTTTTTTTTTTTTGTGTGTGTTAATTATTAGCACCGGATATATGGACACATGCTTGCACATGATGCAGTTGAGGGTTGTCATACTCTCTGACATGCTAAAGCGATGATAATGGCATAATAATGCGGATGCCACCCAAGAGATATTGCCTTGGACCTTGAAAACTTTTGTTTTCTTCTTCACGTGTTTCAAATTGAACTGAATCATTGAGCCTAAGAAAGTGAACAAATGAAATGTTGCCACGTAACCATGCAACAACATGATATTCTGAAAAATCAAGTCGAGTTACTTCAGGAACGACTCAATTAATGGTAGTGAGGGAAAGGTAGGGATGCCAATTTCGTTCTGATTCGTTTTACCTGATTTGTTTAGTTTATTTTGGGGAGGGATATGGGTACTTTCATCGACCCGATCTGATTTACCTTATTCTTGACTCATTCTTGGCTAAATTATATGAAATCTTAGTCAAATTATTTAGATTTTTTTTTATTACATCATATTTTACCTATAGTAAAGTGGTAAGTTAGTGAATACTTCAATTTCTCCAATTTCTCCAACTATCATATTATTTATGGTTTGTGTATTGGTCTTATACTAAACATTACCAATAATTCTAATGTTTCCATATAAATTACATACTCATCGTGTCGATCTGGCCTTACCCGCATTTCTTTAGAAATTACCCGACCTGAAACCTAACCTGCCACGGAGCATATCTGAATACTGTCCATATAGAATAAACGAGAAAACGGCAACGTATCGAGCCACGTACCTTTAGGGCGTGTGGCATGAGAGAGAAGCTTCAACGCCACGGAATCGAGCAGGGGGCCGCACGCCGGATCCTCCTCGTCGACGGCCGGGTTGTGGAACGTGACGACGACTTGGTCGGCCAGAGCCTTGAAGCCCCAGGCGAAAGCGTCCCAGCCGTTGCAGCTGTACATGGTCTGCATGGGGAGTATCCCGGCGGCGGCGGCGGCGGCGCCGTGGGGCGAGACGGAGACGTTGAGCATCTCCTCCTGGGCGCAGGTGCGGGCGACGTTGAAGGTGAGGGCGTATAACTTGCCTTTCCTCACTCTCAACGACGCCGTCTTGATGGAGGCGTCGGTGCCCAGCCTGACGGCGAACGCGCCGTTGGGAACCACGAGGAGCATGTCGCCCTGCCTCTGCCCGGACTTGATGTACTCCACCAAGCCGGAGGTTTCCCAGTTTGGGATGGCGCCTTTGCCTGTCACCACCGTGCCTTTCATTTCCCATCTCTTCGGGCCGTGCTCGAAGTCTCCATTCGGAAGCAGGCCTGAGTGGGGAAAAATAAAATGTAACACGTTCGGAAATGAGATGATATTCATATAAATACATTTTCACACAAAAGCATATATATATATATATATATATATATATATATATATATATATATATATATATATATATATATATTTCCCGTGGAAATTAAGTCGATCTAATACTAATGTGAGGATCGTAACGTTTATTTATTACTTGAGGTTGAGGCCAAAAGATGAAGAAACAATGCGTGTACGTACCGTCGAGGATCTGGGAGGACACGAGGTGGTGGGAGGCGGCGGTGCAGATTAGTAGAGCCAACAGAAGCGGGACTACTCGCCGCCGGCAGCTGCCTGACGAGCTTGTCATAGCCGACGCCGTGGAACGGAAACTGGTTAACAATGAGATGGCCGGACAGAAGCAAGGATTGAGGGAGGGAGGAAGGAGCCAATGAAGTGAAGAGCTTTGGCGTGGAAAGGGGGTTTTTATTTATGGGCTTCTTCCTATGAGAAAGGGACTATCTTTCACAGAAAACTACTATTTTGCCACTCGAGAGCCATCTCCATTCTCCGCAACCAACCACCTGCCTCCATCAATAATTTCCGTTTGTTTTTTATTGCATGCTTCCACAACATGTAATAACACACAATTTCCCTATTACCCACTTCTTCTAAGTTGTAATAATAGATTTGAAATTTGGTCTCTAGTTGATCGAATTAAAAAGTATTTCAACTTGGAGTTTAGATTCAGGGAAGTATAGTTTATTTTACAGGGATGCTCTCTTTATCTGTCTATCTCCTAGTAAATGAACCACACACCCAAATCTTCTCAGGAATTTCCTAGAACATAAACGAAGTTGAATGCGTGATTAAATCTCTCTCGTTAACTTCGTGGAACGCAGTTTTGGCCAGCCAACGACTCTACCTATGCAGCCTCTTACCTGCTCCTAGTTCAGTCATCGAGAAAATTATCAGATGCTGCTATAAGTTACGTTGCCTAATTGTCGGATTCCAAAAGTCATTCGTGCACTGATCGGAGGATTACTTGGAAAATCTCCTTAAATATCTTAATAGTCTGTCGAATAATTTTTCCTTCGCAGGTTTTTCAAAAGCTGGTGTGGGATCCTTCCCCTGCTGGCTTCACTGTGCACTCCTTTCATGCAGAGATGATCAAAGAACAATATCCGGGAGCCGGAAGCTTTCCCTACAAGGTCATTTGGCAGTCGACCATTCCTCACAAGGTCTGCATCTTTATGTGGATTGTCGTCCAATGCAATGTCACTCGATCATTATCAAACTGACTGCAATCTTTTTCTATCCGTGAGGATCCCACCAGAGCGCCTTCTAGTTCTAATAGGCCATGAACTAGATCAGAATCATTCTCAACAAGCCCATAATAAGTGATCCCATTTTTTTCATCGGGTCTGGGTAGAGACCAAAGGTCTTGAGCAATCGGTAAGGCAGAACAACTCAAAAGATAAAGAAGTATCGTCAATTTCTTCATGCTCGTTCCAAGTTCGAAGTAGCATTTGTACAAATAAGAATCCTCTTCGTTACATGATTTCTTCTTCATATGGAAGATCCTCACCCACGATGCTCTCAAAAAAGGAGGTTGAGCCCTCCCCAGCCGGTGTGCCCTGTGCAGCGAAAGTGAAGAAAGCATGGACCATATTTTCTTGTGATGCAGGTTTACTCAAGAGATTTGGAATATGGTGAGTTACTTCATGGACTTCACGCTCAACTCTAGCGACATTACAACAACGATTAGATCCAGGCCTCTCAAAGCTCATGGGAGTCCTAAAGAGAATGGTGTACTAATGTGCTTCTCCACACTAAGTGATGGTGCATATGGCTTGAAAGGAATGCAAGAATTTTCAGGGATGAAGGCGAAGACACCAGAGCTGTTGGCTACAAAGTTGGTTGCTTGATTCATAATTGGTTGTGCGCTTCGAACAAAGTAGAAAGGCCAGTGGGGGAGAGTTGGTTACGCTAGGTCAAGAAACGTTTGCTGTCGAGAGCTTCAGAAACTTCTAGTTCGGAGATTGCTGTACCGCCTTAGTTCTTTCTTCGTGTGTGCTTTCTGTCCCCAGTTCGGTGCCACTATTTCCTTCTGCAAATAATCGAGTTTGTGCTTTTTGTCTTGGGGCTTGGCTTGCACAGGATGACCTTTTCCTCGTAGCCCCATTTTTTTCCTTGTCCTTTTCCCTTTGTCCATTTTTTTGTCTGTTAAAATGTTTATTTTGAATTAATCTATTTCACCATTATCCCAAAAGAAATCTTTCTCCTTAAAGTATTTATTTGACCACACTACTATTTCTCTTAAGAGTAGACAAACTACCCCAGTAGGCCTCGTTCCAAAAATAAAATATGGCCCAATTTTATAATATTTAAAATATTCCATTTGAAATTGTGTAATAAAACATAAATGTTTGTGTTTAAGGAGTTAAATTTTTGTTTAAATACTAAATTTACAAGTATTAATTCTCAAATTCTCCATAGAGAAACAAAGACAAATTTTTTGATAATGGAAATAAATGAACACACTTAATGTTCAAAAGTTAAAATGATCAAAATATTGAAGTTGAGAGACTAAAACAACATTTTAGTAATCGAATAAATGAGTATTCATGCAATATAAATTAAATGGACAAACTTGAAATTTATGAATTAAAATGGTCAAATTATTAAAGTGTTGAGTCTAAACTTAGTAAAGCTATGTTGAATAAATAAGTATATTAAATTTTCTAAAACAAATAAGAGAGATTTGAACCCATGACCAAGTATGCATTATCCCAACATATTTACCAAAATATAAAAAACAAATTAATATTTTAATTTTGTACTACACATTATGTAGATCAACTCATAAAATTATGAAAAACTTGAGGCCCTGAACCTCACATAATTTTGTCCCTATAATAGAGGTCATGTGTCGTAGGGTCAGCCAGCATATACTAATGGTCGGCCTTGGAGAAGACCCTTCAACTTTTGGGTCCGGATAGTCTGCGCGAACATGCAACTACATTTGACTAGAGTGCAGGGATAGGAAGAACTTGCGCGCCATAGCTTGAAGAGCAGCTGGATCTTCCTTCCACATCCCAGCACTATTCTTAAGAGCAGTGGCCGATCTTTTTCAATAAAATCATTACACAGTAAATCCACAAAGCCCAAAGTGATCTCTCTTAACCTAGCTATTCGAGTCTGCTATATTAGTTCTACTACGTCACAATATACTTGAATTTCACAGGTATGAGCATATCATCTCCGTACATAACAAGATAAATCATCGAACGGTCATCAACCTTGGAGTGATATACACATACAATCATAAGAACTCTTGTTGTAGTCTAGCTCAATAATATATATGTTAGACCTCTTTTCACATTGTCTTGGAGATTGCTTTAGTCTACAACGAATTCTTCAACTTACGAATATAATATTCATTGCATGGAAACTGGATCCCTTCTGGTCGAGTTATATAAATCTCTTCTTCTAACTCTCCATGTTTGTCTTCACGTCTAGTTCCTCAAGCTCCAAGTTCTGATGTGTGATTATTCCTAATAACACCCTAATCGAATTATGTCTAACCACTAGTGAGAAGATGTCATTGTAATCAAAACTTCCTTTATGTGAACCCTCTTACAATCAAATGAGCTTTATACTTAACACCCTCTGGAGATAGTATCCCTTCTTTCTTATTGAAGATTCAATTTCAAGTAACAATCTTCCCCCTTGTGGTTGTCTGAATACATCCCAAGTCTAATGCCTTTCAAATGACCGAATCTCATCTCTCATTGAAGCAATTCAATTGTAGACCCATGACAATAAACAACATCTTTGTAGATAAAAGGCTCACTCATTTACACCTCTTCAGCAACCTGAAGTGTATAAGCCAACATATCCTTAATGCCATACCTCTTTGGAGGTATTCCTGCAATGGCTCTCTTCGATCTACCATGATTTATAGAAGGTTGAACTGTGTTATGGAACCTAAAAATTCTCGTAGACAAGAAACATCCCCATGTTTATCTTCTCCACCTTGGTGTTGTAGCTCACTCTCATCTAGAGTGTTTTGCAACTCCACATGTTCGTCAACATTACTACTATCTTATGCAATAGTAACCTTTAACACAGGGTTAAACATGGATTCAATTCGCTTTTATACTAAGTATAATGCTATGCTTAGAAGGTCACATATTCAATATCCCTTAATTCCATCCCTGAAACTCATAACTACACTCTTCTTAGCTCTTGGATTCAATTTACCCTCATCCCCATGATTGAAAACAACACAACAAAAAAAAATCAGCAAAGATTAATCAATAGACTTACCAGACCACACTTCATAAAGTATATAACATTCAATACAGTGTAAGGTACACTATCGATAAGATAACACTCCATGTTTACTTCTTATGCCAAAATATTTTATCCAGTCCAATATTATAGAGTATGCACCTTGCTCTCTCCACCAATGTCTGATTCATGTGTTTTTCCATCCCAATATGTCGTGATATCTGTAACAGTGCGTTGTCAAGAAATCCCTACAAAATTACATATCGTTGTTTGAAGCATTTTGATCATCTGTACAGTTTGATTCTCCGCCAGAATATTCCACTGCTTGAACTTCTTGAAATATTCATTTTTATGATCCATAACAAATACCCAAGTAAACCTTGAGTAATAATTGATAATTAACAAACAAACAAAAATTACAACTGCTTTATGATCCGTTGTAAGATAGCGGCAAATTTACTGAGTAGACGAAAACTACTCGTTTCCTCGGGGGTCCTTACTTAGAAAATCTAGATTGAATGAAATCAAAACAAAGGATAAAGAAACCATTCCGGTTATGTTTCCCCAAGGTTTGACGGACTTTTGTGCCTTGTGAATTGATCAGTTATGCAATGCAATTCACCCTGCCATATGTCTAACGGTGGTTAGATCTAGTAGACTACGATGGGTCCTACATATTTCTCTCTTGAGGAGCCGGGGTAGCTCAATTGATTGATGGTCAATTGTGAAGATATGGTCCTTTCCAGTCTCATTCAAATAAAAAAAATAGATTCAAAGCTATCGACACGTTGGATGATAGGTTCGATTATATAAGTAATTGTATTAATATGGAAATATCCATCATCCCCAGGGTTCTACATAATCTGAATAGTCTATGAGCTTATCTATCTATAACTACAAGAAAACTTACAAGAAATGAAGAAGCGAGGGTCATAATAGCAAATTTTCGTTATGATCTTCACTTCTTGCTCCTCCTTGGTGCCTCCAGAGAGTTCTCTGCCTGTTTTTCCGTAAACCCTAGAGGATCGTCAAAAGACGAAGTCTTACTACAGCTCCCCGAGAACTATCTTTTATACGTCATCTGTCTTAAACGACACTCAAAACTGCGTTCCAGAGTGTGAAACGATGCTCGCGCTGCTGTTTTTGTGTTTTAAATACTTCGAATCTTTAACTTGTCTGGGCCTTTTTCCCCATCTTCCAAACTCTGAATTGGGCCTCGTTTGATCTCAAATGCTTCTCTCTTTGTTCATTTTGAAATAACAAGATTTCAAGATTCCTTGGTCTGAAAATATATCATAACTGCCTAAAAAGGCATGACATGTGTCAAAACTGCTATAGAGGCTACCAAATGCACCTTTGAGCAAATCCAAGTATTTATAGCCACAAATATGCAAGAATCATGTAAAATGCCATTAAATAGGAGTCTAAGATGGTATAATTTATATGTCATCACTTTTCATAGATTCTTTTCGATAAGGACCCCAACAGTCAATGTAGAGGTAATCAAGTATCCCATTTGTCAGGTGAATACCCTTCTTAGAAAACTTGCTGCGATGTTGCTTCTAAAATACAAAAACTTGCATAATTCAAGAACTTGCACCTTGTGCCCGCAAAGAACATCTTTTTATTATAGAATTTGCATACATCTTTCACTCATGGCCAAGACTTCTGTATTTTCTATGCCAGAACTGGACGCCTTATGTTGGACCTCTCTAGTATGAAGAGAAGATCTAACATCTTTCAGAGACAAGCTATATTTTCCAACAATAGAAGAATCAATGAAATTCTCATATGACATTGGCATAGATACCAGCAAAATTAGGGCAACATCTTCATCATTTGCAAGATGGCATTGATTTGTTAAAGATGATCCTTAAGAGTCATACTTTCTTGCACACGCAGGAAGAATAGACGTTGCTTCATATGCAACTTCTTGGTTTAAGACTTCGTCATGTAACGACTTTTCAACTCCAACCACATACTAGAATCAGTTTTCTCAGCATAAAATTCAATGATGACATCATCAGACATACAAAACATGATTGTCGAGTGAGATTTCTCTTCCAATGTACCCTCCTCTTCGTCATCAATCCCTATCTTTTTCTATTTTCTAGAGAGCAATGTCCATAAAAATTTAATAGAGCTTGTATCTTAATATGTCACATACCGAACTTATTTCTCTCTGTGAACTTTTCGGCCGTCATATTCAAGGAAGTCGTTCTTGAATTCCGGAAAGCTAACCAGGCCACAATTTTTTTGTCCAACAGAAGAGACCATCAATCCCACCGATTGAAGTCCAATGGACAGAAATTATTATGTGTCCTCTAAAACAGGCCCAACATTTTTACATCTTTGTGAAGAGTAACTGCGATTTAGGTTGGTTTATGCATATTAATTTATGCAAACAAACAACATGACCAAGTAATTAGACATCTCAAAAGAAAGAGGAACAAATAATTAGAGAGACAAACCCACAATGGAGATTTGGATGGTTTCTAATTTGATAAGATCAGGCAGATCGATGAGCTCCTTAGCTACCACGTGCAAATCATTGCCCCAACTCCCGTTCTGCTTGACATTTGCCGGTCGATCGGAAGAAGCTCATTAGACATCAGAAGATTGTTCTGTGTCAACGTGGGACAAAAGTAAAATTTCTCCAATATATGGTTGCTGATTTAATGGTTGAATGAAGTCTTAATCAACGATATAAGTTACTATATATTAATATAAACCTTGAATGAAGTATATTTAGGTGTTGATTTCTGCGAGAAAATGAGTCAAATGAGAATAAGTACATAGAAAGTATTTTGCAGTACCTTCTGAGTGAGGTATTAAGAAGAGAAAGGTAGGGTGTTCAATATTCATTAGATTCCACAATGGAAGCGTTAGATCGTTGTTGGGGTCAACTTATTTTTGATATGGTATAGTCAATCAGAGATAATGTGAGTAAGATGTTTTTTATTCGAATCCCTGTGACCCTATTTGTTAAGTACATGGCATTCTCATGTGTGTGAAAACTACAAGCCCCTTTGAATATTGATTTTTTTTGAAAGGTGTGTTAATAAATATTATATAATCCATAATTAAACCCCTTCCAATAATTTGAATTATTGAGATCTAGCCATTTCCCAAACAGCTCTTGTACTAATAACTTCATGATTTTTCTTGTTAACAAAATTATTAAGGTTATTTATAAAAAATATATATTGAATGGTTGTGCTACCAAATGAATACAGAGAATTCCATTTTACGGACACACATCTAAGTAAATTATGACATACGATCAATAGGATATATTCTAGCTAGTTGCCATTTTTGTTTAAACTTCATTTGATTGTTGAGTTTCAAAACCAAAATTATAAAATTATAATCGAACGTAAAAGGCCGTGAAAGCATCGATCCTGAAGATAGATAGATCCGAGCACCGTCCAAGCACATGGAGAGTCTCTCGGCTGACATATACTTATTCCAAGCACATGCAGACTGTGTACTTGTTAATGGCTCAATATGCATCTCTTCTCTTCTCGACAATGCAACAGGATCAGGCTCAGGATCAGGCGATGACTCTTGTTCATCACATTCTCCCTCTCATAAATATTTGTTGTTTGGACACATTGAGGAAAACAAAATTGCCAACAAGTTGCAGCTGTGATTGAGGCAGAAGATAAATAAAATTAGAGGGTGGGGAAAGAATTGAGAGAAATTGGAGAGATTCGGAATTTTTCATTTGTTCATAAGCAATGGTGTGGTCACATTTTGATTCAAGGTGGTTCCGAAATTAAGATAAAAATATATAAAATAAATTTGATTAATATTAACTACTCGAGATGGTTTTTCATAGTTTGTCGACATATTTCTATTTGAGGGTGGAGAATTCAAAACTAAATTAGGAATTAGTAAAATCAGAATATGCAATTAGAAACACATTTTTATGTAACGTCTAGAGTTATTATATATTAAAATTTATTTTAATAATAAATTTAATGATAACATATTAAAATTTATTGCTCACTGTAATGTGTTGGTTTCCTCTATTTCTTAATTTTCAACACAAATGAAAATAATAAATATTCATATTCATTAATTTATTCATAAAAAACAATAAGAGCCATAAATCAGATAAATACCTCGCCAGAAAATAAAATGACACAAATATTTTTGTTTAAACCATACATACCCCTCAAAGATAGCGATTTACCAATGATGATAGTTACAAGATGCTAAGCACCAAAAAACAAGAATAGAAAACGGCAGTCAATACTAATCGATTTGGCGATGAAAAAGCTTTTTTAATCACTAAATGAGAAGCTATGTTACATTCCTAAGAATAAAATGACAAAAACCTTAAACCCTATTAAAAAGATACGAGCTTTAACCAATGTTTGGCAATCCAACTTCACTCAACTCGAGCAACGAGCATGCAATACCAATGCTTGAGAAACACCCAACAATTCGCCAAAAGCTAAAGCAGTTTCTCATAAAAAAAAACAAATAAAAGAAACACAGAGCCCAACCCAAGTCCCAAAGTGGAACAAAAACATAGTGAAACAACATACGCCCATGAGGTCAAACTTAGGTTTGGAGGTTTTGATTAATTGGGATGAGAGGTTCAAAGGCAAACACAGGAAAAGGACGCTAATTTTTTTTACCTAAAGCCAAGTCAAATAGAGATTCCAACTACACGAAATGAAAGGAAGCCACAACCCACAAGCATAAACCCTTGCAGTAGGACGGACTCCGTCGAGGGATTGAGGGATCGAGGCGGCAATTCTTCCCACCACCACCGGTCGAAGCGAGAGGGTCAACATCGCGACCACCACCGCAGGTCGTCAAGGCACGAGGATCGGGAGGGTTCTCGTGAACGGGAAACGAAGCGAGAGCGATCGGTTGGATTGAGGGGAAATGATCGAGAAGGCAGCAGGGAGAGAGTTGATCGGTCTCACGACCGTCGAAGGCGAGAGCTTTCTAGCAATGATGCTTGGGGAATTGTTGTTACAGGTGTCCCAGACGAGAAAATCAAGCATCAAGATTCTAATGGCTTTATCTCCCTCGTCGACGCCTCCACAACCGGCTTCCTCTCGCTGTTTGATTACATCCAAGGAAAGAACAAGTACTGAATCGCCGATGTCGATCTCTACAAGTTCAACGGTTACAATTCAAGAAGATACAACTATGACAGTTACACATTTGGGGAGGTTCTTCCGCTAATCCCGTGTCAGATAAGAAGTTCACGCACTCACGATGATTCCCGATAGAAGGGTCGAGTTCGGCCGATTTTGATTTTTACTTCTCTCCGCAACTGTGCGCTCCAGCAATTTGCTGCCCAACGCCCTTGTGCGTAGCCGCTCGTGGCGTTTCCCCATCTCTGACACCCTTTTCCTGTGAGTTTTGCCTATTTTTTGCAGGAGTTGTGGGCTGGGATCTTCAGTGAGTCTTTCCGGCAGATGACGAGTCTTGCCGACGATCGGCCAGGCTAGTGGGCTGCAGTTACATCTTTGTACAGTTACCTCTCCTGTGGCTTCATTCTTGTTCAAAACGCTCAGGCCTTCGGACGGTTATAATTTCATGGCGGTTAATTAAAATTCTAATGGATAGGCAGTCACAATTTCAAACACGGATCCTATCCTGCATTCAGATAAGTCTATTAATTCTTTCTTAAATTTATATTTAATTATTATTATGTTTACGATTGTGTTTGGTATTTTTGATGGGAGTTGCAATTGTTTTGTAATTCGGTGTCTTTTAATGATAGTGAGGATTTGGTTGTCGTCCGACATGGAGTATATTTCTTCTACTAGTTGGTTTTGCCATATTTGTTTGTGTTACAGAAGGCATAGTCTGTAGAGCTTGTGTAGCATTTTCGGTGGAGGCCCGATTGTATTTTAATTTTGTTTGTTCCGTTAGGGGTTGTCTGCGTGTTATTTTGCAGGTACCTTGCACATCAAATCTACTGCTAGGCTATTTGAACTCGACGACTTGGTGCTTGAAGGAGTTTGCCGAAAGAAGACTTTCTTTGCGTTTTTGGTTTATTTATGTTACTAGGCATACTAACAGGGCTGCCCATCGCGTGGCACAAACGGCCCTTGCATCGGTAGCAACCTAGTTGGTTGACTACCGCCTTTATATTTCCACTGCATTGTAACACTCTATCTATTACTAGATTTGGGCCCGCCTGTTGGCCGGATGGATCACATCAATAATATAAACAGTAATTATAATCATTCTAACAATGTGTTTGGTACAATGAAAGAACACATATTATTCAATTACTAAAAATATCTAAAAATAACCTACAATCCTACATAATAAGTTTTACAACATCTTGACAGACAAAAAGCCTTATCAAAAGTAAACAACAAAACTCATGCAAGTAACCGATTTCTAAAAAAATTAATATTCAAAACGCACTTCAATTTATTCTTTGTTATAAATTACTTCAAATTTCCTTTTGGATTTTTTTTATTGTTCTGCCATCAAAAGCATCTTCTCCACAGAGCAGAATCATCATTAATAAATTTTATATTCATCATCAATAGTCTCATTCTTCTTCTTCTGCATTTCATTAAAAACGAAATTTTAATGGCAGAATGTTTGGAATTATCAAACATATTTTCACGATAATAGAATTTCACATAATCCAAATCATAAATATTAACAACCATTTACTCTTTCCTCCCATCATTAAAATTTCTATATATATACCAATCAATTATCTCAAACCTCTCTAACACCCAACACCATCATATATGTTGTCTTCCTAATATTATTGTACAATTCCCCCAAAAGTACTCCTTGGAGTTTTTTTTTTCAAATTTAAAGATAAGTTGCATATTCAAGATATTACCAACAATTCCTAAGTTTGATAACTTTATATTTTATGAACCAAAATTTTATACCACTCGTTAACACTGTGTAGAAACTTTTGTTTTTAACTCAAGCTTTGAAATATTTTACTTTGAAGGAATGAGTTCATCTTGCTCCATGTGATCTACACATTTTGGAGGGGGGAGGGGATCTAATGACCAAATATGCCGCCTTATTAGTAAAAAAATGTCACATTATACTATGATAGATTGTTATTCAAGGTGGTAAATATTTCTACTATCATGTATACAATCATTCTACTCTATATAATATGTTCATACCAATATGATACGCTTTTATACTATCATTGGTATAATCTTAAATACTACCAAGCATTATCATCATGGTATAGATTGACAATATATGTCTAAAATTTTTTCGATAAAAATATATAAAAGTAGATGTCATTTTGATGAATATAATTAATATGCTTCTTCGTGCAAAATTTTGAATTACGAATTAAATTGAAAGACATATAACCTGTTAAAATTAATTGGAAGACAAGTTATATGTCTCCTCATGTTTTGGAAAATGGAGAATATACTTGACATTTCCTTGCCTAGAAGGACCGCGTGACCCACTATTTGAAGTTTTGGATTTTTTTTTTAATGTGTGAATAGAATAAATTGAGGCCAAGCCCATGCGTATTGAAGCATGGAAACGGAATTGCAAGCGGAAATTGCTTGAATGGAATTGACCAGGGAGCCTTTCCTAAAGTTGCGCAGGATGCTCCAATTTTACAATTCTATAGGTTCTGCTTGGGAACGTCTATATAGTATTGGAAAGGCTCAAGTTAGGGTGCATAACCAATGGTTATGCACCCATCAATAACCAAATCTGGACCCTTCATTTAGAAAATCCAGATCTAAAGATGGAGAATTAAAGGTCATTTTTATTTTCACTAGCTTTCTTAATTGACTCATATATTTTTCGTTTTAACTCGGATTTTAATTTTTTTTGCACAGATGGAACGAGTTCATCGTGCTCTACAAAATGAGATCAATTTTCAATATTTTTTGAGGAAAAAAAATTCTGGCCTCTCGGTACCAACTGCATACCATATGGTATCTTCTTCGTTTTTAATTCGTTTTTAAAAACGTTTACACAGCAGGGACGAGTTCATCATGATCTATTGGATCTACAAATTTCTGGGTGAACAAATTACAAGACAAAAAAATATGACACAATACCATACAATACCACCCTGGTACGAGGTGGTATCTTATGGTATACAATGTTAAAAGTCATAAATGACAATTAATATACTTCTACTATCATGTATTCAACCATCCTACAGTTTTGGTTTGTGTCATACCACCATGGTACGCTTTTCAAACCATAGGTATGCTCTTATTTCAATACCGTCAATACCATATGGTATAGACTGGTATAAAATGGCTCAATTTTTTTTGTTCGAAAAATATATCAAAGTGGATATCATTTTGAAGAGCACAATTAATCTGATCAAACTGCGCAAAAAAAATTAAATTTCGACTTAAAACGAGTGAGAAATCGTCCGTCAAAGATTAAGGAGGGGAAAATTAAAGGCTTTCCAGGAGAGAAAGGATGCTGATGTCATGCGGATGTAGGCGGGTTACTCATAGTTACTCACCATAAGGTTACTCACCTGATCCGTTCCCTATTGGAAAGACAAACTATCTATGACAAAAAAAAAAAAAAAAAAAAAACTTAGTCATCTAATTCGCCGGTTAGTCGCGCGCTTTTTCCGGAAAGCTTTGATAATTCGCGAATTTTAATTCATGGGAGCGCGAATTACATCTGAAAATTCACGAATCTGGTAATTAGCTGAGCTTTAACGGAGAGCAAAGAGAAACAGATCATCCCCCTGGACGGCTGCCATTGTATCACCTCCTGGACGCCGGGATTCGACAGCCGCAAACACAATTGGTTTTCTCCCTCCTGCTTGTCATTGATCTCCTATTTGTGAATTTGTTGATCTATTTCGAGATCTGAAGGGAAAGAGTATGTTCTTTTGATTGATCGGCAGTAAAAGAACGGAGAACGATAGAGCTTTGACTTGCTCTGGCTCTTGCTCTTCATCGGAGAAGAATGAAAAAAAAAGGAAGCAGCGAGATTAGTTTCATTTTGTGGAAAGGATCTGAGCATCTGAGGGGCTCAAGATAGGGTGCATAATGGGTTATGCACCCATCAATAACCAAATCTGGACCCTTCATTTAAAAAATCCAGATCTAAGGATGGAGAATTAAAAACTATTTTTATTTTTCCTATCTTTCTTAATCGGCTCATATCTTTTTCGTTTTAACTCGGATTTTAATTTTTTTTGCACAGATGGAACGAGTTCATCGTGATCTACAAAATGAGATCAATTTTCAATATTTTTTGAGAAAAAAAATCTGGCCTCTCGGTACCAAGTGCATACCATATGGTATTTTCATCGTTTTTAATTCGTTTTTGAAAGCGTTTGCACAGAAGGGACGAGTTCATCATGATCTATTGGATCTAAAAATTTCTGGGTGAACAAATTACATGATCAAAAAATAACACACAATACCATCCTGGTACGGGGTGGTATCTTGTGGTACACAATGATAAAAGTCGTAAATGACAGTTAATATATTTCTACTATCATGTATTCAACCATCCTACAGTCTTGGTTTGTTCATACCACCATGGTACGCTTTTCAAACCATAGGTATGCTCTTATTTCAATACCAGTCAATACCATATGGTATAGACTGGTAAAAAATGGCTCAATTTTTTTTGTTCGAAAAATATATCAATGTGGATATCATTTTGAAGAGCACAGTTAATCTGATCTAATTGTGAAAAAAAAAATTAAATTTCGACTTTAAACGAGTGAGAAATCGTCCGTCAAAGATTAATGGGGGAAAAATTAAAGGCTTTCCAGGACGAACAAGGGCTTGGCCTAGTGGTAACACCACTAGCCTAGAACCTGGAGATCCTACGTTCGAATCCCTTAAGTAGTACCTTAATAGCAACAAAATAAACCTATATCACCCTTATCCACACAAAAAAAAATTAAATTAAAGGCTTTCCAGGAGAGAGAGATGCTGATGTGGGCTGGTTACTCATGGTTACTCACCACAAGGTTACTGACCTGATCCGTTCTCCTCTGAGGGAGACAGATGGGTGAGTGCGCTAGCTGGAGATAAGGGAAAAAAGAAAAACATAAACGAAATTAGTGGGGGAAAAACAAATTAATACTATTTTATTTGTGTTGTTGGAAGAAGAAAATCATAAATAATTAATTTTCTCAAAATAAAATAAACATTGAATATTTATTATGTATATAGGATGAATGAAATACTATATTTTTACCAATTTTATTGTCAATATATAATAAATAACATAATATTTTTACTAATTATATTGAGAATATATAATAAATAATACAATATTAACGCTCCGTAAACGCTTTCAATATTGAATTCTTGGAAAAGAAACGCTCTCACGCTCTCGAACTCGTTCCCGCTCCCACTCTTGCTCCACGAACTGGTTACCTAAGGTCAAACAAGTAACAACAGAGCAAGACTGCCTTTCTGACTCTTTGGATTGATCCACCTACTTGTTTTTCTTTTAAAAGTATGCAAGTAGAAAAGTTAGTAACGATAAGGCTTAGCCACACGATGCGACCAATGATCTTTTTCCTAAATAAGGATAACCACAAAAGATGATGACGTGGGAAGCCTCCTGATCCATCAATGGGAGAGGCGCATTTAACAAGGCGCCTAGCTGCTGGAAGAAGAGACCTAGGTAGTGACAGTGATGATGATTCCCCACAGGGAAAAGGCGCACAGAGCGCCATTGCCCGACGATTGAAAACTGACTCACCACGGCTACACCGCAAATTAATCCTGACTAGAGCTCAAGTTTTTAAACTCTAACGTGGTGCAGTATAGGGCAAGTATGTTTTAATTGTCAAACCCGGGCCGGTCCAAGTACCCATACTTCAATCGTTTAGTTTGTTATCTAGCAAACGTTTTTGGGTTTAAAACTAAGAAACCTACAAATGAAAACAACCAAGTAAAGTAAATCGCGGTTATCTCAATGAGAGAAGAATTCACCCGGGTATTGCTCCCCCTAGCTAACAATAATGACTTGTTGGATCGAATGGTCATGCGTGGTAAGGGGGTTGTAAACCGTAGGGGAGTGCAACAAGTAGCCAAGTGCCATTCTCTTGGTCTTTGGTTCGAGGAAAGATAATTTTATCCAAGCCACCAACGTGACTTTCTCGACCTATTGACTAAGGGTTGGTTAGACTTCACCCTCGAATCGGAGTTCGGACGGCCACCCACAACCTAACCCTAGGTGCTAATACGAAATAGGAGGTTTTCCCTACATTATCCTAGATAGGAGACAATGAATTCCTAAGAAAATCTAGCATTCAAGTCTCTTTTAAAGAAAGGAAGGGGGATTTTCTCTATAACCTATGTTAGAATGACAATTAGATTGATAGGCTTTCACACAACACAATCATTCATGAATAATACCTCCACATTCACATTAACACAACCACACACATAAATCAGTCAATCCATACAAGCATTCACATAATTGTAGCTAGGGTTTACAAACACCCAAGTGAATAGGTATGCGATTCCATAGCTAGGCAAAGGAAAACAAGGAAAATGAGAAAAAGAACCATGAAAAGATGAAAATCTTTCCTCCTTGTTGCTTGAATCTCCCTTGATAAGAAGAAACCTTCACTCCTCTAGTTTGAAATGAGCTCAATCTCCTTCTTCCTCCTTTGAATGACACTTTCTCTCTCTAGTTTAGGAAGAGGGAACCTTAATCTCTCACTTGAAATCCTCTTTTATTCTCAAACTAAAACCCTAGAAAAGCTCACTTTCTCCTTCAGGTCATTTCCCCTTTTATACCCAGGTCGGGCTCAAATCATGGTCCTAGTTCACGCACGTGAGCTCAAGGCGGGGACCGTGACCTCGGGCCAAAACGCGCAGCTTCACTAACTTAGTTCATGGTCATTGGCTTGAGTTCACGGTCTGACCGTGAACTGGTTTGAGTCCATTGAAGCCGAAAACTGCGTTGGAACCTCTGCACTTCACGGTCTCGAGGCAATTGTCAGGTCTAGCGACCGTGACTTCGGACTTTTTTCCACTTTTTCGTGCTTTTCGACCTCCAATCGACCCGAAACTCGTCCTCGACATTCCCACACTTGCTAAGACCTGAAATATGACAAAAAAGCACATCCTAGCGTAAAATAGGTCGAGAGACAATGAAATGCAATGTCAAACTATCAAGAAATGAGGGATAAATGTGTGCATTTAGACTCGAATCAAAAACTGACAACGGTGGAGTCGCACGAGGCTTGTTTGCAGTAGTTGTTGGGTCATCTGACGAACCCAGAAAAGGAGAAGGCAGCTAGACACATGGTCATGTGTAGTTGTCCTCACATACCGCTTTTTCAGCTCTATCCACCTGGCCGTAGTAGATTGAACTCTCTCCACCTGGCCCGCAGTAGATTGACCAGTAGAGGTGGCTGTCCAGCAGCTAGACCTGGCAAATTACAACCCGACCTGAACTCGTGCGAAAAATAGAAGCTTTTATAATATAAAACCCGAATGACCCGAAACCCATTTAACCCGATATTTTTTAGGTCTGGTTGGTTAGGTTAGTGGGTAGACCCGTTCCATTTCATATGTCACTCCCAAAATGATAAAATCACTCATAAATAATAAATTGGTGAGATGTTTAAAAAAATTGACAAGGATTTAAAAGACAGTTTTGGAGTAACCCGATATAACCGCGGACCGGGTGTAACATAGGGAAAGAAAGCAATAATGATTTATCTAACCACGGGAATCTAGGTTACCCTACTTCGGGTTTAGGGTTCGTTATCTATCCAACCTAGGATAATGATTAATAAAGTAAACTAACCACTAACCTAGCTATTTACAAGGTTTGGACCTCCCTTGGGTTGAATCTTCCTAGGTCCGTCCTTTGGATCGATGTTGGATATACTCCTAGCTCAATCGACTCAAATACTCTACTGTTAGAAGATGGACTTCCTCGGGATTGACCCGAAACGGCGAATCAATGAATGGGGTGTGCCCTATTGAACATAGGCCAACCCTATATCGTAAGAGATTGATCGAATCGACTCCCTCAGGGATTACTCGGACGATATAAGATGAGGATTGACCTAAAGACACCAATAATGGGCTCTAAGGGGATTTTCTCCCTCCTAGGTCAAAAGCTCAAAAGTTGAAAATGAAAACCCAACTCATGCAATTCATGAAAACATCCATGAATTAAGTAAAATCATCAATCAAACATGGAATTTGTCATATACATCAACAACAAACCAAAACCTATACCTAGGGTTCTTAAACCAAAGAGAAGAGGGTGAGTTTCTAGAAAGAGAAGAGAGATATTACAAATTGGAGCACAAGCACCCAATTTGATTGACTCGAAGAACGCTTACTCCCTTTTCCGATCAGCCTCCCCGTCGTCAGATCCTGTACAAAGCACCCAGACGGTGCGAATAAAACAGAATAATTCTCATCAGTAAGCTGCCCAACGAAAACAAGATTAGGATAGAGTTGTGGGACATGAAGAACATTAGGCAATTGCAGATGCTTCTGATCAAGAAAACCACACCTGCAAACGGAAGATGCGCGCCATTGGCGACTTGCAATCTTAAATCATTAACCGGACGAATATGCTGAAGCTTCTTAGACTCACTAGTCATGTGATTAAAGCACGCTGAGTCAAGGAGCCACGGTTTACCTGAAACCTGAAGAGAGGCAAATGCTGAATTAATGGCGGCGGGAAAGGATTTTTGAAGAGCAGCTTGAATTAACCTCTCCACTGTGTCAGAGGAAACCAAATAGACAGCAGAGTTCGAAGCTTGGGTGGCGAAGGACACGCAATCAGGACGAGCAGGAGGTGGCCTTGACGTAGTTCCAGCAACTGTCCGATATTTCAAAGTACAACAATCACTGATAATATGCCACGTTCGCTTATAGTAGACACAAAAATTGCACTTACGACAATGCTTTTGAACGTGGCCCTTCTCCTCACAAAACAGGCAAGTCAATTCAGAGGTAGGATGTCGTTGTTGTTGAAATTGGGTCGATGTGCTGCGTAGGCAGGATTGTCATCAGAAGATGCGCCTCGGCACCGAAAACAGCTTCACTGACGCCCGGGCGAATATCCAACTTCTCTTGAGTTCGAAGTCGAGTCTCTTCTTGAATGAGACGCCCCAAAACGCCATCAAATTGCAAATTTTCCCGGTTGAGGAATGAGGCTCGAACGAGCTCAAATTCGGGCTTGAGCTTCATGAGAAACTGGAGTAGACGAGAGAGTGGCGCTCAGCCTCGGCATCGGCCAAGAACAAAGCGGGACGAAGAGAGGCGAGCAATATGTCTTGCTCGGTCCAGAGGAGAACAACCTCATTGTAAAACGATGCAACATCCAGATCACCTTTCTTCAAGATAGCGAGCTCGTTGTCCAATTCAAACTGGCGGGCAGAACCGGTGATAGTGTATGTGGAGGCAAGATGAGCCCACATCTCGACAGCAGTGGTAAATTGGCGAAGTCCAAGAACGATAGAGGGATCGACTGAATTCAGGATCCATGTCTTTACTCGAGCGTTGTTCATGACCCAACGATCGATATCTTGTTGAGCAGCAGGCGACATAACCTGTTTTTTGGCAGTACCATCAAGGATCGAGAGCAGACCCTTGCCTTCGACGAAAACACGGAATTGAAATTCCCAGACGGCGTAGTTCTTCGGATTGAGACGAATCGTCGGACAATGGCTCTGATACCATGTTAGACATTCTGAACGGAATTTAGAGAATAACGGAGATACGGATTTATGTGGTATCCTGAGGGATTAGGACTAGTCCACGGTAGAGCCTCAAGACTCTCCGAGCTGCTGTTATTATTGCTTAAACGTCTGGGAAATGGGAATGGTATACAGGATATATATATATGGAGAAAACCCTAATAAAGGGTTTAGCCGAGCTAACAGAAGAGAAAGAAAGGAACGTGTGTGAATGCCTGAATGGGCATGGGTTGTACAAGAGTGATGGGCCAATTGGGCCAAGTACAAATGGGTAATGGTTCGGCTAACAGTTTAGCAGCTACACAATTATTCCACCAAAACCCAAAAGGCTAGCAGTTTATTCGTTCACTATGATTATCCAAACTCGATAACCAACTGCCTCTAATCCTTCCTCTCTACACAAAGTACGTACAACATGTTGACTGCCGTTAAAAATGAACAAGGTGGCAACTTGGCATGAAGTAATTTTTGTTTTGATTGAGGGACAACTTGGTACTGATTTCTTTTTTTGCTAGAATGACAACTTGGATTCTTGGAAGTAACATTTTTTTTATTTTTAAGAATGACAACTTGTTAGTTATGAAACGGGAGACAAAAAAGCTTCCGTGGACTGAATCGTTATATCTAGGCAGTAGGGCTGGTAAACGTATCGACCCGGTTTGGTCAATCAAACCGGTAATAGCATAGCTTATAAACTACAAGAATAACCTTCAATACAAGGTAATTTTGATTGAAACCAAAACCGAACCAATTCTTTTTTCCCGCGCGGGTATGTGTTGAGTAGTCGATCTTTCCCCCCTGCTTTTTGGGATTTTAATCTGACAAACCCAAATCGTTAAATACTAACCTAACCGGTTTATAAACTATAAGAATAACGTTTAATAGTTTATATTTATCCAAACTGAACTCGTTAGGTGAGGTGACGAGTGAGGTTTGGTTTACCGTTTCCGGAAGTTTTGGATCTATATATGGCTTTCCCTTAATTCCCACTCAACCTCTGCGTCCTCTCCAACTCCTTGAGAGAAACGGCACCGCCAAGTCAATGCAAGCAAGCTGCATCTCTTCTCTCTCAGTTCAGCATGCGAACTCAACTTCCACCACCATTCACCCTAGCTCTATATAAACATGCATTCTACTCTCCCATCATCCATATTACCACAATACACACACACACACAAAAATACTCATACGAAGATGGCTTCCACCAAGACATGTCACGGCCTTCTCCAGTTCATGGTAGCAGCAACCGCTTCCATCATGTTAATGTCTTCACTCTGTCACCACTCCCATGCTCAGAACTCGGCGCAGGACTACGTGAACGCCCACAATGCTGCTCGAGCCCAGGTTTGTGTCTGCAGTATATAATATATATGATCGTATCAGTATGGTATGACTAGTAATAATAACACGATTCTTTCTATTTATAAGGTCGGGGTGGCCAACATCACGTGGGACGCGACGGTGGCTGCATACGCCCAGAACTACGCCAACGCCAGGATATCAGACTGCAGCTTGGTCAAATCGGGCGGTCCCTACGGGGAGAACCTAGCCAAAGGAAGCAGCTCCGTCTTCACCGGGACCGCCGCCGTGAACCTCTGGGCGGCGGAGAAACCCTACTACGACTACGCGTCGAACGCGTGCGTGGGAGGGCAGCAGTGTTTGGATTACACGCAGGTGGTGTGGGCGAACTCGGTGAAGTTGGGGTGCGCCAGGGTTCAGTGCAACAACGGCTGGTGGTTCGTCACTTGCAACTACGATCCCAAGGGCAACGTCCCTGCCCAGCGCCCTTACTGAAGGAATGCCTCGTAATAGTTATATATGTTCAATCATCCCCACCGAACCCATAAGCTATAATAATATATATGTAGGGCACGCGCAACCCAAATAATAATAATACTAATAATACATATACCATGTTCCATCGTTTTATATATTTATACTATTTAGTCCTCATTTTGCTTTCAAGTGATAATTTATTTTTATCTTTGTTTCCATGGGATAGACAAGGGAAAGGGATGATTGTAATAATGAGTTCCTCCATAACGGAGAGTTTAAATTAAATCAAATAAGAATTTATAATTTCAGTATCGCGTCAACCATACTCTACTTTTAATTTGTATCCCAATTAGTTTAATGGTAATTTGGCTATTGAGTACTGCAAATAATTAATTTTTTTTATTTTTTCAAATATAACAAAATAAGGTGAAAAATTATGTTGGTAATTATTATTGGGTGCGGCTATGGTGACTATCACCATAACTTGCACTTTTTGGACGAACTCAGTTAGGATTAGGTCAACCTAATATGTTGTTTCAGTGTAAAAACAGTTTCATGATGTCTACTTTGAAAATTCATATCTTACATTTGGCTCGATGGAAACTGGAGATTAATGGCTTAGTTTTGAAGCTGGAATGTCCTTCTACACATTGAAGTGCTTGGGAGCTCGATAAGAAGTCCAAAAGACCATTTTTGAACCTGATCAAAAAGCTATGCCAAAACTGGGAAACTGCCTGAAAATGGCCAAGTCTGGAAAAATGTTTGTGAAACCTACTTTGGAGCTTAATTCGAGAAGCATGGATGTGATTCGAGTCAAGGGGCCTCTACCACATGAAAGTAGGTATGTTTGTCTAAAAAGTCAAGGCATTGGATGAAATATTGGATACCTGGAAGGCTTCAAACAAAAGGCTCGAAGTTGCTACGAAGTAAGCTGTCTTCTAGCACAAGACTGAAACGGCAGATTAGGTCGACCTAATCCTATATGAGGTCGACCTAAAAGTGCAAGTTGCGGTAGCAAAGTCCTTATTATTATTATTATTATTATTATTATTATTATTATTATTATTATTATTATTATATCTTTCAAGTGCAAGTAACCTGAGGGAAGTTACTGTTCATTACAATTTTTCGTTAATTAACAAAATCCCACTTTTATATTTGCAAGCACAAGTAACTGGAGATGATTTTTTTTTATAATGGTGATAATATATTAAGAGAACGAACAAAAACAAACACAAGACAAAGGCAAAGGCAAAGGTTCAAGAGACTGAACCTGCCCGGAAAATTGCAAACCAAAACACAGAGCCAAAAACAAATAAACATGGAAACTCGGGATGATTTTTCCGTTCATGGATTTTGCTATGGACGATCCCTCTTTTATTTTTGTGCTCCCACAACAAAGTCATTACGTTAATGTATCAATCTGTAATTTATATAATGAATAAAATATAAGAGTCAGCACATAGTTAACCCACAAAATATATATAACTCATGTGCCACCCTACTGTTGACTTTTTCTAACTCATGCATGACATTCATCTTCTCCTCTTTGAATATCTTTAAAATATCACTCTAGGTTGTATTTATACATACCATTTGAAACAATGGCGGAAGAGAATACACAAATCTCCTAAAACCGACATAATCTACAACCGATGGAGGAAATTCATGAAGAACGATCATACAAGCAAACTCCCTTCTACTAGTTTCTAGGTAAAAAACAATGGGACTCGAACTCCCGGTACCAATTTTTCTTTTCTTGCCACCAAAAAGTCCACTCACCTTAACTGAATCAACATTTTTATTGGACATTTCAACAAATGATTGCACCAATAAAAAGTTCCAAAAGTGGATGTAGCACCAAGCTTTCTATGGCAGTATTTGCATTCAGCTTTTCTCAACCCACTAACTACAACTCGATCATATTCCTTCCACATCTCATACCACTGCTTCTCAGAAGACCATACCATACGACTAGAAGACACACTAGACTGGCCATGATTACTACTCTCATGATTCATAGATAGACTATCATCATTACTTTCTAAAGTCATGTTTCCCTAGAAAAATCAATCAATCACTAGTGCAAATACAACCATTTAACCAAATAATAATTAAAAATTAATCCTTCAAACAGAGACAACAATAAATATCTCAATCATTCACCAACTAAAAGAGACAATAAACAGCTCAATCATTCACCAACTAACAGTTTAATGAGACCTAATTCAAAGCTAATAGAAAGCATAGCCTACTTGATAAGAATTTGTACCCGAATTACCTTCTCTCTTTCAGAAACGTGTTGGTCACAGATCGCTTGCCGGAGTAGGTTTTTGGTATCTCTGGTGAGTCGCGAAATTGGAGTGCGTTTTGGGTATCACTGGACGGCGATGCTGTCCAACAGGCCGGAGGGGATGCCAAGATCGGAGGTGGCCGGGGCGCCGACGTTCAAGCTAGTGGCGGTGGCCGCGACGGTGACGTCGTGCAGTCCCTATTATCTCAGCTGTCTCCTCCGTTGACGGAGGATGGGTAGAGAGACAGAGAGAATGTCGACTCTCAAGTGAGAGCACTGAGAGGAAGCGAAGAGAGAGAGCGTAAAGATTTTTATTTATTTTTTCCTTTTTCCTTTTTTTTGTTTTTAAATTATTTGGGTTTGTATTTTTTTTATCCATGTAAACTATACATAAGCATGGGTATTGACCGATCTAACTTTATCCATTTACATTTTATTTGGATTTCAGATCCAACCCAAATGAGTTGGATAGTTATAAACCCTGGGTATGGGTTAAGTTGCCAAGCCTAACTTTGATATAGAGAGCGGATCCCATGACTAGGGGGGGTCCTTAGTCACTTGACTAAGCCCCTCCTAGCCATTAGATCTGGACACTTCAATCCAATGGTTAAAAAGTGGGAAGGGCTATTTAATTAATGACAGGGGTAGTTTGGGTATTATGGAAAATTACAAAGTATACAAATCGGATTTACAATCAGTACAAACCATACAAACATACGAACAGTACAAACTAGAGCGACAAAACATACAAACAGATTTACAAACATTACAAACGTATGAACTGTACAAACAATACAAACTAGACCGACAAACAATACAAACCATACAAAAAGAAAAAACAACCGGGTTGACTTTGGAGGCTCCATCCCTATATAGAGGGGCTCCTTCCCAAACTCAACCCAGGTGTTTTTTAGACATACAAACATGGTGGACAAAAATGACAAACTAGACCAAAAATTCATACAAACTGGAAAAACACCCGGGTTGACTTTGGAGGCTTCATCCCTATATAGAGGGCTCCGTCTCAAAGTCAACCCGGTTGTTTTTCAGACATACAAACATTACGAACATGGTGGACAAAAATGACAAACTAGACCGACAATCCATACGAACTGGAAAAAACACCCGGTTTGACTTTGGAGGCTCCATCCCTATATAGAGGAGGTCCATCCAATAGTCAACCAGGTTTTTTTTTAGACATAAAAAACATTACAAACATGGTTGACAAAAATGATACACATGGTACACAAAAATAACAAAGTTTACAAACATTACAAAAAAACCCGACCAACATTACAAAATAACAAAGCGTACAAACATTACAAAATAAACCGACAAACAGTACAAACCATACTAACCGTACAAAATGTCAATAAAAATGACAAACAATACAAACCGAATCTATACAAGCATTACAAAATAGGTCAGCAAACATCACAAATCCAACAATGTCGCCGGGAAATTTCCTCCGGTCGCCGAAAAACTCTCTCTCTCTCTCCGCCAACAAATAATTCCAGGGAGCCAAAATTCCCCAGCAAAAGAATACCAATGCCCAGCTCTCTCTCTCGTTGCATTTGGGGGATTCCCCAGCAAAGGAATAAAAATGGCCAGAGCATCTCTCTGCATTTGGGGCCAGGGGATTATTCCCATGAATAAAAATGGCCAGGGGATCTCGCCGACATCAAAGTAGTAAAAGTGGCCGGCGGAATTATTCCCAACACCGTCGAGAGGGAGGGAACCGCCGAGAGCCGGCGGGAGGGAATACAAGCAGCACCTGGGTTGTTTTTTAATTAATTAATAATTAAAATTAATAAAGTCATACAATTACTATATTGTCCTTCATTAAATTAAATTAATATGAGCCTTTAGATTTAAATAAAGTTGGATGGCTGAGATGCACTTAGTCACATGACTAAGGGGACTCGCTTAGTCACCTGATCTTGCCCCTTTGATATATACTCGCTTGGTCCGTACTTGTCTTTCTACAACGTCTTTTTCCGTTCTCCTTAACGGCAGTTCTTATGGCTATTTCCACCCTACTCGTGGTCTCCGTCAAGGTGATCCATTATCACCATTGCTATTTGCTATCTATACTGAAGGATTCTCGGCTTTATTGACTCAATCGCTTCAGCGAAATGACTTAAAAGGAATTCGATTTAATCATCATTGCCCAGTTCTCTCGCACTTATTTTTCGCTGATGATGCGTTCCTTTTTCTTCGAGTTTCTGACCGGGATTGTCATTCCTTACTGGATGTCTTGCGGCGTTATGAGTTTATGAGTGGTCAGCGTGTAAATCTATCAAAGTCTGCGGTGGTCTTCTCTAAGAACACTCTCCCTGCGGAGGCTTCTCATTATGGCGCTTTGTTGAGGGTTGGTGCGATTGGGGCTAAGGATAAATACCTCGGACTACCATCCTTAATTCATCGATCTAAAAGAAGTACTTTTCGTTTCATTGAGGAGGCTGTGTCCAAAAAGTTACAAGGATGGAAACGACGCTGCTTGTCTCCCGCTGGTCTTGAGACATTGATCAAGTCTGTGATCTCTGCTTTGCCGGTATATGCTATGTCCTGCTTTTGGCTACCGAAAGGGTTATGTAGGTCTCTCAATCGCATGATTGCGCAGTTTTGGTGGGGCCAACAAGGTACTGAACGCCGTCTATCTTGGGTCTCGTGGCGAAATCTGTGTCTGCCTAAATCTGAAGCGGGACTGGGCTTCCGGGATTTTGAAGCTTTTAATCAGGCTCTGCTTGCAAAACAGTGTTGGCGTATTCTGACGGAGCCGGATTCTTTGGTTGCTAGGGTGCTTAAAGGTCGTCATTTCCACCAGACTTCTTTTCTCAATGCTCGACCTGGTTCTAATTCTTCTTGGGCGTGGCAATCCTTGCTACATGATCGAGACTTGCTTTTTAAAGGCTTGCGGTGGGAAGTTAGTTCTGGCACCTCCATTGATGCGATGACAGATCCGTGGGTCCCCTCTTTGGCGTCATTCAAACCAAGTTTGTTATCATCTTCAAGTGATGCCTCTCGTTTTGTCTCTTACTTTATTTCTCCTCTTTCAGGGACTTGGGATATTCACCGTTTGCGTCAATTCTTTACTAATGAATCACTTTCTGCGATCCTGAATATTCCGATTCCTCTGACCCCGGGTCTTGACCGTTACGTTTGGCATTATCAATCCGATGGCCTATTCTCCGTAAAATCTGCTTACCGCCTGGCTATGGCTGCGCGACCACCTCCAAAATCGGCAAAAGTTTCTTCGGCTTCCCCAGTCGATCCAAAATTATGGCCGAAGTTATGGGGGCTTCCCCTTTCCCCCAAGCTCAAATTTTTTCTCTGGCGTATTATTTTGCGCATTCTGCCTGTCAGAGAAGACCTGAATCGCCATGGTGTACAAGTTGAAGAATTATGCCCAATTTGTGAGTCCACAGAAGGTGAATCAGTCGAACATTTATTTCTTCGCTGTCCGGTGGCAGTTGCTTTGCGCAATTTGGTAGGATTCCATTTGCCTCCTGGTCTCCTTCTCACCACTCATCTTTCATTGTTTTGGCGATATCTCATTTTCAATGCGGATATCAGTTCTATTAGTTCTTGGGTACTATTATTTTGGCGACTATGGAAAAGTCGCAACAATGTTGTCTTCCTCCCCCACGCCCAGTTTTCCATCGCCTGCCTTCATCGTCAATTCCTGTCACACCAGGCCGATCATCAAATTGCCGTCCAGTATCCATTTCTCGCCCAGGCACCACCACCTCGCCGACTACGTGCTCCGCACTTGAGTTCCGGATTTCGGATTGCTGTGGACGGAGCGACATCATCTCCCACTCATGGTGCAGTTGGTATTGTTGGCTTTCTTGGCGGTCAGGCTACATTTGGATTTGGATGTGCTCTACCAGGGATAATTGATGCTTCAACTGTGGAATTATTGGCGGTCCGGTATGCTTTACTACTCCTTTCCCGTTGGGGATGGTATGATCAACCTGTTCAGATTACTGGGGATGCACAAGCGGTATTGGAGCGGTTACAGACTAATAATCCTCATGATGTTCGGTGCAGCGCAATATATCGTGAAGTGTTATCTCTTCTCCACAGTCTACCTTTGGTTTCTTTGGCCTTCACACCTCGAGAAGCGAACCGGGCTGCCCATATTGTGGCACGTAATGCCCTTCGCTATCCTGGTATATGTAATGTATTATTTGATTATTCTTATATGGTCTGTCTTTGAGTCCGTGTAGGGGTTGTAATTGCTGTGACCCCACACGCTTATCTGGTTAATCCGCGAGGATTTCTATGACAAAAAAAAAAATTTGTCTGTCTTCATCATCATTTTTTTTCCCACCGGCCTTTCAACTTTGGCCACCTTTTCTAACGAGAGGACTTGCATACATACTACTCCGGTGATCCCTATGTCGTCGACTCGTCGTTGTGGATTATGACTCCGAGTCTCCGACCCGTAGTACAGGGCTAGAGTTTAGAAAGATGGTGCTTTCTTTTTTTCCAAGTTACGTCTTATCTTCGAGTCATTTTAACAAACCCAATGAATTGATCTTCGTAAATATTTCCCAGAACGGAATGACCTACGTTTCCATATACTAGACCTACTTTCATTGGCTTCTACTTCATATTATTTTCCCGTTAATTATTGACATTAATTATCATTATTTTCCCTAGTACCAGGCACAATGCGGGATTAGAAAGGGCGAAAAGGGACATGATGCTGGAACCCTAATCATAGACGGCATACTATCTATGGATTAGTGTTAGGATGACAATTTCGATCTGATCCGTTTTACCCGACCTGTTTGGTTTGTTTTGGGGCGAGGCGGGCATGGATACTCTCATCGACCCGACCTGCCCTGACCTGCCCCTTTCTCGACCCGTTCTTGTCTGAATTACTTGTAATCTTAGTCAAATTACTTAGGTTTTTCCTTTTATTACATCATATTTTAGCAATAATAAAGTTGTAAATTAGTGAAAATCTTAATTTCTCCAATAATTTAACTATATTTATCATAATATTGTTTGTTTTCTTGATCTTATAATAAAAATAACGAATATTTCTAATGTTTTTCATATAAATTGCATACCCATTGGGTCGACTTGTCCCGACCCACGATCTGTAATAAATTATCCAACCTGCCACGGGCAAGTCTGGGTACTAAGAAACCCGTCCCGGACCTTCCAATTGTCATTCCTAATACTCCAACTCTATAAAATGAGTCTATATGGGGCTAGAAACTTAAACAACCAGCCTCAAAAACACACAGAAAGCAACAGCCAAGAAAATGGGATCACCATTATCAGCCCTTATCATTATTATTTTCTCAGCATCGCTACTTTTGCCCATGATCGTTCATACCACGGCGGCCCGACCAATCTTCATCTTCGACTACCTTTGCAACCCGGACGTGTTCGACGACGGCGATGATCCCCAGCTCCAGTGCGTGGATGACCTGCTAGACACCCTGACCACCAGCGGCTCAACCGACGATGGCAAGCTGTACATAAAGAACGATTGCGATAGGTTGCCTGTTTACGGTTATAGGTGGATGGATGCGGATCAAGGCAAGGCTAGTACTGACTGTCTCAAGCAAGCGAAGGATGTTATCAAGGATACATGCTATCACCGCAAAGGGGCTCGAGTCTCGAACAGTGCTACCTGTCAAATGAGGTTTGAGCTTTCTCCCTTTCAGCCAGGGGTTTGATCCTCGGCCTTGGTTTAAGGAGCGCGATGCAATCATGCAAACTAAGAGGTAATTAACATAAGAATAAGCCTTGAATCAAATACTGCAACATATGTATTTTATGCTTCAATGTGTAAGATTATCTGCCTTCTAGCAGGTTCCAATGAATAAAAAAGAATAATAAAGGAAGATGATCGGACTTTAATTTATTGTCTCTTATTTTAATTCATACCTCAAATCCTATAACTGGACCAATGGCAAGGCTGACTGCAATGTTTCAGTCCTCAGTTACAGCAATAGGGAATGTCAAACCGGGGTGCTCAATTAGTACGATATTGTCTGTTTTGGGTCAAGTCCGCACAGTTTTTACTTTTGAGTATCCTCCCCAAAAGGCCTCGTACTAATTGGGCTAGGTGGACACTTATATACAAGAGTTCCTTCCCTTGTATTACCGATGTGGTACTTGGATTGTCCCATAACAATCCTCTCCTCAAGACAAGGACCACGAACTTTGTGTCCTCACCTCAGCGATAATCTTGATCCGCCATACACTTTGTATCGATGGGCTTCTCGGTACAAGGATATGCCTAACCGCATAACTCTCGTTGATCTGCTTCCCAAATGTGGAACTCTCTTTGATCCGCCAAGCCCAAACGTGAGAGCATCTGCTAGTTGATGTGTCGTGGGTATGTACTAAACACGTAGGCGCCCTGCCTGAACAAGCTGACAAGCGAAGCGATGTCCTCGAATGAAAAACCGAGTTGGAGCTGAAGTTGGTAGCGCCGAGATTACCGGAATGAAGAACTGGTAGAGGCATCAACGAAACTCGGAGTTCAGTGAGAAGATTATGAACCCATTCGAGCTCGGCAGCGGCATGTACAATAGCCTGATATTTTGCTTCTGTGCTAGAATGCGCAACGGTCAGTTGCTTCTTAGAACGCCAAGAGATCAAGGTGGACCCGAAATAGATAAGATAGCCACAGGTGTGATATGATCCCAAATTGCTTGCAATTTAAGTTTCCATGGATTGATAAAGAAGCCAACTTGATTGGGAAGAAGGAGCTTGAAAATTGATTAAGTCTTTTGTTTGTTTTAAATAACTTACTTTGCACGTCTGGCTCTCAAAATGGCTCGATGAAAATGCAAGAAGAAGGTTGGAAGTTGAAGGCCAAATGTTTATCTACAAGATGTAAGGATTAGTAGAGCCAAGCCAACATTCATTAAGTACGTTCTCGAAGGCTCTCAAAATGCTACGACAAAACCGGAAATCTACCTAGAAATGGCCAAGTATGGAACTGTGTTCGAGAAGCCTACTTTGGAGCTCTTTCGAGAAGCGTGGAGGAGAATTGAGTCCAGAAGGTTATGCCACATGAAAGCACAAGTGGTATACTACAAGCTAAAGGAATTCGCTGAAGATTTGGAACTCATTTGAGTCTCGAACGAGACGTGTGAAGTTGCTATGCCGACTGTGTGGTTTCTTGTGTTGGAAGGCATGAAATCCGTGTTCCATGAGGATTAGAGTTAGATTTAGTTTTCTTGTGAATTAGGATTACTTCAAGGCGTGTTTTACTTAGTTTACATTTTGTAATTTTCCTACAAAAAGCTTAACTCGTTTTTGTACAAATAAGAATGGAATAGATCAACTTTTGCCTTAATTCTCAAGCTTGTGAGTTTGATTGGATTTTGCAAAAGCTCCAAAAATTGCTGAATCTTGCTTATCAATTGAGAAATGCACTCGATTGCATCGGAAGCTTCCTTATAACGATTGTGCATTCTTCTAGGTGTAAGAATTCCTTATCGTTTTCATCTAAATTGTATTCAAACTAGCTTACCCGAGCTCGTGTGAATTTTTTTTTTTTTTGTGTTCTTGATCAATCCCTTTGGTTTATTGAGACTGGCTGCTCGATTCTGGTTCAATTGAGACCTTACTTGGGGCTCATCAAGGTGGAAGACCGATCATCATGATTTCCAGCCCAATCATAATCAACAAAACAGACAAGGAGAAGGAAGCACGGGAGTGACGAATGGCAAGACCATATGTGAGAGTGCCAGAGACATAGTGAATGAGTCGCTTAACACATTGTCAGTGGGAGGCCGTCAGAGCATGCATGTATTGAGAGAACTTATTGATGGAGTAGGCAATTTGTGGCCTAGTATAGACAAATTACTGAAGTGCACAGATCACTTGACGAAAACGAGTTGCATCGGTGGGTGATGTACCATCATCGAGAAGTAGGGAATGGAGGCGGCCATAAGTGTATCAACACCCTTGGCATCAGTCATCATGAACTGATTGACAATGTTAACCATGTACTTGTGTTGAGACAAAATATAGATAGTAGAGGTGGGAATAACCTCAATGCCCAAGAAGTAGTTGACATCACCAAGATCCTTGAGAGAGATCGACTAGATAAAGCCTGCTGGAAAGTGGAAAGGACAGCAGGATCGTTACCAGTGAGAAGCAAATCATCAACATATATAAGAAAATAGAGTAGAGTCTTCCCATGAGAATAAACAAAAAGAGAAGCATCAAAATGAGTCGTCTAAAAACCAAAGTCCTGCAGGAAAGCGCACAAGGTAGTGTACCAAGCTCGAGGAGCTTGACAAAGAACATAAATAGCTTTCTTGAGACAACAAATATGACGAGGAAAAGATGGATCAATGAACCCAGGAGGTTGAACCACATAAACTTCCTCTTTCGGGGGGCCTCGAAGAAAGGCATTGTTGACATCGAATTGAGCAATAGAACAACCATGAGATAGCGCCAAAGTGAAGAGAGTACGAACCGTGACCGGTTTAACAACCGGGCTGAACGTATCATTGAAGTCAACTCGGGGTGTTGAAGAAAACCCTTGACCATGAGACGAGTATTGAAGCGCTCAGTAGACCCATCCGAATGATACTTAACCCGAAAGACCCACCGATTACCAAGAATATTATAGTGAGGAAGGCGAGAAACAAGATCCCAAGTGTTATTGGCAAATAAAGCAGAGTGCTCAGTAGAGAGGTCCGTATTCCATTCCTGATAGGGTTAGGTCTCCTAGACAGTAAGTGGCTCAAGCAACAGGGGCCCAAGAGAAAGCTTGTTATGGAATAATCTCTTTTTAGGACAATAAATGCTATGTTAGGCCCGTGTTTCCATGTTGTGGGAGCGGAGCAGTGGGGTAGGCTGAGCTGGGGCGGTAGAGGGGCCCGATGGAGGAGTGCTGGGGGCTGGGGCAGAGCTGATGCCGAAGATGAGCCAGTGTGGATGGCCCACTAGTGGAAAGACCTTGCGGAGAGGCAACCGTGGAGGGGGAAGTGTGAGTCGAATGATGTGTTGGTGAGAACTGGACAGATCGGCATGGCAATGAAGTGATGGTGGGTGACATGTCACATAACCAGGACTCGGACAAGGAGAGAGCAACAAGACCCATAGCATGAAAACCTGGAAATTGAGACTCAACAAAGACAACATGACTAGAGAGAAAATTTCGTTGAGTGGCTAGATCAAAACAACGATAAGCGCTACGTTGAGGACAATACTCAATAAATAAACACGGGCGAGAACGGAGATCAAGTTTGTGTGAGGAATAAGGGCGGCACCAAGGATAACAAAGAAAACCAAAGATACACAGTATGGGACTTTACCGCATAGAGTTGAGGATGGGAGATGTTGATGAGATATATGGCGGTGGAAAAAGCAAAAGACCAAAAATCTGTGGAAATTTTAGCACGATGAAGAAGAGTAATACCCGTTTCAACCAAGTGACGATGTTTGCGTTCAGCGAGGCCATTGTGTTAAGGTGTATGTAATGGAGTAAGAAGATGAGTAATACCATTAGCAAGTAAATCAGATCGTAATTTTTAGAATTCGCCACCACCATCCGTGTAAAGCCTACGAATAGTGGTGGAGAAATAATTTTCAACCATTTTTCCAAAGGAAAGAAAAATTTGGAGAATGACACATTTATTGTGTAAAGGATAATACCACGTATAGCGAGTAAAATGTAACCAGATAATAACAATATCCATTAATGGAAGAAACCGGAGCTGGCCCCAAACATCAGTATATAAAAGATCAAATGGACGAGAATGGATAATGCCGAAACAAAAAAAATGGGAGTTTGTGGCTTTTATTTGAGAGACATGCATCGCATGGTGAGTTTGTAAGAGATGATAAAAACTGGAAAGGGAATGATGGGAAGGATGACCAAGAGAAGCATGCCACGAGGTTTTTGTCGTCTAATTAGGAACAAGAGTCATGCGCAATGTAGTCCCTAGAGATCGGTGATACCCTAGCCTAATCCTGTTAAATTCTAGTGTTATCTAATGGACAATTGATTGCTTTTGATACTAAGGAATTTCTGTACGTTGAGACAAGAATGGAAAGAATGAGACTCGGTGCAACCGACCTCGCCCTATCATCTAGAAGATAATAAATCAATAGGTATAGCATTTCAAGGTAATTGAGGTGCGAGGATCACTAATATGGGAACCAATGCAATGAACAAGTCCTTTATTCCCCTTCTAGCCACCTCTGCCAGCCCAATGTTACCCCAACTAGGAATGGCAATGGGTCGGGTTGGGGACGGATAGTGCATATCCGTTACCCTACCCAAAGTAGTTCGGGTTTTACCCATACCCATACCCACATGTGAAACGGGTAGAAAATTAAAACCATGCCCATACCCGTTCGGGTTTCGGGTATCCGCGGTTATCCATGGGTAATGATTTTTCTTCATAACTATAACCAATATGTTAACATTCACACGTATTCTCACATTACGTAAGAAGAAAAGTACGACAATAATTCACTAGAATGAAGAAAATTAATTAAAACAACACAATTTCATGAAAATATTATATTTATATGCTAAATATAAAATATGTTAGAGAAAAAAATGATTATTTCTTGACAGAATACATATGTATGTGTATAATCGGGCGGGTTCGGGTTGGATAGTGAGAAACCCATGCCCACCCATTACCCGCAATATTCGGGTTCGGATTTTACCCATATCCACTAAATGTCCTTCGGGTTCGGGTTCTACCCTACCCAATTAGGCCGGATTCGGGCGGATATCCACGGTTACGGATATTTTTGCCATCCCTAACCCCAACTGGGTTCCAGTGACTAGGGATAGCGATCTATCTCCTCTAAACGGGTTTCACCCGTCTACACATGAGGTCCATGAGTTGATGGTCACGCACACAAGGACCAATTATTACCTAGATGAGCTCCTAGTTGTCAGGGGATGGTCACCTCGTCCACCAACTAAGACTTAAGATTGACTACCTAAGCTAAGAGAAGTCATTCACATATCCAATTATAGACTACATTGGCCTAGGCTAAAAATGTGGCATCCATATGTGATCCAGGCTAAAACATGACATACATTCATTCATCCATCCTAAGCTTAGAAATAAGCATTAGAAGTTATAGATAAACTCAAATTAACAATAAATTAACTACATCCATTCAATTACGCATCATACCCTAGTTAGGGTTTGAGGGGCCACAGTCGAAGTAAATTCGATTACTATCTCATGAAAGGGGGAGTACAACCATAAAAGAAAGGTAAAAAAGATGAATTGGGGCTCCTTCTTGTGCAAAGAAACTCATGTTTCTTCCCTCCTTCTCCTCTTCATCTCTAAAGCAACACCTTCTCAAATGTCTCCGTAAATGAGGGAGCAACCCTGTATTTATAGAGATTCGGAGGGATGGGGCAGGTTGTCGGTTGCATTCAAAGATCACCGTTGCGATCATAATCATCAGGATGCGTTCTCGATCCTAAAGGCCCGTGAAATGGACTATAAGATATGCTAATGTCTGATCTTTTCCAAGTTTGCGGCTCAAGAAATCTAAAATTGCAGCCGTAAATTGTGTGCCTTAACTGTGAACTCTTCCCAGCCTTGACATCTTGTCTGTGAACTCTGTCCCCTGGTCGTGATCCTCTATATACTTGAGCTTGGATTCTTTGACAAAAACCATTCAAAACCTAAAATGACACTCAAAATACAATCAAAACACAAAGGAAGCATTTCTAGACCAAATCAAAAATTAAATTTTCAATGAGCGCTCTTATCCATAAGAAAACATGCATGAAATGAGGGCTAGAAAATCCCATTTTAGGGGGCCTTTTGGATGAGGGTTTTCAAAAATGAGGAATTTTAATAAAATCTCCCGTTTTAAAAAACTAAGATTTTTTACATGAGAAATTTCACTAAAATAACTTTTTGGGAGTAAATTCAGGATTTCAAGCTAAAAATGAAAGTACAAATTTGTTCTCCTTCCCATCTTCTTCGTCTTTTGTTTCGAAAATGAATTTGGTTAGTTATAGCAATGGCGCGGGCCGGCGGATGGGTACCCCAATACACATACCCGTCCCACACAAAGCGCGGGTCGAGGAGGGTAATACCCGTGCGGGTATGGGCGGGACGTGTCGATCCACTATTACATGTTATTTGGAATAGTAGTTGTAAAATTTTACTTTCTATGATAAAATGGAGGGAAAATAATTTATGAATGAAAAGTAGTAATAATATAATTGGTAATTGAGTCTAACTAGTTGAAAGATCAAGTCTAACTAGTTTAAGAAAAGTAAAAATACAGGAATATGAATAGATATTGTAAGAAATTGAGATAGAATGGGCCAATAACGGGTAGAGGAGGGGCAAAGCAAGTCAAAAGTAGATACCCATGTCCCCTCTACTCTATTGCGGGTCGGGTAATACCTACCCATCACGGGTCAAGTCGAGTAATACCCAGTGGGACGAGTTCAAATTGCCAATCCTAAATTTGCGTATCGGCTGCAACCATCACAAGAAAGAAATTAGCTCTGCTGCTTATTCTGTTTCGTCACCGCACAGGGCATAAAAGCTTCTTCCTCCCATGACTTCATCATCAGCCACAAGCTTCATCGTTCATCTCCATCCCAATTCAACATACCTCTTTTGCATCTCTAATTCCCCTCTCTAACAAACCCCTAACACTTCTTCATTATCATCGGTCGAGAAAGCTTCTTCCTCCCACCCCAGAAACACAACCCCGAACCCAGAATCGACCCTTTAAAACCATAAAAACAAAGCCCCCAAACCCATAATTGACCCGTTGAAATCAAGAAAACAAAATGCCCAAACCTAAAAATTGAAAGTCAGAGAGGGAAAAAAGACAACAATTGGTCTTTTTTCTAGTCCTTTTCTCCAATCTTCATCACTAGTGGTTGGAAGGAACCAAGATGTTAAAGAGGAAGCCGACAAGTGTTTGAAGGCCCTCTCAATTGTCGCCATGGCCACTCCTTCACCCTCTCCTGTCTGGCGACCGAAGTATTTTGCCTCTCTCCATCGATGGACGATAGACGAAACGAAAGCGGGAAGTGGAAGTCGGAACGAGATGAAAATTGGGAATAAGACAAAAAAAAAACAGGAAACGAGACGAAACAGAGCATCAATAATGAGGGAGTGGCCGGCGTTGGTGGTGATGACGATAATTGTAGTAAGATTCCCATCAAAATTGGGAGTCGAGCAGGAGTCGCCAGTAGGGAAGAATTGGGGATAAGACAAATGTAGGGGAAGAGTGAGAGAGATGCACAGGAGGGAAAGAGTTGGGCTAGGAATGATATAATTGTGGAAAATACATAAAAATAATGAGGGATTGTGAAATAGCTGATGTACATAAACTATTTTGAAATTCCACACTTGTGAGTTTTTTTATGGGAGTTGCTAAAGGTCGCCCTTAAAATTGCTAAATGTATCCCTAAAAATATCAAAGTTACAAATTTAACCTTTTAGCTTCTTTACTCTTCCTTTAGCAAACAAACACAATTTAGTAAAGAAAATAAAACATTATTCAAAAGAGAGAATCCATCATCGTCATTCTGAAGTTGGAATCTTCGATATGATGTCTGGAGCATGACTAGCGACTCTGAATCGGTAAAGTTCACTCAAAAAATTGAAAAAAAAAACAAAAAAAAGGGAACCGTATCTCATTTGCGGTTGCACCATGGGCCAACCGCAGCTCACTTGCGGTTCCACCATGGGCCAACCGCAGCTTACTTGCGGTTGCACCATGGACCAACCGTAACTTGGCTTAGGTTGAGCGTTTTTTTGAAAATTTCGTTAGAGAACGAGCGACGACGACGGCGGGAAAGACGCCGAAGAACTGGTGCGTCGAGAGGGATTCGCGAAGAAGGCAGATGAGAGGTTCAGTTTGAGGGGTTAGGGATTGTTTGTTTGTTTGTTTAAATTTTGAAATTTTATTGGGGGTATATAAGTCATTTATCATTAGAGTTAGGGCGACCGTTAGCAATTTTAAGGGCGACATTTAGCGATTCAGTTTTTTATTGCCATGTCACTTTTTTAACAGTCAACTATGAAAGTTGAATGTCACATAAGATAGTATTTGACGAAGTTGGACGACCAGTGGTAGTTGTAAAATTAAAATGAAATTTACTGACCAATAATGCAATTAAAATTTGTTTGTAGCAAACTTGAAACAAAATTGTAAATCCAGTGATCGAACGTGCTATTTACCCCTTATGTCTATAACGAAACTACTTATTTTTTTTGTTATATTGTGGGATAGTGTCTTACTCATAATGTTTGGTTAATACTTTCTATGAAAATTCTCAACTGGTCACCAGCAATGCTATATCGAGAAAGTCTTCACATTCTAAAGCATGAGCATTTGTAGTGAAAGTGGTTTCTCTCTTCTATTTCTCTGTGTTACTTTCGTGTCTTTTTGTTTATCGAAACTTTCTCAAAGCTATCCACCTCGTGACAAAAAAGCTCTTTCATCAAGGGTCTGGTTGCGTATAGCTATCATTCCTATTAGTCTCGATTCCATAATTTTGTTGTCTATACATGCCCAGAGGCTGGTCTTGTATAAAAGAAACACAATTATTAATATCCAACGGCTACTGTATATTATAGCCCTCCCTTGAATCCCATCCTTTTATTTTCGGTAAATGAATCACCATCCTTTTCTGACGTTTCATGAATCCTCGTTTCGGACCAACTTTAGTATGAGTAAAGAGTATAAAAGGTCAAAAATCTATTCACTTTATACAAAACGGTCACAAATCTTTCAATATGTACATTTCAGTAACATACGTTTGATATAATAACGAAATGGTCATTTCGTCCATCTCCATGCAAAAAACAGTCAGTTTTGTTCAGTGAACAAGCCACATCACTTAAAATATTAATAAAAAAATAACTACCAAACCCAATTGAACTAGACAATCCTAATTTTATACCCACCCACCTGGAAACCCTAATTCAATCAATCAAAAAAATTAATGTTAACCACCTGATGTTAAAGATAGAAAGTTGCTTTCCTCTTTCATCATGGCTCTATAGAGCGTGTATCAGCTCCCCCAGAATCGTTGTAAAAAACCAACGCTTCCACCGTCGATTGCTTCCCCTGGTCGCGACGGGACCCTAAACCAAACATCCCCATTATCGATCCCTCACTTGCTCACGTCGCCGGCGTGAACCGAAGCCCCCACCATCGATCCCTCCCCTGCTCGCGTTGTCGGCGTAAACTGAAGCCCCGCTTCACATGTGTTCTTAATCTACTGTATTGAGTGGTCAGGAGTCATTCTTTGCCAAATGATATGTGGCTCCTCTGATGGATCTCTTATTGATTGAATTAGAGTTTTTGGGTGGGTGGGTATAGAATTAGGATTGTCTGGTTCAATTGGGATGGTCCGAAACAAACAATTTTTTTCCAAGGAAAGCTCAGAGGGCATGAGACAAAGACTCGACACACTTACAAGACCGACTCAAACATTGTGCGTTAGTCCGTATGCAACCAGATTACGATGAAAGAGCATGTAAAGCCACTACTTGGGCAGCTCTGAAGAAGCTTCGAGGAGCAAAGACAGGACACTAACGGGACAAAACAAAAACAAAAATCCAACATCTCCAAGATAGTCCCGCCAGCGAGTGTAGTTTCTTTCGACGAAGTATACCAGATGACTAGTATCGAGTTGCCGCGAAAGTCACAACAAAGAAAAGAAAACGAGATGACCAGGATTAAAAAAACGATTTTTTAGATGGAGATAGACGGAATGACTCTCTCCAGCGTATGTTACTGAAAGGTGCAAAATAAAAAAATTGTGACCATTTTGTAGAAAGTGAATAGGTTTCGGACTTACCCACTTAGTGCAGATAGACCTGGCAAATTACATCCCGACCCGTTGACCCGACCCGAAACCGCTCGAAAACTAGAAATTTTTGTAACCCGAAATCTGAATGACCCGAACCCGATAACCCGTTAGCGGGTCAACCCGTTAGACCCATTCTATTTAATATATTACTCTCAAAATATGACAAAATCACTCATAAATTGGTGAGATGTTTAAAAAAATCACAAGGATTTGAATGACATGTTTGGAGTTTAAGGATAATCAAATATCATGTGTTTCTTGAAGTAGTATTAATCTTGTGATTGTTTTTTGACGATTTGCGCAATTTATATTTCATTTCATTAACGTGGGAGGGTTTGAGAATTTGTTAATTGACATGTGTTAGGTAAACTATTGTCATGCATATGTGAAAATTTGTGTTCTTTAAGAAAATATGAAGCATGTTGGATATTGTTTCTGAGCCCGAAATGACCTGTAACCCGACCTGAAACCGAATGGGTTGGGTCAATATTTGACCCGAAATAAGCCAACCAAACATGACCCGACCCGTAACCGAAGTTCACAACCCGAAATTATCCAACCCGATCCGATTGCCAGGTCTAAATGGAGATCATAAATATCTGCAGGAGGGTAGTTATATAATATCTCAACCAAAGTCCCATTTCCCTTTTTATTGAAAAATTAGAAATACTAATTCCGGTCACATGGAATCCATTAATCACCGTCAATTTTTCTCACATATAGGAATGATTAACCAATTAGTCCCTCACTTCCGCTAGTATAAATTGGAGAGATCCCTTCATTTACTATTTGCTCCCTTGACCATATCTACTCCTACTCACCTACCTAAATTTACTCCGCTTCCTACTCATTCTGCCTTCAATTTTGCCACTTTCTTTCCCTATTTTTCTCAGCTGATCATTTGTCTGCTTTTCCAACTGATTGCGAACTCCACCAACCCGTTTTTGAATTAGAGTAGCAAAGCATCTCCGTCGGCCATTCCTAAGAGCATCTTCACATTTTCCCTTTCTTTCTGCTCTCAGTAGCGTCCAAGTCTAACAAATAGCAAAGCAAAGGAGAATAAGGAAACGAAATATCCCGCTGCAGGAAAAGGAGATTGTAGTTCGGCTCGTTATAACTTAGAAGAGAAGAGGAGATGGGTTCTTTTCCAATATTATCTTTTGTCTCCAACTGGGTTCGTTTGCATTTAGACGTTCGAGGGTTTTGATGGTTTCCGATAGCAAAAAGGCCGTGGAGGAGATATTTATTTGTATCCACCACCACCACCACCACCACCACCACCACCATCCCTTCCCTTTTTCTCTTTCTCTCAAGAAAGAAAATTTCTCTTAGCGCCACCTTATCTCTCTATCAAGTATCTACCTCCAGCTGCCCCTCTCTCTCTTCTGAAAATACCCATCTTCCTCTCATTGATAAGAGTTTCTGTTGGGGATAGGTAGGAGAGGAAGAAGAGAGGTATGGAAGCCGTGCTACAAACCAGAGGGCTTTTCTCACTACCGCCTAATCCAAAAACCAGAGCTTTATATGCATCCCAGGGTTTAAGGCAGAGGATTTCGGCTTCAAAACCCAAAACCTCACCTGGGTTTTCCTTATCTTCAAATGGGTTCAAAAAATTTCCGACCTTTGTGTCAGCCCCCAATGGTCTGTTCTCAAGTAACAGAACTTTGCATATCTGCAAAGCGGAAGCCGCCGCTGCCTCCGAGGGACAGCCGCTGTTTCGCAAGGAAAGTGAGAGCAAGAAGGTTCTAGGTATCGAGGTTGAGACTCTCAAGAAGATTGTTCCACTAGGTTTGATGTTCTTTTGTATCTTATTCAATTATACAATTCTGAGGGATACGAAGGATGTGTTGGTGGTGACTGCCGAAGGGAGCAGTGCAGAGATTATCCCCTTTCTGAAAACTTGGGTGAATTTGCCTATGGCGATTGGGTTTATGCTTCTATACACCAAATTGGCTAATGTGCTATCCAAGGAGGCTCTGTTTTACACTGTAATCATGCCCTTTATCGCCTTCTTTGGAGCTTTCGGGTTCTTCTTGTATCCCTTGAGTCATTATATTCACCCTCATGCATTTGCTGATAAGCTTCTCAACGTGCTTGGCCCGAGGTTTCTTGGTCCACTTGCTATAATGAGGATTTGGAGCTTTTGTTTGTTCTATGTCATGGCTGAATTGTGGGGGAGCGTGGTGGTTTCCGTGCTCTTCTGGGGATTTGCTAATCAGGTAAACTTTTTTTTATGAATATCAGGTTAACTTTCTATTGATGATTTGCCTGCTGATATTTTGTTTTATGATTCCCGTCGTCTGTTCTTTGTTGATTGTTACTTGTTTTTGCAATTCTTCATTCAGTTAATTGGATGATTACCTGAAAAATGTGGTGAGTCAATTCTGTCTGTGTTGTGTTCCTCATGAACCCTATGTAACTTATGTGGAAGCTTTGCTCAATGTATGTGGACCTTGTACCATCCTAGTGTTCTAGGCTTCAATGTTTAGTTCTTTCTTATCCTGAATCTGTTGTCACTCGCTGGGCTCAACAACAGACTTAACTGATTGCTTTTGTGGAATTCGTCTTGAGGAATGTATTTCGTGGAGTAATGTTCGTTGTTGATTGAGTTATATGTCTCTGGCTCTCTTATTGAAATAAATGCCTGTTTAGGACTCTGAATTGGTCCACTTTGGTACATTTAACGTGTTTCTAGTTGAATATTCTTACTAGAGCAAGGAGGGACATTAACTTGACAAAGTATAATATTGTGCATATGCTGCTCCTAGCTAATATCGAGTCTTATTGACAGCTTGGTTATGGAAGTTTGAACTAACTATGTGCTTGTTCATTCATGTCAGATCACTACTGTTGATGAAGCAAAGAAATTTTACCCACTGTTTGGGCTTGGTGCAAATATAGCCTTAATTTTCTCAGGACGGACAGTTAAGTATTTCTCTAATCTCCGCAAGAATTTGGGTCCTGGAGTTGATGGTTGGGCTGTCTCCCTCAAAGGAATGATGAGCATTGTTGTACTGATGGGTGGTGCTATCTGCTTCCTTTACTGGTGGGTAAATAGAACTGCCACTCTTCCAACCGTCAGCAAGAAGAAGAAGGTAATACTTATTGAGTCAAGTTTTATTTATGTTCTGTTTTAATCCTGTACTAATGGATGTTGCTATCTATATTCATTGAGTTCTTAATTGTTAGACTCATGAGGTTAAGAGAGTGAGCAACATTCTGCATGCTCAGGGTCATTAATTGAGATCCTCCTTTCTTTCTTTCGTTCAGGCAAAGCCAAAGATGGGTACAATGGAGAGCTTGAAATTCCTTGTCTCTTCAAGATACATCAGAGACCTTGCAACTTTAGTTGTGGCATATGGCATTAGCATCAACCTTGTTGAAGTTACGTGGAAATCTAAGCTCAAGGCGCAGGTAAGAAGTCACTTCCAATATCTCTTCATTCTTATATGATAATTAGTCGCTTACTTGCTGTCTAAATTTGTCAGTTCCCTAGTCCGAACGAGTATTCTGCATTCATGGGTGACTTCTCCACGGCTACTGGAATAGCAACATTCACGATGATGCTCGTCAGCCAATACATCTTTGACAAATATGGATGGGGAGCTGCAGCCAAAATCACACCCACAGTGCTACTTCTCACTGGAGTCGGATTTTTCTCTCTGATCTTGTTTGGTGGTCCTCTTGTCCCCACCCTCGCCAAATTTGGGATGACTCCTCTGCTTGCGGCTGTCTATGTTGGCGCCTTGCAAAATATTTTCAGCAAGAGTGCCAAGTACAGCTTGTTTGATCCCTGCAAAGAAATGGCTTACATCCCTCTGGATGAGGAAACCAAGGTACGCATGGTTCCCCTCACCCCATTAGGTTTCTATAACTTGATTGATAGTCGATGGAGCCATCCTAGTTAATAATCGGTTTATGTTCACTGTCTGTGTTTGATTATTGTGCGCACAGGTTAAAGGAAAGGCAGCCATTGATGTGGTCTGCAACCCACTTGGGAAATCAGGGGGAGCTCTGATTCAACAGTTCATGATTTTGACCTTCGGTTCCCTCGCTAATTCAACTCCTTACCTTGGAGTGACCCTTCTGGGTATCGTACTCGCGTGGTTAGCCGCAGCCAGGTCTTTGGATGGGCAGTTCACTGCTTTGAGACGGGAGGACGAGCTCGAGAAGGAGATGGAAAGGGCTGCCGTGAAAATTCCAGTTGTATCTGATAACGAAAGTGGGAATGGATCTCTTCGCAGCGGCACTGGCTCCCCATTGAACCCTACAGCAGGTGACTCAACCAGCAGCTCATCAGCTCCCAAGATGTAAGAACAAGTTGTTTTTTTGGTGCCAGAATAGAAGTCCAGGAAACGGGAGTGGAAGAAGAAGAATAAGTAATGAAGGAGAGGAGCCTGCCATGTTAGGTAACCCATTTGGTGGTGGGTAGGGTGGAAAGAAGTAATAATATATACTAGGGATATGATTGATGGTATGCGTCTTGAAATTGTTGCTCTTGCGATCTCGAAGGTTTTGTTCGCGCGGAGATTGTTTCACTTGACTTCCATGAGTTGCGTTGTAGATTTGAATTTTTAGTCACAAGTTAATAAGTACAGAAGTCATGTCAAAACGTAAGGGAGCAACGTGGTTACATAGAACATCATAGCTGGCCAACCTTTGGTGACTGATTGGTGGTTATTGCTACTGTTAAACTACATGTGTTTTAGAATCAAAATATGCCTGACTGTGAGTCTGATGCAGTATCATGAAAGTTTGTATGATTCATTTTGCCAAAGCTGGCTATGCTGATGGGTAGAAGCTAACAGCACTAAATTGGACGATCTATAATCAAAAGGATTCAAGGCTGGCTGGGAAAGCCCTTCTGAATCATTTGTCTCATCGTAAACTTGCTTCAGTAAAGCGTTTGTCATGTTGTGAGCGCCCTTCCCTTTTTGGGTATAACAATTCGATTGTGACCAGTTTTGGAAGTATGTATAGGACTTGCTTTATTCCTCTAATCATGACCCCATGAGCCACCAGACCAGAGAGAGAGAGACCCCAGCACTGCCAAAAGCGAAACAATGGCGCCCGTATCTTTTTCCTGGACTGGAGGAGTGCGGGACCAATTCTGTGTGCACGTGAATGGAAGAATTACATATTTTATTTATGAGAATAATATGTAGAAAAAAACAAAAACAAAAAAGGATTGCAAGGCTCGTCACAGGCTTGGGCTTTTACAAGCCCGGGTACAACAGAGGATTTTTTCCAGAACATACATTTTTCTAAAAAAAATTTGAAAAAATACACACGTTTTAGAAAAAATTCACAATCTACATATGTTTTGGCATCATTGCGGTTGACGAATGCGGTGATCACTCCTGAAGCTTTACTTCTTCTCCATCATTCTTTGCTTCTTCATCATCCTCATATATACAATTAATAAGTGAATAAAAGAAAATGATAAGAAAAAGAGAGTAGCTTTATGTAGAACAAATATAAAAGTTTGTTTTGCTTACCCATTTGGTAACCTCATATCCAATTACGAGTTGTCACAACTGCTTCAAGAGTATCTGACAAAATCTAACTCCTCCACTTTGTTAATAGTCTACCTCCCAAACTAAAAGGGGGACTCTGATGCAACTGATAAAATTAGAAGATAAAGTACGTACATCCTTTACCATTCTAGAGAGGTGAGTGAATCAAAATTGATGGCCCTTCCAATATTGCAAGACATCAAAAGTAAGCAACATGGTGACTCCGTTAGCATGTTCATAAGTTTTTACAGTTAGAATGTAGATAAAGCAAAACGAATAATAAACCAAAAGACCAAAACACAATAAAAGAAGTGATATATGTAGTTACAAACAAATACTTACAACCATGTAGTTGTCCAAGAGAATGCTTGAAGAAGCCATAGACACCGCTTTGACTAGCTGAAGTAGTCGATTGAGTTTTATACTCCACCAAAAGTAGCTCTAAATCATCCAAAACACCCATAGATTTTGGAACTTATTCTCCACCCAACGGGTTAATTGCATAGTTGGTCATTAAGATTACAAAAAACGTTCATGTTTGGTCACTGAAAATATTTAAATCCAATCTTGGTTACTCAAATTAGTTAAATGGTTCAAGTTTGGTCACTCTCCGTCCAACTTCGTTAAATTTGTCTGATGTGGCAGTCAACCCTCAAAGTTGACCGTTAACTCAGTGACGTGGCAATTAAAAAATAATAAATAAAATAAATTTTATTCTTCTACCATTTCCAACTCATTTTCACAATAAAATAAATAAAACAAAAAATATTATAATTACAAATTGAAAAGGTACGCTTCCTCCGCCATCTGACCACCTTATCACAACCCGGTATACAATTCTTTGTACACCACACATTCACCAAACAAATGTGCTCTTGTCTCCAAAACACATGGGCAGAACACACATGAGAAGGGACCACTCCCTCCCCATCTGACCACCTTATCACAGGTAGTTATGTAGTTCTTCACAATCAACCAAACCAGAAATTTGTCTCTAGGGGGGAGAGACCTTTCCAGACCAGACAAGAGAAATTTGTCTCTAGGGGGAGAGACCACTCCCATACCAGCTTGACTCTATACCTTTTCATAACTTTCCCATCCCATAGTACCTCACCATTTGCCAATGACGTCAGTTGCCTGATTTTGTCCCTGCTCTTCAGCAGCTTTAACCAGATCCAAGACCCCGCTTTTGACTGAAATGTCCAGAAATCATGATGCTTAAGCCTATACTCTCTCAGCCACGCCACCCATAAAGAACCCTGCTACAGGAGGATAAGCCAAACATGTCTGATTATACACGCAAAGTTCCAACTCACCAGATCTCGAAATCCCAGACCACCCTCATTCTTTGGAAGAGCAATAAAACGCCAAGCTGCAGGAGCCTTCTTCCTCCCTTCTTCACTAACTCCCCATAAGAAATCACTACACAACTTTTCAATTTCCTTAATAACCCTCTTGGGCAGAATAAACACCGCCATCCAAAATTGAGTCAAGCTAGCAAGAACTGAAATGACAAGCTGTAACCTCCCTACATAACTAAGGAACTTTGTTTTCCAACTATGAATCTTACCAGTAATTTTATCTAATAAAGGCTTACATGCCTTAATAGATAACTTGCCAGGGATAAGTGGCAAACCCAGATATCGAATAGGAAGAGAACCAAATTTGTATCCTACATTTTGAGCCATCTGATTGCCACTCAATGGAGAGACCTCCACAGAATAGTTCACATTTTTTAGGGTTAGATTTCAGACCAGAGATTCTTCGAAATTCCCCCAACACCCTCTGAATACATTTGATACCATGTTTTGACCCATCAGAAAACAAAAGTAAATCATCTGCAAACATCAAATGAGTCAAACCCAACCTCTTACACATCGGATGGAATGGCATTCGCCCTTCCCTAACTGCTTTCCCCATCAGACCTGTCAGAATTTCCATAGATATAGCAAACAGGTAAGGGGATAGAGGATCCACTTGCCTCAACCCTTTACAAGCCGAGAAATATCCCACAATACCCCCCATTAAACCCCACACTCAACTTAGGGGTGGTCACACACATTACTATCCACCTCACAAAGAGATCAGGAAATTTCATTGCTCTTAACACAGTAATTAAGAAATCCCAGTCCACTGAATCAAAAGCCTTTATTATATCAACTTTAACAATACTTCGTTGAGAAATATCATTCCTTTGATACTTCTGAACTAACTCATGAGCCAAAAGTATATTTTCACCAATTACTCTCCCTTTAATGAACGCAGTTTGGTTATTGCTAATAAGGGAAGGCAAAACTGCACTAAGACGGTTTGCTATAATCTTGGCAACACACTTATAAAGTGTGTTACAACAAGAAATAGGTCTAAACAATTTCATTTCCTCCGGATTCTGAGGAAGCGAGAAAACTGAGAGACAGTACTGCACAGCTAAAGTGATTCCAGGGCCAAAAATATGCCAGGCAGATTGGAAAAAACACGCAGGAAAGCCATCTGGCCTAGGGCTTTTATCACCTTTAAAACCAAACAAGGTGTTTTTAATTTCCTCCTCAGAGATAGGACGAGTTAAGCTCTCGCTTTGCACCTCATCAACCTGAAACTTCAAAAGATTCCTCACCTCTTCAGTACTACAAGCCTCAACTTCAGGATCCTTCTGCCCCAATAACCTTTTATAGAAAGCCTCAGCAATACCACACATGCCATCTGTATCTGTAATTCTAACCCCCTCATCATTTATCAGAGATCGAATCATATTCCTTTTATTCCTGATTTTTACTGAACGATGAAAATACCCTGAATTGGAATCACCAACCTTCAACCAGACTTCCCTAGATTTCTGCCTGAGAAAAGATTCCTCAGCATCTCTTAAACTTTTAACTTCTGCTGCTATTCGAGCTTCTTCTTGAAATGTTTCAGCAGAAGGACTCTGCAAAGCACTAGCCTGAGCTCCTAGCAGCTCTTGTTCCTTCAGTTTTACTCTTTGATGAAGATCAGAGTACTCCCCTTTATTCATATTCTTCAGTTACTCTTTCAATATTTTCAGTTTTCTGTTAACTCGCACCATTGGGGATCCCACTACTTCAGAATTCCAAGCCTCCTTCACAATATCCCAGAATCTCTCATTTTGCATCCAAAATTTAAAAAATTTAAAAGGTTTAGGAAGGGACTTGATAGAGCTATCTGTGTTTACCAAAACTAGACAATGATCAGAGACTGAAGGGTCTAAGATATCCACAGTGCTAGCTCCAAATGCATATAGCCACCTGTAGTTTACAAAAGCCCTGTCCAATCTCCTCGCAATAGGGTTACCAGACTGTTTATTGATCCAAGTAAACCATGAACTAGATGACTTATGCTCTACAATCTCATTATCATACTGCCATTTCCTGAAGTCACCCATACTGGTACTAACTCCTGGAGTATTTGATGCCTCACTCACATCCCCAATTGCATTAAAATCTCCCACTATAATCCAAGGCTCAGATTGGACTTGCAAATTACCCACATCACTGTAAAGAACTCTTCTCATTGATTCTTCATTTGAGGCATAGATCACTGTAATAAAGAAAGGTTTACCCGAACTAACCAGAGCATGTATAAACTGATCAAAAGTTATAAAATGTCAATTCCACAAATGTGGCCACTTCTCAATTCTCTCTGGTTGGCGATTATCATTGTGTTATTATTTTTGTATTAGTGTTATCGTATCTTTAGCTTTCTCTTTTATTAATATTATTAGGGAAGAAAAATGGAGGGTAAATCAGAGGAATAATGAAGGTAAGAAAAAGGGAGGAGTAAATTTGCCATTTCCCCTCTCATTTTGTACTGGTCGAATCGAAGTTAGCAGAACCCTGGATAGAAATATTCACAGAATCGCAGGTTTGATATCATGGGGATAACATAATGGCAAATTTGTGTAGAACATAAAAGTGGGACAAATTTAAGAAAAAATTCTTCAATTAAAAGAACAAGTAAAAGGTTACTATTACTTAGAGTCACATCACAAGGGGTGATCATTTTGTAATTGACCAAAGGTTAAAGAAATTTTATGTCATTAAGGTTGTAATCAATTAATTTTATGCTATTAAGGTTCTAATCAATTAACTTATGACAATTGAATCCTAATTGAACCCAAATCAATGGTGTTCGACCTAATTCGACATGATTAAAGCGAGTTGAACTCGGTTTTACAAATTTTGGGTCGACAACGAGTTCTACACTCTTACATTAATGAGTTGAACACGGATAAGCGAGTTTTATACACTTAAATCAATAGACTGAGTTGAACTCGGTATTAATAAATTTTTGGCCGAGCAAGTTTTTTTTTGTCTTTCCTTTGCTTATCGATCATAGTTACAGTCGTTTTACTACTTTTTTTAGTCTATGCCTTGCAAATGATTTTTTACCAGTTTTTTTATTTTTTGTTGTGTAGGGCATGCAAATGATTTTAGAGACTTTAGGGGGGAGGGGGTTTAGATCTTTCAGTCTCGACCTTGAACTCTTTAAAACAACAAGTTTTGGGTTACTATTTGGTAGAGTCACATTACTAGGAGTATTTTATTGTTTACTTTACTTTAATAAATCAAATATTATAATTATTTATTTATAGTTGAACTCAAATTCATGTGTATTCAACCTAATTAGATCCAGATTTTTGTGTTGCTGAATTTTGGGTCAAAAACGAATTTTACCCATCTTTTAAATGTTTTCTCTTATGACAATTGAACCCAAACTCATGTGTGTTCAAGCTAATTCGAGCCGGTATCGATGAATCCGAATTTTGGGTCGAGAACGAATTTACCCGATTTTATAATTAACGAAGAGGGCCGGGTGCATTTTGTTAAGAACACGCCCGCTTTATCGAGTTCAATCCAGTGTTAGAAACTGATTAGGTCGCGTGTGGATTATGTTAGAAACTCGACTCGCTTTATCAAATCGGCAAGACAAATTCATGTGTGTTCACAAATTTTGGGTCGCTTTGGGATTGAACTCAAATTGAACCCGTCTCTTAGGACATTTGAACCCAAAATCCCGCTTTATCGAGTTAAGTCCAGTGTTGACGCATTGTGGGTCGAGGACGGTTTTACCTTTGATACTTTTGTGGGCGTTAATGAAGTATACTTTTATCCACTTTTGTAATCATCGAATTGGGTCGAGAACGAACTTTATCCACTTTTATGATTGATAGATTGGGTCGCGTGTGGATTTTGTTAGAAACTCACCCGCTTTATTAAACCGGTCAGAGAAATTCATGTGTGTTCAAGCTAATTCATGTGGGTTCACAAATTTTGGGTCGCTTTGGGATTGAACCCAAATTGAACCCGCCTCTTATGAAAGTTGAACCCAAATTCATATTTGTTCAAGCTAATTTTACACGGTAGGTGTTGTTGAGTTCTAGATCGAGTTAAATCCAGTGTTGCTACATTTTGGGTCGATGACGAGTTTTACCCTTGACACTTTTGGGGGCGAGAATGCATTTTACCCGCTTTTGTGATTGACGGATTGGGTCGCGTGTGGATTTTGTTAGAAACTAGCTCCGCTTTATCAAACTGGTCAGAGAAAGTCATGTGTGTTCAACTTAATTCAAGTGTGTCCACAAATTTTGGATCGCCTTGAGATTGAACCCGCCTCTTATGACAGTTGACCCCAAAACCTCACTTTATCGAGTTAAACTCAATGTTGACGCATTTTGGGTCGAGGATGATTTTTACCCTTTACACTTTTGGGGGCGTGAATGAATTTTATCCACCTTTGTAATCATCAAATTGGGTCGAAAACGCATTTTACCCGCTTTTGTGATCGACGAATTCAGTCGCGTGTGGATTTTGTTAGAAACTCGCCTGCTGTATCAAATCGGTTGGAGAAATTCTTGTGTTTTCATGCTAATTCACGTGTGTTCATAAATTTTTGGGTCCCTTTGAGATTGAATCCACCTCTTATGACAGTTGAACCCAAATTCATGTGTGTTCATGCTAATTTGACCTGTACCGGTGTTGTTGAGTTTTTGGTCGAGAACAAATTTTACCCGCTTTTGTACTTAACAAGTTAACAAATTGGGTTAGGTGGGGATTTTGTTACAAACCCGGCCAGCTTTATCGAGTTGAATCTAGTGTTACCGAATATTGGGTCGGGGATGTTTTTACCGCTTTTGTAATCAACGAATTGGGTTGTATGTAGATTTTGTGAAAAACTCACCAGCTTTATCAAACCGGACAGAGGAAGTTGAATCTAGTTTTAACAAAATTTGGGTCACTTTGGTATTGAACTCTAATTGAACCACGACTTATGACAATTGAATTGAACTCATATTCATGTTTGTTCATGCTAATTCGAGCAAGTACCGTTGTTGCCGCATTTTGGGCCGGGAATAAATTTTACCCGCTTTTGTACTTAATGAATTGGGTCGAGTGTGGATTTTGATATAAATTTGCTTCTCTTTATCGAGTTGAATCCAATTTTGAATTTTTTTTTGTTGTGGACCAGTTGTACCCGCTTTTGTGATCAACAAATTGGGTCACGTGTGGATTTTGTTAGAAACTTACCCCTCTTTATCAAACTGATTGGAGAGAGTTCTAAAATACTCTTTCGTAGAATCACATCACAAAAAGTGCTCTTTTTGTAATTAACAAAAGATAAGAGGAGTTTTTGTGTTATTATGATAATTATGTTGACTCATTTTGGTTAGTTTAGATTTACTTTAATTTTCATTTAATTCTCTCATCTCTTTCCACCATTCATCTCTCTCTCTCTCTCTCTTTCGTTCCTCTCTCTCTCATCTGCCCATCTCCTCCTATCTTAGCAAGACTACTGAATCAAAAGGAAGAACAAGCGAGAGGAAAAACTCCAACAACAAAATACACGAGGGAGTGATTTTTATTTCTTGGTTTACAATAATCGAACTACGACTCAACATTCTATTTTTAAATTTTTTTCTTCATTCTACCTTAATTTCGAATACCGGATACTAAGAAACAAATTATTTCAATATATAGCTTCACTCTATAATTCACTGGTTCACTTGACAACAACAAATTAATACCCGCCGCGAAGCGCGGGTTTTCGTCCTAGTCATAATAAAGAGACAAGTTATGCTATTACACCCGTCATTTTATTACCAAGAAAATTGAGTACAGCTGGTTTGCTGCTTATTAGGTTGTTGAAAGTGATGAAACATATGGACGGCTTGTCTCATTCGAATTCGTTTGTGCACATTTCCTTTTCCAATTCTTGTTTAATTAATATACATGCATGGTCTACTCTAAAAAAAATATACATGCATGGGATATCACCCTCACGCATTAACATCACAAGTACAACTATGTATATCTCTGTTTCTTAATTACATTATATAACATCACACAAATGTGTACGAAGATCACGAGTAAGTATAGCTAAATCCAGTTACGTCTTTACTAAATATACACATCCAATTGCTGGCTCACTCAGCACCACAACTTCCCTTCTCCCCAGAAGTACACCCAGCCAGCTTCCCTTTATAAGATCAACGCTTAGTTTCCTCACATTTTTCACACCAACCAACACACACAAGTTAACAGGCAGCAAAAGCTAGATATTAAGGAAATGAGTTTGCTGAGAGGAAAGCTTGAGGCATGTTTTGGGATCAGACTTGCTGCTACTCAACACCATGAAATCTTCAGCAACAGGCCACACCACGTCTCCAACATGGCACCCACCAAGATCAAGAACTGCGCTCTCCATGGAGGCGATTTCGGCCAAAAGGGCGCCCTACTCAACTGGGACTATATCCATGGTAAGTTGACGCATGGTCACTGGGACTATCTACGTACTAGTTGGTTTTAATAACTCGAATCTATATGTATGCTGATCAGATGGGGCTCACAAGGTGGCCAAGGAAATAGTCGAACACATTGACGATGTGAATCTGTCGATCACCTTCAAGGTCATCGAAGGAGATCTTACCAAGGAATACAAAGAGTTGAAGATATTCGTCAAGGCGACTCCCAAATCTGACAACACTAGTCTCATCCACTGGACTCTGGACTACGAGAAGCTGGACGAGGATGTCGCCGAGCCTTTCTCCTTCATGGAATTCCTTGTTCATCTCAGCAAGGATATCGATCTTCACAACACCAAGAAGTGAGCATCTCATGTGTGTGTATGGTTCGATGTAATTCCCGGCCCCCATGATCAAAAGCTAAGTGCATGCATGCATGCAGCATTGCTATGTGTATGTATCTACGTACCTTTGTTAGGTAGCTAGGCGTGGTTGCGGTTCGTCGTTTAGTTCCATCGCTTAGCTATGTTGTCCTTATACTACGTACTTAAAGATATATATGCAGCAAATAATAAATAAATAAATAAATAATAAGAGGGGGTTCAATATGTCTTGGTGGATTGTGGTATATGTGTGAATGAAGTGATATGTAATGATCAATGATGGATGAATGCGATGTATATAATCTCTATGTGGTGAATGAAGTGATATGTAATGAATGATGGATGAATGCGATGTGTATAATCTCTATGTGATGATATGTGTGAAACGTGATGATTATTAGGGATGGTAAAAATATTCGTAACCGTGGATATCTGTCCGAATCCAATCTAATTGAGTAGGGTAAAACTCAAATTCGAAAGACTTTTAGTGGGTAGGGGTAAAACCCGAACCCGAATATTGTGGGTAATGAGTGGGCATGATTTTCGCGCTATCCAACCCGAACCCGCCCGATTATACACATGTGCATATATTCTCGATATAGTTATTATTTTTCTCTAACATATTTTATATTTAGCATATACATATAATATTTTTATAAATTTATGTTCATTTAATTAAATTTTTTCATTCTAGTGAATTATTGTCATACTTTTCCACTTATGTAACGTGAGAAAACGTGTGAATGTTAACATCTTAGTTGGAGTTATAAAGAGAAATTATTACCCATGGATAACCGTGGATACTCGAAACCCGAACGGGTATGAACATGATTTTGATTTTATACCCATTTCTTATGTGGGTATGGGTAAAACCCGAACTAATTTGGGTATGGTAACAGATATGCACTATCCGTCCCCGACCTGACACGTTGCCATCCTTAATGATTATGAATGAAAATATGATGTGCATATGATATGGAATAGCCTAAAAGGTTATGTTACAGTACTCGAAAGCTTACAAGGCGATGATGGGATAATGGATAGCCTAATTGGCTATAGTGTTATACTAGGAAGCCTATAAGGTGAAATGTGAAATGGGAAGCCAAAAGGCGATGATGTCCTCATATGGAATGGTCAATGTAAATGTGCAAATGATATTAAACACAAACATACGAATGGTATGCGATTGATGCTATGCTAGATACTTGTATTGTGACTACTAAACAAGAATTGTCTGATTACCTAAATTAAACCTAATGGTGTCTTATCATGCACTCTATGAGATTGGATACTATGGCTATATGTCTAGCTCTCTAGGAGAGTGATACAAGGCTTGGTGTACTAGGTATGCTTTATGTATCTATTGGGGATGCTTTATGCATATACTAGTATACTTGGGGGAGTGCATGACTTGATAAAGTAAAAGATAAAAGACACGTAATATGGCAAACTCCAATGTGTGTATACATGATTGACTAATGGACTATGGAGTGTGTGTACATGATTGATTACTATAATATGGATGGTTATATGTACGGAATGCATTGACGATGTAATTATGGAAAATGGTTATCTTTGGGGAAAAAAGATGATGCGTGCATGGCTAGACTGGAATGTGAAATGAATGTTTTGTACTTGCCATGTGTGTGAGTGTTTGGGCGATGAATGCTCCATGCGTGTTTACAAATGGATCAATTCGAGGCGTAGCCGGGATAAGAAGGTTAATGGATCGATTTTATTCTTTGTCTAGATTGAGGTGCAACCGCATCAAATGTCAACTATTCTGTGCAAGGATTCCACACAGCGGCGGATCCAGAACGCAGAAGAGCACTGGGCCGCATTTTATTAGAAAATTAGAATCATAAACAAATTAATGATTATAGTTCTTTTACAGTGTAAATTGTACACGACGGTATCTTAATTTAGAAAATGCATCAATAATGTAGTCCACATCCATACCAATAGTATACATTGTTCCAAACAAAATACTTGAGCAATTGGCAAAAAATTAATCGCTCATTTATTGTGCAAATAAATTTTACATGTTTCTTTGTTCAAAAGGTTCTCTCTGTAGTAGTTGTTGAAACAAGCAGCGTCAACACTAGACAAATCAATATCAATTTGCATTATGTGTCCATCCGACCATCCCTATACCACCAGTTGTCTAGTAAATTTTCAAGGTAACAAACCTCATATTTCTTTTAGCCTATTATGCTTTAGAATTTTAGATTTCATTATTTTTTTAGACGAAAAATCTTTGGGGCTAGAATTTCTCTAGGCTAAATTTAGAGTAGTGATATGTTTATCTAAATCAATTTGCTAATTATATCCAATTTTATTATGAAATAGCATTGGGTCGAATACCTAAATCGAAAAATTCATAAGGCCTATACTAATTATGGTCTATGGATCCAGAGGAGGGCTGGGCCGGGGCCCGGGGTGGCCACCCCCTGGATCCGCCACTGATTCCACATGAAGCGAAGATAGCTATTTCAGAGTACAAAAAATTCCCCTAGGCTTGTCTACCTATAAGATACGTAGGAGTTCCAATAATTATAGGAAAACTGGGGTAAAATGTGTACAATTAGACTCGAATCACTTTATTCCGAGTTTTTTCCAGAAATAGCACCTTTAAAAAAAAAAATTACAAAACTAGCACCCTGCCAAAAATATTTACAAAACTAGCACCCTTTTTTATTGACCGCACCCTCGTGATGCGTTTTACAAATAAACCACATCCCCCAGGTGCGTTTTAATTGTAAACCGCACCTGGAGGGTGCGTTCTATTCTGGTGGGCCTAAACCGCACCTTGCCCATGCGTTTTCATGTCTGGCCTACATGAAACGCATGGCCGAGGTGCGGTTTATGCCTGACCTACGTAAACCGCACCTTAGTGATGCGGTTTATTCGTCCAAGAACAAACCGCATCTCTAAGGTGCGGTTTGGCCATGTAGACCGCACCCCCCAAGTGCGGTTTACGTGTCAATAATTTTCCGACACCCGACACAGCCATGCAGAGAATTATGGACGTAGGGCTGCATGGCAGACTAAAACCGCACCCTAGAGGTGCGGTTTTCACAATTTTTTCCCCTATATAAGACTTGGCGGAAAACCTCTACTCTTCACACCTCTCATTCTCTCTTTCATTTTTCTGTTGTATATCTATATTTATTTAGTGTGTTTGCCATTAAGATTAACTCGTAAGTTTATTTTGTGTTACTTTTTATGCCATTAAGATTAACTCGTAAGTTTATTTTGTGTTACTTTTTATGCCATTAAGATTAACTCGTAAGTTTATTTTGTGTTACTTTTTATTGTTATTTGTGATTTGTGATTTTTATGATATTAACTAAACTACGGTTTGTTTGTGTGCAGATGGCATTCCGTCAGTTAACGCTTGGCTTACGGTGGAATGGTTACACGGAAGAGACCGGAAAGGGGGCCACCTACGTCGGTGGCAATTTCCAGAAAATAACGGTCGGTACCAGACCGAAGCTTGAAGACCTCCATCAAATATGCACTGACGTTACTTGCATGGATGGCACGAGGAGGGTAGATCGTATGGTGTACCGATACCCAAACAGAGCAACTGGGTCATTGTGGCATGAGGAATATACCATAACCACTCAAGATGACGTAGATTCCATGCTCGAATTCTTGAGGTCCAACAAATTGGCCAAAGCCGAGATGTTCGTTTACACCGAGCCAGCCGTTAGTGTTGGAGGTCATTCTGGACACGGTCAAACATCTGGTATCCATGGTGGAGGTGAATTATATGACGATCATCCCTACCAAAGTTACCATGATCCTCATTCCTATTTTCAGTACCAAGATGGAGGGCAAGGTGCAGGCCATCATCAATCTTTCTCGTCATATGAAGAAGAAGTTCAACCGGACATCCCCAACCAAGCCCAGTACAACTTCTTGACAGGCAGCGGTAGTTTTCACAACTACCATTATGGAGCTGATGAAGGTGCCTTTCATGAGGAGGATCAGATGGAGGCTGCCACACCAGCACCAGTCAGCGACCCCTCTGATGAAGAAGGAGAGAACAACGTCAGTGCAGACAGCTCAGACCCTCTTGAAGGTGCTGATGATTCAGCACCAGATTCAGATTCAGATAATGATCATGATGTGGCTCCTGACCGTGTACCAGTCCCCTACTACAATCACATTCCAGACGATAATTGGATGGTCGACAGCGACATGGAGCCGCCAGAGGTCCCAATATGGGGCCCACTCACTAGGTTTACGAAGGGCCAACAATTTGGCTCGAAGAAGGATGTGCGGCACGCCCTTGAGACTGAAGCAATGACTCGGCATTTTGAATGGGACACAACTCATTCCAACACCAAAAGGCTCATAGTCAGAACATACTAATAATTTAAAGAGGTACATACATATTATCGTAAAGAGGTACATACATATTAAAGAGGTACATACATATTATCGTAAAACAAACATAATTTAAAGAGGTATTTTGTCAATGAATAATAATTTAAAGAGGTACATACATATTATCGTAAAACAAACATACTAAATTAATTAACATAAATAACATTATCAATGAATAATGATTTAAAGAGGTACATACATATTATCGTAAAACAAACATACTAAATTAATTAACATAAATAACATTGTTAATGAATAATAATTTAAGTAGAAACATACATATTCAAATGTTTGGTAAATAATTTAATCGTATTAGTTGTTTTAAATAATTTAATCGAATACAAAGCAACACTCGTTAGACTCTTAGAAGAGGTATACATCTTCTTAGAAACGCAGTCTTTTTGACAGAAAAAGGGGGGATCCGAGGATCTATTAATACCCGATTTTCCCAGGTAATGGGAGGATATGATAATCGCTTAAAACCCCATTTCCTTAGACGTGCATCTCTTTATAAAGAGTCGAAGTAAGTGGCGCTATGTATTCGATTAAATTATTGAAAACAACCAACACGATTAAAAAATAAACATAAATTTATTTATATTACACTAGGCACATTAACAAAATAAAAGAAGGACAAATGGTGAAGAATTGTATGTACCGGGTGATCGTTCCAAATATCCCTTGACCGATGGTTGGGTTGGTCGTACAAGTCGGTTGGATCCACCGGTCCTTGCTCGAGATAATACCGTTGGTTGTATATATCGACGTCCTCCCCAACCTACGAGAAAATAACAACGAGGTTAGTACATAGATTAATTAAAAACTTATAACAACAACAAAAATTAAACCAGAATAATGAGTACATACCGCTTGAAATTCATCAACATAAACTCCTTCTCCTTGCCACCAATCGGCCATTTTTTCGGCGTAATTCGGACAGAGCTTCGGCTCGACTCGGAGGGTTTTGAGGAAAAAACCTAAGAAATGTTTTCTGATGGCAGATCGGACTTAGCCGCAACCAACAGACAACTATTTCCTAGACTTTTGGGAGGGGAGGGTTTAGAGAGATAAATTGTAGAGAGAGAAGGAAGAATGGGTTGTGGTGTGAAGAAATGAGAGGGGGAGGGGGGTATTTATACCCATCAGACCGCACCCCCCTGGGGCGGTCCGGTAATTTTGCACTAAGGGAAACCGCTGCCTCCCGATTCGGTTTACGCTTCCCTAGGCTTGACCGCATCTCGGGCGCGCGTTCTGGGATCCTTGGCGCGGATCACTCCCCTGGCAGGCGGTCCACCGTCAGATCGCCTCTTTATCCAACGGTTTTAAAGACCGTTCCGCAGCTGGCGCGGATCGCTCCGCTGGCTTGCGTTTCCTCACAAAGACCGCACCTCCATGATGCGTTTTATATGTAAAACGCATCCTTCAAGTGCGGTTTACATATAAAACGCATCATGGAGGTGCGTTCCATAAAAATAGGTGCTATTTCTGTCAATTTTTTCATGTGTGCTAGTTTTGTAATTTTTTTTTTTAGGGTGCTATTATTGGAAAAATCTCCTTTATTCCCTCCTATTTTTTTAGAAATTCCCTCTTACAATCACATGTAACTTTTCACATCATTCGCTTGGCGCAAAACGCATTGAGCGAACTTCTCTAGTCTAAACCATTACTATATGGAGGTTCCACTTCAAAACGCCACTAATCTCAAATTTTCTGACTTCTGCGCAGAGTGCGGAGGGACATCTTGGTAAAAACAATAGTTTAAATCACATGTGCCATACACAGTAGTAAAGGGAGGATGGGGGAGCTTTAATTTGTACGGGCCCATGATTCCTTGTGAGAGCAACGGAGGGGCTCTAATTTATGTGGGCCATGATTCCATACATTGTGTTTTCCAATATTGCCTATGTTTGGCCCGGCTTTTAGAAGTGCTTTTCGGCTTCAAAAGTTTAAGCAGGGCCAAACACCTCTAAAAGCTCGGCTTTTGAAAAGCCGAAAAGCGCTTTTGTATAACATAAAAGCAGAAGCTCCGATTTGGAGCTTCTGCGAAAAGCTGTTTTGAAAATACAAGATTATCCTTACCATATTTTAATTTTATTTCAGAAAATATAATTTTCCTTCATTTATATCATTTTAAAAATAAAATAAATTATAAAATCATATTATTTAATATAAAAGAAATCTAACAAGATCCATTTTGACTACTTTTTATTGTTTCGAATTTTTATTTATATTTTATATTATAAGTCCTTTATAGTCATTTTACACAACCGCTCATATTAAAAAGCACTTCTAATAGTTTTACAGCCAAACACTAAACTGCTTTTTTTGAAAAGTACTTATCTAAAAGCTCCAGCCAGAAGCTGCTTCTGCAAAAGCTACAGCAGGGCCAAACTAAGCTATTATTTCCTCCTTCCGATTGTTGTTTTTCTTCTTCGGTTCTTCCTAATACGGTGGACGTGTGCCGTACTTTGCTTGCAGATGAACATATATGACCAGCCTAATTTTTATTTAATGATGTTACCACATTCAATTAAATATAAATATAAATGGTGTCTCATATTGTGTCTTATTAATTAGTGTTGTATTGCCATTTTACACCCAAAAAAAAGTGTTGTATTGACGTTTGATTGTCCTAATACATATACATTATATAATTAGTGAGGTCAGGGGTATGCGTAGGTCGGTTGGATCCGTTTTCATTGATTTAACATTCAACCTATGTAGTGGCGGACCTAGAAATTTTACATAGGGGTGTCCTCTTTTAAGAGATAAATTAAATTAAATAATTTTTAATTAATAAAATAAAATAAATAATTTTGAAACAAGAAAATACCTTACTCATACAACTTAGAAAAAACCCACGATGTGTTTTCATATTCAAAAATAACTGTAGAATATACTTGGTGTCTACACTGCTCAAAAAATTGTCTCTGTATATCACACTAGACAATCATGCACGAACTTATCACATACTCGATTTTTAAACTTGTTTTTTATGTAATCCAAAGCTGAAAAGACTCTTTCAACACTTGTCGTACAACCATAAAATCAATACAAATTAAGTGTAGCTTGAAATTTGTTTAATTGTTAGGTTTTGAAAATAATTAGAGATATGGAATAACATTGTTTAAAATCAAACAACATTTGAGTTGTAGGCTTGTAGCCTAATGGAAATTATGTTTAATAATAATAATAATAGTGTCCTAGGTTTTGAATTATCCAAACTACCACTTATATTCTTATACGCAAACTAAAAGATAAGAGTAGGATAATCATTTTTCCAAATTTCAGAGGTGTCCCCGACTATCAATTATAATTTTTATTGTCAATACGTAAATTACCACCGGGGTTTGGATAATCATTTTCCCAAAATTTAGGGGTGTCCCGGGACACCCCTAAAGACCCGTGGGTCCACCCCTGAACCTATGAGTCTCGTGTTGAATGATGGTGAACCCAAACCCATCTATAAATTTCAAGACCCTACGTTTTTTTGAATCACGGGTTGGGATTGGTTAGATGAAAATTAAATTCATTACACAAGAATAAAATGTTTGGACTTTGCTACGGTGACATGCACGTCACGGTGACATGCACTTTTCGGTCGACCTCATATAGGATTAGGTCGACCTAATCTATTATTTCAGTGTAAAAACAGTTTCATGGTGCCTACTTTGGAGATTCATATCTTACAATTAGCTAGATGGAAATTGGAGATTAATGTCTTGTTTTGAAGCTGAAGTGTCCCTCTACACATTAAAGTACTTGGGAGGTCGATAGGAAGTCCAGAAGACCATTTTTGAACATGGTCAAAAGGCTATGCCAAAACTTGGAAACTGCCTGAAAATGGCTAAGTTTGGGAACGTGTTTGTGAAGTCTACTTTTGAACTCAATTTGAGAAGCATGAATGCGATTAGAGTCTAGGAGCCTCTACCACGTTAAATTAGATATGTTTGTCTACAAAGGAAAGGCATTGGATGAAAGATTGGATATCTTTAAGGCTTCAAACAAAAGGCTCGAAGTTGTACGAAGGCTGTTTTTCTGGCAGCTTGTGCGTACAACTTCGAGCCTTTTGTTTGAAGCCTTAAAGATATCCAATCTTTCATCCAATGCCTTGAATTAGTAAAAAAACATACCTAATTTAACGTGATAGAGGCCCCTGGACTTGACTCGCATTCATGCATCTCGAATAGAGCTCCAAAGTAGGCTTCACAAACACATTTCCAGACTTGGCCATTTTCAGGCATTTTCCAAGTTTTGGCATAGCCTTTTGATCAGGTTCAAAAATGGTCTTCTAGACTTCCTATCGAGCTCTTAATCACTTCAATATGTAGAGGGACACTTCAGCTTCAAAACAGCCATTAATCTTGAATTTCCATCTACCAAATTGTATGATATGAATCTCCAAAGTAGGAATCATGAAACTGTTTTTACACTGAAACAACAGATTAGGTCAACTTAATCCTAAATGAGATCGACCTAATCCTCAATGAGGTCGACCCATGCAGTCAAAATCGCGTTTTAAAACTTAAAACCTTACGATTTTACCTTTTTAGGTCTCCAAAACGCTTCTACGTAGAATCATGATTTTTCCTTACAAATGTAGTCAAAATCTACGCTTTAAAACTTAAAAGCTTGCGGTTTTACGCTTCTAGGTCATCCAACCGCTTCTAGGTAGAATTGCGCTTTTGACTGCATTTAGGTCGACCTAAGCCTAACTGAGGTCAACCGAAAAGTGCAAGTCACCGTGACATGCATGTCACCATAGAAGCACCCAAAATATTTATGGTAATATTCTAATACAACAAAATCTATATTAATTAGGGTTTCATTAATATTTTTATATAATCTTAACAAAATAATCGGGCAAACAAACGAAGGGAGAACAGAAAGAAAGATCAGTCCTCACTCACTGAAGGTTTAGACTACATACTTTTTGAAGGCTACTCTTTTGTAGTTCTATCATCTATGCCTCAAAGAAATACTTTACGTGGAGAGTCATCCAAAAAATCAAATAATGCTTCACTTCGTTCGTTACAAATTGAGTGTAAGTACAAATACTTTTATTAACATAAGTATGTACATCTTACAATTTAATGTATGGCCATGCAATGCGTTATTAAGGGGGAAAGATAGATATTTTTTACCCACCAGAAGGTGTGGTGGATTATAATTCGTCCCGATATGAAGTGCAAAATAAATTTTCTTATGGTATGAATTTCGATGAATCGTGAATTGAATATAATCTCTCTAGATTTCACACTATTTGATCTTACAAAAATACCACTATCCATTTTACATTGCTTGATCAACCATTGGCCAAATTAGCAAGAAGGAAACGTGCTCTTTATATAATGCAAAAGTGTATAGTGTTAATACCCCAGTTTGGCCCAAAGTTTAGCGTAAGTGACAGTTCTGGCCTCAATTTTCAAATAAGACATTTATGACCCACTTTTGAAATTATTGGACAAATTTGGCGAGGAGTTTGGGTTGACTATTAAATTTGACAATCAACCTTTTATTACATCCATGACTCAATATTTAGTGGTGACATGTCTTCCACGTCATTTATAAAAAAAACTTAAGTGAGCCTGATTTTTTTACATGTCTAATTTATTATAATGTCAAATTGTATTAATTATTAAAATATTAAAATATAAAATTTCATTATGGACCTAATCCTCTTCCCCAACAAAACCTTCCGATCATCAACCATCCCTTCGCCACTTCTATTTCTTATTCCTTGAAACTGATTTTGCCTTTACTTTCCCCCTAGTTCTCATGTTCCATTCATTCTCTACTTTCAATAATACACATTTGAAGAATCAAAATCAATTTCAATAAAAAATTCACCTTTCCTTAGTCGTTCTCCGTTCTTAGATCTTGAACAAGCAGTCAAGTGCGACTGCCGAATTCTTGGGTTCTCGACTTGAATACTTTGCGGAAGAAGTTTGAACGGAAGGAATAAAAAAGGGACGATATCTGGAGTTGAAAAAGGAAGGGGTATTAGTTGGAGATGACGAAGTAGAGACGATGTAGCTTCAGATGTTGCGGCGACGATGTAGCTTCAGATCTCACGGTGGCTCGCCTCATACGCGATTTCAGAGTACCTGTTCTCGGGTTTATAACCAATTCGTTCTTCTGGTTTATGTATTTGCAACCCAGAACCCTCCATAATCCCGATTCCTTCCTCTGCGGACCCAGAGCAAGAAGAAAGACCATCGAGCTCCATCACCATCGTCAATAGTCATCTTTAATCGTCAATTGCCACCGTATGCAAATAAGCTCAGTTGCGCCTTCTTCCCGCCGGTGGCCCATGCATCTTGTCATCTTCAATAGTCAATCGTCATCATCGTTGGGGTCCACGCTTGCTTCAACACCACCGTCGGCAAGATGATATTGGTCTTCCTCTTCCCTTGTTCTTTGATTACCTTGTCGGAGGAGGAAGCAATAGTCTGAATCATGGGCCTTTTGGAGTGTTAGGAGAGAAGAGAAGAAGATTATGAATTTTGCTTGAGGTCTTCGATTTTTTTTTAATGTGTTGCTTTGTTTCATTTTGTTTTCAAATTTTTTCAGAAAAGTAAATAAATCATTATTTAATGACATGGCCAAGCCACATCAGCAATTTTTGTTGAGTCATTAATGACGAAAATGTTTGACCGTAAGTTTTAACGGTCAACTCAAGCGTCAGGCCAAACTTGTACAATAATTTCAAAAGTAGGCCACAAATGTCTTATTTGAAAAATGGAGCCAAAACTGTCAATTACGCTAACTTTGGGCCAAACTATATTATTAACCCAAGTGTATATATGGAAAGTCTTCATGTTTGTTTCATGTTTGTTTTATATATATATGTAATCAAATTATGTGTTAGATACTAAGATTGCTTACTTAAATGATTCATACACATGATTTCAAATTGGAATGAATAACTTACAAACGAAAAGAATACGTTGTTGTGGCCCATCAAACTTGGCAAAAATCATTATAATAGTCTTCAAGTGATGCGATCTGGAGACTATCCAAGTTTATGAATATTTTAATAATTTTTTCCTTCATTTATAATAATATTGGAATTTTTATCAAATGTATCTCTTATATTGGAATATTAATTTAATTGCCAATTGTTGAAGAGCTTGATATTGGAACCCCATCATATAAATGCCAATATTGTGGAGCGATTATGTGGAAGAGAGAAAATATCAAACCCACAAGAAATTCCAATGAACCAAAGTTGTCATTGTGTTGTTGACAAGATAAAGAGAACCTTCCTCCTCGAAGGCAGCCTCTAGAGGTTTTGAATATGCTATTGCAAGCGAACACGGCAACATGGTCACTTTTTGAAACATATCTGAGGCAAAAATGGGGTGTTTGGATTAACATTATTGGAGGTAATTAAACTGGACCGATCTGTAAATGATGGACAAGGAGTATATGTTTATTCAATGTGAGGTCAATTATATCATTGAATCGATAGCCTGATACCTAATGAAATGAACAGACCAAAATTTGTTCTACTCTACATCAATGACACTAGCAATGAACTCCAAAAGAAGTTAGATTTTTTCTCTCCATAGATCTAGCTTCAAATCCTTTGCAAGAGATGTTAGATTCAAATAATATCTTAGTAAAGACATTTTGATCTGCAATGGATAGACGGAATGACACTACTGTTCAAAGAAATTAAGTTGCCTGCTAAAAGAGAAGGGGATGGTATAGATTATAATTTTCCATATGCAAATTAAGTTGCTTTAATTGTTAATGATAATTGGGGAGCAAACATTTTCACCTGATATTGTTGTCTAGTATCAAAGTCATGAACCAGAATAAATTAGTATATATCATCCAAGTATAATGGTTTTGCGATATCCCATATTATTCTTACGTGGCAAGGATAGTTGGCATCCAAATATTTTATATTCTAACGTTGAGGATGCAGATGGATACAATAAAATGTGACCCAATGTATTCCCCACTTGATCGAGGTAAATTATATCTAAATACAAAAAAATATCAATATTAATTACAAATTTATGCTACTCTCTATTTGATTTGGATTTTTACTTAGTGATAGTATTTAATCTAAATGAAAACTTGCAACTGCCAGGTGAGGGACCTGACGTCCTAATTAATAAAATTGGCTTAGATGGATCATATAAAAAAATTAGCATCGAATTAAAAGGTGGACAACACCCTTTTATTTCTTTCACTATCTGATTCAAATTTAGTGGATTTAGTATTTCTAACCTTGGTATTTGGTTGGGAACTTTGCTTCCTTTCGCACTGACTTGCATTTAATTGTATCCGGCTACAAATTACACTACACCATATATTATCACTTATGCTTCAATAAAATCACCCAATATGTTGTACTATTCAAGGAAAATGATCAAAATTCATAATGTTGATGTTGGAGAACAAGAATGACAAAGCTAATGATGGAGGCAATGGATCCAAGGCTAGAGATGATGATTATGTTGAGAAGACAAAATACATTGTTCATAAGGAAGATATAAAGACTGGTGTCGAGGAGAAAGAACAAATCCTCGATAATGTTCGTAACTTGGACAAGGTGAAATGTACTCCAATGAAAAATATGATGTGTATTTACATATATATTTTACCATCAAATTTTGTGCTCAATGAAATGCAGAAACACAAAGAAGAATCAATTGATATGGGAAATAAATGTGCCACTAACGAAGATGAAGGTATCATTAATGGTGACGATATGGTTGTTGCTCATGTCGGAGGAAATGCAAACAAGCCATAAAGAAAGCATGCAGTAATCTCTGACGATGAGGAGTAATTACACGAGTCATTTTAATTGGTCTTTAGAAGTCGATTCCCTTGCATGAAGTTGATTCTCTTCCCAAAAAAAAACGTTCATTTTTTGTAAAATTTGTTTTAGTCGATTAGACATTAATATGTCGGAAACATGTACAATATTCTTTCTTTTAAATTATTGAAATATTTTAATAATTTCAATTCTCCCATTTTCCCAATCGGTTAAAATGTTTAGAGTATTTGAAGAACATAAATTTTCTTATAATAATGCGAAATTCAAATACAAATTACCGCTGTTATTTGCACGTTTACAACTTAATCCGGCCAACTGACCGGGCCCGTGACTAGTTCTCGGTCAAACGAAAGGACCATAGTGGTGACGTCCCTACCAAAAACGTCCAAAACCAGCAGAAAATTCAACCACATCCATGCAACGCTTTCGTCCAGTAACCAAAGTCCACCTACAGTTCCGTATGTGACTAAAAAATCACTAAACTCAGCTCCTATCTCATAATCAAATAGACCAATTATCCCTCTACCCCTCACTCCACACCGCCCAATGCCCAAATATGTAAAGCACTGCAGCAAAATTCCTCCCTCTCGGTTGTCCACCAGACATAATTTTATGGTTCAAATGAATCAACCTGTGCCGATCGAGGAGCTTATCTTTTTACTAGTCACTTACGTTTTGGTCCAGATCGCGCCTACGTTTTTTTGCCTAAGCAATGATCTCATCACCCAATACTGACAAACATGCGCTTCTCTAGTCTCAACCAGCTGCGTGCAAACTTGTTATTATAAAATGAAACCACAGAACCCAACCCACCTTGCCATCGTCTCAGTAACTGAAACTGCATACAAGAGAAGAAGAAGAAAAAAAACCCTTTTCCAGATGTGGTATATGCAGGATGGCAGCGGTGGTGTTTTGGTGGTAGCGATAGCGGCGATCGTCGCAGCCAAGCTGTTGCAGCTACTATGGGCACTGTTCTGGAGGCCCTATGCCTTGACAAAAAATTTCAGAAACCAGGGAATCAGAGGTCCTCCTCGCCACTTCTACCATGGGTCTCTCCGAGAAGTGAAGGAGCTGACAAGGAACGCCGCCAAGTTGGTGTTGGATAACTCCTCCAACGACATCACTCCCAGAATCAACCCTCACTACGACAAATGGTTCCCTGAGTATGGTCAGTTCTGTTGCAGTTCGCCCTTGCGAATTGCGATTCTTTCATTTGTTCGATTCGATTCAGTTGACAGTATAGAGAAGTTGGGTGGGTGCCTGAATTAAATGAAAAATTTGCAGGGGAAACACTCGTGTACTGGCATGGGCTGCTGCCCAGGATCACAATTACGGATCCTGAGCTTGTGAAGCAGATTTTGTCAAACAAGTTCGGTTTCTATGTGAAACCCATGTTCCGGCCTGTGACGGTAATAGCGAAAGGGCTTGTGCTGCTACATGGGCCGCAGTGGGCTACAAGGAGGAGGCTTCTCAATCCTGCCTTCTCCATGGAAAAGCTCAAGGTCTCTCTCTGTTTCTGTCTCTTCTCTGTTTTTCTCTTACTTTCTTCTCCTTGTATGTCTAGCGAGGTGGCACAACCTGAACCCTTGTTTCTGTTAGAGTGTGGTATAAGATACAACATAATCTTCTCCTAATGACTCGCGTTATTGAGACCAAATGGTTTATTACATGGTATCAAAGCTGGTTTGATCAAGTGGTCGTGTTTTCGAATCTTCACGACCTCCAATATTAACAGTTTATTAAAGCACAAGGTATGATGAGCCAGCATTAACTGATTGGTTTATCCAGCATTAACCAACTGGTTTATGACAGTCTCTTTTGTTTACGAATTTTGTGAAAGCACAAGGTATGGTGAGCCAGCATTAACCAACTGGTTTATGACAGTCTTTTTTATTTACGAATTTTGTGAAAGCACAAGGTATGGTGAACCAGCATTAACCAACTGGTTTATGACGGTCTTTTGTTTACGGATTTTGTGACACAGCCAATGATGCACAAAATCGGATCATGCACATTGGAAATGGTGTCGGAGTGGGGGAACCGTGCAAGAGAAGGCGGCGGATGTGCGAAGGTAGAAGCGAACGCAGAGTTTCAGAGGCTTACAGCCGACATAATTTCTCACACTGCCTTTGGAAGCAGCTACCTTCAAGGGAAAGAAGCCTTCCAAGCCTTGAGACAACTGCAGCTACTCTCAGCAGCCAAAATCGCTGATGTTTTCATCCCTGGAAGCCAGTAATTATAATAAACAAGTTTTCTCGTCCCCTGAAGTTACAAGATGCCTAGTACTGAGATTGGCTTATATTTGGGTTTGTTTGTTTTTTTGGGTAGGTATGTTCCTACTCCGTCGAATATGGAGATATGGAAGCTGGACAGGACACTGAAGAACTCCCTGATGAACATCATACAGGGCAAGGTTGCAGCATCCAAGTCCAGCGATGTTGGTTATGGAGATGATCTCCTAGGCATGATGATCGAAGCCTCCGAAACAACCAAAGGTGCCAAGATGAACATGAATGAAATCATGGATGAATGCAGGACATTTTACTTCGCCGGCCACGAGACCACCTCCAATCTTCTGACATGGGCCATTTTCCTGCTTACCATGCACCAAGAATGGCAGCACAAGCTCAGAGATGAAGTGTTGAGAGAATGTGGGATGGAAATCCCGGATGCTGATTCACTGTCCAAGCTTAAGTTGGTAAGCATTCGATTTATTGGTATTAGGCTATTAGCTCATGAACATCATATTCGAACCTTTGAGTAATTGCCTTTTATTTAACAATTTGTTTATCATGTTGAAGGTGAACATGGTACTGCTGGAGACATTGAGACTGTACAGTCCTGCCATAGAGATGATGAGGATGGCACCACAAGACATGAAACTGGGGAAATTGCAGATTCCCAAGGGGACCATTCTGTCAATTCCCGTCCTCAAGATCCACAGGAGCAAGGAATTGTGGGGAGATGATGCAAACGAGTTCAAACCCATGAGGTTTGTGAATGGAGTCTCCATGGCTGCAACTCACCCCAATGCTTTCCTCCCCTTTGGAATGGGTCCAAGAGTCTGCATCGGCCAGAACTTTGCAATGATGGAAGCCAAATCTGTGCTTGCATTGCTTCTCCAGAGGTTTTCTTTCACTCTTTCCCCCGACTATAAGCATACTCCTACCAACAACCTCACCTTGCAGCCACAGTATGGCCTTCCTGTCTTTGTAAAGCCCTTATAAATTTCCAAGTCTTTGTAAAGAATGGGAGATGGAAGTGGATAATTGTTGGAATATAAAAGCCTTGGTAAGGGCATTTATTGTTTATTAAGCGATTATTTGCAAACTCATTACTCACATTGCGAGGATATTGTGATTCAGATTGGGCCACATGCTCTTATAAAAAAAAAAAAAGCTGTCACTTGCTACTACTGCACTTTTTTGGGAGATTCATTAATTACTTGAAAGAGCAAGAAACAAAATACATTTTCACCTTCATCGGAAGCAGAATACAGGGCATTGACACAATTCTCGTGTGTGGGGTACAATGGTTAAAATCATTACTTGCATTTTATGGAATGTCTCATCTAGAACATGTACAAGTGTTCTGTGATGGGTAAGAGTAGAATGGGATTAGTGGAGTTAAATGGCTTGACCAGATAGTAGAGAATGTGATTATTTTATTCCCCGTCATGAATGTCAGCGATTATGCTAGAGCTTGGTTGTACTACAAAATTTCATCGCAATTAGATTCCTCTGTTTTGGGAGTTAGAAATTCTGGCAATTTAGTGGTCTTGGCTTTCTTATGTAAGCTTAATTCGATGGTTTAATCTGACTTCCGTTGATTATTAGTTTTCTTGTTGCAAGCTAGTGGCTGGCAGGGAGATTGAATTCACTGTCTAGCAATCCAGGTTATAATGCTTCTACTTTCAAGTTAGGCTTGTGGTGTACATGGAGCCATCCTGTTTTGAATGACAAAACCTCGATTTCTAGTCACTTTTTTGCTTAAGACATTAAGAATAAATTGTAAGAGGAAAATATTAGCATCATAAATATGTCGTCATGAAATAATTAGTGTAACTCATACAATATAACTCCAAAAATGGCAAGAAAAATAAATAAGATGTTGTGGGAGAGGTTTGTAGTAATTTTCACTCGCTGGCCAATAAAGTTATAAATTACCGGACAACGATATACATATTTGGAACAAGACAACGGTTAATTAGAGAATTTACGAACTTTCTGCGTTTGAAATGAAAAATAACCAAGACGGAAAAGACGGAAGAATGTATCATCAAGTTCTTTTGGTTTTTTTTTTTCGTTGAATCTGTTCCCCTTTTTATTAAACCAAAAGGCAAAACCATTTGCAAGATACAAATGGTTAACAAATACAACGAAAGGAAAGCTCGTGAGGAGCAGCCCTATAAGACAATCACAAGCACTATCATCTTCCTACTACACCTCCACAGAAATACAAACTTCAAAATCAACCACTAAACAATACTCCCCTGCAAACCAAGTAGCTGCAAACCTTTCAGAAGCTCATCGTTATCAGCGCAAATGACCATCAAGTCACTCTTAAGTTCCCTGATAAAATCCTCCACTTGTTTCCTAACATTGCCATACAACCGACGACACCGTTCCTTCCATATCCCTGCACAACAGAGACACCATATTAAGCTTGTTATCCTGCTCATCCTCGGCCGTTTGCAACAGGCTATACCTGCAGTCACAGTATCCTCCCAAGATCTACAACAGAGCACCCCCATCCGTAACTCCATAACCACTTGACTTGAGAATCCACACGCAAAAACAAATGCTCACGGTTTTCTATTGCATTTCCACACAATACACATAATCCATCAGTCTGTTTCCCCCATGTCAACAGCTTCTGCTTTGTAACCACCACATCCAACATGACCATCCAGGTTAGGAAACTGTTTCGAGGGATGTAATTCTTCCCCCAGACAAGCTTAGCCCAAACTACCTCCGCATGCTTGACTCTCAGTGTGTTCCAGACTACAGTCACCTTGAACACAGGCATAGGTTTATTTTCCCACATGATCTGTGAATTATGAAGCATCATTAATGGTTGAATTATACCTCTTAGTTTTAGTATCCTTCTCCAGGCCCAGGAGCTGCTTGGACAATCAGAAACTGTCCAGTTACACCGATCCTTGACCTTATAATGTTGAAACCATGCTACCCAGATAGCACCACTCTTCATTAGGAACAGCCAGAGAAACCTGACTGTACAAGCCCTATTCCAGGCACATAAATCACGCAACCCCAATCCTCCTTCCACTCGAGGCCTTGCCATCTTATCCCAACTCACCTTAGCACGACCCTCTTCTCCCCCCATGCCAGAGAAACCTAGAGCACAACATTTGAACTTGCTTGATAACTTTCTTAGGTAAGATGAATATTTGCATCCAGTATTGTAATGTCCCCATCAGAACTGAAGAAATCAGTTGCAGCCTCCCAGCATAGCTGAGTTTTTTCGCCCGCCAAGACTGGATTTTCTTCGTGATGATGGCCACTAGTTTGTCTGTCTCGCTAGAAGGCAGCTTACCAGAAAGAAGAGGAACCCCTAAGTATCGGACAGGTAAATCTCCTTCAGCAAACCCTGAAATCTGTAGTGCTGTCTGCTTGAATAGTACTGACTTCCCACCAAAGTAAACTTCGCATTTACTTGGATTGCACTTCAGCCTGAAATGGAATGGAACTCTTTCAAAATCCCCTGAACCCTATGTATAGCTTGTCCTGATCCTTCTGTGAAGATGAGTAGATCGTCAGCAAAACACAAGTGTGTGAGGCCAACTCTCTTGCATTGTGGGTGAAAGGGCAGGGTACCTTCTGCAGCAGCTCGATTCAAAAGAAGAGAGAGCCCTTCCATAGCAATTGTAAACAGGTAAGGTGAGAGGGGATCACCCTGTCTCACCCCCCTCTGTGCTCCAAAGAACCCACACAGCCCACCATTTATACATGTACTAAATTTTGCTGTTTTAATGCACAATCTGATCCAATAGATGAATCTTGAAGGGAAACCCATTACTTCCATCATTTGGAACAAGTATCCCCAATGAATAGAATCAAATGCTTTCATTAGATCTACCTTGATGGCACATATAGAAGATAAAGTAACCTTGTGATATCCACTTACTAGCTCCTGGGCCATTAAAATATTATCAACAATCCTTCTTCCCTCTATAAAAGCAGACTGATTCCCACTAACAACAGTAGCCAGGACTTTTTTCAATCTATTTGCAAGCAGTTTTGCAATAATTTTGTAGATTATGTTCACACAAGAGATTGGCCTAAACTCTTTCAGTCTACAGGCAGAGGCAACTTTAGGTATTAGTGACACAGCAGTAGAATTAATACTACTAGGGAGTTTACCTGTAGAGAAGAACTCCAGGATCCCAGAGGTAATGTCTTCTCCCACAATCCCCCATGTCCTCTTGTAAAAACCCGCTGAGTAACCATCGGGGCCTGGGGCTCTGTGAGAGCTCATACCAGCAACAACCTGTCTCACATCATCTGCAGTAAATTCCTGGCATAGGAAGATCTTCTGTTCTTCACTCAATCTATGCAACACCAGAGACTCAAGGAACTGCTTATCAGGGTGTACCTCGGGGTCAATAAATCCAAATAGACTCTTATAAAATCTTACTGCCTCAGCAGCAATATCCTCCATTTCCACTATCTCCTCACCCCCATCAAGCACTAACTTTCGTATAGCTTTTTTAGCAGTCTTTATTTTAACTGATTGGTGGAAAAACCTTGTGCTCTGATCCCCCAGCTTCAGCCTTCAGATGGTTAACCCGAGCCTTCTGCCAATAAAAACTTTCCTCATCCTTTTTGAGTTGTCCCAGCTTAGAATTCAGATCCTCAACCACAGCAAAAAGAGCACCAGATGGATCAGAGAGAGCACTTTCTTGTGCAGCAAGTAATTGCTTTTCAGTGTCCCTGACCTGTCCACTGATGTCGTTATAGACTTCTTTATTCAACTTTTTCAAACCTTTCTTGACTGCGTTTAGTTTGATTTTTATTTTCTGGAATAGATCTCCCTGAGCAGGTGTAGCCCACCCTTCTTCAACTATTTGGGAGAAATCAGGATGGCCAGCCCACAACTCAAAGTATCTAAAGGGCTTTGGGAGAGTTTTCTGTTCTGGTTGTGTGTTAACACATACCCCACAGTGATCTGAAAAAGTACCCACCAGGACCTCAATTCTACAGTAAGGAAAATTATCAAACCATGCCTCATTCACCAATGCTCGATCAAGCTTCCTGGAAATTGGATTCTCCTTTTGCCTATTCGTCCATGTAAAGAATGGTCCACTTGATCTGTGATCAACCAGTTCCATTTCATCTACCCAACTCTTGAACTCCATCATACAGCTAGTCATCATGGTCATATTTGAGGTTTCTAATGGTGATAATACAGAGTTAAAGTCCCCCCCTACAATCCATGGGACTGTGGATAACTTGAATTGAGACAAGTCCTTGTAGGTATCCCTTCTCTCCATCTCATCATTAGAAGCATAAACTGCTGTGATAAAACAACTAGCTCCACCCGATTCTTTAGCCAAACAGTGCACATAGTTCTTTCTGGCAGCAAGTACCCTAAATTCAATATCCAAGTTCCAGAATAACCAAATCCTGCCTAGATCACTGTCACAGTAATTAAGAAACTTCTTCCATCCTATACAAAAATCCACCACAGTTTCAATTGATTTTGCTTTCCTAACCCTCGTTTCAAGAATAGCCACCACATCTACCTTATGCCTACGTAGGACTTGTGAGAAGTCCCTTCTCTTAGAGGGTTTATTAAACCCTATAACATTCCAGAAAAGAATCTTCATCCTGGGGAGGATTGAGAACCCCCACCCTTCCTACCACCCTTCTTTGGAGCAGCCTGCAGCTGTGTAATCTCCTTATCCCCTAGTCCTTTTAAAGCAGCAAACGATTGATTAGTCTGCAAAACACTGGTAGGACTAGGAAGTGGAGACCAGCATCGTGGTCTAGCTCCATTCACCACCTTCTGAAATTCATCCTCCGTGGGAAGCACTGGTGAGCTACAACTTGCTACTGATTGAAACAAATGCTCTAAATTTATGCCCACACAATTAGTACCAACCATAAGATTAGTGCTCAATTCCATATCTTCTGCAACTACTTCCTTTCCTTTATCCTGTCCTGTTGGGTTGTCTGCCTGGATAGGGGTACTGTTATTAAACATTGCCACTGTCTTCTTAACCCAGACACGCTCAACCACATTGTTTCCTTGAGCCCCTTTAGTCTTCAAAGCTTGTTCCCGTTTGCTACATCCACATTTCTGGCCAAATGATTGGCAATGGTCACAAACAGGAGGCAAGTGGCTGTAAGCAACCCCCACCTTAATTGAGCAGTCCTCTGTTGGCCATATCAATATATGGTCCGGGAAATGAGCTGAAGCCTTCAATTCCACAAGAGCTTTCGCACATCCTAGTCTTCCACCCATCCTCATCGTATGATCTACACCCAATGGGATCCCAAGGAAACTCCCCAACCTACTCATACCCTGAAAATTCACATACTCCAAAGGGACGTTGGTAAATCTTACCCAGATCGGCAGAGCCTTGTTCCCCAAATCCTCAACATCTATCCCCGAGGTCCAAGGTCGCAGGTATAACATGTTATCTGAATGGAACCAAGGCCCACTCTCCAAGATCCAATCACACGTTTCCTGGGATGGAAATTGAAGGAGAATCAATTGATTACCGAGCAGAGAAACTCGAACCAAACCGTCCCTCCCCCAGAGCTTGTTCGCCCATCGCCGAAGCTCCAGAAGAGGAGGGAGAGAAGAATGGAGTAACTGCCCGACCAAGCTGTGCTTCCATCGAGCTGCGCCTTCATCGCTCACTACCTGCGGCATTCGAATCCCACCTTTGAACAGCTCCGGCGGAATGTATTCCAATCGGTTAGCCTCAGCAATGCCAAATAGCGCTGCCCAAGGCTTGACCGGAACGCCCTCATTTTCCAAACCACTTACAACAGCCATTGATCTCGAAGCAAGAAAAAATGCACCAGCGCAGATGCCAGCACGACCAGCTAGGCCCGCGGCGGAACCCTAGCTTGCCAAGAAATTGGGAGGATTCTCTCACTACTTTCTCTCACTAGCTTGGTTAGTAAATATTCTTTTGGTTTCGATGTCACTTTCACCATTTTAATGTAGAGCGAGAAAGAGATGAGTAAGAATGCAAAACTAAATGCGAATAAAGAGGTCGGTTTCAACACAACAACAACAACAACAACAATTCGGCCCACGTTTAGTCAACACGTTACTGTCCTTTAAACTTTAACTAGAGAAGCCCGCTCGCTGCGCTTCGCGTCAAGCGAGCAATATGAAAGGTTACATGTGATTGTAAGAGGGAATAAACTAACATGTAACGAACACTAACTCAAAACTGGAGATCTAACTCTCATTTGATGAAAAAAGTAGCAGGTAATAAAATCAATAATGGTAAAGATTCGATGAATAGGAACATCTAAGCAGCTGAATAAGAATTGAGGAAACGTATTTGCAATAAATTGAAGCAAACAATAAAAAATGGACTCTTTGGCCAATGAATAGGTACTAGTGGTGGAACAACAAACGGGATTTTTCTAGAAATAGCACTATTTAATTTTTTTTCCTCAACCAGTTCCATTTCATCTACCCAACTCTTGAACTCCATCATACAGCTAGTCATCATGGTCATATTTGAGGTTTCTAATGGTGATAATACAGAGTTAAAGTCCCCCCCTACAATCCATGGGACTGTGGATAACTTGAATTGAGACAAGTCCTTGTAGGTATCCCTTCTCTCCATCTCATCATTAGAAGCATAAACTGCTGTGATAAAACAACTAGCTCCACCCGATTCTTTAGCCAAACAGTGCACATAGTTCTTCCTGGCAGCAAGTACCCTAAATTCAATATCCAAGTTCCAGAATAACCAAATCATGCCTAGATCACTGTCACAGTAATTAAGAAACTTCTTCCATCCTATACAAAAATCCACCACAGTTTCAATTGATTTTGCTTTCCTAACCCTCGTTTCAAGAATAGCCACCACATCTACCTTATGCCTACGTAGGACTTGTGAGAAGTCCCTTCTCTTAGAGGGTTTATTAAACCCTCTAACATTCCAGAAAAGAATCTTCATCCTGGGGAGGATTGAGAACCCCCACCCTTCCTACCACCCTTCTTTGGAGCAGCCTGCAGCTGTGTAATCTCCTTATCCCCTAGTCCTTTTAAAGCAGCAAACGATTGATTAGTCTGCAAAACACTGGTAGGACTAGGAAGTGGAGACCAGCATCGTGGTCTAGCTCCATTCACCACCTTCTGAAATTCATCCTCCGTGGGAAGCACTGGTGAGCTACAACTTGCTACTGATTGAAACGAATGCTCTAAATTTATGCCCACACAATTAGTACCAACCATAAGATTAGTGCTCAATTCCATATCTTCTGCAACTACTTCCTTTCCTTTATCCTGTCCTGTTGGGTTGTCTGCCTGGATAGGGGTACTGTTATTAACCATTGCCACTGTCTTCTTAACCCAGACACGCTCAACCACATTGTTTCCTTGAGCCCCTTTAGTCTTCAAAGCTTGTTCCCGTTTGCTACATCCACATTTCTGGCCAAATGATTGGCAATGGTCACAAACAGGAGGCAAGTGGTTGTAAGCAACCCCCACCTTAATTGAGCGGTCCTCTGTTGGCCATATCAATATATGGTCCGGGAAATGAGCTGAAGCCTTCAATTCCACAAGAGCTTTCGCACATCCTAGTCTTCCACCCATCCTCGTCGTATGATCTACTCCCAATGGGATCCCAAGGAAACTCCCCAACCTACTCATACCCTGAAAATTCACATACTCCAAAGGGACGTTGGTAAATCTTACCCAGATCGGCAGAGCCTTGTTCCCCAAATCCTCAACATCTATCCCCGGGGTCCAAGGTCGCAGGTATAACATGTTATCTGAATGGAACCAAGGCCCACTCTCCAAGATCCAATCACATGTTTCCTGGGATGGAAATTGAAGGAGAATCAATTGATTACCGAGCAGAGAAACTCGAACCAAACCGTCCCTCCCCCAGAGCTTGTTCGCCCATCGCCGAAGCTCCAGAAGAGGAGGGAGAGAAGAATGGAGTAACTGCCCGACCAAGCTGTGCTTCCATCGAGCTGCGCCTTCATCGCTCACTACCTGCGGCATTCGAATCCCACCTTTGAACAGCTCCGGCGGAATGTATTCCAATCGGTTAGCCTCAGCAATGCCAAATAGCGCTGCCCAAGGCTTGACCGGAACGCCCTCATTTTCCAAACCACTTACAACAGCCATTGATCTCGAAGCAAGAAAAAACGCACCGGCGCAGATGCCGGCACGACCAGCTAGGCTCGTGGCGGAACCCTAGCTTGCCAAGAAATTGGGAGGATTCTCTCACTACTTTCTCTCACTAGCTTGGTTAGTAAATATTCTTTTGGTTTCGATGTCACTTTCACCATTTTAATGTAGAGCGAGAAAGAGATGAGTAAGAATGCAAAACTGAATGCGAATAAAGAGGTCGGTTTCAACACAACAACAACAACAACAACAATTCGGCCCACTTTTAGTCAACACGTTACTGTCCTTTAAACTTTAACTAGAGAAGCCCGCTCGCTGCGCTTCGCGTCAAGCGAGCAATATGAAAGGTTACATGTGATTGTAAGAGGGAATAAACTAACATGTAAAGAACACTAACTCAAAACTGGAGATCTAACTCTCATTTGATGAAAAAAGTAGCAGGTAATAAAATCAATAATGGTAAAGATTCGATGAATAGGAACATCTAAGCAGCTGAATAAGAATTGAGGAAACGTATTTGCAATAAATTGAAGCAAACAATAAAAAATGGACTCTTTGGCCAATGAATAGGTACTAGTTGTGGAACAACAAACGGGATTTTTCCAGAAATAGCACTATTTAATTTTTTTTCCCCAAAAATAGCACCCAACTCTGAAAAATTCCAAAAATAGCATCCTTTCCCAAAAACCGCCACCCGTACCACCGGTTTAGGCGAAAACAGCCACCCAGGCGCGTTTTTCGATGAAAACCGCACTGGTAGGGGGCGGTTTTGCAAACCGCACTGGTAGGGGGCGGTTTTGCAAACCGCACCCCCACCATGCGGTCTGTTTTTTTTTTTTTTTTAAATTCTAACCTATGTGGAAACTTCAAACGAACGTATCTTTCTGTTCGGGTATCCGATCGTCGCGATTTGTTTTTTGATTCCGCATATCCTTTTGATATCTTGCAAGCCGAAGCCTGCCGAAGGTGGTTTGGTCCCGCCTTCGTCCCAAAAAATGTCGTTTGCTACCCCGAACGAGGTTTTTTTCCGATTTCGTCAAACTTTGGACAACCATAACTTTGTGCTCCAAAATCCAAACAACAAGAATTTTTTTTCCGCAAAGTTATGGTTGTATTCCTTAAAAATTTATGCGAAATAAAAAAAAATTCATGCCGTTTGGATTTTGGAGCACAAAGTTATGGTTGTCCAAAGTTTAACGAAATCGGGAAAAAGCTCGTTCGGGGTAGCAAACGACATTTTTTCAGGACGAAGGCGGGATCAAACCACCTTCAACAGTCTTCGGCTTGCAAGATCTCGAAAAGTTATGCGGAATAAAAAAAAATCGCGACTATCGGATACCCGAACAAAAAGATACGTTCATTTGAAGTTTCCACCTAGGTTAGGATTTTCAAAAAAAAAAAACATACCGCATGGTGGGGGTGCGGTCTACAAACAAACCGCATGGTGGGGGTGCGGTTTGCAAAACCGCCCCCTACCAGTGCGGTTTCCATCGAAAAACGCACCCTCGGGTGGCGGTTTTCGCCTAAACCGCTGGTACGGGTGGCGGTTTTTGGGAAAGGGTGCTATTTTTGGAATTTTTCGGAGTTGGGTGCTATTTTTGGATTTTTTTTTTTAAACAGTGCTATTTCTGAAAAAATCCCACAACAAACATAAAAGTATACTTGAAAATCCTTTTTTTGTTGGGAAACTTGATTTTAATTGTTGATACTTATTATTGTGGTTCCCTTATTAAGTCCAACAAAAAGAAAACTGATTATTCGTTTATTAAATCTACAAACAAAAATATAAAGTTAGAATAAACCCTAGATTTTCAACTAAGATGGTAAATAGAAGAGAAATAGGCGATATTAAAAAAAATCAACAAATGCAAAGGAAAAGAACGAAAAGAATAAAGAACCTAGTATCTTGTTTCACGGGTTCCGATGTCACTATTGTACTTTCTTATTGGGAGTGAGTGATTTCATCGTTAACTTTCTAGTCAACATTGAGTGAGAGAGATTAGTAAAATGTATAACCAAGAACGAAAGTCGGTCTTGAGCTATTTCAATGGTTATGATGCATCTTTCGACTTTTAGCTTTTGATTGAGAGTGGTGATTTCATCGTTAACTTTATATTCAACATCGAGTGAGAGAGATGAGTAAATGTACAACCAAGCACGAAAGTCTGTCTCGAGCAATTTCATCAATTTCGAGAGATTAAGAATACAAAAAATAAATACGAAAGTTAATCGATTTTAGCACAAAAAACAATAATATAAAAGGAATAGGTAGAGAGATTAATGAAGGAGAGAATAATAAAAAAATTATAAAAGGAGAAGAAAAAGAAATCAATAAAAAAATTGAAGAAAAAAAACTCATAGCTAATGCCATTTCTTCTTGCCATGTGTCATCCCTCAATTATACCCCTAAAGTTGATGTTAATTATGAATTAACCGCTTAATGAATAGTAACTTGGAGACTCATCATTTTATAATAGAATTCAACCCCTTCCCATCGATTTTCAATCTAATTCAACCCGGTCAAACCGGGTTGAACCCAATGTTGACGAGTTTTGGGTTGGGAGCGAGTTTTACCTTCTTTTGTAATTAATGGGTTTGGTCGGGTGATGATTTTAGTTAAAACTTGGCTTGCTTTACATTTGACCTACACCCAGAAAATAAAACAATTGACTCGGTCAAAGCGGGTTGAATTCGGTTTTGACGACTTTTGGTTCAGGAGCGAGTTTTACCTGCTTTAATAATTAACGGGTTGGATAGAGTGTGGATTTTGTTAAAAATTCGTCCCACTTTCTATCCGACTAGGACCAAAAAACAAAACAATCGACCTAGTCAAAGCAGGTAGAACTTGGTGTTGACGAGTTTTTGGGTCGGAATGAATTGAACCCGGTGTTCACGAGTTTTGGGTCGGGAGCGAGTTTTACCCGATTTTTTTAATTCACGGGTAGGGTCAAGTGTGGATTTTGTTAAAAACTCCGTCCGCAATTCATCCAACTTGTATGGCCGTACCTAAAAATACAAAAAAAATTGACCCGGTGAAAGCGGGTTGAACCTGATAATAACGACTTTTTGGTCGGGACCGAGTCTTACGTGCTTTTGTGGTTGATAGATTGGGTTGGTTGTGGATTTTGTTAAAATTCGACCTACTTTCCTTCCATCTGACCTGTACCCAAATAACAAAACAAAAGGTTGGACTTGGTGTTGATAAGTTTTGGGTCGGAAGCGAGTTTTATCGCTTTTGTAATTGGCGCCTTGATCGGTTGGGTCGGTTGTGAATTTTGTTAGAACTCAGTTTGCTTTCCATCCGAAACTCGCATAAAAAAAATAATAAAAAGATGTCGAATTCCCGTAATAACTTACTCTAGATAGTAGATACCTTTTGAAATGCATTTTTGTTGTAAAATATTATAATAAATGATGTTTGAAACTATTATATTATAAATGGATAATGGCATTATCATAATGCCACTTCTCATAAACTTTTAACTCTCTCAAATTATTAAATTCACTACCCGGGCGGGCCTTGGTGCTAGTTAGCTTTAATAATCTGGATTTTTTTTTATAATAATAATCCGGATTTGGGTTAACTAGTTGTGGGCAAAGTTGGCATCTTATTGGTCTCGATCTAATCAAGCAATTGCCCAATGGGTATATGCGAACAACAATGAATGATGATCCTTGTCTAATAAACATCCTCAATGATCAATCAGTCTGAGTATAATATTCTACCATTTTGTTAGCAGCACAAACGCCAACCGCGGAATTGGTTTTGTCCCTGATCACCAACCGATGATTACTTATTTAGGGTTCGATCTCTTTGGCCCAGAAGGGAATAATTCTGCAGACGTCAGATTCCCAATGCACGCACCTACAGTTCTGTCGGTCCTCTATGACTCTATCCATATATGGTAACAACCAGAACCCCAGAAAGCTAAATAATACTGCAGACGAGAAGAAGAAAAAATGGGTTGTGGTTGGGGAGTTGTGGTGGCAGCTCTGGTGGTTGTAGTAGCAGCCAAGCTATGGCAGCTAACGTGGGCACTGTTTTGGAAGCCGTATGCCTTGACCAAATTCTTCAGAAGCCAAGGAATCAGAGGCCCTTCTTACCGATTCCTGTATGGATCCCTAGGAGAAATCAAGGACCTCAAAAGGGACGCCAAGAAGCTGGTGCTCGACAGCTCCTCACATGACATCTCTCCTAGAATTCTCCCTCACTATCACAAATGGTTCCCTCAGTACGGTCAGTCACAAATGCCTTTTGTGTTCCTTCCTTTTCTTTCCGCTTGCATTCTGTACCAACCAGATTTACTAGTAGCACGCAATTGCAGGGGAAACTCTTGTGTACTGGCATGGCTCGTTGCCCAGGGTTACAGTTACGGACCCGGAGCTGGTGAAGCAGATTCTGTCAAACAAGTTGGGTTTCTACGTGAAGCTCAAGTTCAAGCCTTCCCCCGTTGTGGGAAACGGGCTGGTGTTGCTGGATGGCCCGCTGTGGGCTCGGCGGAGACGGCTTCTCCGTCCTGCTTTCTCCATGGAAAAGCTCAAGGTCTCTCTGTCTCTTCCCCTGCTCCTTGTTTCTTCTCCTCTGCCACTTACATTCTTGATCAGGCGCTAATTAATGGGAGAACTCTTGTGTTTGTTCATGGTGGCAGCCAATGATGAGCAAGATTGGATCATGCACGTTGGATATGGTGGTGGAGTGGGGCAAACGGGCTTCCAAAGGCGACCAAATAGATGCCAGTTCCGGGTTCCAGAGGCTGACTGCTGACATAATCTGTCATACAGCCTTCGGCAGCAGCTACCGTCAAGGGAAACAAGCCTTCCTCGCTATGAAACAACTGCAACGACTCACTGTAGCGAAGCTCGGCGGTGTGCTCATCCCAGGAAGCCAGTAATTGCTAGACTAGTGCTTTCCCCCAAATCTGCACACATATTTTTCAACAAGGCAGCAAGTGAGCATTTGGTTTTTTTTTTTTTTTTTGGTCTTCCAATTCCTCAGGTATCTTCAAACACCCTCCAATATGGAGACATGGAAGCTGGAAAGGTTACTGGAAAACTCACTGATGAACATCATACGGAATAAGATAGCATCAAAGCCCCAGAATGGTGGTTATGGAGATGATCTCCTGGGCATGATGATTGAAGCCTCCGAGACAACACAAGGTGCCAAGATGAACATGAATGAAATCGTGGACGAATGTAAGACGTTCTTCTTTGCTGGCCACGAGACCACCTCCAATCTCTTGACATGGACCATCTTTCTGCTCACCATGAACAAAGAGTGGCAGCAGAAGCTCAGGGAGGAGGTGTTCAAAGAATGTGGCATGGAAATCCCTGATGCTGATTCACTGTCCAAACTAGAATTGGTAAGCATTTATTTAAATAGCAAGCACTACTCAGAATTTGACTTACTGATTCTTAACATAATATTAGAACTTTTGACGAATGGAAAGGTCGTCTCTCTTGAAATCCTGACAAACTCTCAAGTTCATGATTGTCATTTGTTCGGGAACCTCTCTCGACCACTTAAGTTGTTGAGATGAACGATTTGTTGAGAAAAGAGCTCAAACTATCAGGTTGTTTGAGCTGGTTCTCAATTCAGTGTTATTGAAATTGAAAGTAAGTGATGAATATGGGGTAACATTTTTTCCCCCTCATTTTGAAGGTGAACCTGGTGCTGCTAGAGACACTGAGGTTGTACAGTCCTGCAATAGAGCTCAGTCGGGTGGCATCACAAGACATAAAACTTGGGAGATTGGATATTCCGAAAGGGACAATCTTGTCAATTCCCATCGTCAAGATCCACAGGAGCAAAGAAATGTGGGGAGATGATGCAAACGAGTTCAAACCCATGAGGTTTGTGAATGGAGTCTCCATGGCTGCAACTCACCCCAATGCTTTCCTCCCCTTTGGAATGGGTCCAAGAGTCTGCATCGGCCAGAACTTTGCAATGATGGAAGCCAAATCTGTGCTTGCATTGCTTCTCCAGAGGTTTTCTTTCACTCTTTCCCCCGACTATAAGCATACTCCTACCAACAACCTCACATTGCAGCCACAGTATGGTCTTCCTGTCTTTGTAAATCCCGTTTAAGTCTTTGTAACGAATGGGAGATGGAAATGGATAATAAATTAAAATTGTAATGTATTGTTATGGCTACATTACAGGTTTGGTCACTCAAATTATACATATCTTTCACATTTGTCACCCGAATTATTTTTCTTTCTTATTCGCCACTAACTTTACAAATCGTTTCACCATTAGTCACCGGCCATTACACTCCGTTAAATTTATCAGACGCGACAGTCAACTATAAAGTTTGATAGTTAACTAGATGACGATGAAATTTAAAAAAAAACATTTATTTTTCCACCTCATCATCCCACTTAATTTGTCTGAACGATTCATCATATTCATTATTTAATAAATATTATTAAATTACAACCGGGCAGTGGAAATCACAGTGGAGAGATTGTCGCAGAATGGGTTGCTGGGCAGAGGGAGATGTTGGAGGAGGGTCGGTGCTGTCGGCGACTGGGTTCAGGGGAGGCCCAAACAGATCCCTAGCGCTGAAAGGGCGGCGGGCAGAGCAGAAACAGAGGTGGCGATGGTCGATGGGTCGATGGCGCCATGGCGGTGGCCGGTACTCTGAATTCTGGAAGTGATACGAGTCAGAGCAGGGAAAAAAGGCGGCGAAGGTAGGGTGAGCTTCCTTCTCTCGCGACCGGCGGCAGAGGCAATGCGAAGGAAAGTTGGAAGTTCCATTATCCCACTTTCTTCGACGCACTCAATTCCTGTCGGTCACTGGAGCAGGGAAGGTCCAAGGTGTCTTCGATCGTCTCCAAGATGCCCGATTCTTTCTTTGGGTTGGAGAATCCCAATGAGAATCAGCCACGAGGAGAGCAAGGTAAACTGCGCAAGGAGAATTGGAGATTTGTTTTCCAGGGATGGTGGTGGAGGGGCAGTGGAAGAGTCGGAAGAGGGGACTGGTTGGGGTCTTGTGGAGGGTCGGCATAAGGGTGTAAGAAGGGAACCGAAGAAGTTGGGATGGTGTGTTGATTTTGTAATTTAATAATTTTTATTAACTAATTAATATGATGAATCATACATACAAAATAAGTGGGATGATGAGGTAAAAAAATAAATTTAATTTTTTTTAATTTCCACATCATCTAGTTAACGGTCAAACCTTATAGTTGACTGCCACGTAGGATAAATTTAACGAAGTGTAACGGTCGGTGACTAACTGTGAAACAATTTGTAAAGTTAGTGGCGAATAAGAAAGAAAAGTAATTCGAGTTGCAAATGTGAAAGATTTATATAATTTGAGTGACCAAACATGTAATTTAGTCGTATTGCTATATATGTTTTTTCTGGCTTTCCGCATAATAAGTTCTGAACTATATCATTTTATAATGGTGAAAGCCCTTTTAGGCTTATTCGATGATTGAACTTATAGGATTAGATTAGGACAGAAAGTGATTAGGTTTTGACTCAGCATGTTCTATTCGATACTGGTAAGAGAAGATCCTGAAAAATGGACAAGTTTCTTTTCTTAGGAACGCATACAAGATTAAATGTGTAAAAACAAAAGAGTGAACAATCGAGTAGCTTGAGTAGTTGCCCTGGATTGGACTTGTTGGCAAGCTATATGGATCGATCGAATCCATCGTGGTAACCAATATTAGTTTAATTTTCCAGGTTTAGTTGCTGACAGTCCAATTCTATAACTTTATTAGATGTGGCAGTCAACCTTTATTGTTGATCGTTATATAAGTAACGTGGCAAAAAAATTAAAATAATACAAAATTTTAATTTGAAAATTAAATTTCCACATCATTATCACTCCCATTAAAAAAATTGATTTATTTTAATTCCGTAAACCTCACGAACTAACCTCACTCCTCTTTCTCACCTTCAGTCTGTCTGTCACTCGACCCGAGATTTCTAGCCGTTAGAAATCCCCAATCCTGGTTGCTGCGATGCCGCCACCGAATCAAAGATCCTCTAGCAGTGCGAGGGCAAAGCTAAGGTTGGTTACACCTAGAAGGAGAGGGAGAGGAGTCCGAGCAGCATGAGATGTAGAGGTGCCTGGCACCGGAGAAGGCGAAGGGAAGGCAGTGATGTAAAAAACACAAGTAATAAACCTATATATGCCTAAGGTTGTATTCCACAAGGTCTTTTGATGGTAGTTACTCAAAACTAGGTGCTCAAGTGATTGAATGAGTTGGCAGAAAGTAAAATCAATGGGATGAGGTTCGCTAAAATTTGAGTACAATAAAGAAGTAATGGAAAGCATAGTAAATGAAAGAGTAAACAAGAGAGAAATAAGTTGTTCATGTTGTATCATCTAGATGAGCAAGCATACTTTCTCCTTAACAAAATGTCTATATGCATCGATATTGTGTTGACATTCTATCCTTCCTCTAAGGCCATTACCTACCTGTGCATACACCTCTTACGATACGAATTTAACTAGCTAATGTGTGCTTTCACTTCATGCCATCAAATAATTAATGACGTTTATAGAAGTAAGGATAGCATCATCATCAATTGTGGATTTCTACGAACCATGATGATGTTCTAAGGTGTTGGGGATATTTAGGCATCAAGCATCATCATCATTATTCAAATACTAGAAGGTTGTACTTCCCCTCTAGTACCAAATAATTTGTCATGGCAGCCACCTTTCTTGCCTTCTCTAACATCAAATAGCAACAGCTGCTCCCAGGTGAGAGGTCATCACTGCAATAGACTTCTAAACACAGAGTTAAATATCTAGGTAGAGTAATCACAACTACCAAACAAGTGATCACGGCTCTCTGCCTCATTGTTACAGAGTACAAAGATATAATTAGAAATCTTCCTCTGAGATTTAAGTTTATCTCAGGTAGCGATTCTATTCAAAATAACTAACCATGAAAGTAGTCAATATTTAGGAATTGCGAACTTGCTCCAAATAATTTGCCATCAAGCAACAGAAGGAGATCTTCTCCCAGACTCAAGATACATAGTACCTGATCATAGGTACCCCTTCCCATAAGACAACACCCTAATCATCAGCCATCATTCTGAATTGAAACCACCTGTTATGCATTAAAAAGTGTCTTCAAATCCAGGATCCCGTTTGAGTTGGTTGTAAACTCCAAATCGAGTGATCTTTTAACGTGTATCTGTAAATCAAAGCAATCAAAAAGCTGCCACCCTGTAAGAACAACAACCATAAAAATCTATCTATACATTATATTCCAAGTATGGAGATCTTTTAGACTGAAACCTCTTTCCTTTTTCGGGCTCGCAAGAGTGTCCTATGCCACCTCGGCTTTTCCAATTCCATCACAGTGTAATAGAAAATCAGAGAATATTTTGTGAAGCTTCTTTTGAACTTTCCTAAGCAAGACAAATAGAGTCATCCAGTATGAAACAACAGAGTTAAGCACAGAGGAGATCAACTGCAACCTACCAACATAAGACTTTTTTTTTGCTCTTCATGACCTTATTTTACTCGTCAAACGATCAACTAAAACTTCACATTCTTTGTTGGAAAAGTTTCCCATAAATCAGATGAAGTCCTAAATATCTAACTGGTAGCTTGTCATGTTTAAATTGAAAAATATTCAGGGCATTTTGTTTATATTCCCTAGCATTTCCCACAAAGAAAACCTCACACTTATGTGGATTGCAACGAAGACCAGATACCAAATAGAATTTACCAAGGTTGTCAACCCGCAGGGCGACCCGGATCCGGACAAGCTAGTAGGTCAAGGGTTAATGGGTCACCCATTTTAGCCCGGTTTAGCCCGAAAATATTGAAAGTGTCATTAGATTGTACTTATCGTGAATTCAACATAGAAAAAATGCAATACTACCTAAACTGCAACACACTTAAATAACATCAATCTAAAACATAACCAATCTGAAATTCCTCTTCCACGTAAACCATCCAAAATTTCAAATGATTATTAACAATCAAGGTTGTCAACTCGGTTTGGTCCGTTGACCCAGTCGAGCTAGTGGGTGAAGGATTAATGGGCTGGCCAATTTTTTCTAAGTTAGCCCGAATAGGTGGAAGAATTTAATATCATATATAAATGATATCAAGTCTTATAGTAAATTTGTGCAATAACAGATAATATTACATTAAAACAATAGTTCATATTAAAATATAGTATATAGTAAAACTAAAACATATTTAAATCCAACTCATAACGTTCATTTTCATATATTAAACATAGAGTTTCAAATTACAAAATTAAAAATATTCAATTCAAATGTAGTCAATTTAATGATACGGGCAATAGCTAAGCGGAAGCGATCCTCTTGCCAACTATTTTTGTTATTCTTTTGGATAGACACAATTGTCTAGTTTTAATAAAATATAACCAAACAAAAATTAAATTATTCTGCTATCTATCTGTTTTTACTTTTTCATTTTCCCCGCCATTGGTAATTATCTTTCCGCGATTGTGAATGGATCCGTAGACGCTGGAGGGGCTACGAAGAAGTAGAGCTGTTTGAGAAAGGAGAAGGGAAATTATGTTATGACTGGATGAAGGAGATACTCAAAACGTTCACGGAAGACAGAATTCAAAGATTCAGTTCGATCTTGTGGTACCTATGAAAAGAGAGATGCAATCAAAAGTTCAATAATCGAAAGCTAGATGAGGATGAGATTGTCCCGCGTGCTCTAGCCTGGCTCTCTTCGTTCCTGGCGGCAAATGCGTCCCAAGATCTGAGCTCTCTTGCATGTCCTCCTCGGCATCGTCCTCCACTGATTTGCCACTGGACCCCTCTTCCTGAGGGCTTCTATAAGCTGAATTCTAATGCGGGCGTTATCCAGAACCAGGGGATTGGATTGGGATGCATCGTTCGTGACTGGCGGGGGCGAATTTGTTGGTGATATGGCGAGGAAGGAAAGGGGAGTAATCCGGCTGATCGAAGCGGAAGCGAAGGCGTTGATTATGGGTCTGAGGGAAGCAAATCAAAGAGCACTCTGCCCTCTAATTGTTGAATCTGATTGCCAGGTGCTCGTGAATCTCTTGAAGAATGGAATAGAAGATTTTACTGAGATGGGAGTCTGGAGCGATGAGCTAAGGTCGGTGGCAAGGGTGAACGAATCTCTGACTGGGAAAAAAGTTAGGTGGAGCTTTACTCCGAGAAAGACCAACTCATTGGACCATTGGTTGGCTCATGCTGGTTTGGGTTGGGATCAATAGATTGTTTGGGTGGATAATCCTCCGTTGTTGCTTGGTTCTCTGATTGAGGCCGACTTGGGACATGACACTTTGGGGCAGAACTGATTTCCATTAATTTAAGATCCCAGGTTTCCTATAAAAAAAGTAATTATCTTTCCGTTGTGCAAGTTCCAAAGAATAAAAAAAAAGTCTCGAAGAGAGAAACTGAAAAGGCAGGCCAAGGAAGGAAGGACCCGGAAGAGTTTGGAGGGTCAACCCGTCCAGTTTTGGCCGGGTTTGACCGGGTTTGGCTGGGTTAGACTTTTTCGAGGCTATCGCACCCGTCGGACTAAGTTTCATGTTAAGGTAATAGTATCTCCTGTTGTCATCCTTCAAGCGGTATGGTGATGCTACGTGCATACACTGATCACTACGGAAAAGATAAAAGATGACATAAAGCATAGGGACATCAATTTCCCCAAAAAACCATTGATTGGGATTGTTAAAGGTTCACCGGGTATTTTGCACCCGTTTTTGTTGCCGGGGCCAACTCGCGGGTTGAAAACCATGGAATTTACCAAGAATTCTCTTAACAGTGTTTAGGGCAATAGTAAAATATCCAAATAAAGAGCCATGGATACTGACACTAAAATGGGGTGAACTTAGACAAATTCTAATCCAATCAATGTATGTTCTCGGGAAGTTCATAATCTCGATCACACAGAATAAGAATTTCCAATCAATAGAGTCAAAAGCTTTCTAAAGATCTATCTTAACAACACAGCGAGAAGCTACATACTTTTTTGTTGTAGTTTTGGACCAATTATAGTGCCATGAAGACTCATCTAGGATACTTCTCCCCTTAATCAACGTTGGCTGATTCTGACTAATCAAACTAGGAGGACTGATTGAATTCAGTTTGCTAAGACCTTAACAATGATTTTATATAGAATGTTTATACAAGTTATATGTCTAAATGCAGTCATACTCTTAGCATTGATTGTTTTGGGAGCCAAAGTCAAGGAGGCATAATTGATACCTTTGGTAGCCTATTCATATGAAAGAACTCTTTCACCAATACAATAATACCACTCCCCATAGTTTTAGAGCTTTTTTGAAAGAAGTTTGTAGACCAACCATCAGGGCCTCGTGCTTTTCGAGGATCCATTGAGAAAAGAGAATCTCAGATCTCACCATTGCTGCTAAATAATACAAATCTTCTTCCGTATATAAGGTTTGATGTATCTAATCGCAGTTGAACCTCATCATTGGGAACACCATACAAAAACTTATAGAATGAAACTGTTGCTGCTGCAATATATTCAATAATATTGATCACCTTTCTAGAGAGAAAGAACCAGTCTTCGAATTTGTTTTCGGGCCATACAAACTTTCACTGTCTTGTGGAAGAAGGAAGAACTTGTATTCCCCACTGCAAGCCATTGGGTTCTTGATTTCTGTTGGAAGAAGCCTTCCTTAGCGTTATGTAACTCGTGCAATCTTTGAGTTGCCATTCTTACTACATCGAAAGATGTCTCAGAGTTTGACTTTTTCTTGTTTATAAAAAGTGAGATGGAGTGTTAGAGTTCTTTTTCGAGATGCACTTTAACTTTTTGGCATGATAGTAACACAACATTTTTCATAAATGAATAATCGAGCAATAAACATGCCTTTTAGATAAATGAAAAAGAGAAAGATAATTATTTTTAATGAGCATCGAGTGAAAGTGTAGTTGTAGTTCTACACAACAAACCATATACACTTCATCGTTTATATATTTATTTTTTATATATAAATACATACATTTCATATACATGTAACTCAAATTGTTTGTTTGGGTATTTATTTTTTCAATTATGAGTTTTTTGTTAAACAATACAATTATTGTTTTTAGTATCCCAAATTTAAATTCTTACAAATTAGAACCTAAACTTTATTTTTTATACAAACAAGTCCAGAAATTTTTGTGGTAATATTATATTTTAGTACCTTTATATATTTAATATTTCACTATAGTTCCCAAACTTTTAAATTTTTTATAAAAAGATCCAATATGTTGTCATGAGAAATTTCTAATCACTAGTTATTTATATTTATTAAATTCACAAATAATACACTATTTAAAATTTACTTATATACAATGCAGTTAAAAGCGTGATTCTACCTAGAAGCGGAAAATGGGTAAAATCGTAAAGCATAGAATCAAAGCGTAAAAGCGTAAGTTTTTGACGCATACTAAAAAATAACTAAAAATCTATTAAGTAGGACATATACTGTGTAAAATATGAATGCTCAGAATTTATATAAGTTAATAAATACATGCAATTCATGCCTAAAGTAGAGCAACTTATAACATCTACATAATAAGTTCGTAAACATAAATCTTAACAATAAGCCACCTTTTCCTATATGCTAATGAATTCGGGAAGAACCTAGCTGGTGAATTAGATTACTCTATTGAAGTTAAGAATGCATCAAAGTACCTGGTATGTATCTTTTAATCTCAAATTCATCATATTGTTGGTGATTTACTTTTAAAATATACTTTTTATAATTAATTTCATGAAAAGAATACTCATTTAGTGAACTAAAAGCGTAAAAACGTAAATCGTTTTGGTGAACTAGAAGCATAAAAGCGTAAGCTTTTAAGCTTTAAAGCGCAATTTAGTCCGATTTTATGCACTTAAGTTTTTATATGAAAACGAAAGCGTTTTGGTGACCTAAAAGCGTAAAATAGTAAGTTTTTAAGTTTTAAAGCGCGATTTTGACTGCATTGCTTATATATTTGGTACAAATCCAAATACCATATCTAATTAGTTTCCAAACAAAAAAAAAAAAAATTAGCATTTGGAATTCCAAGTATCAAATCCAAATCCTCCTATCCAAACAAACCCTTAAAATTTGGTGACTGATTTGCTTGGCAACTCAAAGTTTAGTAGCTAACTAGCTATTCGATGAGTGGCCCAGACAGAGTTTGGCGAAGCGGAGGCGGAAGTGAGCACGGTCTGCAGTTTTTGCTTAGGGTTGAGCTGTAACTCGGCGTCGGCGTCTGAAGGAGAAATAACCCAGTAGTAGCGAAAAAGGAGAAACCGGCGATGGGAAGCGAGTCGAAATCCAGCGGCAACACCGCTCCAAATGGCGGTGGAGGAGGAGGGTTCAAGTCGAAGTTAGAACATGCCATGTACAGTGGAGACAAGAAGCATGTATTGGCTGGGATAGCTGTCATATCTGTCATCTTCGGCATCCCGTGGTACCTCATGAACAGAGGTTTGACAACTCACGCTCTCCTCAGCCTATTCGCTTGCTGTAATTTGCTGCTGTTTATGGGATATAATAGCAGAATGAACTGGAAACTTGAGCTGATTAGGAAGCCTGTGTCTTGATTATGGTTAGTCTGTACTTGCCATCATCTCTCCTTGATTAGAATGGCGGAGTTGTTTGGGTGACAAGTTTCCAATTTTCTAACGCTTTTGGTGATAGGACTCGTAAGGTCAAAGAACAATGTGCTGTGAATGTTAAAGAAAATTGGAATTTCTTCGTAGGTTTTACTGTTTTAGGTCCTTGTTACTTTTTCTTAGGTGATGAACGCCACAAATGCTTCTTGATTCTCTGTGGGAGCTCTCTTTCTTGAGGTTCCAAGTTAGCCGAAGAGATTGGTAGTATAGTTTCAGATGTTCTGTGTGGATTATGGTAAGGCAAGGAAGCATTATATCTTGGTGAGTTAATTGGGGGAAAGCATGCATTTTGATCGTTTGTGGTTGTATAATTTTGTGAGGAATATTAACGATATGTTTGCAAGAACGGACCTGATATCCATGTTTAGGTACGGGGTTCAGGTTTCCCATTCCATAAGTTGATGAAGGAAGTAGTATGTGTTGCCCGGAAAAAGTTCATATCTTACCGATTGATGGTAATTCACAATTAGTGTGTGGGACAGCTGTTTAGGTACTATTTTGGTAATTGTAGACAAGGCAAGGGTTTAATAATATATCAGCGCTACGATGATACAAGCTAAAGAGGGCTATGAGGGATAGGGCACAACTGTTTATAAAGGAGAAAGATACTTCTTTGCTTTATGTTTAGGGTTGATTGAATCTTGATTAGCTGAAGGGATGATATTCATTCTGACCGCCAAGGTATGGTGGAGTTCAGTGGCTAGAAAGATCAAGATGTTGGTAGTTCAGTGGCTAGACAGGTTCTTGATTCTCAATATCCCTTAAAATTCCTCTGGTGCTATCTTTTTATGATCAGCTTAATGTCATGAGCCATGAATCTGATGCTGTATTGTTGTTTTTTGCTTGAATTTAACAAGGCATGGCATCTTATTTGATAAACTTCTGTACTGAGTGAATTTTTCGGGTTTGCAACATGAAATTATAGGAAATATATATTTTCACTTTCATAAAAAAAACTTATAGGAAATATGAATGTATTTGATATTCTTTCAGAACTAAGTCTATGATAGCTTTGTGTATGATTTATCTGCCAAGTTGATCTGGTATTTTATAAAAAGTATATGTACCTGATTATCAGAATGAATGATGGTAGTTTTACCAGAGCTATTGTATGGGGAACATCAGTAGCTATAAAGATCATCATGTTGAAAATTTGGATTTGGCATTTTATAGTAATCTTTTGTTTTGTTCCCTACGCAATTTGTAGGAATATGTTTGAGTTTGATAGGTGAGGATTGTCTTCAAAGTTCCAACTTGGGCCTCAGTTTTGGTAGGAAATTTGTCTTCTGAAAATTGTTTTACTGATTCTTAATTTTGTATTAGCTGTGCCCTAAGTTCTTGGGGTCTCGGTTTCAAGGAGTGAACCTATCTTCTTGGTTGGACACTGAGTGTTTGAAGGGGGGAACTTTTTCAGTACTTCATGCTGATTCTGGAACTGATCAATGGGCATTTGGTTCGTTTGTGCTTCTAGCTAGCTTGAGATTTGAGCATCCTGGGATGTGATTCAGAAGGAATGTGTTGTTTGGACTCTTTGATGGAGAAATTAGTAAATCTTACATGTTTCTTCAATCCCGATTGGCATAAACTTGGAATAATCGTCTCATTTCTAGTTGTTTATGAGACTCAATTTTGAATTCTAAATGAACAAAAAGGTTATGGCAGCTGTATAAGTGTAAATCAAAACTATGTGTTCTTTATTACTCTCTATGGCCTCATAGTTACTTGACTGTTGAGTTTGCAGTTTCTGTACATTCAAATCTTGGTTCTATTGTTCCAATCTTATCATCTAACGTCTTTGAAGGAGTAGCTTGTACTTTGATGCCAATCTGCTATTCCTTTACCACTAGCAGTTAATGAATGTTGGCTGCCATTATCATGCGATTTACCCAAATATGTAAAAAAAAAAATGTGCAGGGTCAAAGCATCAGTCGCATCAAGATTACATGGATAAGGCTGATAGAGCACGGAAGGCAAGACTTTCATCTGGTTCTTCTGCTAGCTAATCTTAGCAAAACCTCAAAAACCCTTCCGATGGGTATAAGCACTTGTTCTTTGCATAGCACCATAGTTAAGTCGTTTTGACTGAGACAAAAGCCAGCTATTAGTCGAGGTTTCTTCACTGTGGCTACTCCGGTTGTTTTCGTTTCAGCTGGCTGTCAGCAGATCAGGGAATAAAGCATACATTATTTTGTTTTGGTGTGCTGCTATCACCACCTGAAAATGGAGAAATGGAGATTCATGTTTAGGCCACAGTATATGTGGACCATTCTTCTGCAGTGTAACCCTCAGCTGAAAAGTTCCTCTAGGTTCAAATAACCAGAGTTTAGTCTCGGCCAACAGAATTGGCTGCTTGCAATTACTTGTAGCGATTTTGGATTTTCGTACGAGAATGTATGATGTACGTGGAACCGACTGTATGTGACAGATTCAGAGAAAGTTTGGCTAGGATGCCCGTGGGTTCATTGTCATCGAGCTCGGAAGTAAGGGAAAGGAAACGTCGTAGGAAGTATTGCGACTTGCATTTGAACTTCAAAGATCAGATACATTTTGCAAGATCCACATCAAATTTGAAATGCTGATAGTGAAGGGGGCACAAAAAAGCCATCAAAATTCAAATGAGAAAGGATCAAAGGATACAAAGAAAAAAAAGAAAAGGCACAGATCCCTAATCATGAAGGTTTGGGCTTTTTGGAGGAGCAATGCCGTTTCAACTTTAAACAAAGGGAGGGCATACTGGTCCTTTCAATTCAAACTAGGCCTTCTTCCCCGTCTCTGAATCGTTTAAACGTCGCCGTCAGCAGTTCTCTTCTCACTGCCTCGGCGAAGTGATTGTCGCGCGCTTAGCCGCAGAAAGAAGGAGAAGCGGAGAAACCAGTTACACCGGGCGACTTATTCAGTCACAGATCCAGAGAGAGAGAGAGAGAGAGAGAGAGAGAGAGGGAGAGAGATTCGGGAAGGAAGAGAGGTTATGAAACCCTAGATTCGTTCCGTGGTTTTGAAAAATGGTGGGAACGTCACTGGCTGGAGTGCAAGATCACTTGAAATTAGCAAGGGAGTACGCTCTTGAAGGCCTCTACGACACTGCCATTATTTTCTTCGATGGCGCCATTGCGCAGATCAACAAGTAATTTTCATGCTCTTTTCCATCTCTTTGCCTTTGCTCACTGGAGCCTTCCCTTTTTGCTTTTCCTTTGTTCTCTTGGCTTGCAATGCTGAATCTGTATCAGATTTGCCTGCTTTGAAATTTTATTGTTTTCTTCTATTCTCGTTAATTGGTTAGTTTAATCAAGGATTCAAGCGGAAATGGTGCATTTCGAGCTGAAATTTGCGTACCGAGTTTATACTTGTGCCCACATTGCATTCAGTTCGAATGCTTTATTTGAATGTTATAGTTGCTCTCTTATCGGATTTGGTTGGAGCTTGTTAAGATAAAACTATGCATTCTGTAAGTGGGAAATGGTTATTGTTTGAACTAGATGCGTAAATGGGTTCTTTTTTTCTGTGTGAGAAACAGTAGTAGGCATAAGGTAGTTAGTTTTGCAGATTGACTTGTTTTCCATGCTTGTGAAATTTAATATGTTGCTTATCTGGGATGCTGGTCGAGGCCCTAGTTGTACAAAATTTGAATTGCTGCATGATCAGCTGCTTGATTGAATCTATTCATAGTAACATGTTACGATGCCTTTGATTCAGGCACCTTAACACACTTGATGACCCCTTAGTTCGTACGAAATGGATGAATGTCAAGAAGGCCATTTCAGAGGAGGCAGAAGTTGTGAAGCAGTTAGATGTTGAAAGAAAATCATTTAAGGAAGCTCCTGCCACACGCCGTCCTGCCTCCCCACCAATCAATACTAAATCATCATTTGTCTTCCAACCTTTAGATGAGTATCCAACCTCTTCTGGTGCTTCTATGGATGATCCTGATGTGTGGAGGCCACCAAGTCGGGACAATTCAACTAGGAGACCAGGAAGGGCTGGCCAAGTGGGGATGAGGAAATCACCTCAAGATGGAGCTTGGGCACGTGGTGCTTCAACTAGAACAGGACCAGCTGGCCGTGGTGGAAAGATTACAGCTTCAAGCAAGGTGAATACCGGTGTCCGCGCATCAACTGCTGGAAAGAAGACCACTGCAGCAGCTGGAAAGTCTGGCAAGGCAGATTCAGTTGTGAGTTCCATTAACACACGGGAAATTTTCCTATATTTCGGTCTATATTTCAAGTGCCTTGGATTCTTTCTAGTCCTTTTATTCTTAGATAAAACAAGAGGATGTTTAGCTTTGCTCCACTCATTTCTCGTAGGTTTAGGAGTGGTTGATTCAATACTTTGAATCTTGGAGACGTTAGTTAATTACAGTAGCAAGAACTTCGTACAATTCCATTTGGGTTGTCATTTGGATGCTTAATTTCACATTGATTCCTTTTCTTGTCAATCTGGAGCTATGACCATTTTGACCTAACATCATCTCTGCATACATGTTCTTTAGATTGAGGATGTTGAAGATGGAAAATCTAAGAAGGCCCAATACGAAGGACCAGATGGAGACTTGGCTGCAATGCTTGAAAGAGATGTCTTAGAAACAACCCCTGGGGTGAGATGGGATGATGTTGCTGGACTGAGTGAAGCAAAAAGACTTCTGGAAGAAGCTGTGGTCCTTCCTTTATGGATGCCTGAATATTTCCAGGTATGCTCAAGAGATTATAGCAAACTGAAGCATTTTCATGAGTTTGGTTTCAGCATTGTATTCTCTAAATCAACATCCTTTAGCTTCCATGGCAGTTTCTTTAATAGTAGACTTATGATCCTCCATGCTAATACTGCTACTCTTAACTTTTCTGTATGGCAGGGCATTAGAAGACCATGGAAAGGTGTCCTTATGTTTGGTCCTCCTGGTACGGGAAAGACTCTACTCGCCAAAGCTGTCGCTACTGAGTGTGGTACAACATTTTTTAATGTTTCATCTGCCACCTTGGCTTCTAAATGGCGCGGTGAGAGTGAGCGTATGGTTCGATGCTTGTTTGACCTTGCACGTGCATATGCACCAAGCACCATCTTTATTGATGAGATTGATTCTTTGTGCAATTCCAGAGGGTAAGATTTTTTCCCCAGCTTTGATTTCTTTTAAGCTACTTACATTGTTATGCCTCTGTGTTTGACTGTCTTTTGGGTCAGTGGCTCATGTTTCACTATGCGAGGCTTTGTGTATGGTGAACAGTAAACCTTGATGAGAGTAATGACTCTGGTTAACTGAATTAACTTCTATTGTTCAGTGCTTCAGGGGAACACGAGTCATCAAGAAGAGTCAAGTCTGAACTTCTAGTTCAAGTTGATGGTGTAAGCAACAGTGCCACTAATGAAGATGGAACCAGGAAATTAGTGATGGTCCTGGCAGCTACTAATTTTCCATGGGACATCGACGAAGCTCTGAGGTATTGCATCTTTCTTTTTGTGTATAGTTTATTTTCGTGTCTGAGCTGTTTACATTTGTTACCTATAATTATGATAATGCAATGCAGGCGGAGATTGGAAAAGCGTATTTATATTCCACTTCCAAATTTTGAAAGTCGCAGGGAGCTTATTAAGATAAACTTAAAAACCGTGGAGGTATGTTCTGTCAAATCCAATATTCATATAATTGATTGTTTCTGTGATTTTGTGCGTGTTTTGCATCATACTTTCAACCAGTTTGTGGAAAAATTAGCTGAAGCCATGACATCTGAATTCAGTTAAACGCAGATGAGAGATAATCATGAATATTGATCTATCTATAAAGATCAGCCACCCTTTTGCATCCCAGAGGTCAAGCCATAGGAAGGAATGTAGTGAATGACATGAAACTAAAGAATACCAAAGCTGAGGGGAATACAATTTTGGTGACACCAATGGACTTCCAACAGGAGAATTTTCATTTCAATTCTCAAAAAGAATCTAGTTCTAGTCCTGTGAGATAGTGGACTGTTAGAAACAAAGTTTCTAACGGGATTCGTATTGGGTGAGATTTGGGAATTTAGGGATTTGAGAAGATAGAATTAGGGATTTGGAGAAGAATTGGGGAAGAACAGAAGGGAATCGGCCGAGGCCTTTAGAGGGATTGAGATCGAGAATTGGGAAGATAGGGAGATTAGGGTTTAGGAGATTCTTTGATAATTCTTTCTTTTCTGCCTACTAATGAATCACAAGTACATATTTATAGGGAGTACTAGGAAACCCTAATAATAAACCTAATCCTAGTAAATAACTACTACCCTTATTGATAATTTCCCTAATAATAATTATATTAATAAATAAAGAAACCCTACAGAAATCGGTTTCTAACATCTCCTCCCCCTTCAGACCAACCTTGCCCTCAAGGTTGAACCACTTGACCAACTCTGCACCCTGACTCCATTTCCTGCGCTTCCGTTTCTTCCAATAGTGCTCCACTACTCGAATGAACTCTGCTCGCAGAACTCCAACTTTCCTTGACCCTTCTTGAATCACGTGACACATGTCACGTTTTGCATAGCCGAACAGTTCGTCATCTTCCTTTTCGAAATTCACAAAATGAGAATCGGAGAACTGTCCTTCCTTGTGCCTCTCAGCCACCTTGAAACCTTCAATTGTCAGCTCCATTGATTCCATCATGTGCACGATGAAGACAAGCTTTTTCTTTGGGCTCCATTCGCTTCCAAGTGAATTTGGATCAACCTTCCTTGAAAGTCCGACTCCTAACTCAACGAGCCCACTACTTCCTTTCTTCACGTCACTTCCCTGCAAACTAAATGTAATAAGATAGTCCATTGGAATCCAGCCCAAGGAGAGCCCATCAGACTTCTTATTAATTGCCAGCCCGTGACCTTCCTCAACATTTTGGCTAGCAAACCCCGGCCCAGATCCGAGCCCTTGCTCAGCCCACACAACTATGAACTCTGGCCCAATCCGCTGATCCGGTTCGCCCATTCCTCTCTTCCTTGACCAGAGAGTTATCCCATCAGGCCACTCGGCCCGCATTGCTTGGCCCACTTCGGCTGGCCCATCCCCTTTCACAGCTTGAATCCCTTGGCCCATGTTCTCAGGCCGTTTGCGGGTGCGACATAGGGTTGCAGGCAGAATGCTGCCACCGCCGTCATCCCGCGTCTCGACGCTCAGCATCGGCCCGTCCGTCTTCGTAACCTTCGTCGACGGTTTCGACCCTGTCCCCGTCTCCATTTCCGGCAAGTCGCCCATCCCGTGGAGAAGAGGCAAGCTTGACCAGGCAATCATCGCCATCGACTCCGCCTGCTCGTCGCTTGACGTCCGGCCGGAAGAAGAGAAATCCATGCCGCCCTTCTTCTTCTCTTCGTTCCCGGTCGGCGGCCTCTTCACCTCGTTCTCCGACCGGGAAACCTCGTCGCCCTTCACTTTCTTCTCCTCTTGCGATGAGCCGGAGTCACGTCTCGCCCCCGACCACGATTTCTTCGCCGGCGTTTCCCTTCTTGGTGGCGCGCGATCTCGCCGATGACCCGGTGGCCAGTCCACCACGACCTCCGCCTTTTGTTCCATCTCATCCTCTGGCTTCTTCTCCTTGGTGGATGCAACCGAAGCCACTGCCAATCGCGGCACCTCATGCGCAATTCGGGCTTCCGGGGAATGCACTCGGTGGCCCTTTACCTCTAGTGACGTCGCCGCGACGATTGGAGCAGCTGGAAACCGTCGCCTCAATGGCTTGCCCTGGAGTCCCGATGAGCCACCCGGATTGCTTCTCACCACCGTGACGCGTTGTCGATCATTGTCGGCATTGAAGGCTGGCCGTGTCGAGCGGGTCTCCATCTGCGAGGTCATTCGGACGGCGCCCGCCACAGCGAATGGCAAGGGTGGAGTGACGTTCTGCGTCGTCATCCCGTTCCCGGTAGATTCTTCTCGAACCCTCGACGGCTCTTCTTTTCTCCAACCCTTTGGGAGACAGGCGACCACCCCTCCTTGATTATTCCGTTTCTCAACACCAAAACCATCTTCTGATCTTTCTCTCTTCTTCCGGAACTTCCAATTGTCGAACGAGGTTGGCGTCGTCTCCATTGCCGCGGCAGCGGCCACCATGCTTGCGGCCGAGTCACTTATTGATGATGACAGCGGGGGAACCTCAATCATCTTCTTTGCCTCGGACATCAAAGATTGAGATTTGGCCACCACCGCCTCCATGCCGCTCTCTGCTGGTTCTCCCTCCTCGTTCATCGTCGTGGCTGGTGGTTCAATAATGTCGCGCGGCAGTGGTGGTGCTTCGAGATTCACCGGCGTCTCCTCAACCTGTCGTGGGACTTCGCTTGTTGCCTCCTCGTTGTGGACAGGAGGTGCGATAATTTTTGGGATTTGAAGGATGAAAGCAGTTTCTCCGAACTTAGTACGATACCGTTTGATGTCGTGGGTTGCTCTGAATCTGATTTGCTTTTTGAATCGTAGCCACCTGTGATCATCAGCCAACGGTCGTTGTCCCGTTATTGCTAGCACATCAGATCCAACCACCTGCACATCTACGTGCTCCTCTTCGAATCCAGGCAAGGTGAAGAACAAGACAACGCTACGTCGTAGCTCCATCCTCATGCTGTCAGGTTTGAAGTCTTCATATACTCGTTCGTCCCTGGTTGAGAGTTGTGACGAACTCAAAGTTTCGACCATGGCTCTGATACCAGATGTTAGAAACAAAGTTTCTAACGGGATTCGTATTGGGTGAGATTTGGGAATTTAGGGATTTGAGAAGATAGAATTAGGGATTTGGAGAAGAATTGGGGAAGAACAGAAGGGAATCGGCCGAGGCCTTTAGAGGGATTGAGATCGAGAATTGGGAAGATAGGGAGATTAGGGTTTAGGAGATCTGGTATCAAATGTTAGAAACCTATTTCTAGGGTTCTAACGATCGAGTGATAAGATTGGGAATTGATAGATATTTAGGGATTGAGATAGACTTGGGGAAGAACAGAATTGGGGATTAGGGATTTAGAAGAGGAAATTGGGGATCGAGGAGAAGAATGGCCGACGGCCTAGGGATAAGTGACGAATTTGAGAGAGATTAGGGTTTGAGATACTTTTCTGAATAATTGTTCTTGCTTGCTTCTGAATAAAACGCAAAGTACATATTTATAACGAAAGATAAGAAAACCTAATACTAAACCTAATTCTACTAAAAGACTACTAACCATATTTAATAAAACCTAATAATAATGATAATATAGAAACTCGTTTTCCTTAGAAAACGTGTTTCTAACATCTCATCCCCCTTGAGATCAACCTTGCCCTCAAAGTTAATCAGTTTGACCCATTTCTTCAAAGCCTACCGTGCAATCCACGCCTTGCCTCCTCCATTCTTGCGCTTTCTTTTCTTCCAATCGTGCTCCACTACTCGAATGAAGCCCACTCCATATAAAAGTGATCTAACCAAAGGGCCCATTTGAAGCCCAACTCTTTCTTGAAGACTTGACTCATCTGTTCCTTGAACCCAGCTGTTCATTTTATTATTGAGCCCGGACCGAATTACTTGTTCGGCCCATCTTTGTTGGTCTCCTTTTAGCACACACTCATGCCCTTTCTTAGGGCAATTATTTTGTAGCTGTGGCCCAATCTGCAAATTCCTTTGGCCTAAAACAAGCCCATCCACTCGGACCAACTGAAAGGGCTGCTCCTGTTCTGCTCCTTGGCCCAAAGAAGGCAAACTAGGGTTTGCAAGAAGAGAGGTGGCTCCCTCCTCTGCGTCACCCGCCGCCAGCCGCGTCCTCCCTGTCTCCGCCCCCTGCACTCCCTCTCCCGGCGGTGCCGCCATCTGTTTGGCCTGCTCGTCGGTCAGGAACAGGGGACCACCGCCCTCTTCCTCCGTCTCTCTCTTTTCTTCCGCCGGACAAAACTCCCTCTCCGGCGGTGCGTGGGAAAGCTCCCCGCCGTCTTCTATTTGCGCAGTCCGCGACCCTTCGGACAGCCCACGACATCCGATTGCGGCGGGCACCACGGGGCGCCGCTCGGCCCTCTCCTCTCCCGTGCGCGGCGCGGCCTCGACTACCGCGGGGCGATGCTGCTCGGCCCGACCTCCTCCAGCGCGCGGCGCTGTCTCGGCCGATGAAGGGAGACGCGCGATTGGGGCGGCGCCAGACAGCTCGACCGTCGGCTCTTCGGGCAGCCAACGGCGGCCGATGCGACGGGCTCTGTCCCGCAATTCTGCCCACGACAGGTTCGAGAGCTTTGAAGAGCTCATCGTCGAACCAGTTGTAGAAATCGTCCCCGGTTGAGAGTTGTGGTGAACTCAATTCTCGAAACCGGGCTCTGATACCAAATGTTAGAAACCTATTTCTAGGGTTCTAACGATCGAGTGATAAGATTGGGAATTGATAGATATTTAGGGATTGAGATAGACTTGGGGAAGAACAGAATTGGGGATTAGGGATTTAGAAGAGGAAATTGGGGATCGAGGAGAAGAATGGCCGACGGCCTAGGGATAAGTGACGAATTTGAGAGAGATTAGGGTTTGAGATACTTTTCTGAATAATTGTTCTTGCTTCCTTCTGAATAAAACGCAAAGTACATATTTATAACGAAAGATAAGAAAACCTAATACTAAACCTAATTCTACTAAAAGACTACTAACCATATTTAATAAAACCTAATAATAATGATAATATAGAAACTCGTTTTCCTTAGAAAACGTGTTTCTAACATGGACCTAGCTGGAATTTCAAGTAGATGTAATATTTGGGAACTGCAGTCTAGTTTACATGGCTTCTTGAATCATAGGTCTGAACACAAAGCACACTTTGTCTCCCTAGCAATTGAATCATGGGCTCTGGATAGGTCGGGTGCTCATTTCCCACCTCTTCCAATAAATGATAAGAAATAACTAAATAAATGGAAACTAGAAAAGAGATGCAAAAGCTTGTCCATCTGTGTAGGGTATTGCGAACATCTGGACTGAGTCAGCCACCGTTTTACTAAATATCAGTCTTCCCATGGCGTGCTCTGATTTGTTGAAAGTGATAGAGCCTTCTAAATAATCTCTTATGCAAGTTTCTGGTCTTGGGTACTTTTACGCGCTGCAGATAGTTTGCTACAATCCCTCTCCCTCTCCATTTTTATTTTCTTTCTTCTTTTTTGTCCATGTGCGCGTCATAGGTTTTTCATGTAGCAGTTACCACTTACCACCAACTCATGTGTTTGCATATCTTAGGTTTCTGTCGATGTAGATATCGATGATGTGGCTCGGCGGACAGAGGGGTACAGTGGAGATGATCTTACAAATGTGTGCAGGGATGCTTCTCTGAATGGGATGAGGCGCAAGATAGCTGGAAAGACACGAGATGAGATCAAGAACATGTCCAAGGACGAGATTTCCAATGATCCGGTGGCCATGTGTGATTTTGAGGAGGCCATTAAGAAGGTTCAACCTAGCGTTTCCCAAGCCGATATAGAAAGGCATGAGAAATGGTTTGCTGAATTTGGCTCGGCATAATGGAGGAGCTACGGTAAGGAACTGGTTTGATTTGCAGATCATAGCCGTCGTATATGTGTACCCTATTATCTTCCTCTAATTTTGTGGTCTGGTCTTACTCGTTTATTGTAATTCTATTGTGTAATCTTTTCTGTTCGTCCATAGTTGTGCTATTCCTCACTGCGTAAACTCACTTCCCTGCAAATGTAATTCAGTTGCTTATAGGAACGGCCTCTGAATCGTGAACTTCTGGACCTGATAGAGTGAACTACGATTTCAAGGTAGTAAAGAAACTGGTTTTGTTTCACAATAATGTTTTACCCTTGTTTTATTTTCCTTCTACTTTCAGGTGGAAGTAAGCTATGGCGTAAATTCTAGGCAAAACACCACTTGGTGATCAAATCGCCGACTTTCGTGAAAAGTGATCAGATGGTTTTCGAAATATTAAATACTGCCCAAAAGTACTAAAGTGCTAACAAAAATATCAAATTTTGGTTAAGTCGTTTATACTAGCAATCTTCAGATATGCATTCTTGCCAAATTCAGATTCTTAGTATGGTTATAGCTCTCCAAACTAATATTAACCAAACTAAATCAGAATTCTAAACAATACTGTTTACCAGCCGATAGACAATGTAAATCTGGGTCCAGATCACAACTTTGCGAGGTTAGCAGACTCATATACGTGGCAAAAAAATAACCAGTCATCTAAACGGGATTTTTTTACCCCAAAAGATATCATATATTAATCCAATCAAATAGATAGTTACATCCTGGAAAACAGCCAGACCCGAAAATCAAAGAAGCGACTAACAGTCGGGTACAAAGAGAGGACTTTTCTAGCTACCGAGTGAGCTACCCTATTGTTCTCCCGACATACAAACTGCACATTAAACCCAGGATGGGCACGAAAATACTGACATATCTCTTCTAGGACTGCCCCCAACTGACTGTCGCTTGTGTCGGCTTGATTAATTTTGTCGATAATGTCCTTCGCATCGCCCTCGAACCGAACTTCTGACAAGCCATACTCTAAACACCAAATAATAGCCTCCCGAAGCACAAGCAACTCTACTACCATTGGCTCATCAATTTGAAGAATCTGCACCCCTTTAGCCAAAAGGAGCGTCCACACCGGATCAAAAAGCACTATCCCACCAGCCGGGTGTGACCCCCTCCTAGTGGCCCCATCCCACATGCAAACCAATCGAGAATCAGCCACCTGAGTCCCTGGCTGAACCACCGGGCAAGACACCCTCGGCGCCTGGTCAACTTATTAAGTTCATGATTAGATTATTTTGACTTTCAAGCATAGCTTTGCATTAATTTGACATTGAGAGTCTTATGTTCTCTTTTATGAACAACATCACGATTTTTGTACTTTCTGCAGCACAAGTGAGTTTATTTTGCTGTTTTGGTCAAGTAAGAGCAATTTCTACACCTTAACACTCACACAAGAACTTTGTTCAACTCCTTTTTCTCGATCCGTGTGAAGAGGCCATGCATAATTCTCAAACGGCAATTCACCTGGCGAGGGATTGTACTAGATAAGCAACATTGTATGGGCGCGAACTGATACTCAGTTGAACTGTTCGTATTCCATCTATCAAATGAGTGATTGTCTCACACGTGACTTTTACCCAAAACTTCATTTGTAAAGGCAACATCTTTTATATAATTTGTCAGGTAGGATTTTGAATGTATATAAAGATATAGTTCGACCCCAACAAACTTCAAAGAGTAGGAGACTCTTTGGAAGAGTATAAGAACTCATAAAGAATAGTGATAAGTGTTTGAGCCACTATACCCCCCTCGCTATTCGGACGTCTCCCTTCGCCTGGCGTCGACCTACACACACACACACAGAGGAGGGCGCCCCGGCCCGTTAATCCTCCGACGCCCAAGTTAGTATCTTGGAGAGGGCAGTGTTCTTAAGTAGTATTTTAGTGAGAGAGAGTCCAACCTGCATAAATGCTATCGACTGCCCCTATTTATACTCACCGAACCCGAGGCTGATCTCCTCCACGTCACCATCCTCATTTAATGCTCTGTGCCCCCTCTGTGAGACAACTAACTGCCTTGTCAGGCTCCTGACACATGACAGGCATCCCTCTGCTCTGCCAGGCTCCTGACACATGACAGGCGCCCGCAGGCAGTGGTCCACCGGACAGCTGGCCGCCACTGGGCTTTTGGTGTTTTATTCTTTGGGTCCTTTCTCTTGTCTGGGCCCAAGGGCCTCTAGTGGATTCCTTCTTTTTGGGCCTTGCCCCCCAACTCTTTCTTTGGGAGCCCAAGCTCCTCATTGCTGGGTAATACCCCCAACAATTGCCCCCCCCCAGTTAGGTGCTCGTGGCTCCGCCTTCGAGCGCCTGACTGAACCTCTAGTTGTGATCCGGCATTCTCTTAGTTACAGGGTGTTTGTCTCCCGGCGCCTGCACCATGTTTTCACTTCCTTCCTGATCCGACGGGGTGCGTTTGTTTCTCCCCTTTCGCGGGCGGGCGTCACACCTTTGGCGGTGCTCCTTGCCGTACGCTCTTCTATGTGCTTTTACGCTTCTTGCCAAATGGGGCGCCCTTTCCAACTACCCCTCACTTTCTACGCTTATCGCCAAATGGGGCGCCTTTTCCAACTACCCCTCACTTTCGGGCGTTCGATCCTCGCCTAGGCTCACTGCTTCGTGTGTTCTCTTTCCGCGATCCTTTTTTATAGGCGCCTTCTCGCGGTGTCCTCCTTGAATGTCGAATTTTTGGAATGTCCGCTTTGCTTGCCGGGGAAATTTGGAATGTCGAATTTTTTTAAAAAAAGAAAATTCGAAATTGGGAGTTGAGAAATTTCCCCAAAAAGGAAAGGGTGGGGGAAGCTCAAGGGTCCGCTCGGGGTCTCGTGGCTCGCGAAAAGGCCAAAAGGTGGGGGAAGCGGAAGGGTTCATTCGGGAGGATTGACACGTGTCACACAGCGGGGAGGTTTGGTGGGGCATTCGTTTTTCTTTAAATACTCCTCCCCCTTGTGATGCTGTCACTTTCTTCCATTTGACCTCTCTCTAGAATTTTGCTCTGACCTCTCTCTAGATTCCGCTCTGACCTCTGTCCTCTTTCTTGTCAGTCTTTGCTTCCGACACAGCGCTTCCGTCCAAAATGTCTTCCCCACAACAAGATAAGTCTTCCGGCCACGGCGCCTCGGGCGCGGGCGCACCTGGTGCGGGTGCTTCGGGCGCGGGCGCCTCTGGCGTGGGTAGTGACACAAGGCGCCCAGTTCAACGTGGTAAGTGGTCCTTTTTCCTTCGTTGGTTTCGTTGAGTTTATTCTAGTCACCTAGGGTAGGGGCGTCACTTACCCCGTGTCCGCGTTGCGTGTGGGTCATTTGTTGGTTTAGAGCGGGCGCCTGCTTCAGCATCTGGCGGACCGTCATCATCTGCTGGGCCATCAAGTTCTTCGGCGCCTGGTTTCTTGCCTGCCGATGGGTCCTACAAGATCACCTCGTGGGAGAAGTGTTTTCCTCCCAATCATCTGCCCAACGAGACGTCTGACTTACCCTTCGAGGTGGCCGGCCCGAAACACACGTCAACCGTCACTTTGGACCGTATTCATGAGTTGGTGACCAGTCTCCAGCTTCCCAGAGATTGGTGGTATGCGCCCCCATCGCCTCTGTCCCGGGTAGGCGTCTGTGGCCCGAAGTGGATCGGGATTTATCAAGAGTACTTCCGCTTCGGGCTACAGTTTCCTCTTGACTCGATCATGGAGGGAATCCTGACGACCTGCGCCTGTCCCCTCGGGCGCCTATCTCCCTCGGTTATCACGGTCGTGATTCTGTTCAAGTTGAGGTGCCGGGAGCATAACGTGGAGCCCACCTTCAACTTGTTCAGATATTTCTTCAAGATGGTGCCTCTTGACAATTGTTTGTCCCTCCAGAAACGAAAGAAGCGCCCCTATCATTTTGTGAAGAAGTGTCCCAAGTTGAACCGAAGCTGGTTCAACGGTTTTTTCTTCGTGAAGGCCTATCGAGACTCCTTTCTTGCAAGTGGGGGCGCCTTTGTTAGGAAATGGGAGTTGGGTCAGGTCGAGGCCTTTAACGCGCCGGTGGTTTTGACTTACGCCCCGCCGAAAACCGCCCGCCTATTATTGAGGCGTACTATAACGATGGTGTGTAGGCGTCTAGGTGTTCTATTTCTTTGCTCCCATGTTTGTGCTATGGACTAACTTATTTTCGTCATATGCAGGGGCGGATTACTCGAGCATCGCCAAGCTGATGAAGAGTCGGCTGGCTACTATGGCGGCGGAGGCGGCCGCGGCGGCGGCTGCCCAACAAGAGGCGCCTGTTCCACAAGAAGCGCCTGCCACTCAATCACGGGCGCCAGCGGCTGGCCCCAAGAAGAAGAAGAAGAGGGCGGTAAAGGGTGGCACTGCTCGTGCGCACACGGCGAGCGTGGCCTCGTCTGCTCCGGAGGAAGGCGAGGGGGCGCCTAACTCCGACCCCGCGGAGAAGGAGGTCAACTCCGCGAAAGAAGAAGAAGAGGAGGAGCCTTTGCTCCGAAAGGGGAAGAGAGCTGGTTCCCCCTTAGCTTCGGCCAGCAAAAGGGCCGATAAGGGAAAGAGGCAGGTGGGCGTCGACGACGACGCCTGCGATGAGGTGGAGGTGGAGGAGGAGGCGGGGAAGGACGCCCAGCTCCACCTCAACGAAGAGGGGTGCTACGTTGGCCCCGACGGGCTCCCGCCAATATTCCGGCCACGGCGGGCTGATGTGGGGCGTGTGAATATGAACTGCTCCCCCTTGGTCGCCGTTGACCGAGGATGTGCCATGGGCTTGGCCATTGCGGCTGCCAAGTCGTGGCAGGTGCCGACCGAGGTGAACGGGGATCACCTCTTCGCTGAGCTAGCCCAAGTGGGCGCCAAGGTACGTGTTTTTTACTTGTGCTTTCTGGAAGTTTAAGGAATGGTTTTGGTGTTTGCATAACTTGCTGATTTCTTACTCACTGTTGCAGATCCTTCTTTTTGCTGAAAGAGGCGCCCGACGCCTCAACGAGACCAAGCGGGAGGCACTCGAGGCATCCTCTTCTGCCTCGCAGCTGAGACTGGACTTGGAGAACGCAACTGCCCGACGTGAGCAGTTTGCGAAAGAATGCGAGGACGCCCAGATGACTGCGACCATGGAAGTGTCGCGGCTCCAGGGCGCCCTGGATGAGGAGCGCAGGAAGTTGGCCGACCTGCAAGCTGAGAAGGAAGCGTTGGCGCAGGAAGCCGGTGCCCAGGCCAGCGAGATTGACATCCTCAAGGAGGAGGAGAAGAGGCTGCATGACGCCCACAAGGAGACCGAGAAATCCTTGAAGAAGGCCCGGAAAGAAATTTCCGGATTGCGGAGCTCTTTGGACAACTTCGAGGAGTCAGAGACTGGGGAGGCCATGTGCGCCAATGCCATTCTGACCGGCATTGAGATCTTGCGGGTGAAGTTGCAGAAGGACCACCCCGACCTTACTTGGGATCTCTCGGAGATGGCTGAGTACGTGATCGGTGGAATGGAGACGCATCGCGGCACAAGCGGGGCGCCCGAGCCATCTGCTCCTACCCCTCCTTCTCCAGGGCCGCCTAGTGCTGGGGACGCGAACTCGGGCGCTGATTAGATTAGCAGTTCTCTTACTTTAACTTTCCTTTTATGCTAATCGCTTTCTCTTGTATTTAACTTTCCTAGTTTTCGTACATTTATATAATATGAGAACGTATGTTTCATTGCCAATCGCCTTCATGCCTTAGTCTGTTTTTTACGGGGGGAAATGAGGCCAATTTGTGTTTTTGGGCGCGAAATGGGGCGCGAAATGGGGCGCACTTCTCGTGAGGGCGCAATGTTCGGGCGCTTTTGCAAAAGATGGGCGCGGGATGTGGCGCTTTACTCTACTCAGTGTTACCGGGCGCTATTTTGGCGCGCTTTTGTGTCACACGAAATTCTTTAAACTGAACATGTCACGATTAGGGCGCTATAGAAGGGGCGCTTTGGTAACAATACGGCGCTGTTTTTTCGGGCGCTTTGGTCACAACACAAACATACCTACATACTTGTCTTAACACAAAACAAACATTTTCTTTCTTTCGCCTTTTTCAAATCGAGGCATCGTCTTCAGATGTTGCGCCCGCCAAGTAAGATCGCAGTTTTTGCGCATTCCATGTTCTTTTCACCACCCGGCCGTCAATATGTTCTAACTTGAACGTACTGGGTCCCACCATTTCCCGAACTCGATATGGGCCCTTCCATTTTGGTGCCAACTTCCCTTCGCGGGCGTCGGGGCGGAAGTCTCGTTTAAGGACGAGGGCGCCTTCTGTGATCCCATGGGAGCGCATCTTTTTGTTGTAGTACCGAGCCACCTGCCTCTTCATTTTTTCTAGGCGGATCGCCGCTACTTCCCTCACCTCGTCCACCATGTCTAAGTCATTTGAGCGCGCCTCGTCATTGCCTTTTGGATGGTACTGGGCAACGCGGTAACTTGGTGTATTGAGTTCCACCGGAATGACGGCATCGCTCCCGTAAGTGAGGGCGAAGGGTGTTTCTCCTGTGGCCGTTTTGTAGGTGGTACGATGCGCCCACAGCACACTTGGCAGTTCTTCCACCCATCTCCCTTTGGCGCCTGTCAGTCTTGTGTGCAAGCCATGGAGAATGCTCTTGTTAGCTGCCTCTGCTTGACCATTTGCTTGTGGGTAGGCTACCGAAGAGAAACGCAACACCACCCCATTGTCGTCACAAAACTCAATGAATTTTTTGCAATCGAACTGTTTCCCGTGATCTGTGACAATGGATTCAGGCAAGCCAAATCGGGTGAATATGTTCTTCTTGGTGAACTTGCGCACCTGGGCCTCTGTGACCGTGGCCAAGGGTTCCGATTCTACCCACTTGGAGAAGTAGTCGACTGCCACTATCAAGTATTTCATTTGACCGGACGCATTTGGGAACGGGCCCAAAAGGTCCATGCCCCACTGAGCGAAAGGCCAGGCTCCTACATTGCCTTGCATGGGTGCTGCCGGAATGTGGATGTCGTTTGCATGAATCTGGCACTGGTGGCAGGCGCCCACGTGTGCTCTCGTATCTCGCCTCATCGTCGGCCAGTACAACCCCTGACGCAGCAATGTTTTTTCCAAACTTCGGGCGCCCGCGTGCATTCCACAGGTTCCGCCATGCACCTCCTTGATTGCTTGTCTGCTCTCTTCTTCGTTGAGGCACCTCAAATAAGCTCCTGAGTGGGATCGCTTGTACAGTTGTCCCTTGATTATGGAGCATCTGGCCGCTTTGCGGCGCAGGCGCCAGGCCTCCTATTGATCGTCGGGCACCGCCCCATGGGCTAGAAACGAGATGATGGGTGCCATCCATCCGGGATCGGCGCCTCCGTCGGAAATGGCGGCGACCAGGTGTTCGCAGGGTGCCTCAGAGGTGACAATGACTTTTCGCTCCTCCTCAAAGTCTATTGCCGTTGCCAGTTTGGATAAGGCATCGGCATGGGCGTTTTCTTCACGTGGGACATGTATGAAGGATATTTCCCCAAACCAAGCCCCCAACTCTCGCACCCTTCGCACGTACCCTTCTAGTGCTTCCTCCTTAACCTCAAAGACCCCGTTAAGCTGATTGACCACCAGGGCTGAATCGGATCTGATCTGTACTTTTCGGGCGCCTAATTCCTTGACCATGCTCATGCCAGCAATCACTGCTTCATATTCGGCGGCGTTGTTCGTTTTCTGCTTTGCGAATCGCAACGCGACTTCGTGCATTGCACCGCCTGGACTTATCATCACGATTCCCGCTCCTGCGCCCGTACGACTGGCGGCTCCATCCACTTGCACTTGCCAACATTTATTCGTGCCCTTTTCTGACTCTGCTATTCCTTCTGCGATGAAGTCGGCCAAGACTTGTGCTTTTATCGCCGGTCGGGGCGCATATTTGATGTCAAACTCACTCAACTGAACCGCCCACTTGACGAGGCGCCCTGCCACGTCCATCGATCCCAGCGTAGATTTCAACGGCAGATTGGTGAGTATCACGATGGTGTGCGCCTGAAAGTACGGCCTTAGCTTGGTTGCCGCCATCACAACTGCCAGCGCCGCCTTCTCGATGGGTGCGTATCGTCTTTCATGAGCTACCATGGTCCGACTGACGTAGTACACCGGCTTTTCCTCTCCGGAGTGGGATTCCCTTGAGACAAGCACTGCACTTACCGATACTTCTGACACAGCGATATAAAGGAACAATGTCTCTCCCATCTTGGGCGCCGTCATAACCGTTGGGGCGGCCAGGAGCCGCTTCAATTCTTCAAACGCTGCATCACATTCCGCCGTCCATTGGAAACGTGTTCCCTTTTTGAGCGTTCGGAAAAACGGAGCCGCCTTGTCTGCAAACCGGGGGATGAAGCGCCCCAGGGCCGCTAATCTTCCCGCCAAACCTTGTACCTCCTTGGGCGCCTTTGGTGGTGCCAATTGGAGAACGGCGTCCACTTGCTTCGGATTGGCCTCGATGCCCCGTTTGGTAATCATGAATCCCAGGAACTTGCCCGCCTCCGCACCAAACACGCACTTTAATGGATTGAGGCAGAGATTGTGCGCCCGCATAGCTTGGAACGTTTCCCTCAAGTCCTCCAGATGGTCTTCGCGTCTCCGGCTCTTGACTATCAAGTCATCCACGTAGGCTTCCACGTTTCGGCCGATTTGCTTACGGAAGACATTGTTGACCATCCTCTGATAAGTGGCGCCCGCATTTTTGAGGCCAAATGCCATGACCCGATAGCAAAAGTTCCCGAAAGGTGTCATGAAAGCTGTCTTGGGTCGGTCTTCCTCTGCCATAGGAATCTGGTGGTACCCTGAGAACATGTCCACAAAACTCAACATCTCATGATATGCCGTGGCGTCCACTAGTTGGTCTATGCGGGGCATCGGATAGGCGTCCGTCGGGCACGCTCTGTTCAGGTTTGTATAATCCACACACATTCTCCAATCCCCTGACGGCTTCGGCACAAAGACCACGTTTGACAGCCAGGTAACATAAGATGTTTCTTCAACCAAGTTGGCGCCCATGAGTTTATCTACTTCAATCCTGAGTGCCGCCTCCTTTTCTGCCGACAGATTTCTCCGCTTCTGCTGTACAGGGCGCTTTCCCTCTTCTACCGCCAGTCGATGCACGGCCGTTTCGGGGGCGACGCCCGGCATTTCCAAGGCGCTCCAGGCGAAAAGCTCTGCGAACTCCCTCAGAAGAGCGATGATGCGCTCCTTCACCTCGTCGGGCGCCTCCGCCGATATCCTCACTTGTCTTTCCGGGCGTTCCACATCTAGCGCCACCATAAATTCTTTGTCGGCCGCTTCGGCTCGGGGCGCCTCGTCCGCCGAGATTTCCACCATATTGACTGTTTCGTTACCCTTCCGTTTTCGTCCTATCTCCTTTGCGTAACGCGGGGCGCCCCTTCCCCGTGCCACACCTACTCCTTGAGGCGCAATGAACTTCAACGTCTGATGGCAAGTGGAGGCCACGCCATTAAACAAGGCCAGGAGGGGCCTTCCCAGAATCGCGTTGTATGGTGACGGGCAGTCCACTATTCCAAAATCGATGGCGCGTGTCATCCTTTGCTCTCCATCCCCCAAGGTAACTGGTAGGTGCACCCGCCCTATTACCTTGGCTGGCGCCCCTGAAAAGCCAACTAACACCGATTCTGAGGGCCTGATTAGTTCTGGCGATAGTTGCATGCGGACCACCGTGTCCTTGAATAGCACGTCCATCGAACTCCCTGTGTCAACGAGCATTCTCCTGACCTGACACCCCGCCACCACACCTTGTATCTCCAGGGCGTCCATGGATGGGAGCATGCATGCTTCTTCGGGCGCCCTATTGAAACTGATGTCTATCGCCTCTTGGACTTCCGCCGACGCCGCCCTCAAGCGACGATTCGCCTCTATCTTCTCTCTCAAGTCCACTGTCCCCGAAATAGCCTTTATTGTCAGGCGCACCCGTTCGGGCGCGTTTTCTTGGTCGAGGTCGTATGGCGGGGGTGGTAGCTTTTCCATTGTTTTTCCTACGCCGGCCACGCAGGCCCGGTGCACTCTTTCTTCAGGTTTCTTGACGAAGTCGTTGAGCATCCCCCTGTCAGCCAAGCCTTGCAACTCGGTCTTCAATTGGTAGCAGTCGGCTGTGTGGTGTCCCACTTCTCGGTGGAAGTCACAATATCGATCCAGGTTCCGCTCATTGGGTTGCCCTCTCATGGGGCCCGGCCACCTGATATGGTACCCTTTCTCCTTGACATGCTGGAGTATGTTCTTCAGCGTGTCTGTATATTCGGCAAAGGGTCCCCTGGGTGCCGGACGCCCGGCGTGCATTCTCCTAGGAGGAGGGGGGTTTGCTGGCGCATGCCCCGGACCGCTTGCAAAGTGCGGCCTTCTCATCGGCTCCGCCTCCTCTCCTTTCGCCCTTCGTCGGTCGGCCCTTCTGGCCGCCAACGTTTCTTTGAGCATAATTACCTTTTGCACCCGGTGATCCAGGTCTTCAGTGCACACCACGTCTCTCTTTGAGAGCGATCTGCACAATTCCTCGCTGGTGGTGCATTCGTTCAGGCACACCCCTAACACCGAAGGCTGCACATCCTTCACTGCCAGAGCCACGGATAACCACCTCTCATAAAACTCCCTCAGCGCCTCTCCCTCTCTTTGCTTGATCTTGAACAGGGCGCCTATAGTTAGGGTGCGCCGTTTCCTGCTGGCAAACTTTGCAAGAAACATCTCCGCGAATTGCTCAAAGCACTCAATGCGCCCTTCCTCGATTTGATAATACCAATCGAGCACCACGCCCGAGAAATTCGACGGAAACACTTTGCACAGGGTGGCGTCTGTGCTGTTGTAAAGCTGCATCTTGGTGAAATAGCCGTTGAGGTGGTCCTCCGGATCAGTGACCCCATCATAGGTGGGGAGCGGGGGGATGTTGGTCCCTGCAGGCTCCGCTAGTATGTTACGCGCCAACGGCTGTCTCACAGGTCCGTGACGAGACAGGCGCCCCAAAATTCCTCCATTCCATCCTCCCGTCTCTAGCCCCTCGTACTCGCGTGGGCGCCACAAACTGGGGCGCCTCTGATATCCCGATTCACTCTCCGTCTCCGCCACCCTTTCCCTTTTCTTCGTCGGACTAGGCATCATCCCTCCGCCTCTCTTTAGGGCGTCAACTTCCTTTCGGAGCGCCTCGATTGCTCCATCTTGGTCCTCAATAATTCTGAACAGCTCCCTCCTCGTCATTGAGGCGCCTTCCGACCCTCGAAACATGTCATCACTCTCTTCCCTCTCCTCCATCTCGGGCGCCAGCCCCCTTAATCGTTCCGACTGGTCCTCCGTGACTTCCTCCCTTTCCCTTCCATCACTCACCTCCATTTCCTCACTCATGACTTCAGGTTATATTCCCCTACCTGGCGCGCCAATTGTTTGAGCCACTATACCCCCCTCGCTATTCGGACGTCTCCCTTCGCCTGGCGTCGACCTACACACACACACAGAGGAGGGCGCCCCGGCCCGTTAATCCTCCGACGCCCAAGTTAGTATCTTGGAGAGGGCAGTGTTCTTAAGTAGTATTTTAGTGAGAGAGAGTCCAACCTGCATAAATGCTATCGACTGCCCCTATTTATACTCACCGAACCCGAGGTTGATCTCCTCCACGTCACCATCCTCATTTAATGCTCTGTGCCCCCTCTGTGAGACAACTAACTGCCTTGTCAGGCTCCTGACACATGACAGGCATCCCTCTGCTCTGCCAGGCTCCTGACACATGACAGGCGCCCGCAGGCAGTGGTCCACCGGACAGCTGGCCGCCACTGGGCTTTTGGTGTTTTATTCTTTGGGTCCTTTCTCTTGTCTGGGCCCAAGGGCCTCTAGTGGATTCCTTCTTTTTGGGCCTTGCCCCCCAACTCTTTCTTTGGGAGCCCAAGCTCCTAATTGCTGGGTAATACCCCCAACAATAAGCAATGTATACGAACATTTTAAATGATCTTTAGTCACATGATGAGGACCTCCTTCATGGCTATTACACTGGTCTCCGTATATTAATGCAGAGAATAACAATTCAAAGTAAGATGTGATTTGTAATTGCTTTTGGGAGTGCGACATGATTTCAAAAAGATTGTAATTTTTTTAAGCACAATGCACTACATAATATCATTCCCCATACGCATGATATTAAGTCGAGGAGGATGCATGGAGGAGCAGTGTACAAAACCTACCACAAAAATTTAAATAGTTCTATGTCGCCATTGGTCCAAGCAAAACAACAAGGAAGAGTAGAATGAATATACTCGTTGTTGGAATGATCCATGCACAATAGGGTAGTTCCTCTTGCTTATTGGCACATAACTAAAAAGGAAGAAAAAGAAAAACAGAGAGTGCAAGTACGTCATCTCCTCAACCTATGACAAACACTTTTGAAAGATTTGCATAATATCATCTAGGTTGTTAAGAAATTACTCTTACATAATATAGACCATTGATTATGGCTCAAGAGGCCCACACTTCATGATTTTCCATCCTAACTTCCTTGCTCTTCATTAATTAGGTAATCACATGAAGCAAAAGCGCACATTAGCTAGTTAAATCTCTATGGCAAGAGGCACATGCACGGGTAGAGAATGACCTTGATAATTTCTAACTGTCATCATATATTCACTTAAGTCATTCTTGAATTTTGAAAGCTCTAACTGATTGTCAATCGTGGCTATGATTATAAATAAAATATGCAAGAAAAAGAACACAAGAATTTACTTGGTTCACTGCTACGATGTGTTATAGCTATATTTTTGGGAGATACACATTACATATATATATATCGAGAAGCTATATATATATCACTTTCTCCAGACGATCTAATCCGAATCCAACCTGCAAAGGAAAAGGTTACAGACAATGCCTAATACAGTTAAACAACTCCGTATAAGCAAATACAGCGAGACCCTCGTAAGTTCCGATCGACGATAGATAATCTGTATTCAAGCCACAACAACAGTTTTTTATGATTAGATGGTATTCAAAAAAAATTTATAAGAAATTGATCGAGATGATAAAATATGCATTTCTACAATCATTCATAAATTGTGAAAAATTGAAAATGGACTATGTTTTGAATTGAGAAACTTCATATAGTAGTAGTGGGAATTTATTTTTTATCATAACAAATCCAATGATTTTTTCTTTTCTTTGTCCTCCTTCCCACAACATATCGTTAGACCCATTACCAATTCCCCGAAACTCAAAAAGACATGTTATTTGTCCACCCTATAACATAAGTACACAACAACACTACCACAACCCATCAGTACTTGGACGATGAAGAGATTTTTTTCTCAACCTCCCACCAAATTGAGAATCACCAAAACAATATCCAGGAGATTCGACAAGTACTTATTCCGTTCACCTACTCCCCCTCTCGCCGGCCCCGCCGTCACCTCGCGATTGCAAGCATCCGCATCCCTCTGCGCAACTGTCGTCGCAGTAAATCCCGTATCATAATCTCCCGTCGCGAAAGAATCTTTAGCGACGGAGATCGATTTGACGACGTCCCCGTACTTCTCCAAGCACGTCTTGTAGCTCTGCTTCACCTTGGGATCCGTCGCTTTCCGCCCCAGTAACTGTGCTCGGATGTACTTCTGAGTCTCTCTGGCTTTCTGATCGCTAACCGTGAGGGTGATTTTCCCTGCGCCGACGAAATTCGCCGCCCGGATGCCGGCGGTCGAATTCATGAAACGGAGGCAGAAACTACGGTCGACGGTTCGGTCACATATCCCGGAGATGTAGGACGACGAGAGCTCTAGGTGGAAACTTGAGATGGAGGTTGGCATGCCGCCGCAGAAGAAGAAGAAGAAGATTAGTACAAGAAACGAGATTAAGGAATAAGAGCTTGAGAACACCGTCATCATCATATATTTTTGTTCGGTTAATTACGCTTTAGGTAATGATTTTGTGCATTGGGGGAGAAACTGAAGAGTTGGTCTTATATGGTGAAATGTAATTTGGTTACAAGGAAAGGAATTGATGATTGGATTTTTAGCCATTTGAACGTATATCTTGACTTGACTCTCTAAGCGTTATATGATATTATAATTTCTTTTTAGTTTTTAACTAATTTGGTAACTTTATTAATTAATTACATTATATCTTATATATGTCCTTTTTGAATGGATTATTTATGTTACTGCCCTAAAAGAGATGAAACTGATTATGGTGTTTACAACATAATCTGCACACGTTGATCTAACGATTGTGGAGCATCCAATATCAAATTGGAAAACTGAAAAGTGTTGTAAACACGTTCTTACAAGTGGTGTTGTAACCAGCCTACCGAATTGAAGAGATCTGACTCTTACTTTTCTTTCTTTTCTTTAGATCAGAGGGTGGTTCGTCTCGGTGCCCTAATAATAGGACCACTTTTTTTCAAAGACAAATGAAAGTAATTATGACATTCTAATCCGTATGTGAGGATCTGAGGTCCTCAATCGTTATAACATGGTTGATCCAATTTTTGAGTAAAGGATCTACTAAATTCTCAGTCTTTGGTCTAAGAGTGGCCCCTATATATTAGTTAGGTAATTAACAACATGATTTTGCTCGAGGCCAAGCACGGTCACTACAAATGACAAGTTACACGATGAGTGCCAACTATCAGACGTATATTGATATGGGATGGGTTATAGACATTAACGGCTCAAGATAGGGTGAGTAACCAATGGTTACTCACCCATTATTAACTAATTCTGGAACTTTTGATTTAAGTGGATTCAGAAAATTCAGAGTTAAAGATTGTGAATTAAAGACATTTCTTAAGACTTAATATATTTGTCTCGCCCGGACTTTTCTCATAATTAACATCCTGGCCAATTCTTTTGGTATTTAATATCGTGACCCGAACTAATCATACACTTTACTAATTTAGCCAAATTCGAGAGTTGATTGTTAGTTTTGACAGTCAAAGCCATTGGCTAACGGTCAACCCGTCACATCACTGCACAGTCAGCATAAATAAACTTAAAATTTTTACATAATTCCTAAAAATTATTATAAAATTATAAAAATTGAAAAAATTGAAAAAAAAAAAAAAAAATAATTATAATAATCCCTAAATTTTGTCCCATTTCTCACCTGGATTTCAGTCCCAACACTTTTCTTCTTCTTACTTCATGTACTAGTGAATTAAAACCTCAACAACTCTACTTGCCACCTTCCCTTTTCATTTAGGTGGGCTTAGGGTTTATGATGCTGGAGATGTCCTGCATTATGTTTTTTTGACATCTCGTATGCAGTCTGCTGGGTTACAGGCTAAGCTACTACGTCCTTCTAGCATTCTCTCTCTTGGCCCTGCTTTTGATGATGCCTACGCACATTCAATGAGTTTACCAGTTATGATCTCTTACGTGATCCTAGGAAAGTTGTTGCCCAAAAACTTATGAAGAAATTGGCAGACTTATATTTTGCTAAGGTTACTGCTACTTCAGATTATGCTTTCTCGTTGACTACACGTCAGGTTGCTCTGTGGAAGTCCCAGCAGAGTGCGCACTCTTCTGATTGGTTGCGTGTTGTTCCTATTGCTGGGTTGGGCCAGACTATGAATTGAAGGACATATCGTAGTGTGTTTAGTTATCGACTGGGTGTCCCGTTATTTTTGGTATCTAGGCCATGTTCTGCTAGTTCTCGTGTCTTTGATGGTGATGTCTTTGGGGATCATGTTGTGTTCTGTGTTGGTATTGTGGGCATTAAGCATCGGCATAACCTCGTTCGAGACACCTTACTGTACATCTGTTACAGGTCTGGGAATTTTGTCGTAAATGAGGTTGATATCGGTTTGGTTGATGGGCATGTCGGACCCCTTCATCCTGCGGATTTGCTGCTTTATTCCTGGGATAGGGGGCGAGATGTTAACTCTCCGTTAGCTTTTTCTTTTGATGATGGTGAGCTGTCATACGTGGCGCTGAGTTGGAAGGAATATTTTGACGTGGCAATTAAAAAAATGCCACATCAGTCGGTCAATGATTGATAATCTTTTCCGCATTCATTTTTATTAGCCAAACCTATTGAATTACTAGTTTTAAATGTTAACTTTCAGTTAGCAATTTTGTTAGTAATAATTACTTGGCAACATGATACTGATTGGAAAGAGACACATGTAGATGGAGGTTAATATTCCACAATTTTAGTATTTAACTAAGAAAAGCGTTACAAAATTATTAATAACGTAAAAGTGACTAATATTTTAATTCATTGCAAAAGATTTGGCCAATTATTAATAATTCAATAGTTTTGGCTAATAAAAAAGAATGCGAGAAAGATTTGGCTAATAATTAGGTACCCATTTTTATTTTATTTATTGATGAGGCGACAGCTGAGTTGGACGATGGGGTGGAGCATCGTTAAAAAATAGTTGACGGTAACAGACTAATAGCTATTACTTCAACGTGTTACAAAGTGTTTGACTAATCTCTAATATTTCGATAGATTTGCCTAATAAATAATCATTACCCAAATATTAATTACGTTTTGCAAACACGCAACTCGGTTTAATGCTACATGTTTAGGGTAAATTAATTTGTAATATTTAGGAGCAAACAGGTCAATAACAGTATTGTAACTCGCTTTATAGAAAGGACAGATCCATTTAGGAGAAGAGATTGACAAGATGATCTCTTTTGGACCCTTACAGGCATATCTTATGTTTCCCACACAAAAAAGAGGCATATACAATGTGTGTTCCTAGCCCATTAGATATATTTGCATACAAATTATACTGTGGTGTTCCTAGCCCAACCTTAGGTATATATACATATTAGAGATACAATATGAAAGTAATATCCCCTTTTTATATATATATATATAAATGGCATGTATTGTTTCATTAAGAGGTTGAAATAGTACCGGAATCAACAATCAGTTGCGTGACCAAAAAAATAGGAGACCTGGAGGCCCAAAATTCAGACTCATCCCAATCACAACGGGTATGGATCATTAGGTGAGCATCTTTGTTGCTGAGCCGGCCCGAGAAATTCACTCTCACCGAGCCTAACTCTACCAATCTATCATGAAGCACTGAAGTTGTTTTTTATCATAGATGCATACAATGGTTATGGAGGCCATGTTCTAGAATTCACTTGTTGTCCGTTTTTTAGTATAATAAAATAAAAATTAGCATATCATTTTTATTTAAACAATAATTTGAATAAATTATTTTTTAACTCTTCAAATTTTTATCATGCGAGAAATCATTTTCAATTATCATTATCATTAATCCATTAAAATTTCAGAATACAAATAAGACTTCGATAATTCATATACATACATAATTTATATATACATGAAAATATTTACTAATATTAACATATTTAATCGTAGCATCATTATTATGATAATCAATCAATATATCATGGAATTGAATCGACTAATAAAGACCTACTGTCAAGTTTTGCTAAAGATAATTGGAGGTCATGGAGGGCTCCGACGCACCCCATTGTCTGGCTGCGCATGGAAACCATAAAATTTGTTCTCTAATATTCTGCCTGGAAACTTGACACATGAAAAGTATCTCGCTGTCTTATTGTATCTCATAGAAACTACAACAATTGCTTTACAAGTTTACAATATTATATTAACTAATGACGTACTCTCACAAAGTTCCACAAATAATATGCCAGAGCAGAAAGTAACATAAGATGTCTTCCGAAATTACTTATCGAAACACGAGTGAACCAGACTTTCTAATTAAAAGGTGATTTGAGATTTCTATGGCCGTTTACCCTAAAATTAACTTTGTACCACATTGATAATTTACAAGGCAATAACTTGTCTTTATAAGACCAGATGAACAATAATAATCAATGTTATTTAAGCTGCGCCTTATGGTACTAGATTTTGAAGCTCAAACCACTAAGTGTTCGAGAATGAACTAATCTTGTCGCGTGGATAGAGACTAAGTTTGATAGAGCTCGGTGGTCACGATTCAGCCACACCACGCTCGTCACGAGTTTGGTAAATCTCGGTGGTCGCGAGATCTAGACCACATCGCGAGTCCGTTAGACCACGCTTGTTGCGAGTCTACTAGATCATGCTCGTCGCGAGTCTACTAGATCATGCTCGTCGCGAGTTTGGTAAACCTAGGAGGTCGGAGTCCGCTAGACCTCTAGCTCATCGCGAGTCTACTAGATCATGCTCGTTGTGAGTTTGGTAAACCTCGATGGTTGCGAGATATAGATCACGTCTCGAGTACGCTAGACCACGTTGGTAATGAGATCTAGAAGGCCTTATCCATGAGATCTTGACCATGTCTAAGATCTAAACTAACAAATTGGAAGTAAGAAGGCAAGTTACGTGGGAGAGAAAAGCCACAAATATACTAAGTCAGAGAGCTAGACCGCATGGGCCTCAAGTCTAGTAGACCACGATGGTTGCGAGTGGGTATCGTCACATCAAGTTTGGTAGGTATCGGTGGTCGCGAGATCTAGACACCATGTCGGTTGTGAGATTTAGAAGGCCCTCGTCTTGAGATCTGCAATGGGCATGATAAAGGGGAGGCAAGTAACATGATGACAGTTCCAAAAGAGAGAGCATGCGGTTAACTAGGAAACTGCCAATTATCCCATGTTCAAGGACACGTCAACCATGTCTGACCACGCTCGTTGCGAGTCTACTAGATCATGCTCGTCGAATCGCCTCGTCGCGAGTCTACTAGATCATGCTCGTCGCGAGTTTGGTAAACCTAGGAGGTCGCGAGTCCGCTAGACCTCTAGCTCATCGCGAGTCTACTAGATCATGCTCGTCGTGAGTTTGGTAAACCTCGATGGTCACGGGATATAGATCACGTCTCGAGTCCGCTAGACCACGTTGGTAATGAGAAGGCCTTATCCATGAGATCTAGACCATGTCTAAGATCTAAACTAACAAGTTGGAAGTAAGAAGACAAGCTACGTGGGAGAGAAAAGCCACAAATATACTAAGTCAAAGAGCTAGACCGCGTTGGCCTCAAGTCAAGTAGACCACGATAGTCGCGAGTGGGTATCGTCACATCAAGTTTGGTAGGCATCGGTGGTCGCGAGATCTAGACACCATGTCGGTTGTGAGATTTAGAAGGCCCCGTCTTGAGATCTGGAATGGGCATGATAAAGGGGAGGCAAGTAACAAGACGACAGTTCCAAAAGAGAGAGCATGCGGTTAACTAGGCAACTGCCAATTATCCCACGTTCAAGGACACGTCAACCACGTCCGAGGAAATCATTCATTTAACATGGGGAGTACAAAATTTTATGTTAAGACCAACTAATCAAGATGCTTCGGGATAACTTCCTGACGAAGTGGACGACTCACCTAAAACGACATCATGACCACCTTTTTTCTTGACTAAAATAGCGCTTTCGGTGCCGTTTTTCTTTAACGTCTGGTCTTCAATTCCTGGCTCCAGAAACTTGGGCTCGATGTCCTCTACGGCTTCCAAGTGGCCCTAGGCTACTTTGCCCTGAAAATGCACAAAACGTTACAAAAAATCAATCGTATAATTGCATTCCAAGTGCTGATAGAACACATTTGAAACAATCACAACAATAATTCGATGTATTATGACGATGATGATGGAAATGTATGCATTTTGGGTCATAATACGACCATCTAGAATAGATAGTTTCACATAGGGCTGGAAATCGGTACGGTATCGGTATCCCAATACCAAATACAGAAATCCTGAATATCGAATTACACCCTAAAGTTAATCCCAATCCCAATCCCTAAATAATTTTGGTATCTCAATCCCAATCCTAAATATTTTCGGTATCCCAATCGGTACTTCGGTATACCAATCGGTATTATCGAATACAAAATTAATTATCTTTGCAATTAATAATTAAATATATAAATTAGATTTTATTGTTTAATTTAGAGCAAAGAGACTAAGCAAAGTGTCTTGAATTTGCCTAGAGGTAGGATATGAATAAGGAGAATGGAGGAGAGATCACACCTCAAAATTTTGTCATTTGTAATCTTTAATTTGACGAATTAGAGGCTGAGAGACGACTAATACTAATGTTTGCCTTTTGGTGTTATGAAAATAACAAGATATTAGGTAAGTGACGAGAGTGACTTAAACTGGAAAGTCAAATTTGAGCTGGATGGGGGCTTCTAAGTTGTGAAAGAGTGAGGAATGACCAAAGTTTCAGTGCTATATTTTATAAAATTTTTTATCTTCGATATTTGATGAGGACATCAATGGGCCAGTCACACGTGCTAAGGCAAGGACGTTGAAGGAGAAGTTTGCGACATATTTGGAGAGCTACTTTGGAGCCATGGACGTGGAGCTATTTCGAGGGAAGCCATATATGATGATTCGAGTGGAGGAAGAAGGAGGAAGTGCTGAAGAGAAGGCAGATTGCAAGAAGCAGCCTTAACGGGTTTGCTTAACGGGTCCAGCCTTAACGGGCTTGCTGGGTTGTTTCTGAGTTTCCTTGTTTTAAAGTCAGTTTATGATTGTTTTCCCATGTTGGAGTCGGATTTGGGTTGTACTTTGCCTATTTAAAGGGCTGAACACGTTGGTTTGCCCTTAGACTATTATTATTGAATTTCAGAGGCTATTGTCAAATTCCCAACGCGGAATTTGCCCTAATTACTCTATCAAGAATCTCCAGAGTGCTAGAGCGACTCTTATCTGCTAGGTATTCACCCTGGTTGTGGCGAGCTACCCTTATCGATTTCCCTTTATTCCGAGTTGAATTTGTCCGATCGATTCATATATCGATTGCCCTTATTCACGGGTGAGTACTGTCCGATCGATTTCCATCCTATCCGGTTCTGTTTGGTTCGAGAAGCTTGACCCTGCGCAACTTTGATTATATCAAGTGGTATGAGAGCTAAGATTCAAATCAGTGGCGTGTTCTTGAAGTTTTTTTTGGAGATCTTGTGCGTTCTTGTTCGTGTTCTCAGCGGTTTTGTGCGAGTTCTTGAAGGTCTTGGCGTGTTCTTGAGCCGCAAGACAGGAGGTTGTTTGTTCTTGGGAGTTCTTGGTGTTTCTTGCGAGGCAAGAAGCAGGTTGTGCGAGTTCTTGTTAAGTTCTTGTGTTCTTGGAGTTTTCTTGCATCGCAAACATGAAAGCAGCACTCGAAGCGATCAGAAATCAATTGGAGAACATTGCTCGTGCTCAAGAAGAGCAGACAGCAAGGCTTTCCAAGCAAGCCACGAGGATGGAGGCTGTCGAGACAAGGCTCCAGCAGCTGGTTTGGGTCGATGCAAACCCTAACCATAGACCTCGACAAGAAGAAAGGGGAAGGGAAAATCGAGCTCCTCCACCCTTGGTTCACGAAGTACAATGTCATATGTGCCAGCATAGACGCCTTGGAATGCCTCGAGCTGAAAGGAGAGGGCGGCAGCAACATCATGAAGAGGAGTTTAATGACGAGGAAGAAGAGGGCTTTGAGGAGGATGATGATTTGCGAAACCTCAAGGTCACGATTCCACCTTTTCGCGGTACCACGAACCCTGATGCTTATTTGGATTGGGAGCGAAAGATGGAACTAGTGTTTGATTGTCATAACTACTCCGAGAAGAAGAAAGTGACATTGGCTGCCCTAGAGTTCTCGGATTATGCACTTGTTTGGTGGGATCAGTTGGGAACGAAACGAAGGAGAAACATGCAACGTCCTATTGAGATGAGGGATGAGATGAAAGGAATTATGAGGGATCGGTTTGTACCGAGTTCTCATTTGCAAGATATGTATCAAAACCTCCAGCTTCTCCGGCAAGGAACTAAAAGCTTTGAAGATTATCACAAGGAGTTGGAAGTGTTGATGATATGTGTTGATGTGAGAGAGGACCGCGAGGCTAACATAGCTTGTTTTCTGTATGGTCTCAATCGAGAGATCAAGAACGTGGTGGAGATACAACTGTTCCTTGAACTTGAAGATTTGGTGGATATGGCAAGTAAAGTGGAATGACAGCTTCGAAATAGGAGGTTTCAACCCTCCACGAATTCCACAAGTTCGAGCCAAGGAGTTGCAATCAACCCTAAGCCGGAACTGCCCGTGAAAGAAGCTTCTAAACCCGCGGCAGGGGCTGATGGTGCAAATCCACTTATGAAGCAAGGTGGATCGTCGGGGGAAATTCGTTGTTTCAAATGCCATGGAAGAGGACACATTGCGAGCCAGTGTGCCAATAAGAAGACCCTGATCTTGCTTGATAATGGCGAGTATGTATCGGAGGAAGAAGAAGAGACCACCGATTGTGATGTCGATGAGTCTATGGAAATGGAACCACCTCCAGGAAATTTGTTTGTAGCACAGAGAGTATTGTCTGCGCAACCTAAGGAGGAGAGTGAACTGCGAGAAAATATCTTCCATACGAGATGTGTAGTTGATGGGAAGTCGCTGTCTCTAGTGATCGATGGAGGAAGTTGCACGAACATTGTGAGCGCGTGTGCGGTGAAGAGGCTAGGGCTGCCTACATTGAAGCATCCAAAGTCATACACGCTGCAATGGCTTAACGATCACGGATCCATCAAAGTCACAAAGCAGGCACTAATGAAGTTTTAGATTGGAGATTACAAAGATGAGATTTTATGTGATATAGTGCCTATGCAAGCTGCACATGTGCTTTTTGGCAGGCCATGGCAGTTTGATCGACAAGCACAACATGATGGAGTGACAAATAAGTACAAGTTGCAACATGGAGGACAGAAGTTCGTGTTGAAGCCTCTGTCTCCAAGTGAAGTATATCAAGATCAACTCCAAATGCAGCAACGTCAAGAGCAAGAAAAGGCAAGTAATGCCTCGGCCAAGAAAGGAGAAGAGGGAGTTGGAATTGTGGATTCGAAGGCAGTGATGCTAGCACGCAATGGAGATTTGAAGCAAGTTGCCTGTGCACGAGAACCTTTGATTGTGCTCATGTACAGGGACGTGCTACTCAATCAAGAGCTAGTCCAAGAAGTTCCCGCCGAAGCAAGAGTGGTGTTGGATGAGTTTGAGGATGTGTTTCCAGAGGAAGCACCGAAGGGGCTGCCTCCTATTTGCGAATTGAGCACCAGATTGATTTCGTGCCGGGAGCTCAAATTCCAAACAAGGCAGCATATCGAGCTAATCCGGAAAAGACCAAAGAGTTGCCAAGGCATATTGACGAGCTCATGGAGAAGGGGCATGTTCGAGAAAGTTTGAGCCCATGTGCAGTTCCGGTGATTCTCGTGCCAAAGAAGGATCACACCTGGCGGATGTGTGTAGACTGCCGAACCATCAATCAAATTACAGTTAAGTATCGTCATCCAATTCCATGATTAGATGATATGCTTGATGAATTACATGGCTCAACGGTGTTTTCCAAGATTGATTTGAGATCAGGTTACCACCAAATTCGTATTAAGGAGGGAGACGAGTGGAAGACTGCGTTTAAGACCAAGCAGGGTCTATACGAATGGATGGTGATGCCATTTGGTTTAACCAATGCTCCTAGCACATTCATGAGGCTGATGAACCATGTTTTGAGGCCATTTATTGGCAAGTTCGTGGTCGTATACTTCAACGACATTGTGACCTACTCGAAGTGCATGGAGGATCATTTCAATCACTTGAGAGAGGTATTGGCGATGTTGAGAAAGGAGAAATTGTATGCTAACCTCAAGAAGTGCTCGTTTTGCACTTCTAGTGTTATTTTCCTTGGTTTTGTGGTGAGTGCAGATGGAGTCAAGGTGGACGAAGAGCAAGTGAAAGCAATTGGCGATTGGCCTATTCCAACCAACGTGAATGAGGTGCGGAGCTTTCATGGGCTTGTTGGGTTCTATCGTCGATTTGTGCCCAATTTCAGCACCATTTCCGCACCATTGACATCCATCATCAACAAGAACGTGACGTTCTATTTGGGAGAGGAGCATACCAGAGCATTCGAGCTGCTCAAGCACAAGCTCACACACACACCTGTCCTGATGTTGCCGGATTTCAATAAGACATTCGAGGTGGAGTGTGATGCTTCTGGTACATGCTCGATGGGTTCAGTTTATTGAATCCTTTCCGTACGTGATCAAGTACAAGCAGGGCAAGGAGAACGTAGTTGCTGATGCCCTATCTCAAAGGCATTCATTGATCACGACAATGGGGGTGAAGTATTTGGGTTTCGAGCATATCAAGGAGCTCTATTCTGTTGATGCTGACTTTGGGGAGATCTATAGAGCTTGTGAGCAGCATGGCGATGGGAAGTTCTATCGAAGTGATGGCTACTTGTTTCGAGCTAACCGGTTGTGTATTCCTCGATCATCACTTCGAGAGTTGCTGTTAAAAGAGGCTCATGGAGGAAGCTTAATGGCACATTTCGGTGTAGACAAGACGCTAAGTTATCTACAGGAGCACTTCTATTTGCTGCACATGAAGGAAGACGTGGAGAATCTGTGTGTGAGGTGCGTGGAGTGCAAGCAGGCCAAGTCGAAGGTGCAATCATTTGGATTGTACACACCGCTACCGATTCCATATGCTCTATGGATCAACATCTCTATGGATTTCGTGCTTGGTTTGCCGCAGACAAGGAAGGGAAGAGATTCGATTTTTTTGGTGGTGGATGGGTTCTCGAAGATGGCACACTTTATGCCGTGTCATAAGACGGATGATGCTATTAACGTGGCTGATTTATTTTTCAGGGAAGTGGTGCGATTACATGGGATGCCGCGTTCTATAGTATCCGATCGAGATACTAAGTTTCTGAGTTCCTTTTGGAAGATGTTGTGGAGCAAACTGGGGATAAAGCTGCTGTTCTCTACCACATGTCATCCTCAAACCGATGGGCAAACAGAGGTTGTCAATCGAACTCTGTCCCAGATGCTGCGAGCTGTGATCAAGAGCAACATCAAGGTTTGGGAGGACTGCCTTCCCCACGTGGAGTTTGCTTACAACAGGATGGTGCACTCAACGACGAAGTTCACTCCGTTTGAGCTCGTGTATGGTTTCAATCCACTCGCTCCTTTGGATTTGATGCCATTACCTTTGAATGAGCAGGTCAATCTCGATGGAGCCAAGAAAGCTGAGTTCGTGAAGAGTTTACATGAGAAGGCGAAATTGAACATTGAGAGAAGGACGAAGCAGATCATGCGCAATGTGAACAAAAACAGGAAATTGATGCACTTTGAAGTTAGCGACTGGGTGTGGGTGCATTTGAGGAAGGAGAGGTTTCCCCAGCAGAGGAAATCAAAGTTGATGCCCCGATGTGATGGTCCTTTCCAGGTGGTTTCGAAGATTGGAAGCAACGCCATAAGATTGACTTGCCGGGAGAGTATGGAGTAAGTGCAACGTTTAATGTTTTTGACCTTGCACCTTATTTGGATGGCAATTCGGATTTGAGGGCAAATCCTTTTGAAGAAGGAGGGGCTGATGAGGACATCAATGGGCCAGTCACACGTGCTAAGGCAAGGACGTTGAAGGAGAAGCTTGCGACATATTTGAAGAGCTACTTCGGAGCCATGGACGTGGAGCTATTTCGAGGGAAGCCATATATGATGATTCGAGTGGAGGAAGAAGGAGGAAGTGCTGAAGAGAAGGCAGATTGTAAGAAGCAGCCTTAACGGGTTTGCTTAACGGGTCCAGTTCCGGGTTTCCTTGTTTTAAAGTCGGTTTATGATTGTTTTCCCATGTTGAAGTCGGATTTGGGTTGTACTTTGCCTATTTAAAGGGCTGAACACGTTGGTTTGCCCTTAGACGATTATTATTGAATTTCAGAGGCTATTGCCGAGTTCCCTACGCGGAATTTGCCCTAATTACTCTGTCGAGAATCTCCAGAGTGCTAGAGCGACTCTTATCAGCTAGGTATTCACCCTGGTTGTGGCGAGCTACCCATATCGATTGCCCTTTATTCCGATTTGAATCTATCCGATCGATTCATATATCGATAGCCCTTATTCACGGGTGAGTACTGTCCGATCGATTTCCATCCTATCCGGTTCTGTTTGGTTCGAGAAGCTTGACCCTGCGCAACTTTGATTATATCAATATTTCTCATTATTTCGGTATATACCGATCCCAATCCCGTAATACTGAATACCAAATAGCACTCCAAAATGAATCACAATCGCAATTCCTAAAAAATAAGCCGGTATTCGGTAATACCAAATAGTGATAAATTCGATACGATATTCGGAATATCCCAAATACCGGTAACAAACTTCCAGCCCTTTCACGTGTTAAAGCAAGAGTCGTAGTTTGAATAGTAAGGCAATGTACCACATTGAATTTTTTTAGAATAAAGGGCTAGGGAGTTAGTAATATTATTTCTTTGGGTTAATATATTTGTATGGCCTGAACTTTTCACATAATAAACATCCTGGTCAATCTTTTCGATCTATAACATCATGGCCTGAACTATACACCCAAGTAACGAAATTAGTCAAACCCGAAAATTGATCGTTATCTTGGACGTTTAAACATTAGTCAATGCGCCATGTCAGCACCTGTCACTTAAAAAAGTTTATATTTTCCACCTATTACTATTTATTTTTGTCATTTTGAATAAAAAAATTGAAAAATTAAAAAATGGCATGGACAAGAATTTTCATTTTCATTTTTCAAATTTTTTTGATTCAAAATGAAAAAAATAAATAGTAATAGGTGGAAAATATAACTTTTTAAGTGAAAGGTGCCGACGTGGCGCGTTGACCGTTAGTCAACACATTTGACCATCCAAGATAATGGTTAATTTTCAGATTTGGCCAATTTCATTACTTTGGTGTATAGTTCAGACTATGATGTTATAAATCGAAAAAATTGACCAGGATGTTTATTATATGAAAAGTTCAGGTCATACAAATATATTAACCCTATTTCTTTTACGTTGAGTTGGGTTTAGAATAAGTTTGATTTGGGTAGACCCATAAAATTGATCTTCTAAATCCGAAAATACCCTCAAAACCTTTATTTGAGACACTCTTTTACAGTTTTACGTATTAAAAAAATAAAAATAAAATACAATTGAGTATATATATATATATATATTGATGTTAGACTGTTAGTGGTTTTGTTTTCTTCCCCTTTGTTACCATAATAATTATACTAGCGTGGGCCCCGGTCATTTGGCCGGACGAAGATGAGGTATGAAATTTGATAATGTAATGGGATGTATAGTTTATTGTTGTATAGTTTTTTTTTGGGAAACACGTGATAAAAATAGTGAATTTTAGTAGAAAAGAGACATGAATGATGCAACGAATCAAAAATCAGCCTTATGAACCAAAATCAAGTACATGTTACCTTGTGAAACAATATTGTTTCTGGTAATATGATGAGGTGGAGTAAGTTTTATAGAAACCGAATTCCAGAAAATCGAATAAAAAATCGCATATCCCGCCGATTTTCGGGAAATGAGCATCTCATAATCGTTGCTAGCTTTTACTCGGCCCGTTGGCCGATTAATTTGCTTTATAAAACTTTCATCTTCTCATCATTGTGCTTTCTGGTTTTTTGCCAAGCCATGATAAAATCTAAAGAAATCAAGAATGAACAGCACGATTTGGGATAGGAACCACCGTTCCTGTATCCCTAGAAAATGGTGGTAAACACGGACTCACCTGCCAAACTGGTTTGGATTGAGATTTTTATAGGGTATCAGAGAACCATGTGATTATAAATTAGACTTGATCAAAATGGACCAAAACTTGAAATTCAGCTTGTTTGACCGACCCATGCCAAACTCTAATTATTCTTTACTTTTAAACTTTATATTTGAAAATAAAAATAATGAAAGAAAAGAGATGACTGCAATTCACCATTTGCACATCACTGATTCGGGAATAAAACTATAGAATTTCGAAAGGAAACTGAAAATGTTTAGGATCGTTTTAATGTTAAAAATAACCAAATAGATCTTTCTGTTTAGTTTTTTTACTAACAAATACCAAACGATTCCCTATAATATACACTATAATTTAATCATTATGATATCAAATAATTACATAATATATATTTGAAATGATAAAAATTGGAGTAATTGAGTTGGTCGAAGTTGAACCATTGAATAACTTTAAAATACATTATATTTTAGCCACTAAGATATAAAATAATAGCATAGTATATATTATGCTAGAGAAAATATCTTGTTTTAGAATGACAAACCCATGATGTTCATTTGTTTTACTTGATGGGCAAATCCCATGTAGGTCAGACCCGTTCAACTCTTTTATTTTATGATTAGCGGTTAGCCCATTAGAATCCATGCATTAGTTTATTGTTAATTTTTTTCTTTTTAGCAATAAAAAGGAGTATTGTTTTTGCCTTTTCATATATATATTTTACCACCATGGAGAAATAAAAGGACTTAAAGAAAAAAATTGACACTCCTGGACCCGTTTAAATCCGCATGTGTACGGTAAGTTGGCCCGTTCCACAGAGGAAAAAGAAAAAAATTGACACTCCATATTCTACTCTTCCTACAAACGCTCCTGGAGCATGGAATTTTAAATGGGGGAAGAGTTTTTTCCTCTCTGCAATTATATGTTTTTAATTTAAAAAGATACAACAAATATACTTAGTGTGATTGGTTATGATCTTTGTTTTTCTTTAAAATGGTCATGGTTCGAATCCTAGTAAGTGTCATTTTTAATGAATAAAAAAAAGTAATTGTGAAGACCAAAATGTCCTTCCTACTTTCACTCTGGATGCAGGAAATTTGAAATGGAGCTTCAAGTTTTCTCATTTGGCTTTTATTTATTGTGTAGATTAATCAAAACGGGCCCGTGGCTGCTATAAATAGCGCATCCATGAGCCCTGAAACTCGATCCCAAGGCTCTCACCCAACCCAACCCATCCACCTCTCTCTCTCTCTCGAACTACACTCTCTCCACCCCCATAACACAACAAAACAAAACAAAACAAACACTATGCCGTCGAAACTAGCCGATGCTTTCAGATCCCACCCAGTAGACATCCAACCAAAAAACCTCCACGACTTAAAAGAGCTCCCGGACTCCTACCGATGGTCCGCCGACCAGGACCGACCAGAACCCGAACCGGTCCATCACGAACCGGTGCCCGTGATCGACCTCTCGGGCCCGAACGCGCTGGAGGAAATCGGCCATGCATGCACAACGTGGGGAGTGTTTCAAGTCGTCAACCACGGAGTCCCCGCCGCCGTCCTCGACCGGATGGAGGACGTCGCCAAGAGTTTCTTCAGCCTGCCGGCTCACCAGAAGCTCAAGGCGGCCCGGTCACCCGACGGGATCTCCGGCTACGGCTTGGCCCGGATCTCCTCTTTTTTCCCAAAGCTCATGTGGTCGGAAGGCTTCACCATGGTTGGCTCCCCGTTGGAGCATTTCCACACAATTTGGCCTCATCATTACACCCGATTCTGGTACGTATATTACCGCCCCATTTTCTAAATTATTTTTTCCTCCTTTTCAACTCCTTGTTTTTTTTTTGGTTCTGTATTTACCATGGTGAAAATTATTTTTTCCTCTTTTCTACAAGGGTTAGTTTTCTTCATCATATAACAACATCGAGTTTGAGAGCATCTCTCTTTATGGAGTGAAGTCACATATTGAACGAAACTTACAGTAGTCTCGTACTTAATCAAGAATATAATTTCAATATGTAAATACGATGAAATTTATCGTAACGAATTTAGCGATTGAATCTATTTTCCCATATTTATCTGTCTTCTCGATGGAAACCTTTTTTCCTCGTTTTGTTGTTTTATGTGGAAACAAACAAAAATTACTTTATGGCACACCGAATGAAAGGAACAACTTTGTTTTAGTTTGCTTAGTAGCAAGGATCGATGATACCAATTGATTAATAATTGTGGTTCGATTATATATATAAATGTACATACATAAGCGGACAAGATTTAGGATTAGTGACAGCGTTGGCCCGGATTCAAGAAACTAAAGGCATTTTTACTACGTTCGGAGTTTAACTCTTATTCCCATCTTGTTGGCCTGCCCACTTGCATTATATTTATTTGTGTTTTTTTTTTTCCTTCTTGTGTCATATAGTGACAGCGTAGAAGAGTACGAGAAACAAATGCAAAATCTGGCACAAACGTTGATGTGGCTAATGCTTGGTTCCCTTGGGATTACAAAGGAAGACTTGAATTGGGCTAATAATAACAGCAATAGCACCACCACCACCCCAAGAGGTGGACCAAAGGAAGAGGCTGCTGGCTCCACCTCGGCCGCGATCCAACTGAACCACTACCCGGCATGCCCCGACCCAGACCGAGCCATGGGTCTCGCCCCACACACAGACTCCACCCTCGTCACCATCCTCCACCAGAGCAACACCAGCGGGTTGCAGGTGCTGAGGGCCGGCGGAGGGACTGGAGGATGGGTCACGGTCCCTCCGATTCGAGGCGGGCTGGTCGTGCACGTCGGCGACCTGCTCCACATACTGACCAACGGGTTGTGCCCGAGCGTGGTCCATCGGGCCGTGGTTAACCGGGACCGGAACCGGATATCGATTGCCTACCTTCATGGCCCACCTTCGAATGTGAGAATCTCGCCCGTGCAAAAACTTGTGGGGCCAAGTCAACCTCAAATGTATAGGGCAGTGACTTGGAGCGAGTACCTAGGCACCAAGGCCAAGCACTTCGACAAGGCTCTTTCTTCGGTTAGGTTGTGTGCTGCTGCTGAGGCAAAAGATCACAACAACAACAATAATAATAATAATAATGAAGTGCAAGTTGGCTAAGCCCAGCTGCCTAGTAGCTACACAGCACAACTTTCCATTCCATTAGCAAAAATCAAATTTTGTCCTCTCCTTCGTTTTCCCCTTTGTCTCCTTTATTATTATTTTTAGTTTTTTCGCTTTAATTTTGGCTCTTTATTGGATTGGTTTTTTTGTAAGCATATGAGTTATGTTATGACATGTACAGTTCTCCCCTTTTTCATCCTAAATTTGAATTTAACTGTCCAAATGTTTAATTTAAGAATTCTTATGTTGGACTCAATGACTCGAATTATTATAATTTGGATGCTGATATAAAGAGGAGGTTATTGTGAGATTACTTTGGTTGCTTGAAATGCAACAAAGGCAATGATTATTTCATTTTTAGTGAGGTGAATGAAATTTTCTCATTAAATATCAGCAACCAAAGTTTTTGTAGGATATGTAATTGCTTTAATTATATCTGCGTACCAAATAAATTCCTATAAGCAGTAACATGTGTCAATTTTGTAGAAAATTTTATTTATTGGCATATCAGTCTAATCAAAATAACTCAATTCTAAAAGATCAATTAAAATAACTCAATTCTAGATCTACTGATCCAACAAAATCTAATTTTGGATGACTAAGTTAAACAGTCAAATATATTTTTGCTGTCATCGTGTCATACGTCTCATCACCATCACTTCATGTATGAAAATTTTGCAAATAAATACAAAGGGATCATTGTACAACTATTCAACATTTTCAAACTAAATGGGATCAATAAGTTAAGCGCGCGCACCCAGTCATCTTGTGCGTAAGATCATTCTAATACAGAGACAACAACTATATACACTCACTTGCTCACTATATATGTGCACACTAGTCACGCAACCTGATTAATTTGAATAATTATTGTTCATAAATTTGCATGTTAACTCGTTTGACAGCAGTTTACTAAAAGGTATCGTTTAGATAGAGTATTTGTGTGGGTTATTTGTGAGTTATTTGGGCACAAATAACTCGTTTGGCAACATTTTGTTGAAATGGGTTATTTGGACAGTGAGTTATCTACAAATAACTCAAAACGAGTTATTTGAAATAACTCATATCCCTGTGTTATTTTGAAATAACTTTTTTTATCACTATGTTTTTCCCAAATACTACATGTCGAATACCACATTTGCATGGTTCTACGAAACGAAATACTTTAACCCAATTAGCACTGAAATAACATTGAAATACCACATGACCAATGAATGAGTTATTTACAAATACCATTTGACTAATTAACTAGTTATTTGGACAGTGAGTTATTTACAACTAACTCAAAAATGAATTATTTGAAATAACTCATACCCCTTGTTATATCGAAATAACTAGTTTTACCACTCTATTTTTTCCAAATACCATATGTCAAATACTATATTTACATTATTCTACCAAACGAGATACTGTAATTATCTAATTACCACGAAAATAACACTAAAATAGCACATGAACAATTAATGAGTTATTTGACTATGTTGTGGTTACTTAAACCGTGTTAGTATTGGGCCTTGTTGGGCCTTGTCTTATTTGTTGGATTAGGATTTTAACCCTAAGTCTTTCTCTATATAAGCTTAGCTACGAGATTGTCGTAAACAAGCCGTCAAGATGTAATCCTAATAAGAGATCAGTCGTGAGCTCTTATGAGCTCACCGTGGATTAGTCTCGATCAATCGATCGAGGATACCACATAAAAATCCCGTGTCTTTTATGTTATTTCAATTCTGCATCATCAAATTCTACAGACTATATATACAAATACACCATTGACAATTGAAAAGTAAATACGGAAATTTGTAACATGCTTTAGTATTTAGGAAGCGATGGAAATTATGGCAAATCATATTGCTTAGAAGAGTATTGAAATTTTCTTATCTGGCAAGGGTACAAACAACAATACACTGTATGCATTAATTTTTTTTTTTTTAAAGTATACATTAACTAAATGGATAACGAGTGGAGTTTCGTATATAAGATACTTTATAACTTGTCGATTTCTATCCAATGAGATATAAAAGAGATAAGTAGGAGGCAGCTGGTATCCTGATCCTCCATTCAACCTCATCAACTAGGGCCGTAGCTGTCTGAGCAGAGAGAGCAGAGAGAGAAGATGAAGGAGAAGACGGCAGAAGCAACATAAAATTAATTTGCCCCGGATATGAAGGGAGGGAGGATCCTCTTCTATTCTATCCGACGAACAAGACAGTAAACCATCAAAATGAATATATGGTGGTGGTGAATAAAAACAACAACAAGAAAAGATAGACGGATAGGGCCACCAACAAAGACAGACAATGATCCAGAGATGAGACTATAGATCCCATACAGATCCATAGTTATTAGGATATTAATAATAATAACAATAATTATTATAAAACACATTTTCTTGGTTACACAAATGCTTCAAGGTAGGAATAGGATTGATCGAAAAGTCACAAATGCTCCATAAGGAATTCTATGAAGACGAATTATCATTCATTCAACTAGAGACGTCTGAGATTGCAAAAGGAAACGTACACTTAGAATAACGGTGCTCTAATGACTAACTAGAGACGCCTAAATTCGCAAGTTGATTAAGCGGTTGCACATTTTACCGTTTGATACTCCAAATTTAATTAAATTACAACTAGTCATTATAATGTACATTTTACATTTTCATACCCCAAATTTAATTTTAATGTAAAATCATTGAACAATTATGTATTTTATACGAGCATGGAACCTCTGTACCGGTAGTTATCAAAGTAACGCAGCAAAGAACAGGGATAAAACGATAGGGATATGATGGAATTGAAAGTGCAATCTCAACACGATATCGGGAGAAGGCTCAATCAATATAGAAGGGTTGAATATCGACCACAATCAAGGGGAAAACTTGATTGATACAAAGAAAAGATCAAGCCTCAGGCTCAAAATCAAGGTAAAAAACAATATTCTCCTAAAAACTAACCCTAAACCCCAAATCTCAACCTTTGTATAGGTCTGGACAATTAAAAAATAAGAAAAATAAGAAAACCCGAAATTTGGAGTAAAACCAGTCCCGATCTCACGCCCCGATCTCACGGCCGTGAGATTAACTGTCTTCAGAACACCCGCTTCACTGATCTCACGGGCAGAAGTCCCGGCCATGAGACATGGCCGGGTATTTGGCCTGAAATAGCCCCAACACCAATGATCATCACTTCTCATCCCACGAACAAGTCGGCTTCCATTATTGGTGAAGTTCTAGGCTAAATAAGTTTGAAGTCGCCCCTTGAATGCCTTCTCCTTGCCTTCTTGTCTTCGTTTTTGCCCCTGTTGGAGCCGCCATTGGGCTCGCATCAGTTTTGATATCTAAATTTTATGAGCTTTTTGTACCTACTATTTTCTTAGATTTATATATTGGTCCAATGTTTAGATTTCACTTGAATCCATGAATCCAATCCACCAATCCTTTTTGAATCAATCCATGAATCCAATCCACCATAACAAAAAAAAAATAGTTTGTACCAAATTAAACAAGATGTTGTATCACTCGACTGTAGGAGAAGATTTGACCATTTTATAGTTGCTCATTATGTGAAACATTAAATAAATGATAAAACAGAGACGACTCTAAAATATTGAAAGAGTGATTTTATAAACTCATTTAATACATTTACGGGGTACTAAACAAACTTCTACTAACTACATGTAACAAAATAGGCGACATCTACATAAGCAAGTGTCAATAAATTGCTACGGTGAGTATGAACGAGTCTAATCACAAGTATGAACGGGTATGTATTCTAAGCACAAGTATGAACGGGTCCATACACGACTTACCAACAGTTTAGAGAATTAATAATTGAACCATGAACCACTAACTTTTTCAGCTCATTGAAGAGTACAATTAAATATAAATATATATGGTTATTACTTATTATAAAGTAATCATTTTCCACTATGGGATTTGAAGGTGTGAAATTTTAAACGAGTTCCGGTTTGTATTCATTTTGCTTCTCCCTAAATTTTTTCTTTTTCCCCCGAGCTAGAATTTTCAACAATTATACATGTAATATTTGGCTAGGTATCTACATATATCAAATAATAGTTTTCATTTTTCTATAAAAAAGTAAATAATTATCATCTTAAATACATCACCATAAAGGAATTAAGGCTCAGCTATACAAATTATAGTTTGGTACCTAAACTTAATAGATCTTTAGATTTATAGCCTAGATTTATTTTTTTGGCGCATAAGTCCTCAAAATATTGATGGAACATTACATTTTAGTATCTAAAATTTTTGTGTTTAACATTTTGGTTCCTAAATTTTTGAAGTTCTACAAATATGTCTTATTTTTGTATGTGTAATTAAACCACTTTCGAATAAATGGGTATACATACCCAAATCATACACATTTTGATTATGGAAGTAAATATTCATACCCTGCTCAAACCCATCTACAAACTTTCAAACTCATATATACGTCACTCATACCCTACCCATAATCAATGGGTCTACTTGGGTTTAGGTTAATATAATTTATTAGCCTAAAATTTCAAAAATATTTAAATTGGATGTTGACTGCTATATATATCTTCTCGGTCAATATCATATTTGTGAAGTCAATATTACTAACAAAACTACTAACAAAAAATTAATTCTTATACTAATAATACTAACAGAATGCAATACCGGGCCACATAATACATTATACATTGCCCATAGGCCATCTCCGCCACGCAACAAGGCGCGGCATCGCCGCCTAGTAGAGGTGGCAAATGGATTGGATTGGTGGACTGGTGGATTGGATTGGTGGATCCATGGATCAAATGGATTGGTGGATTCATGGATTGGATCAAGTGGATTGGTGGATTATCCATGAATCCAAATGACATCCTCAACCAAGGACCAATATGTAAAATGCAAAAAGTTTAGGTACTAAAATGTCACAATGAAAAATTTTAGGTACCAAAACGTAATTTTCCAATAACATTTTTCGTATAAAAAATTAAATTTTAGGTACCAAAATGTAAAAAATAAAAATTATAGGTACTAAACCGTAATTTGCCAATGATCCATGGATCCAATCCAATTGGATTTGGATCAAATGGATTGGATTAGGTGGATATTTTTAATGGATTGGATTGAAATTGTCACCTCTACCCCTAGTATATATATAAAAGTAACTTGCAACATATACTTTTCTACTTAAATCACTTCTCATCGCAAAAGGGTACTCTCTATTGAATGAGTGGTTTACTGTATAATGTTTAGTCATCAAATATTATTTTTATCATTATGAAATCACTAATTTCGATCCGATCTAGGTGTCAACTCTAAATACGTATGTTTGCTAGCTCCCCGGCTAGGATCTGAAGGCTAGTGCCCAAAATTCATGGACGAGAGTCGAGAGTTGTCCATCAAACCACATAGTAGTCATACTCAAGTAGGGAGTTATTCCCTATTGAATCACAAATCATCAGGGTCCCCAAGCTTAATTATTATTAGCAGAAACGGCAAAAACATAAGGTGGCGTGAACTAACAATATTGATTGCATGAAAAATCAATACTCTTACATGAATAATGCAAATACTCTTACATGATAATAAACATAACGTGAATAACTCAAAATTAAGTGTTTTGTCATCTTACGTGAAAAGAGACTTGACTCTTATTCCTTCACCCTTTTTCCCCCGCGCTAAGTTAATTTGTTGATGGAGGCGACATGTGATGAATGCAAGACGAACAGAGTATGGCATCCGCCATGTTAAGTTTGCCCGATCTGGGGCCTGCAACTCAATTGTTCTCCCCGCTACAAACTATTATTGCGGAGACATGTATAATATAAGACCAAAGAAACTCTGCCACAGTACTGCCAATTATCGGGCGAGGCACTCAAAGTGTTGCAAGACCGACCGCACGCAGGCAGTCCCATGCTGCCCACAGCCACCGCCATGTGCTGTTACCCAGCTAGCTCTGCATTTGGCACCGGCCACTCCCTGGCCCATGCCTCCCTCAATTCCTGACCGCCTATGCATTATAATTATGTTGGTAGATATTTATATATGTATAGTTTATGGCTGGATATATATAACTATATATAAGTTCTTGTTATTTTTCTTTCCTGAATGTTTACTAGATGATAATGGTCCAACGATTTGTTTGTTGGATTTGGAAAAATAAAGTTTTTGTGTCAAAATTTTTGATTTGGAAAATGAATGATTTGATCATTGAGTAAAGAGAAATAGTTGTTTGGTTATTGGAGTTGATGATGATTTTTCTAAATTGAATATATGAGATTACAAGTGAATTTACCATACTATTTTTAAAGCCGTTTGAAAACAAAATGCATGGGGGGGTAAGAAAATCCTTGTCATGGATTTGGGGGCTTATGGAAAACTCCAATAAAAATCTGGGGGTTTCCTCAAATATGTGAGGCCCAAAAATAAGAAATAAAAAATTTCTAAATCTATGAACAAAAGGAAAACAAGCAATGGGTTTCTCGATTAAATCGTTAATGGATGGAACTTGGTTACGAAATATTAGAGTTGGGCTCATCCGTTGGCCGGATGAATTATATCGATAGTGTAATAATTACTCAAATAATTTATTAGATAGCAGAAAGCATCCAAATTATTCAATTATTAAAATATAAAAAATAACATACATTATAATTTTTACAACATTTTCATCATTCATGGAAAAAAGTAATTATAAAAAATAAACAACACAACAAATGCATGATGACGATTCTTGAAAACCTTAATATTCAAAACGCACTACAATTTACTTTTTGCTGTCAGAAATTACTGCAAATTCTATTTTGTATTTCTTTTTTATTGCTCCGCATCTTCTCTACACAGCTTCATCTTCATTAATGACATTTTATATTCACCATCAATAGTCTCTTCTTTCTCGTTCTGCATTTCATTGAAAACCAAATTATAATAGTAAAATGTTCGGCAATGTAAAACATCTTTTCAGGGTAGTATAATATCACCTCCTTGAACGTCAATATCTGCATCCATTCAGTCAAAAACGCGATTCTATGTAGAAGAGTGTTGGTGACCTATAAGCATAAAACAATAAGCTTTAAGTTTTAAAGCATTGTAAGTAAAAAGCACAATTCTACGTAGAGGCATTTTGGTGGCCTAGAAGTGTAAAAACGTAAGCTTTTTAGCGAGAAAGCGCAATGTTGACATTGATCTCCATCACTGAATTCACTAACTTTGGTATTAGAATACTCATCTTTCTTCTCTCTATATTATGCGAAATCAAAAAATTTCATCAAGCTCAAGCTAATCTCAATCAATGAACTAAGCATCCTCTCAAACTGTGCTATACATCAAGTTTCTGCCTACAAAAGCAAAACTACAAGCTAAAAAGCTATTTAAAGACTGAGAGTATTTACCTGGTCGAGTTCTGTCTGGAGGGCCATATCGCTCTGAACTCGATAAGCAACTTCTTCTAAACACTTTCTTGGCTAATTTGAGGGGGGGGGGGGGGTGGTTACAAATTGGTCTACTGCCATACATTCTGCTGCACCTTTCTCACCAAACATGGCTAAGTGGTGTACTCCATATCAGTCTACATAAACACTTTTTTGCCCTTCTCTTGCTCCAACTCTGCACACAATAGTCAACATATAGATTCCAGTCTTCCACAATTGGTGGAGCCAACCGCTTCAAAATTAATCTCAACACAGAGACAGTATAAGAATAGGTAATCAATAGATGCTCCCTTGATTCATCACCACCAAGACATAGTAAGCACTTACTTGACACAGTTTTGCCCCATGAAATGAGCTTGTCTTGCGTGGCCAGCCTGTTGCATAAAGCCTGCCACACAAGCACACCATGTCGAGGTATAACTTCTGAGCTCCAGATCAACTTCCGCTAGTTAACTTCTGGTTTCTTCAATCTGATTGTGTCCCACACTTTTGATACTGAGTAGCGCACCAGAGCCTCACAGTTCCATAACAGATCATGTGCAACCCCTAAAATATAAGGGAAAGCAATCCCTCTGCACTTTAACATCCTCTTCCAAAAACATGTTACTGCAGAAGTGGGGAAAAGTCCCAGAATGAATTCTGCTTCGGCATGTATCTTTGAACCCATGTGACCCACAAAGAGCCTCCAGATGTCAAAACATCCGACACATGCCTCAAAACACAAGCCTTGTTCCAAATGTGAAAATTCTGAATTCCAAGTCCTCCATCCTGTCTATGAACTGCCAACTTCTCCCAAGCCATGACAGCCTTCTTTCGAGACCCTTCCTCGCCTGAATTCCATAAGAACTCATTGCACAGCCTCTCAACTTCCTTCGGAACGAACTGTGGTAGGAGAAAGAGATTAAGCCAGTATTGCAAAGTACTAGAAATAACAGTAGAGTTGAGTTGAATCTTCCCTGCATAGCTAAGCAGTTTGCTCCTCCAGCTTCTTAGCCTTTGAGTAATCTTATCCAGAACTTGACAATCCCTTCTAGTAAGTGTTCCTGTTATTAAAGGCACCCGTAGGTACTTCAGGGGAAATACTCCAATAGGAAACTCAGTATAATCAGAGATAAACTTTTTTTCCTCTTATGAAATCCCCCCCACAGAAAAGCTGACATTTGACAGGATTGCATCTTAAACTCGAAAGCTTATAAAACTGATCCATCAATCTTCTAATCCCTGCTATCCCCCTTATAGTCCATTTGTAAACATCATAAGATCATCTGCGAAACATAAATGAGTAATACACAGAGGTTTGCATCTATGATGAAATGGTATTTGGTTCACCACTGCTGCTCTTTTTGCTAAACAATCTAAAACCTCCATAGCAATTGTAAATAGGTAGGCGCATAGTGGATCCCTCTGCCTTAAACCTTTCCTTGCATTAATATTGCCACAAAGCCCTCCATTAACTTTAAAAAACCAGGAGGAAACTTCATTGCAGTCATGACATGAAACAAGAAACCCCAATCAACTAAGCCAAATGCTTTCATGATATCAATTTAAAAGCACATCTTGGCGTTATACTCTTTCTGTGATAATCTTTGACTAATTCTGACATCAGTAATATGTTATCACTAGTGGCCCTCCCCTTAATGAATGCAGATTGTGATCTACTTATTACACTAGCGGTACCATAGCAATACGATTATCCAGCAACTTAGAAATGCCCTTATACAATGTATTACAGCAAGATATAGGTCGGAAATCTTTCATGCTCTCAGAACAAGGCAGTTAGCAACCAATGTGAAAATGGTTTTAATAACTATTGAAGGTAAGTGCCAAGTAGAGAAGAAAGATAAGATTACCTCTTCAACTTCATGTCCAATAATATCTCAATGCTGCTTGAAAAACTCTGCAGGGAAGCCATCTGGTCCAGGGGTTTTATCCCTGCCCATTAAACTCTGCAGGGTTTTCTGATCTAGCTACTCCCCCATTAACATCTCACTTTCCTCTGATGTCAACCTGTGTTGCATAAGTGCTTCAAAAAACTACACTAGTTGCTTCTCCACATTTGCATCCTCAGTCCCAATCAGCTTAGTATAAAAAAACAATTGCAATGTTCTCGATACCCTTCACATAAGTTATTACATCCCCATGTTAATTAATCATCCTAGTTATCTGCTGCCTCTGAGTTCTAACCTTGACTGTTTTATAAAAGTAGGCAGTATTAGCATCACCTTGCTGCACAGCCTGAACCCTGGACTTTTGCTTGTAAAAAGACTCTTCTCTTGTATTTCACTAAATTCAAAATTTTAATGGAAATTTTTTTTGAATTGTTAATATTCCATTTTTAACAACTTAAATTACCCAGTACATGTAATTAACTTTGTCTGAGATTGCTTTTCTTCATCCTTCATTATCTTCAAAACTATGTACCCACTTATGGGGTTCGCGATGTTGTAATCGGTGAGTTTGATCTAGAAATTTATCTTCAAGCACTCGGGTTTGTATGGGATGAGGAGGTGAATGTTCTCTAATTTTGTCACTATCTTTGAGTAGTTTGTCAATAGACATTTCATAAAAATCTAGCTTCCTCGCTATACAAAATAAAGAAGTTAGATTAAATAAATATTATCTACAACTCATAGCTAATACCGAATCTGTAAAATAACAACAATTGAGATACATTATTTGATTGAAAACTTTGTGTTTTGCGGGTATGTTCTTTTCTCTCTAATGAATGAAGTTAAAGTTAAAATCAATAGAAGAGTAGATGTAGATTGTTACCAACCTACTATTGTCTTTGGTGTTGTTGTATAATTCTTATAAAATTACTCATCATAGTCTTCTTAACCTTATCTTTGGCAAGTTTCAATTAAAATGGTTTTTCTAACCCATTTAAAATCAGAGTTGAAACGAATGAGATATAGTTCCCTAAATTTGCTATAAACTAAAAATCCCTTAAATATAGCTCTTGAGATTTGTGTCAGTTGTAACTAAATGAAATTATGCACCAATATTTCATCCCTTTTATTTGGTTTTTTGAAAATTGCAATTGAAAACTATTTTGGATGATTCTCTAAGATGAATATATTTTTGAGGTGTAGAATCAATAAATATAATACTCAATAATAGTATGAGTTAACTTAAAAAGTCAAAATAATACTGAAGTAGTTATAACATAATAAAATAATATGTTAGTGTTAAGTGAAGTTTTGATAAGAATTATCATCTCACAAATATAATTCTCTCACTGATATTTGATCAAAACCAAGCAAAGTTATGAAAATAGAAAGCAAACGGAGTTTCCAAGGTAAAAGAAAACTATACATCACAAATATAATCCTCACACTGGTATTTGATCAAAATCAAGCGAATTTATGAAAAAGAAAGCAAACGGAGTTTGTTAGGTAAAAGAAAACTATATCATACATCACAAACTTGAATCTTAGGTGGTATGATTTCATAATTTTTTATCATTTCCCGAAAAAAAAAACTAAATAGAAATTATATAGCTATTGGTTTTAAACTTTGAACTCCTAATTTGTAGATAAAGATTGTGATTTACATTTCATCACTCTAAAAGAAAATCATTCTCTAAAAGAAGAAATGATGAATAAACTAATAATTAATTAAACAATCATTGATAATTATATTCATAAACCTCCTCACCTTGAACAATTCTTATTAACATGTTGATTTTTTATTATGTATATATTTTTATCAATAACCTCAAATCCAAAGTTATATTTGACGTGTTTAATTAAGTTATTAATAATTAGTTAATTAGAAAAGTCACACATTTAAAAATTTGTCTCGAACACTTTACCTTCTAATAAAATAAAATAAAAAGTGAACATATATAGACACGCACAACACAACCCTCGGCTAAAATATAAAAAAGGACTATCCTAACTAAAAGTGATAGTCCTTATAATATATTTTTTATTATTATAGGGGGGCTGAAGCCAGAAGAACGGTACAGAGAATCATAGGGGAAGCAGTCGCCTTCCAATCAGAGGTGAAGGACGAGAGCACTCACAACCTGAAAAGCTAAATAGCCAAACAAAGAAAAAGGACAACACAAGCAAAGCAGTCTAAGATTGATCATTGTCGAGGTTTTCGGTCACCACTTGCTGCGGGAAACATATTCCCATTACGTCTTCCTGAAGGAGCCTTTCTAAATCCAGTGGGAGTTCCTCTAACTCATACATACTGAAGGGATAGACGAGACTGTGCTTCGAGAGCCAGTCCTCGACTCTATTCCCTTCGCGATATGTGTGAGTTAAGCGAACAACCCAACTCTGAGTCATCATTCTTCGAATAGCGTTAAAGAGAGTAGCATGAGGGTGAACTGGATCTGTTCTTTTTGTTGATGAGATCAATGGCTAGCTTGGAATCTGTTTCTAGAATCAGGAATTGAGTACCCTTCCTCCAGGCAAGATCAAGACCATGATAGATACCCCACCATTCAGCAAGGATTGCTGAACCATTCCCTATATTGCAGGCAAAGCCATCCATCCAATGTCCTTCACTATCCCGAAGCAGTCCTCCTGCACAAATGGTTCCTGGACTTCCCTGGCCAGCACCATCGGTATTAAGTTTGCACCAACCAGCCGGCGACGGAGTCCATCCGATTAGTTGCTCCTCTCTTGGTGGCTTAGTCATGGCCTCTTTGATCTCTGTTGCTTTCTTCCAAGTTCTCGTCCAGTCCTTGGCCTTAAAAATTATGTAATTGACAATAGTAGTACTGGATAATCTAGTGACCTTGAATATATAATAATTTCTAAGCTTCCAGATGTACCAGCAAGTAAGAGAAAAGAAGCTATTCCAACTCCCTGTTTCTTCCGTAGTATCGCAACTCTCTAAATTCATTTTATTCCATTCTTCATGACTCATAGCAAAGAAGTGGTGATGCTCGGATGCAGGGATCAAACTTTCCCACACTGCCCTGATCTTAGCACAGTTCCGCAAACAATGAAGGTTCGTTTTAATGTCTGCCTCGCAAAGGGCACACTTGTCATCTCAGGAGAGGTGGCGCCATTTCCTAATGTTGTTCGTTGGCAACCGTTCCTTGCCCGCGGTCCACATGAAGAGTCGAACACGTTCTGGAACCTGCAGCCGCCAAATCATCTTCCAATGAGCTGAGTGGTGTTGTCCTTGTTGCTGGTCTTCAAGTTTGTATGCCGAGGAGATGGTGAAGAGTCCATTTGTTGAAGCTTTCCAGAATAGGCTATCTTTAGTAGTTGTCAATGGATCCAGAATAACGGATCTGATCTTGTTTATCACTTATACCGGCACGTAAGCCTCCACATCTTCAACCTTATAGCCAGTAGTATCACTCCAATAATCAGCAAATTTCTTCTCTTTTATCTCCACCGGGATCTCGATCAACGCATGAGAAATCACCGGTTCCTGCAAAACTCGCGCATCCAACCAGAAATTAGTTTTCCTTCCACTTTTTAACATTTTGAGCCGCTCCTTTGTGAATGAGACTAATTGTTTGGGAAAAACTTTTCCAAGCATGAGAATTTCCCTTGACTTTTGCTAACAGTTGAAGACCATTTTTGCCACGCCCGTACTTGCTTCTCAGAGCATCAACCCATAAGGATGAATCATTCGTACTCAGCTTCCAAGCTCCTTTCGCCAACATAGCTTGATTTGTTCTTCTCGTGGGGCGTATACCAAGACCTCCTTGACGGCAATGTTGAGTTAAATGATTCCATGCCACTGAATGCAACTTCGTTTTGCCTTCTGTCTCCCCCCATATGAAGCTTCTATTGTACCTGTCTATCGTGTTACAAACACCAACAGGGAAAAGTTCATAAGACATTGGATAGATTGCAATATTCGAAGTGACTGCTTTCACCAAAGTCACCCTTGCTGTCATGAAGAGCTGTCTGGTTTTCCAGGCAGCCAATTTTTTCTCGATTTTGAGGAGAAAATCTTTGTAGCGAGTCCTAGTGATCCTCCCATTGATAGCGTTAACTCCCAGGTAACGTCCTAGATATGCCGTGAACTTGATTCCGACCTGTTCGCTGAGTCGATTTGCTCTATCTCGGCGGATATTAGGAGAGACAAACATTGTCGATTTATGGAGATTGACTCGCTGCCCGGAGCTGATACAGAAGTCATCCAGGCATTTTTTGATTATATTGATCTGTTTTCCCTCCGCTTCTGCAAACAAAACTAGATCGTCAGCAAAAACAAATGAGAAAGTTTTCGGCCATTTTTGGATAGTTGAAGCGGCTTCCAAGCTTTCTCCTCCACCTCTCGCTCAATTCTGTGGGCTAACCTCTCCATGCAAAGAATAAACAGGAAGGGCGAGAGAGGGTCTCCCTGTCGGACTCCTCTGGTGGGAAGAATTTCATCCGAAAGATACCCGTTCCAGTTTATCCTCATTCTGTTTCTTTCTACACAAGTCATGATTCTGCTGATGAGAGAACTGGCTAGGCCGACTTCCTTTAAAGTATCCCGGATAAAGTCCCACTTAAGTCTGTCGTAAGCCTTTTCGAGGTCTATCTTGATGATTAGTCCACCTTTCTTCCCTTTCTTCTTTCTTAGGGAATGGAGCACCTCTTGAAGCAGAATAATATTGTCATTAGTTTGTCTACCCTTGATAAAGCCGCTCTGAGTAGGTGCAATGAGTTTCGGCATCAGTGGGTTCAGCCTGTTGGTTATTGATTTGGTGATGGCTTTGAGTGCCACATTATTCAAACAAATAGGCCTGAACTGCGCTAGGGACTCTGGTTTATCCGTTTTGGAATAAGAACTAGAGTAGATTCCATGGTATCCTCAGCAACCTCCCCTGTATCGAAATACTTAGCAGCCATGTCTGCCAAACTCTTCCCAACAATCTGTCATAGCTTCTGATAAAAAATTGCTTGATATCCATCCGATCCCGGGGCAGAGTAGGGTTTCATCTCAAACACAGCCTTGTGAATATCTTATATATGGAAGGGTCTATGTAACGCCATGACTTCTTCTTGCTGGAGTCTAGGGAAAGCATTCTGAGGCATGAGATCCTCATAATTGCCCCCATCTTCTGTATAAAGAGTGCTTTAAAAGTCAAGGACCATGTTGAGAAGAGTTTCCTGATCATCAATCCACTCGCCAGAAGCATTGCGGAGAGCAAAGATTTTGCTTCGTCTTCTGCGTCTAGTGGCTTGGTGATAGACCTGGCAAATTATAACCCGACCCGAAACCGCCCGAAAACTAGAATTTTTTGTAACCCGAAATCCGAATGACCCGAACCCGATAACCCTTGGTGTCTGTCTTCTCTGTTTACCAATAAAATGTCCAATCTTTCATTAAAAGAAGAGAGTTATGCTGAAAATGAAGCAGCTTGCGATAGAATGACGCTGCAGATATTGTTTGAGTGTTCTATTCTAGTGGAGACTGTCATCTCATAACGTGGGTAGGTGCTTCTATTCTGTATAATGTTTTGTGTTAGCAGAGTACTAGAAAGTTCGAAGGAATAAATATCGACATTGAAAGAGATTGTTCTCCTGTTTTGTTGGAAAGTGTACGATCTTTGACCAAAAAAGAAGAGAGTTTGCGATCCTCAATTTGGGTTCACTATGACGAATCACAATGCGCTAGAGAAACATTTAAGACCATTTAATTTATTGAACATTTGAATTTTACATCCAGCGCTTTTGTAAGATGCCTATGCCCAAGTAGGAGTATTGATGGGTGTGTTTAGACTTTTCTTTCGTCTTAGAAACCAACTTTGCTGTCTTCTAGGTAACCAGTTTTTTTTTAAGGGCCCTTTTGTTTGGCATTTGGCTCGTTTTGATATCTTATTCAAGTTTTCTATGCTCTTACAGACTATGGCAAAGTCGTTTGAAGTGACTGAACTACCAGGTAATCGACTGTTATCTGCTCGAGCCAGACCAAGCCTTTTTTTGTTTCTTTTATAAGAATACTTTCTTTACCAGTTCTGCAATCTAAGCCTCCAGCTTTGTTATTGCAGTTAGGTCAGCCAAGTTTATACCAAGAAAACAATGGGTTGTTGCTGGAGCAGACGATATGTTTATTCGGGTGTACAATTACAACACAATGGATAAGGTTAAAGTTTTTGAAGCACATACAGATTATATTAGGTGTGTGTCTGTGCATCCTACCCTTCCTTATGTCTTGTCATCATCTGATGATATGCTCATAAAACTATGGGATTGGGAGAAAGGCTGGGTGTGCACTCAGATATTTGAGGGGCATTCACATTATGTAATGCAAGTGACCTTTAACCCGAAAGACACTAACACATTTGCAAGTGCATCTCTTGATCGAACCATAAAGGTATTCTACATATTTCTCTTGGTAATTCTCACCACGGCATAATGTACTCTTACTTGAAACTTACATAGCTGTTCACATTGTTTTATTGTTAGATTTGGAATCTTGGATCTCCAGACCCAAATTTTACTCTGGATGCTCATCAGAAAGGGGTAAATTGTGTTGATTACTTCACTGGTGGTGATAAACCTTATCTGATCACTGGCTCTGACGATCATACTGCTAAGGTTGGTCTAATTCTGTTCATTGATTTGCTTGCTTTTGTCATGTTTTTGTATAACATCACTGCATGTTGCATATGTTGCCAGGTGTGGGACTATCAAACCAAGAGTTGCGTCCAGACACTGGACGGGCATACACACAATGTATCTGCTGTATGTTTTCACCCTGAACTGCCTATAATCATCACAGGTTCCGAGGATGGTACGGTCCGCATATGGCATTCTACAACTTATAGGTCAGTGTAATTCAACAATTGGCATAAGTTGTATTTAAGTTCAGTGTTGCTAGGTACCTTGAAATATCTTCCATGTTCAAGCATTTATTGTTTGCCAGTTTTATTTAGCTTCTTCAAAACCTTCGCATGGAAAGACATTAATATGGGTGTCTTTAATTTTTGCCATCTGTGAACATTCTGGATGATCATGCGCTGGATTTTGTTTGTCCTAATATTTGGACTTTATGCAGCTTAAGAATGAAACGAAGTCACCTATATCTCTCCCGATGCATTGTTGTATAAATATTCTATGTAGAACCAGGTTATAACCTGGAACACTGCGCTTCTGTAGCATCACTTTAACGTTGCAATAATTTGTTAATATGGTTAGTTTCAAGCAACATGCTTTCAGACCTTCAAGCATTATGATGTATGTACTGTAAGATGCTTTCCTTTGACCTGCAGACTGGAGAACACATTGAATTACGGTCTTGAAAGAGTTTGGGCAATTGGCTATATTAAAAGTTCACGAAGGTAAATGCTCTGAACATTTGCAATTACTGTGAAAGTCTTTGCATCGCCCAATATGGCTTCTGTTCTATTATTATTGTATCTTTTAATGTTAATTCATTTTTTACTCCTGGCTTCAGTTCCCTACCACTTCAACTTCTAAAGAAAAAAGAAAAACAAAACGAAATAACTCCTATGAATCCTTGCTATTTGCTTCTGTTGATTCTCGCTAATGTCTATTGAGGAGCCTTTTGGAATTCGGATTTGTAAAATGGATGGACTTGAAATAAGTAGATTGTAAGGATGGATAGAATTGAAAAATGTTATTGTCTGGCTAGGTGTTTTATAAATATGTATCATCCCATGGAGGGATTATAAAAAACATTCTATCACATGAGAGGTTCCATATCCATCCTAGTGAGAGATTTGGAAGCTCCAGAGATTTCAAATACAACCAGCTGGCACCTGTTTTTTCTTAGCCAAAGGGGGGATTTTGCATAGACCCCCATTAGAGAGATTGTGGTACATGTTCCTTCATCGAAAAGACACCTTTAATAATTATGAAATATTAAGAGGTTAACAAAGCCTTGCTTTTTGTTCTTTCTTGTTTAACTGCAGTTCTTATTCTTCTTTCGTTGCTTCCTAAGATTTCAATGAATTTTATTTATTGGATAGTTTGTTTCCTTATGACTGTTCTCTTATTGATTCATCTTTAACAAGTTGTACTATTAACAATTTAATATTCAGGATTGTAATTGGCTATGACGAGGGAACCATTATGGTCAAAATTGGCCGAGAAGAACCAGTGGCCAGTATGGACAATAGTGGAAAGATCATATGGGCCAAGCACAATGAGATTCAGACTGTAAACATTAAGAGTGTGGGCGCTGATTTTGAGGTTTGGACTTGGTTAACTATTCTTTGTCATATGTATTGTCTAGTGGAAGTTTATTCGCTTGGTGTGGCCATAATACTTTTGTTTTCTTCCCCCATACCTGGTGTTCTCTCACTAGGTTACTGATGGAGAGAGATTACCTCTGGCAGTCAAGGAGTTGGGAACATGTGATCTTTATCCACAAGTGAGTTGCAACTAAACTTGTTCTTTCTCTTAATCTTCCAGTTCCATGCTTTGCCTGGTGTTCTATGTAGCAAGGCTTTAAGGTGGCCATAATACCAAGTTTCTGCTAGTATAGGAACAAATTTATTCTAGATTGTGTAGTTTGATCTAGTTATCCTAATTAAAGGCATAGTTATGCCTTAACTTATGAAGTCAATTGTAAGAAGACCTTAAAATGCACAGCTATCCTAAGCATAGGGAAAGAGGGTGACAAGTAGGCACTCTTTCATGGTTCAGTCTGTAGGGAGTGGCGAAGATATTAACTATTTTCTCTAACTTCTTTATTTAGTAGTTAATTCTTTTTTCTGGCAGTGGGCGTATTCACTTTTTTTCTACTGACTTTTCTGCAGAGCCTAAAGCACAATCCCAATGGTAGATTTGTTGTTGTTTGTGGAGATGGTGAGTATATTATATATACAGCTTTAGCATGGAGAAATAGATCATTTGGTTCTGCCTTGGAATTTGTTTGGTCCGCGGAAGGTGAATATGCTGTGAGAGAAAGCACATCAAAGATTAAGATCTTTAGTAAAAACTTCCAGGTACGGGTACTGTGCTGGTTAAGAATTTAAGTTCAATTGCGTGCATATTTGCATGGGAAGTCACAAGTCGCCTAATTCTCTGATCGCCATTGAAAATAATCTCTTGATTTCCTTGGTTTACCGTGTTCTTTCTTTGGGGCATAATGTCTTCTACTTTATTTTGTTTGTGCAAGTACTTTGTCCTAGCACCCATCTAATGGTTTTCTTATTGAATACGGGTCAAGATTTGTTTTAGTGCAATTGGCAACTTCATTCATTCTATTACATGACTAGTGGTGCTCTGTGTTATAAATTTGTAATGCCTATGGGCTAGCATATTTTGTGCTAGATTCTGATTTTGTGATTTTATTTGCTGAGGATATGTAACTGTGAACTAAAACAGAGGTGCTCATTTCAGGAAAAGAAGAGTGTGAGACCAACCTTTTCAGCTGAGCGAATTTTTGGAGGCACTCTATTGGCTATGTGCGCAAATGATTTCATCTGTTTTTATGACTGGGCTGAATGCAGGCTAATTAGGAGAATCGATGTCACTGTTAAAGTAAGCTAAAGTTTTTGTACTTTGTGATTTGAGTTATACTACCCTTTCCTTGATCCCTTTTAGTGCTGTTACTCATTGTCTTTTTTTTTTTTCCTTTTCTTTTGTCTCCTACGTATCAGAATCTATATTGGTCTGACAGTGGCGATCTAGTGACTATTGCAAGTGACACTTCCTTTTACATCCTCAAATACAGTGTGAGTTGTCTGATTGTATTTTCATTATCCTTGGTGTAATACATGTAACTATGTGAAACTGAACTCCTGAATCTTTTGGTTATCGTTGCAGCGTGATGTCGTTTCATCTTATCTTGAAGGTGGAAGAGGTGTAGATGAAGAAGGTGTTGAAGAAGCCTTTGAGCTTCTATACGAAACAAACGAGCGTGTACGGACTGGACTGTGGGTGGGTGACTGTTTCATTTACAATAACTCTTCCTGGAGGCTCAATTACTGTGTTGGAGGAGAGGTACTCATCACTTCCAATTCATTTGTGGATTTAGAATTTTTCTTGTCCAAGTTAAGTGCTTTTGATATTCATCATGATTGCTGACTGCAAGTTGTTTTAGGTAACCACCATGTACCATTTGGACCGACCTATGTACTTATTAGGTTATCTTGCTAGTCAAAGTCGGGTGTATCTTATTGATAAAGAATTCAAGTAAGTGGTTCTCAGAGGTCTCGAGAGGTCAGTGAGTCACATTTTTACTATGGACATTCATGAGCTAATTATCATTTGTTCGTTCCACGCAGCGTTATAGGTTACACTTTACTTCTCAGCTTGATTGAGTACAAGACTCTTGTGATGCGCGGTGACTTAGAAAGGGCCAATGAAATCTTACCGTCAATTCCTAAAGAGCAGTACAATAGGTATGTATCCTGGCTCTACATTATCCTGTAAATTTCTTGAAAGTATCTTGACTTCGACCACCTTATCATTATTGTATTGCTATCTAAATCTTTTGTCTGTCTACTCTGAACTGATGAACACTATATCTACCTCAACTTGCTTCCTCTCTAGTGTTGCACGCTTTTTGGAGTCCCGAGGCATGGTGGAAAATGCTCTGGATGTGGCCACTGATCCTGATTACAGATTTGAGCTAGCCATACAGCTCGGTAGATTAGAGGTTGCACAGGTATATTCAAGAGACTGTTCTGACCTCATGTTGGTATTTAGATTATTTTCTCTCTATGAATAAGCTTTGGGGATGGTTTTCATGTTATCTTGTAGGAAATCGCATCAGAAGTCCAGAGTGAGTTGAAGTGGAAGCAGTTGGGAGAATTGGCCATGTCTAATGGCAAGGTATTGTCTCACAACCATGGCTTTAGCTTGTCTATTTGAGCGGAGACTTCCGCTCGTGTAGGTTCTAGTTATCTTTCTCTAATGTATCATATTTTTCGGCATCAACCAAGCTATTCTGGACAGCTGGCAATCTTCTTTGAATAACTAAATGTTGACAATGTCTTTCCGTTTTGGGCAAAAGCCATTATTGATGACTTGATTACTGTCAAATTCTTCTCTTGCCCAATTTAAACTTCGAACTACAATTATTGTTGCATAGCTGGTCGGGTTTAAGATTCCTGCTCCAAAATATCAGACACTTATTTTGCAAAGTCATTTTATTTCAGTTGGAAATGGCTGAAGAGTGCATGAGGCGGGCAATGGACTTGAGTGGACTATTGTTGCTCTATTCTTCTCTAGGAGATACAGACGGGATTTCGAAACTTGCAGCTCTAGCAAAAGAACAGGGAAAGAAGAATGTTGCTTTCTTGTGCTTGTTCATGTTGGGTAAATTGGAAGAGTGCCTGCAGCTATTAGTGGAAAGGCAAGTACGCCAGCAACCGTTTTCAAATGCTAAGCCACTACATTCATTCTGATTGACATTCTTTGTGTAGTAATCGGATACCCGAAGCTGCTTTGATGGCCCGCTCTTATCTTCCGAGCAAGGTTTCAGAGATTGTTGCTATCTGGAGAAAAGACCTCAGCAAAGTAAGTAGATTTGTACTCTTATAAGCATATCATTTATTCCTTTTCCTCGGGAGACCTGGAAAATTCCTGATCAAGCATCATTTCCAGAAGCTAAAAGTTCACGCTTCTGAAAAATTGCTTTGATTATCCTCTTTCCTCGATACAATGTTCCCCCCTCTTTGCATGTGTTACACTCTTGCCATGCTTCTATAATTACTTCTCACTCAATGTCTTTTGACCCTTGAGGATTGTCCACTTACTGGCTACCTTAGAAGAGGAAAATAAACAATGATTGACCCATCTTGCATATATTGTCTTATGCTTCATTTTTATGCTGCTTGAAGGTCAACTCAAAAGCTGCAGAGTCCTTGGCGGATCCGGAGGAATATCCAAATTTGTTTGAGGATTGGCAAGTTGCATTGTCTGTGGAATCAAAATTCGGCGACATTCGGTAAGAGCGATGAGCAGTCCCTGAGTAGAAATGAGCATCTTCAATATTTGAAGAAATTCAGCTTCGTCAATACTTAGATTCCTAAGAGTGTTCCTTAATTGGGAGGTCTCTGGTACTCCAGTCTTGTTGGATGGCAATCCAAACACACTATCTCTAGAAGGTCAATTCTTTTCATATGCTAATTTTGCATTCTTTTTTCTTCTTTGTCCCTCGTTTCTTTGTAGGGGTATTTATGCTCCAGCAGAAGACTATATAAACCATGTTGATAAGCCTCACGTAACACTTGTGGAGGCTTTTAGAAACATGCATATTGATGAGCCTCTTGAAAACGGAGAGTATGAGCACGAGGTATGCTATCCTGCAATACTGTTTGATTACATTATGACATTACATTGTACACGTCTTGGGTTTTTTATTAAGCTAACTTGGTATTTTTGATTTCAGGTTGATGAAGAGCAGATCGAGGAAGAACACAACACCACCACGGAGGAAGCAACTGGAGAAGGAAGTCAACAAGAAGAGGCAGTTGTGGTGGATGCTGATTCCACAGACGGTGGAGTACTTGTTAACGGAAACGAAGCCGAGGAACAGTGGGGTACGAATAATGAAGGAACCCCATCCGCCTAAAAGCAAAATTTCGTTGGGGCAGTGTGAAAAACCAAATTTTGTCTCTGGTGATTAATTGATCTAACGTGCACATCTGTGTCTCCCCATTTCCAAGAGTTGTTTTTTTGTGTGTGTGCTACCGGTGCTAACTAGTGATGTATGTGTTAGAGAACTTCCTGACTTTGCCCTGTTTTTGGTAGTAATCTTCAGTTCAGGATATTATGTAAGCTCTAACTTCAGGATATTATCTCCCGCTTCCATGGAAGCAATTCTGGTTCAGCCTTGTTTTGGAAGATGACAGTCCCACTTTTGTGGAAGAAAGTCGTCGTCGTTTAGCACTTGATCAGATTACGTGCTTAGCTAGTAACTGAACCTTTAGTGAATGGATGGCCTTTGAAGTGGAAAGAGTCTTGCATTTGTCTGCTAATGTTCAGTCCTAACTCCTAAGCTTGGCTGTCTTGTCCCAGTTGTGTCCTTTCTATTCGAATCTAGCTTTCAATTGTTGTTTGTTAGTCTCATTTGTGATGGTTGGTTTAGACATCATGATCCTTGTGCTGATTTCTCTTTCTTTTGGCAGTACTTACACCACACGAGTAGGTGCCCATCAACAAAATCACTTCTTCAAATAGTAGCGTTCTCGCACATGAAAGGTAAGAGACTCCTGTCCTCGAACAATGCATTTGGAGTGAAAAATTAGGGAATACTCTTTTGTTTGGATGAGTCTAGTCTCGGTGGTTGCATCAAATGGAACTATTATGTGAACCGTCACAGTGTGTGTGCCCCAAAGGGGAATTTGGATTGCTATCTCTAACTTGAGAGGTGAGGCAGTCCTGTTGAGGCTTGAAAGTTGAAACATGATTGCTCGTCCCTATTGTATCTGAAACCCGAGTTAAATTTGAATCTTGCAGGTACTGAATATAATATTCTCTTTCTGTTGTGTTCTTCTCCAGGTTTTGTTTCCAGATTAGCTAGGAAGAGCTGACTTTCATTGGAGGCTGGTTATTGCGATTGAGGCGCCAAGGCTTATAAATATGTCAAATTTTGATATTGGACAGCACTTATAGTAACCAAACAGGATTCATATAGCTTTAGTTGGTTCATTTTCTCTCTTCTATGCTTCATATAGCTGTGTCCTTAATAGGATATTCTTTGTCGAGGCATCCATATGTCAGCTGTGCCATTGGGAATGTAGAAATGATTTTCTTTTCCTGTATTTTCCCCCCTTTGATCTGTGTTTCTGCCTGGTAGTGGTAACTGGCTTTGGAGAAACTTCCAGGTGTATTTTGTTCAGTGAAATGTTTTTCGAGGCAGTTTTGTAGTGGAAGATATCCTTAAAGCTTTTACTTTCGATCAGTCAACCGTGCGTACTGCGGATACTGGTGAAGGGAAATTTGACATCATGGTTCAACTTCGCAATGATTTAAAGAAAATGGAAAATTGGCTGTTTTAGTAAGAAGGATGAATGTACGCAGCATGGTTGACCATATTTTGTGAACCAATATTTGGAGGGTTAATTGCATGGTTGGTCATTGAAATTACCGTTCAAGTTTGGTCACTCGAAATATTTAAATTCATTGGTGGTTTTTCAGTTTACTTAAACCGTTCACGTTTGGTCACTCTCCGTCCAATTTCGTTAACTTTGGTTGTTGTGGCAGTCAACTCTCAAAGTTGACAATTAACTTAGTGACGTGGCAACTAAAAAACTATTTTATGTTTTTTTTATATTTTCCACCTCATTATTAAATTCATTAAAAAATAAAAAACCTAATACCCTGCCCGACCCAACCTCCACCGCCGCCGTGGAATCCGACCACCGTAGCAACACTCCCCACCACCAAGGCTAAGATCAGGTGACTAAGGGGGGTCCCTTAGTCACTTGCCTAAGTGAATCTCAGCCCTTCCACCTCATTAAAATCCAATGGTCCTAATTAATCCAATTTAATGAAGGACAATGTAGTAATTTAATTATTTAATTTTTATTTACCAATTAAAATAAATAAAAAACCAGCCCTCGATCCGTTCCCTTCTCCGCGCGGTCTGCGTATTTGTTCCAGAGACTTTCGACCCTTCCCGCCGGCCAACCCTTCTCTCCGGTGGCGTCGGCGCCATTTTTCCCAGTGAGGGTCTTTTCCCCAGGGAATTATCCCCGACAGAGAGAGAGGCCAGTGGGTGCTTTTGGGAAAGGGAATTTCCCAGGGGGATTGTCCCACGTAACAGAGAGAGAGATTCTGGTCGGAAAATTTTTTTCCAGCGACCATCGTGGACGGAGAAGAATTTCCCGGCGACAGTGCCAATTTTGTGATGTTTATTGACATGTTTTGTAATGTTTGTACACTTTGTTATTTTGTAATGTTCGTAAACTTTGTTATTTTTGTGCACCATGTTTATCATTTTTGTCAACCATGTTTGTAATGTTTTTTATGTCTAAAAAACAACTTGGTTGACTTTTGGATGGAACTTCTCTATATAGGGATGGAGCCTCCAAAGTCAACCCGAGTGTTTTTTCCCGTTCGTATGGATTGTCGGTCTAGTTTGTCATTTTTGTCCACCATGTTCGTACTGTTTGTATGTCTAAAAAACACACGGGTTGACTTTGGGAAGGAGCCCCTCTATATAGGGATGGAGCCTCCAAAGTCAACCCGGGAGTTTTTTCCCGTTCGTATGGATTGTCGGTCTAGTTTGTCATTTTTGTCCACCATGTTCGTACTGTTTGTATGTCTAAAAAACACCCGGGTTGACTTTGGGAAGGAGCCCCTCTATATAGGGATGGAGCCTCAAAAAGTCAACCCCGTTTTTTTTTTTTTTTTGTATGGTATGTATTGTTTGTCGGTCTAGTTTGTATTGTTTGTACAGTTCATACGTTTGTATTGTTTGTACAGTTCATACGTTTGTAATGTTTGTAAATCTGTTAGTATGTTTTGTCGCTCTAGTTTGTACTGTTCGTATGTTTGTATGGTTTGTATTGATTATAAATCCGGTTTGTATACTTCGTAATTTTTCATAATACCCAAACTACCCCTGCCATTAATTAAATAGTCCTTCCCACTTTTTAACCATTGAATTGAAATATCCAGATCTAACGGCTAGGAGGGGCTAAGCACCTCCTTAGTCACTAGATCCGCACTCCCCACCACCACCACCACCCAACTCTGACTCTTGCCCCATCCTCGTCCCCGACGCCGGCTTCAATCCCTCCTCCCACTCCTCCGCCGCTCCTGCACAAGGTAATTAATGACTTGATTACCAGCTCTTTTTTTGTCTTAATTTCAAATTTAAGGCCAACAATCACTCTGCAGTTTTTGCTGGTTTCACGAAGCGAGAGGATTTGGAAGCTACTGTTGGAATCCAAGGACTCCAAAATTGCACGAATCAGCATCCCCTACATCCCCGGCGGAGCCCCGGTCTTCGAGGCAACGACCAAATTCTGCTACGGCATCCACGTCGACATCAACCTCTCAAACGTAGCGATGCTGCACTGCGCATCCCATTTCCTGGAGATGACGGAGGAATTCGCCGACAAGAACCTCGTATCCCGAGCCCTAGTTCATACTCCACCTAGCCCTAGTGCAAGTATAAGGATATTAGGATAGAAGCGAACCAGAGAGTTGTATAATTCTTGCTCTTAAGAACGACAGGTAAGTCTTTGCAGGTGGCGGCAATTGGGAGTTGCAAAACCCTAACACCCGCAACAAGAAGTAAGGATTCGAGTCATTCCATTGGGTATCAGTTGAGTTCAGGGCGTTCGAGGAGTACCGAGATTTGCAGGAGGGGGAGGAGTTTTTTCGTGGTGGTTCCAATCGATGAGAGTTCCAACGGGTGGCAGGGGAAATCGTTGAAAAGCTTGTTTTGGGAACCTGCAGCTGTGTGAAGAAAGGAAAGAATTTGTGGATGGTGAGTGCTAGTAATGGACTGAAGGTTGTGTTGTTTTCGGATCCAGTTCGAGCTCCATGATTTCAGACGAGGGCCAAGGATGGATTGACGGTGGTGCTAGCAGCAAGTCGATTCGAGTTGACCGAGCTTTCCTCTTTCAACTGTGACTATATTTGTCACCAAGTTCGAAGTTTTGGTTATGCATATGTATTTTGCAAGGATAGAAAAATCATACTGTATCATTGATTCAACTAGAAAAATCTACTACCGGAAGCAAAATCAGTAGGTGTTATTTAGCTGTATGAAACGGTTGAACCACGATTAAACCATGATTTCAGTATAAAATACCTTGCCACTGACTTTTTTGGTACACTTTTTCAATCCTTAGTATTTTGTCTAAACTAAACCATACTTACAATTCAATATTTGATAGTAAAATCTATGTTACTTGAGGTTTGATTTCAGGATTAGTTTCATTCTATAAGATATCACTAACTTCATTATAAAATATAAAACAACAAATACCGAATGTATCTAGTGTTTAATTAAAGAAATCGCAACAAATACGATGTAGTCTAGTTGCTTTTATTTTTATTTTGTATAAGGATGATATAGATTTATCCTTTGTAGTCTAGTTGTTTATAAACTTATAATACTTTTTCTTCATTTGAGTGACATGAGTTCAAATAGTCAACTTTTTAATATATAACAAATGAGGTACAATTACTAAATGGAGCTTTCTTGAATCGCTCCCAGGCCACGAAATTCGAAATATGGGTTGCAGTTTTCTCATTCAGATTTAAAGCAATGAGTTTTATTTAATCAAAAGAATAACAACAAATACGATCTAGTTGGGTTGGGTAAGTTGGGTAAGTGCTCCTTCTTTATATTAGTGGTCTAGGTTCAAATCCCAATAATCCACTTTCAATATGTAAACAAATGGGGTACCTTCATAGAATTTCTCTCGTGCCACGAAATTTAAAATGGAGGTGGTGGTTTTATTTTTCAGCTATAAAAAAAATTCTTTACCCCAGTGAAATTAACCTTAACCCTTATTCCCCCAATTCTTCACAGCGTTCACCCCATGACAAGAATTCCCCCACTCATCGCCAACCATTATTTCTCCACCGAGTCGAGCCAAACTAAAACCTTCTTCCCAGCACCACTCTCCGCCACTTGACCCAGGGAAAGGGAAGCAGCAGCAACTGTGAGGAGAGTGAAAGAAAAGAAGGAGCGACCTCGCGCGTAACGGCAGTTCCCAATTGTCAAAGACTAAGAGGCAAGGACGATAACCCAAGTCATTTCCTAGTTTCTTTTTATCAATTAAACTAACCCGAACCTGTTAATCATGAACCATAGCTTGAAGACAAGGAAATCGGGGTTTAATCGGTGGTCAATTGAGGAGATCGACGAACAAAGTCTTTGAATTTGAATGTAGGCATGTTTTAGAGGTAAGGAACCTGATCCCTTTGAGTTAGGGTGCGGATAGTATAACAACACTAGAATTGTTGTTATAGTAACAACAGGGTATAAGGGTAAATTGACAAAATATCACAAATTAAAAATTGCATTAAAATTCCAAAAGCAACGAATTAATCTTTTCTTCTCCACTCTCTGCTTCCTCAACAACTCTGCTCTGTCAAAACTCTATCTTCTTAACAACAACCGCAACAGTGGCGACGCACCGCCAAATCGAGTTCATTGTCGATCACTTCATCCTTCGCCGGAGCTCTTTGCAAGAACCCGTCTCTCATCCTCCGCCTCATTTTTCTGTTGTCGTTTTTCTTCATCGACAGCAAATCAAGATGGTGACATAGAGGGAAGTGGTTGGTGGTCGGAGCTCGAATCATAGTGTTGAGCACCGCTGCGGCTTCGTCGTCAACATCTCCAGCTTGGCCGATTACAGCTTCGAAGGCCCTCGACCCTCCATGACTGCCTCTCCAACTTCTGGATCTGGATTTCAGATATGGTGGTCAGAGAATTGAAGAATATTTTGTTGGGACATCAGCTGGAAAGTGGTTCCGGATTTCATAACTGCGGCGCACGGGATTTTTGGGAGTGTTTCTCCTGGAACGTGAAGTTTCGACTAGAGATTTCTCATTCATACACTCTTTTATCCGGTTGTGGTCGTGGTGGATATGCTTTGCTGGTAGGCGACGATGAGGGGGTGAATTTGGTTTGGTTTTGGATGGGAGTTACGAGAAGGTTTTGGTTGGGAATGATTTTCGTAGAGTTGAGAGGCAGTTTCTTCACTTGTGGTACTTAAAGGAGCAGATGAATATATACAGGGGATTGACACAATATGTAGGAGATGCCTCACATGCTGGTGGGTGTAACGGAGAAGAAGGGAATACTAGATGAATGTGAAATGAGATTGGCAAGGTAGTGTTTAAAATATTTGTGTATTCTTGAGCCGTGGTGGGTGGAGAAGAGCAAAGAGATGATTTGATGATGGATCCTAATGCTGAGTGGGGTTGGGTATCTCCTGATGATGATTTTCAGGTTCTTTTGGCGAAGATGATGATTGTTTGTGACTAGTGTGAAATAGTGGGTATTGGAATTATTGTTATTAAAGCATACACAAATGTTTTAAAGCAAACCTGAAACTACATAATGTACACCATAAATCTCACAAAGAAATAAAAAATATCGATAAGTACGCCACAAATATTTCCAAAGCGCAAAAAACCCTCCTAATCCACACCACAAATCTGCTAAAGTATACCAGAAATATCACAAAGCAGACCAGAAACATTCTAAAGCACACCATAAATTTTTTAATGCAGACCATAAATCTCCTTAAACAGACTAGAAACACCACAAAGCAAATCGCACATATTTCTAAAGCACACCAGAAACCTCCTAATGCATACATTAAATCTCCTGAACCACACCACAAATCACATAAAGCATACCAGAAACACCACAAAGCAAACCATATAATATTTCTAAAGCACACCAAAAACCTCATAATGCATACCTTAAATCTAATGAACCACACCACAAATCACCTAAACACAGACAAAAACACCACAAAACAAACCATAAATATTTCTAAAGCACACCAGAAACCTCTTAATGCGAACCAAAAATCTGCTGAACCACACCACAAATCACCTAAAGCAAACCAGAAACACCATAAATATTTCTAAAGCACAACATAAACCTCTTATGCAAACAAAAAATACGATAAAACAAACCACAAAAGGCAGGCCAAAAAGATGATAAACCAAACCACAAATCTCATAACGCGTACCACAAAATTCGACCACTAATCGAACTCGAGCGATTGATGACCATTATATCATAATGCGCGACATTTTCACGTGTGTCATGACATTATCATGGATACGAACAAGATAATTAAAAAAAAACTTGAATTCCAACTTAGTAGTTGGGGTCAAGACTAATTTGTACATTTACATAGATTATCTGGTTTACTACCCACAAAATTAATTGTGATTGGCTTCGTCACATTTATTTTCCATGGGAGAATCACATTTATTATTTTTCAAACTTATTCATCTTCCATTTTTTTTTATAAAAATTTAACTTGCACGTGAACTAGCACTGGAAAAAGGAATTGGTTGCTTTTTTAGTTTTTACCCCTTTACCTGTTTGCTTTCCGAGGCGGACAATAATTAGAGTTTAAAAATAATAATTGTTCATTTAAATGATGTGCCATGTGCACTGCACGCGGGCTGCAAAGATAGTAAAAGGCGTCAGTCATATTTTTGTAATGACCATCATGTCCTTTTTTAATTTTACACGGGTCAACTTAAGTTATTAAAAAGTAAACACAACCTTGAGTTTCTATTGGCTGGACCCTTATGTTGTTACCATAACAGCATATAAGGTGTTGTCATCATATCTGGTCCCTTTGAGTTACATTGAGTTTTCTAGTGATATTTTGTGAGCGTGTAGTTTTGGAAATTTAGCGACAGTTTTTACAGGCTTTTAGTGACAATTTTTGGTTAGTCACTAAAACTGAAGAAAATTTTCAAAAACGTTATTGAAGTTCTTTAAATTGTTTTAGCCACTACAGGAGATTTTTTCTGCAATTAACAGTTTTAGAAATTGAAAGAGATATAGGAGGTGTTTGTAATTTAATTTGACAATTTTTGGAGTTGATTTATTAATTTTAGAAATTAGTCGAATAATGATTTCAATCATGCCGAGGTGCTTTTAAGAATTTGATTATTTTGAATATTTTCCAGGATATTAGTCCTAATAATCGACCTTGAGAAATTATGATATGGATTTTTAAAGTTGTTTAAGTTGGGTGAAACATTCGTCCAAGACGAAACAATTAGAAAAAGACCGGTTTTGGAAGGGATTATTGAGGGAACATCTTTAAAGGAGTTTAAGGAATCTTTGGAAAGAGGTTCGAGGATTGTAATCTGAGGAGAGGGTGTTCGGGTAATTCAAAAGGAATATTAAAATGAGAAAGGGTCGTCTAAAATTCCTCATTCATAGGTTTTCCCGTGATAATTCGGTGAAGGAGGGATTTTTTAGAGGTGAGTGTAAAGAGGGTAAATTCTACGTCGAGATTTTAAGTTTAAGCTTTATGATTTTAAGCTTTCAGTTACGAGTTATAATTACTCGGGATGCATGTTTGAGAATTTCTTTTCCTAGATATTTGAACTAGGATAATTGAGAATGTATGAGGCCTATAGATAAAAGTTGAGGTAACCCACCGCCTACTGAAGGTGAGGAGAGGATTTTGAGGTACTTCACCGCCTAATGAAGGCGAAGTTGATGTGTATGTGAGGTGTACGTGATGAGTGAGTGTGAGTAAGGAAAGGAAACCCCCGGGTGGTTGGATCACTACTGGACGGCGATACGATACACAGTAGTTGATTAGGCATGGTACCGGACATCGAAACGCGAGCCATTTCCTTAGAGGTTATGACATCGGACGGCTATATGAACGCAGTGGTCATATGTTATGAAGTGTTTAGTTTATGAGGTTAAGGGTGGGGAGTAATGCCAACTCCCACAAATTCATTTAAATGATAAGGTTAAAAGAAGGGAGTAAGAAAGACTCCCGCAAAGTAAAAGGCAAATGTTTAAGGTTTCTTTAATTACAATGTTTGAGTTTTGAGGGTGGCGAGTTATAACAACTCTCACGTGTTTAAGTGTTAATGCTAAAGGGTGGAAGTATAAATAACTTTCACCAGTTTGTAAGGTGAACACTTGAGGGAGAAACCTTAAGTGCTCTGAGGTTTTAGTAATGGCGTAGACTGACCTCTTCTCACTCACCACGTAGAAGAAGGGTTAGAGGGCGAATAGCTCGAGAGGAGATAGTGTGAGACGAGCAACAACATCATTAGTGAAGATGTCTTAGGAAGGATCACAGTAAGGAGTTGTAGCTGTACTATTTAGTTGTTTTCGTTTCATGATTATGAGTATAAACTGGAGATTTATTGTTGTTTTATTTGTTTGATTTTTAAGAACTTTTACTCTGCTCTGGAGCAACCGTTTTATATTTTTGGTTAAAAGGATCAGGATGTTACATATCGTGGTGACCATTTTAACCGGTAGTATTTGGATCATTTGGTTTGGTTAATTTGGATAACGGTTTGGTTTGATAAATTTTTTAGCTTGTTTGGTTTAGGTGGTTTGGTTTGGTTTGGTTTGGTTTCATACTCATAGTCAATTAAACCAAATTAACCAGTTAAGTAATTAACCATATATCTCATAAATATTATATACACATACTTAATACTTTGCATAACCACTAAAGTGTCAAACGTTCCTCCCTCTTCGACTTATAAAAAATAAAGTTCAAGATTGTTCATATACTGTATATTTATATTTATAGAGTGTAGACTACAACATATGGAGTATGGACTCCCGTTTTAGATAAAAACTCATATAATATGTTGAATGAAAACTTAAAAGAAATGTCTATTTTACTCTATGTAATTGCTAAGAGAATAAATCAATTTACAAAATATAACATTTCAATATTTTTTTTTTCGTTGAATCAACTTCTCTCATTAAACAGCATCGCAAGACACAATGCTAAAGTCAATACAACGAAAATGGGAGACCAGTATAGTCATCCCAGCAAGAAAAAACCAACTATCCCTACACTATCTACACTGTCTACTCACTCTTATCAGCAGCTATGGTATCTATCAAGTTTGCCTATGCTCTCAAAATCAGTCGCCAAATTTACATCGCCACTTAATCGACAACTTAAATCATATTGAAACTCCTTCCACACTTCCTCAACACTTCTATGTTTCTCACCATACATCCTGCGACACCTCTCTTTCCAGATTGCAGCAGAAAGTCCACACCATAGCACACAAATAGATCGGCCAGCTGGACTCTTCTTCTTCGCCAAGTCACCTGCCAGCTTAACAGCACGTTCCCATGACTCCACACACCACTGTTCTCCTCCAGCAACCTGCACCAGCTGCTGTACAAAGACACAAGCAAAAAACAAGTGCTCCCTGGTCTCACTACAGATTCCACATAGCAAACATTTATCCTCACTAATTTTCCCCCATCGCAAAAGCTGGCTTCGAGTAGTCAGAGCATTGGTCATAATAAGCCAAGCAATAAAACTAAATCTAGGGATACTACACTTCCCCCAGATCAACTTACTCCATTCCCGTTTGCTGCTTTTAGGACGAAGTGTGGCCCAAACTCTTTTCGGAGAGTACTGCTCCATTGGACTTCCATCCCACAGCACCTTATCCCCACACTTAGTCAGAAGATGCTGCACTTTCGAACGGAGTCTAAGAACTTTCCTCCACGCCCAAGAGCTGCTAGAATTTATCTTAAGCTGCCATACATCTATTCCTTTACAGCGATAAGCTGCTGTCCAGGCCACCCAAAGCGCCCCAGATTGCATTAGCATAAGCCAAAGAAGCCTCAGTGAGCAAGCTTGATTCCAGGTTGCTAAATCCCTCAATCCTAGTCCACCCTCTTCTTTAGGAAGTGCCAGGCGCTCCCAAGCCACTTTAGCTCTACCAGTTTCCTCTCCATGCCATAGAAAATCCTGGCATACCTTCTGTATCCTCTTCAACACTTTCTTTGGCAGAATAATAATCTGTAACCAATATTGTACTACACTTAATAACACTGAAGACATGAGCTGCAATCTGCCAGCATATGTCAGCTTCTTTGCACGCCAGGACTTTATTTTTTTCGTGATTTTTGCAATAAGCACATCATATTCTCTATCTGTCAGCTTACCCGAATGCAAAGGCAGCCCTAAATACCTAACAGGAAGCTCTCCTTCCTTAAAACCAGTGAGACTAATAGCATTCTGCTTGTATTTCCAGGATTCCCCTCCAAAGTATATTTCACATTTTCCCGGATTGCATCTCAAACCTGACAGCACATAGAACGATTGCATAAGCTCCTTGACTTTATTGATTGCCTGACCTGATCCTTCTGTAAAAATCAACAAGTCATCTGCGAAGCAGAGATGACTCATTGCCACTTGCTTACATCGAGGATGAAATGGGAGATACCCCTTCTGCGTTGCCTCATTCAATATCCCTGTTAATCCTTCCATTGCAATGGCAAAGAGATACGGTGAAATCGGGTCTCCCTGCCTAACCCCCTTGGCTGCCTTAAAAAAACCACACAAGCCTCCATTTATGTTTAAACTGAACCGAGCAGTCTGTAAACATGCTTTAATCCAACTAAGAAACACCTCTGGGAACTTCAGTGCTTTCATAACCTCAAATAAGTACTTCCAACTTACTGAATCGAACGCCTTCATGAGATCGACCTTAATTGCACACCGTGAAGACAACATTTTCCTATTATATCCATTCACAAGTTCCTGAGCTAACATTATATTATCCATAATTCGACGCCCTTTTACAAATGCTGTCTGATTTGGACTGATCACTTTAGGCAACACTTCTCTAATTCTCTTTGCTAACATCTTAGCAACAATCTTATAAACAACATTCACACACGAAATTGGACGAAAATCTTTAAGTTGAGAAGCATTTGGTACCTTAGGACACAAGGAGACTGCAGTCAAATTGATTCCACTGATCATTCTGCTAGTTTGAAAGAAATCCAATATAGCCCGTGTCACATCTCTACCCACTATATGCCATGCTTTTTGAAAAAATCCAGCAGTGAATCCATCAGGGCCTGGCGCCTTGTGATCATTTCAATATTTCATGGGACAGGATACGGTGACAACCCCCTTGGGGGTTGTCAGATTCACAACCACCTTTGTGGCCATCGGATACGTTCTCTCTCCTGTCTTTTTCTTCTTTTTTTAAATTAATGGTTAAGATTAAACCAAGGACAAATTCGGAATGGAAAACTTACAACATGAGATCCTTTCCATTTTCCATATAAATACTTTTTATTACCACAAAAAAAAAAAAAAAAACAGACCCTCCCCCATTCTCCTGCGTCTCCCTCCTCTTCCCCTCTCACATATCTCTAAAAAAAAACCCTAGCCGTCAAGAGCTCCACCACCGTCGCCGCCTCTGCCTCCCCTGCCGCCGCGCCGCTGTCCTCCCCTCGCGCCCCGCCCCGCCGCTGTCCTCCCCGCGCCGCTGTCCTCCCCTCCCTCTTCCTCTCCCGTGCCCACCGTTCACAGCCTGCTGTCCCCGCCATCATGATCGAGATCTACGCCGCCGCCTGGCTCCGCGACGTCCAGATCGGCTCCGTCTGCGTTCTCATCAGCAACGTCCAGATCGACGTCCAGATCGTCTCTACACCAAGCTCTCTGCCTCCGGCGTCGGCTTCAATGACCTCCTCGACGCCAAGGCCACCGCCGGGGGTGCGAAGAATCTCGATGAGAAGACCGCCAATGCTAGTGGTACCAATTCCTATTGGTACGATACCACTACTCACTGGTACGTACCAGTGGCTCCCCTACCACTACTCACTGGTACCACTATCATCTGGTACCACTATCATCTAATACCACTATTATCTGTTTTTTTGTGTTATTCTCTACTGGTACCGCTACCAATGTTAGTGGTAGCGCTACCAGTGCTAGTAGCGTTGTGTTATTCTCTACTGGTAGCGTACCACTAGTATTGGTACATTTTTTACTGGTACCGCTAGTACTGGTACATTTTTTAACGTACTGGTAGCGTACCACTAGCACTGGTATATTAATTACCAGTAGACTAATAGATTGGTACACTTTTTAACGCATTGGTACATTTTTTTCAGGTTGCCGGAGGGAGTCTGCCGGAGAGAATTCGCCGGAGAAAAAGTTTGTCAGTCGATGCGGAGTGGCTGCTGGAGAAAGGAAGAGAGAGAGAGAGAGAGATAGATAGAGATATTAATGTATAAGATTTAAATTTCAGAAAAAAATTGTATTTAATATGGGTATTAAATTCCCAATATAATTAATACAAAAAAGGTAATTAATATATTCATTTTTTTCATACCCAAAATATCCTTGGTTGTGAATCTGACAACCCCCAAGGGGGTTGTCACCGTATCCTGTCCCATATTTCATTAACCCATACCATTAACATATATTTTTTTATGTGAATACTTTTATTGATAGTAAGATAATTGTATTGATTACATGTATTTATGTTAAGGGTTAAACGCCGACTTCTGTCACCATTTTGTGTCAGTAATCTTTCGGAAGGCGTGGACTTCTTCTTCAACTCTTCTTCCCCATTACTTTTCCTAGTTTCCTTCTTTTTTTTTTTTGCCAGAGATATCCCCAAAGGGGAACAGCAGATACGAAGTATATAACAATATACATGACCTTTGCAGGTCAAATCATAAATGAAAAATGAAAAGACCTTTGCAGGTCTGACAATATAGGGCTTTCCTGCCACGATATGGGCTGCCCTATGATACCTGAGTGACATGGGTAATATCATGATTTCTTTCCTTAAAAGGATCAATATCATGAACTAACCATGCTGAAAACTGAAGCAGAGCAGCAAACCATTGGAAATGCATTGACCAGATCCATGTCTTTGCTTCAACCCTTTTCAGGATAGAAGTAAATGACCAATCTACTGTGGCTGTCAAGTGACCGCAATGCAGCAAATTCCAACAAGTCTCCAAAGTTTGAGGAAAGTCCATCCGTTTCCTGGAAAATAAACAAAGCAAAATGCTCCAACTAGGCCCAACCAATTAGTTGAATACGTACGGATAACAAAATCGACCAAGCCCACAAGACTTAAGGCCCAAAGGAATATGTCTTTTTGAATTGGGATAAGGACATGCGAACGCCTTCACTCCACCACCTCTGCAATTCTTTCCACCAAAGGTTAAAAAACAAATTATAAAAATCAAGAGAGAATAGCCAAATTAAAGTAAAAATTAATAAGCAGGTCAAATCATCCTAGTTTCCTTCTTTCTCTGTTACTCTATTTTTTTCCCGAATTAGATAATTGTTTTTAATATTTACGCTGAGAGGCAATCCCATAAATATATCCCCGCCTCTCTTCCTCTGTATCTCTGTACTCTTCAAGCCTGCTGCTTTCCCTATCTGGGAATCTAGGGTTTTCGCGATTCCTTACCCTCTTCAGATCCAATTCCATATTTAAAAACCCTAACTTTCTCTTCTTCCTCCCTCAAATTCCGTCTTTTCCCGTAATTTTCTGCTTTTTGGGTCTGTGGGGGTTTCGATTTGTTTGGTCACTGACTTCTCCCCGAAGCAAGCCGTTACTGTCTTCCCCGGCGCGGTCGTTTACTCCAATTTGATATTGGGTTTCCGGTGAAGTTCAGTGCTTGATTTCGCTTTTTTCATTTTAGGAAGTAGTCGTTTTTTAATGGCCAAGATGGGCGAGGAAGAGGTTGACTATGAGAGCGATCTAGAGGAGGAGAAGCATCCCCTGGGATTGCGGAGGCGCGAGGCTGCCAGTGATGACGAGGAAGTTAATGGCGAATTGGAGTTGAAACGTCTTGGACTGGATCGGAGGGCGCCCATTCATTCCGCTGATGAATCTGATGATCAAGGTGGGGCTGCGGATTATGATGATGAAGAGGAAGAAGAGGAGCCATTAGATGGAGGGGAAGAAGAAGATGATGAAGAGGACGGTTATGTGGTTGGGAGTGAGGGGGACAATGTGGAGGAGGTTGAAGGTTTTCTGGGCCAGAAAGTCCAAAACACAATTTCAGTAGGAGGAGAAGATGGTGAAGGTAAGGGTGATGACAGAGATATGGAGGGTGAGAATTTTGAAGAAGGGATCGACGAGAGGGAGGGTGAGGATAATGTTGGCGAGGAGGGGGATGAGGAGGGGAAGAAAGAGAATGAACCTTTCGCTGTGCCAACTGCTGGGGCTTTTTACATGCACGATGATCGGTTTAGGGAAAGTTCTGGTCGTCAAAACAGGTATGATTACAGCCTCCATTCCTACTTGAAATAAATTAGACCTGTTTATGTTCTCTTAAAGATTTGATGTTTCCTGTGGCAAAATCTTCCATATGATGTGCCTAAAATTATTCAATGCTATGGCTTTTGGATATGGGGTGTTATTTTCTTAAGTCGAAGTAATTGGGATGTGGTAAGAAGCGGTACAAAAATTGTTGGGTACTGTAATGCAGTCAGCAATTATTAAAAAAATGTGAATTAGTCTTTCCACCGTTGCTATGTTCGATTGACAGATCTATGTGCTCCACTAGGTAGCTTAATATGATGAGACACTGGGGGCAGAGGTTCATGCAGAGGGGTCCGATAAGATAAGATGTTAATGTTCTTCTTGAAATGACTGCCGGCTGATTGTCATGGTTGTTTCTTGTTATATGTTCTTAACTTCCTCTTACCGCCCCAACTTAAAATATTTGGGAACTGTACGTAATTGGGTCTGGTGATAATAGATCAGTAGGTAAACAGCCTGTGTAGTTTTGCTTACATATTTGGTGAGAAAATTTTGTGGACAATCTACTGGTAAACGGAAGGTACTTGCATTCAATTGGTACATGCGCTGTTTTGGTGAGAAATATAACTCTTGCTTGTTGTTGGTTTTCTGTTTGAAATGAACATTTATAGATGGTTCTGGTCACATAGTAAACTTAAATGATGAGTAAAAGAAGTTGATGAGAGTTCAACATTGTTTTGTACCCGTTTCCTGGTGTAGGCGAACATATGGTGGGAGGAAGCTGTGGGAGTCCACAGATGAGAAAAAGTGGGGGCATGACAAATTTGAAGAGATGACTTCGCTAGAAAGACATCATGACCAGGTGATTATTCTGTGACATGGTATATTTTGACGAGTCAGTGTTCTTGCTTTGTTCTCTGTTCTTGTTCCTTTTTGCATTGCATTTAGATATCTATCTTCTGAAAATGACATGAGAAGTATTTTAGGGTAGAAGAAACTCTAGAGGTAGTTATCGTGGGCGTGGTGGTAAAAATCGTGGTCCAGAACAAGGCTATGGAAGAAGGAGCAGCTCTGTTGCATTGAGCAATGGGGACAATCAGAGCCAGGGACCTAAAAGTGTCAGGGGAAGAGGTCCCAGAAAGTATGAACCTAACTGGAAACACAGTAGCCCTACATCTTCGTTGCAAAATAAGCACCCTGTAGAGAAGACTTCATATGGTGGTTCGGGAAGAGCTATAACAGTTATGTCAAATCCTGAATCAGAGCAAGTGCCTACTGCAAGAAAACATTCAAGCTTAAATTCAGCTTCTCCTCCATTTTATCCTTCTTTGTCTTCAAGTAAAGATGTTACTGTGACACAGAAAAATAATATGCAGTCTGGAAGTGTAAGTCGGAACAATGTGCAGCCGACTGGTACCTTAGCACGTGGGAAAAATGTCTCTGATACTGTTGGCATCGACAAACTTTGTATTGATGACCGTGCTCCATTGCCTACTGGGAAGGCATTGAATAATGTTCCAATGCCACACGTTTCTTCTTCTTCAGTGGTCAACAACTCCTCACTAAGGTCTCAAACCAGGGCCCAGGAAAGAGCTGTACCTGGTTCTGGACAGGTGGGTTATCAACCAATTGCCTCTCACAACCAAGTCTGCAGAACCTTTCCAGTAGTTCAACATCATGCAGTTCAACCAGGTGTTTCCCAAGGCCGGATTCAGTCCTCTGCTCAAGCACTTAGTCAGCAGTCATCAAAGCCTTCTGGTGGAGGATCTCGAGCTTCTTCTCCACCGAATTCTGCGGTGTCAGAAAATTCTTATGAACATGGTGAAGTTGAAAGTAATTCAGAGTCTAGTAAATCTAGGACTGCATTGGTTGGGAAGGGTAAAGGTCCGCTCCTGTATGGAGGTGCTCAAGTTGTGGCTACCTCTGGCGGTATGGGTGTTGTTCCTGGTGATCAGAACTTCCCTGCAAGACCTGCTTTCTTTCCTGGTACTGTCTTTTGCATCTTATTGTATGCTATTATTTATTATTGGTTTTAAGCAACATATGTATTGAAATACTGGTTTGTTTGTCTGAGCCTTATGTAGCTTTATGTTTGTTGTGTCTATAATTTCATTTTGCCTTAAGTTTTCTGTTCTGGGGTACGTCTTCCTTTCACTCTTAAATTCTTTGTTGCATGTTTTTTTAACAAGACCACTCCCACTTTAAAATTACCAGATTCAGGAAAATAAGTTACTTTACTGGAGGTTTCCTTTTGCGTTCATTTTTGTTTAGAACTTTCTCTGAATAATTGCAGTATATGGTAGGTTTGAAATTTATATAATTTGTTTCATTATTGTTTTGGCATGCAGTGATGCAAATTGGAGGTCAGCATCCTGGTGGAATGGGTGTTCCTGCTCTTGGCATGGCTTTTCCTGGATATGTTGCTCAGCATCAACATGGTTCTGGGAATTCAGAAATGGCATGGTACTTTGTTCTTTAGTCTCTATCTAGCTGCAGTTGCTCTTCTTGGCAATTATTATGCAGCAGTTCATTGCCCTTAACTAGTGGTTGATACAACTTTCCATGTCTTATTATAGTGTTCCTGATGATGGAAGAATAGAATGCTGATGGTGTTCAAAATTCTTATTATGTGTGCAGGTTGCCAATTTTGACTGGTGCTGCAGGAGCTTTAGGTGCCGCATACTGTAATCCCTATCTTACTGTTGATGGTTCTTCTTATCATGCACTCCCAGCCGGGCAGGCATCCTCCATGAGTTCTTCAAGGTTAGCTTTGATAATGCAGGGTTTCATTTAGCATATTCATGTTGATTATGGCAAATTGGCCTGCATATGGCTTCCCCTGCTGGGTAGTTCTAGGCTTCTTTGGTTGGAAGTATTCTTCATGTGTGTACCACCCTAAACACTTTATCTCTGCTGGAGACATTCATGAAAGTGTATAGTTTTTCTTGTTTGGAAGAATTATTGACTGACCAATCAGAGAGGCTGCTGTTATTTTTTAAATATTTTGCAGAATCGTCCTCGTTCGTATCAAAATCTCTGAAACCATTAAAGCCTTTTTGTTGTATTTCTTACATTTGGTGTCCCAACCCTTTCTATATTAGCAGGTGCAGAGACCTGTATAGTGGTCGCAGCGTAGGGCATTGTCATAAGCAATCTGTATTTTCTAAGCTTCCAATAATTGAAGTGATGCATGAACAGTAGTGTTTATAGTTTGGTGGTATCTTTCGCAAGTTTCTGTTCCAAAGCAAAAAGTGGCAGCAACTGGTTTACCTGATGGTAATTTTAGCTGTTCTATTCGTTGTTGTATTTGCAGCAAAGAAACCAACACAAGCAGATCAAACAATGACTTGAAACCTTCAAAAAGACCTGGTAGGAAATGTAAACTTTTACCTATTATGCTGTCTTTGGTCCTGTTAGTTGTCTAACCTCATTAAATTAAATGGTAACTGATCAATGTTGGTTGTTTGCAGAGGCTGTGGGCGATGAATATGGGCAACGACAGAAGCCTCGCAGGCAAGTTGATATCTCTATCCTGTTATGCATAATTATTATTTATCTTTGATGTCTTAAAATTAATTTCTCCTTTTTGTTCCTACAGATACTCAGAAATGGATTTTAAGCAGCCAAGTACAAGTGCCTAGATGTGGGGGTATACATGTTTGGAATAGGAATTAAAGGAAGGTTAGATTCTGCTGAAAATTAGAGCTTCAGCCCTGGTCTTTTGTCATTCGTGTTTTTCTTCAAACCTTTGAAACCTCAATTTTAGTGTATTTTTTACATCTACGTAACTCTAGCGTTTTTATTACTTGATGCAGGCCGCGTGTGCTTACATCAGGCCCTTTGTGTTCTCCAGCATGGAGTGCTTTGGGCGACAGACTGTCCCAGAGAAATGTTAGGTATATCTCCTCATGCTTAGGGTTACAAATTCAGTTAGAATTGAAACATTCTGCCGAACAAGGTTTGACTGTTGAAAGAAAAAAAAAAGCAAGGTATGACCTGCTGCATGTAATGCAGTTATAGGTAACAACAAACACCTGCTCGTGCTGGAACATTAGTTATGTGGCTTGACGGGTGACAGTTTCTTGTTTTAACATGGGTATGTACGACTCTGAATTTGAACATCCTTTAGACTGCAGAGAAGTCATACCATCTGGTTAATTGTGGGTTTGTGGTTGGGGGTTTTCAGGTTTTCTTGTGGCTTGGTTTTCAAACTGAAGCATATGAGGAATGTGTAATATCAGGGGAGGGTTTCTCCCGGGGACAGTCAAGTAGAGAGTACAAAGGGTATTTCCAGATGGAATTGTGCAGAAAGCTGTTTGCTTTGGTGCGCCTTGTGATTGATCAGTGAAAGCTAAGAGATTGGTTTCTTGTGAGCTTTTCTGTTTTTCTCTTTCGTACTGTAATTTGTAAGGGTATTTTGCTTCGGTTGAAGACCGGAACACTGTGTGGAGAGACGTGAGGATTTGTATCTGTTTTCTAAAGCTTGGATTAGATTGTTGTTTATTTTAATCTGGTAGGATGAGGGAATTGTTGAAAGCTGCTTTTGTTTTCTTTGGAATAAGAGGGATAAATGTCAAGTTTGGTCACTGGGTATACTAAAATGTGTCATGTGTCATGTTTAGTCTCTGAAAAAAATTAATATCAATTTTGGTCACTAGTAAAATGGTACATGTTTAGTCACTTTTTGTTAATTTTATTTGTGGCAGTCAACCTTAACAGTTCGTTAAATTTTCACCACCAAAAAAGCTTTTTCTCCTAGCATGAAGTAGTACCTTTTTTCACTTAGGTGTTTGTAAACCCTCGATATAATTATGTGAATGCTTGTATGGATTGAATGATTTGTGTGTGGATGTGTTTAATGTGAATGAGGTATTGTCATGAAAGACTGTGTTGTGTGTTTCTATCAATCTATTTGTCATTCTAACCTAGGTAGAGAGAAAACTCCCTTTCTTTGAAAGAGGCTTGCAAAGCTGGGGTTTCTTAAGCAATTCATTGTCTCCTATATAGGTTAATGTAGGGCAACCCTCTTATTTCGTGTTAACATCTAGGGTTGGTTGTAATTGGTCGTCCAAACCATGATTCGAGGGTGAAATCTTAGCAACCCTTAGTCGATAGGTCGAGAGAGTCACTTTGGTAGCTTGAATCGAATTCCCTCGACCTAGAGACTGAGAGAGTGGCGTTTGGCTACTTGTTGCACTAATCTACGGTTTACAACCACCTTACCACACATGACCATTTGATCCGACAAGTCTTAATTGTTAGCTAGGGGAACAACAACCGGGTGAAGCCTTCTCAATTAGTGTCAAATCCATTTAATTTTCCAAGCGTTTTAGCTATAGATCGTTGAACCAAAATCAATCGCTAGATAATGTTACAACTATCGAAGTAGGGGTACATGAACCGGCCCGGGTAGACATTTAAACATACTTGTCATATATTTCACCCAATTAAGGTTTATACTTGGACTTTAATTGGTAGTTTTGTTGTGGTATTCGGGACGAGTCACTTGGCAATTCGGGTAACCTTCTCTAGGTTAATTCGGGTCATCTCCCAATCATCAAAGTAGTGCCATGATTTCGTCTTTATTGGTTACTTTTTGCTGTTTTGAATTAACTTCCGAGGGAATGGTTTTGCAATCCTTTGTCAAACGATTAAGAGAGTCAGGGTTACTAGCTAATTGCGACTTCCTCACGGTATATGATCATACTTATCACATTAGAGTTTCATTTGTTGTATTTTGACACGAGACTAGGGGGAGCAATGTATGAGTGATACTTTCTCAATCGAATTCACCAAAGTTTAACTGTTTGCTACTTTCTCTCCTTTATATAGTATGTGAGTGCACGTTTCACGATTGCACTTCATGCTTGTGAAGTATGCAATGAAATCATGATCTTAGCGTAAAATGTGTCGTTTCATTAACATACTTCATGAGTTGTGTGTTGACTTCACGATTTGGGAGCGTGATCCTTGCAATGCTCGCAAGCTGCACAAAGGCTCTTGGAAGTTTGTAATCTTCACAATTTCCACGTCAACTTCACGGTTGCTTCCCGTGACAATCTCCGCCAGACTGTGATCCTTGCACTATTCTCCATTTTGCTCCCTTTTTTATCCCTTTTGTGCGAGTTTCGATCCTGTTGCCCATTCTACCAACTTAAGTGTGAAACATTCCAAAACAAGACCAAACCTAGCGTCAAATAGCTCCAAGGATGGTGCAAACAAAGTCAAAAAGCACAAAGTAATGGGTATAAAAGTGTGAAATCTATCACGAATCAAAGGGAAACGATACGACGATGCGGTGGCATCGATGGCATTGTTTCTATAGATGAATTCTCAAATTTGGCCATTCTACTTATCGACCATTCAACCTTCATACATCTCTCTAGCCACCAACAAATCTTTTTGGTTCTTGGATTCCCCTATGAAAGAAAAATGGGAAGTGGTAAAGCAGAAGTGATGAAATAAGGTGTACTTGTAAAGAAAATTGAAAAAAGTAGTTGTGTAGGCAGAAAGAGTCGTTGGAGTGAATTTGGAGGTTGAAGTGCAATTTTATTTTACTACAAACGTAAACTGATATGATCCTAGATCACCCCTTAAACACGAATCAATTGCTTGCCAAAGGGTCAATCAACGTTGGAAGGAAAAATGGAAGAATTTGGCCAAGTGTTTAGGTTGTCTCGTGGTGCTTAATTACTTTACAGGTTCGTATCTTACTGTTATACCCCAACTAGCATCGTTCCTTCAAATACAACATTGCATCGTAAAAGGGACTACAATACAGTTCAAATTTCGGGGACAAAGTTTTTGTAAGGGTGGAGGAAATCTAACACTCCGACCTTTAGGTTTAGGTTCGACCTTAATACGTGATCTGTTGGGTTGACAGTTGCGTACTAAGAGTTGCAATAACGGATTAGGAATAATAATAATAATAATAACTATTAGGGTGCCCCTATGGTGACATGCATGTCACGGTGACTTGCACTTTTCGGTCTACCTCAGTTAGGATCAGGTCGACCTCACTTAGGATCAGGTCGACCGCATTTAGGATCAGGTCGACCTCATTTAGGATCAGGTCGACCTCACAAGCAAGTTGGCAAAAAAACAGCCTTTGTAGCAACTTCGAGCCTTTTGTTTGAAGCCTTAAAGATATCCAATCTTTTATCCAATGCCTTTCCTTTGTAGACAAACATACCTAATTTAACTTGGTAGAGACCCCTGGACTCGAATCGCAACCATACTCCTCAAATTGAGCTCCAAAGTAGGTTTCACAAACACGTTCCCAGACTTGGCCATTTTCAGGCAGTTTCCCAGTTTTGGCATAGCCTTTTGATTAGGTTAAAAAATGGTCTTCTAGACTTTCTATCGAGCTCCCAAGTACTTTAATGTGTAGAGGGACACTTCAGTTGCAAAACAAGCCATTAATCTCCAATTTTCATCTAGCCAATTGTAAGATATGAATCTCCAAAGTAGGCACCATGAAACTGTTTTTACACTAAAACAACAGATTAGGTCGACCTAATCCTATATGAGGTCGACCGAAAAGTGCATGTCACCGTGACATGCATGTCACCGTAGCAAAGTCCTAACTATTATTATTATTTTATTAATATTTAAAAAAAAGGGGGACAAAGCGGCCCCAATTAAACCCCACCCCCATTATTTTCCCCAATAGCAAACCCTCCCCCATTCACAAAACCCTTTCCCAATTACTTCCCCAGCAGCGCCCCACCCTCCTTCTGTTCCCCAGCGGCGAGTGAGAAGCATCGCGGCGGAGCGGAAAGGGAAAAAGAAAAGGAGAAGAAGACCCCGACACCGTCCCTAATCCTTTCGGCCCAATCCTTTTCCTAGGTAAGGATGACGATTCATTTCATGATTTCGAACTCGATTCATCAATAGTCTAATACAAAACTCGTATTTTTATTAGCGGTGACATTTGAGGGTTCGAATATCGATTGACGAGGAGATCAACGTCCCGGGTCATCCAACCTAGGCCTAGGCACGTTCTAGAGGTAAGGGAACTCGATCCCTTTGAGTTAGGTCGATTAATTTGGTGATTTTTCGTGAGGGTACAATTTTGGGTTTTAGCAACAGACGTTACAGGCTTTTGGTGACAGATTTTGGGTAGTCACTAAAGCTGCTGGGAATTTGCAGAAACTTATTTTGGATGTTTTAAATTGTTTCGAGCCTCTGCGGGTGTTTATTCCTAGGTTTAACAATTTTATAAATTGAGGGAGGTCTAGGAGATGGTTGTAATATAATTTGGGGACTTTGGAAGATGTATTTCTATTTTTAGAAATTGTTCAAAATTTTTATTTTAATTAAATAAAAATCTTACCGAGGGAATTTTAAGGGTTTGATAATTTTACAGGGTATAGGTGCTCATGATTGACATAGAAAAATTATTATCATAATTTTTAAGAAGGTTCAAGTTAGGTGAAAAATTCGTCCAAGACGAATTTAATTAGAAAAAATGGCCGGTTTGAGGAGATTGCTTTTAGAAAATTGTTAAAGGAGGTTAAGGGATATTTGGATTGAGGTTTGAGGATGAGACTTTGAGGAGAGGGTGTTTGGTTTATAAAATGGGGTTTTAGATCGAGAATAGTCGTCTAAGAAAATGGATTCTTATTAATAGGTTTCCCCAAGATAATCCGGCTAAGGAGGGGTTTCTTCGAGGAAAGAATCGAGGAGTCATCTTTTCAAGGTGAGTGTAAAGGGGGTAAAATCTCTGTCGTAGGTTTTTTGTTTATGCTTTTAGTTCAAGTTATTATGTAGTTAATTTTCTAGTATGCGCGATATGTGTGCGAGGCATCCCACTGCCTATAAGGGTGGAGGCACGCGTTGTGCTTTGTATGAATGTATGGATGCATGGTTGTAATAGTTGGTTGATGGTAAGATGAACCCCTGGACGGTTGGGCCACTACTGGATGCGGTAGATGGTCGGGTCACTGCTGGACGGCGAGACATAACGCAACAGTTGATCGGGTATGTTTGGGTCACTACTGGACGGCGAGACGTAACGCAGTAGTTGACCGGACATGGATTGGACGACGAGACGTAACGCAATGCCATTGCCGAGTTTGGGTATGCAACCGGACGGCGAGACGTAACACGGTTGGCATACTAGGGCAAGACACCAGACGGCGAGATGTAACGCGGTGATCCTAGTGTCTTGTGTTTGAGTTAAGGATAGAAGTGGAGAATTTTTATGAGTTAATGTTGAAATAGTTATTGAGGATGAAAGCGAGAACGACTTTTGTCTAAGTCAAGAACCCGAATAACGTGTTTTAGCAAAGATGATTATTTAAGAGCAGAAAGCGAGAATGGCTTTCGTGCTAGGAAGGAAACTCTAATAACGTGTTAGTAGGAAGCTTGCTTTGGGCAAAGACCTTAAGAAGTAACGATGAGACTGACCCCTTCTCACTCACCAGGTCGAGGAAGGGTTAGCAGAGGCGGCTTCGAGAAGAGGCAAGGCGAGGCGAGTAGCTGCACCAACATTGATGAGAAGTCAAGGAACTCGTGAAGAGTCAGTGCTAGAATAGTTTAATTTCTTTGTTACATGGTTAGGAGTGTAAACTGGAGATTCTGAGTTCATTCATTTTAAGTATTGAGATTGTCATTTGCCCAAGTGTTCAGGCTTTTTGTTTGAAATTCTTAAACATTGTCGGTTTATTTATTTTAAAAAGCGGTTTGGGTTACTCCGGAGTAACCGATTTTCGGTTTGAGTTATGGTTTGGTCTTCAAAAAAGTGCGGGTCGTTTCACTTACATCCTAGTTGATGGAAATGGAATAGGCGAGTTGAGACTGAAAGTTCAACACCTGGGGAAGACATATGAAGGCCGTTTGGATCGAATCTTGCTGGAAGGCCTTGATCAAGAAGCTCAGAGTGGCTATGGAGGCTGGTATGATTGCTTGCGCAGGAAGGTAGAAGCTTGGGTGTGAAGTAATTGAGTTTTGTTTCCTTTTTTTAGTTGGGATTATGTTTCCTTGTTGAGTTAGAGTTGGAATTCATTTTCCTAGTTTGTTTAGAGTCTGATTTAAGTTGTTAATTGTCCATTTAAAGGCTTGGAAGCCTAGTGTAAAAAGGAGAGTTGAATGAATGAGTAAATTGTGACCTTGTCACCAAAACCTTGTGTGTTGGTCGAGTTCCAGCAACAAGCTTGCTTCGTATCGATTGAAACCGCATCAATCGTGGCCAAGCCTCACCTTAAACCAATCGAGCCTTCTTCCACGTGAAAGATTGCACCTTAGGTCCTTTTTTTCGTTTTAAGTTTGATCAAATTCAATCCATTCTTAGAGTGGGTTTTATGTTGCGTACATTGAGCTTAAACAAGCACAACTGTGCTCGTATTATAAACAACCCGAATTAGCCGCAGGGGATTGGCGGTGGCCGACACGTGCTAGAAGGGATTCATTCCCTTTCCCCGCGTGTAGGACAATCGTCTCCTGCGGGGCGTCCGCTAACTGCAAATGTGGGGTCGAGCAATTTTGACTCCTTCTGCCATTTTCGAACCAATTTGGCACTAGAGACCCAAAAATTTTCTCTCTGGCATTTAGCACCCTATTAGAGTTGTCCCCGTTTGGCATTCTAGCGCTAGGGATGTAAAATACAACTAATACATCTGAATCCAACATAATTAGGTAGGATAAACATGAACCCGAAGGATATTTAATGGGTATGGTAAAACTCGAATATGAATATTGCGGGTGATAGGGTGAACATGGTTTTCGCACTATCCCATCCGAATTTGCACGATTATACACATGCATATTTATTTTGTTTAAAATTATTATTTTTCTCAACATATTTGATATTTATCATGCATATATAATATTTATCATGAAATTATATTGTTAGCAAATTTTCCTCGTTTTCGTAATTTATTGTAATTTTTTCACTTATATAATGTCAGTATTTATGTATGTTAACATCTTAGTTGAAGTTATAAAGAGAAATTATAATTTATAGATAGCCATGGGTACACGAAACTTGATTAGAGATAAGTATGATTTTGATATTTCACACGAGAGGTATAAATATTATAAATATGCACGACCCATCTCATCCCGATACAATTGTGATGGCAGTCTGAGTCTAGCTAGGGATGGCAATGGGACGGGTTTGCCTAAACCATCCCCATCCCCATCTTCAAATGCACAAACCCATACCCGCTCCATACCCATGCGGAGGAATATTTTGCAAACCCATCCCCATACCCGTGGGTTTCGGGTACCCATGGGTAATACCCGTCCCCGTACATCCAATATTATTATACCTAAAACTTACAACAAAGTTTTAATTATAAATCTAAACGAACATATTACACCATGAAGTCAAAAAAACACGGTCATTTTCTTAATACGGTTCAAAGATGATCCTAAAACATCCATTAATACATAATATAGAGTACACTATTTTCAAATTATTATGCTCTAACTTTGATACACCTACTAAGTAATAATTAACGAACATAATCTTGTTGACAAGGGTGAAAGTGAAAGAGTGAAGGGAGAATTGAGGGAAATGAATTATGTTTTGATTAGGGTGGTCACTCAATTGAATTTCTACTATTTATTTTCTCGAGCTATCCTCATCATCATTGATAGATTACAATTTGATTCACATATTTTTTTATATGTGAAGAAATTCTCTTGGTGGGGCGAGTATGAGTATGGGGCGGGAGAGGCTAAAACCATACCCGCCCCATACCCATCAAACTTTTTGCGGGTTTTACCCGTACCCGATGAAAGCGGGGATTCTCCACGTTGACTGAGTCGGAGGCGATCGGGTACCTGCGGCCATAGATTTGATTGCCACCCGCCCACCCCTATGTCTAGCAGTAGCACTCTATTGGAGTTGAGCCGCCCACACATGACACAACCATTCACCCGACCCGGCCTATTGGTTTTGGGGCACGGTCCGCTCAGTTGACTATTGCGGAAACCGAATCATCCAATGGCTAATAATATGATATCCACGGATTTGACGATGGAAGCCGTTGATCTATGCCACCGCAGCTTCTCCTCACAATCTGATATTATAAATACCCAAAATGGGAGTCGACTCGAGTCCACTTCCTCGCTCGCTCCACCACCTCCATTCACGACTTGACTTCTTCTTCCCCCCGTCCTCCTTCAGTCCCTTCCTCTCTCAACCCGCTCTCTCTTTGTCAAGCTCTAATCAGATGGCAACTCAGGGCCAGGTTATCACCTGCAAAGGTATCTCTCCTTCTCTCTATATTATTCAATACAGTTCCTCGTCACCGTTCAATTGCATTTTACTGGCGATTTCGCAATCCTGATCCATTTGGGGTTTTGGGATGATATGCGATTGTGACGCGAAGCTGCGGTGGCGTGGGAGCCTAACAAGCCGCTGGTGATCGAGGACGTCCAGGTTGCCCCGCCGCAGGCCGGTGAGGTCCGCATCAAGATTCTCTTCACTGCTCTCTGTCACACTGATGCCTACACTTGGAGCGGCAAGGTAATTGCATACTTGTTCTTCACCCACTGCCTCGTTATTAACCAAAATTTAATTTCTCTGTACTGCTTATGCTGTTCAATGTTCATTGTTTCAATTTGATATATATTTCGACCTTTAGTTTGATTTTGGTGGATGTTGTTAAGTTTGATGGTATCTTTCTTGTTTGTGTTCGTGATTGGATTCCACTGGTTTACATTATTACATTTTGTGCTGTGATTATGGGAATGCCAAGGTAAGCGGCGGCTATATCACTACCATGTGTATGGCCTACAATTGAGTGGCCCTCGTTGTTTTGGTCTTTGTTCAGATAGCTTCCATGTAAATCAGATTTATGCTTATGTTTTCTTTTGCTTTAGCTCCAATGTGGCTAAGGATGATCATCATCGATGTTAAAGAGAGAAATTTGGACAGACAGATGTAATGTTTTATCATGCATTTTATAATTACAGTGAACCTCCGGTTGTACTGTTCCAATGTCTCATCTGCTGTGTGCAAGATTACAATTTATGGTTGCTGCGGTTGACATGATTCTCAATCACCTTCTATTGTAGGATCCTGAAGGCCTCTTCCCTTGCATTCTTGGTCACGAGGCTGCTGGGTATGGATGCCTTATACCTACTCTGATTTTGATGGTTCCCCCTCTCAGTTGGGTGAAAGGGTTCTATCCCTAATTGTTTTTCTTTTGGACATAGGATTGTGGAGAGTGTTGGGGAAGGTGTAACTGAGGTGCAACCAGGTGATCATGTCATTCCTTGTTACCAAGCTGAGTGCAAAGAGTGCAAATTTTGCAAGTCAGGAAAGACAAATTTATGTGGCAAGGTCCGTTCTGCTACTGGTGTTGGGGTTATGATGAATGATCGCAAAAGCCGTTTCTCAGTTAATGGGAAACCCATATACCATTTAATGGGGACTTCTACATTCAGCCAATATACTGTTGTGCATGATGTGAGTGTAGCGAAGATCGACCCGGCAGCTCCACTCAACAAAGTATGCCTTCTTGGCTGTGGTGTTCCCACTGGTAAGGATTGCATCCAATCTTAATGGGAAATCTGCATCAACCATGACTTTCCTGGAAATCCTACTACTTGTTATTGGCCTCCCATTTGACCCCAGCAGTCCAGGCTCATTATTACCGATTAAAATGAAAGACACTTGAACAAAGGCACTTGAACCCTTTGAGCTTCATATCTTACCTTTGGTGTGCATTGATCTAATACAATATATTTCTGAACAGGAGAATCTGTTTTAATTTGAGATTCACACATCTATGAGAGTTGGGCCACTCCTATACTTCCTGATTATTTTCCACAGGGGCTATTATTGCTTCTGTATGCATATTTATGGACAGGAAATGCAGGATGATTGTTTGTAGAAATGTTTTATGCAATATCAGTTGGTGACTAATTGAGTGTTCGACCTTCAGGTCTTGGAGCTGTTTGGAACACAGCTAAGGTAGAAGCTGGGTCAATTGTTGCTATTTTTGGCCTCGGTACTGTTGGCCTTGCAGTAAGTTCTCAATACACTCACTCTCTCTATTCAATATAGCCAATCTCTGTCAATGAATGGAAAATTGTGTGCAGAAATCATGTCCTAATTGCTTTCTGATTAAGTCGATTGATTGTATAGGTTGCAGAGGGTGCAAAAGCAGCTGGTGCTTCTCGCATTATTGGCATAGATATTGATCCTAAAAAGTTTGATACAGGTAGTATCTCATTCTCGTTATCTACGAATATAACATTTGTTGTCTATTGGTCAAATGGAAATAGCGTTTATTTCTTCTGTTGTTACCTTTCTTTAGTACTTACTGTTGCATATGTTGATCAGCACTGACAATGCATTGGTGTTAGTTTCTTTTGCATATGTGTGTGTGTTCTCCAGTTCTATGATATAGTTGCCAGTTCTATGATATAGTGGTTTCTGAGCGCTGCTCTCCAGGAACTTGTTTTCTTTGAGTTGACATTTCTCTACGAATTTTAGTAATGAAAAACTCTTACCCTATAATTCCCTCACATATGGATTTATCTATTATGTACTAAGCAGCTTAGCCCAGTTTTCTCATGCTATTATAAAATTTCGTGGTTTTGCGCCTCACACGCAAACTGGAATTTGGAACTGGGCTTACATAACAGTTATGAATGTATTATGTTACCTCTTTCTGAAGTTTCTGCATGTTTGAGGTGTGGAGTCTAGATTATGGAATTGGAGAAACCTTTCATGCTAGGCCGCTGAATATTGCACCTGACGGGGTTGATTGCATTGTGCAGCAAAGAATTTTGGGGTTACAGAATTCGTGAATCCCAAGGACCACGAGAAGCCAATTCAGCAGGTCCTTGTTGATCTTACTGACGGTGGCGTGGATTATAGTTTTGAGTGCATTGGGAATGTTTCTGTAATGAGGGCTGCTTTAGAGTGCTGTCACAAGGTAAGCAACACCGGATATATAAAAGAATGTGATGTCTTGTGTTAACGTTATACTATTAGTAGCGGTAGGACATAGGAGTGATGCGGACCATATGTGACGGGGATGAGAAATTTCAGGGCTGGGGAACCTCTGTCATAGTGGGCGTGGCTGCTTCAGGCCAAGAGATATCAACTCGTCCTTTCCAGTTAGTGACAGGCCGGGTCTGGAAGGGAACAGCTTTTGGTGGTTTCAAGAGCCGTTCACAAGTGCCTTGGCTCGTGGAAAAATACTTGAAAAAGGTGAAGCAAGCAAAAATAGTCCTAGCTTTATATTATGTACATGGCAATATTCAATAGGTATCTAAGTTTTTTTTTTTTTATATAAAAATACTGCATGCAAGCTTACTGGGGAATGCTGCTGTTCTTGTACTTCAGGAAATCAAGGTGGATGAGTACATCACACATAATTTGACTTTGGCGGAGATCAACAGAGCATTTGATCTGATGCATGAAGGAGGCTGTCTTCGGTGTGTGCTGGACTGCCAAGTCTAGGGTGGGAGGGGATGGATTTTTATTTTAATATCAAAACATGACATGTTGAGACCATGAACCCGGACTACTGCCGGTTCCTCTGGCGAAAATGGCGATTCCAATAAGAAGGCCATGGCCAAAGATTTCTTATACTTTGTTGGTTTTGCTCCGGTTAATAATTACTGGCTAGTGGCGATGCCGCCCTGCTGTGCTCTCTCAAGTTCGTCGGTGTATATCACTGATGTCGGCTTACCGAGCGGTATGACTCGATCAGATGTTCATGACAGTTTAATGTGAGAAAGCTTGAAGGAAGATGGAGCAACTCAAATTCGAGGTCCATTTACAAGGAAGTTCCAATCTCAAACTCAAGCTTATCTGGCGAGATACTTTTGCTGATTTGGGGTGACATTCACTACAAGGACCGTGGAGCAGACGAGCCTAAATGTGTGTTCAAATTTGAGCCACACCCGCTAAAGACATTCGTAGGTCAGACATGCCAAAAGGGATGGACAAATTTGGCGAGAACAACTAAGGACTTTCTGGTGCCCAAGAAAGAGATTCTTGATGCCCAAGTCGTCCATAATTGTTGTCCAAGTCATCCAAACGTCCAAAGGGAGAAGGAAAGAGATAAATTAGTTGCTAAAAAGTTTCCTTTAGCATTGAAAATGACTTGTAATTAGTAGCTTGTTTCCTACTTACTATGAAACTTGTTTTCCTAGTCCTAAGTACATTAATTTTAGGTTTTTGTGACCTCTATAAATAGAGAACGTAAGACCTACGGGTTACAACAATTTATACACAACTTTGAATAGAATAAGCTTTTGCTTTTTGATTCCTTTGTGGAATTTGAAACTTCCCTTTCTTATGCGTGTGGATTTTCATTAGAGCTAAAAGTCCCGGTATCAATGGGTTCATCATCCCTATCATGGTCCACATCCTTCGATCATGTGCTTCCATTCAATTAAATTATCGATTTGGTTGCGTTTGGTTTTGTTTCCCATCATCTTGTGTTTTCCAATTTCTACCGATTGTGTTGCGTACTTTGATTGTTGATTTTAAGACTCATTTTTGGTGTAGGATCATATCAATTGGTATCAGAGCATCATTTCAAAGCAGAGGAATACATATCCCTACCTTCTTGTGCGATCATCTTGTTGCAAAGTGTTCTTCAAATTCGTTAAAGATATTTTAAGTTTTCAATCTTGTTATTCGAATTTCAAATTTCTATTGCTTCTAAAGTTGATTTGGTTGGAAAAAGCCATTCTATAGTATATAAAAAATAAAATCGAAGGAGTCAAAAGATTACGACTCGCAAAAGGCAAAGAACACAAACCAAATTAGTCATTCCTTGTCTTAAGCAAATCGTTTTCAAGATTGAGTTTTGATACTTGCATCTATTGCTTTGAATTGAGCCTTTAGTGTTCATTTCTAGTATGTTTAATTGCAGTTGCTATTGAATTTTTTTTGAAATTCTTAGTTTAAAAAGATTTGCAGCTCTAGGTTAGAATAGCCTTTGTTTCCAAAAATGTTTTAAACATTGTTTCTAGCCTATCCAGCTGAATCTACTTGCATTTGAAGGTTTTCATTCAATCAAAGTTGATTGAGTGCCAGAGAAGAGGCTTTGTGAGTTCAATAGAGGGTAAAAGCCATTAATTTTGAGTGCAAACATGAGTGGTAAAAAAAGAGCGACATCTATTAAGTGAAAACACTTAAGGAAGTGCTTGTGAGGTCATTTACATATCATTTGCAACTTGGAATTGACGAAATAACCTTGTGTACGAGTTTTTGTAGCGAAGTTGATTATCATGGCTGGTGAAGGTAATCCATCAATGGGCGAATTGAGTGACGACGCTCTTAATGTTCTCATGGATCGATTCTCTCAATTTTGGCGAGCTGATCAATCCAACATCAATGCACGTCTGGCCGTGGTGGAACGAAATCCAGGAAAAGTGCTAAACGAGAGTAAGAGAGGGCGGAGCAAGAAAGAGTTAAAAGAGAATGTGTTGAGCAAGCTCGAAAAGAACAAGAAAGACTTCTTCGAGAAAGAAATCATCAACATCATCCTCATTTTGGTGGAAGAATGCTACGAAGAAATGTCATTTCTCATCAACATCGAGAAGAATAAGAGAGGTTCCATGACGAATCTGAAGAAGAAGGAGAACAACCTACTAAATCACCACATAATAGTTTGACACTTGTCCGAGTTACATTTCAGACCAGACACCTTATAGAACATATCTAGAACCCGACAAACACCAGCAACTCCACGAATAGAACCATTTGTAAATACAAGCAAATCATCAGCAAAACACAGGTGTGTAATTGCTAACGGTTGACACCTGGGATGAAAGGGAATCTGGTTCTTCCTGGCTGCCATTTTCAACATTGCATCAAGTATCTCCATTGCAACCGTAAAAAGTTAGGGGGACAATGGGTCCCCTTTCCTAAGACCAGGTTTCATATAAAAAACCCCCACAGATACCTCCATTTAAGCCTACACTGATCTTAGGACCACAAACACAGGCTTACAACCACTTAAGAAACAGATCAAGGAACCCCATCATAGTAAGAACGGAGAAAAGGAAAGGCCAATCCACATAATCGAAGACCTTCATAATATCAATCTTAATAGCACAGCGGGGAGTGATTCGTTTCCTATGATAATCCTTAACTAATTCTGAAGCCAGCAGAATGTTATCACAAATTGACCGACCTTTGATATAAGCATATTGAGATGGGGAGATTAGAGAAGGCAAGACAGTTGCTAACCTGTTAGCCATAATCTTCGAAATCCCTTTGTAGATAGTGTTGCAACATGAAATGGGACGAAAATCCTTCATTTGCTCAACATTTGGGATTTTAGCCACTAAAGTGAAAAGAGTGGAGCTAATAATGCAAGGCATAATACCAGATTGAAAGAACTCCAAAGCCACCTCTTCAACCAAACCACCTATTAGACCCCAATGAAGTGAATAAAACTCTGATGGGAAATCGTCTAGACCTAGGGCCTTATCCCTTCCCAGCTTTTTAAACACTTGACAAATCTCTCCTCTAGTGACTGGAGCAACCAAAGAAAGAGCCTCCTCTGGTGAAAGCTTCTTGAGCAAAAGTTGCTCATAAAAGCTAGAAGGTTTGATAATAACATCGTGGTTTACCTCTCCAATCAACTTCTTGTAGAAATCCACCGCAACTTGTCCCATTTTCTTGATATTAGTCACCTCATATCCTTGGGAATTGAGCAATCTTGTAATCTACTGGCGATGAGTATTGACTTTCACAGAGCGATGAAATAAAGATGTATTCAAATCCCCTTCTTAAACCCCCTGTACTTGAGCTTTTTGCTTATAAAAACTTTCCTCAGCCTTCTGCAATTCTTGACATTTAGCATCAAGTATTCTTTCTTCCTCCACCTTACTTTCATCAGGCGCACTAAGGAGAATAGTTTGCAACATCTCTAACTCACAGGCTCGAGTTTGCACAAATTAATCTTCTTCAACTTCAATTTGACCCTTCGAAGTTTACCATAAAACACAAAATAGGAATAGCCCTTCACATCAATACTCCAAGCTTCTGTAACCGTGTCAGTACTTAAAATTATACTCAAATTACTGTAGGAGGTCCCTTTACATTTTAATATTCACACTAATATATTACCAATTTATTATTCATACGACATAACGTTTCATATGCACCGAAATTATTTTATGGTGTTATTGCATGTGTAATTAAATTAAGTGTCTAAGTTAAAAATAGTCTAAGCACCAAGAATCGTTAATCAATATATATTTTTAAGATAACTAACAAAGGAAAAGTTTAGATTAGAGAATGTAATCATAAATAGTTGGACTATGATAAACATTGAGAACGTGAACGTTAAAGAATCCAAGTATCATAAGATAAACATTGATATTTTTAATATTAGTCTATTAGAAATCATAAATGTATCCAAGCGTCAAATTACTTAATTACAAGAGTAAAGGCCATGACTATTTTGTGATTGATATATGCTTTTATAATATAAAGTTGGACAAAATTTTATATATAAATGATCAAAATATGCTATCTTGCTAGTAAATTGATAAACTTATATGTTTACTTTCATTTTTGTTTTCTGTTTTCAAAAATAGATGTTGAAAACAGGTGAAAACAACATTTTGTCATTTTGGAAAACAGCAGGAAGTTGCCACTTTCTGTTTTGATAGTTGGAAATGAATAGAAAACAGAATGAAAACTAAACAAGTTTTCTCGTTTCAGTTGCCAAATTTATGGCATGAAAACAGAAAACAGGAAACGAAAATGAAAGTTTAGTGACCAAAGGTAAGACGGTACAGCTGTCGCGACAGTGAAAGTTTGGAAGTTGCAGATCCCAAATTCAAATCCAAGTGAGATTCGTTGGTCCTCCCGGAGATATAAGGCTGCTGGGGGCGAATGCTCGTTGGCGTCGAATTTGATTGCAAGTGACTCCAGATTTAGTAGGACCCGCGGTGACAAAATGATACATGAGGCTGAAGTTCTTGGATAATAATTTTTTGGGTAAATACAATTTAATATCCAAACCTTTCATTTTAAACAATATAATAGCCAAATCTTTTCGAAAACAATCTAATATCCAAATCGTCAACTTTTCGTCCGTTTGACTGTTTGTTGACACTTCATCAAGTTTGAAGTACGACACTTCATCAAAATCTATCGATATCTTCTCTGAAAAACCACCAACATATCATGGTTCCAAACCCGAGAAGTCCATGACTCCACCATGATGGTATAGAATATCTAAATATTCAGTGATCTACAATGCCAAAACAAGAAAACAAAGTTGTATTGTGACAATTTTCCCTAAACAAAGCTTTTTTGAAGTGTCAACTAACGGTCAAACGGACGAAAAGTTGACGATTTGGATATTAGATTGTTTCGAAAAGATTTGGCTATTATATTGTTTAAAATAAAAGGTTTGGATATTAAATTATATTTATCCTAATTTTTTTTTTATAAGAACCATACCATGGTTTTACAACCTTAGAGAGGAACGGAACGGAACGGAGCGTACCTTGTGCGTTGCGCGCTTCTTTGTGTGTTAAGGACTTAAGGTGTTTTACAAGCACATAGCAACGAGTAGTGGTACGAGGGAGAAAGGACGGACTTTTTCGGGTCGAAAGAAACTAGGACGGACTTAAAAATGAGTAAACCAAAAAAATAAATATTCAGCCGCTAACTGTTGCAGTGCACTAGTAGGGTTGCTGTGTGCGAGCGGGGACTGAAGGGTTTGCACAGCAGATAAACGCCACCACGACTTCCCCCGCTTCCGCTCTTCTTCTTCTTCTTCCCTCTTCCACCACTTCGCTTCCTTCCTCCGCTCTCACTCCACCGTCCTCCGATTGCCGTTTCAAATCTTTCTTCTCCATTAATCCTTAAATCCCGACCTCTTCCATCTCTATCTTCCTAAAACCCTATCTGTCCATCTTCCTTCCCTCTCTGATACCAACAATGGGAGCTTCTTTGCCACCGAAAGAGGCCAACCTCTTCAAGCTCATCGTTGTAAGCCCTCTTTCTTCCCCGCTCGCAAATTCTTATTCCTCTGTCGTTCACCGTCTTTTCCCTTTTTGCTTGCGCCACCGATTCTACTGAACCCCTGCCCGCCGGTCTTGATTCTTTGACTAAGATGGATGAATGGTGGTTTCGGTGCTTGGTAGTTTGGAAGTTTTTTTTGCTTGGCTTCGAACTAGACTATACTCTCCTATGGTTTGTGGATGAGCTTAGTAGTTTGTTTAGCGAGTTAGGCTGGGAAAATGTAGTTATGTGATCTGAGCAATTGTATCGAAAGGGAAGTCGATTCTAGGGGTCTTGCTCTCACTTTGTTCTTTTTCTGCTTCCATTTGGTGGATCAGTTCTACATTATATCTTTTAATTGATGAAATGATGTTCATGCAAGAAGTGGACAATGCACGGTGACATTTGGTTTGGTTAGTAGGCTACAAAAATCTCCAATCTTGTTGAGTTATGATGTGTTTCATTAAGCATCTAGACTAGGGTGCTGTAGAACATTTCATTTTCAACTAAGCTACACTGCAAGTTTGGGAGTTCGCCATTGCATTTCCTGAAAATGAATTAGAGTATTACCCAACCATGACCTAGTTAGGATTTGCTACAACTCCCGAATTCCTGGACTTGGTCCTAATGATTTTAGAGATGGTTCGTAGTGGATGTTTATTACGCACCTACTTCATTTCTGCAGAGTTTGTGTGCCATTACCATTACTTCTAAAATTTTGATCGTACTTATATTCACTGTTCCATGTTGCTTCTTGTTTTGACATTCTTTTCTCTTAGTCAGTTAGGCGACCAATTTCATGTCAAATCATCTTTATTAACTCTTTCATCTTTGATAAAATGTGGCAGAAATCCTATGAAACCAAGCAGTATAAGAAGGGGTTGAAGGCTGCTGATGCTATACTGAAAAAGTTCCCTGACCATGGAGGTAATTTCTCGCTGAATCAGTTGATGAAGCTTGAAGCAATACATCAGTTCCTGGGTCGTTGTTTATTATGAGAATTTCAACTTTTACTCCTTACATGGATCCTATGATCAATGCTTACTGCTAAATGTACGCGGGTTTGAATTTAAAGTGCTTGAGTAGTATTCTATGAGATTGAGTGATGTCTCTGTTTATGGTGCATGCATGTATGTTTTACCTATTCTTGTTGAGGACAAGATAGTGGTAACTCTAAACATCTGAAGTGCTTTGGTAGAAAATTTGGTCCTCGAAACTGGAAAGGAAACCAAATTTTTTAACAATTAGATGCTCCCTTGTACTGACATTGACACAACGCAGGGGTAGTCTGTACTTATGAATTGTAGTTGATACTTGTGTAATTACCTGCATGAACCTAGTAACTGAAGCTATATATCTTGGCGGCAACCCATCATTTTCGTGTCATTTCTAACAATGGTATAGATCCAATTCAATGGAGTACAATTCCCTAAAAGGTCCAGGGTAGCATCTGTTTTATCATGTAAAGAGTTATTTTTCTTGCCTGAAATTTATCCTTTGCTCTAACCTTTCTTTCCCTTTTCAGAAACTTTGTCGATGAAGGGCTTGACATTAAATTGCATGGATCGTAAACCTGAAGCATATGAACTTGTCCGCCTGGGTCTGAAGGTTGAAATAATATGTTTGTCTGTCAGAGTACTTGGCCTTGTTGTTTCTACTTTGCTTTTTTTCTTTTTCTGAAGAACATATGTGTTGTGTATATGCTTTTTCTGCAGAATGATCTTAAAAGTCATGTTTGCTGGCATGTATATGGTCTGCTCTATCGGTCTGATAGGGAGTACAGAGAAGCTATCAAATGCTATCGCAATGCACTGAGAATAGATCCAGACAATATTGAAATACTGCGTGACTTGTCGCTCTTACAGGTACAAATTACTGTTCTTCTGCATGGAACAGAACTTCAGTTTGCTTCTGGTTCTTTCAATTTCCTTTGAGTTTTAACTTCTATGGGGGTTAGGGTCATCCTGGTGGTGTTATCATTTATCATCCCGATGCTACTTATATTACCATGTTATTATTCAATGTTACTTTCACTACTGATTTTGATGCATTTTGTAACTGTCTGTTCAGTCCGTTCCAATTGCATGAATTCACCCGGGGGGGGGGGGGGGGGGGGGATGACATTCACATTTTGTTGGATGTCAGCTGCCCTTTTTCTTAATCTAAACAAGCACCCCTATGAACTCAATAACATTCATTTTTATGAAATACAACTCATTTAGAAAAACTTCCATCCCAACAACCTTTTCTTAATGTGAGATATCTTTTGAAGTCCTAAGCTCCTGTTTTATGTTTGTTGAATCATGTAAGCAATGGTGACTGGCTGTATGGTTGTACTTGTATCTGTTTCACACTGGTTGTAGAAAGTAGAAACATATGGTTTCTGATCCACGCCTCATCTTCTTTGTTACTGGAGAATGATTCTTTATCTGTGTACTTGTAACTACTGAATATTAGTAGCCTACATCTTGTTTGATTATTTGAGGGCAGATAGAAAACATGTGGGTACTATTCTGGGTACCAGCTGGGATCTGGTGCAGTAGGTTTGAGAAGTAGAAATGTCTCTTACCTGCAGAGAGCAGAAGGAATGTCTTTCTGCATGCATCGAGAAAGAATTGTGCTCTTTGAATTTAGTAATTTCAGAGCTTATTACTACTTTATCTACTGATTTTAAGAACAAGGAATTGTAGCATTTGATAGGAACCTTTCATTGCTGGTTAAGAAGTGTTATGTGTTGCCTCTGAAAAAAGCTGTACTACTGCCATACTTTATCGACTGAATCCGAAAACAAGAAATGTTAGTATTTGATATGAACCTTTAATTATTGGATGATAAGTGTTATATGCTGTTTGGGGAGATTGGAGAAGGCCCAAAGGTGTTGATGGGCCTAACCTCTTCGTCGAGGCCATTATAAGTTTGTTGGCTGCTCTGTTTTAGCAGTCAGGGCACCTCAATTTGGTGAAAGAGAGAATCGAAACTAGTAGCGTTCATACAATGCTTAAAGAACTGTTTGAGTAAGTCATTTAGGAAATTGTTTAAGCTAGCGATTAGCAATTGTGGTAGGATTATTCCCTTCAACTCGTCCACTGCATTCCGCCCGCGTTAACATGTATTTGCATGAGTACATACTTACCTTGTAAAACTGTGTAGTGTGACCTTGTTATGTTTCTCTTGCAGGCACAAATGCGGGATTTGGATGGTTTTGTTCAGACTAGGCAACAGCTACTGACCCTGAAGCCAAATCATAGAATGAATTGGATTGGCTTTGCTGTTGCTCACCACTTGAACTCAAAGTACGGTTGACCTTTGCATTTACCTAGTTTGTTTACTGCTAAAGGTTACCTTGGAACAAACATCATGATTTTTTCATGTTTGTAGATATCTAAGATGCTAGAAATTAGACTGCTATATTCTAGAGCCTATCATAGATGTTGGCTTGACGTGCGTCTTAATTCCCTTCTCTGATTTGAGACAGGATTGTTCTTTTCTTCTTCCACTGAATCATCTCACCTGTTCTTTACCAGTGCATCGAAAGCAGTTGAAATTCTCGAGGCCTATGAAGGAACATTAGAGGATGACTATCCTCCCGATAATGAACGATGTGAACATGGGGAAATGCTTCTATATAAGGTGGGATTGTGAACACAAACTCATCCATATCTTTGCATGAGCTTTTTCGTATCTTTTATCTTCAGAATCTAACATGCAGGAATTGTTATTGTATTAAAAAACGTGGAATATTGTGTTTGGTCTTGGGGCCATTAGTGTATCCGTCACTTGATATGAGGTTTTAAAATTATGTTACAGTGAATATCTGTGAAGCTTTCAAGATGTCTTTGTAGCTCTGGGTTTATATATTAAATTTCTCAGCTGTTGAACTTTGTTTTTTTGTTCATCTGCACTTGCTGGAATTGTGCAAAATAAGGATCTGGGTTCAAGCGAAGTGTTTGTGCTCTTTTTATTTTGTTTTTCTTTGTGTACTTGTTTCTTTATTGTTATTAAATGCTTGGCTCAATACTCTCAGCATCTAGTTCCCAGGAATGCATTTATAGAAACAGGATATGCTTTTTATTGTGCGCATGATCTCATAAGTGATATAAGAAGTGATTTCTCAGTTGAACTTGGGGGCCCATATACATTTCTTTATATATTTTACGAGAGACAGAACCTATCTCTTGCATTTGTGGATTGATTTTATGTCTACAAATGAGCAGTGATTAGTATGGCTATATGCAGTTTTAAAAAAAATTATAATTGTTTTTTAGGTATCTTTACTAGAGGAATGTGGCTCACACGAGAGAGCTTTTGATGAGTTGCAGAAGAAGCAGTTCAAAATTGTAAGTTTTGAAAGCGAAAATCTTGGCAAGTCAATATGATGGAACTTTTGATAGATAATTGACCACTGTTGATGATTTAAAAATTTCAGGTTGATAAATTGTCATTCAAGGAGCAAGAGGTTACTCTTCTGGTAAAACTTGGACGCTTAGAAGAAGGTGCTAACCTGTACAAGGCATTGCTTTCAATGAATCCTGACAATTACAGGTGATAATCGTGAATCTTTCAATGCAAAGTGAAAGAATATTCAGATACACTACGTAAGAATGCTGATTATCCTCAACCATATAACCCTTTGTGGAGCTGTTCCTGAAGATCCAATTGTGTAGCCTACACATATAACTCCTTCGTGGATACTTATCTTTGGATATTAGTCTTGAAACTTGGAGGAAGGATTTAATTTTGTTTCTCTTTCCACTCTTAAGATATTATGAAGGCCTACAAAAGTGTGTTGGACTGTGTTCTGAAAATGGTCAATACTCTTCTGATGAAATTGATAAGCTGGATGCTTTATACAAGTCATTGGGTCAGGATTACACATGGTCATCTGCTGTCAAGGTGATTACACGCCCAGAATTCTGTTCTAAGTTGCACTTTGTTATTTTGATTGAATAGGCATCAATCCATTTATGTAGGTGGTATAAAATCACTGTTTATTTCTTTACTTGTTGTCTCTGATTGCACTTTATTTTCAGTGATGCATATTGCTACATGGATATCTGCTGATTTTTTTTTTTGGAGCTTATGTTGTAATACCATCTCTTCCTTTAATTTTAGAGAATCCCACTTGATTTTCTCCAAGGCAACCAGTTTCAAGAAGCTGCTGATAAGTATATAAGACCGCTTCTGACAAAGGTACTCATACCGTAGTTTAATCAGCTTGCTTAACCCCTTGTTAAATTTGTGCTCTTCAAAGTAATTTTGCTGGCTTTCTAGGGAGTTCCTTCATTATTCTCGGATCTGTCTCCTTTATATGACCATCCTGGCAAGGTTAGTTTCCCATTTTACTTTTTGATACTTTATTTACTTCAATATTTTTCTTTGTTTCTTCGCGTTGCACAGCTTGCATGAGCGACAAGGAACTTTTGGGTGGGTGTCTTAAAAATGTGTCTTTCCTTTTGATGACATGTCTGTAGGCTGAGGTACTGGAGCAGCTTATTCTTGTGTTGGAGCATTCAATCAGGATCAATGAGACTTTTCCTGGAAGGTAATATGGTTATCTAATTGTAAAATTGGATCATTGTCTCGATGACAAATGCCGACAGTGTCATGTTCCGGCTTTGGATTCTTCTACTAGGAGTTAAAGTTAATGCGATTAGCTATTGCATAATTTATTTTCCACTTAGATGTAAGTTAATGACATTGAGCTAGGGACAGAAGGAAAACAAGATGGGAAATCTTTGATACTGATGTCTTTAATATGGCTCAACCAGTGGCCCTATGAATATGTCTGGTCTCTCTCTTGGTTAGAAGGAATCTGGAAGCGAGTGATTCTTTTTGGGGTTGTTTGGTTGATGCTATTTGGCCACAATTCTCAAAACGAGTCATTGGGTACCTATCAATATGCCTGGTTTATCTATTGATTAGAAGGAACCTTGAACCAAGTGATTCTCTCGTTGGTTTATCTATTGATTAGAAGTAACCTCGAACCAAGTGATTCTCTCGGTGGTTGTTTGGATGAGTCATTGTGGAATGCCTTCTTTGGCATTAAAAGAATGACATTTTGGCCATCAGACAATTCACAATGCCTTGGTTGAATCATTGAGATATCTGAATGGAAGAGAAAGGGAGGGGTTGGAACATGCTGAAGATGCTGGATTGATCATGAATTATTTCTGTGTATACATTTTGTAATGCTTTTGTGACACTCCGTGCAGAGTGGACAAAGAGCCCCCTTCAACACTCCTTTGGACATTGTTTTACTTAGCACAGGTTCCTTTCATTTCACTGATGGTTTCTCCTATTATTTTCTTGTATTTAGTTCCAACTATGGTGATGACTTTCTAACCATGCCTGCCTATTCCTCCTGCAGCATTACGACCGAAGGGGTCAATATGACCTTGCTCTCACCAAGATTGACGAAGCTATAGCACATACTCCAACAGTGATTGATTTGTACTCGGTCAAGGTAGGTTAACCCGTCAATCTTTTAGGCTTTTTCCTTACTGTTGTTTTCTTTTCTCTTTCCCGATCCACTGAAGCTTTATGTTAGCTAAACGGGACATTTCATTTGGTTCCATTCATGGGCTTGGTGACAATAGTATCTGGCATTTGCTTCACCCCATCTTGCCTTTCTTATTAGTTAACCTTTGTTTATGTTGTATCCTTGACTTAGATCTTAAGAGAATCAAATGAATTTATTTTGGGATTTCTGTGATTATTAGAAATTGTTTGAGATTTAAAAAAAAAGAAAAAGTTTGAGATTGGTGCATGAGTCTGGTTGTTTTTCTGGATCACAGAGCCGTATTATGAAGCATGCTGGGGATTTACCAGCAGCTGCTGCATTGGCAGATGAAGCTAGGTGCATGGATCTTGCTGATCGGTACATAAACAGTGAATGTGTCAAACGTATGTTGCAGGCAGATCAGGTTTGTTTTGTTTTGTTTTGTCCCATCTACTATTACTAGGTGTCTAATGCTCTGCATATCCTCTTTCCATAATTGTGTTTGATGTTGAACCTTCTTTTGAAGGTACCTTTGGCTGAGAAAACCGCTGTTTTGTTCACCAAAGATGGGGACCAGCATACCAACCTTCATGACATGCAGTGCATGTGGTCTGTCTCGAGTGCTAGCTTATCTGCCGATTTCTTACATTTTCTCTGTCAGTTTGCTCTGTAATGACCTTGTTTAATTTGCGTTTGTGGAAGGTATGAATTGGCTTCTGGGGATAGTTATTTCCGCCAGGGTGATCTAGGCCGAGCTCTCAAGAAGTATTTGGCCGTCGAGAAGCATTATGCTGATATTACAGAAGATCAATTTGATTTCCATTCATATTGCCTAAGAAAGATGACTCTTCGCGCCTATGTTGCAATGCTTAAATTTCAAGATCGTCTCCATTCTCACTCATATTTCCAGAAAGCAGCTTCTGGAGCTATCAGGTAAAAGCCAATTTGCATAAACAGAAACAGATTCAAGATATGTAAATTGTGTTTAACTTTCTGATTTTTCTTTATGAGTGAATACTGAATAGGATTGTTATTATCAGTGAGTTGAACAATGAAACAGATGTGAATTGTGTTTAGCTTTGTGATTTTCCTTTTTGAGTCAATAGGTTACTATAATTGACTTGAACAAAGAAGACAGGAAAAGCTTTTCTATTTGGGCTGTTTCAACAATGTAAGATTTTGATGTCCTTCTGGGATTTAAAGTTGAAAAACATGGTAGTAAGGAAATGTTGCAGCTATAATTTCCAAATTTTGTTTATTTTTCTGTACATCCTTCAAAGTCTTTTCTGTTTTTCATTTTATTGGATGTTGCAGCTACACTTTCCAGAAACCTGCAGTAAGATTTCGTCACGTCCATAAATTGCATTATGGTTTCAAGACATAGGGGGAAAAATTAGGCTGAGAATGTTTAGTTTTCCAGCAGTCAGGATTACCTAGTCCCGTGTCTCTTTTTTTTTTCTTCTTTTTTCGCCTTCACATATTACTTTGAGACCCTCATCATTATGAACACCATTCTACAGACCTCACCATCTGTTTTGCTGGTCAATCAACTCATTGATTTCTTATCCTAACTTTCAGCTATGATTTGCACTGCTGATATCTTCTTTATCATGTGGTGCTTTATTTTACTGGCGTTGGATGTAACAGGTGTTACTTGAAGTTGTATGATTCCCCGCCCAAGTCCACTACTGAAGAAGAAGATGAAACATCAAAGTTGCTTCCTTCTCAGAAAAAGAAAATGAGGCAAAAGCAGAGGAAGGCAGAAGCTCGAGCGAAGAAGGTAATACCCATTGGTTCCTTGGCCTTATCCTGATATGGTTTCTATCATTACAATGATTGGTTATGTTCCTCATCAGGAAGCAGAAGTGAAAAATGAAGAACAAAGTGCTAGTAGTATCTCAAAGTCTGGGAAGCGACATGTCAAACCCGTAGATCCAGACCCGAAGGGGGAAAAGTTGTTGCAGGTTACTTGTGGTTCCTCCTTTGTTTTCCTTCTGTCAGTTGCGATATATGTGATGTCTATAATTCAGAACGAATTTTTCTGTCCTATCTGATTACACAATCATTCAGGTTGAAGACGTGTTGCTGGAAGCTACCAAGTACCTGAAGTTGCTTCAGAAAAACTCTCCCGACTCTTTCGAGACACACTTGCTTTCTTTTGAAGTAAATATTAGAAAGCAAAAGGTTCTACTTGCTCTTCAGGTATCTCTCTATCCAATTTGAGTATTGGAATAACTTGGTTGTTCATTAAAAATTTATATTTCTTAGATGTTGGCTATCATGAAAGTGTGGGGTGTGATTTTGACAATTGATAGTATCTTAGTCTTCTAGAAATGAGCTCTTTCATTGTCTACAGTATGTGTGAAATGTTGATATGCAATGTGAGACCAACTCTATCGTCCAAATATCTTGAGTAGCTTTGTCTTTATAACTATTAGTTAAAGTGACTTTTTTTTTGTAACACCACTCCCGCAGGCCTTGAAGCAGATGCTGAGGTTGGATGCTGAAAACCCAAATTCTCATCGATGTTTGGTATGTACAATATCACCATCAAGTGTTTGGGCTTTATCTTGATGTAGGCATAGCTGTCATTTCCCTTTCTAGCTTTTAATTCTGTACTTTCTGTGCTGTAGATAAGGTTCTTCCATAAAGTAGACTCAACAACTACTCCAGTAATCGATACTGAGAAGCTTATTTGGAGTGTCATACAAGCAGAGCGTTTGTCACTCAGGTTTATTTTGAAACCCGTCACCCTATTGGTTTCCCCATTAAGAAGTGATCATGTTATTGGCTTTCAACTAGATAAGTTGATCCATGCTTATTTTAATGTAGTCAATTGCATGAGAAATCTCTCCTGGAAGCGAATCTGTTTTTCCTTGAGAAGCACAAAGGTTTATTTCCTACCCTTCTGCATTGTATTTTGCTTTTGAAATGGTGGATATTCTTTAAATTGCCGAACTGATGTTTGCTTCATTTTGTTTTTTATAGTCTCTTTGATGCATAGAGCTGCAGTTGCAGAAATGCTCTTTGTTTTAGAACCTAGCAAGAAATCTGAAGCTATTAGGTTGATTGAAGAATCATCTAACAACCCTGTTCCCAGGTAAGGTTTTCTACCAAGTCTACTCACTATTACGACAATACCTTAATGTGAAACTTATACCATGCTGGAACATTTTTCTAATTTCAATGGTATTGGGGGCAGTGGTGGGGCGCTTGGAGCAGTGAGTGAATGGCGACTGAAGGACTGCATTGCTATCCACAAATTGATAAACACAGTTCTTGCTGACCAAGATGCTGCGATCAGTAAGCTCACAAATTCTAGCGTTGTAATCAGACTCATTTTTGCAACTATTTTAATAAATGTTCAAATGTCTTGCCAGGGTGGAAAGGTCGATGTGCTCAGTACTTCCCATACTCTACGTACTTTGAAGGCAAACTGAGCTCTGCAATGCCCGACTCAGTGTACAATCAAATTGGTGGCAAGTCCCCTGAGAATGGAAGTGTTATAAGCCATCCTCAATGCAATAAGATCACAGATTCCATTGCATCAAACGGGAAGTTAGAAGGGTTCAAGGAACTGACCATCTGAGAAATTGTTTCGGCTGGTGCTTACGTTTGTGATCCAGAATTAGCCGTGCAGCTTGAGGAGAAATGTATTTCGCAAAAGGGATGATTTGAGAGGTTTTGTATTCTTTATGCTGATCATCCTCTTCTATCAGTTTGAAACTAAAAAAAAGGTTTTCCACCTCTTTGTCACTATAACTATCCCTATACCTTGCTGCCCTGCCAAGTGGGAAATGCATTCCTTTGCAAATGTGTATAACAGACTGCACATGATGTCCTTTAGAGGGTTTTGTTTTTGATTAACTCACAGTTGCTACATTGGGCGAGATCTCAGATACAAGGGCAGCTTTCCATAATATTGCACCAAACTAGAGATGCAACGGTTTGTATCTCTCTAGTTCACAGGAACAAGTGCAGAATTGTCGATGGTGGTTGGAACTTGGAATGCTGGTTGTCCTCGGCGTATTATGGAACAGTAGAGCTGAAGGAGTAGGGAGCCTTGTTGTACCGTTTTTTCGTATTCCTGGTTTTCTTTTTAATTTATTTTCTTTAAAATTCTTATCTTTCTTGCCATGTATAAACACAGCTTCATATGATGAAAATTTTGCTACGGAGTCTAGATATCTTTATATATGTGACAGGCTTATCATTTTGCTTCACATCCGTCATCCTCCACAACTTCTTACCTCAGTCTTTTACGCTCTTTTTCTTCCAACATGGATTTAAGAGCAAGTTGCCATGCAAGGTTCTCAATAAGATTAGTTGCATCTCCTCACTCTTGATCTTATCTTCAAAGCTCGAGGTGTAATGGGGAAAGGTACGGTTGCCTACAATAAGACATTCTTGATCATCACGTGAGATTGTGCTGCAAACTTGCATATGCTCCACAATGTCCTCACTCCTCATAGCCTCCTTTATTCTCCTTTTATTGTATGGTAGCAGAAAGGCGATCTTGATCAAGTTGTGCACAAACTTGTTCAACCCATTTTATTTGCTTCATTGAGCGCTAAACAACCTCCTCCATTTCACAGAGAAAGGAAGGGTCAAGGGGAGCAACAGGAGGATCAATGATTTGAATTAGGAGGTCTATCTTGGAGAAGGATCTCGCAGCGTCCTGAGCAATCTGCTCCACGAGGCTGTGGAGTGTAGTATGGCTTTGCAGAATGGCTCGTGAAGGCAGTCATGGTTAACTCCAACTCTAATGACCCCTCTGATTGTAAGAGTTCTTCTTGATAAGGAGATTGTTCTTGAAATGCCCAAGGGTCTAATAGTTCTTCGTAGTAGGGGGTTGGTAATGAAACCCGAATCTATAGTCTTCTTCTTGATTGCTTCAATTGACTAAACTACTCATACGAGCAACATTAGGTTATACTACTAATTATAGGTTGTGAACTCACTTAAGTATGATTTCCTCGAAATTGCAGTTAAACCAAGTTGTAGTCACCCAATTCAATTCAGCTAAAATTTACACTGCGGAAAGTTTTCAAACAGTCTGGAGTCTTGACTGAAGTGTTCTAGACCCTTTTCAATAAATTACTCAGCGGTCGACTAACCTCCACTGGAATAACCTAACCAAGGCAATAAGATTCAAACTTTATCTACTAGGTTTTAAGGCCAGTACAGAGCAGTGAATCGATTGACTCTCGTGCAATCAACTCATTACTTCCAATTCAAGTTGATCTTTTAACTTATGCAGATACTATTGTTCTAGGTCGAAGCTGAAACTGCAGGAATGTGATCAAGATTCAAGCAATTATGAATTAAACCTCAACTGAATATACAATGTAAATCAATCATGAATTCGAGTTCATACAACTCTTCCTAGCATACAAATCTAGGGTTCCTCAAAACGTAAGTCAAGAGAAGTTACTCTATAGAGAAGAGAGATAATACAATAAAACTTTCCATATCTTCAATCTTCATGCCTGAGCTTGTTTCTCGAGCTTTTAAGGCGAAGAAATCCTCCAATTCCACTCCAAGATCGCCCTCTCTCTCTTTGGTTAGTCTCTTGGGTGTTTGGTAACCAAAACTTAGCTCCCCCCTCAAAAAAAAAAAAAAAAAAAAAGAGACTTATTCCAGAGAAAGGAGCAGAAACACGGTCATGTTTCTCAGCCAGTGTTTTAGCCCTGCCCGTATTTCTTCCCGCGAGCTTAGACACGGGCACAAGAGAACAAAACACGACCGTGTTTCTGATTCAGCTCCACTTTTGAGTGGCCAAATGACCTCCGATTGACCCGCAACTTACGCCTATGCATCCCTACTTGCTAGGACCTGAAATATGACAAAAGAACACGACCTAGCACGAAATAGGCCAAAGAACGATCATTCTCCAGGCTAAATGATCAAGAAATGTTGGAAAAAACATGTGGAAATACAGTGTTCTCGAGAACATGTACGAATGGTTATGGGAAGAGATTTCTGCAAGGCTGAATTTACCATGTCCTCGACAGCATCAGTGATCACATTCACCCGTGCAGATTATTGTCAATGGTTAGCATCTATCAACAACTACCCCATTGGCCAAGTTTAACCTAAAATGGCATTGTCGTATAATGGCAATCAAGTCCGTATTCACTCGGGTCCTGGTATCCTAGCCAACTTCCCACGTTGTTTTTATCTAGCAGATCGGTTTTAGGGTTTGTGTTGGAGGATATGAGCGAACTAACTAGACTAGAGATCAAATAAAGATAAAAGCATGTACTTTGGGGAACTATCCCTCACTCTAGCCTAGGACTACTATGCAACGTCTAGATACTTAGGGTTTATCGAATGTGGTGAGTGAGCTCTTTTTTCGTGGGCTTTCGTGGTTATCCATACCCCTCTGAGTATGCCTCCACAAAACCAATGTAAGTCACCTTCATCTACGCTATCGTGTCGGGGGCATTAAGCTCATAGCTCCTTTCAATTGGTACTACCCACCGTCCACACCGAGGTTTCATCCCGAGTTCTATCTAGGAAGACATTCCTATGGCAGGGGTTTGGTCGCCTCGACCATCATAGGAATTTGCTTGATAGCGCATACCCGTCTAACCCTAAAACTCCATACCCAATGTAGAAGCTCAAGTAGGCTAGTAGAGAAGATTAGGGCGACTTACCCAAACACAATCAAAGATAGAATAACATTAAGGCCAAATTCACTTGCATAGCCAAAACTTTGACAGTTGTGACAAATATAGCCACTTTTGAAGAAATACCAGAAATAGCCAGAATTTTGAAAGTTCGATGACAAATATAGCCATTTCCGTTACATAGTTTGACGACGTCAATAACACCGTTAGTCTATTTAACGGACAGATGATGTGGCTGCCACCTCACCGTGTCTTTCCTTCCCACCTCAGCATCCATTGACATGTAGGATGCCATGTCATTTTTAATGGGTAAAAAAATATCATAAATAAGGTGAATAGAATTTAAAATTTTATTCTTTCATTTCCCCAATTCCATCCCATTTAGGGTTTCCCACCTCGTCCTCCAAAATCTCTTCCTCGGCGGCGTCTTCCCGGCCACCAAAACCTCCTCCTCGGCGGCGTCTTCCAGGCCAACACCTCCCTCACCGGCCCCATCCCCGACCGCTCCAACCTCCTCAACCTCAAATCCCTCTTCCTCGACCACAACTACTTCTCCGCCCTCTTACCCCCTTCCCTCGCTTCCCTCCACCGCCTCCGCACTCTCGACCTATCCCACAACAACCTCTCCGGCCCCTTGCCCCGCTGGCTCGCCTACTCGATCGATTGACCTCGCTCCGCCTCGAGTGGAATCGATTCAACGGCTCCATCCCGCCGCTCAACCAGTCCTCCCTCCTCTCCTTCAACGTCTCCCACAATGTCGACCTGATTGGAGCGATTCCCCTCACCCCCGACGTTCCTCTGCCTCGAGATCTCGTCATTCTCTCTAAACCCTAACCTCTGTTTCGCGGTGGCGATTGAGAGGAGATGGAGGAGCCGGAGCGAGTTCTCGTCGCCGGAGAAGGCGGCCGTTGTGCTCGACGACGCCGTGTTGCAAACTCTCTGTCACTTTCATCGTCCCCAACGTCGATGGTCTCCCTTCGCCGCCGTGAAATCTTCGTCCACTCTCTCCCTTCCCTCCTTTTCTTCCAGCAAAGGAGCGAGATAGTTGATTTTGACGCCGGGATCTGAATGTTGCAGCGGTGAGGTCCGACGGACGACGACGACTGCGGTTGAAACCCAAAGTCGATTCCGCCTCTGCCGTCAAGCCCCAATCATCGATTCTGTCCGTCGGTTGAAACCCAAAACTCAATAAGGCTTGTCGCAGGCAGAGCAAGCAAGATAGGCTTGCAATGGACAATAGAGACTTCGATGGCCATCTCTGGAAATATGGAACAGAGTTGGGTGGATCCAGAAAGCGATATCGGCGGTGAGATCGAAGAGACATTGAGAGAAGGATGAAGAAGACGAAGAGTGGTTGTGGAAGGTCGTCGATTTCAGTCGGGAAGAAGAAGACTAAGAAGGAAGAAGACTAAGAGGGGCTGTGGAAGGTCGTCGTCGGAGAAGATGGGTTCTTCTCTGGAGGTCGAATCGGGGTAAGGGAAGGGGAAAATGAAAAGGTTGGAGAGTGACTGCTGAGGCGTAAAAGATGCATTTACCATTTCGTTTACTTTTTTTTTTCCTACGTGGAATTCACTTGGTTGGGTAAAAAAGCCACGTCGGATGGTCCGTTTGTCCAGTCAGCACTCTAACTAACACCGTCAAACAATTGGACGGAAGTGGCTATTTCTGGTATTTCTCCAAAAGTGGCTATATTTGGCAAAAACGTCAAAGTTTTGGCTATACAGGTGAATTTGGCCTAACATTAAAATAAACTAGATAAACACATTCATTCATTAAAACCTTAAAATATCCATCCATCCATCCATCCATCCATCCATCCATACATACATACATAGTAACCCTAAAACTAAGATTTGAGGTTTAGAACCTTTAGTACCTTAGAGGACTACTCCATAAATGAGGGAAGAAGCTACATAGAAGAGGTGGAAGAAGACTTGATATTGAGGAAGATGACTCCTCTCTTTTAGCTCCTTCTCCTCTTCTCCTTCCTTCACCTTCTCTCTCTTCTCCCTCTAAAACTAGAAATTCTAATCAGTTCTATTATATGGGGGAAAGAGGTATGGTTTTGATGAACTTCTTACCATGCCAACTTACCATTTCTCCATGGTGTTATCTCAAGGATTCTCTATGGTGTTCTCGAGTTCCCAAGCAAGCTAGATTAACTTCAAATTAAGTTATTGATTTGGTTTCCAACTTGTTAAGTTTGCATAATTGTTTTTTGGGCTAATACCACTACAACACCCAAACTATCCGGAAAATGCCACTTGTGTCCTATTGTTTCCAATATTCCATCTGTGTCCTGAACTATTATATTTTGTGCCATTTGTATCCTGCCAATTTCGTTGACCGTTAGAGATAACAGTTGACCAAACGGCGGTCAACTTAAAATTGACTTTTGCTTATGTGGCAATGCCAAGTCATTGACACCTCACATTTTTAATTTAAATTAAATAAAACTTTGAAAATAAAAAATTGAAAAAACTTTAAATTCAAGAATATTTTTTAACCTAATCTCTTCTCTTCGCCTCCGTTCTTCCTCTTCTTTCGACTGCAAACTGTGCCTTCTCCACCACCGCCAGAACAATCACCACCGGGATTTGAGGATAAGCGGGTGGAAGAGCCGCCACCGGAGCCACAGCTGCAAACAATGTTCCGCCAGCTCGACCTTCGTTTGCAATCCCTAATTTCGAGTTTGGGGATCTGGACGGGATTGGCGGCAAGGAGAATTGCAACTCGCCGGGACCTGCAGCTGAAGAAAGGAGCTATGAATCATGACTCTGACAAAATCCGTCACCAGATCCATCTCCACCGACGCCTCCTACTGGCGATTCTAAGCTCGGAGAGACATCCCTCGCTAAATCTCGAGCAACAAAATCGTTGGCTCTGTCTCTCAAATCTGGTGGTTCCCTCGCCTCGTCTTCTCGTTGATTTACTGGAGCTGGGTTTCTCTTTCTCTAGTGGCTCCAGTCTCCACCGTTCTTGGGCTGTGGGTTGCTTCTTGTTGGCTTCGACCATGGTGGGGATTTCAGTCGGAAGAGAAGAGGTAGAGAGAAGAGCGAGTCTGTAGCAGAGAAGAGGGAGAGAGCTCCTAAATTTATCTAGTGGATTCGACCTTTGAATTTCAATCTCACAATCTGAGGATGAAATTTTGAGAGTTTAGTCCGCCAAATCCGATTCCCAAACGAAGCCACCTACGGGGACTCCTCTCTCTTCATCGTTGCCGATTTCCCCCTCTATCTCGGATCCTCTCCAGCCCCGTCTTCATCGTCTTCATCGTTGCTGATTTTACTCTCTCTCTCTGATCCCTTCCAACCTCTACAGCGGATTTTTCTTTTGAAGTTGAAGAGAAAGAAAGTGAATTGATTTGAGTTATTGTTTTATTTTTGTAATTTTCCATAATTTTTATTTTGTTTTCCTTATTTTAGATGGAAAAATAAATGAAAATTGATAATAAAAATTCCACGTCAGATGCCACATCAACGCTGACTGGTTTTTCTGTTAAATACTAACGGTCAATGCCGGTCAACACTAACGGAATAATAGTTCAGGACACAGATGGAATATTGGAAACAATAGGACACAAGTGGCATTTTCCGGATAGTTCAGGTGTTGTAGTGGTATTAGCCCTTGTTTTTTTTTAAGGAACTTTTTTGCATAGTTGTTATATTGTAGATTTGTCTTCTTTGTCATTTTGGAAATAAGGTAAGATTTCCAAAATGCAGAAGAAGAATGTAAGATAGGACTTCAAATAATTTACGACGTCTTTTACTTATTTAAATGAAATCTAGGTGTTGCACGTGCTTTGCAACGGTGCGTTATAGATTTTAAGGTGGGATTTATTATATGTAGAATTTTTTTTACCAAATAGACGATTAGGTTAGGTTCATATAGAACATCTTGATAATCGTATGAATAGCAAAGTAGCAATATGAATATCTGTAAAACAAATTCGTGGCAATAGATTTGTCAAGATTATGAGTCCTCATTTCCATATACATCAATGTTCGAAAAAATATGTATGAGTAAGCGATGTGGGTGCACAAAAAACTATTTGGATCCAACACATGTACAAATTGATGTGGTTGCACATATGACACCCAACGTCATATTAAAATTTTATTTCGAAGGGAGATAAGAGAAGTACACCGAAAGAAAATCTACAAATATGAACCCTCTTTCGTTAATATTCATTATGATGTATATGTTGCAAGTGTTCATATAAATTGTGTCGCCGATTAACACATTCCGCTTATTTTTTTGGTTACGAATTAATCTAAGTCATTAGATGGTGAATGATAGGATTTTGTAACAATTTTGTAGTTGTGAGTTTTATACCCTATCCCTTCCCATAAAATAAGTACGTACCTATTTGGATCACACCTATCTGGATCCAATAGTTTATCTGTCCCCTTCTATGTCTCAACCTAGTTATTGACATTTGAAAAATCATATAAGTATATATCACATGATGTTGTGTCGTATAAAAGGAATGGTGTAAAAGCATTGTTAAAAGAATCAAACCGGATAAGTGGTTAGACCAATAAAACCACCATACCGGTTAGAATACCAGTCAGTTCATTTGTTTTGAAGTTAGGATTGACCGAAAAGTTCTTAACAATTTTACATAAAACTAGATGAAGCACTCTGGTTTGACTGCTCCGTTGGGTTACTTTTTTAACCACAAAAAATTAAGAAACAAAATACTTTAACGTAAACAAAGATCATCCAAAATGAAATACCACTTTGATTTATGCTTCATTTTCTTCGTTTCCTAGCCTCCTTGTCAGCTTTATGTGGTACACTGAACTTACTAAAAAAATTATATTTTTTTGTGAGATTGTTTGAAGGATTTGTTTGGACTTTTGGTGATGGAAGATATATGCATTTGAAATGGTTTATAATTAGTGACGAATTCCTTCTATATTAGTGTAATATATATGTCTTTATGTTATTGCCCATGAAATATTCTATCGATAGTTAGTCAACGATTATATAGTGGTTAATCGTGAACCATAAACCACTGAATCTTCCGATTCAGTTCGTTCTAAACACAATGTATAAAAGTGTTAAAACAATTATAACAAAGACTTAAAACTATACTCCGTAATTCTAAATTTAATGTTGGCTTTAAATGCAACTTATTTTTGGGACATCTTGAAACCACCCCACCACCCCCCATATATATTTGGCAGCCTGCTAATGAAACGGTCAGTGAACAGTAACCATACTTCAGGTTTATATTAATTAATTAATAATTAATAGTAGTTAATTAATGTATAACAAATATATTTCAAACATAATTCCTCTCTATACAAATAAATAAAACGATTATTGAATCTATACTGTACAATTGACAATATATCTTCAGTTCACAACAATGTTGAATGGGTGTTAAATGGATTGAGGCAGCCATGATTACCTAAATTATGGTACAAATCTATGCTTGGCGCACCCCCAGTGCAAAACTTTAGCTTCTTCTAGCCATTTGCTTCGCTCAAAAAGAAAAAAGAAAAAACTCAATGCAGGTAGATGGTGCTGAGTTGCAATCAAATCCTCTGCAACTTTCTGCCACATACATTGGATCCCTCCTTCAGGCCTTCAAATTAATGTTGGTTGCTGCTAGCATCTCGTGGCGTTGGAGAAGAACCATCGTCCCCGCCATCACAAATCTCATTTTTACACAGTGGGCAACAGGCATTGATCTTCAGCCACTTATCCACACACTCTACATGGAATACATGGCCACAAGGTAGTTCCCGCAGCTCTTCATTGTCGTCATACACGTTTAAGCATATGCAGCACACCTGGAATGCATAAGTGGAACCAATATTCAGTCTAATCAAACATGGATAAACATCAAATCCCACTTCCTCCAAGTTCATAAGAACGACTTTTCAGGCTAGTAGGAGGCCGCCACAAAAATTTACCAGCCAAGTAATGGTTCCAAAATCTATTATTTAATTATGTCCACCAATCTACTTGAGCATCTAAAAGAGTTGAGTAAAACTTACAGCATCTTCACCAGATATCATACGCTCCTTTTCTGTCCCCGCAGCCAAGACCCCTCCTTCGCCCGTTTCACAGCCATCACGATCTCGAAATCCACCCCCACCGTTCTTCAACTTGAACTTGTACTTTGGCAGACTATTTATGCACTCGGTGGTGGCTCCTCTTGTTTGAGATAACTCTTCCCGATAGCCAAGGAGAGAGATTATGCAAGGCAAGCAGCAACAGATTGTTGCACATAATATAAACGGCATTGCATATCCTATACAGCTAAAAGTAAGGAAAACTATACACAATCTGCAAAAGGAAGAGGAAACAAAAATTGGTGATCTTCAGCTTGTAGACAAGCTGAACAAAGAGAAGACACGTGTCATAAAGGCATACTTGTACAATTTCGGTGCATCGGCTGGACTTGCATGACCTCCAAATATCCATACGTTGCCAACAACAAACCACACTGCAAAGAAGCAATCTAATGCCATCTTCAGATGATCCATTATGCTATTGATTCTGTAAAATCAGAAGCAATTACTCAGTCAGTAAGAGCACTAAATGTCGAAAGATAAAAGGGTTATCAGCCTTGCATATCAAACTAAGAGCTTTTTAATCGGCGTCATAACAAGGAAAAAAGAGCCAAGACATTCAATCTAATCAAGCAAACTCTTTCAACTAATGTTCTTTATATTACCCAACTTAACAAAATTATTGCCTGGTCCATTTAATTATTCCAAATTTCCAATTGGCACAACTGGCATAACTGGTACTCGTAATTCGAATCAAACATAATCTTGTTAATCTGAGGAGACAAGAAGCCCTCCCTGAGATGGGGTTCGGTTACCATGCAGACATGCAAGCTAAAAGGGAAAGGCGGCGTTTCGAACCTAAAACCAAAAAAAATATTCAAAACAGGTACAAACCTATGTTGCTTATAGTTTTGCGCATCTAGAGTGGTTCTCAAAATCTGAGCATACCATAAAACTGAACAAATGAAAGCTTTCAATTCTAACGGAAACAAGAGGTACAACAGACTACAGCTTCCAGACTTTTATCCTAAACCATCCTCCCTGGAATTCCAATTCCTAAGCTAATCAAAGCAAACATCTTAAGAACATTGATCAGATAATAACATTTATCTTTTTTCAAATATATGGCGTGCTTGAATCAGTATTACTTACAGGGCCAGCAACCAAAAATCGTACAGCAAAATCTTACCAAGGATAACCTAACTTAAGTGGAAGGCATTACCTTCTAGTTAGATTCCCCGGCGCTTGATTATCCCTTGTTGATGGTTCATTCATCTCATCCTGACTAATAGAGATAGCAGTATATGGTGTAGAATCAGGAATCCCTACTGGCGAATTGCCTTCATGTGATTGCAGGGGATCTTGCAGAATACCTTGGTTGCGAGTACGAAAACGCCAGTACAGGATTGGAAGGGTGGCCACACAGCCTGACGCATAACCGACAACCCAAGCAAATAATGGGGCTTGTGGGTGTTCATTTCTCGAGAGCAACAAAACCACGACAGAAGCCACAATCTGGCCCACTGTGATAAGTAACTCCACAGAGATCCATAACCCAGAATTCAAAGGACTCCTCCTTCGCCGACCATACGAATCGCCTCTCCTCGAGAATGTTGAGTTCCTAGAGTTTAACCTGGTTGACATAGTTGAAGAAGTCTGGTAATTGAGAACGTCTTCTGTAGTGCTGTTGGAAGGTCTGTCTTCATGATGCGATTCGAGATGGAAATCATCACGAGGTGATGAGGCTGATGAAGAAGCCACATCATTTCTTGATATGTCAATTATTACGTGCTCATGGTCGTGATGATGCATTTTGATATGATCTATAAGCAAAGGGGATTGGTTCGGGAGATGCTGATTGGACCAGAAGAGGTGACATCCATCTAAAGTCTCTACCCCAACTAACTCTGAATTGCAGTAGAGACAAGAAATCCCATAATAGTAGGAGCCTTCTTGATATGATTTTGAGCAAATCCAATAAAAAGAATGGCTCCTGGTTGAGCAATCTGGAATTGAGAAGATAACCAAGCTTCAATCGCTTGGCAACTCGAAATCAAAAATAACCCTCAGCTCTGTATGTAGGCTGGCAGAATAAGATCAAATTTCTCATCAGAAGCCAATTAAATTTCTCATCAACAAATTTCGAACATACCAAACCATAAACAGGCTGGTACTTGTCATATGAACAAGATGAATCAACTGATTTCTTATTTTCACCATGGTCAAAATTAAGAGACCTATCAAACTCTGGAGAACAATGTAGACCAATTTCAGGATGCCAAATGAAGGGAAACAGGGGAATCCTCCATGAGGGAAACCACAATTCTAAACAATGTCAACATATAACCAAACCCCAACCCCTAAACTAACGATGCCCCTACAAACCCAGAACATCAATTACACATAAAGAAATAAAGTTCACATATTTTACAAAATTCTGCAAAAATGAAGGCACGAGGGTCATATCATTGTTTGCAGTGAAGGGAGCAAAAAACAGGCAGGAAGAAGAAATGAAAGCTACGTATGAGACAGATTACCGGATTTGTGCTGGCAATTGAAGAAAATGAATGAAAGGGAACAAAGGAAAAAGAGGGTTAAACGAGAAAGGGGTTTATCAAAGAATCTCACCTTCTTTTTCATCTTCTTCTGCCATTTCTCGAGAAAATCTAGCGTCAGCTTTTCTCGCCACCAGTATTGGTAATAGCTCTATCTAACGCCCCCTTCTTTTTCTCCGGAGGTAGGAAGAGAGAGGCTGAGAGCGAAAACGTCATTTTCGTCTCTTATTTTTATTTTACTTAATTTTGAAGCTTTGGATTTCTATTTTTTAGGTGAGTTTTAAGTTTTCGGTAGGATATTCGGAGCAGAGCAGGCCGTCAGATCGTTGTAGATGGTCCGTCATTTTAAGTAATCAACGGTGACTACTGAGCGGGGAGGTAGTTAGCTCCGCTCTGCACATGTCTCGTAATTTTTTTAAGAGTAAAAACATTGGATTAGTCGGAATAATACAATAAAAAAATACATTGTATTATTCAAATTTTTCGCAAACTCAAAAAATATTAGCAAAATCTTTTAAATGTAAAAATAGTGAATCGTTAGTTTTCTGTCCGAATTTATGTGAAATAATGTTGAGGTGGCATATTGAATGCTGAGTTGGAATGCTGAATTGGCGTGGAAATATATTAAATTTTTGGGTCATGTTAATTTTTAATAACTATTTTATTGTTTTTGAATAAAATAAAAATAGAAAAAAATTCGGAGCCACATAGACGACTTATCGTTGATGCTTTCCCCGCTCGTGTTCTCCCCCCACCTATGCACAATTTTGCCACCGCCGCACCTGCACAGCTTCTAATTCTTCCTCCGTCAATCGCCCTCGTGGCTCCCATAATCGACAATCGGCTCGTGCCTCCGACAATGTCGTCCGGCAGAAAGAGATTGGTCTACTAATTTACAGTGAGGGATGAGAGTTACGTTGCCGTCGAGAAGAAAGATATTCGGTCTCTTAGCCAAACAGTTCATATTAATACAACAAGCAAATTAATCAAACTAATATTAAATTGGTTTGATTAGTTAGTTAATCATGTTAATCGATATAACATAACATATCATTACATGATAAAAAATACGGGTTAAATGCATCAGGTGACAATTAAGCATGGTTCATGAACCATGGCTCAACAAGACCCCATATTCTATGTCTATCTAGTGATTGAAAGAATTGGAATTCTAATGGAATGTATTTAGGTCTTGGAGATTGACGAGGCAATCCTACCCCAATCTCTAGGGTTTGGGCCACCATTAGATAGATGAGAATTGTGTGGTTTAACCGGAGCATGGCGCCACATTACCTTTTCATAGTGAGGTTACCTCATAAAGAATGAGATAACTTCATTAGTGGAATCCTAATCTAAATGCATCACCTAGGTAGTTGGGGTTATGAGAATTCATACTCAAGTCCCTCTACCTAGGTGGTAGGAGCTTTAAATACATGACAATTGAGTTAGAGCTTAATATATGGTGCACTTGTCATAGATTAGACTAGTTAGTATCATCGGCAATCAAGTTTACAGACACTCCTTAATTCATTTTAAGAAAGTAAATTTACAGTCTTATATGAGGTCCATAAAAAACATAATTGTGAAAGCTCTCCTCATCTCCAGTTCTTCCATAGCTAGAGCCAAGTCGAACATGCCTTCTCACATCCCAAGCTTCCTAAGTGTATGATCCTCTTAGAAGATGAAAATTCCACCTCTACTTTCCACTATGTCCATTGCAACCCAACTCATATGTATGCTGCCACACATTGAAACCATCATGCTTTAATTGCATGAATCCAACTTTCTTACGAGGGACCAATAATAGAAGGTTTCAGGCTCCGAAGAATTCTCTTAATTATTGAACTCTTTCTTATCATTACCAAAACTTTGGATGTCATTAATCAATGATTTTCATCTCCATTAATTTGAGCTCTTGGATGTCACCAAAATCATCCTCATATTTCAAGACCCTTCGAGTGGAGGTGCAATCGTTCCAATCAGGTGTTCCTCTATCTCACTTTTGGAGAATTGCATCCTCTTTCTCGTCTTGAGTAGCCTCCACAGACCCTATATGATCTGACTCTACCAAACTAGTGGTGGTCTTTTCTGATTTCCTTCTGTTAGTACCCAGAATGTTCTAGGTAATTTGTGAGGGAGAAACTAGAGGATGGTGACAAATCCGACGAGCGTGCTCCGAGATCTTGCAAGAAAGGTCTTTAGGGGTGTCGTAAGACCTCCTCCAAAGCTTAAGTTAGAGAGGAAAAATGGATAAACTCACGCATTAAGAGAGAGAATATAACTTACCTTCTGCCAAAGCGACAAAGGAGTACATATAGGCATTCATGGCGTCTTTTGCATTGTGACGTCGGCTATCAGGTGCCCCATTCCTCTTGCTAGCTGGTATAACCATTAGTTATTCCTGAAGGGCTTTCTTGTAAGGCGCCTCACATTCCCCTGCTAATTGGCAATAATCATTAGTCAATCCTGTTAGGCGCTCCTGTCAGGTGTCCGTGGTCCATTGCCAGTTGTCTGACAACGCGCCTCGGTCATGCGTTGTCCCGGAGGTTGTCGGACTCTGTTGGTAAATTATCCTTCTTTTGGGCTTATAGCGACTGTGGGCTTCAGACCCAAGTTTGTCCAAATATTGGGTCCAATACGTTCTAATGTCAAAACATTGAAATTAAGCGAATCTTAGTGGTTAATATTTGCAGGTCAAAAGGTGAAAAATTAAGGGCTAAGTTATAAAGGAAAATATTATCGGGAAAATTTTTGGGACAAAGGGAAAAATCTCTCCGGAATGGGAATTAGGGAAAATAGGAGGAAGAGAAGGAGGTTAATCATGGGAAAGATGGTTATGAAAAAGGTTGAAGAACTTGGGGGATATAAGGGGGGTGGGGGGGGGGGGGGGGGGGGGGGGAGGCTTCCAATAGAGGTGAATGGATATAAATTATAGAATTACATGATTGATCAGTATAAGGGCTATTATAGATGACGGCATAAAACTAAATAGAAGAGAGTCTCAAAGTTAATGGAATAACTCGACATTTGCACATAGAGCTCAAAGTCTAGTGAGTTTGGGTTTTATCTAGGGAACATAGGGGTTTCGAGTTTCGAGGAGAGTGAGACTCATGGTTTAGGAGAGGAACATGGAAATTGAGCTCAGAAGGTTGGAGGTTGAAAGAGAGGGATTAATTATAGGTGTGCTTAAGTTTATGATCATACTGCAGTGTGAATGCAGGTTTAATTGGTGCAAAGAATAGGATTGTATTGCCTAGTGATGTGATCTTGGATTGTGATCCAAAAACCATTTGATTGATGATCAAAGAAGAAACCAAGGCAAGGGAAGAAGAAGCTGGAAATTTGGCTAAGTCTGGGAAACAGTTTGTGGTACCTACTTTGGAGGCTTACTCGTTTTGTTTGGTAGACATCCGAGGAAAGGTAGGAGTTGGAGGTGAAAATATAAGTGTTTCTAAGCATCGTCAAGGTGTTGAATCATAGATTTGGAGCTTCTTGGACACCAAACGAGTAGGCTGAAGATCGTATGGTGACTCGTCAAAATCCTCGATCAGGAAGCCAATTACACGTTAGTGGATAGGAACAAACAATGGATTTTGGGCAGAGAAGTTCCACGGCTAGAGACCCAAATCCAATATTGTGGAATGTACCCGTGGATTTGCTACTTGTGATATTAGTGTTGTTGCTATAAGTCGCAACAAGAAATGTGGATAGTTGTTTGGGTCAATAAACTACATGAAAATACACTTTGGAGCCGAATGAGTAATAAACTCATAAGTGATTTTCAGGTTGAATACATAGAGAATGATATTCTCAATTGTTTGAATGATGAATATATTTTATAAAACTTCCAAAATATGAGAACGCATAATATATTGTAAATATTAATAAAAACATCTTTTTTTACTTACTTCAGACAAAATTCTAGCTACCCGACTATATAAAATTTTGAATTTAGGTTTCTAAGAACAATCAGCAAGGTGATTGACAAGAAGTTCATTTCCTCTTATTTGGCTTATATTGCTCCTATTATGTATTTTACTGACGCGATCCAGGATAATAATCCAAGATTTACCTATATTTGGGGAGTTAAGCAAAGCTCTGCAGCGGCTATGGATGTGCATTTAGCTTCATTGTTTGCAAGCCCATGTACAATCAATTTTATGGGTAGCTTTTTACATTTTTTGACAATTTTTAACTCCCTCAATCCACAACTAGCTTTTCATCCCACCGCAGTCTCTCTCTCTCTCTCTCTCTCTCTCCCCCCCTCCCTTTGTATAGATAAATAAACCTACCCCTTTATCAATCTATCCATTCATCTTCATACCGTCATCAACTAGGGAAAACTCCCTCTTAAAACAAGAGAAGAAATTGAAAGATTGCTTTCATTGGATCTTCTTGGCCCAAACTAATCCGTTGAATCCAATTCCACCTGCATGTTTTCTGCTCTTTTAGTTTGGCTCGAGCGAAGATGAATTTAAAATATGAGGTCTAAGTTCATACCTTCATCTACTTCCACCCTCATCCCTTTGTTGAAATTATAGGTTTCGTTATGAATCTTAATTTTTTTAGGGAGTGGAAGAAAATGATCAATAGGGTTGTCGTGACATGCATGTCGTCCTCAAAGTTAGATCCATTCTTGCATAGGTCTATGATAACACTGCATTTTTACATGTTTCCCTTTCATTTCTTAATCATTTTGGCTTGGATTTGTATGTTCATTGGCCTATTTTACGCTAAGTTGTTTTTATTTGAGATATTTCAGGTCCTAGAATGTAAATTGGATGCTCATGAGTGGATTTCGAGACAAGCTGGAGACTATGAGATAAAGTTAGCATCACCAGGCAGATTACCAGGCCTTGGATCGTGATTACCCAGACGTGTATCTTGAAGAGGAGCTCGAGTATAATTACAGGAGGTAATCCCTTGGGTGTTGATGTAAATCCTCGGCTGGGTGACTCGAGCAGGTCACTTAACCATGCACTGCATTTGAAGAATCCCCAGGGTCAGGGGAGAATTACCTGCCCGAGGAATATGGTCGAGGAATATGTCATGAGTTGGTGTAAAAGTGAATTTTGGGTTTTTGGCTAATGATCCGATTTTCCAAGTTCCGAAACAACAAGAGAGAGCTATAGAGAGAGAGAGAGAGAGAGAGATAGTGACAAAGAACAATCTTGGGAGGTGATTGGAGTCGTCTAAGATCATTGGATCTTGATCCTTCACCCTCGCAGTGTCGATTCGTAACCTAGAGAAGAATTACATCTTTCACATGATGTTTTCTACATCCAGTTTTGTGTTTTCTCTACTCTCCATGGACTAAACTCTCTTCTCATTTGGATAGGAAGAATCCTAGTCGTGTATGTTAGGAATGATTGTATGAACCCATTTTCATGGATGATTGCTTATCTTATACTCAATTAAGGCATTATTCAGAATTTCATGAGTCTTGATCAAATTCCTATGGTTCCTGCTTTAAACGAGAATGATCGTCTCTGCATAGGTTAAATGAGCAGCCTTAATTGGAAGTAGATAATCGATTGCTTTAGTTGAGAAGTTGATTCACTGCTCTATACTGCAATTGAAATCCAATGGAGGAGGTTTCGTGTGGTAGTGGGTGAGTTAGTTTATTCCAGTGGAGGTTAGTCGCCCACAGGGTATTCGAATAGAGAGGATTTTGTGTGGTAATGTGTTGGTTAGTTTATTCCTGGGTGACCTTCTCATACTTGAAAACACGAAACATTTATTTTCTTTCTTCCTGCTTTACTTATAATCAAGTTCACCCAATTTTTACCGCTAGATAATAGAATTTCACCGAGTAAGCAATAAACCTAGGAATCGCGTTTACATTTAGAACCTAAACCACTATAATGCATTCCTAGATTGCAATCATACTTGGTCGTAGTTTATTTGTGTTGGTAAAGACGTGTCAATTTTTTGGCGCCATTGTCGGAGACGGCTAGGTTATTGAGGAAACGTGAAAATCTGTTACTTTAGCAATCACTTTTATGCATTCTCTCTCTTCCACCTATTTGCCTTCACGAGTTGTCTTTTCACCGCGTGTTTAAGTAGTGCATGACCCGTAGCCAGTCAGGAGATCTACTGCCTTTGGATCACAAACTTGAACGGACCTGTCACTAGTTCAAGAAAGCACCGCGAGTGCTAGTGGCTGCGGAAGAGAACCTGGACAAGGTTATCGTCACAAAAGGGTTAGCAAGCGACGGAGAAGAATCTATGGGTGATCCTAATCATCAAATGAGGGATGTGAATGATCAAATGCAACCAGAGGAGCAGACCATGGGTATTACCTGACCGCCAGGGCGGAGGACTTGAGATTAAGTATCCAACACCCTCAAGTTGATGGCAATAACTTTGATGTGAAACTTCAGTTATTCAGATGCTGAAGTCCTCGGTGGTTTTCAAAACACCAAAGGGGAGTTGGTTTTTGGAGCAGAAATTGATTTTCTCTCTATTTCGATCCAAAACACCAAAGGGGACTTCTAGTGCACTACAACAAATTCGGCCTATTAGGACAAATTTTTTATTTTGTCATTTTCTGTTTGTCACAATAGGTATGGCAATATGACAAAAATAAAATATGTCCTATTTGGTATGCCTAATGTGACAAAAATATTGTTGTCAGAATAATTCGTCATTTAAAGTGAGTAATGTGACAAATATTTCGTGTCACAATTAACTTTGTCAAAATAGGCGTCTCATATCGGGATGTAAGAGATTCAACTGTGACAAATTTTTTGTTGTCAGAATAGTTTGTCATTTGAAGTGAGTAATGTGACAAATATTTCGTGTCACAATTAAGTTTGTCAAAATAGGCATCCCAAATCGAGATGTAAGAGACACAAAAGTGACAAATTATATCGTCAGAGTAGCTTTTGCCATATTATTCCTCAAAATAAAAGGTTAGTTTTTAACTTTTTGACTCTCAAATTTTATTACACCCGCCCAAAGTTCCCTCCTAAGTCCCAGTCAAATTTTATTAAGCCCGCCCAAAGTTCCCTCCCAAGTCCCACCGAAACAATATTGCATTAATTTATTTTTTTCTCAGGTTTGTTGACCGGGCTGTGGACTTCTAAACTACGTCGTTTAGCGGTAACTTGTAAGCCTCTATATCAATCATCTTCCGCCTTTTAATCCCTAGCTCTCCCGACTTTTGTTCCACCTCACCCAAACCAAACCCTTTTTATCCAACTCCTAACAAATCCCCCACCTCCCAACTTTTTCTCGCACACCCAAACCCCAATCCCAGTCCCTATCGTCCTCATCACCGAGTCGGCGAGGAGTTTGAAGTTTTCGCTACTGCAGCTTTCGTTTGAGGTCTTGCATCGGGCTTATCCACTCTCTAATAAAAGACGGAGGCGCTGCTGTCGGCTTTGAAAAAGAATCTAGGTATTCGCATCTGTCTCTTTTGTCCTGGTTTGATTTTGATCGAATCATTTGGAATCGAAAATGGCTAATTGGTATACGAACTAATTGGCACGATAGGCAGATCCAGATTGGGGGTGGATTTGTCCAATTTCGATTCCCCCTTCTCACTTTCTTCTCTTTTGCTGGGGAAATCAAAGAGAATGGAAGGTATGTTTTGTGGGTTGTATTTTTTATTTTCAATATGAAGTTTGATTTTGGGAGATTTGATTTTGATTTCGTTTTGTTCTATTTTCTTATTTGGGTGTTTAGTTTTCAGCGAGGGGCAGGTTCCAGAGATGGGGTTTTGGGATTGGAAGAAGATAGGTTTTTTGGCTTCTGGAGATGGGTGAGGGGATGGGTTCTCGGCGGTCGTGGAAGTGAGGAAGAAGAGATTGGAAGAAGATGAAATTTGCATTTTCTGGGTTTGGATTTGGGGTTTCTTTTCTGGTTTGTTATTGTTTCTTGTTCGTTGTAGGCGATGGCTCCAATAGCAGGCAGGAGAAGGATGCGTTGTCGGCGCGGCGGAAGTGAGGAAGAAGAGTGTATTGTTATCAACGGCAGGGGCAGAAATTATTTCCTGGGTTTGGGGTTTTTCTAGATGACACTGTATTTTCTGGGTTTTGGGAATTTTTTTCTATACGTTACAAGAATATTGATCTTTTCAACTATATGTTATTCAATATATTGATGAATAAATCATATTGGTCACAATATGCAATTATGACAAAATATGTTCGTCCTAATATACAATTATGACAAAATATGTTCGTCAAACATGCATTTATGAAAAAAATTGTTCCTCACAATTATGTGATATCAAAATATAATGGTATAATATGACGAAAAATTCTGTCAAAATAAGCAAATTATGACAAAAGTAATGACAAAATATATCGTCATAACATCTCGGTTTGTCACAATAGATTACCCAGAACCTCAGTTATACTGAAAGTGAATGTGACAACCTTGTTTTAAACTTTTGTCACATTTGACCTATCTTGACGGCGATAAAATGACAAACCTTTGTGACAACACCTTTTGTCATATTATACCTAATATGACAAAATCGGTATCTAATATGACAATTTCCTCGTCATAAAAGGCCGAATTTGTTGTAGTGTGAGTGGGTGACAGAGAGAAAGAGAGAGAGAGTTCTTGAGTGATCTTGGAGTTTAATCGAAGGCATTGATCAAGTTTGGAAGCAAGGAATCAAGCCTAGAAGAAGAAGATCTTGTGCTCCAATTTCTAATCTCTCTCTTCTCTCTCTAGAAACTTGCCCTCTTCTCTTGGGTTTAAGAACCCTATGTCTAGGTTTTGGTTTTATGTTGATGTATTTGACAAATTCCATGTTTGATTGATGATTTTCCTTAATTGATGGATGTATTAATGAATGACATGAGTTTGGTTTCCCTTTCATGTATTGAGGTTTTGACCTAGGAGGGAGAAAATCTCCTTAGAGCTCACTATTGACATCTTCGGGTCACTCCTATCGTATATTGTCCGGGTAATCCCCAAGGGAGTTGAATAGTTGATTCAATCGGTTTCCTAGCAATATATGAACCCCTAGGTTGAATAGAGCACCTACCCATCCATCGATTCGTCGTTCCAGGTCAATCCCGAGGGAGTCTATCTCCTAACGGTAGAGTAATTGAGATGATCAAACTAGGATGATACTCAACGTCGATCCAAATGTCGGAACTAGGGGATTCATCCCAAGAGAGATCCGAACCTTGTAAATAGCTAGGTTAGTTAGTTTAGTCTTCTTAATCACTATCCTAGGTTGGCTAGATAAGGAACCCTAAACCTGAAGTAAAGTAAGCTTAGATCCTTGTGGTACGATAAATCTTATTGCTTGATTACCTATGTTACACCCGGTCGTCGGTTATACTTGGCCGTCGATTGGGAAGTTGTAGTTAGGAACGAGTCAAGTTTTTGGCACCGTTGCTGGGGAACCATTCTAGGTTATCAGAAAAAGGCTAAGCTCGTTACTTTATCCATTTTTTTAAGTTTTGTGTTTGTTGACCCACTCTTCGTCTTGAAGGGTGGTTCGTATTTGTTTGATTTTCCTTTCTTGTTTCTGTGTTGGTAGGTTGAATCATGGATCCCAATGGCTTCTACATACTGTGGGGGTATCCACAACCACCCGAATGGGGGTACCCCGGAGCTTCATGGAACAATCAAGAGGGTGGAAGCCAAGGAACCGTGTTATATGACTAACCTCCCTTCCAAGAAGAATAAGCATACCATTGGGGATTTCAAGAAGCTTCCACATATGAAGAAAACTTCCCTCCTCAAACTTAGGAGAAATCCAAGTTGGAGTTGGCAATGGAGACTTTCATGGGACATTCCTCCAGACCATGTGCCACTCCACAACCAGAGCCAAAAAGCAAATTGGAGCTCATGGTGGAGCAGTTTTCCCGAGGCACCGATGAAGCGTGCGCGAACTTGGATCTCCCACGACCCAAATAGAAGTCTAAGTTGGAGCTTGCCATGGATAAATTTGAAAGGACAAGATCCAACACGGATTTCCAGCCCTTCCCTCCTCTTGATTTGACATTAGAAGAGAAGGTGGTACACTATCGCTTCTCGTCATTGGAGGAGAAAGAGGAGGTTGAAAGGGCAAACAATGACAACCGTGTGGAGCAAGAGGAACTCACCCCGGAGAGCTACTGTGGCGAGGATGAACAAAAAGGTTGCATTGATGACTTTCACACCTTTTCCCTTCCCGAGAACAACTTCGAAGACCATGTCACGAGGGTAGAGGAGCAAGATAATCCTTTCTATGATCTTGCATGGCATCTTGCCCTACAAACCGTGGTTGAAGACATGAATGAGACTAAAAAAGAAGAGATTGAAGAAGAGGAAGTGAGCATTGAAGAGGAGGAAGATCCTGGTTGTTCCCAAGGGGAGGAATCAAATTTTGAAGTAGGAATGGAGGTGGAGTTTGAAGATGCAAGGGGTGTCCAAGATAAGGACGAGGTCGAGGTGGATGATGCATTCACATGTTACAAGTGTTATGAAAGCTTTCCACCCGACCTCAACATGCTACTCGAGAAGGACCCGTTTGCGGCTCTTTGCCAAGAAGAGGCCAAACCATCGGCGATCCCTCTTGGTGGATGCAATGGCGTTCAATCGATGATTCATTATATGGTGTGGGGAAAAGAGAAAATGAAGAAGGAAAGAAGTAGAGGTCTTGTGGGTGGAGCCTCAAGACCATTCAAGTTCACGAGCCCTCAATCACGAATTTTTCCAAAGCTCGTGACTTGAGACACCACCTCACCGACGAGAACCTCAACTTCAAAGAGGTTCTTGGATGGACTGAAACTTGAAGAGAAACTGTCCGGTTCACGACGTTAAAGAAGCTCTTGGTGGGAGGCAATCCAACCACCATCAATTTGCATCTCTTTTCCTTCCAATAAGATAACCTTTGAAAAGCTTTTGGTGGTGTTTGGACTTCGCCGTGCTCTTCTGAATCTCACCCTCCCTCCGCTCCCGCCCACCAACATTCACACCATACCGGTAACATCTCTCTACCTTCTTATTTTACTCCATTGAGGGCAATGTCGAGCTTAAGTATGAAGATAGTCTTTTATGCTTGTGTGTGTGAATGATTGGTGTGATTATGAGTGCTTGGAGCCTAGTTGCATGCTCAATTTTTTTAAAATTTGAGGGCTCCAAGCATAGAAACTTCTACATTTGTATGATCATAGTGGCACCGTAGGTGATTTGTTTTGAATCTCATGGCTATTAGTGTTGATGTAGAAAGATGTTACAAAAAGGAGCAGTTTCTTGTTGTTGTTGTTGTTGTTGTTGTTGTTGTTGTGTATATGTTGAGGTCTAATAGCCATTGAAATTTACATGTTTTGTGCCATATGACATGCCCCAAAATTTTGTTGAAAAAGAAGTTGTAAGCTTACTTTGTTTGTACTTGGTTTGCTTGGGGACAAGCAAACGTACAAGTGTGTTGGGGGGGGGGGGGTGATTCGGGGCTAATTACACACATTTTCCCTCTCATTTCTTGATAGTTTGCCTTTGCATTTCATCGTCTCTCGACCTATTCTAAACTAGGTTGTGCTCCTTTTTTCATATTTCAGGTCATAACACGTGTGGGAAGGTCGAGGACAAATTTCAGGACAATTGGAGGTCGAAAAGCGCCAAAGAGTACTGAAGAAAACCCCGTTTGAACATTATTTGGAGAGAGATACAAACCATGTTTAGAATCGATTTTCAAAAAGTCAAAAGTACAAAGCATTCACATCCAACGCTAGAGTTTTCCTCGCCGGAAAACAGATTGTAACTCGGTTATTATTACGACCCTATCTTGTCCCGAAAGTATCTAATCCAACCCAACAAGTTCCAAGGAGAGTACTTATCAGGAGTCCTGTGTGGTATCATATTAAGTTGGGTTATAGTACTTAAACACAGACTTAAACCGCGGTTCTTAATTTACTCTTTTGTTTGGTCTTATTGGCAAAGTGTTGAGAGGTTAGACAATTCGCTTCCTTTTCTGGGAACCCTATTTCCTGGCCGGCCAGCTGGTGTGGTTACATTGAGAAGATCACATAATATAAAAAAATTTAAGAGAGATTTGATTCCGATTCGATGGTTTATCAGAAACTTCCTTTGTCAGGAACGTTAATGCTAATCCAATTAACTTAATTACCCGGGATTCCACTCCACCAACACATAATTAAGGACCTAATTAATCAAGCACCCTTAATTAGACACCTCATCCTGTACCCTGGCCAGCTTTATGCTCCATTTGAAGATTTCCCATATCGATTCCTTCAATCTTAGTCATGCCGAAGACCCGGCACATGATGCAATAAAAGTCTACTGGTTCTAGAATTGTGGTCTTTATTTAATCGGGGCTTGTTGTAGCTAGCTAGGTTTTACAGATCGCACTTGATCTAGCTGTGGCTCTGCGACAGCCTGGACTATGTAGTTGCATGTTGGTCTCTCATTCTTTGACCATTCTTCCCTTAACCTTAAAGAGAGAGAACTGTTCAGCTAGCCCTAAAAAAAGCAAAATTAGGATCCCGTATCTTTCACCACCAGATTATGAAACCCATTAACAATCGATTTATGGCCCCATGTGGGTCATGAGAACGGTCTATAATATTGTCACATACTCAGTCGTGCCACCAACATCCCCGGGAGAGAACCCGCACGCAGATGGTGTATATAATGGACTGTCACCAAACTGCACAAATTACATTTCCTTCCATTATTTCCCCCATCGATCTATACTACTCTTTGGAAACCCTAGATCCAAAAAAAAAAAAAAATGGTTGCTCCCTCAGCCAACAGCAGCTCCTCCCTGTGGGGTATGAAAATCCAAGTGCCGCATCGAAAATACAGGTCCAGCCCACAACTAAGTTTCGGGCGAGGAGGAGCAGGACGAGGAAAGTTCGTCGTCGTCGCCCTTGCTCCGGCCCGAAACGATGGTGCTGTGGCGAGGAGTAGTAGTGCTGCTGCTGCTATCGCCAGCAGCAGCAGTACTACTACCACTGCTCTACAAACCGCCATGTCACGGGCCAAAACCGCCACGTCGTCCTCGTCGTTTCTGCCACCTCCGGTGACGACGTGGACGACTGCTAATAAGAGCAATATTATTGACGGTCATGTGGACGGCGACAATTTGAAGCTGGACTTCCGCAGTGATTTCGCGAGTGAGCCTGCGGGCGGCGGCGTGCTGGTGGAGAATGGGCTGGTCTACAGGGAACGTGTCCTGGTGAAGTCGTTTGAGATTGGTCCCGACTGGAAGCTCACCATGGGCTCTTTGATGAAGTATTTTCAGGTTTGGTTTTTCACTACTTTTTTTTTTTTTTTTTAATTTCGTGCGTTATGGAGCTAGTTTATCTAATCTAAAATTTTGTAATAAAAAAAAAAAATTGATGATCAGGATACGGCGCTAAGCCACACTGCGTGCATGGGAATAGTGGCTGAAGGTTTTGGATGGACACCCTACATGAGAAGCAACAACCTCTGCTGGGTCGTCACCGCTACACACGTAGTTGTCAACCGCTATCCTTCTTGGTAATTAATTAACCAAATCCGGTCCAAAAAATGGGAATTTTGCCCTCTTGGGTTTTCGATTTCACTAACGTTGTTGAATCATAAAAAAAAAATATTCTGATCCGCAGGGGCGAGGTGTTCCAGCTGGACAACTGGCTGTACGCGTCGGGGAAGAACGGGCTGGGCAATGATTGGCTCATTCGCGACGGGAAGACGGGCCAAGTCTTAGTTCGAGCCACCAAGTAATTATTCATGGAATCAAAACATCTTCTCTAATCTTTAGTAGTTTTAAAATTTGATTTAATAAATCATTTTTGGTTTTGTGCAGCTGTTGTGTGATGATGAACAAAAATACCCGGAGACTGTCGAGGTTCGTGCAGGAAGTGAGAGATGAGTTTGCGCCGCATTTCTTAACGGTTAGCGATTCCGTCGCGCCACGAGACAAGCGCAAGATACAACGTGTCACTATTGAATCCGCAGATAACGTCCGCACGGGCCTAAGTGTAAGTGAATTCATGAGTTCAGGATGCATGCAATTATGTCATGTACAAATTTTTAGGGTTAAAACTCACAGAGCAGACGGGTTTTCTCTTATGTGTACAGCCAGGATGGAACGACTTGGATATCAATTATCACGTGAGTAACGTGAAATACATCGACTGGATTATCGAGGGAGCACCGCGTTGGATCTTGGAGAGTCGGGAGCTTTGCGGGATGACGTTGGAGTACAAGAAAGAGTGCAGAATAGACGACGGCGGGATCCAGTCGCTGTCCAAGATGGTGGGGAAGTTGGAGGGTGACGGCGTGGAGTTGGAGCATTCGCTTTGCATGGAAGATGGATCGGAGATAATGAGAGCACGAACCAGCTGGCGCATCAAATCGAACGTCAGGGCTCCTGCGCCGGCTCGATGCCGCACCGTGTAATTAATAAAAGCCCTAGCTCCACGGCATATAATAGTAACTTATTGTAACAAAAGGGATGAATTCAAAAGAAAAAGAAGGGGAACTAGCTAGTTAGTATGTTAGTAATGTTCATTTAGTAAATATTGTTAATATTGCTGTGCCTTGGATCAAAATTTTCACTGCGTACTACTGGGGGTCTTTTTTGGAAGAGAAAGACTTTGGTATTGGGTGGGTTGTAAACTTCAATCAAGTTTTTACTGCTGAGTCTTTCTCCAAAAAAAGAAAGGCTACAGCATTGGGTTTTTATTTGAATATACATATATATATATATATATATATATATATATATATATATATATATATATATTTCTATCCTATCGATTTCTAGATTAATAAACTATCGATTGACACCAATGTCGGTGGTGTTTTCCGGCGAGAAAACATACGTTGAAATAAATGGACTGATTGCACATTTGATTTTTTTAAGACAACAATTTCCAAGACACGGCTCACAGCTCTTCAAACAAAATTCGAACGAGGGTGTTTGATTGATGGTTTTTGGAAACGAGATCTAAGTTAAATTACTTCTACTCCTACGGAGGTTTAGCGAGAGCTCCAACTACGACTAAGGCTACATTGCATAAAAAAGGATAAAGTTTGACATTGGGTGTCAAATGGTTGGTTGTGGAACCCCTGTCTCTGTCGACCCCTCCTCCTATTAATAGCGATGAAGAGGTAACCGTCGTAGAAAATTGCCTCTTGGATAACTCCCCAAAAGAAATCGCTCCCTGCTTCTTTGGACGTGGCTGACGTGTCTCTTGAACATGGTATGAGTGGCAGTTCATCTCTCAACTTCCTAGGTACCCCTCTTGAAAACGTCGTTCTCTTGGAGTAATTTCTTGGAGTATAGCTTGCCTCATTTGGTCTTGTTCCAAATCTCGTGTCATGCTAGTCTTTTGATAAGCATGTCGTGTCTCGCAAAGGGGTCGTGGTCCATGGACTTCTGACTCATGTCCATGGCCCTCTTGGGACTTAGTCACTAGTGCCATATATCTCCACCACCACGCCCTTCTCATTCGTGTCCATGACCCCTCTCGTAAGGCGGCATAGACCTCTCAATCATGCTCATGGCCCCTCTCATGAGGCGGCATGTTCTTCCGAGACTTAGTATATTTTGGGTCGTTCAGTCTAGATCATGAGGCGGCACGACCATGGACTTCTCATTAATGTTTGTGGCTCTTCCCGTGACACGACATGGCCTTCTCATACTTAGTATTTTTCAATCGTGCCTAGGTCCTCTTGTCTCGCGTCCATGCCTCTTCTCGTGAAGCGGCATGGACCTCTCAGACTTTCATTTTTTTCTCATATGAGAGATGTCTCACGCGTCATGGCCTCTTCCTTCTTTAGCCATGCCATCATCTCTCTAGTTAAGTGACATGCACATCTACGAGACATGCATGACCCTCTTCGTGAAGCGGCACATACTTCTCATTCCAGACTTAGGGGTCATTTAACCGCACCCCCACCATGCGGTTTGGTTGCAGACCGCACCCCCACCATGCGTTTTTTTTTTTGAAAAATCCTAACCTAGGTGGAAACTTCAAACGAACGTATCTTTCTGTTCGGGTATCCGATCGTCGCAATTTTTTTATTCCGCATAAATTTTCGAGATCTTGCAAGCGAAAGACTGTTGAAGGTGGTTTGGTCGCGCCTTCGTCCCGAAAAAATGTCGTTTGCTACCCCTAACGAGCTTTTTTCCGATTTCGTCAAACTTTGGACAACCATAACTTTGTGCTTGAAAATCCAAACGGCATGAGATTTTTATTATTTCGCATAAATTTTTAAGAAATACAACTTTTATCATAGACATAATCTCAAAATGTACGTGGATTGCTGAAAAGGGAAGGTAAGCTATTCCCAAAATCCTGTATATCCAAAAATAATTCATGTTTTGAAAATTCATTCCAGTAAAAATTGTAGTCCTTAAAAAGTTATGCGAAATGAAAAAAAAAAATCACGAAGTTCGGATTTTGTAGCTCAATAACTTTAAACAACCATAACTTTGTGCTCCAAAATCCGAACGTACATTTCGAAAATATTGCGCCGCTTTTTGGATATACAGGATTTTGGGAATAGCTTACCTTCCCTTTTCAGCAATCCACGTACATTTCAAAACTATGTCTATGATAAAAGTTGTATTCTTTAAAAATTTATGCGAAATAAAAAAAATTCATGCCGTTTGGATTTTGGAGCACAAAGTTATGGTTGTCCAAAGTTTGACGAAATCGGAAAAAAGCTAATTCGGGGTACCAAACGACATTTTTGGGACGAAGGCGAGACCTAACCACCTTCGGCAGTCTCCGGCTTGCAAGATCTCAGAATCGCGACGATCGGATACTAGAACATAAAGATACGTTCGTTTGAAGTTTCCACCTAGGTCAGGATTTTTCGAAAAAAAAAAAAACAGACCGCATGGTGGGGGTGCGGTTTTCATCGAAAAACGCGCCCCTGGGTGGTGGTTTTTGCCTAAACCGCTGGTACGGGTGGCGGTTTTTGGGAAAGGATGATATTTTTGAAATTTTTAGGAGTTGGGTGCTATTTTGGAAATTATTTTTTAAACAGTGCTATTTCTGGAAAAATCCCATAACTAAGGGTTATGCACTCTATCCTGGACCTAATTTATGGATGCATAACTATACATAATCCTGTACTTACCATTTATGAAAGGCTACTAACTTTTTCTAATAAATTTTGACAGGCTATATATCTTTTGTTTTAATTAAAAATTAAATAAATTTATACAAAAAGATCAGATTATTTGTGTCTTTACAAAATGACATCCAACTTGATATATTTTGGAGCCAAAAAAGTTGTGACTTTTATTATTATTGGGTAACACTTGGTATGTACATAAGATTATACCACATGGTATGAGAGTGTATCATGCTGGTATGGACACAACAGAGTGTAAAATGGGTCCATACATCATAGTAAAAACATATTAACCGACATTTAGTACTTTTCATCAACGTATACCACGAGTTGCCACCATGTACCAAGGTGGTATAGAGTGGTACTTTTTGTCCTGGAAATCTTTTTCCAAAAATTTGTAAATCATGACGAATTCGTTTCTTCTGAGAAAAAAATTTCTGAATTCAAGTTAAAAACGAAGGTGGTACCAAGTGGTATAAGAAAAATTTCTTCCAATATATGTTAAAAATGGATATCATTATGTAGATCCCAACGAACCCGTTCCATCTGTGTAAAAAGTTTGCAATCCAAATTAGAATGAATAAGATAAGATCTATGGTCCCTTTCTCCTTGCTCTGTCAGTACGTGGGTTTGGAGGAAGATTCTTATGTGTCGAAACTTGGCACAACAGCATATTGCAGGAGTTGGTGAGTTTTTGAGTGGGATGGTTGCTGCTGGGCAAAGTACTCAGTAAAGAAGGTGTGGGAGTCCATTCGAGTTCCTTCCCTTACTGTGTCATGGTTTCAGACCTTGTGGCACAAATGAGTATACCCTAAGCATTGCATTCTAATATGGCTGATCATATTGGGGAGAATAAGGACCAGAGACAAGTTGATAAGCTGGGGGGTGGGATGTGATGAGAGTTGTGCTTTATGTCCTGGGGTAAAGAAAGTAGAGAGCACCTTTTTGGCTCCTGTTCGTTTGGGATTGCAGTTTTGCAGTAACTGCTTAAAAGAGTTTGGTCATTTCAAGGTTTCTCGAATTGGCAGGGGCACCTTGCCTGGGTCGAAAGCAGCTGGCTGGAGCTTCTGATGCAACAACTGTTAGTAGGGTGCTCTGGTTGATGGGTTTGAGTGGTATATGGAGGGAGCGTTGTGCGAGGTTCTATGGATCAGTAGCAGTCAGCTCTTCGTTTCAAGTGGCGGCAAAAATTAAGCAAGAATTTCTGGTGTTTGTAGGTAGTCCTATAAATTTCCAATTGAGAGTGCAAAACCTTAATGTAACTAGTTAGATATCATTAGTTTTTCGTATTTTCATGGAGTTGTAAACATACAGTGACTTTTTGAGGGGGAAGTTGCGAGTTGCACTTCCCTGGAATTCAAATGCAATTTTTGATTAACCATAAAAAAATAAGATAAGTTCGATTAGAAAAAGTAGGAAAAATAAATTAAAAATCATTAATTCTCATCCTTGAGATCTTACCCCATTAAAAACTAAGAGTCTAGATCTTATTAGGTAAGTATAGTTATGCACCATATCCTACATCTCGTTGATGAACTAGACATAGTTCAGTTTTCTTCTGTTGGGTGCGTGGATTAGGAAATAGGAGTATTGGATTCATTGTTAATTTAATTAGGGATAATTAAAAAAAATTACATTTGTCATTGAAATATATTTTCTTACTTATTAGTCACTCGTTTTAGATTTTATTTCATTTCTTTCTTAATCATTGACAGTCTAATTCCATTAAATTCATCCTACATGACAATCATTTACCGTCCAATCCAGTTAAAAGACGGAAGGCCAATCGAGTGAAAGGGGAACTATTGGATTTTTTTATGCATGGTTATTTATTTCTCATTTCTAATAAATTATGGGTAGGATGAGCTAACAAAAATAAACGGTGGTGGTAGATTGTCTCTTCGTAACCATTGTTAACGTTGGCGAGAGACTTCCGCCTGAGTAATTATTGCACGGGTTTCCACTTAAGTTTGGTATTTGTTGCAGCATAAACACCTAATTATATTTTGTTGCAACTAAACCATTACGTTAAATTCCAGTAGTATCGTTACAATTTCCGTCTCCATAACTAACGGTAGGTACCAAAATATAAATAACAAGCCACACGAACTGCAACATTAGCTGCAATATTAACCCCAACCCCATTTAAATCCAATAAATTTGCTGCTTAATGGGGTTCTCTTGCCACCAATGCCCCTAACTTGGTTAGAAAAAGGCTCTTGTTCTTGTGTTGGTGGGTTAATATTTAATATTTAACACGTGGTGTGGGTGCGGATTGTGTGGAGAAGTGCCAAGACTGGTGCAAGACCCACCCAAGTGCCAAGAGGTTCTGCCGGAAAACAACATCTTTTCCTTCACAAGTTACGATTTAAAAGGCATCCTGGGGCCGTTGAGAAAAACAGAGCACGTCATTCCAAGAAAAAATGAGAAAAACAGAACAAGTTCAAAAATAGGGAAAAGCAGGAAACAGAGGATAACGAGGATGGGTCGCCTTGTGATTGCAATGGGGGTCTTCATCATTGTCTTCCGATTAATCCACAAAAGCAACACCGACGATGACGACAACATGTATCCAGTGGGATCCCCTCTGATTAAGTTGATGTCGAAGGCGGATGTCGTGCTCTGTTTTTCCCGCTGGTTTGCGACTATGAAAGGTTTAGGGGCGGAAAGTAAGAAGAAGTAGGAAGGCGTCTTATGGCTATGGGAGAGAGGATGGGTCCATTTATTGGATTTCAATGCATGGGGTTGGGCTAGATATGAGTCAACATACCACAGCTGACGTGGCCGTTCACGTGCCATGGCTATTTACATTTTGACACCTACTGTTAGTTATAAGGACATAAATAGTCATGGTGCTACTGAAATTGGACATAAATGATTTAGTTGCAACAGAATGTAATTAGGTGATTATCGTGCAAAAAATGCTAAATTTAAGTGGCAACATGTGTAATTAACCCACAGAATAATATACATATCAATTTACACCAATGATTGACCAACTAGATTAATATCATATCATTTACATCAATGATTGACGAACTAGACAAAGTTGAGTTTTCGGGTGTGTGTGGATTAAGAAATAGGAGTATTTGATTAATTTTTTATTAATTAATTGTATTTTGTTTTTGATTGACCCTAAGGTTCAAACGCAGGGTGTGGTGGATGTTCTTAAGTCTAATTCCTTGAGCATTTTGTTCACTTAGTTTATAAATTTTTTCCACATTTGTCATAGATAAAATTCACTTATTTATTAATCACTCTCGATTTCATTTATTCTCAGTTATTGCCAGTTCAATTCCTTAAAATTCTTCCTATGTGGCACTTAAATGTGTGACCTTTGACCTTTAGATAAATGAAGTGGCAATTAAAAATGGGGTATTTCATACTTGTCTTGTAAGTTGCTTATGATCCATTACCAATGATCGGAATCTAATTCGGGCACAATTGTACACTTTTTATCCCTGATTTTCTTAGTCATTTGAGGCATTAATACTTCGGGAGGTTTGGCTTTACGCCGATTTTTGTCTCGTTTTTTTACATTTTAGTCTATAGCATGTGGAACCAACCCCGGAGTCAAAAGTTGGACGAAAAGGCGCAAAATCGAGTCAAAGGATAGAGGCAGTAGCAGATCACTATGGAAGCATTGAGTTCACGGTCAGGGAGACCGTGAACTGGAGCCGTAAATCGTGAACCACCAGGCTTCCAGAGCGATTTTGGTTCTCACTGGACTCAAGCCAAAGACCATGAACATAGTTAGTGATGCGGCGCATTTTGGCCCGAGATAACGGTCCCCGCCTTGAGTTCACAGCCGTGAAATGGGACTGTGATGTGAGCCCGACCTGGGTATAAAAGGAGGCTTGAGCTGAAGGAAGATGAGGGGACACCTTGATGAGAAAACCTTCTTCTTCAACATTCTAGAGAGAGAAAGTGACGAGCAAAAAGTGAGAAGAACCTAGGGTTTCACTCCAAGGCAAGGATTTGGGAAAATCTCCCCCATAGGAAGATCTCTTCTACACAAGGACGGATTCAAGCATCTCCATGATGGTTTTTCTTCTTTCTCCTTGTGTTTTTCTCTATCCTAGCATGGAGTAGTTTCCCTTTTCACTTGGGTGTTTGTGAACCCTAACTTCTACCATGTGAGTGATTGTATGGAATGATTGTCTATGTGTGGGTGTGTTTTAATAGGAATTTGGAGGTATTTTCATGGAAGATTTTGTTGTGTGTTTGCCTGTCAATCTATTTTCCATTCTAACCTAGGTAGAGAGAAAACCTCTTTTTGTTAAAAAGACTTGTAAAGCTGGGTTTTCTTAGGCAAATCATGTCTCCTATCTAGGTTAATGTAGAGCATCCCTCCTTGTTTGTGTTGGCACCTAGGTTGATTGTGTTTTGGCGGCCCCAATTCCAATTCGAGAGTGAAGTTTTGGTAGTCCTTAGTCGATTAGGCCAAAATAGCTACCTTGGTAGCTTAATCCGAATTCCTTAGCCTAGAGACCGAGAGAGTGATGTTCCATCACTAGCTACACTTCCCTTACTGTTCTCAATCACCTCCACCATACATTTTTAGTCATTCCGACAAGTTATGGTAGCGAGTTAGGGGGAGCTACACCCGGGTGAATCCTTCTCATTTAAAAGTGAAAGCCAATTACTTTTACAACCGCTTTAATAGTATATCGTAGTTTTCAATAGATTTGTGGTCTGCATTAGGATGTTTCTGGTTTCATTTTGTGTTTTGCTTTGCCGTGTTTGTGGTATGCATTATGAGGTTTCTGGTGTGTCTTTGAAAATTGTGTGGTTTGCTTTGTGGGGTTTCTGGTATGTTTTAGAGGATTTGTAATCTACATTAGGAGGATTCTGGTATGGTTTTTGTGGGTTTTTAATCTCGTTTGTGGTTTTCATTAGGAGGTTTCTGGTGTGCTTATAAAATATTTGTGATTTGCTTTGTGAGGGTCATGATATGTATAACACAACTTGTGCTCTGCATTAGCAGGTTTCTGGTGTGCTTTTTATGATTTATTTTATAGTGTTTGTGGTCTGCATTAACAAGCTTGTGATTTTTTAATTCAATATATTCACCCTCTATTCTCACCCGCTGCGCCCAACAAGTGGTATCAGAGCCACATTCAATGGAGGCAAAACAAACAAGATGGTCATTCTCAATGTCTCCAACTATCACATATGGAGAAACAAGATGAAGGATCTCTTACTCGTGACGGAGTTACGTTGCATTTGACAGTGTTCAGCCTTACCAAAACCTGATGGCAAAACTGATGAGGAATGGGATTTCAAGCATGAGCAAGTATGCGACTACATTCTACAGTTCGTCTACGACAATGTGTAAAACCACATTAGTTGAGAGACTCATGCTAGAACTCTGTGGAACAAGCTGGACGCACTTTATCCATCAAAGACTAGCGACAACAAATTATTTTATCTAACCAAGTTGGTGCAAATGAAATACAAGGCACATCCTTGGCGGATCACTTGAACAAAATTCAAGGTATCGTGGATCAGTTGTCTAGTATGGGCATAAAGATGGAAGATGAGGTTGTCGCTCTCCTGGTTCTGGCTTCCCTTCCAGAATCGTGGGAGACGCTGAAGATCTCACTTACCAACTCTCCGAAAGATGGAGTTATCATCACGGAGGTTGTCAAATGCGGAGTCCGGAATGAAGAGATGCGGAAAAGATCACAAGTTCATCTTCATCATCTTCCCAGTCAGAAATTATGGCGGTGGATTCCAGAAGCAGAGGAAGAAGTGAAGCGAGAGGCTCGAAGAAAAGAGGCAAGAGTCAAGGGAAATCCAACAAGTTTGCTTACGTCCATTGTTATCACTGAAAGGAGAAGGGTCACATCAGAAGATTTTGCCCAAAATTCATAAACGAGAGAAGGAAGGGAAAACGAGATGACAACAGTGACTATGATGGTGAAAACTATGTTTATAAGTTCAATCTTGTCTATAAAGAAGATGCAATCAATTTGACAACCTAGGAGACAAGCTAGGTGGTTGATAGTGGCAGAACCATTCATGTGACAACCAAGAGAGATTTTCTCGTCTTACACACCAGGTGACTATGGTGTGGTAAGAATGGGAAATGGTAACCTTTCCAAAGTTATTGGAAAAGGAGAAGTCTGCTTGAGACGATGAATGGTACAAAGCTGTTGTTGAAAGATGTCAGTCATGTTCCAGAAATGAGCATGAATCTCATCTCTGTAGACAAGTTGGATGATGAAGGTTACTGTAACACCTTCCACAATGGCAAATGGAAACTCACTAGATGCTCCTTGGTAGTGGCCAAGGGCAAGAAGTTGTCAAAGTTGTATGTGACGGAAGTCGAGATCTCCCCAGAGATTGTCAACTCAGTGGAGAATGGCGACACAATTGAATTGTGGCACAAACGACTCAGTCACATGAGTGAGAAGTCCATGGCAAAGTTGGCCCAAAAGAAAGTCATAGATAGATTGGATCATGTTCATCTAAGGAAGTGTGTTGATTGCCTGGCGGGAAAGCAAAGCCGAGTTGCTTTCAAAAGTTTCATCTCTTCAAGAGAGAAGAACATGTTCGATTTAGTTCACTCAGATCTCTATGAACCCGATGTCAACATCAAATCACTTGGAGGTGCCAGATATTTTGTGACATTCATTGATGACCATTCACGAAAGACCTGGGTGTATACCTTGAAGACCAAGAACCAGGCCCTAGACGTTTCCAAGCAATTCCTGTCCTTGGTGTAGAGAGAATCTAGCAAGAAACTGAAGTGCATCCGCACCGACAATGGTGGAGAGTATAGAGGTCTGTTTGCTACCTTCTGCAAGGAGCATGAAATTCGGCAGCAGTTTACTCCACCAAAAACACCGCAACTGCATGGTCTAGCTGAGAGGATGAACAAAACCCTGATAGAGAGAGTCAGGTGCTTATTATCTCCCTCAAAGCTACCACAATCTTTTGGCTGTAGATTCTATGATTCAATCCAGAAGAAGCTTATCAAATCTTGTGATGTTGTGTTCATCGAGAATGAGACCACTGAAGATGTTGCTAGGAAAGAAGCTCCTACTACCGATGCTAGCTAACCAAACCTTGAGCTAGTGCCTCCAACGCCTGCGTCTATAGAAGCTGGAGAAGAAGTACAACATGATCAGCCTGAGATAGTTGAACCAGATGCCCCTGTGGAGGTTCAACCAGAAGATGCTGATGATGATGGTCAACCACCAGGCGTAGAGGGTTCTATTGTTAGAACAACAAGATATGGTAGAGTTTTACAACCTCCTACTAGATATCCCGAGACTGAATACGTCTCATTAAATAATGGGAGAGAACCAGAGAGCTTTGCATAAGCTATGCATGATGAACACAAGGAAAAGTGGACAGAAGGCATGCAAGATGTGATGGATTCCTTGCATGAGAACAAAAATTTTGAGCTGGTGAAGTTGCCGAAAGGAAAGAGAGCTTTGAAGAACAAGTGGGTGTTCAAGATCAAGTATGATGAACACAAATGTCAGCCATGCTTCAAAGCAAGACTAGTCGTGAAAGGTTTCAGTCAAAGGAAAGAGAGAGCTGGGTTTTGGTTCCCAAACACCCAAGGGACGAACCCTAGAGAGAGAGAGCGACTTGGAAACACTCTTGGAGCTATTTTGGAGGATTTCTTCGCCATTGGAGCTCGGGAATCATGCTTGGAGTTGGAGATTGAAGATCTAGATTAGATTTCTGCAGTCTCTCTCTTCTTTATGGAGTAACTTCCCTTCACTTAGGTTTTGAGGAACCCTAGCTATGTTTGTTTGATTGGATGATTGTATGAGTACTCTTACTTGATAATCTTGAGTTCATATTCAATCTATGCATGTTTTCATGATTCAATTCTGCTTTAGACGAGATTATTGATTATGCTTTGATCCTATGAGAGCGAATACCTGATTAGGTCAATAGAGCACCATAGATTGATAATAGTGGATCGATTACTTTAGTCGAGGGTTGATTCACTGCTTTGTATTGATTGAGAACCTCATTCGATAGAGGGAATCTAGTTCAGAACGCCTTGATCGGTTGTTCTAGAGAAGGATACGTCCCTCTAGGCAATTGACTCAAGAGGGCCTTGTTCCTTTAGTCGAGACTCAAGGTCTAGTCAAGGATTCTCCGCATTGTGAATGAAAGTGAAACAAGTTAGAAATCATCAATCGTTAATCTGGCTACTGGCTAGGGGGAATCATACCTAACTGAGTTCCCAACCTGTGATTAGATTAACTTAACTGTAGCTTGTTAGAATAGTTTTAGTTCTTCCATCTTAATCTGGTTTGCTAGATAATGAACTGAAGCTGAGTAATAGTAACTCTAGAGACCTGTGGATTCGATATTTATTACTTGAGCCACTATACTGCAGTCCCTTTCATTGGTTACACTTGGCCATTGTTAGGTGTTGTGTTTTAGCGAGTCAAGTTTTTGGCGCCGTTGCCGGGGACTTTCTAGATTATTAGGAAAGGCAGAAGTTTGTTACTTTAGCGTTTTTCTTTTCTTTTCCACCCTTGCTTTTCACTTGGGTGTTTTTGTTTTTGTTGGTGCAGATATGAATCATGGATCCTCTTGGGTTCTCCAATCATTGGGGGTATCCACCACCGTCCAAGTGGTATTACCCCGAGACCCCCTGGAGCAATCAAGGAGGAGAAGACTATGGATTCGGGTTCCAGTACCAACCCCCTTACTACGGAGAAAAATCTGACCCCTGGGCATATCAAGAATAATCTCATTACCAAGAAGACTTTCTCCCACAACCAGAAGGGCCATCGGCGCTGGAGTTACCCATGGCGGCCTTCACGGGCCATTCTGCAGAGCCATGCTACACTCCACAGCCAGATCCAAACTATGAATTGAGGCTTCTCATGGAGCAGTTTGCTCGGGACTTCGAGAGACGCAATCGCAAGATGGACCTCCTTTTCTCGTCTTTTGCTCCTCCTAACTCTTCATCCCTCCGTGAATCGGAGGAGACTGTTTCGCACTCATCAAAGCAACTAGAGCGGGTTGAGCAAGTTTGTGCACAACTTGCTCAAGATCACCCGTCTGCTACCATACTAGAGGAGGAGGAGGAAGAAGAAGGATACAAGGACATTGTGGAGCAAACAGAAGTTATCACGGAGAGCTCCCGTGAAGATCATGATCAAGAATGTCCTGTCGTAGCCGACCACCCCTTCCCACATCCCACACCGAGCTTTGAAGAGGTGGGCATGAGTGAGGAGATGCAAGAAGATCTCATGAAAGAAATTGCTTAGCAACTTGCTCTCCAATCCGTGCTAGAAGAAGAAGAGCAAGAAAGGGTGCAGAAAGAAGTTGTGGAGGATGACGAAAGTGAAGTAGAAGGAGTTCTTGATCATTTCCCAGGGGTGATACCACATGAAGAAGAAAGGGGGGTTGAAGAAGCAATTGGCGTCCAGGCTGAGGACAGAGTTGAGGTGGAAGAGGCCTGCACCGGCCATGAGTTACATGTGATATCTCCACCAAACTTCGAGGAACTACTTAGCAAGGACCCATTTGCAGTGTCTCTTTGCCAGACCAAGGCCACATCGACATCGGTCCCTCTTGGTGGACGCGATGGTGGTCAATCGATGCTGTCATATCTGGTTTGGGGCAATGAGACGAAAGAAGAGAAGAAGAGGCCTCGAGGGTGGAGACTTCATCTGCATCAAGTGCATGAGCCTTCATTAGGGCTGGCTATTTGGACCGGGACCGGATGAAAAACCGGAAACCGGACCGTATAACCCGGACCGAGACCGGACCGGGACCGGATAGTAAACAATCCAATCCAATCTTTGGGCTTAGATTTGAGGTAAAAAAACCGGATAAAGACCGGATAAGAGAGCTCAACACCCAAAACTTAAGGGTAATTTGCATAAACAATCACAAACCTTTACACTTAGTACAAAACTTAACCAACTCCTCACCCTTTTAGGCCTTAGGCCACTCAAATTCCCACAATCTCAATATAAAATCAAGACCGAATTGGGACCGGACTGGGTCAAGACTAGACCGGATCAAGACCGGACTGTATCCAATCCAATCTTCGGTCCTTATATTCTCAAAAAACCCAGACTGGACCGGATCAATTTGGGCCAATTTAACCGGACCGGACCGTATAGCCACCCCTAGCCTTCATCACCCGCCACACCACATGCTCGTGACTTGAGACTCCATCTCATCGACGAGAACCTCAAATTCAAGGAGGTTTTGGGGTGGACCGAAACTTAGCAGCCATCGTCCTGCTCACGACGTGAAAGAAGCGCTTGTTGGGAGGCAACCCAACCAGTCGGTTTGCATTTCTTTCTCTTTTTCTCCTCGGTTGAGTCAGTTTTGTTATTTGATTTTAGATTCAATGACTCAACCTTTGTGAGATTTTGTGTGGTGTTTGTGTTTCGACTACTCTCTCCTCGTGGAATGCACCACCTGCCCCATCCACCATCATTCACCCTTGATATGGTAACTTCGTTCTACCCTCCTTATCTTTCCTCCATTGAGGACAATGTCGTGCTTAAGTGTGGGGGGATGTTCGATTATGTATGCGAGTGAATGTTTGCCTGTTTGTGTACTTGGAGCCTAGTCCACTTCCCAAAATTTTGAATTTGAGGGCTCCAAGTACGTGCTTCCTTGCAAATTACCTGCTTAGTATGCTTTGAATTGACAGTCTCTATAGTAATGTGCAACCTAGGGAGGTAGTGTAGCACTATGGAGGATGTTGAAGTATAAAATTTTTCCTATCTAGCTCTCTGCTGTGCTAGTTGATTTTGTGAATTAGTGGAGCTAAGACCGTTGAATTCATGTGGTAATGGTGACTCTGTTTGGATTGTGTTATGGACTCGTGTATCGAACAGGGTGCTCATGTGATAAATGAAATGCAGTTAGTCCTCCATGTCAAAATCATTAAATCTTAAACATGGGGTAAGCCCAACGTGTGTGGCACCGTTCATTGCAAAAAATCGGGTTTTGGACGAGATTTTAGTGATCCTTGGTGGGGTACTCCTACAAGGTGAAGCTAAGCGGTCTCTAGTACAAGTAAAACTTCCACCCGTTGAACGGTTTGCCTACTTGAGGATGTGTTTTTAAGGGCACGGATAGAGCTTCCGACCCCTTAATTTCATTGACCGTCCACACGAGTTGAGGAAAAGGAGTTAAAAGAAGTACTCTGGCGAGCGCCAGATGTACAGAAATTGCTCTTGCTCGACTAATAAGGGTCGACCGTGCAAAAGACTACAGTTGGAACCCCCGCTAAGTGAATGAGAAAGATAAAAAAAAAAAAGAAGTAAAGTGAAAGTGAAAAAGGGGTTCCAACGGTGAAATGAAGTGAAAGAGCACCCCAGTACAACGAGTCCTTGGTTGTGAATGGTGTGAGTCCCTTTATCCATGAACTGACCGTCTTACTTCTACTTCTTCTCATGATCCTGGCTTGAGTCTAGTACTCGCATTGAGAAAGATAGGGGACGTCTTAGAAGACCAGTTGACCTCATAAGCTGCTTTATGATCTAGAAAGTCCTCTACCGACGATCGGGGTTGTTTGTTGCTATAGAGGTATGGAGAGTTGCATTGGTTTGAGTCAGGTTTGCTTGGGGACAAGCAAACAGTTAAGTGTGGGGGGATTTGATGACTCGATATTTGCACATGTTTTCCCCTTTGTTTCTTGATCGTTTAAGCTTGCCTTATCGCTTATTTGGCCTATTTTACGCTAGGTTGTGTTCCTTTGTCACATTTCAGGCCCTAGCACATAAAGTGAAGCATAGGCGCAAGTTTCAAGTCAATCGGAGATCATTTGGCAATTCGGGAGAAGAAACACGAGCATGACTTGAGGAATAATGGATTTATACCTCATATTATGGACAAATTATCATGGAAGTTTGTTATGAAAAGAAAGAGGACGAGACTACGAGCGTCTGGGTTCAAACGGCGACTGATTTGGAGTCCGGACGAGGGAGAAACGAAGCTTTGAACAGGAGCGGAGGAAGAATTACGGGCACGAGAATTACGACCGTAATTTCCCCTCCCATGCCCGTATTTTCACTGCCCAGAGGAGCTTTGGGTGCGCTGAAACTTAACCAAAACTCGTGTTTTGGGCAAAATATGGGCATGGAAGAATTACGACCTTAATTCAGCCTGTAATTCACCCAGAATCGGGTTTTTGAGGCAGATTCGAGCCAAAGGAAAGAGAGAGCTGGGTTTTGGTTCCCAAACACCCAAGGGACGAACCCTAGAGAGAGAGAGAGCGACTTGGGAACACTCTTGGAGCTATTTTGGAGGATTTCTTCACCATTGGAGCTCGGGAATCATGCTTGGAGTTGGAGATTGAAGATCTAGATCAGATTTCTGCAGTCTCTCTCTTCTCTATGGAGTAACTTCCCTTCACTTAGGTTTTGAGGAACCCTAGCTATGTTTGTTTGATTGGATGATTGTATGAGTACTCTTACTTGATAATCTTGAGTTCATATTCAATCTATGCATGTTTTCATGATTCAATTCTGCTTTAGTCGAGATTATTGATTCTGCTTTGATCCTATGAGAGCGAATACCTGATTAGGTCAATAGAGCACCATAGATTGATAGTAGTGGATCGATTACTTTAGTCGAGGGTTGATTCACTGCTTTGTATCGATTGAGAACCTCATTCGATAGAGGGAATCTAGTTCAGAACGCCTTGATCGGTTGTTCTAGAGAAGGATACGTCCCTCTAGGCAATTGACTCAAGAGGGCCTTGTTCCTTTAGTCGAGACTCAAGGTCTAGTCAAGGATTCTCCGCATTGTGAATGAAAGTGAAACAAGTTAGAAATCATCAATCGTTAATCTGGCTACTGGCTAGGGGGAATCATACCTAAGTGAGTTCCCAACCTGTAATTAGATTAACTTAACTGTAGCTTGTTAGAGTAGTTTTAGTTCTTCCATCTTAATCTGGTTTGCTAGATAATGAACTGAAGCTGAGTAATAGTAACTCTAGAGACCCGTGGATTCGATATTTATTACTTGAGCCACTATACTGCAGTCCCTTTCATTGGTTACACTTGGCCATTGTTAGGTGTTGTGTTTTAGCGAGTCAATCCTCTAATGCCTCATAGCACTGGCTACCTAGTTGTCTTCCCTAGGATTGCATTGTATCAATGTTACTGCCATTGTTCTTCTTGCATCATTTCTTGCCTAATGCACTACCCCAACATTGCTAAGAAATTGATGATTGTAACTCTAGGTTGATTCGATTGAGGTTAGTCTATGAGCTTTGATGGGTTTGACAATTTGTGACTTGGTCGAAGTAGGATCAAATGCTTTTGGTTATACCGAACCTTTATGGGCTTTGCACAATTGTAATATCTATCGTTGATAAACCAAGTCAAGTTGTTTACTTGTATGGAGCTGATACTTACTGGTTGTGGGGCAATCTAAGTACCATATAAAAAATACAAGGGATGAGACTCTTGCATATTAGTGCCCACCTAGCCTAATTAGTATGAGGCCTTTTAGGAAGGAACCAAAATGTAAATCCAGGCTTGGTCCAATGCGGACAATTTTGTACAAATGGTGCTATCCGATTTCGACAAGTGGTATCAGTGTCTAGTCGGTTTGGATTAGAGGCGGTGGACGTCAGTTGGTGGAACCCTCATTCCGTGGCCTCGTGATTTAATATATGCATTTGTTTTGCGAATCCATGAGAGATTCGCGTTTGTCTGACATATTAAGTGAGATATACATTTAGTAAATCCTTGTGTCGAGTAAATTTTGCGATACAAGTTTTCTGGTAGATCAAAATAATCAGTGAGTAGAGGACACGAAATTTGTGGTCTTTATCTTGAGGGGAGGATTGTTGTGGGACAATCCAAGTACCACATCGAAAATACAAGAGAAGAGAATCTAGTATATGTGTCCACATATTCCAATTAGGACGAGGTGTTTTGAGAAGGAACCCAAAAGCAAAGATGTGTTAGATTGATCTAATGAGGAGAAATCAGAATGAGTTACTATAATATTCTAACAGTTTATGTTCAAATTGATGTGACATGTAACAAAGTTTGTGGCTAACTGCCAAACTTTAGGATGGGTACGTAAAGGAAACTCTAATGACTTGCTGCCTATGTTTGGCCCGACTTTTAGAAGTATTTTTCGGCTTCAAAAGCTGAATCAGGGAAAAACACCTCTAAAAGCTCGGCTTTTGAAAAGTCGAAAACGCTTTTGTATAAAATAAAAGCAGAAGCTCCAAGCTGTTTTGAAAATACAAGATTATCCTTTCCATATTTTAATTTTTTTTCCAGAAAATATAATTTTATTCATTTATATAATTTTAAAAATAAAATATATAATTTAATATAAAAGAAATCTAACAAAATCCTTTTTGACTATTTTTTATTGTTTACAATTTTTATTCATATTTTATATTATAAGTGTTTTATAATCATTTTACACAACCTCTCATATTAAAAAATACTTCTAATAGCTTTTCACCAATTACTCAACTGTTGTTTTTTTTTAAATATACTTCTCTAAAAGTTCTAGCTAGAATCTACATCTACAAAATCTGCAAGGTCAAACTAGCCCGCTATATCATTTGGGGACACCACTAGTAAAGAATTTGTAATTTTGAATTCTATGTTTTGGGAAGCCTCACTTTTGAAACATTGTGTGCTAATAAATTACAGAATGGGTCTGCTGCATTTTTTAAATAAATTATTGCATGATTATGTTCTTGTTTATGGTGGGAGCTGCATCCACCTGCCTATTGGCTTCAGCGTTGTGCCTTTTTTTCCTCATCCTTTTTCCTATCGCCTTTGATTTCACTATTTATGTCTTCATGCTTTCGCCGCGATATATTCCTTTGTTAGTATATTCATATTTTCTCCGTGTTTGCCGTCCGTCGTCCTTTTCTATGCATTTGAGATTTGACACATTCACAAGAGGTATATAAATTGGCCGGGAAAAGTGGCCCAAAAGCCAACTTGCAATGATAGCTAGCTAGGCAACGCTTTATCAAAACATATTTGCGCAAAGCTTAGCCAACACAAAGAATGGGTTCGGAATCTTCTTCTCCCAAGCTGCTCTTCTTAGACTTCTCAAAGCCAGAAGTCATGACACAAGGTAGTCCAGAGTGGGAAACCCTTAGATCCCAAGTCCGCGAGGCGCTCCAAGAGTATGGCTGCTTCGAGGCGTCCTACGACGACATTCCGTCCCACGCTCGCAGTGCCATTTTCGGAGCCACGAAAGAGCTTTTCGAGTTGCCTCTGGAGACCAAACTGCGGAATGTGTCCGAGAAACCGTTCTACGGCTATATAGGGCAAGTTCCTGGGCTCCAGTTGTATGAAAGCTTGGGGATAGATGATGCCGATGTTTCAGAAAAGGTTGAAACCTTTACCAACACGTTGTGGCCTCAAGGAAACCCAAGTTTCTGGTAATCACTATCTCTACACATTGTCCTCTTATTTTATTTGGGGAGAGTAATATTTATGTAGCTTAATTACTAGTGAGCACATTCGTAATCATGTTTGTTGATATCATTAGTATATGAAATTCTCGCAAGTATAATTTCAAATAAATATATGGAAGCAAAAAAACACTAAAAATGATAATGACATGGCCATTTTGTACTTTTCCTACAAATTTTTGTGCACAAATCAACATCATTGTTAACGTTCACAATAAATCAGGACTAATAACAACTAAACTCAATGGTGACCAAAGAGGAAGATTAAGCATTACTAGCAAGGTTGTCAAACCGACTTAAACAGTTAAGCAGTACTGATATGTTTCGATAGGAATATAAATTTATTATATGTCAGTTTATGTCGATTTAAAAAAACATGTGAGAAAAGTGGGAAATCATTAACACCAAATGATTTTTCCACATGTATAGTCTATCTTAGTACAATCTCCCTATAATCCACATTCATATTTAAATAAATTAGCACATTGCAAACTAATTGAAAAATCATCATATTTAAATTTAACTATTAATATATTAATATATAAACATTTATACTTGAATCCATCTAATAGTGGGTTACCAATTTTGAATACTACTTCATACCTATAGACTTTTAATTAATTGTTTCCAATATAAATTGAATCCAATTATACCGAGCGATATACCTGTATTTTGACAATCATATTTATCAGGATTGGGTCCTCATAGTCATAGACGTTCTTTCTCGCCAACAATCCCATTAATTATTGGCTTGTACGTGACGAGAATATTTGACGTTAGAAACCGAAAAAAGAAAAAGCGACTGGAGGTATACTTTAGTATATCAATAATTATGTCCTCGTCGCCAATTGGTTTTTTTTTGGCAGCAAAACAATTCATTCATACGCAGAGCAGCTTTCGAAACTGGACAAAATAGTGAGGACGATGATTGGTGAAAGCTTTGGACTTGACAAATACATGGATGAACACTTCGACTCCACAAACTACCTGTTGCGGGTCATGAAATACAACTGTCCCAACAACCTTGATAATATTGCACTTGGGATGAATTCCCACACGGACAAGAATATCGTGACCATATTGCTTCAGAATCAAGTTGAGGGGCTAGAAGTGCAAACCAAAGATGGCAGCTGGATTAAATTCCAACCTTCTAGTCCAACCTCTTTCATCGTTATAATTGGTGAAGCTCTCAACGTAAGTTATATTCTCCCTAGTACAGCAAAACAGTCGTCCTTTTAGCGACCACAAAGTTGGTGGCCGAAAATTTACAGAGTCGATAACGAAAGATTTTGACAATAATTTTGTTTTGGCAGGCTTGGTTGAACGGCCGACTGTATTCACCGTATCATAGAGTTATGATGACTGGAAATGAGGTCAGATACTCTTTGGGTTTGTTCTCAGTCCCTAAAGCTGGCTATATGATCAAAGCCCCAGAAGAAGTGGTTGACAAACAACACCCATTAGTGTTCAAGCCCTATGATCATGCAGAATTTCTTTCCTTCTACCACACTGAAGCAGGCCGAAGAGCAACATCTGCTTTGCATGCATACTGTGGAATCTAATGTCACTAAGATCATATGGGCGGTGTGTCCCTACGTTTCCTTGTGATTAGTTATGAATAAGAGAGTTATAAATCGAAGATAATTGGCACTTTGATGATTTTTTTGTGCTAATTATTCATAAAAGAATAGGTTTGGGTGTGCTAATCGTATGCGAAAATAATTAGCCATGTGGTGATTTGACCATTGGGCGTGGGGTTTGTATTGGTGTTTGTATTATGTTGTTGGCATGCATGTATATTTTAAGGTCCAATTAAAGAGTGTAATTGTGGAATGTGGCGTAAAAATGGGCGTGGATCGTGATTTTGTAGTCGGAGTGCATGGCTTTGATCCATAAATAGTTGAATGAAGCAATGGAAATCCGGACTGAGATCGTTATCATATATGCAATGACAATATGCGACATATTCTTGGCGGAATGGGAGAAGGTATAGGGAGTTATATCTCCATTGGCAAGTACCAAACATATGACCTCATGCCATTGGCAATACACATTATGGCGCATTCGGAAAATACATTACTACATGAGTCAGTTCTTTGGCATGATAGGCCTCATGTCTTTCTAGTTGAACAATGTTATTGTTGGAAAATGTAATATCAATTTCTGATTAATGCAAGTCACATGATTCACAATAAAAAAGGATATGTACAAAATGACGGTCAGTAGCTTTTAGTGATGGTTAGAGCCGTTGCTAAAAATTTTAATGTATTTATGAAATATTTATTTAACGACGGTTGCCTGGAAAGTTAGTGCCGGTTACAGGCGTCGCAAAAAGTTGCTGACGGTTGACGCGGCGGTTGAACAAAATCGTCGCTAAAAAATTTAAGGACAGCGGGGTCAGTGGCTGTTAATTGGTTGTCATTAAATATTTTAGCGATGGTTTTGACCGTCACTAAAAGTCTGGGTACTGTCGCTAAAACACAGTTTTGTTGTAGTGCTAGCTCATGTCCAACTACTATCTACCAAACATGTGGTCTAACAATTCAGTTTGGACCCTACTGTACACATGGGTCTTGAATTAATCAGAAATTGGTATTACATTTTATTGTGAATGAATGATTAATCAGTTTGGACTCAATTCAGTTTGAGAGATGTTACAAGCCTCATTGCAAAAGTTTCTCTCTCTTCCTTGAAATCTAATTTTTTTTATGTCAGGACAGCAACAACGGGTGTGGAGTCTCTCGTAAAGCGAGAGTTGCGGAGCGGCGGAACCTAGGGTTTCTCTAGGTTTTCCGAGTTCGATAGTGAGATTGATTTCAAGTCGGAAAAGGTTTACTTGTTTCCAATCGGAAACGAGTATTGATCACAGCTGTGGAGCTGATCACAGCTTATAAAGACGATTTGTTGGAGCAAAGTTTGAGTGCGTTACACAAGGAGTACGAAACCTAACCCTAATTCTGGGACTTTGGTACTCTTGGTAACTATTGAGTCAACTACTTGTGCACTACGCAAACGATGGAGGCAAAGGATCCTGTTGAAGCTGGAGTAGAGGGATCCAACATGGAACCAATGGAGCTGCGCAGTACAGCTGAGAGTTTGGAACGGGACTTGGACAAAATCACCCTGGAAGATGAGGATGATACTCCTCTTGATGTTGAAGATAGCGATGTGGATCTCGTCAGGATGGAGGCTGTTCGACAACTGGGTCTGATTGGTCGACTGATGTCTGACAAGCAACCAAATATTAAGTCACTAAAAATAGCTTTGACGAAGGCTTGGAATCTGAAAAAAGGGTTTCAGATCACTGACCTGGGGGATATGTTATATGCCTTCCAGTTTCTGGATCTTGATGACAGGAACAAAGTCTGCTTCGGAGGTCCCTGGCATTATGAAAATAATGTTATGGTCTTCATATCGAGCCTGCTCATAAAGAAACCTACTCCTGAGGCACTACATATGATTGATATTTGGATCCAGATTAAAGAATTCCCAGCGGAATTGAGAACACAGACTATGGCGGAAAAGATAGCAAACATGTTTGGTTCTCTAGTCTGGTTCGATGACAGTTCAGGAACTATGTGGGACACATACATGAGAATGCGAGTGAGCATATCCATCAACAACCCTTTGAAGAAAAAGATCAAACTGAATATAGGGGGGAAGTTGGTGGATTACCTTGTGAAGTATGAAAAGCTGCCGATGTTTTGCTATTCTTGTGGGCGTATAGGACACCCGAAATTGAGGTGCCCCAAGCCATCGGGTCTGGTTCCTGATCCTTTTGGGTCAGACTTAAGAACCAGTCCTCCAGGACCTCGAAATTGGCTGTCTTACACATCAAAGAAAGAGGATGCTGAGGTGTGGGCGTCTCTGCGAAAAAAGTTTGATATGGAGAGTGTTAGTTCCAACTCATGTGGCGACAGAGCACCCTCTGAAGAACTAGCAGAGCCTAATTTTGCTAGAAACACATCTGAGATGGCAATTGGTAATGAAGAAACTCATCAGAAGAAACAGGAGATCACGAGTGATGGACCAAAAGGAAATCCTCAAGGTTGCAGCACTGAGAAGGTTATGGGAGAGGGTCCAAGGGATCCTGTGCAACCTACAGAGGAGATGAGGACACCACAGACAGTGGGTGGGCGGTCCCAGTACCAGAAGAAAGGGGAGGATACCATTCAGCCCTCGATGAGAAAGATATCAAATGGGGGTGCCCTACACCAGTTTGTCATGGGCGCAAACAACACCTGGCCTAGTAAAAGGCATCACAACAGGGTATGGAGACGTCAAGAGCAGACTGTTCCAAGACACACAACTAAGATTCAAATCACCCCACAGAAGAGGGGGGAAGAAGACTGCACTGAGGCTGAAGCTAGAGAAAAAGAGATTCAAAACCAGACAAAGAAAGCAAGGGTGCTCAATTTTGAAGAGGGTGAGACTCTGAACACTTCTGAACCAAAACTAAACATGGATGGCGGAGAGGCGGACCCTGTCAAGGAACAGGGCCGCCCAGCTCAATGAGCATTATCAGCTACAACTGTCGTGGGCTGGGGAAAACCATGACAGTTGCTCGAGTAGCTCAGCTACTAACTGAACAGGACCCCAGCATAGTGTTTCTCATGGAAACAAAGAAGAAAGAGCATGAATGGGAAGATACCATACAGAAACTGGGATGGACCAAAGGCCGAGGGGTTGGATCGAGAAACAGAGCAGGAGGGCTAATCATGATGTGGAAGGAAGAAATGACTGCTGAGGTGAAGACTGCCACTCAGAACTACATTGATGTAGTGGTAACAGAGGGATCAAAGGATAATAAGTGGCGGTTAACTGGGGTGTATGGTTGGCCAGAGCAGGAGAACAAGCCTAAAACTTGGGAACTAATTAGAAGACTTCATGGTCAGTCAAACCTGCCATGGATTCTATGTGGGGACTTCAATCAGGTCCTAAGTTACGAAGAGAAGAATGGAAGAAATCCTCTTGATATCCAAAATATGGAGGATTTTCAAATCACTTTAGATGAGTGTCATCTAGAAGATATGGGGTACTATGGACCTATGTTTACTTGGGATAATGGTAAAACAGATGAAGATTTCTTAGAGCAAAGGCTGGACCGAGCTGTGGCTAATATCGAGTGGAAGAATGTGTTCCCTGAAGCACGTGTGGTTCATCTTGATAGATGGACTTCAGATCACATCCCCATTAAAATTGAACTTAATCTACAAGAGGAGCAGATAAAATGGGGATGGCACTTCAAATTTGAGGCTTACTGGCAGAAGCATGAGGAATGTGGCCCTATCATTGAGAATGAATGGAAAAAGGATCCAGATCTACCTCTGGAGGACAGGATTAAGAACTGCGAGAAAGTACTACTTGAATGGGGAAAGAAAACTTTTGGCAACCTGAAAGTGAGAAGGAGGAAGATAGAGCGAGCCCTAGCAAAACTATCAAAAGCAAAAAAGAATAGGGCTGTCCTACTACAACATAGGGCACTGGAAAGGGAACTTAATGAGGTGCTTGATCTGGAAGAAATTAGGTGGAAGCAGAGGTCTAGATCAGACTGGTTAAAGGAAGGTGACAAAAACACTGGTTTTTTCTACCGCAAGGCTTCTAACAGGAGAAGACGAAACACAATTAAGGAATTGCAAGATGAGAGTGGTACTACTTTCAAAGGACAGGAGGGAGTGATGGCTTGTTTCATTGATCATTTGATCAAACTTTATACTGCTGAGCAGACACCTAGTATCAGTGAGGTGTTGGAAATGGTGGAACCAAAAGTTACTCCCCAAATGAATCAAGAACTTATGAAGCCGTTTTCAAGGGAAGAAATATTTGAGGCCTTATCACAAATGGCACCAACTAAGGCACCTGGATCAGACGGGATGCCAGCACTGTTTTTTCAAAAAAACTGGGCCACGGTTGGAGACACCGTTTGTTTGGAGCTCCAAAGAATTCTCCTAACTGGGGTGGTTCCTCCCACTTTGAACCACACCCTGCTAGCGATGATACCTAAGACAAAGAAGCCAATCTCCCTTAAGGAATTCAGGCCAATAGCATTATGCAAAGTTCTTTACAAGATCCTGTCAAAGGTAATAGCAAATCGACTCAAGCCTATTCTGGACGGAGTTATTACAGACACTCAAAGTGCTTTTGTCCCGGGGAGGAATATCACAGACAATATTATGATTGGTTTTGAGTGTTTTCATGCAATGAAAAACAGGAAACAAGGGAAGAAGGGATTTGTGGCAGCTAAGCTAGACATAGCTAAAGCTTACGATCGTGTGGAATGGAATTTTTTAGAAGGGATAATGTTGAAGTTGGGGTTTGATGTTGATTGGGTGAGACTGATTATGAGCTGTGTGACCAGTGTTAGTTATGCGGCTTTAATTAATGGGCACCAAACACAGACTTTTAAACCTTCAAGAGGATTGAGGCAAGGGGACCCTATATCCCCCTACCTCTTCCTCTTATGTGCTGAGGGTCTTTCAGCATTGACAAGAAAAGCAGTGGCAGAGGGGAAATTTTGAGGAATCAAGATTAGCAGCAATGGACCAATGATTACTCATCTGTTCTTTGCTGACGACAGTATATTTTTCTTTGAAAACAAGAAGGAGCAGGGAGAAGCCCTCAGAGACCTTCTCAGGTCATATGAGTTAGCCTCGGGTCAGCAGGTGAGTTTAGCTAAATCTGAGCTATCCTTTAGTACAAATGTGATAGAAAGGGATAGAGAGGAGATGGGTGAAATTTTGGGAATGAGAAGAGTCATGTATCATGACAAATATCTTGGTCTCCCTACAGTTATAGGCCGAGCTAAGAAAGCTGTCTTTGCACAGCTTATTGACAGAGTAAGAGACAAGATCAAAATGTGGAAGGGGAAATTGCTATCTATGGCTGCTAAAGAAGTGCTTATCAAAGCAGTGGCACAGGCTCAAACCCTCTATGCCATGTCAGTTTTTCAAATTCCCCAGGGAGTGATCCAAGAAATTCAGAAAATGATTGCTAGCTTCTGGTGGGGCAGGAAAAGAGAAGAAAGAAGAATACATTGGATGAGTTGGGAAAAGTTATGTCGCCCTAAATATGAAGGATGGATGGGATTCAAGGATTTGCATGGCTTTAACATTGCTCTATTAGGAAGACAGCTGGGGAACCTATTGAAAAAGCCTGACTCCCTCGTAGCAAAGGTGCTAAAGGCTCGTTACTACCCTCACTGTGACATATTGGAAGCAGATATAGGAGGGAATCCGAGTTATATCTGGAGGAGCCTAATGCAAGCACAGTCTTTAGTTAGAGAGGGGACAAGATGGAGAGTGGGGAATGGGGAAAACATTCGCATATGGTGGGATCGTTGGATCCCAGAAGCTGGGAATTTTAAAATTCAGTCGCAAGCTACAGGACTGGGCGCTACTGAGAAGGTTTCTAGTCTGATTGATTGGGGAACTTGTTCATGGAAAAGCAACTTATTGCAATCCTATTTCCAACCTAACGACAGGGCCCGAATTGAACAGATTCCAATCCCTTCTCAACCTAGGCCTGATGTTCTGATTTGGGGAAGAGACAAAACTGGGAAGTATTCGGTCAGATCAGGGTATAAAGAGTGGAGAAGGAAGCTAGCATCAAACCAAATTGAGAGATATATACCGATTGATTGGAAGAAAGTGTGGACGCTTGAATTACCTCCTAAAGTTCGAATCTTTGTTTGGAGATGGGGTAGCAACATTTTACCAACAGGAATAAATCTCAGTCGGAGAATTAAGGATGCCCATGATGAATGTCCATTTTGTGGACTACAGGAAACCCAGGAACACATCACAAGGGACTGTGACTGGGCAGGAAGGGTATGGAGATCGAGTGATCTGGCAAATTTCTTTAAGTTGGGCGAAGGAAAGAATTGTGAAGCGTGGTTATGTGATCTATTAGAAAGGGGTAATACAGAGGAACTAACGCAGGTGCTAATCACGCTATGGTTCCTTTGGAAAGAAAGAAACAATCATCTCTTCAATAACCCTAAGCTAGAGGAATGGGAAATTGTGAGTAGAGCTCTGAATTACCTGGACGAGTACAAAGCGCAGCAGCGCCAGGGCAGTACAGGTACACCATCCACTCGCCCTCGAACCCAGATCAAATGGGAACCCCCACCTGCTGGAACTCTGAAAGTCAACACCGATGCGGCGATCCTAGGCATGGAGGGAACGGGTTATGGAATGGTTCTCAGAGATTGCTCAGGGAATTTTCTGATGGGAGCGACTTACCGAACGAAAAGGCGATGGTCGATTGAGATGGCAGAAGCCCAGGCGATGAGATGGGGACTGAAGCTAACCCGACTGCATTTTTCCCAACCGCTGCTTCTCGAGTCCGATTGCCAATCAGTGATACATAAGCATAATCGGCGGGATGCAACAGAAATGGAAGTGGGAATGATTTGCGAAGAAATTCGGGATTTAGCGGCTGAAGAAGGAAATGTGGATTGGAGATTCTGGAAGAGAGAAGGGAATGCATGCGCACATGAGATGGCTCGATTGAATTGTAGGGCTGAAGAGACAGAGATTTGGTTCTCAATGCCACCTGTCATTTTAGTACCTCTACTTTTACAAGAGAGCAATGTAGTCCCTGAACTTTGATTCTTTGGAATACAGATTATCTTGTCAAAAAAAAAAAAAATTTATGTCAGGTGACTCCCTTCAGCATCTTCCCCTTCTTGAAGTGAGCTCGGGGCCACTAGTCTGGAGTAGGGGTGGAGACCGGTGAAGTCGCTGGCAGAGGAGGCGATGGCGCAACGGCCAGAACTGCAATCGCCAGGATCGACCCGCTCACCAGCAACAAGATGCTTGCAGGTCTTCTGCAATGAGGAACCATTGGGAATCATGTTTGGCTATGGTGGGAGCATCAAGCAATCCGACAGTTTTGAACTTGCAGACACCGGATGGTCCATAGTGCTACACTAGCCTTCCAAAATTGCATACTACCATGGTATCTAGCAATCCAAGAATACTGAGCAGGTAAACGCAAGGGATAAGGTACTTGATATGAAAAAGGTTGGAAAATAAATTTCATTTTGCCTAAATTTAAAAATTTAGAATTCCTATCATAAATGGTAGGAATTAGCTAGGTTTATGAAAAAGTAATTAGTGGTCAATCAATATTGATTGTTTCACTATCATCTCTTTCTCTCATTTATATTTTATTTCTTAAGATAAAAACCTATTAGATTATTAATTATTGTTAACATACAATTCATTTTCCTTGATATGAGACTTATATACTAAACTACAATTAGAAATAAAAATCGATAAACAACAGAACTGGAAATACAATTCCATTCCATTTTATTGTATACAAAAGAAAACATATGGGAAGTGTTTAATTAATTAAACTGTTCCACCACCGCTCAAATAAACAAGTTTGTGATGTTTCTATGTACCGTACATCGATAGTGTGAGGGCACTTAATTACAGTGCTCTTCCTATGGTGCTGGTGCCATGGGTTTTGTTCATTTTGGATAGTGAAATTTTAATTTTTTCGCTTTTTTTCTTTTCAAATTAGTATATACTAAATTGTCGAGTTGTTCAAATTGGCTGGGGTTTTTTTGATTCCAATGGAAAAAGTAAAAGAAATGAAGTTGACTAGCTGAGTTCCTAAGGTGGACAATGTGGAGACTATGCGGCAATTACGTCCAATCAGTCTGTGCCAATTTGTTTACAAAATTATAACGAAGATTATGGCTGAAAGACTGGCGAGCATCCTTCCTCAAATTATCTCCGAGGGCCAAAATGCTTTTATCCGCGAACGTCAGATAATTGATAACATTCTCCTTGGACATGAGTTAATGCATTATTTGAAAATCAAAGCTCGAGGCAAAAAAGGGTACATGGCTCTAAAGGTTGACATGGAAAAGGCTTATGATAGAGTCGAATGGCCCTTTCTCCTCGCAGTTATGAATAAGATGGGTTTTAACTCTGTCTGGCAGGGGTGGATTCTTGAGTGCCTCCGGTCCTCTTCTTTTTCTGTGCTTATGAATGGATCCCCCTCGGGATACTTTAAGCCTTCCAGGGGACTGCGTCAGGGAGATCCGTTGTCCCTTCTGTTGTTTGTGATTTGCACTGAGGGATTTACGCCTCTCCTGCGTAAGGCAATTGCGGAAAAGAAACTTCAGGGTGTTAAAGTGGCTCCCCGTGCCCCCAGAATTTCTCACTTGTTTTTTGCTGATGATTCTTATTTGTTTCTGCGGGGGAATCTTCAGGAATGTGAGAATCTGATCGAGGTCTTGAACGAGTATGAAGAATTGAGCGGTCAGCGGGTGAATCTGGAAAAGTCAGCTGTTTGTTTCAGCAAGAACATAGTTTTGGCTGATCAAGAATTTCTGGCTTCGATTCTGGGGGTTGGGCGGGTGGGAGTCCACGATAAATACCTAGGGTTGCCCACTCTGTTTGCTCGGTCCAAAATGGCTACATTCAGGTACTTGGAGGAGAAATTGTTAGAAAAGCTTCAGGGCTGGAAGCAGAAAACGTTATCCTGGGCGGCTAAGGAGACCCTCATTAAGTCTGTTGCTTTGGCTTTGCCCCTGCATGTAATGTCGTGTTTCAAATTACCAGTCTCGCTTTGTCGTCTTTTGGACAATCATGTGGCTCGGTTCTGGTGGGGGGAGGCTGAGGGTCATCTGAAAATTCGATGGGTCTCCTGGCGGCATATGTGTAGGAGTAAGCATGATGTGGGGATGGGATTCCGCAGGTTTGAGAAGTTCAATCAAGCTCTGTTGGCCAAAATTAGCTGGCGTATATTAACTGATCCCCAGTCCCTCCTGGCCCAAGTGTACAAAGGGAAGTATTTCCCCAATGGATCCTTCCTCACCGCTACAGCTCCCTCCCGTCCTTCTTGGGGGTGGCAGAGCATTCTTTTTAGACGCCAGTTATTGGAAAAAGGGTTGCGATGGCAAATCAGCAATGGGCGGGCGGCATCTTTGTTAAACTCCTACCGGATCCCGCAATTTCAGTTGGACCCCCCTCAATATAATCCTTTTGTTTTGCTTGGTGGGGGTGACCCGGTCGTAGCCGAGATTATTTGTCAGGGGGAGGGGTGTTGGTGCGACCACAAACTTAGGCAGTGGTTTGATCCTGCTACTTGTAAGGCCATCAAAGCTATTCCCCTCCCGCGTCAGAATATGGAGGACAGGTTGATCTGGCATGAGACTACTGACGGGGTGTTTTCGGTCAAATCTGCCTATCACCTTGCTGTCTTGCTGGATAAGCGGAAGGGTGGGTGGAAAGACTCGGTCAGCTGGATGGATAAGGCTAGTTGGATTCTCCTGTGAGAGGCAACCATTCCCCCTAAGCTGAAGGTGTTCGTTTGGCAGATCCTCTCTCCGGCCCTCCCAACTACTGAGGCTCTCATTGAGCGTAGGGTCCCGGTCCATCCTCGTTGCCCAGTTTGCTGGGATAGTGCAGAATCGTTAGAGCATTTGTTCCTATACTGTGCGGTGGCTCGGGCCCTATGGGACTACTCGGGATTGGACTACCTAGGGGAGGGGTTACCTCGTCAGACGTTTCCTTTGTTTCTCAAAAAGCTTTTGGCCTTAATCAATCAACCTACTTTGTTCATGGCGGTGATTGCCATCCTCTGGCGGATCTGGCGCTCTCGTAACTGGGTGGTATTTGAAGGGAAGCAATTTGGGATCCCAGTGTTGATGCGTCAGTTTATCCAGCAGTATGATGAATGGGTTCGGTTGCCTGCCCGCTCCATCTCACAGGCTCCTCCCCCTAGTTCTGGTCAGTTGGAGGGGGAGGGTGTTCCTCGTATGGTCTGTAGGTGGGATGGGGCCACTGGGAGGGGATCCCATTCGGCGGGAGGAATGGTTCTTCTGTTTCCTACGGGGGTGATCAGTATGGCCACGGGAGTGCAATTTGCGGTTATTGATGATCCGATGGTTGTGGAGCTATTGATGCTTCGGGAGGCTGTGCTTTGGTGTCAAGGATTGGGCCTTACGGATGTTCATTTTGAAGGGGACGCCAAAGTCATTATTGATAAGCTCAATCGGGGGGGGGGGGGGGGGGGGGTCATGGAGATAACAGGATGGGTGTTGTTCTTGAAGAAATTGCTAAGTGTCTCCATGTCCAGCCTGGGTTTAGCATTCGGTTTGTAGATCGGCGTAGTAATAGGGTATCCCATTTGGTGGCTAGAAAAGCCCTTTCTTTGTACCCGGCCATGAGTCATTCATTTGATTTTCAGACCTGGCTGTGTTCCAGGGTGTAACTGCATATTATTTGAATCAATATATGATTATCTTTTGTCAAAAAAAAAAAAAAGACTAGCTGAGCTCCTTAGGGAAAAATCCAAAATGCCACTGTTAATTTTTTTTTTACAAAAGCACCACCTAATGGAAAAAATTCCACTTCTACCACTATTTTCTAAAAACCTCTGTGTTGGGAGGCGGTTTATACGAAAACCGTGATGCATGGAGGCGGTTTGTGCTAAACCCTAGCAGAACCGCATTGGGAGGAGGCGGTTTTAGTGACCGTCGGATTAGGAGGCGTCCAACGGCAGACCGGCTGCCAACTCAGCGGTCCGTGTCTTGGTGAAGAAACCGCTCCCTCTAGCGGCGGTTTTCAAAAAACACAACCAAAATCGTGGGTGGAAGACACGGTTTTTGTAATATTTTTTTTTAAATAGTGGTATTTCTAAAAAAATCCTAGCTCCTCACTTCTGGACATGTATCACGGCCCATGCCTTAATCTACAACTTTATTGTGCCTACTATGACAAGCCTACTAAGTACGCAAACCCAGAACTCAAGGTTCATCCGACCCAAGGCCCAGTTCAACTGTGTCCGTAGCATTACGTGAACCTTTGTTTCTGGAATTTAGGTTAATCCTAACTTACCGTTTGGTATAAATGAATTCCATAAGTTTTTAGGAATTTATTTTGAAATGAAATCTTTTTGTGTTTGGTATTTAAAAGAATTCATTTTCAATTCTAAATTTTGAATTCTATGGAATTGAAACTAGTTATAGCAATTCCGAGGAATTGAGATGGAATTTTCAAATGAATTCGACAAGTATTTACCAATTATGATAAAATGACATAATTATTCTCATTTGCCTACGGTGACATGCATGTCACGGTGACTTGCACTTTCCGGTCGACCTCAGTTAGGATTAGGTCGACCTCATATAGAATTCGGTCGACCTCATATAGGATCCGGTCGACCTCATTTAGGATTCGGTCGACCTCATATAGGATCCGGTCGACCTAATATGTTGTTTCAGTGTAAAAACAGTTCATGGTGCCTACTTTGGATATTCATATCATACAATTGGCTAGATGGAAATTGAAGACTAATGACTTGTTTTGAAGTTGGAGTGTCCCTCTACATATTGAAGTGATTGAGAGCTCGATAGGAAGACCAGAAGACCATTTTTGAACCTCATCAAAAGGCTATGCCAAAACTGGGAAACTGCCTAGAAATGGCTAAGTCTGGAAACGTGTTTGTGAAGCCTATTTTTGAGCTCAATTCGAGAAGCATGAATGCGAGTCGAGTCCAGGAGCCTCTACCACGTTAAATTAGGTATGTTTTTATACAAATTCAAGGAATTGGATGAAAGATTGGATATCTTTAAGGCTTCAAACAAAAGGGTCGAAGTTGCTACGAAGGCTGTTTTTCTGGCAGACTTCGAGCACAAGCAAGCTGCTAGAAAAACAGCCTTCGTAGCAACTTCGAGCTTTTTGTTTGAAGCCTTAAAGATATTCAATCTTTCATTCAATGCCTTGCCTTTGTATAAAATAATACGTAATTTAACGTGGTAAAGGCCCCTGGACTTGACTCGCATCCATGCTTGTCAAATTGAGCTCCAAAGTAGGCTTGACAAAAACGTTGCCAGACTTAGCCATTTTCAGGCAGTTTCCCAGTTTTGGCATAGCCTTTTGGTCAGGTTCAAAAATGGTCTTCTAGACTTTCTATTGAGCTCCCAAGTACTTTAGGGGTCGTTTGCTTGAGGGTTTTGGTGATGGATTTGGTCATGGAAATATATCCATCATGGACTTGAACCGAAATCCATCGTTTGCCTTAGGGAATTAGGGAGATGGAATTTGTGGGGCCCAACACTTTTGGGGTTCCAAATCCGTGGACCCCACGGACTTGAAAGTTCCACCTCTTGAGGTGGGATTTGGGTGATGGATTAAAATCCATGATGGTAAATTACCTTTCTACCCTTAATTATTTCTTTAATTACAAATTTGTCCTACTTTAATTCAATGGTCATGCAACTGTAAACTTTTATAATTTCGTATTTTATAAAATTGAGAATTTATCATTTCATTTTGTAATATCGTATTTTATTTAAATATGAATGTATATGTGATTTGTTAGATTCACCTAGAAACACTTTATGCTCATCTTGTACATTATTATTTGATTGATTGTCGGATTCCACATCGGTGAGTTAGCAAGAAGATGATGAGTTGTAGCAATAAAGCGAGCAATTGGCTGCAATTGATACATAATATTGCGTACATTATTAGATGAATTGTTTTTTTTTATGAAGGATTATTAGATGAATTTTTAATTAGTGCCAAGATGAATTGTTAATTAGTGCCAAATTGTAATACATTTCTATATTTGTAGTTGAATTATTAATCCACATAGTGGTAAAGAGTTTATAATTTCTTTCTATGTTTTGGATTAGTTTTAAATGAAAGATTTGGATTATAATATAGAAATATAATTAAATAAGGGTAACTAGGTAATTTGTATTTAATATCCACAAATCTAATCAAACAAAGTCCATAATCAAATCCATCAAGCAAACAATAGACTTGTTCAAATCCATAATGCCACCAAATCCATCATATATCCATGGTTTTCCAAAACCCAGGTTTTACCAAAACTTTCATTTTTCAAATCCATGAAGCAAACGGTGTGTAGAGGGACACTTCAGCTTCAAAACAAGCCTTTAATCTCCAATTTCCATCTAGCCAATTGTAAGATATGAATCTCCAAAGTAGGCACCATGAAACCGTTTGTACATTGAAACAACTGATTAGGTCGACCTGATCCTATATGAGGTCGACCGAAAAGTGCATGTCACCGTGACATGCATGTCACCGTAGCAAAGTCCTAACAAAATTACTTCTAATATATTATTTGGCGCCAATTCATGCAGTATGAGGAACGTCAACAAGAATTTGATTGTAACGCTAATAGCATATACCAAACACAGGATTTCATTTGACAATGCATTCTACACGTGAATTCATTATAAAAACGAAATGAATTCTAGATTCATTTGGTACCAAACGGTTTGTAATGTCAACTCAAGTTATCCATGAGAAGATACTTCATTCTAAATTTCCAGCCTTCTTAATGAATTCAGAAAGAACATTTTTGTCCTTTTAATTAACAAAAACCCAAACAGAACACTTAGTTGATTATACTAATAAAAAATAAAAACAATATTAAAGTAGGTAACTTTTGTAAGACCAATATTAAAGTAGGTAATTTATGTGCCGCACTTTGTTGCGACTTTTCATAGGATTACAAGTATAGTTTGCAAACCAGTATTTGATTTGTCACCGCGTTTAGCAGCGGTCCATTAGAAAAATAATCCTAACAAAATCTAAACTAGTAGGTGATTTTAGCTGTATCAAATTATTTAATCACATTTGAAGTACGATTTTAGTACAAAATGCATTAATGGTAACATTTACGATACAACCTTGAGTATGGTTTTACAGTTTTTTATTTTTTCTGAACATAAGGCTCAGGTTGAAGGAACTTGTCAAGCCTAATTTAACCACGATTGAACTACGATTTTAGCATAAAAAACCATAATGCTAACTTTTTCACTATGTCCTTCGCTATGGTTTTACAATTTTTGAGTTTTTTTGAAGATACATCGAGGCTCGAGTTGGAGCAATGTGTGAAGCCTGATTTTAACCATAGTTGAACTACGATTTTAGCACAAACTATTCTAATGCTAACTTTTCTAGTACGACCTTAGGTATGATTTTATAATTTTTGGTTTTTTAGCATAAATTGAGACTAGGGTTGGAGCAATGTGTCAAGGCTGATTTTACCATGGTTGAGCTAGGATTTTAGCACAAAATACCCTAATACTAACTTTTCTAGTATGACCTTAAATATGGTTTTACAATTTTTTGTTTCTCTGAACATGAATCGGGACTCGGATTGGAGCAACGTGCTAAACCTGATTTAACCATAGTTGAACTACGATTTAAGTACAAAATACCTTAAATTTTTTGGTATGACCTTCTGTGTGGTTTTACAAATTTTTATTTTTCAGAACATAAATCGAGATTCGGGATGGAGTAAAGTGTCAAGCCTACACCAAAGGCCTTTTCCCATCCGTTGTCACCTTGAGAAAGGAGCTACAACGTGTCAACCCTGATTGAACCCCGATTGAACTAAGATTGTACTATAATGGAAAAACTCCTAACATAATCTAAATTGGCAGGTAATTTTAGATATATGAAAGTATTAATCAATTGAACAACGATATTAGCACAAAATGACCAAATGCTAACTTTTTCGGTATCTTTCTGGATGGTTTTACAATTTTTGATTTTTCCGAACATGCATCAAGGCTCATGTTGGAGCAACGTGTCAAGCATGTTTTAACCATGTTTTAACTATGATTTTAGCACAAATTCCCTAATGCTAATTTGTCCGGTACGACCTTCAGTACGATTTTACAATTTTTGATTTTTCTGAGACAAATCGAGGCTCGGGTTGCAATAACGTTTCAAGCTTGATTTTAACCATGGTTGAACTACGATTTTAGCACAAAATAATCTAAAGCTAACTTTTCTGGTACGATACTATGTATGATTTTACAATTTTTGGTTTTTTTCTGAACATAAATTAAGGCTCGAGTTGGAGCAACTTGTCAAACCGATTTAACCAGGGTTGAACTACAAATTTAGCACAAAATATCCTAATATAATGCTAATTTTTCCGATATAAATTTTGGTATGATTTTTCAAAAAAAAATTTATCTGAAAGACTCGGGAGTGTCTAATCTTAATTAGGATTAAGGACAACATCTCATTTTAAACCAATGGTTATTTTTCCACTTCCGTTGTCACCTTGAGAAATAAGCTGCGGGTGACGGGGAAGAAAATAACAGCAACTCATTTTAATAAACAACCAGGAAAGCAAGCCGGTTAGACAGGTCTCTGTGCAATGCTGCCTGGAATCTAACCTTCCCCAATTCGTCGGTTCAACATTTAACTAAGTTTCAGTCAGACCATCTTCCTTTGTTAACCTCTGTCTGCAACTCGCATAGCACAGATACTTTGAGACAATTCAGGTTTGAGGCTGTGTGGCTGACAGAGGACAAGTTCAAGGAGTTCCTTGCTGCCAATTGGAACAAAGATGCTAGTCTTCAGCATGCGTTGAAGGAGGTTACGCCCAAACTCCAACAATGGAACAAGGAAGTTTTGGTTCCATTAAAAAGAAGAAAAAGAGGTTGTTGGCTAGACTGAAAGGCATTACTGATCGATTAGCCAACTCCTTCAATTCTGGTCTGCTGAAACTGCAAGTTAAACTTAAAGATGAGGTTGATCGAGTTCAAGCTCAAGAAGAAGTGGTTTGGTTTCAACGAGCAAAAGATAAATGGGTAACTTTAGGTGAACAGAATACCTCATATTTTCATCACCAAGTAGACCTGGCAATCGGGTCGGGTTGGGTAATTTCGGGTTGGAAAATTCGGTTACGGGTTGGGTCATGTTTGCTTGGCTTATTTCGGGTCAAATATTGACCCAACGCATTCGGTTTTGGGTCGGGTTACGGGTCATTTCGGGCTATTAGCGTTCTCAGAAATAATATCAAACATGCTTCATATTTTCTTAAAAAACACAAATTTTCACATATGCATGACAATAGTTTACCTAACACACGTCAATTAACATATTCTCAAATCCTCCCACGCTAATGAAATGAAATATAAATTGCGCAAATCGTCAAAAAACAATCACAAGAGTAATACTAATACAAGAAACACTTGATATTTGATTACACTTAAACTCCAAACATGTCATTCAAATCCTTGTGATTTTTTTAAACATCTCACCAATTTATGAGTGATTTTATCATATTTTGGGAGTAATATATTAAATGGAACGGGTTTTATGGGTCGACCCGCTAACCTACCCAACCCGACCCAAAAAATCACGTGGAGGTTGCTGAGGATACCATGGAATCTACTCTAGTTCTGATTCCCAAAACGCATAAACCAGAGTCCCTAGCACAGTTCAGGCCCATTTGTTTGAATAATGTGGCACTCAAAGCCATCACCAAATCAATAACCAACAGGCTGAACCCACTGATGCCGAAACTCATTGCACCTAATCAGAGCGGCTTTATCAAGGGTAGACAGACTAATGAGAATATTATTCTGCTTCAAGAGGTGCTCCATTCCCTAAGAAAGAAGAAAGGGAAGAAAGGTGGACTAATCATCAAGATAGACCTCGAAAAGGCTTACGACAGACTTAGGTGGGACTTTATCCGGGATACTTTAAAGGAAGTCGGCCTAGCCAGTTCTCTCATCAGCAGAATCATGACTTGTGTAAAAAGAAACAGAATGAGGATAAACTGGAACGGGCATCTTTCGGATGAAATTCTTCCCACTAGAGGAGTCCGACAGAGAGACCCTCTCTCGCCCTTCCTGTTATTCTTTGCATGGAGAGGTTAGCCCACAGAATTGAGCGAGAGGTGGAGGAGAAAGCTTGGAAGTCGCTTCAACTATCCAAAAATGGCCCAAAACTTTCTCATTTGTTTTTGCTGACGATCTAGTTTTGTTTGCAGAAGCGGAGGGAAAACAGATCAATATAATCAAAAAATGCCTGGATGACTTCTGTATCAGCTCCGGGCAGCGGGTCAATCTCCATAAATCGATAATGTTTGTCTCTCCTAATATCCGCCGAGATAGAGCAAATCGACTCAGCGAGCAGGTCGGAATCAAGCTCACGACAGATCTAGGACGTTACCTGGGAGTTAACGCTATCAATGGGAGGATCACTAAGACTCGCTACAAAGATTTTCTCCTCAAAATCGAGAAAAAACTGGCTTTCTGGAAAACCAGACAGCTCTTCATGACAGCAAGGGTGACGTTGGTGAAAGCAGTCACTTCGAATATTGCAATCTATCCAATGTTTTATGAACTTTTCCCTGTTGGTGTTTGTAACACGATAGACAGGTACAATAGAAGCTTCATATGGGGGGAGACAGAAGGCAAAACGAAGTTGCATTAAGTGGCATGGAATCATTTAACTCAACATCGCCGTCAAGGAGGTCTTGGTATACGCCCCACGAGAAGAACAAATCAAGCTATGTTGGCGAAAGGAGCTTGGAAGCTGAGTACGAATGATTCATCCTTATGGGTTGATGCTCTGAGAAGCAAGTACGGGCGTGGCAAAAATGGTCTTCAACTGTTAGCAAAAGTAAAGGAAATTCTCATGCTTGGAAAAGTTTTTCCCAAACAATTAGTCTCGTTCACAAAGGAGCGGTTCAATATGTTAAAAATGGAAGGAAAACTAATTTCTGGTTGGATGCGTGGGTTTTGCAGGAACCGTAGATTTCTCATGCGTTGATCGAGATCCCGGTGGAGATAAAAGAGAAGAAAGTTGCTGATTATTGGAGTGATACTACTGGCTAGAAGGTTGAATATCTGGAGGCTTACCTGCCTGCAGAAGTGATAAACAAGATCAGATCCGTTATTCTGGATCCATTGACAACTACTAAAGATAGCCTATTCTTGAAAGCTTCAGCAAATGGACTCTTCACCATCTCCTCGGCATACAAACTTGAAGACCAGCAGCAAGGACAATACCACTCAGCTCATTGGAAGATGATTTGGCGGGTGCAGGTTCCAGAACGTGTTCGACTCTTCATGTGGACTGCGGGCAAGGAACGGTTGCCAACAAAAAACATTAGGAAATGGCGCCACCTCTCCTCAAATGACAAGTGTGCCCTTTGCGAGGAAGACATTGAAACGAACCTTCATTGTTTGCGGGACTGTGCTAACATCAGGGCAGTGTGGGAAAGTTTGATCCCTGCAGCCGAGCATCACCACTTCTTTGCTATGAGTCATGAAGAATGGAATAAAATGAATTTAGAGAGGTGCGATACTACGGAAGAAACAGGGAGCTGGAATAGCTTCTTTGCTCTTTCTTGCTGGTACATCTGAAAGCTTAGAAATTATTATATATTCAAGGCCACTAGATTATCCAGTACTACTATTGTCAATTACATAATTTTTAAGGCCAAGGACTAGAGAGAACTTGGAAGAAAGCAACAGAGATCAAAGAGGCCATGACCAAGCCACCAAGAGAGGAGCAACTAATCAGATGGACTCTGTCTCCGGCTGGTTGGTGCAAACTTAATACCGATGGTGCTGGACAGGGAAGTCCAGGAACCATTTGTGCAGGAGGACTGCTTCGGGATAGTGAAGGACATTGGATGGCTGGCTTTGCCTGCAATATAGGGAATGGTTCAGCAATCCTTGCTGAATTGTGGGGTATCTATCATGGTCTTGATCTTGCCTGGAGGAAGGGTACTCAATTCCTGATTCTAGAAACAGATTCCAAGCTAGCCATTGATCTCATCAACAAAAGAACAGATCCAGTTCGCCCTCATGCTACTCTCTTTAACGCTATTCGAAGAATGATGGCTCAGAGTTGGGTTGTTCGCTTAACTCACATATATCGCGAAGGGAATAGAGTCGAGGACTGGCTCTCGAAGCACAGTCTCGTCTATACCTTCGGTATGTATGAGTTAGAGGAACTCCCACTGGATTTAGAAAGGCTCCTTCAGGAAGACGTAATGGGAATATGTTTCCCGCGGCAAGAGGTGACCGAAAACCTCGACAATGATCAATCTTAGACTGCTTTGCCTGTGTTGTCCTTTTTCTTTGTTTGGCTGTTTAGCTTTTCAGGTTGTGAGTGCTCTCATCCTTCACATCTGATTGGAAGGCGACTGCTTCCCCTGTGATAATAAATAAAAAATTATTATAAGGACTATTACTTTTAGTTAGGATAGTCCTTTTTTATATTTTAGCAGAGGGTTGTGTTGTGCGTGTCTATATATGTTCACTTTTTATTTTATTTTATTAGAAGGTAAAGTGTTGGAGACAAATTTTTAAATGTGTGACTTTTCTAATTAACTAATTATTAATAACTTAATTAAACACGTCAAATATAACTTTGGATTTGAGGTTATTGATAAGAATATATACATAATAAAAAATCAACATGTTAATAAGAATTGTTCATGGTGAGGAGGTTTATGAATATAATTATCAATGATTGTTTAATTAATTATTGGTTTATCCATCATTTCTTCTTTTAGAGAATGATTTTCTTTTAGAGTGATGAAATGTAGATCACAATCTTCATCTACAAACTAGGAGTTCAAAGTTTAAACCCAATAGATATATAATTTCTTTTTAGGTTCTTTTTTCGGGAAATGATAAAAAATTATGAAATCATACCACTTAAGATCCAAGTTTGTGATGTATGATATAGTTTTCTTTTACCTCAGAAACTCCATTTGCTTTCTTTTTCATAAATTCGCTTGATTTTGATCAAATACCAGTGTGAGAATTATATTTGTGATGTATAGTTTTCTTTTACCTTAGAAACTCCGTTTGCTTTCTATTTTCATAACTTTGCTTGGTTTTGATCAAATATCAGTTAGAGAATTATATTTGTGAGATGATAATTCTTATCAAAATTTCACTTAACACTAACATAGTATTTTATTATGTTATAACTACTTCAACATTATTTTGAGTTTTAAAGTTAATTCATACTATAATTGAGTATTATATTTATTGATTCTACACCTCAAAAATATATTCATCTTAGAGAATCATCCAAAATAGTTTTCCATTGCAATTTTCAAACAACCAAATAAAAGGGATGAAATATTGGTGCATAATTTCATTTAGTTACAACTGACACAAATCTCAATAGCTATAGTTAAGGGATTTTCATTTTATCGCAAATTTAGGGAACTATATCTCATTCGTTTCAACTCTGATTTTAAATGGATTAGAAAAACCATTTTAATTGAAACTTGCCAAAGATAAGGTTAAGAAGACTATGATGAGTAATTTTATAAGAATTATACAACAACACCAAAGACAATAGTAGTTTGGTAACAATCTACATCTACTCTTCTATTGATTTTAACTTTAACTTCATTCATTAGAGAGAAAACAACATACCCGCAGAACACAAAGTTTTCAACCAAATAATGTATCTCAATTGTTGTTATTTTACAGATTTGGTATTAGCTATGAGTTGTAGATAATATTTATTTAATCTAACTTCTTTATTTTGTACAGCGAGGAAGCTAGATTTTTATGAAATGTCTATTGAGAAGCTACTCAAAGATAGTGACAAAATGAGAGAACCTTCATCTCCACATCCCATACAAACCCGAGTGCTTGAAGATAAATTTCTAGATCAAACTCACCGATTACAACATCGTGGACCCCATAAATGGGTACATAGTTTTGAAGATAATGAAGGATGAAGAAAAGCAATCTCAGACAAAGTTAATTACATGTATTGGGTAAATTTAAGTTGTTAAAAATGGAATTTTAACAATTCAAAAAAAAAATTCCATTAAAATTTTGAATTTAGTGAAATATAAGAGAAGAGTCTTTTACAAGCAAAAGTCCAGGGTTCAGGCTGTGCAGCAAGGTGATGCTAATACTGCCTACTTTTATAAAACAGTCAAGGTTAGAACTCAGAGGCAGCAGATAACTAGGATGATTAATTAACAAGGGGATGTAATAACTGATGTGAAGGGTATCGAGAACATTGCAATTGTTTTTTATACTAAGTTGATTGGGACTGAGGATGCAAATGTGGAGAAACAACCAGTGTAGTTTTTTGAAGCACTTATGCAACACAGGTTGACATCAGAGGAAAGTGAGATGTTAATGGGGGAGTAGCTAGATCAGAAAACCCTGCAGAGTTTAATGGGCAGGGATAAAACCCCTGGACCAGATGGCTTCCCTGCAGAGTTTTTCAAGCAGCATTGGGATATTATTGGACATGAAGTTGAAGAGGTAATCTTATCTTTCTTCTCTACTGGGCACTTACCTTCAATAGTGAATAAAACCATTTTCACATTGGTTGCGAAACTGCTTTGTTCTGAGAGAATGAAAGATTTCCGACCCATATCTTGTTGTAATACATTGTATAAGGGCATCTCTAAGTTGCTGGATAATCGTATTGCTATGATACTGCCTAGTGTAATAAGTAGATCACAATCTGCATTCATTAAGGGGAGGGCCACTAGTGATAACATATTACTGATGTCAGAATTAGTCAAAGATTATCACAGAAAGAATATAACGCCAAGATGTGCTGTTAAAATTGATATCATGAAAGCATTTGGCTTAGTTCTTGTTTCATGTCATGACTGCAATGAAGTTTCCACCTGGTTTTCTAAAGTTAATGGAGGGCTTTGTAGCAATATTAAGGCAAGGAAAGGTTTAAGGCAGGGGGATCCACTATCCCCCCACCTATTTACAATTGCTATGGAGGTTTTAGATTGTTTAGCAAAAAGAGCAACAGTGGTGAACCAAATACCTTTTCATCATAGAAGCAAACCTCTGTGTATTACTCATTTATGTTTCGTAGATGATCTTATGATGTTTACAAATGGATCTATAAGGGGGGTACAGGGATTAGAAGATTGATGGATAAGTTTCATAAGCTTTCGGGTTTAAGATGCAATCCTGTCAAATGTCAGCTTTTCTGTGGGGGGATTTCATAAGAGGAAAAAAAGGTTTATCTCTGATTATACTGAGTTTCCTATTGGAGTGTTTCCCGTGAAGTACCTACGGGTGCCTTTAATAACAGGAAAACTTACTAGAAAGGATTGTCAAGTTCTGGATAAGATTACTCAAAGGCTTAGAAGCTGGAGGAGCAAACTGTTTAGCTATGCAGAAAAGATTCAACTCATCTCTACTGTTATTTCTAGTACTTTGCAATACTGGCTTAGTCTCTTTCTCCTGCCACAGTTCGTTCCGAAGGAAGTTGAGAGGTTGTGCAATGAGTTCTTATGGAATTCGGGTGAGGAAGGGTCTCGAAAGAAGGCTGTCATGGCTTGGGAGAAGTTGGCAGTTCATAGACAGGATGGAGGACTTGGAATTCGAAATTCTCACATTTGGAACAAGACTTGTGTTTTGAGGCATGTGTCGGATGTTTTGACATCTGAAGGCTCTTTATGGGTCACATGGGTTCAAAGATACAGGCTGAAGCATAATTCATTATGCGACTTGTCCCCCACTTCTGCAGTAACATGTTTTTGGAAGAGGATGTTAAAGTGCAGAGGGATTGCTTTCCCTTATATTTCAGGGGTTGCACATGATCTGTTATGGAATGGTGAGGCTATGGTGCGCTACTCAGTATCAAAAGTGTGGGACACAATCAGATTGAAGAAACCAGAAGTTAACTAGAGGAAGCTGATCTGGAGCTCAGAAGTTATACCTCGGCATGGTGTGCTTGTGTGGCAGGATTTATGCAACAGGCTGGCCACGCAAGATAAGCTCATTTCATGGGGCAAAACTGTGTCAAGTAAGTGCTTACTATGTCTTGGTGGTGATGAATCAAGGGAGCATCTTTTGATTACCTGTTCCTATACTGTCTGTGTGTTGAGATTAATTTTGAAGCGGTTGGCTCCACCAATTGTGGAAGACTGGAATCTATATGTTGACTAGTGTGTGCAGAGTTGGAGCAAGAGAAGGGCAAAAAAGTGTTTATGTAGACTGATATGGAGTACACCACTTAGCCATGTTTGGCGAGAAAGGTGCAGCAGAATGTATGGCAGTAGACCAATTTGTAACCACCACCCTCGCCCCCCCCCCCCCCCTAAAAAAAAAAATTAGCCAAGAAAGTGTTAGAAGAAGTTGCTTATCGAGTTCAGAGCGATATGGCCCTCCAGACAGAACTCGACCAGTTAAATGCTCTCAGTCTTTAAATAGCTTTTTAGCTTGTAGTTTTGCTTTTGTAGGCAGAAACTTGATGTATAGCATAGTTTGAGAGGATGCTTAGTTCATTGATTGAGATTAGCTTGAGCTTAATGAATTTTTTTGATTTCGCATAAAAAAAAAAGAGAAGAAGGAAGAGTATTCTAATACCAAAGTTAGTGAATTCAGTGATGGAGATCAATGTCAACATTGCGTTTTCTCGCTAAAAAGCTTACGTTTTTTTACATTTCTAGGCCACCAAAATGACTCTACGCAGAATCGTGCTTTTTACTTACAATGCTTTAAAACATATAGCTTATTGTTTTATGCTTCTAGGTCACCAACACTCTTCTACATAGAATCGCGTTTTTGACTGAATTGATGGAGATATTGACGTTGAAGGAGGTGATATTATACTACCCTGAAAAGATGTTTTACATTGCCAAACATTTTATTATTATAATTTGGTTTTCAATGAAATGCAGAACGAGAAAGAAGAGACTATTGATGGTGAATATAAAATGTCATTAATGAAGATGAAGCTGTGTAGAGAAGATGCGGAGCAATAAAAAAGAAATACAAAATAGAATTTGCAGTAATTTCTGACAACAAAGAGTAAATTGTAGTGCGTTTTGAATATTAAGGTTTTCAAGAATCGACATCATGCATGAGTTGTGTTGTTTACGTTTTATAATTACCTTTTTCAATGAATGATGAAAATTTTGTAAAAATTATAATGTATGTTATTTTTTATATTTTAATAATTGAATAATTTGGATGCTTTCATGCTATCTAATAAATTATTTGAGTAATTATTACACTATCGATATAATTCATCCGGCCAACGGACGAGCCCAACTTTAATATTTCGTAACCAAGTTTCTACCAACATAATTATAATGCATAGGCGGTCAGGAATTGAGGAAGGCAGGGACCAGGGAGTGGCCGGTGCCAAATGCAGAGCTAGCTGGGTAGCAGCACATGGCGGTGGCTGTGGGCAGCATGGGACTGCCTGCGCGCGGTCGGTCTTGCAACACTTTGAGTGCCTCGCCCGATAATTGGCAGTACTGTGGCAGAGTTTCTTTGGTCTTATATTATACACATGTCTCCGCAATAATAGTTTGTAGCGGGGGAGAACCAATTGAGTTGCAGGCCCCAGATCGGGCAAACTTAACATGGCGGATGCCATACTCTGTTCGTCTTGCATTCATCACATGTCGCCTCCATCAAGAAACTTAGCGCGGGGGAAAAAGGGTGAAGGAATAAGAGTCAAGTCTCTTGTCATGTAAGATGACAAAACACCTAATTTTGGGTTATTCACGTTATATTTGTATCATGTACGTCATATTTGCATTATTCATGTAAGGGTATTGATTTTTCACGCAACCAATATTGTTAGTTCACGCCACCTTATATTTCTGCCGTTTCTGCTAATAATAAGTTTGGGGACCCTGATGATTTGTGATTCAATAGGGAATAACTCCCTAATTGAGTACGACTAATCTGTGGTTTGATGGACAACTCTCGACTCTCGTCCATGAATTTTGGGCACTAGCCCTTCAGATCCTAGCTAGCCCGGGGAGCTAGCAAACATACGTATTTAGAGTTGACAGCTAGATCGGATCGAAATTAATGATTTCATAATGATAAAAATAATATTTGATGACTAAAAATTATACAGTAAACCACTCATTTAATAGAGAGTACCCTTTTGCGATGAGAAGTAATTTGAGTAGAAAAAAATATGTCGCAAATCACTTATATATGTCCTACTCGTCTTACATCTTTTGAAAGAAAATTCATACCACCAGCGTTTCCAATCCTATCATGTAGATAGTTATTGGAGCACCGTTATTCTAAAAGTGTACGTTTCCTTTTGCAATCTCAGACGTCTCTAGTTGGATGAATGATAATTCGTCTTCATAGAATTCCTTTTTTTTATATAAGAGATAATCATTATATTGACCGGAAAAAAATAAACAATTACATCATGGAATTTAATCAGGCCACAAAATCAAAGAAACGACTCGCAATCGGGTACAATTGAACGGCTTTTCTAGCCACAAAGTGGGCTACCCTATTGCTACGGCGACCTACAAAGCACACACTCATACCATCATGAATCGCAACTACGATGTGTCATACCACCAGCGTTTCCAATCCTATCATGTAGCTAGTTATTTGAGCACCGTTATTCTAAGTGTACGTTTCCTTTTTGCAATCTCAGACGTCTCTAGTTGAATGAATGATAATTTATCTTCATAGAATTCCTTATGGAGCATTTGTGACTTTTCGACCAATCCTATTCCTACCTTGAAGTATTTGTGTAACCAAGAAAATGTGTTTTATATGTTTGCTAGAGAAAGTTGGATGGGTGAGTTTATTATTATTATTATTATTATTATTATTATTATTATTATTATTATTATTATTATAATAATCATTGTTGTTATTATTAATGTCGTCCTAATAAATATGGATCTGTATGGATCTATAGTCTCATCTCTGGATCATCGTCTGTCTTTGTTGGTGGCCCTATCCGTCTATCTTTTCTTGTTGTTGTTTTTATTCACCACCACCATATGTTCATTTTGATCGTTTACCGTCTTGTTGGTTGGATAGAATAGAAGAGGATCCTCCCTCCCTTCATATCCGGGGCAAATTAATTTTATGTTGCTTCTGCCGTCTTCTCCTTCATCTGCTCTCTCTCTCTCTCTCTCTCTCTCTCTCTCTCTCTGCTCAGACAGCTACGGCCCTAGTTGATGAGGGTGACCAGCTGCCTCCTTCTTATCTCTTTTATATCTCATTGGATAGAAATCGACAAGTTATAAAGTATCTTATATATGAAACTCCACTCGTTATCCATTTAGTTAGTGTATACTTTTTTTATTTTTGGTATGAGTTATTTGAAATAATTCATTTTTGAGTTAGTTGTAAATAACTCACTGTGCAAATAATTGGTTAATTAATCAAATGGTATTTGTAGAGTCAAATTACTCATTAATTGGTCATGTGGAATTTCAATGTTATTTCAGTGCTAATTGGGTTAAAATATTTCGTTTGGTAGAACCATACAAATGTGGTATTCGACATGTAGTATTTGGGGAAAAACAGAGTGACAAAACGAGTTTTTTGAAAATAACACGGGGGTATGAGTTATTTCAAATAACTCGTTTTGAGTTATTTGTAAATAATTCACTGTCCAAATAACTCATTTCAACAAAATGCTGCCAAACGAGTTATTTGTGCCCAAATAACTCACAAATAACTCACACAAATACTCTATCCAAACGATACCTTTTAGTAAACTACTGTGAAACGAGTTAACATGCAAATTTATGAACAATAATTATTCAAATTAATCAGGTAAAATTGCGTGACTAGTGTGCACATATATAGTGAGCAAGTGAGTGTATTTAGTTGTTGTCTCTGTATTAGAATGATCTGATGCACAAGATGACTGGGTGCGCACTGCGCGCGCTTAACTTATTGATCCCATTTAGTTTGAAAATGTTGAATAGTTTGTAGTTTGTACAATGATCCCTTTGTATTTATTTGCAAAATTTTCATACATGAAGTGATGGTGATGAGACGTATGACACGATGACAGCAAAAATATATTTGACTGTTTAACTTGTCGTCCAAAATTAGATTTTGTTGGATCAATAGATCTAGAATTAAGTTATTTTAATTGATCTTTTAGAATTGAGTTATTTTGATTAGACTGACATGCCAATAAATAAAATTTTCTACAAAATTTTTTTGGTTGAATAATTTTCTACAAAATTGACATACGTTACTGGTTGTTTGTGCCCGGATACTTTGGAGCCCAACTCCCCACCAGCTCTATCCCATCTCTACGAGTCCTAGACATCTGACCTGCACACACGCACACGGAGGAGGGCGCCTTGGCCCGTTAGTCCTCCGACGATCAAGTCAGTTTAGATTTTAGAGAGAGAAGTGTCAAGCTCTAGTGTTTAGTTAGAGAATCCAACCTGAGTAAATGCTACCTACCGGCACTATTTATACTCACCCAACCCTGAACTAGGCTTCATCAACCCAGTTCCACGTCAGCATCATATTTAATACTCCGTACCTCTGTCAGGCTGGGAGCCCCGACTAACCTGTCAGGCCTCTGACAGGTACAAGATGCCCAGACCGTACTCTCTTGGAATCTTCCGAACCTTGTTACCTAGCTTCCCATATTACCCCTGGGCTTGGCCTCGCGAACCAATCCACGGACCGGGCCCACGAAGTACCCTCTTCTTCCCCATTGAGCCTTCCCTTGGACCTATCTTTGTAATTCCCCAACACTGATTATAGGAATTTTTTTTTGGGTACACAGATATAATTAAAGCAATTACATCATTGTCTTTGTAGCATTTCAAGCAACCAAAGTAATCTCACAATAACCTCCTCTTTATATTAGCATTCAAATTCAAATTATAGTAATTCAAGTCATTGAGATTAACATAAGAATTCTTAAATTAAACATTCGGGTAGTTAAATTCAAAATTAGGATGAAAAAAAGGAGAACTGTACATGTCATATGAGTTATATGCTTACAAAAAAACCAATCCAATAAAGAGCCAAAACGAAAAAACTAAAAATAATAAAGGAGACAAAGGGGAAAACGAAGGAGAGGACAAAATTTGATTTTTGCTAATGGGATGGAAAGTTGTGCTGTGTAGCTAGGGAATAGATCAGGTAAGTAACCTTATAGTGAGTAACCATGAGTAACCCGTCCACATCAGCATGACATCAGCATCTTCTCTCTCATGAAAAACCTTTAATTTTTCCCTCTTTAATCTTTGATGGACGATTTCTCTCTCATTTTAAGTCGAAATTTAATTTTTTTTTGCACAGTTAGATCAGATTAATTGTGCTCTTCAAAATGATATCCACTTTAATCTATTTTTCGAACAAAAAAAATTGAGCCATTTTTTACCAGCCTATACCATATGGTATTGACTGGTATTGAAATAAAAGCATACCTATGTTTTGAAAAATGTACCATGGTGGTATGAACAAACCAATACTGTAGGATGGTTGAATACATAATAGTAGAAGTAAATTAATTGTAATTTACGACTTTTAACATTGTATACCACACAATACCACCCCGTACCAGGGTGGTATTGTATGGTATTGTGTGGTATTTTTTGGTCCTGTAATTTGTTCACCCAGAAATCTGTAGATCCAATAGATCATGATGAACTTGTCCCTTCTGTGCAAACGTTTTAAAAAACGAATTAAAAACGAAGAAGATACCATACAATACCACCCCGTACCAGGATGGTATTGTATGGTATTGTGTGGTATTGTGTGGTATTTTTTGGTCCTGTAATTTGTTCACCCAGAAATTTGTAGATCCAGTAGATCATGATGAACTCATCCCTGCTGTGCAAACGTTTTCAAAAACGAATTAAAAACGAAGAAGCTACCATATGGTATGCAATTGGTACCGAGAGGCCATAATTTTTTTTTCCTAAAAAAATATTGAAAATTGATCTCATTTTGTAGAGCACGGTGAACTCGATCCATCTGTGCAAAAAAAATTAAAATCCGAGTTAAAACGAAAAAGATATGAGTCAATTAAGAAAGCTAGTGAAAATAAAAATAGCCTTTAATTCTCCATCCTTAGATCTGGATTTTCTAAATGAAGGGTCCAGATTTGGTTATTGATGGGTGCATAACCCATGGTTATGCACCCTATCTTGAGCCGTGTAGCTAGGGATCGGTTACTATGACAACACCCCTTGTGTTGTTATTGTAACAACACTAGTCTCCAACCAATAGGAAGCTAGGGTTGTGATAACTTTTTATTAGATGTGTTGACCTAGTGTAAAATCAAAACAGGGGTATAACTGTCATTATGAAAATATGTTTAAATAATAATAAAAAAAAATAAAAAAAAAATATTTTTTTATTTTCGGACCAAAATTTTGGTCGCCGGAGTTCGGTCATCGGTCGCCGGAATCTGACCGCCGGTCACCGGAATATGCTTTTTTGTCATCGGAATATGCCACCGTCGCCGGAATATGCTCACCGTGGTCGGAATATGCTTACCGGCGTCGGAATCTAGTCATCGGGGCCGGAATATGCCTATCGGCGCCGGAATCTACTCACTGACGGTCATCGGAGTTTGGTCAACGATTTTCGTTGACCGGTCAACGGCCAACGACCACCGGATGTTATGGTCTGCATTGTGAGATTTATGGTTTGGTTTCTCATATTTTTGTATGCCTTTTTGTGGTTTGCTTTATCGTGTTTGTGGTTTGCATTAAGAAGTTTCTGGTTTGCTTTATCGTGTTTGTGGTTTGCATTGAGAAGTTTCTGGTTTGTTTTCAAAAATTTTGTGGTTTGCATTGAGGGGTTTTTGGTTTGTTTTAATAGATTTTTGGTCTGCATTAGGAAGTTTCTCGTTTGTTTTTGTGGTTTGATTTATCGTGTTTGTGGTTTGCATTATGAGGTTCTGGTGTGCTTATGACATATTTTGTGGTTTGCTTTGTGAGGTTTGTGGTTTGTTTTAGGAGATTTGTGGTATGCATTAGTAGGTTTTTGGTTTGCATTAGGAGGTTTCTGGTGTGCTTTCGCAAATGTTGTGGTTTGCTTTGTGAGGTTTGTGGTTTGTTTTAGGAGATTTGTGGTATGCATTAGGAGTTTTCTGGTTTGCTTTATTGTGTTTCTGATTTGCTTTAGAAATGTTTGTGGTTTGCTTTGTGTTGTTTTTTGTATGTTTTAGGAGATTTATGGTATGCATTAGAAGGTTTATGGTATGTTTCTTTTTTGTTTATTTTAATATGTTTGTGGTTTGTATTAAAAAGTTTATGGTATACTTATGCAATATTTGTGATTTGTTTCATCTCTTCATATTACAATTTTGACAAACAAAAAAACAAGAGTGTCTTGCGTTCCAATAGGCAAAAGCTAAAAAACGGCTGATATATGTTGCCTTGCCTTTCCCTTTTTTATACGCATACCATGGATCATTCTATACATGGAATAAATCATATGAGCATATAATACATATCTATCTGTCAAACCATATGCGAAGAGAATTCGCCCCCAGATATCCTATGAAGGCATCAAAACAAATAAAGACTGATATACCAATGGTATCCAGCAACGTGGGAAAACTTAGGATTTTGACCTTCTCTCACACACTCTCCATTCAAGCATTCCTGCCATGCCAACCAAACGAAACCAAGTGGAGACAAATGTCAAATTGGAAAAATCCATCCTTCTCTAACACAATAACACAGCAGTCGATTGTTTCCAGGAAAACTTTTAAAGTAATAGCTTGGTCGCTTGAGCATCAACCAAGGAACTAAAACACAGAGATTGCTCCCAATTTTAGCTGCGAAAAACAATTTTGGTACTGAATAATCTCGACCGCGTAGCTCTCCTTCACTTTCCCTTCCACCCTGCACGGCATCACCCACTGCGAGAATCGCGACAGCCGCGCCGGCGACCCAACCTCCGCCGCCACTGCCGCCTTCTTCCTCCTCCTACGCCCTCCTCGTCTGTCCATCCTCCTGGTCGCGCCGGCAAACTCTGTTTCGCTGATGGTCTTCAATTGAGGGGTTAGAACCTTCCACGTCATCATCGTCGGTGGAAAGTCTCCATTTCTTCTTCGCCTTCATAGTCCTCCGGACCTCCTTCACTGCTAAAGAGGCCCCCAGTGTCGACGGAGGAAGTCGAGGTCCTGATCCTCGTCGTTTTCTTCTTCTCGACACGCCGTTTCGACGACGCCTTCTTCGATGTCGTCGAACTCGTCCAGGACAGTGGCGGATTGAGGATCACTGCTTGCCTGAGATTGGAGGAGAAGGATCGACGGCGGCGGCAGAAGAGAAGATTGAGGAGAAGCGATCGGAAAAGGTAGGGGAGGAGATCGAGAGTTATGGGAATTGGGATTTTTTAATTTAATTTTAATTTTATTATATTTTAGGTAAGTTTACTCTTATACCCTTAATGAATTCTGTTGTTAGTATAACAACACCTTAGGTGTTGTTATACTATCCGGACCCGTGTAGCTACTAGGCAGCTGGGTTTAGCCAACTTGCACTCCATTATTATTATTATTGTTGTTGTGATCTTTTGCCTCAGCAGCAGCACACAACCTAACCGAAGAAAGAGCCTTGTCGAAGTGCTTGGCCTTGGTGCCTAGGTACTCAGTCCACGTCACTGCCCTATACATTTGAGGTTGACTTGGCCCCACAAGTTTTTGCACGGGCGAGATTCTCACATTCGAAGGTGGGCCATGAAGGTAGGCAATCGATATCCGGTTCCGGTCCCGGTTAACCACGGCTCGATGGACCACACTCGGGCACAACCCGTTGGACAATATGTGGAGCAGGTCGCCGATGTGCACGACCAGCCCGCCTCGAATCGGAGGGACCGTGACCCATCCTGCAGTCCCTCCGCCGGCCCTCAGCACCTGCAACCCGCTGGTGTTGCTCTGGTGGAGGATGGTGACGAGAGTGGAGTCTGTGTGTGGGGCGAGACCCATGGCTCGGTCTGGGTCGGGGCATGCCGGGTAGTGGTTCAGTTGGATCGCGGCCGAGGAGGAGCCAGCAGCCTCTTTCTTTGGCCCACCTCTTGGGTTGGTGGTGGTGCTATTGCTGTTATTATTAGCCCAATTCAAGTCCTCCTTTGTAATCCCAAGGGAGCCAAGCATTAGCCACATCAACGTTTGTGCCAGATTTTGCATTTGTTTATCGTACTCTTCCACGCTGTCACTATATGACACAAGAAAATAAAAAAGAAAAAAAGACAGGTATTAATAAATTTATAAAATGCAAGTGGGCAGGCCAACAATATGGGAATAATTAAGAGTTGAACTCCAAACGTAGTAGAAAGGGCTTTAGTTTCTTGAATCCGGGCCAACGCTGTCACTAATCCTAAATCTTGTCCGCTTATGTATGTACATTTTATATAATCGAACCACAATTATTAATCAATTGGTATCATCGATCCTTGCTACTAAGCAAACTAAAACAAAGTTGTTCCTTTCATTCGGTGTGCCATAAAGTAATTTTTGTTTGTTTCCACATAAAACAACAAAATGAGGAAAAAAGGTTTCCATCGAGAAGACAGATAAATATGGGAAAATAGATTCAATCGCTAAATTCGTTACGATAAATTTCATCGTATTTACATATTGAAATTATATTCTTGATTAAGTACGAGACTACTGTAAGTTTCGTTCACTATGTGACTTCACTCCATAAAGAGAGATGCTCTCAAACTCGATGTTGTTATATGATGAAGAAAACTAACCCTTGTAGAAAAGAGGAAAAAATAATTTTCACCATGGTAAATACAGAACAAAAAAAAAAAAAAAACAAGGAGTTGAAAAGGAGGGAAAAATAATTTAGAAAATGGGGCGGTAATATACGTACCAGAATCGGGTGTAATGATGAGGCCAAATTGTGTGGAAATGCTCCAACGGGGAGCCAACCATGGTGAAGCCTTCCGACCACATGAGCTTTGGGAAAAAAGAGGAGATCCGGGCCAAGCCGTAGCCGGAGATCCCGTCGGGTGACCGGGCCGCCTTGAGCTTCTGGTGAGCCGGCAGGCTGAAGAAGCTCTTGGCGACGTCCTCCATCCGGTCGAGGACGGCGGCGGGGACTCCGTGGTTGACGACTTGAAACACTCCCCACGTTGTGCATGCATGACCGATTTCCTCGAGCGCGTTGGGGTCCGAGAGGTCGATCACGGGCACCGGTTCGTGATGGGCCGGTTCGGGTTCTGGTCGGTCCTGGTCGGCGGACCATTGGTAGGAGTCCGGGAGCTCTTTTAAGTCGTGGAGGTTTTTCGGTTGGATGTCTACTGGGTGGGATCTGAAAGCATCGGCTAGTTTCGACGGCATAGTGTTTGTTTTGTTTTGTTTTGTTGTGTTATGGGGGTGGAGAGAGTGTAGTTCGAGAGAGAGAGAGGTGGATGGGTTGGGTTGGGTGAGAGCCTTGGGATCGAGTTTCAGGGCTCATGGATGCGCTATTTATAGCAGCCACGGGCCCGTTTTGATTAATATAATTATTATGGTAACAAAGGGGAAGAATACAAAATCACTAACAGTCTAACATCAAAATATATATATATGGGGAGTTCTACGGTACCCCGGGTGAAATCCGGGGTACCGCATACCTTAAGTAAGAAAACCCTATCTAGAACTTGAATTGACTGATCTTTCGGACATTATACTATACTCTAACCCATAAAGATCAAAATCTAGGTCTTAATTCACTAAATCTTATACCCCAAGATCAATTTAATTAGAAACAATAATCGACGGTTATGATTCGTCCAAATATAGGTAAAAAAAAGTAATGCTCCATCTTAGGGTTTATAGTTTATGATTTAGATAATTAGGACCTAGGGTTCACTCATTAAGGGTTAGGGTATAGTATCATGCCCAAAAATCATGCTAATTCGATATCTAAATAGCGTTTTCATACTCAAGGTATGCGGTACCCCGGATTTCACTCGGGGTACCGTAGAAGGCACCATATATATATATATATATATATACTCAATTGTATTTTATTTTTATTTTTTAATACGTAAAACTGTAAAAGAGTGTCTCAAAGGAAGGTTTTGAGGGTATATTCGGATTTAGAAGATCAATTTTATGGGTCTACCCAAATAAAACTCATTCTAAACCCAACTGAACGTAAAAGAAATAGGGTTAATATATTTGTATGCCTGAACTTTTCACATAATAAACATTTTGGTCAATTTTTTTGATTTATAACATTATAGCCTGAACTATACACCAAAGTAATGGAATTGGCCAAATATGAAAATTAACCATTATCTTGGATGGTCAAATGCGTTGACTAACGGTCAACGCGCCACGTCGGCACCTTTCACTTAAAAAGTTATATTTTCCACCTATTACTATTTATTTTTTTCATTTTGAATAAAAAAATTTAAAAAATGAAAATGAAAATTCTTGTCCATGCCATTTTTTAATTTTTTTATTCAAAATGACAAAAATAAATAGTAATAGGTGGAAAATATAAACTTTTTTAAGTGAGAGGTGCTGACATGGCGCGTTGACTAACGTTTAAACGTCCAAGATAACGATCAATTTTCGGGTTTGACTAATTTCGTTACTTAGGTGTATAGTTCAGGCCATGATGTTATAGATCGAAAAGATTGACCAGGATGTTTATTATGTGAAAAGTTCAGGCCATACAAATATATTAACCCAAAGAAATAATAATACTAACTCCCTAGCCCTTTATTCTAAAAAAAATTCAATGTGGTACATTGCCTTACTATTCAAACTACGACTCTTGTTTTCTTACTTTAACACGTGAAAGGGCTGGATGTTTGTTATCGGTATTTGGGATATTCCAAATATCGTATCGAATTTATCGCTATTTGGTATTATCGAATACCGGCTTATTTTTTAGGAATTGAGATTGTGATTCATTTTGGAGTACTATTTGGTATTCAGTATTACGGGATTGGGATCGGTATATACCAAAATAATGAGAAATATTGATATAATCAAAGTTGCGCGGGGTCAAGCTTCTCGAACCAAACAGAACCGGATAGGATGGAAATCGATCGGACAGTACTCACCCGTGAATAAGGGCTATCGATATATGAATCGATCGGACAGATTCAAATCGGAATAAAGGGCAATCGATATGGGTAGCTCGCCACAACCAGGGTGAATACCTAGCTGATAAGAGTCGCTCTAGCACTCTTAAGATTCTCGACAGAGTAATTAGGGCAAATTCCGCGTAGGGAACTCGGCAATAGCCTCTGAAATTCAATAATAATCGTCTAAGGGCAAACCAACGTGTTCAGCCCTTTAAATAGGCAAAGTACAACCCAAATCCGACTCCAACATGGGAAAACAATCACAAACCGACTTTAAAACAAGGAAACTCGAAACTGGACCCGTTAAGCAAACCCGTTAAGGCTGCTTCTTACAATCTGCCTTCTCTTCAGCACTTCCTCCTTCTTCCTCCACTCGAATCATCATATATGGCTTCCCTCGAAATAGCTCCACGTCCATGGCTCCGAAGTAGCTCTCCAAATATGTCGCAAGCTTCTCCTTCAACGTCCTTGCCTTAGCACGTGTGACTGGCCCATTGATGTCCTCATCAGCCCCTCCTTCTTCAAAAGGATTTGCCCTCAAATCTGAATTGCCATCCAAATAAGGTGCAAGGTCAAAAACATTAAACGTTGCACTTACTTCATACTCTCCCGGCAAGTCAATCTTATGGCGTTGCTTCCAATCTTCGAAACCACCTGGAAAGGACCATCACATCGGGGCATCAACTTTGATTTCCTCTGCTGGGGAAACCTCTCCTTCCTCAAATGCACCCACACCCAGTCGCTAACTTCAAAGTGCATCGGTTTCCTGTCTTTGTTCACATTGCGCATGATCTGCTTCGTCCTTCTCTCAATGTTCAATCTCGCCTTCTCATGTAAACTCTTCCCGAACTCAGCTTTCTTGGCTCCATCGAGATTGACCTGCTCATTCAAAGGTAATGGCATCAAATCCAAAGGAGCGAGTGGATTGAAACCATACACGAGCTCAAACGGAGTGAACTTCGTCGTCGAGTGCACCATCCTGTTGTAAGCAAACTCCACGTGGGGAAGGCAGTCCTCCCAAACCTTGATGTTGCTCTTGATCACAGCTCGCAGCATCTGGGACAGAGTTCGATTGACAACCTCTGTTTGCCCATCGGTTTGAGGATGACATGTGGTAGAGAACAACAGCTTTATCCCCAGTTTGCTCCACAACATCTTCCAAAAGGAACTCAGAAACTTAGTATCTCGATCGGATACTATAGAACGCGGCATCCCATGTAATCGCACCACTTCCCTGAAAAATAAATCAGCCACGTTAATAGCATCATCCGTCTTATGACACGGCATAAAGTGTGCCATCTTCGAGAACCCATCCACCACCACAAAAATCGAATCTCTTCCCTTCCTTGTCTGCGGCAAACCAAGCACAAAATCCATAGAGATGTTGATCCATAGAGCATATGGAATCGGTAGCGGTGTGTACAATCCAAATGATTGCACCTTCGACTTGGCCTGCTTGCACTCCACGCACCTCACACACAGATTCTCCACGTCTTCCTTCATGTGCAGCAAATAGAAGTGCTCCTGTAGACAACTTAGCGTCTTGTCTACACCGAAATGTGCCATTAAGCTTCCTCCATGAGCCTCTTTTAACATCAACTCTCGAAGTGATGATCGAGGAATACACAACCGGTTAGCTCGAAACAAGTAGCCATCACTTCGATAGAACTTCCCATCGCCATGCTTCTCACAAGCTCTATAGATCTCCCCAAAGTCAACATCAACAGAATAGAGCTCCTTGATATGCTCAAAACCCAAATACTTCACCCCCATTGTCGTGATCAATGAATGCCTTCGAGATAGGGCATCAGCAACTACGTTCTCCTTGCCCTGCTTGTACTTGATCACGTACGAAAAGGATTCAATAAACTGAACCCATCGAGCATGTACCAGAAGCATCACACTCCACCTCGAATGTCTTATTGAAATCCGGCAACATCAGGACAGGTGCGTGTGTGAGCTTGTGCTTGAGCAGCTCGAATGCTCTGGTATGCTCCTCTCCCGAATAGAACGTCACGTTCTTGTTGATGATGGATGTCAATGGTGCGGAAATGGTGCTGAAATTGGGCACAAATCGATGATAGAACCCAACAAGCCCATGAAAGCTCCGCACCTCATTCACGTTGGTTGGAATAGGCCAATCGCCAATTGCTTTCACTTTCTCTTCGTCCACCTTGACTCCATCTGCACTCACCACAAAACCAAGGAAAATAACACTAGAAGTGCAAAACGAGCACTTCTTGAGGTTAGCATACAATTTCTCCTTTCTCAACATCGCCAATACCTCTCTCAAGTGATTGAGATGATCGTCCATGCACTTCGAGTAGGTCAGAATGTCGTTGAAGTATACGACCACGAACTTGCCAATAAATGGCCTCAAAACATGGTTCATCAGCCTCATGAATGTGCTAGGATCATTGGTTAAACCAAATGGCATCACCATCCATTCGTATAGACCCTGCTTGGTCTTAAACGCAGTCTTCCACTCGTCTCCCTCCTTAATACGAATTTGGTGGTAACCTGATCTCAAATCAATCTTGGAAAACACCGTTGAGCCATGTAATTCATCAAGCATATCATCTAATCATGGAATTGGATGACGATACTTAACTGTAATTTGATTGATGGTTCGGCAGTCTACACACATCCGCCAGGTGTGATCCTTCTTTGGCACGAGAATCACCGGAACTGCACACGGGCTCAAACTTTCTCGAACATGCCCCTTCTCCATGAGCTCGTCAATATGCCTTGGCAACTCTTTGGTCTTTTCAGGATTAGCTCGATATGCTGCCTTGTTTGGAATTTGAGCTCCCGGCACGAAATCAATCTGGTGCTCAATTCGCGAATAGGAGGCAGCCCCTTCGGTGCTTCCTCTGGAAACACATCCTCAAACTCATCCAACACCACTCTTGCTTCGGCGGGAACTTCTTGGACTAGCTCTTGATTGAGTAGCACGTCCCTGTACATGAGCACAATCAAAGGTTCTCGTGCACAGGCAACTTGCTTCAAATCTCCATTGTGTTCTAGCATCACTGCCTTCGAATCCACAATTCCAACTCCCTTTTCTCCTTTCTTGGCCGAGGCATTACTTGCCTTTTCTTGCTCTTGACGTTGCTGCATTTGGAGTTGATCTTGATATACTTCACTTGGAGACAGAGGCTTCAACACGAACTTCTGTCCTCCATGTTGCAACTTGTACTTATTTGTCACTCCATCATGTTGTGCTTGTCGATCAAACTGCCATGGCCTGCCAAAAAGCACATGTGCAGCTTGCATAGGCACTATATCACATAAAATCTCATCTTTGTAATCTCCAATCTCGAGCTTCATTAGTGCCTGCTTTGTGACTTTGATGGATCCGTGATCGTTAAGCCATAGCAGCGTGTATGACTTTGGATGCTTCAATGTAGGCAGCCCTAGCCTCTTCGCCGCACACGCGCTCACAACGTTCGTGCAAATTCCTCCATCGATCACTAGAGACAGCGACTTCCCATCAACTACACATCTCGTATTGAAGATATTTTCTCGCAGTTCACTCTCCTCCTTAGGTTGCGCAGACAATACTCTCCGTGCTACAAACAAATTTCCTGGAGGTGGTTCCATTTCCATAGACTCATCGACATCACAATCGGTGGTCTCTTCCTCTTCCTCCGATACATACTCGCCATTATCAAGCAAGATCAGGGTCCTATTATTGGCACACTGGCTCGCAATGTGTCCTCTTCCATGGCATTTGAAACAACGAATTTCCCCCAACGATCCACCTTGCTTCATAACTGGATTTGCACCATCAGCCCTTGCCGCGGGTTTAGAAGCTTCTTTCACGGGCAGTTCCAGCTTAGGGTTGATTGCAACTCCTTGGCTCGAACTTGTGGAATTCGTGGAGGGTTGAAACCTCCTATTTCGAAGCTGTCATTCCACTTTACTTGCCATATCCACCAAATCTTCAAGTTCAAGGAACAGTTGTATCTCCACCACGTTCTTGATCTCTCGATTGAGACCATACAGAAAACGAGCTATGTTAGCCTCGCGGTCCTCTCTCACATCAGCACGTATCATCAACACTTCCAACTCCTTGTGATAATCTTCAACGCATTTAGTTCCTTGCCGGAGAAGCTGGAGGTTTTGATACATATCTCGCAAATGAGAACTCGGTACAAACCGATCCCTCATAATTCCTTTCATCTCATCCCTCATCTCAATAGGATGTTGCCTGTTTATCCTTCGTTTCGTTCCCAACTGATCCCACCAAACAAGTGCATAATCCGAGAACTCTAGGGCAGCCAATGTCACTTTCTTCTTCTCGGAGTAGTTATGACAATCAAACACTAGTTCCATGTTTCGCTCCCAATCCAAATAAGCATCAGGATTCGTGGTACCGCGAAAAGGTGGAATCGTGACCTTGAGGTTTCGCAAATCATCATCCTCCTCAAAGCCCTCTTCTTCCTCGTCATTAAACTCCTCTTCATGATGTTGCTGCCGCCCTCTCCTTTCAGCTCGAGGCATTCCAAGGCATCTATGCTGGCACATATGACGTTGTACTTCGTGAACCAAGGGTGGAGGAGCTCGGTTTTCCCTTCCCCTTTCTTCTTGTCGAGGTCTATGGTTAGGGTTTGCATCGACCCAAACCAGCTGCTGGAGCCTTGTCTCGACAGCCTCCATCCTCGTGGCTTGCTCGGCAAGCCTTGCTGTCTGCTCTTCTTGAGCACGAGCAATGTTCTCCAATTGATTTCTGATCGCTTCGAGTGCTGCTTCCATGTTTGCGATGCAAGAAAACTCCAAGAACACAAGAACTCGCACAACCTGCTTCTTGCCTCGCAAGAAACACCAAGAACTCCCAAGAACAAACAACCTCCTGTCTTGCGGCTCAAGAACACGCCAAGACCTTCAAGAACTCGCACAAAACCGCTAAGAACACGAACAAGAACGCACAAGATCTCCAAAAAAACTTCAAGAACACGCCACTGATTTGAATCTTAGCTCTCATACCACTTGATATAATCAAAGTTGCGCAGGGTCAAGCTTCTCGAACCAAACAGAACCGGATAGGATGAAAATCGATCGGACAGTACTCACCCGTGAATAAGGGCAATCGATATATGAATCGATCGGACAAATTCAACTCGGAATAAAGGGAAATCGATAAGGGTAGCTCGCCACAACCAGGGTGAATACCTAGCAGATAAGAGTCGCTCTAGCACTCTGGAGATTCTCGATAGAGTAATTAGGACAAATTCCGCGTTGGGAATTCGACAATAGCCTCTGAAATTCAATAATAATAGTCTAAGGGAAAACCAACGTGTTCAGCCCTTTAAATAGGCAAAGTACAACCCAAATCTGACTCCAACATGGGAAAACAATCATAAACTGACTTTAAAACAAGGAAACTCAGAAACAACCCAGCAAGCCCGTTAAGGCTGGACCCGTTAAGCAAACCCGTTAAGGCTGCTTCTTGCAATCTGCCTTCTCTTCAGCACTTCCTCCTTCTTCCTCCACTCGAATCATCATATATGGCTTCCCTCGAAATAGCTCCACGTCCATGGCTCCAAAGTAGCTCTCCAAATATGTCGCAAACTTCTCCTTCAACGTCCTTGCCTTAGCACGTGTGACTGGCCCATTGATGTCCTCATCAAATATCGAAAATAAAAAATTTATAAAATATAGCACTGAAACTTTGGTCATTCCTCACTCTTTCACAACTTAGAAGCCCCCATCCAACTCAAATTTGACTTTCCAGTTTAAGTCACTCTCGTCTCTTACCTAATATCTTGTTATTTTCATAACACCAAAAGGCAAACATTAGTATTAGTCGTCTCTCAGCCTCTAATTCGTCAAATTAAAGATTACAAATGACAAAATTTTGAGGTGTGATCTCTCCTCCATTCTCCTTATTCATATCCTACCTCTAGGCAAATTCAAGACACTTTGCTTAGTCTCTTTGCTCTAAATTAAACAATAAAATCTAATTTATATATTTAATTATTAATTGCAAAGATAATTAATTTTGTATTCGATAATACCGATTGGTATACCGAAGTACCGATTGGGATACCGAAAATATTTAGGATTGGGATTGAGATTAACTTTAGGGTGTAATTCGATATTCAAGATTTCTGTATTTGGTATTGGGATACCGATACCGTACCGATTTCCACCCCTATGTGAAACTATCTATTCTAGATGGTCGTATTATGACCCAAAATGCATACATTTCCATCATTATCGTCATAATACATCGAATTATTGTTGTGATTGTTTCAAATGTGTTCTATCAGCACTTGGAATGCAATTATACGATTGATTTTTGGTAACGTTTTGTGCATTTTCAGGGCAAAGTAGCCTAGGGCCACTTGGAAGCCGTAGAGGACATCGAGCCCAAGTTTCTGGAGCCAGGAATTGAAGACCAGACGTCAAAGAAAAACGGCACCGAAAGCACTATTTTAGTCAAGAAAAAAGGTGGTCATGATGTCGTTTTAGGTGAGTCGTCCACTTCGTCAGGAAGTTATCCCGAAGCATCTTGATTAGTTGGTCTTAACATAAAATTTTGTACTCCCCATGTTAAATGAATGATTTCCTCAGACGTGGTTGACGTGTCCTTGAACGTGGGATAATTGGCAGTTGCCTAGTTAACCGCATGCTCTCTCTTTTGGAACTGTCGTCTTGTTACTTGCCTACCCTTTATCATGCCCATTCCAGATCTCAAGACGGGGCCTTCTAAATCTCACAACCGACATGGTGTCTAGATCTCGCGACCACCGATACCTACCAAACTTGATGTGACGATACCCACTCGCGACTATCGTGGTCTACTTGACTTGAGGCCAACGCGGTCTAGCTCTCTGACTTAGTATATTTGTGGCTTTTCTCTCCCACGTAGCTTGTCTTCTTACTTCCAACTTGTTAGTTTAGATCTTAGACATGGTCTAGATCTCATGGATAAGGCCTTCTCATTACCAACGTGGTCTAGCGGACTCGAGACGTGATCTATATCTCGTGACCATCGAGGTTTACCAAACTCACGACGAGCATGATCTAGTAGACTCGCGATGAGCTAGAGGTCTAGCGGACTCGCGACCTCCTAGGTTTACCAAACTCGCGACGAGCATGATCTAGTAGACTCGCGACGAGGCGATTCGACGAGCATGATCTAGTAGACTCGCAACGAGCGTGGTCGGACATGGTTGACGTGTCCTTGAACATGGGATAATTGGAAGTTGCCTAGTTAACCGCATGCTCTCTCTTTTGGAACTGTCATCATGTTACTTGCCTCCCCTTTATCATGCCCATTCCAGATCTCAAGACGAGGGCCTTCTAAATCTCACAACCGACATGGTGTCTAGATCTCGCGACCACCGATGCCTACCAAACTTGATGTGACGATACCCACTCGCAACCATCGTGGTCTACTAGACTTGAGGCCCATGCGGTCTAGCTCTCTGACTTAGTATATTTGTGGCTTTTCTCTCCCACGTAACTTGCCTTCTTACTTCCAATTTGTTAGTTTAGATCTTAGACATGGTCAAGATCTCATGGATAAGGCCTTCTAGATCTCATTACCAACGTGGTCTAACGTACTCGAGACGTGATCTATATCTCGCAACCATCGAGGTTTACCAAACTCACAACGAGCATGATCTAGTAGACTCGCGATGAGCTAGAGGTCTAGCGGACTCCGACCTCCTAGGTTTACTAAACTCGCGACGAGCATGATCTAGTAGACTCGCGATGTGGTCTAGATCTCGCGACCACCGAGATTTACCAAACTCGTGACGAGCGTGGTCTGGCTGAATCGTGACCACCGAGCTCTACCAAACTTAGTCTCTATCCACGCGACAAGATTAGTTCATTCTCGAACACTTAGTGGTTTGAGCTTCAAAATCTAGTACCATAAGGCGCAGCTTAAATAACATTGATTATTATTGTTCATCTGGTCTTATAAAGACAAGTTATTGCCTTGTAAATTATCAATGTGGTACAAAGTTAATTTTAGGGTAAACGGCCATAGAAATCTCAAATCACCTTTTAATTAGAAAGTCTGGTTCACTCGTGTTTCGATAAGTAATTTCGGAAGACATCTTATGTTACTTTCTGCTCTGGCATCCTATCCTACAAACCATATAAGGAGATTCTCCATGACAAACCACCCAATTCAATATTTCGTGGCCTTAGCGCATAGCACGGGAGGACAACTTTGTCTTTTAATATATTCAGCTATCTCGCTACTATTTGCTATTTGGTGCAGCACAAGCCAAATTAATTTGGATACCAATTAAAAGCTTTTAAAAAATCATGCTCTAATTGTTGACAATAAACAAGTAATTCAAGCTCATCATTATTTTTGCACAATTCAAGCTCTGGGCTACTTAACTCTATCTGCTATAATTCCAACTCATCTATGCATCAATTCCTCCGACATTATGAATGATAAAATACACGCCGGGCGGATATCTTGACATTCATACAATGACTGATCCAAAAATTAGATTGAGGGTATTCAACGATAAGATAAAATTACCAAACATTGTCAATTAATTTTTTTTTATCAAGAACAAGATATCCATACATGTCCATCCGCAACAGATCGTGTGCAGGTAAGATAATTTATCATATAACACAGATTAGAGCAAGTCGGCTCATATGAATATACAATTTAATTTGAAAATATTAAAAAATCAAGAACAAATTATAGCATGATAAATGTAGTTAAATTATTCAAGACATTAAAGCTATCACTTAATTACAACTTTATTATTGCTAAAATCTAAGGAAATAAAAGTGTGTTAGGTCAATGAGAGTACTCATACCCACCTGCTTGCGGTATGGTAATACCCATCCCAAAATGTTCAAGATGGTCTTCGTCATCATTGTAAATATACATGGCCCATAATTCCTTTCTTAATTATGAATGTATTTAAAACATTTAGTTCATAGAATATAAGGCTTATACCTGTAGTATTTTTTTTGGGTGCCATCTACCTTTAGTAAGTTGCGAATTGTGGAACATCTATGGAATGCAAAATTCATGTTTTAATCATGATAATCGCTGCTAATATATTGTTCTTCTCTAACGACAATGCTTTATAAAATATAATCACAATAACACATGCTTAGAGATGGATGGTAAATTACATTGTCATGAATTCATTGCTATGAGATTTTTACTTATATTCTCCAAGGTGGTTATGTGTGTTGAAGGCTTGAAGCAAATAATTTCACTGTAATACGCCAACAAATTACATCATTATTATATCTAAAAAATTTCGCTCTCTACAATTTAGCCATTAAATATGTTTTATCTTGATTGTTATTATGATTGTGCATATTAATTTTCATATTATTTTGAGCAATTATTTTTGGCGGTTCTATTTCTAGAAGAAATAGTGCCCCTAGAAAATCATCCAATCAATTAAACAATGCTCCAATTCGATCTTAAAAACTTTAATATAAGAAGATACTCATATTATCATAATTCTATACATCTTACGATATAATGTATGTTCATGTCACGTGTTATTTTAGAAAAATTGTTTTCATATCGCCAGAAGGGTTGGTTGATTCTGATAAGTCTATTTGCTAGCAATGAAATGAGAAGAATGACAAAGACTCCTTAGCTGATGGAGGTAGTAGACCCAGTCATGAAAAGAATAAACTTTGAGAGAAAAAATGCTATCAACACAAAAAAGAGAAAAATAGAAATAAAAAATTAATAATTATCATTATCAAATTCCAATACGGCAAGGCCAGGTTAAAACTAAAGGAAGTCTAAGATAAATTTTGTAGTGATTTGTAATGAAAAGTAGTTCAAGAAAGTGTGATTACATTATTTTTGTATGATTTGGCTTCTTTGTATCATTGCATAGTTGCGACATTTTTAGAAACAGAATAATTTTGGATTCTATATGTTACCAATAAAAAGATATCTTAGTTTCTACAATTATTATTGTTGTTTATAACATTGATTAAATGTATCCGGCCAACGGGCCGGGGTTCAAATCTTGTATTATTTGTGGAACTTTGTGAGAGTACGTCACTAGTTAATATAATATTGTAAACTTGTAAAGCAATTGTTGTAGTTTCTATGAGATACAATAAGACAGCGAGATACTTTTCAGGTGTCAAGTTTCCAGGCAGAATATTAGAAAACAAATTTTATGGTTTCCATGCGCAGCCAGACAATGGGGTGCGTCGGAGCCCTCCATGACCTCCAATTATCTTTAGCAAACCTTGACAGTAGGTCTTTATTAGTCGATTCAATTCCATGATATATTGATTGATTATCATAATAATGATGCTACGATTAAATATGTTAATATTAGTAAATATTTTCATGTATATATAAATTATGTATGTATATGAATTATCAAAGTCTTATTTGTGTTCTGAAATTTTAATGGATTAATGATAATGATAATTGAAAATGATTGCCCGCATGATAAAAAATTGAAGAGTTAAAAAATAATTTATTCAAATTATTGTTTAAATAAAAATGATATGCTAATTTTTATTTTATTATACTAAAAAACGGACAACATGTGAATTCTAGAACATGGCCTCCATGACTCATTGTATGCATCTATGATAAAAACAACTTCAGTGCTTCATGATAGATTGGTAGAGTTAGGCTCGGGGAGAGTGAGTTTCTGGGGCCGGCTCAGCAACAAAGATGCTCACCTAATGATCCATACCCGTTGTGATTGGGATGAGTCTGAATTTTGGGCCTCCAGGTCTCCTATTTTTTTGGTCACGCAACTGATTGTTGATTCCGGTACTATTTCAACCTCTTAATGAAACAATACATGCCATTTATATATATATATATATATATATATATAAAAGAGTATATTACTTTCAGATTGTATCTATAATATGTATATATACCTAAGGTTGGGCTAGGAACACCACAGTATAATTTGTATGCAAATATATCTAATGGGCTAGGAACACAAGCTTAAATTCTTCATCTGGAGGTGTCCTCATGCCAATGAGGCTTGGAATAGCACCTTCCCCTCTATTCCGTTCCCTCCTCAGGGCACCTCGTTCTTTGATTGGTTTTGCTCCCTCAAAGATACCATCCCCCAAAACTCCCTCATTCACATTATCTACCTTTGCTGGAATATTTGGAAGGCAAGAAATGAAAGCACATTCAAGAATCGCGTTCCCTGGCCCCCTAACGTTTGTCTGCAAACCTATAGAGAGCTCACGGAATGGGTTGCTTGCCCGAGGCCCCCACCTCAAGGTTCTGATGGTTCCAATCAGCTCAGGGGATCCCACCCCACTACGAATCCACCGCCAAGTAATCACTCGAGAGTGTTTCAATGTGATGGGTCGTTCTTTAGCGACCCCCAGTCGGCGGCATATGGTGTTGTTGTTGTTAACCACCATGGACAAGTGTGTGATGGGAGAGCAGAAAATCTTCTTTGTTCCACCCCGATTGAAGCAGAAGCTAAGGAACTTTTGGAAGGAATTAAATTAGCACAAGAATATGGATCAGTGTGTACAGTTCAATCTGACTGTCAGGTTCTGGTGAAGGCCTTGAATCTTAATCACTCACGATGGCCCTGGAGATGCGCAGCCTGGATTAGAACAATGGTTAATATCCTCAAGTCTAACCTAGCAATTTCGATGGAAGAGATTCCGAGGGCAATGAACGTCAGAGTTGATTGGGTTGCACGATCAAAAGCTAAATCTTCTCTACCAGAAGACTGGATTAATATTCTTGATCTAATTTCTGTTCTCCTCTAAAATGTAATAGCTTGTACGTGGAAGTTGTTTACGGTGGAATAAAAGTCGATATGATTTGTCAAAAAAAAAATATATATATGCCTCTTTTTTGTGTGCGAAACATAAGATATGCCTGTAAGGGTCCAAAAGAGATCATCTTGTCAATCTCTTCTCTTAAATGGATCTGTCCTTTCTATAAAGCGAGTTACAATACTGTTATTGACCTGTTTGCTCCTAAATATTACAAATTAATTTACCTTAAACATGTAGCATTAAACCGAGTTGTGTTATTGACCTGTTTGCAAAACGTAATTAATATTTGGGTAATGATTATTTATTAGGCAAATCTATCGAAATATTAGAGATTAGCCAAACACTTTGTAACACGTTGAAGTAATAGCTATTAGTCTGTTACCGTCAACTATTTTTTAACGATGCTCCACCCCATCGTCCAACTCAGCTGTCGCCTCATCAATAAATAAAATAAAAATGGGTACCTAATTATTAGCCAAATCTTTCTCGCATTCTTTTTTATTAGCCAAAACTATTGAATTATTAATAATTGGCCAAATCTTTTGCAATGAATCAAAATTTTAGCCACTTTTACGTTATTAATAATTTTGTAAGTCTTTTATTAGTTAAATACTAAAGTTGTGGAATATTAACGTCCATCTCCATGTGTCTCTTTCAAATCAGTATCATGTTGCCAAGTCATTATTACTAACAAAATTGCTAACTGAAAGTTAACATTTAAAATTAGTAATTCAATAGGTTTGGCTAATAAAAATGAATGCGGAAAAGATTATCAATCATTGACCGACTGATGTGGCATTTTTTAATTGCCCTGTCAGAATATTCCTTCCAACTCAGCGCCACGTCTGACAGCCCACCATCATCAAAAGAAAAAGCTAACGGAGAGTTAACATTTGTCTAATTAATAGCATTTCAATAAGTTTAACTAGTAAAAAAGAATATGAAAAAGGTTTTGACTAATAAATATTCATTACCCTTAATATTTCATTTCCTCATTTTATTACTTTGAAAGTCTTTTTTTTTTTATTGTAAAGACCTGTATTATTTCATTAGTGAGAAATATTACAGGTATCAGAAATGAGCTGGTTCACAATAAAAATGGGGGGCCTATCTACCCAAAATTCAGTTTCATCCCACCCACATTGGGTATGAGCCAAAATATGAGCCACCCGGTTACTTTCCCGGCCCGCAAATCTGACCACGAAATCGCCATTCATTCCTTCGATCTTATCCCTCAGTTCTTCACATTCATTTCCTTCTCCAGTTAGCGTCTCTTCCTCCTTCCTGATCTGCTTAACCACTCTGAGGCAATCCGTTTCAATCTCTCCTGATCTATACCCCTTTTCAATCGCGACCTCCAAGCCAAATTTGATAGCCTGAATCTCCGCAAGCTCTACTGTCCATTGGGTTCTCGATCTTCTCACGCCGGCGAAACAAAAACCTCCATTACTATCATGGATTACCATCCCCAGACCAGTTCCCATTCCGGCGAAGGCGGCGGCATCAACGTTGATCTTGTAGGCGGCTGTCTCCGGCGGTTTCCATCGAATCGCTTGTCTGGGTCCACTGTCCGTCGTCGCATTCTGGAAATCTAGGTATTCCATCAGCCATCGTTCCGCTTTCCCCATTATCTCGTATTCTTCACTTTTCTTTTTGTTCCACTGTTGACAGTTTCGTTCTTCCCAGATGAACCAGAGTGCTACCAGGAATTGGCCAATCTTCTCATTTGATTCAGTATCTTGAAGGCTTACCATCCATTCTTCACATGTCAGTTCCTCTCCCTTCTCGAAACAACGATTAAGAGCACTAGGGCGCCATACTCGTATTACTTTGAAAGTCTTGATTTCTCGTCACATATATAATCTTTTTTTTAAGTAATGACGAGACAAAAGAGAACATCTTTTCCCTAGAAAGTTGAAGTCCAATTAGACTGGGCCATTTGCCATTCATTAGGTCGATTCTTATGGTGCAGTGGATTTTCTAGGGTATGAGTGCTCAATGAGCGGGTTGGGTGGGTTTACATTTCAAATTGACCAACCCGCTTACTAGCGAGTTGGAATAATTGTGAGAGAAATGTCTTCTTCTTCTTAAACTAGAAAGAGAAACTGACGAGAAAGAAAGAAGAAGAGGATTAGGGTTTGCTCAAAAGAAGAGTGAAGATTTTTATCTCTCAAGGGTGATTTCAACAACAAGGAATGAAGACAAACATCTCACCATAGTTCTTTCTCTCATTTTTGTTGTAATCCCTAGCCTAGATATGGAGTAGTTCTCTTCTTCTTCAATCGTTGTTCAAAAGATCCAAACGGCAGCGTAGCTATCTTCTTCTTCAATCATCGTTCAAAAGGCTAGGTAGTCGTTGCATTCAATCTTTTAGTGTTCGTTGGCTATTAGCTACTCTCAGAATCACCTCCCCGATCCCGGCTACTAGGGCTGCAAATGAGCCAAGCCACTCGCGAGCAACTCGTCGTTCGAATCGGAAAAAACTCGCTGGACACTCGGCTCGTTCTTACGGGTACACATTTTTCAGCAAGAATAATTTCAAGTCGAGCTCATTTTTACCCGAGCATGTACTAAGCTTGACAAGTTGTGTTAATAAGCATTTATCGAGCTTTATCGAGTCGAGCTCGAACTGAAAAATTTATAAACGAGTGAAGCTCAAGCTCAATCTAAGTAAAAACTCGACTCGACTCGTTTGCAGTCCTACCGCCTACAGAGCCGTCTGCAACGGAACCACCAACAACGTCGAGGTGGTCAGGGTTTAATTCGACCCAGAACTCTGTCCTGGCACAGTGACACTAATCTCCTCTATCTGTTTTCTGGAGCCGGGTTGACCCGTCTACCATCAATCGCGAGGGGAATGATGTCGGCACCTAGTAGAGATCCGGGATCTATTACTACAGCGAGAATCAGGCTCGGGTGGCTCAGGAATCGAAATAGGCCAAGAAGTTGGAATTGAAGGATAAAAAGGTCGTGACGAAGATTCTGCTGGCAAAGAGATTCTACAGGGGGAAGAATACCATCAACAGTATCTGGAGAAAGGCGGCGGTAGAGACAATAAGCAATTTGCTAAGGTTTTAATTCCTATATGCTAGTTTGGTTATTCTTTTGATTTATAATGTGTAATAACAAATTGAGAAGGTCTACAGGAGACGAGTGGGCAAACTAGATACAATCTGGGCTCCCACTCCATTAGCGACAGCAAAGTTAAGTCTAGTGAAAATGTACACGGCCGCCCGAGCCCCCACATCTTGAGACACAGACAATTTCTGGATGCACTTAATTAAAGCCACAACATCCCTATCCAACTCCCCCCAGCGAAGAGAAAGAAAATGGCAAGAACCCGTAACCAGCCACCATGCACAAATCCCGGCCGATACTTGGCACACTTACGCCGAGCAACACAGCAACAACTCGGCCCGGCACAAAATTGGCCATCCCAGTCTGAGACAAAGGTGAAGACCCAGTCATATCAATACACACATCTCGCCCCCTATCCCAGGAATAAAGCAGCAAATCCGCAGGACGAAGGGGTCCGACATGCCCATCAACCAAACCGATATCAACCTCATTTACGACAGAATTCCCAGACATGTAACATATGTACAGTAAGGTGTCTCGAACGAGGTTATGCCGATGCTTAGTGCCCACAATACCAGCACAGGACACAACATGATCCCCAAAGACATCACCATCAAAGACACGAGAACAAGCAGAACGTGGCCTAGATACCAAAAATAACGGGAACCCAGTCGATAACTAAGCGCAATACGATATGTCCTTCCATTCATAGTCTGTCCCAACCCATCAATAGGAACAACACGCAACCAATTAGAAGAGTGTGCACTCTGCTGGGACTTCCATAGAGCAACCTGACGTGTAGTTAACGAGAAAACATAATCTGAAGTAGCAGCAACCTTAGCAAAATATATGTCTGCCAATTTCTTCATAAGTTTTGGGGCAACAACTTTCCTAGGGTCACGTAAGAGATCAGAACCGGTAAACTCATTGAATGTGCGTAGGGCATCATCAAAAGCAGGGCAAAGAGAGAGAATGCTAGAAGGACGTAGTAGCTTAGCCTGTAACTCAGCAGACTGCATACAAGATGCCAAAAAAACATAATGCAGGACATCTCCAGCATCATAAACCCTAAGCCCACCTAAATGAAAAGGGAAGGTGGCAAGTAGAGCTGCTGAGGTTTTAATTCACTGGTACATGAAGTAAGAAGAAGAAAAAGTGTTGGGACTGAAATCCGGATGAGAAATGGGACAAAATTTAGGGATTATTATAATTATTTTTTTTCTTTCAATTTTTATAATTTTATAATAATTTGTAGGTATTATGTAAAAATTAAGTTTATTTATGCTGACTGTGCAGTGATGTGACGAGTTGACCATTAGTCAACGGTTTTGACTGTCAAAACTAACGATCAACTCTCCAATTTGGCTAATTTAGTAAAGTGTATGATTAGTTCGGGCCATGATATTAAATACCAAAAGAATTGGCCAGGATGTTAAAAGTTCGGGCGAGGCAAATATATTAAGTCTTAAGAAATGTCTTTAATTCACAATCTTTAAATCTGAATTTTCTGAATCCACTTAAATCAAAAGTTCCAGATTTAGTTAATAATGGGTGAGTAACCATTGGTTACTCACCCTATCTTAAGCCGTTAATGTCTATAACCCATCCCATATCAATATACGTATGATAGTTGGCACTGATTGTGTAACTTGTCATTTGTAGTGACCGTGCTTGGCCTCGAGCAAAATCATGTTGTTAATTACCTAACTAATATATAGGGGCCACTCTTAGACCATAGGCTGAGAATTTAGTAGATCCTTTACTCAAAAATTGGATCAACCATGCTGTAAGGAAGTGGTTAAGCACCATACACGGGCCTGTATAAGATCCAGCATAACCTTCTCCTAACAACTCGAGTTATTGGGAGCAATTGGTTCTTGACATGGTATCATAGCTGGTTTGTTCGTGAGGTCACGTGTTCAAGTCCTCACGACCCCCAATATTAATCGTTGTCTTTCAAGCACATGGTAGGGCTAGGCCTGTGCAAACTTCAAGCTCGTATATCGGCTTTCGTTTGAGGGGGCGTGTAAGAAAGTGGTTAAGCACCATACACGGGCCTGTATAAGATCTAGCATAACCTTCTCCTAACAACTCGAGTTATTGGGAGCAATTGGTTCTTGACACATGCATGTTATAACGATTAAGGACCTCATATCCTCAAATACGGATTAGAATGTCATAATTACTTTCATTTGTCTTTGAAAAAAAGGTGCTCCTATTATTAGGACACTGAGAACCGCCCTCTGATCTATAGACCGACCTCCTTGAAGAAGATTATGTTAAAAAGCTATGTATTCAATTCCATTTACTTGACTGGAGTAATCAGATTACAGAATTGATGATTCTATTCAGCAAGGGAACAATCTCGATTAGACAGAGATGATTAAGAATGAAGACCTAACAAACTCAATCTAGGGTTCTAAAAACAGAATTAAAACCTAAACACGAGACTAACAAGGACAAAAAGAACACAAGAAGAAGCCACGCCCAGATAAGGTTGAGTTCCTGGCAGAAAGCCTCAACTCAGCTATCCAGACACAAACACTGAACCCAAACCAGAGACTCCCAAGAACCAAACCCGTTCTTACGGAGTATCAGGAAACCGTTGCCTTTCTTCTTCCTGGGGAGGTCTTTATATAGCACCAGATTATGCTGGTCTTCTGTCTCTCTTCTTCAATGCTGGTTTCCGTTAAGCAGAATTGATGGTGGTGACGATTGATGCATCGATGACTCAAGTTCAAGTGATCGACTTGTCTTTGACGATGCTGATGACAGTGGTAAAGGCGATGACACGCAACTGGGCTCTTGTCGAGGTCTGAGGTGACATAGCAATTGGGTTAGGTGGGCTTATGTGCAACTGGGCCTTTTTAGTTGAGTGAAAGAGACGAGGCAAGGCCCAACAGAGTAAGAGTCAGCTCTCTTCAATTCGGTAGGCTGGTTACAACACCACTTATAAGGACGTGTTTACAACATTTTGTCGGTTTTCTAATTTGATATTGGATGCTCCACAATCGTTAGATGAGCGTGTGCAGATTATGTTGTAAACACCATAACCCCCGAGATTCAATCTCTTTTAGGGCAGTAACATAAATAATCCATTCAAAAAGGACATATATAACATATATAATGTAATTAATTAATAAAATTACCAAATTAGTTAAAAACTAAAAGAAATGATAGTATCATCTAACGCTTATAGAGTCAAGTCAAGATATACGTTCAAATGGCTAAAAATCCAATCATCAATTCCTTTCCTTGTAACCAAATTACATTTCACTATATAAGACCAACTCTCCAGTTTCTCCCACAATGCACAAAATCATTACCTAAAGCGTAATTAACCGAACAAAATATACGATGACGACGTTGTTCCCAAGCTCTTCTTCCTTAATCTCGTTTCTTGTACTAATCTTCTTCTTCAGCGGCGGCATTCCAACCTCCATCTCAAGTTTCCACCTAGAGCTCTCGTCTTCCTACATCTCCGGGATATGTGACCGAACCGTCGACCGTAGTTTCTGCCTCCGTTTCATGAATTCGACGGCCGGCATCCGGGCGGCGAATTTCGTCGGCGCAGGGAAAATCACCCTCACAGTTAGCGATCGGAAAGCCAGAGAGACTCAGAAGTACATCCGAGCACTGTTGCTGGGGCGGAAAGCGACGGACCCCAAGGTGAGGCAGAGCTACAAGACGTGCTTGGAGAAGTACGGGGACGTCATCAAATCGATTTCCGTCGCTAAAGATTCTTTCGTGACGGGAGATTATGATACGGGATTTACTGCGACGACAGTTGCGCAGAGGGATGCGGATGCTTGCAATCGCGAGGTGACGGCGGGGCCGGCGAGAGGGGGAGTAGGTGAACGGAATAAGTACTTGTCGAATCTCCTGGATATTGTTTTGGTGATTCTCAATATGGTGGGAGGTTGAGAAAAAATCTCTTCATCGTCGAAATGCAGATGGGTTGTGGTAGTGTTATTAATTGTGTACTTATGTTAGGGTGGACAAATAACATGTCTTTTGAGTTTCGGGGAATTGGTAATGGATCTAACGATATGTTGTGGGAAGGAGGACAAAGAAAAGAAAAAATCATTGGATTTGTTATGATAAAAAATAAATTCCCACTACTACTATATGAAGTTTCTCAATTCAAAACATAGTACATTTTCAATTTTTCACAATTTATGAATGATTGTAGAAATGCATATTTTATCATCACAATCAATTCTTATAAAATGTTTTTTAATACCATCTAATCATAAAAAACTGTTGTTGTGGCTTGAATACAGATTATATACCGTTGATCAGAACTCACAAGGGTCTCGCTTTATTTGCTTATACAGAGTTGTTTAACTGTATTAGGCATTGTCTGTACCCTAACCTACCGTACGCCCGTTGAGTTTTGCTATTTAGACAATGAATTAACCGGAGTTTGGGGCATGATACTATACCATAACCCCTAATGGGTGAATCCCAGTCCGCAATTCGCTAACCCAAAGCATAATATTCATTTAATCTTGAAATGAAAATCAACGGTTCTGATTCGTCGAAAATATTGTTGATTTTCATTTTAAGATTAAACGAATCTCATGATTTGGGTTAGAAAACTTGGGACTGGGGTTTATCCATTAGTGGTTAGGGTATAGTATAATGTCAAAAACTCCGGTTAATTCATGATCTAAATAGTAAAACTTAAACGGGCGTACGGTAGTCTAACGTACGACCGGGCGTACGCTAGCCTGAACCATATATATATATGGTGGCGTCTTCGGTACACTCACTTTTTTGGGTGCATTCAGTGCACTCACTTCATAACCGTCATTTTCAACATGCGATTTATGTCAAAATAATGTCAATCATCACTTATGATATGATGAACAATAACGCACATGAATTTGCACAAAAACCATAGAGGATTTACTTTAATTTGAAGGATTTAGAGCCACAACGGTATATAATCTTATGAGTTGGTTCGTATACATTGCTTATCACTATCCTTTATGAGTTCTTATACTCTTCCAACGAGTCTCCTACTCTTTAAAGTTTGTTGGGGTCCAAATATTATCTTTATCTACATTCGAAATCCTACTTGACAAAATTATATAAAAGATGCTGCCTTTACAAATGAAGTTTTGGGTAAAAGTCACGTGTGAGACAATCACTCATTTGATAGATGGAATAGGAACGGTTCAATTGAGCATCAGTTCGCGCTCGTACGATGTTGTTTATCTAGTACAATCCCTCGTCAAGTGAATTACCATTTAAGAATTATGCATGGCCTCTTCACACGGATCGAGAAAAATGAGTTGAATAAAGTCCTTGTGTGAGTGTTAAGGTGTAGAAATTGCTCTTGCTTGATCAAAACTGCAAAATAAACTCACTTGTACTACAAAAAGTACAAAAATCGGCATGTTTTTCATAAAAGAGAGAACATAAGACTCTCATTGTCAAATAAACGCAAAGTTGTACTTGAAAGTCAAAATAATCTAATCATGAACAAGCCCCGTCTAGATGACGATTATTTTTTGCTACGTATATGATTCTGCTAACCTCGCCAAGTTGTGATTTGGACCCAGATTTACATTGTGTCTATCGGCTGGTATACAGTATTGTTTAGAATTCTGATTTAGTTTGGTTAATATTGGTTTGGATAGCTATAACCATACTAAGAATCTGAATTTGGCAAGAATGCATATCTGAAGATTGCAAGTATAAACGACTTAAACCAAAATTTGATATTTTTGTTACCACTTTAGTACTTTTGGGCAGTATTTAATATTTAGAAAACCACCTGATCACATTTCACGAAAGTCGGCGATTTGATCACCAAGTGGTGTTTTGCCTAGAATTTACGCCATAGCTTACTTCCACCTGAAAGTAGAAGGAAAATAAAACAAGGGTAAAACATTATGGTCAAACAAAACCAGTTTCTTTACTACCTTGAACTCGTAGTTCACTCCATCAAGTCCAGAAGTTCACGACTCAGAGGACGTTCCTATAAGAAACTGAATTACATTTGTAAGGAAGTGAGTTTACGCAGTGAGGAATAGCACAACTATGGACGAACAGAAAAGATTACACAATAGAATTACAAAAAACGAGTAAGACCAGACCACAAGATACTAGGGTACACATATACGACAGCTATGATCTGCAAATCAAACCAGCTTCCTTACTGTAGCTCTGTTAGAAACAAAGTTTCTAACGGGATTTGGATTGGGTGATATTTGGGAATTTAGGGATTGAGAAGATAGGATTAGGGATTTGGGAAAGAATTTGGGAAGAATTGGGGAAGAACAGAAGAGAATCGGCCTAGGCCTTTTGAGGGATTGAGATCGAGAATTGAAAAGATAGGGAGATTAGGGTTTAGGAGAGTCTTTGATAATTCTTTCTTGACTGATCCTGAATAAAATGCAAAGTACATATTTATAACGAAAGACTGGAAAAACCTAATAAACTATCCTAATTTGACTCAAATACTACTAACCATATCTAGTAATATCCTAATAATAATAATAAATGGTAATTATGATAGAACCGAAAATTAGGTTTCTAACATCCCCTCCCCCTTGAGACCAACCTTGCCCTCAAGGTTGACCCATTTGACCTCCTCCCTCCGCTTTCTTCGTTTCCAGTTGCGCTCAAGTCCATGAATGAACTCTTTCCTCACCACTCCAACTTTTCTCGAATCTCCTCCACCCATGTGACATATGTCACGTTCTTCGGAGCCTATCAATTCTTCTTCTTCCTTTTCGAAATCCACAAGGTAAGAATCGAAGAGTTGTTCTTCTTTTTGCTTCTCACCACTCACCAACTTGAATTCATCAAGGAATAGCTCCATAGATTTCTGGATGGACTTGATGGCTAAGAGAAGCTCTCTTGGGCCACATTCTCTTCCAAATTTATTTAGATTAAGCTCTGAAAGCTCACCCTCTGATCTAATGAATCCACTTTCTCCTTCTTTCATTTTTTTTTTTCTGCAAAATAAATCGAACCAAACAGCCCATTGGTGGCCCAAGCGTTTCTTGAAAACGCGGCCCTCCCTCTTTTCCATAGAGACATGGGGCGAACTGGGCTTCTCCCACAGCTGCTGCTAGCCCACTCTTCTGTTTACCAAGGCCCGAAACGAGCCCACCTTGTACCCCTTCTCTTGCCACCCTATGATCCAAGCTTGGGTGCATTTGGCCCACGAATCGGCCCATCCAACCTGACCAACCTAGCCACTCGGCCCATTGCAAGGGGGCGGCCCTAGGGTTTGCAAGAGGGAGAGCGCCTCCCCTACTCCAGCCACCCGCCGCCAGATTCATCTTCTCCTCCGTCGCCAGTTCTTCCTTTCCCGGTGGCGATATTCTCTTCAGACGACGGAAAGACCAACTCACCCCGGCCATCATCGTCATCTGCTCCGTCTCGGTCAGCGCCGCGACCTCCTCCGCGACGTTCGGCGAGATGCGCCGCCCACTCGGCGCCTCGGCCCGCGCGGCTGCGCCTGCTCCGCTCCTGTCGCCAGCGGCCATCTTCTTTCCTTTTTCCGGCGCCCAGCAGACCACCCAGCTGCGGTTACGAGGCGGCCCAGCTTCCGCCGTCGCCTCCAGCTCCGCCTCGTCCTCTGGCGAGGACCCCTCCTCCATCAGCGATCCCTCGACGTGGTGGCTGAATGGCCAGACCGAGCTTGCGAGCATCATCTTTGTCCCCGTGCTCGCAGGCAGCTCCGCTACCTCTTCTTCCGCCGGCGAGGAGCTCACCAGATAAGTGGACGGTGACCTCAATCCAGCGACCCTCGCCTGCAGCTCCGTCGCTCCCCCTGCCGGCGACGTCGCCACGAACGACTCCGTCTTCTTACGACGCGGCTCCGACGGCGGTGGAGGCTTTCCTCGCTCAACTCGCGGCTCCGACGAGTTAATCATCTTCCACGGCGACTGGAGCTCGCCATGCATAGAGAGAGATCGATAGCCGCCTCCAACTTCCTCACTAGCCGGCGATTTCTTGACGACTTTCTCCCAGTCAGTCGGCGACAGGAAAGAAGCAGTCGCTGATAGCTGCTTGTCTCGCTCGGTCCGAAACTCCGGCGATTCATGCCCGCGGCGCGTTGCCATCTCGGCTCCGCGCCGTCCGTCGCTGACGGTGCGACATTCCTTCTCCGGCGAACAAGTTGATGTCGCCAAATCCGATGCGCGCGCTCCCATCTCCGCCTTCCCTTTCGTTCTTTTTCTGAAGGAATGAGTCATAGTCCGTCGCACCTCTAGACTCGGCTTCGTATTCTCAAGACCCGGCTCCGGCGGTGGATCTTCCACCATTTCCCAGTCGATCACGTCCCGTCTCGGGTCTGATCCTGTCTCCTCCAATTTCAGCTTCGATGCAGCCTTCTCAGCGCTGGACTCTTCCGTCCTGACTGAGAAAATTGGGATCTTTGGTGCTGGCGATGATTCCTCGTCCGCGCCAGCTGTTGGAAGGGTGGCAGCGGCTGGCGGTATTGGGAAATCTGTCGGTGCAAGCGTAGTGGGAGGTGGCGCTGGTTCGCTGGTTGCGCGCTTCTCACCGGTGTCAACTACCGCGGCGCGCTGCTCGGTTCGCCGCTCGCCATCACACGGGTCGGCCCCGGCCAGCGGTGGTGGACGCTCGCTGTCGGCTACTCGGGTCACCGTCTCTGCTTGCACGGTCGGCGAGTCTTCGGAGCTCCAACGGCGTCCGATGCGGCGAGCCCGGTCACGCAGCTCTGCCCACGACAGGTTCGAGAGCTTTGAAGAGCTCATCGCCGAACAAGTTGTAGAACTCGTCCCCGGTTGAGAGTTGTGAAAAACTCAATTCTCGAAACCAGGCTCTGATACCAGATGTTAGAAACAAAGTTTCTAACGGGATTTGGATTGGGTGATATTTGGGAATTTAGGGATTGAGAAGATAGGATTAGGGATTTGGGAAAGAATTTGGGAAGAATTGGGGAAGAACAGAAGAGAATCGGCCTAGGCCTTTTGAGGGATTGAGATCGAGAATTGAGAAGATAGGGAGATTAGGGTTTAGGAGAGTCTTTGATAATTCTTTCTTGACTGATCCTGAATAAAATGCAAAGTACATATTTATAACGAAAGACTGGAAAAACCTAATAAACTATCCTAATTTGACTCAAATACTACTAACCATATCTAGTAATATCCTAATAATAATAATAAATGGTAATTATGATAGAACCGAAAATTAGGTTTCTAACAAGCTCCTCCATTATGCCGATCCAAATTCAGCAAACCATTTCTCATGCCTTTCTATATCGGCTTGGGAAACGCTAGGTTGAACCTTCTTAATGGCCTCCTCAAAATCACACATGGCCACCGGATCATTGGAAATCTCGTCCTTGGACATGTTCTTGATCTCATCTCGTGTCTTTCCAGCTATCTTGCGCCTCATCCCATTGAGAGAAGCATCCCTGCACACATTTGTAAGATCATCTCCACTGTACCCCTCTGTCCGCCGAGCCACATCATCGATATCTACATCGACAGAAACCTAAGATATGCAAACACATGAGTTGGTGGTACGTGGTAACTGCTGCATGAAAAACCCATTACGGCACATGGACAAAAAAGAAGAAAGAAAATAAAAATGGAGAGGGAGAGGGATTGTAGCAAACTATCTGCAGCGCGTCAAAGTACCCAAGACCAGAAACTTGCATAAGAGATTATTTAGAAGGCTCTATCACTTTCAACAAATCAAAGCACGCCATGGGAAGACTGATATTTAGTAAAACGGTCGCTGACTCAGTCCAGATGTTAGCAATACCCTACACAGATGGACAAGCTTTTGCATCTGTTTTCTAGTTTTCATTTATTTAGTTATTTCTTATCATTTATAGGAAGAGGTGGGAAATGAGCACCCGACCTATCCAGAGCCCATGATTCAATTGCTAGGGAGACAAAGTGTGCTTTGTGTTCAGACCTATGATTCAAGAAGCCATGTAAACTAGACTGCAGTTCCCAAATATTACATCTACTTGAAATTCCAGCTAGGTCCACTATCTCACAGGACTAGAACTAGATTCTTTTTGAGAATTGAAATGAAAATTCTCCTGTTGGAAGTCCATTGGTGTCACCAAAATTGTATTCCCCTCAGCTTTGGTATTCTTTAGTTTCATGTCATTCACTACATTCCTTCCTATGGCTTGACCTCTGGGATGCAAAAGGGTGGCTGATCTTTATAGATAGATCAATATTCATGATTATCTCTCATCTGCGTTTAACTGAATTCAGATGTCATGGCTTCAGCTAATTTTTCCACAAACTGGTTGAAAGTATGATGCAAAACACGCACAAAATCACAGAAACAATCAATTATATGAATATTGGATTTGACAGAACATACCTCCACGGTTTTTAAGTTTATCTTAATAAGCTCCCTGCGACTTTCAAAATTTGGAAGTGGAATATAAATACGCTTTTCCAATCTCCGCCTGCATTGCATTATCATAATTATAGGTAACAAATGTAAACAGCTCAGACACGAAAATAAACTATACACAAAAAGAAAGATGCAATACCTCAGAGCTTCGTCGATGTCCCATGGAAAATTAGTAGCTGCCAGGACCATCACTAATTTCCTGGTTCCATCTTCATTAGTGGCACTGTTGCTTACACCATCAACTTGAACTAGAAGTTCAGACTTGACTCTTCTTGATGACTCGTGTTCCCCTGAAGCACTGAACAATAGAAGTTAATTCAGTTAACCAGAGTCATTACTCTCATCAAGGTTTACTGTTCACCATACACAAAGCCTCGCATAGTGAAACATGAGCCACTGACCCAAAAGACAGTCAAACACAGAGGCATAACAATGTAAGTAGCTTAAAAGAAATCAAAGCTGGGGGAAAAATCTTACCCTCTGGAATTGCACAAAGAATCAATCTCATCAATAAAGATGGTGCTTGGTGCATATGCACGTGCAAGGTCAAACAAGCATCGAACCATACGCTCACTCTCACCGCGCCATTTAGAAGCCAAGGTGGCAGATGAAACATTAAAAAATGTTGTACCACACTCAGTAGCGACAGCTTTGGCGAGTAGAGTCTTTCCCGTACCAGGAGGACCAAACATAAGGACACCTTTCCATGGTCTTCTAATGCCCTGCCATACAGAAAAGTTAAGAGTAGCAGTATTAGCATGGAGGATCATAAGTCTACTATTAAAGAAACTGCCATGGAAGCTAAAGGATGTTGATTTAGAGAATACAATGCTGAAACCAAACTCATGAAAATGCTTCAGTTTGCTATAATCTCTTGAGCATACCTGGAAATATTCAGGCATCCATAAAGGAAGGACCACAGCTTCTTCCAGAAGTCTTTTTGCTTCACTCAGTCCAGCAACATCATCCCATCTCACCCCAGGGGTTGTTTCTAAGACATCTCTTTCAAGCATTGCAGCCAAGTCTCCATCTGGCCCTTCGTATTGGGCCTTCTTAGATTTTCCATCTTCAACATCCTCAATCTAAAGAACATGTATGCAGAGATGATGTTAGGTCAAAATGGTCATAGCTCCAGATTGACAAGAAAAGGAATCAATGTGAAATTAAGCATCCAAATGACAACCCAAATGGAATTGTACGAAGTTCTTGCTACTGTAATTAACTAACGTCTCCAAGATTCAAAGAATTGAATCAACCACTCCTAAACCTACGAGAAATGAGTGGAGCAAAGCTAAACATCCTCTTGTTTTATCTAAGAATAAAAGGACTAGAAAGAATCCAAGGCACTTGAAATATAGACCGAAATATAGGAAAATTTCCAGTGTGTTAATGGAACTCACAACTGAATCTGCCTTGCCAGACTTTCCAGCTGCTGCAGTGGTCTTCTTTCCAGCAGTTGATGCGCGGACACCGGTATTCACCTTGCTTGAAGCTGTAATCTTTCCACCACGGCCAGCTGGTCCTGTTCTAGTTGAAGCACCACGTGCCCAAGCTCCATCTTGAGGTGATTTCCTCATCCCCACTTGGCCAGCCCTTCCTGGTCTCCTAGTTGAATTGTCCCGACTTGGTGGCCTCCACACATCAGGATCATCCATAGAAGCACCAGAAGAGGTTGGATACTCATCTAAAGGTTGGAAGACAAATGATGATTTAGTATTGATTGGTGGGGAGGCAGGACGGCGTGTGGCAGGAGCTTCCTTAAATGATTTTCTTTCAACATCTAACTGCTTCACAACTTCTGCCTCCTCTGAAATGGCCTTCTTGACATTCATCCATTTCGTACGAACTAAGGGGTCATCAAGTGTGTTAAGGTGCCTGAATCAAAGGCATCGTAACATGTTACTATGAATAGATTCAATCAAGCAGCTGATCATGCAGCAATTCAAATTTTGTACAACTAGGGCCTCGACCAGCATCCCAGATAAGCAACATATTAAATTTCACAAGCATGGAAAACAAGTCAATCTGCAAAACTAACTACCTTATGCCTACTACTGTTTCTCACACAGAAAAAAAGAACCCATTTACGCATCTAGTTCAAACAATAACCATTTCCCACTTACAGAATGCATAGTTTTATCTTAACAAGCTCCAACCAAATCCGATAAGAGAGCAACTATAACATTCAAATAAAGCATTCGAACTGAATGCAATGTGGGCACAAGTATAAACCCGGTACGCAAATTTCAGCTCGAAATGTACCATTTCCGCTTGAATCCTTGATTAAACTAACCAATTAACGAGAATAGAAGAAAACAATAAAATTTCAAAGCAGGCAAATCTGATACAGATTCAGCATTGCAAGCCAAGAGAACAAAGGAAAAGCAAAAAGGGAAGGCTCCAGTGAGCAAAGGCAAAGAGATGGAAAAGAGCAAGAAGAATTACTTGTTGATCTGAGCAATGGCGCCATCGAAGAAAATAATGGCAGTGTCGTAGAGGCCTTCAAGAGCGTACTCCCTTGCTAATTTCAAGTGATCTTGCACTCCAGCCAGTGACGTTCCCACCATTTTTCAAAACCACGGAACGAATCTAGGGTTTCATAACCTCTCTTCCTTCCCGAATCTCTCTCTCTCTCTCTCTCTGGATCTGTGACTGAATGAGTCGCCCGGTGTAACTGGTTTCTCCGCTTCTCCTTCTTTCTGCGGCTAAGCGCGCGACAACCACTTCGCCGAGGCAGTGAGAAGAGACCTGCTGACGGCGACGTTTAAACGATTCATAGACGGGGAAGAAGGCCTAGTTTGAATTGAAAGGACCAGTATGCCCTCCCTTTGTTTATTTAAACTTTAAAGTTGAAATGGCATTGCTCCTCCGAAAAGCCCAAACCTTCATGATTAGGGATCTGTGCCTTTTATTTCTCTTTGTATCCATTCCTTTGATCCTTTCTCATTTGAATTTTGATGGCTTTTTTGTGCCCCCCTTCACAATCAGCATTTCAAATTTGATGTGGATCTTGCAAAATGTATCTGATCTTTGAAGTTCAAATGCAAGTCGCATCAAAGTGGTCTATATTCTATAGCTATGATGCTTCCTACAACGTTTCCTTTCCCTTACTTCCGAGCTCGATGACAATGAACCCACGGGCATCCTAGCCAAACTTTCTCTGTTCCCTTACTTCCGAGCTCGATGACAATGAACCCACGGGCATCCTAGCCAAACTTTCTCTGAATCTGTCACATACAGTCGGTTCCACGTACATCATACATTCTCGTACGAAAATCCAAAATCGCTACAAGTAATTGCAAGCAGCCAATTCTGTTGGCCGAGACTAAACTCTGGTTATTTGAACCTAGAGGAACTTTTCAGCTGATCGTTACACTGCAGAAGAATGGTCCACATATACTGTGGCCTAAACATGAATCTCCATTTCTCCATTTTCAGGTGATGATAGCAGCACACCAAAACAAAATAATGTATGCTTTATTCCCTCATCTGCTGACAGTCAGCTGAAACGAAAACAACCGGAGTAGCCACAGTGAAGAAACCTCGACTAATAGCTGACTTTTGTCTCTGTCAAAACGACTTAACTATTGTGCTATGCAAAGAACAAGTGCTTATACCCATCGAAAGGGTTTTTGAGGTTTTGCGGAGATTAGCTAGCAGAAGAACCAGATGAAAGTCTTGCCTTCCGTGCTCTATCAGCCTTATCCATGTAATCTTGATGCGACTGATGCTTTGACCCTGCACAATTTTTTTTACATATTTGGGTAAATCGCATGATAATTGCAGCCAACATTCATTAATTGCTAGTGGTAAAGGAGTAGCAGATTGGCATCAAAGTACAAGCTACTCCTTCAAAGAATCTGTAAAACAATTTTCAGAAGACAAATTTCCTACCAAAACTGAGGCCCAAGTTGAAACTTTGAAGACAATCTCGCCTATCAAACTATAAAATACCAAATCCAAATTTCAACATGATGATCTTTGATGTTCCCCATACAACAGCTCTGGTAAAACTACCATCATCCATTCTGATAATCAGGTACATATACTTTTTATAAAATACCAGATCAACTTGGCAGATAAATCATACACAAAGCTATCATAGACTTAAGTTCTGAATAAATATCAAATTCATTCATATTTCCTATAAGTTTTTTTTATGAAAGTGAAAATACATATTTCCTATAAGTTCATGTTGCAAACCCCAAAAATTCACTCAATACAGAAGTTTATCAAATAAGATGCCATGCCTTGTTAAATTCAAGCAAAAAACAACAATACAGCATCAGATTCATGACTCATGACATTAAGCTGATCATAAAAAGATACCACCAGAGGAATTTTAAGGGATATTGAGAATCAAGAACCTGTCTAGCCACTAAACTACCAACATCTTGATCTTTCTAGCCACTGAACTCCACCATACCTTGGGGGTCAGACTAAACATCATCCCTTCAGCTAATCAAAGATTCAATCAACCCTAAATATAAAGCAAAGAAGTATCTTTCTCCTTTATAAACAGTTGTGACCTATCCCTCATAGTCCCTCCTTATAAACAGATATAATGCTTCCTTGCCTTACCATAATCCACACAGAACATCTGAAACTATACCACCAATCTCTTCAGCTAACTTGGAACCTCAAGAAAGAGAGCTCCCACAGAGAATCAAGAATTTGCATTTGTGGCGTTCATCACCTAAGAAAAAGTAACAAGGAGCTAAAACCTACGCAGAAATTCCAATTTTCTTTAACATTCACAGCACATTGTTCTTTGACCTTACGAGTCCTATCACCAAAAGCGTTAGAAAATTGGAAACTTGTCACCCAAACAACTCCGCCATTCTAATCAAGGAGAGATGATGGCAAGTACAGACTAACCATAATCAAGACACAGGCTTCCTAATCAGCTCAAGTTTCCAGTTCATTCTGGTATTATATCCCATAAACAGCAGCAAATTACAGCAAGCGAATAGGCTGAGGAGAGCGTGAGTTGTCAAACCTCTGTTCATGAGGTACCACGGGATGCCGAAGATGACAGATATGACAGCTATCCCAGCCAATACATGCTTCTTGTCTCCACTGTACATGGCATGTTCTAACTTCGACTTGAACCCTCCTCCTCCACCGCCATTTGGAGCGGTGTTGCCGCTGGATTTCGACTCGCTTCCCATCGCCGGTTTCTCCTTTTTCGCTACTACTGGGTTATTTCTCCTTCAGACGCCGACGCCGAGTTACAGCTCAACCCTAAGCAAAAACTGCAGACCGTGCTCACTTCCGCCTCCGCTTCGCCAAACTCTGTCTGGGCCACTCATCAAATAGCTAGTTAGCTACTAAACTTTGAGTTGCCAAGCAAATCAGTCACCAAATTTTAAGGGTTTGTTTGGATAGGAGGATTTGGATTTGATACTTGGAATTCCAAATGCTATTTTTTTTTTTTTTGTTTGGACACTAATTAGATATGATATTTGGATTTGTAAGTGAATTTTAAATATGTATCAGAGTGTATTATTTGTGACTTTAATAAATATAAACAACTAGTGATTAAAAATTTCTCATGGCAACATATTGTACCTTTTTATAAAAAATTTAAAAGTTGGGGAACTATAGTGAAATATTAAATATATAAGGGTACTAAAATATAATATTACAACAAAAATTTCTGGACTTGTTTGTATAAAAAATAAAGTTTAGGTTCTAAATTGTAAGAATTTAAATTTGGGATACTAAAAACAACAATTGTATTGTTTAACAAAAAACTCATAATTGAAAAAATAAATACCCAAACAAACAATTTGAGTTACATGTATATGAAATGTATGTATTTATATAAAAAATAAATATATAAACGATGAAGTGTATATGGTTTGTTGTGTAGAACTACAACTACACTTTCACTCGATGCTCATTAAAAATAATTATCTTTCTCTTTTTCATTTATCTAAAAGGCATGTTTATTGCTCGATTATTCATTTATGAAAAATGTTGTGTTACTATCATGCCAAAAAGTTAAAGTGCATCTCGAAAAAGAACTCTAACACTCCATCTCACTTTTTATAAACAAGAAAAAGTCAAACTCTGAGACATCTTTCGATGTAGTAAGAATGGCAACTCAAAGATTGCACGAGTTACATAACGCTAAGGAAGGCTTCTTCCAACAGAAATCAAGAACCCAATGGCTTGCAGTGGGGAATACAAGTTCTTCCTTCTTCCACAAGACAGTGAAAGTTTGTATGGCCCGAAAACAAATTCGAAGACTGGTTCTTTCTCTCTAGAAAGGTGATCAATATTATTGAATATATTGCAGCAGCAACAGTTTCATTCTATAAGTTTTTGTATGGTGTTCCCAATGATGAGGTTTCAACTGCGATTAGATACATCAAACCTTATATACGGAAGAAGATTTGTATTATTTAGCAGCAATGGTGAGATCTGAGATTCTCTTTTCTCAATGGATCCTCGAAAAGCACGAGGCCCTGATGGTTGGTCTACAAACTTCTTTCAAAAAAGCTCTAAAACTATGGGGAGTGGTATTATTGTATTGGTGAAAGAGTTCTTTCATATGAATAGGCTACCAAAGGTATCAATTATGCCTCCTTGACTTTGGCTCCCAAAACAATCAATGCTAAGAGTATGACTGCATTTAGACATATAACTTGTATAAACATTCTATATAAAATTATTGTTAAGGTCTTAGCAAACTGAATTCAATCAGTCCTCCTAGTTTGATTAGTCAGAATCAGCCAACGTTGATTAAGGGGAGAAGTATCCTAGATGAGTCTTCATGGCACTATAATTGGTCCAAAACTACAACAAAAAAGTATGTAGCTTCTCGCTGTGTTGTTAAGATAGATCTTTAGAAAGCTTTTGACTCTATTGATTGGAAATTCTTATTCTGCGTGATGGAGATTATGAACTTCCCGAGAACATACATTGATTAGATTAGAATTTGTCTAAGTTCAGCCCATTTTAGTGTCAGGATCCATGGCTCTTTATTCATATATTTTACTGTTCCCCTAAACACTGTCAAAGAGAATTCTTGGTAAATTCTATTTGGTATATGGTCTTCGTTGCAATCCATATAAGTGTGAGGTTTTTTGGGGGAAATGCTAGGGAATATAAACAAAATGCACTGAATACTTTTCAATTTAAACATACATTGATTGGATTAGAATTTGTCTAAGTTCACCCCATTTTAGTGTCAGTATCCATGGCTCTTTATTTGGATATTTTACTGTTGCCCTAAACACTGTTAAGAGAATTCTTGGTAAATTCCATGGTTTTCAACCCGCGAGTTGGCCCCGACAACAAAAACGGGTGCAAAATACCCGGTGAACCTTTAACAATCCCAATCAATGGTTTTTTGGGGAAATTGATGTCCCTATGCTTTATGACATCTTTTATCTTTTCCGTAGTGATCACTGTATGCACGTAGCATCACCATACCGCTTGAAGGATGACAACAGGAGATACTATTACCTTAACATGAAACTTAGTCCGACGGGTGCGATAGCCTCGAAAAAGTCTAACCCAGCCAAACCCGGTCAAACCCGGCCAAAACTGGACGGGTTGACCCTCCAAACTCTTCCGGGTCCTTCCTTCCTTGGCCTGCCTTTTCAGTTTCTCTCTTCGAGACTTTTTTTTTATTCTTTGGAACTTGCACAACGGAAATCAGTTCTGCCCCAAAGTGTCATGTCCCAAGTCGGCCTCAATCAGAGAACCAAGCAACAACGGAGGATTATCCACCCAAACAATCTATTGATCCCAACCCAAACCAGCATGAGCCAACCAATGGTCCAATGAGTTGGTCTTTCTCGGAGTAAAGCTCCACCTAACTTTTTTCCCAGTCAGAGATTCGTTCACCCTTGCCACCGACCTTAGCTCATCGCTCCAGACTCCCATCTTAGTAAAATCTTCTATTCCATTCTTCAAGAGATTCACGAGCACCTGGCAATCAGATTCAACAATTAGAGGGCAGAGTGCTCTTTGATTTGCTTCCCTCAGACCCATAATCAACGCCTTCGCTTCCGCTTCGATCAGCCGGATTACTCCCCTTTCCTTCCTCGCCATATCACCAACAAATTCACCCCCGCCAGTCACGAACGATGCATCCCAATCCAATCCCCTGGTTCTGGATAACGCCCGCATTAGAATTCAGCTTATAGAAGCCCTCAGGAAGAGGGGTCCAGTGGCAAATCAGTGGAGGACGATGCCGAGGAGGACATGCAAGAGAGCTCAGATCTTGGGACGCATTTGCCGCCAGGAACGAAGAGAGCCAGGCTAGAGCACGCGGGACAATCTCATCCTCATCTAGCTTTCGATTATTGAACTTTTGATTGCATCTCTCTTTTCATAGGTACCACAAGATCGAACTGAATCTTTGAATTCTGTCTTCCGTGAACGTTTTGAGTATCTCCTTCATCCAGTCATAACATAATTTCCCTTCTCCTTTCTCAAACAGCTCTACTTCTTCGTAGCCCCTCCAGCGTCTACGGATCCATTCACAATCGCGGAAAGATAATTACCAATGGCGGGGAAAATGAAAAAGTAAAAACAGATAGATAGCAGAATAATTTAATTTTTGTTTGGTTATATTTTATTAAAACTAGACAATTGTGTCTATCCAAAAGAATAACAAAAATAGTTGGCAAGAGGATCGCTTCCGCTTAGCTATTGCCCGTATCATTAAATTGACTACATTTGAATTGAATATTTTTAATTTTGTAATTTGAAACTCTATGTTTAATATATGAAAATGAACGTTATGAGTTGGATTTAAATATGTTTTAGTTTTACTATATACTATATTTTAATATGAACTATTGTTTTAATGTAATATTATCTGTTATTGCACAAATTTACTATAAGACTTGATATCATTTATATATGATATTAAATTCTTCCACCTATTCGGGCTAACTTAGAAAAAATTGGCCAGCCCATTAATCCTTCACCCACTAGCTCGACTGGGTCAACGGACCAAACCGAGTTGACAACCTTGATTGTTAATAATTATTTGAAATTTTGGATGGTTTACGTGGAAGAGGAATTTCAGATTGGTTATGTTTTAGATTGATGTTATTTAAATGTGTTGCAGTTTAGGTAGTATTGCATTTTTTCTATGTTGAATTCACGATAAGTACAATCTAATGACCCTTTCAATATTTTCGGGCTAAACCGGGCTAAAATGGGTGACCCATTAACCCTTGACCTACTAGCTTGTCCGGATCCGGGTCGCCCTGCGGGTTGACAACCTTGGTAAATTCTATTTGGTATCTGGTCTTCGTTGCAATCCACATAAGTGTGAGGTTTTCTTTGTGGGAAATGCTAGGGAATATAAACAAAATGCCCTGAATATTTTTCAATTTAAACATGACAAGCTACCAGTTAGATATTTAGGACTTCATCTGATTTATGGGAAACTTTTCCAACAAAGAATGTGAAGTTTTAGTTGATCGTTTGACGAGTAAAATAAGGTCATGAAGAGCAAAAAAAAATGTCTTATGTTGGTAGGTTGCAGTTGATCTCCTCTATGCTTAACTCTGTTGTTTCATACTGGATGACTCTATTTGTCTTGCTTAGGAAAGTTCAAAAGAAGCTTCACAAAATATTCTCTGATTTTCTATTACACTGTGATGGAATTGGAAAAGCCGAGGTGGCATAGGACACTCTTGCGAGCCCGAAAAAGGAAAGAGGTTTCAGTCTAAAAGATCTCCATACTTGGAATATAATGTATAGGTATGGTTGTTGTTCTTACAGGGTGGCAGCTTTTTGATCGCTTTGATGTACATATACAAGTTAAAGGATCGCTCGATTTGGAGTTTACAACCAACTCAAACAGGATCCTGGATTTGGAGACACTTTTTAATGCATAACAGGTGGTTTCAATTCAAAATGATGGCTGATGATTAGGGTGTTGTCTTATGGGAAGTGTACCTATGATCAGGTACTCTGTATCTTGAGTCTGGGAGTAGATCTCCTTCTGTTGCTTGATGGCAAATTATTTGGAGCAAGTTCGCAATTCCTAAATATTGACTACTTTCATGGTTAGTTATTTTGAATAGAATCACTACCTGAGACAAACTTAAATCCAAGAGGAAGATTTCTAATGTTATCTTTGTACTCTGTAACAAGGAGGCAGAGAGCCGTGATCACTTGTTTGGTAGTTGTGATTACTCTATCTAGATATTTAACTCTGTGTATAGAAGTCTATTGCAGTGATGACCTCTCACCTGGGAGCAGCTGTTGCTATTTGATGTTAGAGAAGGCAAGAAAGGTGGCCGCCATGACAAATTATTTGGTACTAGAGGGGAAGTACAACCTTCTAGTATTTGAATAATGATGATGATGCTTGATGCCTAAATATCCCCAACACCTTAGAACATCATCATGGTTCGTAGAAATCCACAATTGATGATGATGCTATCCTTACTTCTATGAACATCATTAGTTATTTGGTGGCATGAAGTGAAAGCACACATTAGCTAGTTAAATTCGTATCGTAAGAGGTGTATGCACAGGTAGGTAATGGCCTTAGAGGAAGGATAGAATGTCAACACAATATCGATGCATATAGACATTTTGTTAAGGAGAAAGTATGCTTGCTCATCTAGATGATACAACATGAACAACTTATTTCTCTCTTGTTTACTCTTTCATTTACTATGCTTTCCATTACTTCTTTATTGTACTCAAATTTTAGCGAACCTCATCCCATTGATTTTACTTTCTGCCATCTCATTCAATCACTTGAGCACCTAGTTTTGAGTAACTACCATCAAAAGACCTTGTGGAATACAACCTTAGGCATATATAGGTTTATTACTTGTGTTTTTACATCACTGCCTTCCCTTCGCCTTCTCCGGTGCCAGGCACCTCTACATCTCATTCTGCTCGCACTCCACTCCCTCTCCTTCTAGGTGTAACCAACCCTAGCTCCGCCCTCGCACTGCTAGAGGATCTTTGATTCGGTGGCGGCATCGCGACGGCCAGGATTGGGGATTTCTGACTGCTAGAAATCTCGAGTCGAGTGACAGACTGAAGGTGAGAAAGAGGAGTGAGGTTTACGAAATTAAAATAAATCAATTTTTTTAATGGGAGTGATAATGATGTGGAAATTTAAATTTAGATTTAAATTTTTGTATTATTTAAATTTGTTTGCCACGTTACTTATATAACGGTCAACTATAAAGGTTGATTGCCACATCCAGTAAAGTTATAGAATTGGACTGTCAGCAACTAAACCTGGAAAATTAAATTAATCTTAATTACCACGATGAGATTCGATCGATCCATATAGCTTGCCAACAAGTCCAATCCAGGGCAACTACTCAAGCTACTCGATTGTTCACTCTTTTTTTTTTTTTACACATCTAATCTTGTATGTGTTTCTAAGAAAAGAAATTTGTCCATTTTTTGGGGTTTTCTCTTACCCATATCGAATAGAACATACGGAGCCAAAGCCTAATCACTTTCTGTCCTAATCTAATCCTATCAGTTCAATCATCGAATAAGCCTCAAAAGGGTTTTCACCATTATAAAGTGATATAGTTCGGAACTTCTTATGCGGAAAGCCACGAAAAAACATATATAGCAATACATTACAATTTTAATTTATTATCCATTTCCATCTCCCATTCTTTACAAAGACTTAAACGGGATTTACAAAGACAGGAAGACCATACTGTGGCTGCAATGTGAGGTTGTTGGTAGGAGTATGCTTATAGTCGGGGGAAAGAGTGAAAGAAAACCTCTGGAGAAGCAATGCAAGCACAGATTTGGCTTCCATCATTGCAAAGTTCTGGCCGATGCAGACTCTTGGACCCATTCCAAAGGGGAGGAAAGCATTGGGGTGAGTTGCAGCCATGGAGACTCCATTCACAAACCTCATGGGTTTGAACTCGTTTGCATCATCTCCCCACATTTCTTTGCTCCTGTGGATCTTGACGATGGGAATTGACAAGATTGTCCCTTTCGGAATATCCAATCTCCCAAGTTTTATGTCTTGTGATGCCACCCGACTGAGCTCTATTGCAGGACTGTACAACCTCAGTGTCTCTAGCAGCACCAGGTTCACCTTCAAAATGAGGGGGGGAAATGTTACCCCATATTCATCACTTACTTTCAATTTCAATAACACTGAATTGAGAACCAGCTCAAACAACCTGATAGTTTGAGCTCTTTTCTCAACAAATCGTTCATCTCAACAACTAAAGTGGTCGAGAGAGGTTCCCGAACAAATGGCAATCATGAACTTGAGAGTTTGTCAGGATTTCAAGAGAGACGACCTTTCCATTCGTCAAAAGTTCTAATATTATGTTAAGAATCAGTAAGTCAAATTCTGAATAGTGCTTGCTATTTAAATAAATGCTTACCAATTCTAGTTTGTATAGTGAATCAGCATCAGGGATTTCCATGCCACATTCTTTCAACACCTCCTCCCTGAGCTTCTGCTGCCACTCTTTGTTCATGGTGAGCAGAAAGATGGTCCATGTCAAGAGATTGGAGGTGGTCTCGTGGCCAGCAAAGAAGAACGTCTTACATTCGTCAACGATTTCATTCATGTTCATCTTGGCACCTTGTGTTGTCTCAGAGGCTTCAATCATCATGCCCAGGAGATCATCTCCATAACCACCATTCTGGGGCTTTGATGCTATCTTATTCCGTATGATGTTCATCAGTGAGTTTTCCAGTAACCTTTCCAGCTTCCATGTCTCCATATTGGAAGGTGTTGGAAGATACCTGAGGAATTGGAAGACCAAAAAAAAAAAAAAACCAAATGCTCACTTGCTGCCTTGTTGAAAAATATGTGTGCAGATTTGGGGGAAAGCACTAGTCTAGCAATTACTGGCTTCCTGGGATGAGCACACCGCCGAGTTTCGCTACTGTGAGTCGTTGCAGTTGTTTCATAGCTAGGAAGGCTTGTTTCCCTTGACGGTAGCTGCTGCCGAAGGCTGTATGACAAATTATGTCAGCAGTCAGCCTCTGGAACCCGGAACTGGCATCTATTTGGTCGCCTTTGGAAGCCCGTTTGCCCCACTCCACCACCATATCCAACGTGCATGATCCAATCTTGCTCATCATTGGCTGCCACCATGAACAAACACAAGAGTACTCCCATTAATTAGCGCCTGATCAAGAATGTAAGTGGCAGAGGAGAAGAAACAAGGAGCAGGGGAAGAGACAGAGAGACCTTGAGCTTTTCCATGGAGAAAGCAGGACGGAGAAGCCTTCTCCGCCGAGCCCACAGCGGCCCATCCAGCAACACCAGCCCGTTTCCCACAACGGGGGAAGGCTTGAACTTGAGCTTCACGTAGAAACCGAACTTGTTTGACAGAATCTGCTTCACCAGCTCCGGGTCCGTAACTGTAACCCTGGGCAACGAGCCATGCCAGTACACAAGAGTTTCCCCTGCAATTGCGTGCTACTAGTAAATCTGGTTGGTACAGAATGCAAGCGGAAAGAAAAGGAAGGAACACAAAAGGCATTTGTGACTGACCGTACTGAGGGAACCATTTGTGATAGTGAGGGAGAATTCTAGGAGAGATGTCATGTGAGGAGCTGTCGAGCACCAGCTTCTTGGCGTCCCTTTTGAGGTCCTTGATTTCTCCTAGGGATCCATACAGGAATCGGTAAGAAGGGCCTCTGATTCCTTGGCTTCTGAAGAATTTGGTCAAGGCATACGGCTTCCAAAACAGTGCCCACGTTAGCTGCCATAGCTTGGCTGCTACTACAACCACCAGAGCTGCCACCACAACTCCCCAACCACAACCCATTTTTTCTTCTTCTCGTCTGCAGTATTATTTAGCTTTCTGGGGTTCTGGTTGTTACCATATATGGATAGAGTCATAGAGGACCGACAGAACTGTAGGTGCGTGCATTGGGAATCTGACGTCTGCAGAATTATTCCCTTCTGGGCCAAAGAGATCGAACCCTAAATAAGTAATCATCGGTTGGTGATCAGGGACAAAACCAATTCCGCGGTTGGCGTTTGTGCTGCTAACAAAATGGTAGAATATTATACTCAGACTGATTGATCATTGAGGATGTTTATTAGACAAGGATCATCATTCATTGTTGTTCGCATATACCCATTGGGCAATTGCTTGATTAGATCGAGACCAATAAGATGCCAACTTTGCCCACAACTAGTTAACCCAAATCCGGATTATTATTATAAAAAAAAAATCCAGATTATTAAAGCTAACTAGCACCAAGGCCCGCCCGGGTAGTGAATTTAATAATTTGAGAGAGTTAAAAGTTTATGAGAAGTGGCATTATGATAATGCCATTATCCATTTATAATATAATAGTTTCAAACATCATTTATTATAATATTTTACAACAAAAATGCATTTCAAAAGGTATCTACTATCTAGAGTAAGTTATTACGGGAATTCGACATCTTTTTATTATTTTTTTTATGCGAGTTTCGGATGGAAAGCAAACTGAGTTCTAACAAAATTCACAACCGACCCAACCGATCAAGGCGCCAATTACAAAAGCGATAAAACTCGCTTCCGACCCAAAACTTATCAACACCAAGTCCAACCTTTTGTTTTGTTATTTGGGTACAGGTCAGATGGAAGGAAAGTAGGTCGAATTTTAACAAAATCCACAACCAACCCAATCTATCAACCACAAAAGCACGTAAGACTCGGTCCCGACCAAAAAGTCGTTATTATCAGGTTCAACCCGCTTTCACCGGGTCAATTTTTTTTGTATTTTTAGGTACGGCCATACAAGTTGGATGAATTGCGGACGGAGTTTTTAACAAAATCCACACTTGACCCTACCCGTGAATTAAAAAAATCGGGTAAAACTCGCTCCCGACCCAAAACTCGTGAACACCGGGTTCAATTCATTCCGACCCAAAAACTCGTCAACACCAAGTTCTACCTGCTTTGACTAGGTCGATTGTTTTGTTTTTTGGTCCTAGTCGGATAGAAAGTGGGACGAATTTTTAACAAAATCCACACTCTATCCAACCCGTTAATTATTAAAGCAGGTAAAACTCGCTCCTGAACCAAAAGTCGTCAAAACCGAATTCAACCCGCTTTGACCGAGTCAATTGTTTTATTTTCTGGGTGTAGGTCAAATGTAAAGCAAGCCAAGTTTTAACTAAAATCATCACCCGACCAAACCCATTAATTACAAAAGAAGGTAAAACTCGCTCCCAACCCAAAACTCGTCAACATTGGGTTCAACCCGGTTTGACCGGGTTGAATTAGATTGAAAATCGATGGGAAGGGGTTGAATTCTATTATAAAATGATGAGTCTCCAAGTTACTATTCATTAAGCGGTTAATTCATAATTAACATCAACTTTAGGGGTATAATTGAGGGATGACACATGGCAAGAAGAAATGGCATTAGCTATGAGTTTTTTTTCTTCAATTTTTTTATTGATTTCTTTTTCTTCTCCTTTTATAATTTTTTTATTATTCTCTCCTTCATTAATCTCTCTACCTATTCCTTTTATATTATTGTTTTTTGTGCTAAAATCGATTAACTTTCGTATTTATTTTTTGTATTCTTAATCTCTCGAAATTGATGAAATTGCTCGAGACAGACTTTCGTGCTTGGTTGTACATTTACTCATCTCTCTCACTCGATGTTGAATATAAAGTTAACGATGAAATCACCACTCTCAATCAAAAGCTAAAAGTCGAAAGATGCATCATAACCATTGAAATAGCTCAAGACCGACTTTCGTTCTTGGTTATACATTTTACTAATCTCTCTCACTCAATGTTGACTAGAAAGTTAACGATGAAATCACTCACTCCCAATAAGAAAGTACAATAGTGACATCGGAACCCGTGAAACAAGATACTAGGTTCTTTATTCTTTTCGTTCTTTTCCTTTGCATTTGTTGATTTTTTTTAATATCGCCTATTTCTCTTCTATTTACCATCTTAGTTGAAAATCTAGGGTTTATTCTAACTTTATATTTTTGTTTGTAGATTTAATAAACGAATAATCAGTTTTCTTTTTGTTGGACTTAATAAGGGAACCACAATAATAAGTATCAACAATTAAAATCAAGTTTCCCAACAAAAAAAGGATTTTCAAGTATACTTTTATGTTTGTTGTGGGATTTTTTCAGAAATAGCACTGTTTAAAAAAAAAATCCAAAAATAGCACCCAACTCCGAAAAATTCCAAAAATAGCACCCTTTCCCAAAAACCGCCACCCGTACCAGCGGTTTAGGCGAAAACCGCCACCCGAGGGTGCGTTTTTCGATGGAAACCGCACTGGTAGGGGGCGGTTTTGCAAACCGCACCCCCACCATGCGGTTTGTTTGTAGACCGCACCCCCACCATGCGGTATGTTTTTTTTTTTTTGAAAATCCTAACCTAGGTGGAAACTTCAAATGAACGTATCTTTTTGTTCGGGTATCCGATCGTCGCGATTTTTTTTATTCCGCATAACTTTTCGAGATCTTGCAAGCCGAAGACTGTTGAAGGTGGTTTGATCCCGCCTTCGTCCTGAAAAAATGTCGTTTGCTACCCCGAACGAGCTTTTTCCCGATTTCGTTAAACTTTGGACAACCATAACTTTGTGCTCCAAAATCCAAACGGCATGAATTTTTTTTTATTTCGCATAAATTTTTAAGGAATACAACCATAACTTTGCGGAAAAAAAATTCTTGTTGTTTGGATTTTGGAGCACAAAGTTATGGTTGTCCAAAGTTTGACGAAATCGGAAAAAACCTCGTTCGGGGTAGCAAACGACATTTTTTGGGACGAAGGCGGGACCAAACCACCTTCGGCAGGCTTCGGCTTGCAAGATATCAAAAGGATATGCGGAATCAAAAAACAAATCGCGACGATCGGATACCCGAACAGAAAGATACGTTCGTTTGAAGTTTCCACATAGGTTAGAATTTAAAAAAAAAAAAAAAAAACAGACCGCATGGTGGGGGTGCGGTTTGCAAAACCGCCCCCTACCAGTGCGGTTTGCAAAACCGCCCCCTACCAGTGCGGTTTTCATCGAAAAACGCGCCTGGGTGGCTGTTTTCGCCTAAACCGGTGGTACGGGTGGCGGTTTTTGAGAAAGGATGCTATTTTTGGAATTTTTCAGAGTTGGGTGCTATTTTTGGGGAAAAAAAATTAAATAGTGCTATTTCTGGAAAAATCCCGTTTGTTGTTCCACAACTAGTACCTATTCATTGGCCAAAGAGTCCATTTTTTATTGTTTGCTTCAATTTATTGCAAATACGTTTCCTCAATTCTTATTCAGCTGCTTAGATGTTCCTATTCATCGAATCTTTACCATTATTGATTTTATTACCTGCTACTTTTTTCATCAAATGAGAGTTAGATCTCCAGTTTTGAGTTAGTGTTCTTTACATGTTAGTTTATTCCCTCTTACAATCACATGTAACCTTTCATATTGCTCGCTTGACGCGAAGCGCAGCGAGCGGGCTTCTCTAGTTAAAGTTTAAAGGACAGTAACGTGTTGACTAAAAGTGGGCCGAATTGTTGTTGTTGTTGTTGTTGTGTTGAAACCGACCTCTTTATTCGCATTCAGTTTTGCATTCTTACTCATCTCTTTCTCGCTCTACATTAAAATGGTGAAAGTGACATCGAAACCAAAAGAATATTTACTAACCAAGCTAGTGAGAGAAAGTAGTGAGAGAATCCTCCCAATTTCTTGGCAAGCTAGGGTTCCGCCACGAGCCTAGCTGGTCGTGCCGGCATCTGCGCCGGTGCGTTTTTTCTTGCTTCGAGATCAATGGCTGTTGTAAGTGGTTTGGAAAATGAGGGCGTTCCGGTCAAGCCTTGGGCAGCGCTATTTGGCATTGCTGAGGCTAACCGATTGGAATACATTCCGCCGGAGCTGTTCAAAGGTGGGATTCGAATGCCGCAGGTAGTGAGCGATGAAGGCGCAGCTCGATGGAAGCACAGCTTGGTCGGGCAGTTACTCCATTCTTCTCTCCCTCCTCTTCTGGAGCTTCGGCGATGGGCGAACAAGCTCTGGGGGAGGGACGGTTTGGTTCGAGTTTCTCTGCTCGGTAATCAATTGATTCTCCTTCAATTTCCATCCCAGGAAACATGTGATTGGATCTTGGAGAGTGGGCCTTGGTTCCATTCAGATAACATGTTATACCTGCGACCTTGGACCCCGGGGATAGATGTTGAGGATTTGGGGAACAAGGCTCTGCCGATCTGGGTAAGATTTACCAACGTCCCTTTGGAGTATGTGAATTTTCAGGGTATGAGTAGGTTGGGGAGTTTCCTTGGGATCCCATTGGGAGTAGATCATACGACGAGGATGGGTGGAAGACTAGGATGTGCGAAAGCTCTTGTGGAATTGAAGGCTTCAGCTCATTTCCCGGACCATATATTGATATGGCCAACAGAGGACCGCTCAATTAAGGTGGGGGTTGCTTACAACCACTTGCCTCCTGTTTGTGACCATTGCCAATCATTTGGCCAGAAATGTGGATGTAGCAAACGGGAACAAGCTTTGAAGACTAAAGGGGCTCAAGGAAACAATGTGGTTGAGCGTGTCTGGGTTAAGAAGACAGTGGCAATGGTTAATAACAGTACCCCTATCCAGGCAGACAACCCAACAGGACAGGATAAAGGAAAGGAAGTAGTTGCAGAAGATATGGAATTGAGCACTAATCTTATGGTTGGTACTAATTGTGTGGGCATAAATTTAGAGCATTTGTTTCAATCAGTAGCAAGTTGTAGCTCACCAGTGCTTCCCACGGAGGATGAATTTCAGAAGGTGGTGAATGGAGCTAGACCACGATGCTGGTCTCCACTTCCTAGTCCTACCAGTGTTTTGCAGACTAATCAATCGTTTGCTGCTTTAAAAGGACTAGGGGATAAGGAGATTACACAGCTGCAGGCTGCTCCAAAGAAGGGTGGTAGGAAGGGTGGGGGTTCTCAATCCTCCCCAGGATGAAGATTCTTTTCTGGAATGTTAGAGGGTTTAATAAACCCTCTAAGAGAAGGGACTTCTCACAAGTCCTACGTAGGCATAAGGTAGATGTGGTGGCTATTCTTGAAACGAGGGTTAGGAAAGCAAAATCAATTGAAACTGTGGTGGATTTTTGTATAGGATGGAAGAAGTTTCTTAATTACTGTGACAGTGATCTAGGCAGGATTTGGTTATTCTGGAACTTGGATATTGAATTTAGGGTACTTGCTGCCAGGAAGAACTATGTGCACTGTTTGGCTAAAGAATCGGGTGGAGCTAGTTGTTTTATCACAGCAGTTTATGCTTCTAATGATGAGATGGAGAGAAGGGATACCTACAAGGACTTGTCTCAATTCAAGTTATCCACAGTCCCATGGATTGTAGGGGGGGACTTTAACTCTGTATTATCACCATTAGAAACCTCAAATATGACCATGATGACTAGCTGTATGATGGAGTTCAAGAGTTGGGTAGATGAAATGGAACTGGTTGAGGAAAAAAAATTAAATAGTGCTATTTCTAGAAAAATCCCGTTTGTTGTTCCACCACTAGTACCTATTCATTGGCCAAAGAGTCCATTTTTTATTGTTTGCTTCAATTTATTGCAAATACGTTTCCTCAATTCTTATTCAGCTGCTTAGATGTTCCTATTCATCGAATCTTTACCATTATTGATTTTATTACCTGCTACTTTTTTCATCAAATGAGAGTTAGATCTCCAGTTTTGAGTTAGTGTTCGTTACATGTTAGTTTATTCCCTCTTACAATCACATGTAACCTTTCATATTGCTCGCTTGACGCGAAGCGCAGCGAGCGGGCTTCTCTAGTTAAAGTTTAAAGGACAGTAACGTGTTGACTAAAAGTGGGCCGAATTGTTGTTGTTGTTGTTGTTGTGTTGAAACCGACCTCTTTATTCGCATTTAGTTTTGCATTCTTACTCATCTCTTTCTCGCTCTACATTAAAATGGTGAAAGTGACATCGAAACCAAAAGAATATTTACTAACCAAGCTAGTGAGAGAAAGTAGTGAGAGAATCCTCCCAATTTCTTGGCAAGCTAGGGTTCCGCCGCGGGCCTAGCTGGTCGTGCTGGCATCTGCGCTGGTGCATTTTTTCTTGCTTCGAGATCAATGGCTGTTGTAAGTGGTTTGGAAAATGAGGGCGTTCCGGTCAAGCCTTGGGCAGCGCTATTTGGCATTGCTGAGGCTAACCGATTGGAATACATTCCGCCGGAGCTGTTCAAAGGTGGGATTCGAATGCCGCAGGTAGTGAGCGATGAAGGCGCAGCTCGATGGAAGCACAGCTTGGTCGGGCAGTTACTCCATTCTTCTCTCCCTCCTCTTCTGGAGCTTCGGCGATGGGCGAACAAGCTCTGGGGGAGGGACGGTTTGGTTCGAGTTTCTCTGCTCGGTAATCAATTGATTCTCCTTCAATTTCCATCCCAGGAAACGTGTGATTGGATCTTGGAGAGTGGGCCTTGGTTCCATTCAGATAACATGTTATACCTGCGACCTTGGACCTCGGGGATAGATGTTGAGGATTTGGGGAACAAGGCTCTGCCGATCTGGGTAAGATTTACCAACGTCCCTTTGGAGTATGTGAATTTTCAGGGTATGAGTAGGTTGGGGAGTTTCCTTGGGATCCCATTGGGAGTAGATCATACGATGAGGATGGGTGGAAGACTAGGATGTGCGAAAGCTCTTGTGGAATTGAAGGCTTCAGCTCATTTCCCGGACCATATATTGATATGGCCAACAGAGGACTGCTCAATTAAGGTGGGGGTTGCTTACAGCCACTTGCCTCCTGTTTGTGACCATTGCCAATCATTTGGCCAGAAATGTGGATGTAGCAAACGGGAACAAGCTTTGAAGACTAAAGGGGCTCAAGGAAACAATGTGGTTGAGCGTGTCTGGGTTAAGAAGACAGTGGCAATGTTTAATAACAGTACCCCTATCCAGGCAGACAACCCAACAGGACAGGATAAAGGAAAGGAAGTAGTTGCAGAAGATATGGAATTGAGCACTAATCTTATGGTTGGTACTAATTGTGTGGGCATAAATTTAGAGCATTTGTTTCAATCAGTAGCAAGTTGTAGCTCACCAGTGCTTCCCACGGAGGATGAATTTCAGAAGGTGGTGAATGGAGCTAGACCACGATGCTGGTCTCCACTTCCTAGTCCTACCAGTGTTTTGCAGACTAATCAATCGTTTGCTGCTTTAAAAGGACTAGGGGATAAGGAGATTACACAGCTGCAGGCTGCTCCAAAGAAGGGTGGTAGGAAGGGTGGGGGTTCTCAATCCTCCCCAGGATGAAGATTCTTTTCTGGAATGTTATAGGGTTTAATAAACCCTCTAAGAGAAGGGACTTCTCACAAGTCCTACGTAGGCATAAGGTAGATGTGGTGGCTATTCTTGAAACGAGGGTTAGGAAAGCAAAATCAATTGAAACTGTGGTGGATTTTTGTATAGGATGGAAGAAGTTTCTTAATTACTGTGACAGTGATCTAGGCAGGATTTGGTTATTCTGGAACTTGGATATTGAATTTAGGGTACTTGCTGCCAGAAAGAACTATGTGCACTGTTTGGCTAAAGAATCGGGTGGAGCTAGTTGTTTTATCACAGCAGTTTATGCTTCTAATGATGAGATGGAGAGAAGGGATACCTAGAAGGACTTGTCTCAATTCAAGTTATCCACAGTCCCATGGATTGTAGGGGGGGACTTTAACTCTGTATTATCACCATTAGAAACCTCAAATATGACCATGATGACTAGCTGTATGATGGAGTTCAAGAGTTGGGTAGATGAAATGGAACTGGTTGATCACAGATCAAGTGGACCATTCTTTACATGGACGAATAGGCAAAAGGAGAATCCAATTTCCAGGAAGCTTGATCGAGCATTGGTGAATGAGGCATGGTTTGATAATTTTCCTTACTGTAGAATTGAGGTCCTGGTGGGTACTTTTTCAGATCACTGTGGGGTATGTGTTAACACACAACCAGAACAGAAAACTCTCCCAAAGCCCTTTAGATACTTTGAGTTGTGGGCTGGCCATCCTGATTTCTCCCAAATAGTTGAAGAAGGGTGGGCTACACCTGCTCAGGGAGATCTATTCCAGAAAATAAAAATCAAACTAAACGCAGTCAAGAAAGGTTTGAAAAAGTTGAATAAAGAAGTCTATAACGACATCAGTGGACAGGTCAGGGACACTGAAAAGCAATTACTTGCTGCACAAGAAAGTGCTCTCTCTGATCCATCTGGTGCTCTTTTTGCTGTGGTTGAGGATCTGAATTCTAAGCTGGGACAACTCAAAAAGGATGAGGAAAGTTTTTATTGGCAGAAGGCTCGGGTTAACCATCTGAAGGCTGAAGCTGGGGGATCAGAGCACAAGGTTTTTCCACCAATCAGTTAAAATAAAGACTGCTAAAAAAGCTATACGAAAGTTAGTGCTTGATGGGGGTGAGGAGATAGTGGAAATGGAGGATATTGCTGCTGAGGCAGTAAGATTTTATAAGAGTCTATTTGGATTTATTGACCCCGAGGTACACCCTGATAAGCAGTTCCTTGAGTCTCTGGTGTTGCATAGATTGAGTGAAGAACAGAAGATCTTCCTATGCCAGGAATTTACTGCAGATGATGTGAGACAGGTTGTTGCTGGTATGAGCTCTCACAGAGCCCCAGGCCCCGATGGTTACTCAGCGGGTTTTTACAAGAGGACATGGGGGATTGTGGGAGAAGACATTACCTCTGGGATCCTGGAGTTCTTCTCTACAGGTAAACTCCCTAGTAGTATTAATTCTACTGCTGTGTCACTAATACCTAAAGTTGCCTCTGCCTGTAGACTGAAAGAGTTTAGGCCAATCTCTTGTGTGAACATAATCTACAAAATTATTGCAAAACTGCTTGCAAATAGATTGAAAAAAGTCCTGGCTACTGTTGTTAGTGGGAATCAGTCTGCTTTTATAGAGGGAAGAAGGATTGTTGATAATATTTTAATGGCCCAGGAGCTAGTAAGTGGATATCACAAGGTTACTTTATCTTCTATATGTGCCATCAAGGTAGATCTAATGAAAGCATTTGATTCTATTCATTGGGGATACTTGTTCCAAATGATGGAAGTAATGGGTTTCCCTTCAAGATTCATCTATTGGATCAGATTGTGCATTAAAACAGCAAAATTTAGTACATGTATAAATGGTGGGCTGTGTGGGTTCTTTGGAGCACAGAGGGGGGTGAGACAGGGTGATCCCCTCTCACCTTACCTGTTTACAATTGCTATGGAAGGGCTCTCTCTTCTTTTGAATCGAGCTGCTGCAGAAGGTACCCTGCCCTTTCACCCACAATGCAAGAGAGTTGGCCTCACACACTTGTGTTTTGCTGACGATCTACTCATCTTCACAGAAGGATCAGGACAAGCTATACATAGGGTTCAGGGGATTTTGAAAGAGTTCCATTCCATTTCAGGCTGAAGTGCAATCCAAGTAAATGCGAAGTTTACTTTGGTGGGAAGTCAGTACTATTCAAGCAGACAGCACTACAGATTTCAGGGTTTGCTGAAGGAGATTTACCTGTCCGATACTTAGGGGTTCCTCTTCTTTCTGGTAAGCTGCCTTCTAGCGAGACAGACAAACTAGTGGCCATCATCACGAAGAAAATCCAGTCTTGGCGGGCGAAAAAACTCAGCTATGCTGGGAGGCTGCAACTGATTTCTTCAGTTCTGATGGGGACATTACAATACTGGATGCAAATATTCATCTTACCTAAGAAAGTTATCAAGCAAGTTCAAATGTTGTGCTCTAGGTTTCTCTGGCATGGGGGGAGAAGAGGGTCGTGCTAAGGTGAGTTGGGATAAGATGGCAAGGCCTCGAGTGGAAGGAGGATTGGGGTTGCGTGATTTATGTGCCTGGAATAGGGCTTGTACAGTCAGGTTTCTCTGGCTGTTCCTAATGAAGAGTGGTGCTATCTGGGTAGCATGGTTTCAACATTATAAGGTCAAGGATCGGTGTAACTGGACAGTTTCTGATTGTCCAAGCAGCTCCTGGGCCTGGAGAAGGATACTAAAACTAAGAGGTATAATTCAACCATTAATGATGCTTCATAATTCACAGATCATGTGGGAAAATAAACCTATGCCTGTGTTCAAGGTGACTGTAGTCTGGAACACACTGAGAGTCAAGCATGCGGAGGTAGTTTGGGCTAAGCTTGTCTGGGGGAAGAATTACATCCCTCGAAACAGTTTCCTAACCTGGATGGTCATGTTGGATGTGGTGGTTACAAAGCAGAAGCTGTTGACATGGGGGAAACAGACTGATGGATTATGTGTATTGTGTGGAAATGCAATAGAAAACCGTGAGCATTTGTTTTTGCGTGTGGATTCTCAAGTCAAGTGGTTATGGAGTTACGGATGGGGGTGCTCTGTTGTAGATCTTGGGAGGATACTGTGACTGCAGGTATAGCCTGTTGCAAACGGCCGAGGATGAGCAGGATAACAAGCTTAATATGGTGTCTCTGTTGTGCAGGGATATGGAAGGAACGGTGTCGTCGGTTGTATGGCAATGTTAGGAAACAAGTGGAGGATTTTATCAGGGAACTTAAGAGTGACTTGATGGTCATTTGCGCTGATAACGATGAGCTTCTGAAAGGTTTGCAGCTACTTGGTTTGCAGGGGAGTATTGTTTAGTGGTTGATTTTGAAGTTTGTATTTCTGTGGAGGTGTAGTAGGAAGATGATAGTGCTTGTGATTGTCTTATAGGGCTGCTCCTCACGAGCTTTCCTTTCGTTGTATTTGTTAACCATTTGTATCTTGCAAATGGTTTTGCCTTTTGGTTTAATAAAAAGGGGAACAGATTCAACGAAAAAAAAAAACCAAAAGAACTTGATGATACATTCTTCCGTCTTTTCCGTCTTGGTTATTTTTCATTTCAAACGCAGAAAGTTCGTAAATTCTCTAATTAACCGTTGTCTTGTTCCAAATATGTATATCGTTGTCCGGTAATTTATAACTTTATTGGCCAGCGAGTGAAAATTACTACAAACCTCTCCCACAACATCTTATTTATTTTTCTTGCCATTTTTGGAGTTATATTGTATGAGTTACACTAATTATTTCATGACGACATATTTATGATGCTAATATTTTCCTCTTACAATTTATTCTTAATGTCTTAAGCAAAAAAGTGACTAGAAATCGAGGTTTTGTCATTCAAAACAGGATGGCTCCATGTACACCACAAGCCTAACTTGAAAGTAGAAGCATTATAACCTGGATTGCTAGACAGTGAATTCAATCTCCCTGCCAGCCACTAGCTTGCAACAAGAAAACTAATAATCAACGGAAGTCAGATTAAACCATCGAATTAAGCTTACATAAGAAAGCCAAGACCACTAAATTGCCAGAATTTCTAACTCCCAAAACAGAGGAATCTAATTGCGATGAAATTTTGTAGTACAACCAAGCTCTAGCATAATCGCTGACATTCATGACGGGGAATAAAATAATCACATTCTCTACTATCTGATCAAGCCATTTAACTCCACTAATCCCATTCTACTCTTACCCATCACAGAACACTTGTACATGTTCTAGATGAGACATTCCATAAAATGCAAGTAATGATTTTAACCATTGTACCCCACACACGAGAATTGTGTCAATGCCCTGTATTCTGCTTCCGATGAAGGTGAAAATGTATTTTGTTTCTTGCTCTTTCAAGTAATTAATGAATCTCCCAAAAAAGTGCAGTAGTAGCAAGTGACAGCTTTTTTTTTTTTTATAAGAGCATGTGGCCCAATCTGAATCACAATATCCTCGCAATGTGAGTAATGAGTTTGCAAATAATCGCTTAATAAACAATAAATGCCCTTACCAAGGCTTTTATATTCCAACAATTATCCACTTCCATCTCCCATTCTTTACAAAGACTTGGAAATTTATAAGGGCTTTACAAAGACAGGAAGGCCATACTGTGGCTGCAAGGTGAGGTTGTTGGTAGGAGTATGCTTATAGTCGGGGGAAAGAGTGAAAGAAAACCTCTGGAGAAGCAATGCAAGCACAGATTTGGCTTCCATCATTGCAAAGTTCTGGCCGATGCAGACTCTTGGACCCATTCCAAAGGGGAGGAAAGCATTGGGGTGAGTTGCAGCCATGGAGACTCCATTCACAAACCTCATGGGTTTGAACTCGTTTGCATCATCTCCCCACAATTCCTTGCTCCTGTGGATCTTGAGGACGGGAATTGACAGAATGGTCCCCTTGGGAATCTGCAATTTCCCCAGTTTCATGTCTTGTGGTGCCATCCTCATCATCTCTATGGCAGGACTGTACAGTCTCAATGTCTCCAGCAGTACCATGTTCACCTTCAACATGATAAACAAATTGTTAAATAAAAGGCAATTACTCAAAGGTTCGAATATGATGTTCATGAGCTAATAGCCTAATACCAATAAATCGAATGCTTACCAACTTAAGCTTGGACAGTGAATCAGCATCCGGGATTTCCATCCCACATTCTCTCAACACTTCATCTCTGAGCTTGTGCTGCCATTCTTGGTGCATGGTAAGCAGGAAAATGGCCCATGTCAGAAGATTGGAGGTGGTCTCGTGGCCGGCGAAGTAAAATGTCCTGCATTCATCCATGATTTCATTCATGTTCATCTTGGCACCTTTGGTTGTTTCGGAGGCTTCGATCATCATGCCTAGGAGATCATCTCCATAACCAACATCGCTGGACTTGGATGCTGCAACCTTGCCCTGTATGATGTTCATCAGGGAGTTCTTCAGTGTCCTGTCCAGCTTCCATATCTCCATATTCGACGGAGTAGGAACATACCTACCCAAAAAAACAAACAAACCCAAATATAAGCCAATCTCAGTACTAGGCATCTTGTAACTTCAGGGGACGAGAAAACTTGTTTATTATAATTACTGGCTTCCAGGGATGAAAACATCAGCGATTTTGGCTGCTGAGAGTAGCTGCAGTTGTCTCAAGGCTTGGAAGGCTTCTTTCCCTTGAAGGTAGCTGCTTCCAAAGGCGGTGTGAGAAATTATGTCGGCTGTAAGCCTCTGAAACTCTGCGTTCGCTTCTACCTTGGCGCACCCGCCGCCTTCTCTTGCACGGTTTCCCCACTCCGACACCATTTCCAATGTGCATGATCCGATTTTGTACATCATTGGCTGTGTCACAAATTTCATAAACAAAAGACTGTCATAAACCAGTTGGTTAATGCTGACTCACCATACCATACCAAGTGATTTTGTGCATCACTTGGTCAAACCAGTTCTGATACCATGTGATAAACCAATTGGTCCTAATAACTCGAGTTATTAGGAGAATGTTATACTGGATCTTATACCACACTCTAACATAAACAAGTGTTCAGGTTGTGCCCCACCTCGCTAGACATACAAAGAGAAGAAAGTAAGAGAAGAGCAGAGAAGATACAGAGACAGAGAGAGACCTTGAGCTTTTCCATGGAGAAGGCAGGATTGAGAAGCCTCCTCCTTGTAGCCCACTGCGGCCCATGTAGCAGCACAAGCCCTTTCGCTATTACCGTCACAGGCCGGAACATGGGTTTCACATAGAAACCGAACTTGTTTGACAAAATCTGCTTCACAAGCTCAGGATCCGTAACTGTGACCCTGGGCAGCAGCCCGTGCCAGTACACAAGCGTTTCCCCTGCAAATTTTCCATTTAATTCAGTCGTGCACCCAACTTCTCTATACTGTCAACTGAATCCAATCGAATCGAACCAATGAAAGAATCGCAATTCGCAAGGGCGAACTAGAACAGAACTGACCATACTCAGGGAACCATTTGTCGTAGTGAGGGTTGATTCTGGGAGTGATGTCGTTGGAGGTGTTATCCAACACCAACTTGGCGGCGTTCCTTGTCAGCTCCTTCACTTCTCGGAGAGAGCCATGGAAGAAGTGGCGAGGAGGACCACTGATTCCCTGGTTTCTGAAATTTTTGGTCAAGGCATAGGGCCTCCAGAACAGTGCCCATAGTAGCTGCCACAGCTTGGCTGCGACGATCGCCGCTATAGCTACCACCAAAACACCACCGCTGCCATCCTGCATGTAACGCATCTGGAAAAGGAGTTTTTTATTCTTTCTCTTGTGTGCAATTTCAGTTACTGAGACGAGACGAGGCGAGGCGAAGGTTGGTTGGGTTCTGTGGTTTTATAACAAGTTTGCACGCAGCTGGTAGAGAGGCGCATGTTTGTCAGTATTGGGTGATGAGATCATTGCTTAGGCAAAAAAATCTGGACCAAAACGTAAGTGACTAGTAAAAAGATAAGATCCTCGATCGGCACAGGTTGATTCATTTGAACCATAAAATTATGTCTGGTGGACAACCGAGAGGGAGGAATTTTGCTGCAGTGCCTTACATATTTGGGCATTGGCGGTGTGGAGCTGAGTTTAGTGATTTAGTCTCATACGGAACTGCAGGTTGACTTTGGTTACTGGATGAAAGCGTTGCATGGATGTGGTTGAATTTTCTGCTGGTTTTGGACGTTTTTGGGAGGGACGTCATCACTATGGTCCTTTCGTTTGACCGAGAATTAGTGACGGGCCCGGCCAGTTGGCCGGATTAAGTTGTAATCGTGCAAATAACAACGGTAATTTGTATTCGAATTTCGCATTATTATAAGAAAATTTATGTTTTTCAAATACTCTAAACATTCTAACCGATTGGGAAAATGAGAGAATTGAAATTAGTAAAATATTTTAACAATTTAAAAATAAAGAATATTGTACCTGTTTTCGACATATTAATGTCTAGTCGACTAAAATAATTTTACAAAAAATGAACGTTTTTTTGGAAGAGAATCGACTTCATGTAAGGGAATCGACTCCTAAAGACCAATTAAAATGACTCGTGTAATTACTCCTCATCGTCAGAGATTACTGCATGCTTCCTTTGGCTTGTTTGCATTTCCTCCGGCATGAGCAACATCCATATCGTCACCATTAATAATGCTTTCATCTTCATTAGTGGCACATTTATCTCCCATATCAATTGATTCTTCTTTCTTCTCTTGGATTTCAATTACATCTTCTTTGTGTTTCTGCATTTCATTGAGCACAAAAATCTGATGGTAAAATATATTTGTAAATACACATCGTATTTTCCATTGGAGTACATTTTGTTAGTGGACCGAGTCTTTTCATTAGTATGTGGTCCATTAGTGTATTGGTCTTAGTCCATTGTATAGCCTTCATTGTACAGCCCATTTATTTCTACCGCAAGCCCACTGTTAGGAGACGTGTTATGCTCCTAGGGTTAGGTCTTCTTCTCCTGCTGCTCGTGTATATAGAGGAAGAGTAGCTAATGGCCGGGTAACACAAACACATCAATAATATCAGTAGCTGAAGAGTGATTGCTCTTCCGTGGACTAGTCCTGGATATTCCGGGGATACCACGTAAACCGATTTGTCTCGTTTTCTATTCTGTGATCAGTTCAGGTTATCAAACATGGTATCAGAGCATGGCGGAATCGATTCAGACAGGCCTCTAGTTCGTCTCACATCAACGAACTACGCCCTGTGGGAATTTCAGTTTAGAGTCTACGTTGAAGGGAAAGGTCTCCTTGGTGTGCTGGACGGAACCTCTCAGAAACCGACCGAGTCTGCTACCGAACAAGAAAAAGCTTTATGGAATCAGAATGATGCAAGGGTACGTCACTGGTTGCTTGGATCGGTAGATCCCTCAACTTGTTTGAGTCTACGCTTGTTCTCGACAGCCAATCGGATGTGGCGTCACTTGGCAGCCACATACTCGACAGTCAATGCTGCGCGACAGTTCGAGCTGCAGCACGCGCTCGCTAGGCTGCAACAGGGAGATCGGACCATCACCGAATTCTACAATGCCGCCATAGAATTGTGGACGGAGCAGGATATCCTGAATGCTGCGCTTCGTCCGAATGCTGAAACCTCTGAAGATGCTATGGCCGAGCGACAACGGACTCGCCTGATGGAGTTTTTGATGCGACTTCGGCCGGAATTTGAAGCCGTTCGTTCGATGCTGCTCAACAGAGACCACTTGCAGTTCGATGGAATTCTCGGACAGCTGGTCCGGGAAGAGACTCGCCTCCGAACGCAGGCGCAACTTGATATGCGCCCAGGCGAAAGCGAATCTGTTTTTGCTGCCTCTGCTCACGATCCGGCTGCTTTTGCGGTCGGCCGGCCTCAATTCCAGCAACGCAACCCCTCGCCCCAGCTTGCAGATGTAGAATGCCATCATTGCCATGAACGCGGCCACTACCAGAAGCACTGCCGCCGCCGAAATTATTGTGTATACTGCAAAAAACCCGGCCATCTCGTCACTGAATGCAGGACACGCCTGCGACATGAAGCAAGAGCTGCTGGCGGCAGCAATTACTCCGCAGGGCCTTTCTCAGGCGGGCCTGGAACTTATGGGCCGCCAAATGGAAACAGATATGGGCCTAGGCAGCATGGGTCTTCAGCTGGGTCTTCAGCTGACCGGACGGCCCATGCGATCTCTACTGATCCGCGACGCACCGCTGGGCTGGGGGAAGGAGGCAGCGCTGGAAATGGAGTGTCGGCGGCTTCAATTGAGGAATTAGTGCATGCTGCACTTCAGAAAGCCCTACCCACGGCCATAAGCTCAGCTTTTGCAACAGTTCAAGGATCCGGTAAGAAAACTCCTTGGCTTTTAGACTCTGCGTGCTTTAATCACATGACACATGATTCCCGTGCCTTAACAAATCTAGCTCCTGTTCATGATGTGTCATTGAGCGTGGCCAATGGTAATAAATTACAAGTATGTGGAATGGGAATGATGAATGATGATAAGATAGCTCTGTCACATACTTTCCATGTTCCTAAGTTAGTTCCTAATCTTGTTTCTGTGGGACAACTTACTGAACAAGGATGTTCTGTTCTGTTTGCACCATCTGGATGTTTTGTTCAGGATTTGAAGACGGGGAGGCAGATCGGCAAAGGGAGTAAAAGGGGGAGGTTATTTCATCTTGAGGAGCTCCAAGATTGTCCTAGTTCGTCGATCGTCAGTAGTCCTTCTGTTAGGTCTGTCAGTAGTCCTTTTGTTAGCTTCTCTGCTTCATCTAATAATGTGTGGGACCTTTGGCATGCTCGTTTGGGGCATCCCCACTCTGGTCGGCTTGGTATGATGTTTAAACAATCTTTGCTTGGACAAAAACATGTTGGTATTTCTGGAAAACATTCATGCATTGGTTGTGTTGAGGCAAAAACTGTTAGTTCCTCTTTCCCGTCTAGCCACACTGTTATTTCTGAGCCCTTTCACATTATTCACACTGATCTCTGGGGTCCTTCATCTACGATTTCTCGTCATGGCTATCGATATTTTGCTCTATTTATTGATCATGCCACTCGTTTTACTTGGGTCTATTTTCTTCGATTAAAATCTGATCTCAAATCTGTGGCTACTGAGTTTTTAAAGATGATTCAAACCCAGTTTGATCGGCCAGTCAAAATTGTTCGTTCTGATCCGGGTGGGGAATTTAGCTCACATCCTTTACATGAGGTTTACCGGTCTCTTGGTATCTTGACTCAAAAATCTTGTCCTGGAGTCTCACAACAAAATGGTCTTGTCGAACGTAAAAATCGTCATGTTTTGGACCTCACTCGAGCTTTACTCTTACCTTTTCATGTCCCTAGTCGGTTCTGGCCAGAGGCAGTAGCCACTGCTGTTCGTCTTATAAATTATCAAGTCACCCCTGTTTTGAACCACAAGAGTCCTTTCTTTGCTCTTTATTCACACCATCCTGACTATTCCCGTCTTCGAGTTTTTGGTTGCCTGTGCTTTGTTCTGTTACCCAAACGTGAACGTACCAAATTGTCTTCTAAAACCGCCCGGTGTGCCTTTGTCGGTTATAGTGATGTTCATAAAGGCTATTTGTGTTATGATCCAGAGTTGCAACGTATTCGCATCGCTAATACTGTGGTCTTTTTTGAACATCTTCCCTTCTTTCCTGAGAGTCCCATGTCACCCTCATTTCCCACATCCAATCTTGGTCTTCCTGTCTTTGATGAGTTCGACTTTGATGATGATCCCCCTGAAGACACTACTCCGCATGCTGATCTGCCTCCCACCCCTCCACCATCACCGCCACCTGACATGGGCTCCCCTTCGGCATCATCTTCACCATCTTCGTCGACCAGCTCCTCGTCGACCAGCACCGCCTCCGAGCCCCCGCCGCCGCCGCCTCGGCGCTCCGATCGGGTGACTAGAGGTATTCCTCCACCACGATTTCAGGATTATGTTGCTCATGGAGTCGATGCCTTTGTTGTTCCGACCAGATACAAACAGGCTCGTGGGGATCCTCGCTGGGAGCAAGCTATGCGCCGTGAGCTCGATGCTCTCCATGCTAATAATACTTGGAGTCTTGTTCCTCGGCCACCCTCCTCTACCTCTGTTGTTGGATGCAAATGGGTTTATACGATCAAGATGAACCCGGATGGTACTGTGGATCGCTATAAAGCCCGACTTGTCGCTCAGGGTTTCTCTCAGGAGTATGGGATCGATTACACGGAGACATTTGCTCCTGTCGCTAAAATGTCGACTGTTCGTACTCTGCTTGCTGTTGCTGCATCCAAGCAATGGCCTTTACATCAGCTCGACGTGAAGAATGCCTTTCTTCACGGGGATTTGGACGAGGTTATTTATATGGAACGTCCTCCTGGCTACACAGAAGGCTCTGCTGATCAGGTTTGCTGTCTTCATCGCTCTCTCTATGGTCTCAAACAGGCTCCTCGTGCCTGGTTTGAGAAGTTTCATTCTACTATCACTGATCTTGGTTTTCAGCAAAGTTCCAACGATCCTTCCCTCTTTACTCGCACGACCTCTGCTGGGGTTGTGGCTTTGTTGTTGTATGTGGATGACATGGTCATTACTGGGAGTGATCAGGAGGGTATTCGTCATCTTAAGGAAGGTCTTCATGCTGCCTTTAATCTCAAGGATCTTGGGGACCTTTCTTATTTTCTGGGTTTGGAGGTTACACGTAACTCCAGTGGTCTTTTGCTGAGCCAACGGAAGTATATCTCTGATTTGCTGGGTGATCATCGCTTTGAAGACTGCACGCCAGTTCGCACCCCTATGGAGCCTAATTTGAAGTTAGGCCGCGACTCGGGAGATTTATTACCTGATGGTACTGCTTATCGGAGTATTGTCGGCAGTCTGATCTATCTCTCCGCTACTCGCCCGGATATCTCCTATGCTGTTCAGGTTGTTAGTCAGTTCATGGGCTCTCCTCGCACTGATCATCTTGCTGCAGTTCATCGGATTCTTCGATATCTTCAGGGTACTCGTGACGTGGGTATGTTTTTCCCTGCTGCTACCTCTCTTACTCTTGGCGCCTACTCTGACTCGGATTTTGCTGGGTGTATTGATACTCGTCGATCCACTACGGGCTGGTGTGTATATCTTGGTGGTACATTCATTTCTTGGCGGTGTAAGAAGCAGGACAAGGTGTCCAAGTCCTCTACCGAGGCAGAGTATCGGGCTATGTCCGACGTTGCTTCTGAGCTCATTTGGATTCGTCGTCTTTTGTTGGATTTTGGTGTTTCCTGCTCTATTCCTATGGATCTCTTTGTCGATAACACGAGTGCGATCCGGATTGCTACCAATCCCGTACTTCATGACCGTACGAAGCACATTGAGATCCATGTTCACTATGTTCGTGATCTTGTTAGTGATGGGACTTTGACGCTTCACTATGTTCGCACCGAAGATCAGATTGCTGACATCTTCACCAAAGCCTTCTCTACGAGTCGTCATTGGTACCTGTCTAGCAAATTGATGCTTCGTGATCCGCATCAATTTGGGGGAGGCTGTTAGTGGACCGAGTCTTTTCATTAGTATGTGGTCCATTAGTGTATTGGTCTTAGTCCATTGTATAGCCTTCATTGTACAGCCCATTTATTTCTACCGCAAGCCCACTGTTAGGAGACGTGTTATGCTCCTAGGGTTAGGTCTTCTTCTCCTGCTGCTCGTGTATATAGAGGAAGAGTAGCTAATGGCCGGGTAACACAAACACATCAATAATATCAGTAGCTGAAGAGTGATTGCTCTTCCGTGGACTAGTCCTGGATATTCCGGGGATACCACGTAAACCGATTTGTCTCGTTTTCTATTCTGTGATCAGTTCAGGTTATCAAACACATTTCACCTTGTCCAAGTAAAGAACATTATCGAGGATTTGTTCTTTCTCCTTGACACCAGTCTTTATATCTTCCTTATGAACAATGTATTTTGTCTTCTCAACATAATCATCGTCTCTAGTCCCGGATCCATTGCATCCATCATTAGCTTTGTCATTCTTGTTCTCCAACATCAACATTATGAATTTTGATCATTTTCCCTGAATAGTACAACATATTGGTTGAATTTTATCGAAGCATAAGTGATAATATATGGTGTAGTGTTGTAGCCGGATACAATTAAATGCAAGTCAGTGCGAAAGGAAGCAAAGTTCCCAACCTAATACCAAGGTTAGAAATACTAAATCCACTAAATTTCGAATCAGATAGTGAAAAAAATAAAAGGGTGTTCTCCACCTTTTAATTGGAGGCTAATTTTTTTTATAGGATCCATCTAAGCCAATTTTATTAATTAGAACATCAGGTCCCTTACCTGGCAGTTTCAAGTTTTCAATTATATTAAATACTATCACTAATTAAAAATCCAAATTTAATAGAGAATAGCACAAATTTGTAATTAACATTGATATTCTTTTGTATTTAAATATAATTTACCTCGATCAAGTGGGCAATACATTGGATCACATTTTTATTGTATCCATCCGCATCCTCAACGTTAGAATATGAAATATCTGGATGCCAACTATCCTCGCCATGTAAGAATAATATGGAATATCGCAAAACCATTATACTTGGATGATATATACTAATTTATTCTGGTTCATGACTTTGATACTGGACAACAATATCTGGTGAAAATGTTTGCTCCCCATTATCATTAACAATTAAAGCAACTTAATTTGCATATGGAAAATTATATTCTCTACCATCTTCTTCTCTTTTAGCAAGCAACTTAATTTCTTTGAACAGTAGTGTCATTCAATCTATCCATTGCAGATCGAAATGTCTTTACTAAGATATTATTTGAATCTAACATCTCTTGCAAAGGATTTGAAGCTAGATCCGTGGAGAAAAAATCTAACTTGTTATGGAGTTCATTGCTAGTGTCATTCTGCTGCTCTCACAAGGAATTATGGGCCCGCACAAATTAAAACTCTTCCATCCTCCCTTTACTACTTTGTATGGCCCAGGTGATTTAAACTATTGTTTTTACCAAGATGTCCCTCCGCACTCTGCGCAGAAGCTAGAAAATTTGAGATTAGTGGGGTTCTGAAGGGGAACCTCCATATAGTAATGGTTTAGACTAGAGAAGTCCACTCACTGCGTTTTGCGCCAAGCGAGTGATGTGAAAAGTTACATGTGATTGTAAGAGAGAATTTCTAAAAAAAAAGTTGGAAGAAAGTGATTCGGGTCTAATTGTACACATTTTACAACAGTTTTCCTTAGATGTGAGTTTTCCTATAATTACTGGAACTCCTACGTATCTTATAGGTAGGAGAATTTTTTGTACTCTGAAATAGCTATCTTCGCTTCCTGTGGAATCCTTGCACAGAATCGTTGACATTTGATGCGGTTGCACCTCAATCTAGACAAAGAATAAAATTGATCCATTAACCTTCTGATCCGGCTACTCCTCGAATTGATCCATTTGTAAACACGCATGGAGCATTCATCATCCAAACATTCACACACATGGCAAGTACAAAACATCCATTTCACATTCCGGTCTAGCCATGCACGCATCATCTTTTCCCCCCAAAGATAACCATTTTCCATAATCACATCGTCAATGCATTCCATACATATAACCATCCATATTATAGTAATCAATCATGTACACACACTCCATAGTCCATTAGTCAATCATGTATACTCACATTCGAGTTTGCCATATTACGTGTCTTTTATCTTTTACTTTGTCAAGTCATCCACTCCCCCAGATATACTAGTAGATGCATAAAGCATCCCCAGTAGATACATAAAGCATACCTAGTACACCAAGCCTTGTATCACTCTCCCAAAGAGCTAGAGATATAGCCATAATATCCAATCTCATAGAGTGCATGACAAGGCACCATTAGGTTTTTTTATTAAGGTAATCAAACAATTCTTGTTTAGTTAGTCACAATACAAGTAGCGAGCATAGCATCAATCGCATACCATTCGTATGTTTGTGTTTAATATCATTCGCACATTTACATTGACCATTCCATATGAGTACATCATCGCCTTTTGGCTTCCCATTTCACATTTCACCTTATAGGCTTCCTAGTATCACACTATAGCCAATCAGGCTATCCAGTATCCCATCATCTCCTTGTAAGCTTCCCAGTACTGTAACATAACCTTTTAGGATATTCCATATCATATTTTCATTCATAATCATTAAGGATGGCAACGTGTCGGGTCGGGGACGGATAGTGCATATCGGTTATCCTACTCAAATTAGTTCAAATTTCACTCATACCCACATAAGAAATGGGTATAAAATCAAAACCATGTTCATACACGTTTGGGTTTCGGGTATCCACGGTTATCCATTGGTAATAATTTCTTTTTATAACTCCAACTAAGATGTTAACATTCACACGTTTTCTCACATTACATAAGAGGAAAAGTATGACAATAATTCACTAGAATGAAAAAACTTAACTAAAACAACACAATTCTATAAAAATATTATATGTATATGCTAAATATAAAATATGTTAGAGAAAAATAATAATTATATCGAGAATATATACACATGTGTATAATCAGGCGGGTTCGGGTTGGATAGTGCGAAAATCATGTCCACCCATTACCCACAGTATTTGGGTTCGGGTTTTACCCGTACCCACTAAAAATTTTTCGAATTTGGGTTTTACCCGTACCCACTGAAAGTCTTTCGAATTCAAGTTTTACACTACCCTATTGGTCGGATTCGCCGAGATATCCACGGTTACGAATATTTTTGATTTCGCTAATAATCATCACCTTCCACACATATCATCACATAGAAATTATAAACATCGCATTCATTCATCATTCATTACATATCACTTCATTCACACAGGGATAGGATAGAATAACAACACCCTATCTGTTGTTACCGTAACAACATATATCATTAAGGGCAAAATTGGAAATTTACAATAAAAATAAAGCTTTCCCTTCCGCTGTGTTCTCTCCGCCGCAGCGAGTCCCAAACGGACGCCGCAATCGGCAATGCGCTTCTGAATCTCCACGACGGTCGCGAGAGGGTTCATGTTGGTGACGACGGCGCCGGCGTATAGGACGGCGAGGAAGACGACGGGGAAGCAAATTGAATTGGGGAGGATGAGCAAGACGACATCACCGTGGCGGATGCCCAATTTGTGGAGAGCAGAGGCTGTGGATTTGACGAGGGGGAAGACGTTTTGGTAAGAGATTGAGTGGCTGGAAGCGGAATCGAGAAAGGGCGGCTGCAGAGGAGGAAGAGGTGTGTGGTGCATCGCGACGGTGATGGGAGAAGATGAAAGAGACGAGGTCGAGGAGAGGGTCGGCGGGGAGAGCGACGGCGGCGTGTGGGTGTGCACGTTACCCTCTTCTTCCCTCAGCCTTAGGTGATTAATTCCTTAATTAATTCTCATTTTCATTTGTTTCTATATATATACCCTTTCTAATTCTACAGTCAATTTACAGAGCACCTCTCCACCGCCTTCCCCTGTTTTCCATTTCCTCCTCCTTCCTTCACTCCCACCACCACCACCAGCAGTAGAACTGTAGAAGGCTAAGCCGGAGACAACCGTGAGATTCTTTTGCCGGCAAGAAGATGGGCTCCTCCTCCCGCCGACGACAATGTGGCGGTGGCGATGCTCTGTTTTCCCATTCCCACATCCTCCTCCTCCTATGGTAAATTCACTACACCTTTTTTTCTTTTTTCTCAATTCCATTCACCAGGCTGGGTGTGCACGTTATGCATAATTGTCTGCTGGGGATTTCAATATAAGCCGTGGAACGGAAGGTTGGAGTTCTCGAATTTGGCGGGCGACTAGTAGATGTTCTCGAGATTTTAGTTTATTGGCAATTAATGATTACGGTAGTAGTAGCTAGGACTAGTGTTGTCTTAGGAATAACATAATCGGCGGCTGCAGATGGAGTAGGTCCAACTCCTTTTCTGACACTCGGTGCTGAGCAATGTGTAACCAACAAGGTTGAAACTTGTCAGCCCATGGCGGCATGAAACATGCATTTGCATGCTTTGTCTGGTGTCATCAAGCCAGAAACAGCAGTATTCTATCCATTCTATATACATGCTTCCGTATGTATATATCAGAAACTCTATATTGGTGTTTAATAATTCTAATCACACATATTTCCAACACCAAAAAGCTACCTAGTGCAAACCACAAACGCAATAAAACAACCCACAAAACACATACCGGAAACCTCCTAATGCAAACCACAAATTCGCTAAAATATATAAAAAAAACCCACAAAACAAACCATAAATATTTTGCAAAGCACACCAGAAACCCCCTAATACAAACCACAAACACGGTAAAACAAACCAAAAACGTCCTAATGCAGACCACAAATATATTAAAGCAAACCACAAAAGTTTCGAAAGCACACCAGAAACTTCTTAATGCAAACCAGAAACCTTCTAATGCATACCACAAATCTCCTAAAACAAACCACAAACCTCACAAAGCAAACCACAACATTTACGAAAGTACACCGAAAACCTCCTAATGCAAACCACAAACACAGTAAATCAAACCACACAAAAGCAAACCATAAACGTTCTAATGCAGACCACAAATATATTAAAACAAACCAGAAACCCATCAATGCAAACCACAAAATTTTTTGAAAACAAACCAGAAACTTCTCAATGCAAACCACAAACAGGATAAAGCAAACCAAAAACTTCTCAATGCAAACCACAAACGCGATAAAGCAAACCACAAAAGGCATACAAAAATATGAGAAACCAAACCATAAATCTCACAATGCAGACCATAACATCCGGTGGTCGTTGGCCGTTGACCGGTCAACGAAGACCTTTGACCGGTCAACGAAGACCTTTGACCGGTCAACGAACTTCGTTGACCGAACTCCGGTGACCGTCAGTCAACAGATTCCGGCGCCGATAGGCATATTCCGGCCCCGATGACTAGATTCCGACGCCGGTAAGCATATTCCGACGCCGGTGAGCATATTCCGGCGACAATGGCATATTCCGATGCCAAAATAGCATATTCCGGCGACGAAAAAGCATATTCCGGTGACCGCCGACCATTTTCCGGCGACCGATGGCTGAATTCCGGCGACCAAAATTTTGGGCCGCAAAAATAAAAAAGGGTTAATTTCATGGTTGGTCACTGAGATTACAAAAAACGTTCATGTTTAGTCACTGGAAATATTTAAATCCAATCTTGGTCACTCAAATTAGTTAAATGGTTCAAGTTTGGTCACTCTCCGTCCAACTCCGTTAAATTTGTCTGATGTGGCAGTCAACCCTCAAAGTTGACCGTTAAATCAGTGACGTGGCAATTAAAAAATAATAAATAAAATAAATTTTAATCTTCTACCATTTCCAACTCATTTTCAGTAAAATAAATAAAACATAAAATATTATAATTACAAATTAAAAAGGGTGCTTCCTCCGCCACTACGTCCCTTCTCCGCAACCAAACAAGCTCTCAATTCCCACCCCTAGCTCTGCCCGCTGTCGCCGTCCCCGCCGTTCCCCGGTCATAATCACCTGCACCTCCTCCACCCTCAACCCCGCCCCTTCCTCCAACTCCATCAACGCGCAGCCGACCGGAGACGGGCAGCCGACCCAACAACGCGCAGTAGGCGGAGTGAGCAATGAGGAGGAAATTGAGATGCAGATTCGTGATGCTGCTTCTCCGCCGTTTGAAACCCAGCAGCCGGTTGCTATGTCTTGGAATGATAATGGCGGCCTTGCCGATTCTGTTCAGAGCTATCCGCAAACCCTTGGTGTCGATGGTGGTGAGCATTCTAATTCTTTCCCAGTGTGCCACTCCAGTAGAAGATTCGTCGATGGTGGAAATTTGATGATGCTCGACGACACTCTGCCGCCGCCGTTGTTTACTGATAGTCAGGGGATTCAATTTCAGAATTGCAGCAGCCATGTTTTTGGAATGTATCCAAACGTGTCTCCCCTTCACGAAGCGCTGCTGTTTGGTGTATGGGCCAATTATTTCAATTAGTAATTATAATATTTTTTGTTTATTTATTTTACTTTATTGTGAAAATGAGTTGGAAATGGTAGAAGGTTAAAATTTATTTTATTTAATATTTTTTAATTGCCACGTCACTGATTTAACGGTCAACTATGAGGGTTGACTGCCACATCAGACAAATTTAACGGAGTTGGACGGAGAGTGACCAAACTTGAACCATTTAACTAATTTGAGTGACCAAGATTGGATTTAAATATTTCCAGTGACTAAATATGAACGTTTTTTGTAATCTCAGTGACCAACCATGAAATTAACCCAAATAAAAAAATATTTTCATAATGACAATTATATCCCTGCTTTGATTTTACACTAGGTCAACTCATCTAATAAAAAGTCATCACAACTCTACCTTCCTATTGATTGGAAACTAGTGTTGTTACAATAACAACACAAGGAGTGTTGTTACCGTAACTGGTCCCATTCACACATATACCACAATCCACCAAGACATATTGAACCCCCTCTTATTATTATTTATTTATTTATTATTTGCTGCATATATATATTTAAGTACGTAGTAAGGACAACATAGCCGAGCGATGGAACTAAACGACGAACCGCAACCACGCCTAGCTACCAAACAAAGGTACGTAGATACATACACATAGCAATGCTGCATGCATGCACGCACTTAGCTTTTGATCATGGGGTCGGGAATTACATCGAACCATACACACAGGAGATGCTCACTTCTTGGTGTGGTGAACATCGATATCCTTGCTGAGATGAACAAGGAATTCCATGAAGGAGAAAGGCTCGGCGATATCCTCGTTCAGCTTCTCGTAGTCCAAAGTCCAGTGGATGAGACTAGTGTTGTCAGATTTGGGAGTCGCCTTGACCACGATCTTCAACTCTTTGTATTCCTTGGTAAGATCTCCTTCGATGACCTTGAAGGTGATCGACAGATTCACATCATCAATGTTTTCGACTATTTCCTTGGCCACCTTGTGAGCCCCATCTGATCAGCATACATATATAAATTCGAGTTATTAAAACCAATTAGTACGTAGATATAGTCGCAGTTAAAGATTGCATGCATCAACGTAACTTACCATGGATATAGTCCCAGTTGAGTAGGGCGCCCTTTTGGCCGAAATCTCCTCCATGGAGAGCGCAGTTCTTGATCTTGGTGGGTGCCATGTTGGAGACGTGGTGTGGCCTGCCGCTGAAGATTTCATGGTGTTGAGTAGCAGCAAGTCTGATCCCAAAACATGCCTCAAGCTTTCCTCTCAGCAAACTCATTTCCTTAATATCTAGCTTTTGCTGCCTGTTAACTTGTGTGTGTGTTGGTGGTGGGAAAAATGTGAGGAAACAAGTGTTGATCTTATAAAGGGAAGCTGGGTGTACTTCTGGGGAGAAGGGAAGATATGGTGCTGAGTGAGCCAGCAATGGGATGTGTATATTTAGTAAAGACGTAACTGGATTTGGCTATACTTACTCGTGATCTTCGTACACATTTGTGTGATGTTATATCATGTAATTAAGAAACAGAAGATATATACATAGTTGTACTTGTACTTGTGATGTTAATGCGCGCGTTGATCATGACGGTGATATCCCATGCATGTATATTAATTAAACAAGAGAATGGGGAAAAGGAAATGTGCACAAACGAATGAGACAAGCCGTCCATATGTTTCATCACTTTTAACAACCTAATAAGCAGCAAACCAGCTGTGCTCAATTTTCTTGGTAATAAAATGACGGGCTTAGTAGCATAACTTGTCTCTTTATTATGACTAGGACGAAAACCCGCACTTCGCGGCGGGTATTGATTTGTTATTGTCAAGTGAACCAGTGAATTATAAAATGAAGCCAGATACTGAAATAATTTGTTTCTTTGTATCCGGTAATCGAAATTAAGGTAGAATGAAGAAAAAAACTTAAAAATAAAATGTTGAGTCGTAGTTCAATTATTGCAGACTAAGAAATAAAAATTACTCCCTCATGTATTTTGTTGTTGGAGTTTTTCCTCTCGTTTGTTCTTCCTTTTGATTCAGTAGTCTTGCTAAGATAGGAGGAGATGGGGAGATGAAAGAGAGAGGAACGAAAGACAGAGAGTGATGAATGGTGGAAAGAGATGAGAGAATTAAATGAAAATTAAAGTAAATCTAAACTAACCAAAATGAGTCAACATAATTATCATAATAACACAAAAACTCCTCTTATCTTTTGTTAATTATAAAAAAGAGCACTTTTTGTGATGTGATTCTACGAAAGAGTATTTTAGAATTCTCTCCAATCAGTTTGACAAAGAGGGGTAAGTTTCTAACAAAATCCACACGTGACCCAATCTGTTGATCACAAAAGCGGGTACAACTCGTCCACAACAAAAAAAAAAAATCAAAACTGGATTCTACTCGATAAAGAGGAGCAAATTTGTATCAAAATCCACACTCGACCCAATTCATTAAGTACAAAAGCGGGTAAAATTTATTCCCCACCCAAAATGCGGCAACAACGGTACTTGCTCGAATTAGCATGAACAAACATGAATATGGGTTCAATTCAATTGTCATAAGTCGTGGGTTCAATTAGGGTTCAATTCCAAAGTGACCCAAATTTTGTGAAAGCTGGATTCAACTTCCTCTGTCCGGTTTAATAAAGCGGGGTGAGTTTTTCACAAAATCTACATACAACCCAATTCGTTGATTACAAAAGCGGTAAAAATCATCCTCGACCCAAAATTCGGTAACACTGGATTCAACTCGATAAAGCTGGCCGGGTTTGTAACAAAATCCCCGCCTAACCCAAATTGTTAACTAGTTAAGTACATAAGCGGGTAAAATTTGTTCTCGACCCAAAACTCAACAACACCGATACAGGTCAAATTAGCATGAACACACATGAATTTGGGTTCAACGGTCATAAGAGGTGGATTCAATTTGGGTTCAATCCCAAAGGGACCCAAAATTTATGAACACGTGAATTAGCATGAAAACACAAGAATTTCTCCAACCGATTTATACAACAGGCGAGTTTCTAACAAAATCCACACGCGACTGAATTCGTCGATCACAAAAGCGGGTAAAATGCGTTTTCGACCCAATTTGATGATTACAAAGGTGGATAAAATTCATTCACGAGCCCCAAAAGTGTAAAGGGTAAAAATCATCCTCGACCCAAAATGCGTCAACATTGACTTTAACTCGATAAAGCGAGGTTTTGGGGTCAACTGTCATAAGAGGCGGGTTCAATCTCAAGGCGATCCAAAATTTGTGGACACACTTGAATTAAGTTGAACACACATGACTTTCTCTGACCAGTTTGATAAAGCGGAGGTAGTTTCTAACAAAATCCACACGCGAACCAATCCGTCAATCACAAAAGCGGGTAAAATGCATTCTCGCCCCCAAAAGTGTCAAGGGTAAAACTCGTCATCGACCCAAAAAGTGGCAACACTGAATTTAACTCGATCCAGAACTCGACAACAGCTACCGTGTAAAATTAGCTTGAACAAATATGAATTTGGGTTCAACTTTCATAAGAGGCGAGTTCAATTTGGGTTCAATCCCAAAGCGACCCAAAATTTGTGAACCCAAATGAATTAGCTTGAACACACATGAATTTCTCTTACCAGTTTAATAAAGCGGGCAAGTTTCTAACAAAGTCCACACGCGACCAAATCTGTCAATCATAAAAGTTGGTAAAGTGCGTTCTCGACCCAATTCGATGATTACAAAAGTGGATAAAAATATAATTCATTAACGCCCACAAAAGTGTCAAAGGTAAAACCGTCCTCGACCCACAATGCGTCAACACTGGATTTAACTCGATAAAGCGGGATTTTGGGTTCAACTGTCCTAAGAGGCGGGTTCAATTTGGGTTCAATCCCAAAGCGAACCAAAATTTGTGAACACACATAAATTTGTCTTGCCGATTTGATAAAGCGATTCGAGTTTCTAACATAATCCCAAAGCGACCCAAAATTTGTGAACACACATAAATTTGTCTTGCCGATTTGATAAAGCGATTCGAGTTTCAACATAATCCACACGCGACCTAATCAGTTTCTAACATTGGATTGAACTCGATAAAGCGGGGCGTGTTCTTAACAAAATGCACCTGGCCCTCTTCGTTAATTATAAAATCGGGTAAATTCGTTCTCGACCTAAAATTCTGATTCATCGATACCGGCTCGAATTAGCTTGAACACACATGAGTTTGGGTTCAATTGTCATAAGAGAAAATATTTAAAAGATGGGTAAAATTCGTTTTTGACCCAAAATTCGGCAACACAAAAAACTGGATCTAATTAGGTTTAATACACATGAATTTGAGTTCAACTATAAAGAAATAATTAAAACATTTGATTTATTAAAGTAAACAATAAAATACTCCTAGTAATGTGACTCTATCAAATAGTAACCCAAAACTTGTTGTTTTAAAGAGTTCAAGGTCGAGACTGAAAGATCTAAACCCCCCCCCCCCCCCTAAAGTCTCTAAAATCATTTGCATGCCCTATACAACAAAAAATAAAAAAAAACTGGTAAAAAATCATTTGCAAGGGATAGACTAAAAAAAGTAGTAAAACGATCGTAACTATGATCGATAAGCAAAGAAAAGACAAAAAAAACTTGCTCGGCCCAAAATTCATTAATATCGAGTTCAACTCAGTCTATTGATTTAAGTGTGTAAAACTCGCTTACCCGTGTTCAACCCATTGATTTAAGAGTGTAGAACTCGTTGTCGACCCAAAATTTGTAAAACCGAGTTCAACTCGCTTTAATCATGTCGAATTAGGTCGAACACCATTGATTTGGGTTCAATTAGGATTCAATTGTCATAAGTTAATTGATTAGAATCTTAATAGCATAAAATTAATTGATTAGAACCTTAATGACATAAAATTTCTCTAATCTTTGGTCAATTACAAAATGATCATCCCTTGTGATGTGACTCTAAGTAATAGTATCCTTTTACTTGTTCTTGTAATTGAAGAATTTTTTCTTAAATTTGTCCCTCTTTTATGTTCTACACAAATTTGTCATTATGTTATCCCCATGGTATCAAACCTGCGATTCTGTGAATATTTCTATCCAGGGTTCTGCTAACTTCGATTCGACCAGTACAAAATGAGAGGGGAAATGGCAAATTTACTCCTACCTTTTTCTTACCTCCATTCCTCTGATTTACCCTCCATTTTTCTTCCCTAATAATATTGGTAAAAGAGAAAGCTAAAGATACGATAACACCAATACCAAAATAATCTGAATCGCTATTCTTCGTCCTAAAATTTAAATTTTATCATCCTAAAATAGACTAAATTGACACATTTATCCCTAGCCCTAATTTCTAACTGAACACTAAATAACGCTCACTCCAAATCTGGACAGAAAAATTTGACACCCACTTCCCATGGCTGCCGCCGCCCACCACTCCGATTCCGGTATATTCTCTAAATTAGGAGGAGGTTTCTCCTCCTGTGGCTGCTGCTCCTTGTACTGCCGCCGCCCCATTGCTCCTGCTCTCTTGCTCGTGAGGAGGAAGAAGGAAGAAGGAAGAAAGAAGGTTGATCGTGAGGAGGAAGGAGGAAGAAGGGTAAGCTTGACTATGAGGGATGGATTGTTTTTCCATCCATTTTATTAGTCTGTATTTAGTGATTCTTTTCTTTGTAGTGTTTTTTGCCCTGTATTTGGTCATTTCTTATTGTCAATCGTAATCATCAGTATATAGGACACTACTTTTGTTTTTGGCTTTATCGGTAGAATTAATTTGTTTGTTGATCATTTGGTTTTGGATTTAAGTGTTTAAAATACAAATAAATGAAAGAAGGGCATTAAAGTAAAATGAACTTAATTAGGGCGACAAATAAGAATTTTTAGGCCGACGAATAGCAATCCCAAAATAATAACACAATGATAATCGACAACCAGAGAGAATTGAGAAGTGGCCACATTTGTGGAATTGACATTTTATATGGTTTAGTTAATAGCTTAACCAAAGTTAACTGTTTTGGACGGAAAACTTAACAGAATATTAAGTGTTTTGTATATTGTTGCTATAATAGAGGGTCAAATTTGATTTGACACATAGTAAATGGCAGGTTTGAGAAAATACAATAGTAGAAGGGCAGATTATGCTATTAACCCTTTTTTTATGTATACTTTAGAATTTTTTATTCAATAAGTTGAAATAAACTTCTCATATTGTCTAATTGGTTAAATACCATTTAGTAAATTAATAAATGAAGGGTTAGTGGTTCAATACTTAGCAAGTAATTTTTCTAATTATTGTTTGAAATCAATTAAGTATTTTTTAAAAAGCGTAACTCATTAGAATTAAAGTTTTTTCTGTCAATATTTGTTGATGAATTAAACCATACATCGTCAAGTCAAAACAATATTTACTAAATTAATTTTTGACTTGAGAGTTCAATATTTTTATCATATAATACTTCTTTAGGGTATACGGTATAGGTTATTGATCACGGTTACCGTTCATGTAATAACACATACACTCACTTAACTAAGTCTTGATGGTTTAGTATTAATTGTTTAGACTATGTGGTCATCATTCATGGTTTAGAACTTTATGGTCTAGGATATAGGCTATAAGTTATTGATTAGGGCTATGATTCAAGTCACAACAATGTATATTAACTTACTTATGACTTAAGGGTTTAGTATTAAGGGTTTAGGCTATGTGGTCATGATTCATGGTTTAGGACTTTGTGGTCTAGGGTATATGATATAGGATATTGATTAGGGTTATTACGATTCAAGTCACACCATATATACTAACTTAACTATGACTTAATGGTGTATATATTATTTTTTTTGGGTAAAATAATGGTGTATATATTCAATTCACGAATAGTTACTTAATTATGGCTTGGGGATTTAGTATTAAGGGTTTAGAGTCAGAGTTCATGGTTTAGGACTTAAGTTTTAGGGTTTAGGATATAGAGCTACGATTCATGTCAAAACAACATATAATAACTAGTAACTAATTAATACGTTATTGACTAGGTTTTATCTTTAATAGTACAATGTTTAGGGTAATACGAATAATTTATGAACAATTAACCATTTAAAAGGTTAAACCAACAATTCCTAGATGAAAAGTTATATTAACAATGTCACTAACTTGATGGTTACCTGCCGATTTAGTTTTGAAAATAGTGACAAATACCATAAAAAAAATAGTGACAAATATAAAAGACGGTTAACAAAAAACACTAATCATCATTAATCCGTATACGGTACTATCATCCACAAAAAAAATATATATTAATAAAAAGAAGAATTATATGATAAAAATAAAAATAGAGCTACAATATATTTTGGAGTCCTTTCCAATTTGTTTGGGCTTTAGGCTTTGGCAAGTACGGGAACGGATCAGGTCAGTAACCTTATGTTGAGTAACCATGAGTAACTCGTCTACATCGGTATAACATCAGCATCCTCTCTCTCCTAGAAAACCTTTAATTTTCTCCTCCTTAATCTTTGATGGATGATTTCTCACTCGTTTTAAGTCGAAATTTAATTTTTTTTTGCAGAGTGAGATCAGATTAATTGTGCTCTTCAAAATGATATCCAGTTTGATATATTTTTCGAACAAAAAAATTGAGCCATTTTTTACCAGTCTATACCATATGGTATTGACTAGTATTGAAATAAAAGCATACACATGGTTTGAAAAGCGTACCATGGTGGTATGAAGTATGAACAAACCAAGACTGTAGGATGGTTGAATACATGATTGTAGAAGTATATTAATTGTCATTTACGACTTTTAACATTGTGTACCACAAGATACCACCCCGTACAAGGTGGTATTGTATGGTATTGTGTGGTATTTTTTGCTCCTGTAATTTGTTCACTCAGAACTTTGTAGATCCAATAGATCATGATGAACTTGTCCCTTCTGTGCAAACGTTTTCAAAAACAAATTAAAAACGACGAAGATACCATATGGTATGAAGTTGGTACCGAAAGGCAAGAATTTTTTTTTCTAAAAAAATATTGAAAATTGATCTCATTTTGTATAGTACAATGAACTCGTTCCATCTGTGCAAAAAAAAAAATCGAGTTAAAACGAAAAAGATATGAGTCGATTAAGAAAGCTATAGAAAATAAAAATGACTTCTAATTCTCCATCCTTATATCTGAATTTTCTAAATGAAGGGTCCATATTTGGTTATTGATAGGTGCATAACCCATCAACATCACATCAGTATCCTCTCTCTCTTAGAAAGTCTTTTATCTATTCCCCTTTTATCCACATCAACATCAACATCACATCAGTATCCTCTCTCTCGTTTTAAGTCGAAATTTAATTTTTTTTGCACAGATAAATCAGATAAAATGTGCTCTTTAAAATGATATCCACTTTGATATATGTTTAGTACAAAAAAAAATTGAATAATTTTTTACCAGTCGTTACCATATGGTATGCTCCTATTTAATACCATATGGTAAGAAAGCGTACCATGATGGTATGAACATACTAATATGGTAAGAAGGTTGAATACATGATAGTAGAAGTATACTAACTGTCATTTACGACTTTCATCATTGTTTACTACAAGTTACCACCCACATACCATAGTGGTAAAGTATGGTAATTTTTTATCCACTATTTTTTTCACCCAGAAATTTATAGATCCAATAGATCATGATGAACTCGTTCCTTCTGAGCAAACGTTTTCAAAAACGACTTAAAAACGAAAAATTACCATATGGTATGTAGTTGGTAAAAAAAAAGTTTCTCGAAATATATTGAAAATTGATCTCATTTTGTAGAGCACAACGAACTCATTCCATCTGTGCAAAAAATAATTGAAATCCGAGTTAGAACGAAGAAGATAACAGCCTATTAAGAAAACTAGGGAAAATAAAATGTCTTTAATTGAAAACTCTTAGATCTGAATTTTCTGGACCCACTTAGATCTACAGGTCCAGATTTAGTTACTCATAGGTCAGTAACAAATGGTTACTGACCCTATCCTAAGCCGACAAGGACGGCAATAAGGAAAGACTACAACTTAATGCTCGCTTTAGGTGTCTTTCTGGATTGTTTTATTGAAGTTTGAAGTTTGGCTATGATAAGTTGGGTGGGGATAATTACATGGTTGGTCACTGAGATTCAAAAAACGTTCATGTTTAGTCACTGGAAATATTTCACTACAAGAAAAACTATCTACAGCGACTAAATATCGAGACATATACGGTATTTGTTTCTAAAAGTATATTATATGCAACAAATTGAAAATCTGTCACTATAAGTATAATTATATGTCTCTATAAATATTGTATATACAACAGATACATAATGTGTCTCGATATGTTTTACTATATTCTTTTAATAATAATATCTTTTAAGATATTTGAATTCACGTCTAACAAAATTATCCAATAACAAAAAGATGTTTGCTCCGTCAAGGTGATTCAGAGGTGGTGATTCGACTGCTTCGTCAAGGTGCTCTCTCTGACTCCATTGGAGGTCCGGTGCTTCGGGATTGCTCCCTTCTCCTTTCTTCCGTCTCTATTTCTTTAGAGTTTAGGGCAGTTCCTCGGACTGCTAACAGTGCTGCCCATAGAGTGGCGCAGAAAGCACTGTTACTCTCCCCTTTAGAGTTTTGCGCCTTTGATTTTGTGGGTTGGCTTCTCTGATGTATTGGGTTGGGCAGGGTCGGGGTAGATTGTATAGGTTTTCTCTTGACATTTCTTGGAAAAAAAAAAAAAAAAAAAAAAGATGTTTGCTAAAATTTTCTTCTAACCTTTTTTTGCTCATGAACGTTAGAGACAAATAATTATACGTCCAAAACTGAAAAGTTTAAGAGACAAAAATAAGTGTTACTATTGCCTTAAACACAATCAATGTTTTAATTACCTTTTACAAGATAAATATATTGTATGCCGCCAATCATGCATGTTTTTCCATTTTATATTAGAATTTAGTTTTTATAATTTTAGCAATAAATCGTAACCTTAATAAGGAGAGGGTGCCAGTTGTGAAATCCGGTCAGGCCTGAAAGGGGATTAGGGTTTTGTTCAACATATATTTCCCTAACCTTGCAGCGCCGCTTTCCAACATAAAAATCCCTTCTTCCATCCCGGTCATTCCTGGAGGCCACTTCCATCAAAAAATTACTAGATCCCGTGCTAGCTAGTTGAAATGATATCGAGGTTTGCTGGTGATGAATTCAAGTATTCAACGATGATGACGTTTCCACACGCTTTTTGTTGTTGTTGCAGATGAAGTGGAAGGAGGAGCGGGACAGCAGCAGCGATCTCAGCCACCGTCACGTTTTCTACGAATGCATTGGAAGCGTGGGACATGGAGATTCAAAAGTTCATGAGTAAATTGTTCATCACGAACGCATTTGGTAAATAATTAGTCGTATCATATTCTCGAACGAATTAACAGTGGTTTATCAATTGACAATCTAATACAAATTATTATTTTTTCAAATTGTGGATGAGATCCATAATTGGTTTTGCAGAACAACTCGAATAGAAGCAAAATGTGGTGAACAATCACGGCAATTCATGCAAAGTGAACCATAAAAAAGAATGAGAAGAGGCCAAGAGGGAAAAGTTGTGAAAGGTGAACAAATACAAGACCGATAGAAGTAGGGCTGGTAAACGGTCGGTAACCGGTTAAACCGGTTACCGTTTGACCGGTTACCGGTATACCGGAAACCACAACACCCCTGCCGTATGCCGACACTGATTTATTCTCGATAAACCGACTACCGAATGAAACGGCATCGGTTGTCATCCCGGCTACCCGTTTTACCGCAAACCAAATTGGACTGCGAAAAGCAGTGCTGCGGCCTGCGCCCCTTCCAAGTTCCAAATGCTGCTAACACATACAGCCACGTTGTAACCTGCAAAAGCCAAAAAAAACAAAGTAAATTTTAAATTCATGATTTTGTGAGGTCCTCTGCTAAAGCCAATCTGCGTAAGTCAAATAAACAAAAGATGTTGCTCCTCTTCTCGGGTATATATATATATATTACACAGACGCAATCACAAATAATGATTCATTGAAACAATTAAGTATTAACCATTCAACCTTCATTACCTGAAATCGACGGAGAGGCCGAACTGTTGGCTCGAGCGAATAAGCTCTGACGGCGTCGGCGACGGTGTCGACGGAAACAGGGCCGATGGGAACAGGGGTCGACGAAAATAGAGCCCGACGGAGAGGATGAGGTCTCGTGGGTCGAGCTACCGCCGACGACAAGGAGAACGAAAGATTCTGCAGTTTCAATCTGCTGGCGTTTGGATTCGAGGAGCCGAGGAGGGATCGGGCGGCGTGACTCGTCGTGCGACAGGCAGGGTCGAGAGGTAAAGAGCGATGCAAAAGTTAGGATTTAGTGGAACTGGGTTATTTACTTAATTAGAGACTCATGGTTGGGCCATGCTTGCTGGCGAAGTTTTGTTTCCCTTTCATATTCGGTTTCGGCATACCGGTAATGCCGACGGTAAATTACCGACCTCATATCGGTATACTGCTTCTCAAAATTCCTCATCCGAATACCGTTATGTACGGTTAACGGCTTAACCGGTAACCACAGTTATCGGTACGGTTACCGGTTAAACCGTTAACCTCAATACCGTTTACCAGCCCTGGATAGAAGGATGAACATAAAGGGCATGTCCTTCAATGTTAGAAATTCTAATGTTTTAGAAGTTCAATTTATTTTTCGATTTTCAATTATTTCTGTAGAGAAAATAAAGTACGTTGGTTTGAGTTTCTTTGTTATTTAAATAAAAAAATATAGATGCAAGTTATACAAATAAAGCTTCTATATTGTTACTTGTTAGTTAAATGTATATGATATCTTAAAAAAATAACAGTGCAAACCAAAATATCATTCTCTACACTCAACATTTGAGACAAATAATTGTGTCTTAGAATTTGTATTTTGATGCAGATATAATAGTCCCAAAAATCAATTTCAGAAACCAAAGTATCTGCCTCCAAAAATCATTTAGAGACTAATATTTATGACTTTAAAACAAGATATGGAGACAAAAATGATAGTCTCAAAAAGAGATCCTAGAGACTAAAATATTCGTTGCAATATCTCTAATTAGCAACATATATTATTTGTCTCAATATTTGCCTCTATATAGCTATCGTGACAGCGCTATAGGAAACAAATATGTAATCTGCATCTAAAGCAATATTGATACAAATAAGTAACTAATAGAGACACATTTCCTTTGTATCTATAGCCAATTTTTCTTGTAGTGTTTAAATCCAATCTTGGTCACTCAAATTAGTTAAATGGTTAAAGTTTTGTCACTCCCTGTCCAACTCCGTTAAATTTGTCTGATGTGGCAGTCAACCCTTAAAGTTGAACGTTAATTTAGTGACGTGGCAATTAAAAATAATAAATAAAATAAATTTTAATCTTCTACCATTTCCAACTCATTTTCAAAATAAATAAATAAATAAATAATTATAATTACAAATTGAAAAGGGTCGGCTGTCTGCACACACCGAGTTACCTTTCCTGGCCGAGTTCGCTCAGCGAGTCGAACACCAATGCCGCCATCAATTAATTAATTAATTAATTGATATATACGTATAACATTGTAATCAAGTAATGGGAAAGAGAAGCCATCAATTAATTAATTAACAGGTACAGGTTTTGATTTAACATACCTGATGACCTGAGAATCGAATCCGGAGAGGTTGGCTACCTCACTCAATGCAGCTCTCCATCTTCGAATTCTCCCAGCAGTAGAAGAGGGCAATTTCTGGTTTTCGAACTCAGAAGGGTCGACGGCGTAGAAAACCGGTATAACCCTCCGCCCGTGCAGCTTCATAAACTGGAGAATCTCCTCGAGCTCCTCCAAGCACCAGGGCGAATCAGTGTATTTGGGGTAGAGAACCACAATATAGACTTCGGATCTCTGGATTTTCAGAAAGAGCGACGACGATTATGGCCGGGGAGCGGCGGGAACGGCGGCAGCGGGCAGAGCGGGATGGGAATTGGTAGCTTGTTTGGTTGCGGGGAAGGGATTTAGTGGCGGAGGAAGCGTACCTTTAAAATTTGTAATTATAATATTTTTTATTTCATTTATTTTATTTTATTTTATTGTGTAAATGAGTTGGAAATGGTAGAAGAATAAATTTTATTTTATTTATTATTTTTTAATTGTCACGCATTGAGTTAACGGTCAACTTTGAGGGTTGACTGCCACATCAGAGAAATTTAACGGAGTTGGACGGAGAGTGGCCAAACTTGAACCATTTAACTAATTTGAGTGACCAAGGTTGAATTTAAATATTTTCAGTGACCAAACATGAATGTTTTTTGTATTTTTAATGACCAACTATGCAATTGATAGGGCAAAAGCGTATAGCTTCAATTCCTATCTTGTAGTAATCCGGAAAGTCCGGGTATCGTCTCTCAGGGACTGGTACAACCTTAAGATTTACCGATTTTTATTGAGCAAACTATATGTGAAAATGTTTAATGAGATGAAACTATGATCTAATAGCAAAGTAATTAAACAAAACAAGCAAATTAAAGTGTCGGGTTTAAATCTATGGGAGAAAGCTCTGGGAGAAACACCGGGATTCACTACCTATCCTATCCTGATTAATTCATACATTCCAATCAATTTAATCCATATCTCTACAGCCAGGATATCACTACTGTGCTAGCTATCCCTGTCGGGCATTACTACGTACTAAATAATCAATTCAAATCCTACTGTCGTAGCTCAATGAATTAACTATTTAGCCTGAAGACCGATATCCCAATTAAGACCGCATAGTACCTTATTTAATCCACTGTCGCTTCGATAAGTTACTATGTCACATGAAATAGGTTCAGTTATTAGGGTTTCACTGTCACTAATAACCTAATTAACTACGATTCATTGTATTGGTGGCCAGTCAACACAAAGCATTAAGCAATTTCATGCAATAGAGATTGGAAGAAAAGAATCATGAATCAATCCATCAAATCAAGAACTAGCTACATCCTATGGTGTTTCCCCCAGAAATTGGGGTTTAGTTCATGACGAAATTAAGATAAAACATTAGAGTTTTGATCATCATGTTCTAAATCAACAATAAACAACTAGTTCGGTTCAGAAAATCCAACCAACTAATCGCTCTCGTTGAACTCAGCTCAAACAGCCTGGAAAACTCGATCTTCGATTGCCAATCGCCGCTCGATGCTCGCGTGTCCAAGCTTGCTGCGCTGCGCTCTGCTCCCAAGAATAATTCGCCCGAGACCTCTCTCTTCAGCTAATTACCTCCCGCTGCGCGCTCCCTTTCTCCCCAGAAGTCCGCCTCCCAAAAGAGATTTTTGTTCTTTTCTTTGGGCCAATTAATTCCCATGGCCCCAAAAGAATTCGTTCCCAGAGACAATTCCTCACAATGGCCCGTCCAGAATTGCTTGTCTTGGCCCAAAAATTGCTTTCGTCCGCCCAGGTCCAAAGAGGAAAGTAGAACGGGCTTTGGCCCATTTCTTGTCCCAAGAGTTCCGTCCCCAGCAGTTCGAGCCCGATTTATTGCTAATGCACTCGCTCCTTTTTCGTGCTTTCTCCACCTGTAACATATCAAACTCATGGCACTAGGTAGTAATGGTTTTTCAACCATTCTCGGGTTAGGGAGCCCTAAAATCGCACCAATTGGCTTAAACATACCATAGGATAATCACATAAAGTCCAAGAATCCGATATATTAAAGCCGAATATCAGCAATTAACCCGTTGGGTGGAGAATAAGTTCCAAAATCTATGGGTGTTTTGGATGATTTAGAGCTACTTTTGGTGGAGTATAAAACTCAACCGACTACTTCAGCTAGTCAAAGCGGTGTCTATGGCTTCTTCAAGCATTCTCTTGGACAATTACATGGTTGTAAGTATTTGTTTGTAACTACATTTATCACTTCTTTTATTGTGTTTTGGTCTTTTGGTTTATTATTCGTTTTGCTTGATGTACATTCTCACTGTAAAAACTTATGAACATGCTAACGGAGACACTATGTTGCTTACTTTTGATGTCTTGCAATATTGGAAGGACCATCAATTTCGATTCACTCACCTCTCTAGAATGGTAAAGGATGTACGTACTTTACATTCTAATTTTATCAGTGGCATCAGAGTCCCCTTCTAGTTTGGGAGGTAGACTATTAACAAAGTGGAGGAGTTAGATTTTGTCAGATACTCCTGAAGCAGTTGTGACAACTCGTAATTGGATATGAAGGATACCAAATGGGTAAGCAAAACAAACTTTTATATTTGTTCTACATAAAGCTACTCTCTTTTTCTTATCATTTTCTTTTATTCACTTATTAATTGTATAAATGAGGATGATCAAGAAGCAAAGAATGATGGAGAAGAAGTAAAGCTTCTCGAGTGATCACCGTGTTGTCAACCGCAATGATATCAAAACATATGTAGATTGTGAATTTTTTCTAAAACGTGTGTACTTTGAAAAATATTTTTTAGAAAAATGTATGTTCTGGAAAAAATCCTCTGTTGTACCCGGGCTTGTAAAAGCCCAAGCCTGTGACGAGCCTTGCAATCCTTTTTTGTTTTTGTTTTTTTCTACATATTATTCTCATAAATAAAATATGTAATTCTTCCATTCACGTGCACACAGAATTGGTCCCGCACTCCTCCAGGAAAAAGATACGGGCGCCATTGTTTCGCTTTTGGCAGTGCTGGGGTCTCTCTCTCTCTGGTCTGGTGGCTCATGGGGTCATGATTAGAGGAATAAAGCAAGTCCTATACATACTTCCAAAACTGGTCACAATCGAATTGTTATACCCAAAAAGGGAAGGGCGCTCACAACATGACAAACGCTTTACTGAATCAAGTTTACGATGAAGCAAGAAACGACGAGACAAATGATTCAGAAGGGTTTTCCCAGCCAGCCTTGAATCCGTTTGATTATAGATCGTCCAATTTAGCGCTGTTAGCTTCTACCTATCAGCATAGCCAGCTTTGGCAAAATGATTCATACAAACTTTCATGATACTGCATCATGATTCATACTCACAGTCAGGCATATTTTGATTCTAAAACACATGTAGTTTAACAGTAGCCATAACCACCAATCAGTCACCAAAGGTTGGCCAGCTATGATGTTCTATGTAACTACGTTGCTCCCTTACGTTTTGACATGACTTCTGTACTTATTAACTTGTGACTAAAAATTCAAATCTACAACGCAACTCATGGAAGTCAAGTGAAACAATCTCCGCGCGAACAAAACCTTCGAGATCGCAAGACCAACAATTTCAAGACGCATACCAACAATCATCCCTAGTATATATTATTACTACTTTCCACCCTACCCACAACCAAATGGGTACCTAACATGGCAGGCTCTCCTTCATTACTTATTCTTCTTCTTCCACTCCCGTTTCCTGGACTTCTATTCTGGCACCAAAAAACAAATTGTTCTTACATCTTGGGAGCTGATGAGCTGCTGGTTGAGTCACCTGCTGTAGGGTTCAATGGGGAGCCAGTGCTGCTGCGAAGAGATCCATTCCCACTTTCGTTATCAGATACAACTGGAATTTTCACGGCAGCCATTTCCATCTCCTTCTCGAGCTCGTCCTCCCGTCTCAAAGCAGTGAACTGCCCATCCAACGACCTGGCTGCGGCTAACCACGCAAGTACGATACCCAGAAGGGTCACTCCAAGGTAAGGAGTTGAATTAGCGAGTGAACCGAAGGTCAAAATCATGAACTGTTGAATCAGAGCTCCCCCTGATTTCCCAAGTGGGTTGCAGACCACATCAATGGCTGCCTTTCCTTTGACCTGTGCGCACAATAATCAAACACAGACAGTTAAAATAAACCGATTATTAACTAGGATGGCTCCAGCGACTATCAATCAAGTTATAGAAAGCTAATGGGGAGAGGGGAACCATGCGTACCTTGGTTTCCTCATCCAGAGGGATGTAAGCCATTTCTTTGCAGGGATCAAACAAGCTGTACTTGGCACTCTTGCTGAAAATATTTTGCAAGGCGCCAACATAGACAGCCGCAAGCAGAGGAGTCATCCCAAATTTGGCGAGGGTGGGGACAAGAGGACCACCAAACAAGATCAGAGAGAAAAATCCGACTCCAGTGAGAAGTAGCACTGTGGGTGTGATTTTGGCTGCAGCTCCCCATCCATATTTGTCAAAGATGTATTGGCTGATGAGCATCATCGTGAATGTTGCTATTCCAGTAGCCGTGGAGAAGTCACCCATGAATGCAGAATACTCATTCGGACTAGGGAACTGACAAATTTAGACAGCAAGTAAGCGACTATTTATCATATAAGAATGAAGAGATATTGGAAGGCAAGTAAGTGACTTCTTACCTGCGCCTTGAGCTTAGATTTCCACGTAACTTCAACAAGGTTGATGCTAATGCCATATGCCACAACTAAAGTTGCAAGGTCTCTGATGTATCTTGAAGAGACAAGGAATTTCAAGCTCTCCATTGTACCCATCTTTGGCTTTGCCTGAAAGAAAGAAAGGAGGATCTCAATTAATGACCCTGAGCATGCAGAATGTTGCTCACTCTCTTAACCTCATGAGTCTAACAATTAAGAACTCAATGAATATAGATAGCAACATCCATTAGTACAGCATTAAAACAGAACAGAAATAAAACATGACTCAATAAGTTTTACCTTCTTCTTCTTGCTGACGGTTGGAAGAGTGGCAGTTCTATTTACCCACCAGTAAAGGAAGCAGATAGCACCACCCATCAGTACAACAATGCTCATCATTCCTTTGAGGGAGACAGCCCAACCATCAACTCCAGGACCCAAATTCTTGCGGAGATTAGAGAAATACTTAACTGTCCGTCCTGAGAAAATTAAGGCTATATTTGCACCAAGCCCAAACAGTGGGTAAAATTTCTTCGCTTCATCAACGGTAGTGATCTGACATGAATGAACAAACACATAGTTAGTTCAAACTTCCATAACCAAGCTGTCAATAAGATTCGATATTAGCCAGGAGCAGCATATGCACAATATTATACTATGTCAAGTTCATGCCCCTCCTTGCTCTAGTAAGAATATTCAACTAGAAACACGTTAAATGTACCTAAATGGACCGATTCAGAGTCATTTATTTAAATAAAAGAGCCAGAGACTTATAACTCAATCGACAACGAACATTACTCCACGAGATACATTCCTCAAGACGAATTCCACAAAAGGAATCAGTTAAATCTGTTGTTGAGCCCAGCGAGTGACAACAGATTCAGGATAAGAATGAACTAAACATTGAAGCCTAGAACACTAGGATGGTACAAGGTCCACATACGTTGAGCAAAGCTTCCACATAAGTTACACAGGGATCATGAGGAACACAACACAGAAAGAATTGACTCACCACATTTTTCAGGCAATCATCCAATTAACTGAATGAAGAATTGCAAAAAACAAGTAACACTCACAAAGAACAGACGAAGGGAATCATAAAACAAAATATCAGCAGGCAAATCATCAATAGAAAGTTAACCTGATATTCATAAAAAAAAAAGTTTACCTGATTAGCAAATCCCCAGAAGAGCACGGAAACCACCACGCTCCCCCACAATTCAGCCATGACATAGAACAAACAAAAGCTCCAAATCCTCATTATAGCAAGTGGACCAAGAAACCTCGGGCCAAGCACGTTGAGAAGCTTATCAGCAAATGCATGAGGGTGAATATAATGACTCAAGGGATACAAGAAGAACCCGAAAGCTCCAAAGAAGGCGATAAAGGGCATGATTACAGTGTAAAACAGAGCCTCCTTGGATAGCACATTAGCCAATTTGGTGTATAGAAGCATAAACCCAATCGCCATAGGCAAATTCACCCAAGTTTTCAGAAAGGGGATAATCTCTGCACTGCTCCCTTCGGCAGTCACCACCAACACATCCTTCGTATCCCTCAGAATTGTATAATTGAATAAGATACAAAAGAACATCAAACCTAGTGGAACAATCTTCTTGAGAGTCTCAACCTCGATACCTAGAACCTTCTTGCTCTCACTTTCCTTGCGAAACAGCGGCTGTCCCTCCGAGGCAGCGGCGGCTTCCGCTTTGCAGATATGCAAAGTTCTGTTACTTGGGAACAGACCATTGGGGGCTGACACAAAGGTCGGAAATTTTTTGAACCCATTTGAAGATAAGGAAAACCCAGGTGAGGTTTTGGGTTTTGAAGCCGAAATCCTCTGCCTTAAACCCTGGGATGCATATAAAGCTCTGGTTTTTGGATTAGGCGGTAGTGAGAAAAGCCCTCTGGTTTGTAGCACGGCTTCCATACCTCTCTTCTTTCTCTCCTACCTATCCCCAACAGAAACTCTTATCAAAGAGAGGAAGATGGGTATTTTCAGAGAAGAGAGAGGGGCAGCTGAGGTAGATACTAGATAGAGAGATAAGGTGGCGCTAAGAGAAAATTTCTTTCTTGAGAGAAAGAGAAAAAGGGAAGGGATGGTGGTGGATACAAATAAATATCTCCTCCACGGCCTTTTTTGCTATCGGAAACCATCAAAACCCTCGAACGTCTAAATGCAAACGAACCCAGTTGGAGACAAAAGATAATATTGGAAAAGAACCCATCTCCTCTCCTCTCCTCTCCTCTCCTCTTCTAAGTTACAACGAGGCGAGCTACAATCTCTCCCTTTCCTGCAGCGGCATATTTCCTTTCCTTATTCTCCTCTGCTTTGCTATTTGTTAGACTTGGACGCTACTGAGAGCAGAAAAGGAATGGCCGACGGAGATACTCTTAGGAATGGCCGACGGAGATGCTTTGCTGCTCTAATTCAAAAACGGGTTGGTGGAGTTCGCAATCAGTTGGGAAAGCAGACAAATGATCAGCTGAGAAAAATAGGGAAAGAAAGTGGCAAAAGTGAAGGCAGAATGAGTAGGAAGTGGAGTAAATGTAGGTGGGTGAGTAGTAGTAGATATGGTCAAGGTAGCAAATAGCAAATGAAGGTATCTCTCCAATTTATACCAGCGGACAGTGGCGGAGCCAGCATTTCAAACCACCCCTGTCCTTTTTGCATAACTTAAATATATAAATATCTAATAAAAGAATTATTTAATAAAAAAGAATTATATCCAAATAATTCATTCATAAATTAAAAATAACCAATTATACTATCATACTTTTCAGAAACAACTACGAAGGAATTTCATATAGTGAAAGAAGCGCAAAAACATTCGTTGTCTACACTATTATATAAGTCTCTTTCAATGTATCTTACTAAACAAGTATTAGCAAACTGGTCGCCAAATCGACTTGGAAACTTGTTCTTAATATAACTCAAACCTGAAAATGCTCTTTTTACACTTGCATTTGTAATTGGTAAATCAAAACTAGTGGGATTGCCGTTGTCGCTAGACAATTTCAGGGTTGTTGGGGACAGATCGAATAGGCATAAGGAGAAAAGAGACCCGATTAGTTCTTTATTGCAATTGGAATTTCGTTTATTGTATAATAAATTAATTTTATGTCAATTTCGGACAAATAATGAATTGTGTTGTAGTGACAAAGTACTCTAATACTACCTATACGTGTTATGTTCCATCACTAATATAAATATATATGGCATATTTTTGTTCCACCAAAATTTACCCCTGTCCCGGGACAAGGCCAAAAGGCCCTGCCTCCGCCACTGCCAGCGGAAGTGAGGGACTAATTGGTTAATCATTTCTATATGTGACAAAAATTGACGGTGATTAATGGATTCATGTGACCGGAATTAGTATTTCTAACTTTTCAATAAAAACGCAAATGAGACTTCGGTTGAGATATTATATAACTACCCTCCTGTAGATATTTATCATCTGCGCTAAAGTGGATAAGTCCGAAACCTATTCATTTTGTACAAAATGGTCACAAATCTTTTATTTTGCACCTTTTAGTAATATACGCGGGAGAGAGTCATTCTGTTCATCTCCATCCAAAAAATCGTTTGTTTAATCCTGATCATTTCGTTTTCTTTTCTTTGTTGTGACTGTCGCGGCAACTCGATACTGGTCATCCGGTATACTTCGTCGAAAGAAACTACACTCGCTGGCGAGACTATCTTGGAGATGTTGGATTTTTGTTTTTGTTTTGTCCCGTCAGTGTCGTGTCTTTGCTCCTCGGAGCTTCTTCAGAGCTGCCCAAGTAGTGGCTTTACATGCTCTTTCATCGTAATCTGGTTGCATACGGACTAATGCACAATGTTAGAGTTAGTCTTGTAAGTGTGTCGAGTCTTTGTCTCATGCCCTCTGAGCTTTCCTTGAGAAAAAAAATTGTTTGTTTCGGATCATCCCAATTGAACCGCACAATCCTAATTCTATACCCACCCACCCAAAAACTCTAATTCAATCAATAAGAGAGATCCATGGATACCTAATAAGAGATCCATCAGAGGAGCCAGATATCATTTGGTAAAGAATGACTCCTGACCACTCAATACAGTAGTGTTGGGGGTACTACCCAAAGGTTAATGGTGAGATTTTTCCAATAATAGCACCCTTAAAAAAAAATTACAAAACTAGCACCCTTCCAAAAATAATTACAAAACTAGCACCTATTTTAATGGAACGCACCTTAGAGGTGCGTTTTCAGTATAAATCGCACCCCTAAGATGCGATTTCTAATGTAAAACGCATCCCCAAGATGCGTTCCATATTTGGTCGCCAGCGACCTTCCGGATCGCACGATTGAGATGCGATCCAACGGGCTGGAGCATAGCCACGTCAGCAATCCGCGCGGATTATTGTGGATCGCACTGGCGAGGTGCGATTTCTCGCCTGGAAAAGTGGAGCGTCCGTTTACCGAGCGTTCAACGCCTCGGGACTCGGAGATCGCATCAGGGCAATGCGATTTGGCGCTGAGATCGCACTGGGGAGATGCGATTTACACGGGGTAAAATTACCCTACCGCCCCTGAGGGGTGCGATCTGTTGGGTATAAATACCCCCCTTCCCCCTCGAGTTTCTTCACTCCACACAACCTCAGAGGGGAGAACACAGTCTCAGGGTTAGACGCCTCCAATGCCAGTATTAGTCTGGGAAGGAATGCATATGATTCTTCCCAATCACCATAGACGGCGGCCATAGCTTTCTGCTTTCCATGCCACGCCTTCTTATAGTTAATCATATAACCAAAACGACTTGCAATGTCAGCGATTATGACTTTCACCTTCAGATCCGGTTCAGCCTCAATCAGATGCTTGATAGCCGCAGCAACCACCCTGGATTTCAACTGTCGATGGCCTTGGGAAGTGATGGATGACACACATGTGTGTGTGTTGACCGCACGGGATATGACCCAGTGGCCGTGTCTCTTGCTGTTGATGGCCCGAATCCTAACATTGCACCCCTCGTGATGATTACGGCATCTGACTATGAGCCTTTTGGTGTTGGAATGAGTTGTGTCCCATTCAAAATGCCGAGTCATTGCTTCAGTCTCAAGGGCGTGTCGCACATCCTTCTTCGAGCCAAATTGTTGGCCCTTCGTAAACCCAGTGAGTGGGCCCCATATTGGGACCTCTGGCGGCTCCATGTCGCTGTCGACCATCCAATTGTCGTCTGGAATGTGATTGTAGTAGGGGACTGGTACACGGTCAGGAGCCACATCATGATCATTATCTGAATCTGAATCTGGTGCTGAATCATCAGCACCTTCAAGAGGGTCTGAGCTATCTGCACTGACGTTGTTCTCTTCTTCTTCATCAGAGGGGTCGCTGACTGGTGCTGGTGTGGCAGCCTCCATCTGATCTTGCTCATGAAAGGCACCTTCATCAGCTCCATAATGGTAGTTGTGAAAACTACCGCTGCCTGTCAGGAAGTTGTACTGGGCTTGGTTGGGGATGTCCGGTTGAACTTCTTCTTCATATGACGAGAAAGATTGATGATGGCCAGCACCTTGCCCTCCATCTTGGTACTGAAAATAGGATTGAGGATCCTGGTAACTTTGGTAGGGATGATCGTCATATAATTCACCTCCACCATGGATACCAGATGTTTGACCGTGTCCAGAATGACGTCCAACACCAACGGCTGGCTCGGTGTAAACGAACATCTCAGCTTTGGCCAATTTGTTGGACCTCAAGAATTCGAGCATGGAATCTAGGTCATCTTGAGTGGTTATGGTATATTCCTCATGCCACAATGACCCAGTTGCTCTGTTTGGGTATCGGTACACCATACGATCTACCCTCCTCGTGCCATCCATGCAAGTAACGTCAGTGCATATTTGATGGAGGTCTTCAAGCTTCGGTCTGGTACCGACCGTTATTTTCTGAAAATTGCCACCGACGTAGGTGGCCCCCTTTCCGGTCTCTTCCGTGTAACCATTCCACCGTAAGCCAAGCGTTAACTGACGGAATGCCATCTGCACACAAACAAACCGTAGTTTAGTTAATATCATAAAAATCACAAATCACAATAAAAAGTAACACAAAATAAACTTACGAGTTAATTTTAATGGCATAAAAAGTAACCCAAAATAAACTTACGAGTTAATGTTAATGGCATAAAAAGTAACACAAAATAAAGTTACGAGTTAATGTTAATGGCATAAAAAGTAACAAAAAAAAACTTACGAGTTAATCTTAATGGCAAACACACTAAATAAATATAGTTATACAACAGAAAAATGAAAGAGAGAATGAGAGGTGTGAAGAGTAGAGGTTTTCCGGCAAGTCTTATATAGGGGAAAAAATTGTGAAAACCGCACCTCTAGGGTGCGGTTTTAGTCTGCCATGCAGCCCTACGTGCATAATTCTCTGCATGGCTGTGTCGGAAAATAATTGACACGTAAACCGCACTTGGGGGGTGCGATCTACATGGCTAAACCGCACTTGGGGGGTGCGATCTAAATGGCTAAACCGCACCTTACAGATGCGGTTCGTTCTTGGAGGAATAAATCACATCTCTAAGGTGCGGTTTAGGTAGGTCAGGCCTAAACCGCACCTCGGGCATGCGTTTCATGTAGGCCAGACATGAAAACGCATTGCCAAAGTGCGATTTAGGCCCACCAGATTAGACCGCATCCTCCAGGTGCGGTTTACATATAAAACGCACCTGGGGGATGCGGTTTATATGTAAAACGCATCACGAGGGTGCGTTCAATAAAAAAGGGTGCTAGTTTTGTAAATATTTTTGAGAGGGTGCTAGTTTTGTAATTTTTTTTTTAAAGGTGCTATTTCTGGAAAAATCTCGTTAATGGTCTGGGCCCCCAAAAAGTAGGATTGGGGGGCAGGGCCCAAAAAATGGTTCCAATAAAGGCCACTAGGCCCAAGCAAGAGGAAAGGCCCAAAAGGACAAAACACTAAAAGCCAAGAGAAGACCAGCTGTCAGGTGGCCCACTGCCTGCGGGCGCCTGTCGCGTGTCAGAAGCCTGACAAGGCAGTTGGATGTCTCACAAGGAGGACACAGAGCATTAAATTGGGGCAGTGACGTGGAGGAGATCAACCTCGAGTTCGGTGAGTATAAATAGGGGCAGTTGGTAGCATTTACACAGGTTGGATTCTCTCACCAAAGTTACTACTTGGGAACACTTCTCTCTCTAAGAAACTAACTTGAGCGTCGGAGGATTAACGGGCCAAGGCGCCCTCCTCTTTGTGTGTGTAGGCAGGCGCTGGGCGAAGGGAGGCTCCTGCTATACCGGCGGGTACTGTGGCTCAAACAAGTAGATTAACAACACAAGTGAAGCGGGGCTTTAGTTTACGCCGACAACGCGAGTAGAGGAGGGATCGATGGTGGGGGCTTCGGTTCACGCCGACGACGCGAGCAAGTGAGGGATCGACAGTGGGGGTGTTTGGTTTAGGGTCCCGTCGCGACCAGGGGAAGCAATCGACGGTGGAAGCGTTGGGTTTTTACAGCGATTCTAAGGGAGCTGATACACGCTCTATAGAGCTATGATGAAAGAGGAAAGCGACTTTCTGTCTTTAACATCAGGTGGGGAACATTAATTTTTTTGATCGATTGAATTAGGGTTTCAGAGTGGGTAGGTATAAAATTAGGATTGTCCAGTTCAATTGGTTTGGTAGTTAATTTTTTTTATTAATATTTTAAGTGATATGGCTTGTTCACTGAATAAAACTAACGGTTTTTTGGATAGAGATGGACGAAATGACCATTTCGTTATTATATCAAACGTATGTTACTGAAATGTACATATTGAAAGATTTGTGACCGTTTTGTATAAAGTGAATAGATTTTTGACCTTTTATGATCATTACTTGTACTAAAGTTGGTTCGAAATGGGGATTCATGAAACGTTAGAAAAGGATGGTGATTCATTTACCGAAAATAAAAGGATGGGATTCAAGGGAGGGCTATAATATACCGTAGCCGTTGGATATTAATAATTGTGTTTCTTTTATACAAGACAAGCCTCTGGGCATGTATAGACAACAAAATTATGGAATCGAGACTAGTAGGAATAATAGCTATACGCAACCAGACCCTTGATGTAAGAGCTTTTTTGTCACGAGGTGGATAGCTTTGAGAAAGTTTCGACAAACAAAAAGACACGAAAGTAACACAGAGAAATAGAAGAGAGAAACAACTTTCACTAGAAATGATCATGCTTTAGAATGTGAAGACTTTCTCGATATAGCATTGCTAGTGACCGGTTGAGAATCTTCATAGAAAGTATTAACCAAACATTATGAGTAAGACACTATCCCACAATATAACAAAAAATAAGTAGTTTCGTTATAGACATATGGGGTAAATAACATGCTCGATCACTAGATTTACAATTTTGTTTCAAGTTTCCTACAAACAAATTTTAATTGCATTATTGGTCACTAAATTCACATTTTAATTTTACAACTACCACTGGTCGTCCAACTTCGTCAATTATTGTCTTCTGTGGCAGTCAACTTTCATAGTTGACTGTTAAATAAGTGACATGACAATCAAAAACTCACGAGTGTGGGATTTCAAAATAGCTTATGGGGATCATCTATTTCACAATCCCTCATTATTTTTCTGTCTGGGTAAATACCACATTTGGTCACTGAGTTTACTAAAAAGTGTCATGTTTAGTCACTGAAAAAAATTAATATCAATGTTAGTCACTCAAATTAATAAAACGGTTCACGTTTGGTCACTCTCCGTTACCTTCCGTCAGTCTCAGTTACCACCGTCAGTCATTTGCTGACGTGGCTAACAGAAGTGCTGAATCACCCAATTTAAACCCACCATGTCATCTTGCCCAACCCAACCCAACCCACCAATTCCAACCAATTGACCAAACCCGACCCAATTAAATTCCTAAATTGAACAAATCTCAAATTAATCCCCTGGAGGCTGGAGCAAAAGCCCCCCACTGCACATTCCCTCCCTAAGACGAATCCTTCTTCCACAAACCCATCGGGCGCTGCAGCGACGGCCACACCATCGTCGACTTCCTTGCTCAATATCTCCACCTCCCTCTCCTCCCGGTTTACTGAGGAGATCCTATGCCCACCGCCAACAAACCCTACTCCTACGGCGCCAACCTCGTCGTCGTCTCCGCCACCGCCTTCGACTCCAACGAAACAGGAGGAGCCTCCGGTTGTCGGAACTGCTCCCTCTCCGTCCAAATCAACTGGTTCAAAACCCTAATCAACTCGCTCCACCCAACCCTACTCAAACACAGAGCATACATGAAAAAATTTCTAACTCTCCTCGGCGAAATCGGCGGCTTTGATAGAGCCACTGACGGAAGCAGCAGTAGCAACAATATTATCCGACTGAAGCATTCATACTAGTTCGGATTCGAGCGGTTGGAGAGGATGCTGGTGACGGAGCCGGCGACGTTGTCGCCATGGAGATCTGGAGCAAGCGGTCGTCTCCGTTTGGATTGTATCTGTCGAGTTCCAAGCCCATATTGTTATCGTCGTTCAGGTACTACTACAGATCAGGAATCAAATCGCCTTCTTAAGACGGAGATCTGGAGGCGAGGGCGGTTTCTTCCCACTTTCGGAGCGCTTCCCAGCGCACCACCACGGCGGCGGCGATTCTTCAAGACGGAGCAAATGCATGACGAGTCCCATGTTCTTGAGACCATCGTCGTTGTTCTCGTCGAGCCAGCTGAGGTGTGGGGATCCAGAAACGCTAATTTCTCCGGACAATAAGCAACAGTCAGAGTCCGGTGACAGGCTGGGTCACGGTTGGGAAGGGTTGGGTTGGGGAAATGATGTGGTAGGTAAAAATAACGTGGCGGGTAAAAATGACGTGGCGAGTTAAAATTAGGTGATTCAGCACTTTTGTTAGCCATGTCAGCAAATGACTAACGGTGTTAACGGAGACTAACGGAAGATAACGGAGAGTGACCAAACGTGACTCATTTTACTAATTATAGTGACTAATATTGATATTAATTTTTTTCGGTGACTAAACATGACACATTTTAGTAAACTCAGTGACCAAATATGGCATTAACCTTTTCTGTCATTTCCACAATTATCTCATTCCTAGGCTCCTAGCCCAGCTCTTTCCCTCTCGTGCATCTCTTTCTCTCTCTTCCCCCACATTTGTCTTATCCCCAATTCTTCCATGCTGGCGACTCCTGCTCGACTCCCAATTTTGATGGGAATCTCACTAAAATTATCGTCATCACCACCAATGTCGGCCACTCCCTCATTATTTGTTAGAATATGACTTGAATTTGATTTGGGTTTGTTTTGTGTTTTGGGCCTATTCTGTTTGGGTTTGGGATTGGGTTTTGTTTTGACCTTTTCCTTGTATGTTTGGGAAAAGGTATTTGGTTTTCTGTTTGGGATTAGGAGAAGAGTTCTATAAATACTCTTCATCACCCTAGTCTGTAGTAAGAAGGTCAGTCGGGTTAGTTTGTTTGGTTTGTCAGTTTGGAATTTGGGTTTGTAACCTGTACTCTCCTCAAAATTAGTGAAATTTGTCCCCCCTGCCCGTGGATTAGCTAGCACGCATTGTGTTAGTGAACCACGTTAAACTTGTGTTCGTTCGTGTTGGTTTGGATTATCGATTGCACGCTTCTGTTCTGACAAGTGGTATCAGAGCCTTTGGTTGCGGTTTTGGGAATTTGGCACTAGACTGAAGTTTTGCTTTGTGGAAGTAGTTTTCAATTCTTCAGCTTGGTTCGGTGGAGGAATCGCTTTGAAGTTGACTTTGGGTAGTTGTGTTTTGGTCTCGCTTTTTTTGGTGAGAAGTTTGGTTGGAGTTTGTTTGATAGTAAGAGAGGGTGCTATCAGTATGAAGATTGAGAAGTTTACAGGAAGAAACAGTTTCAGTTTGTGGCAGATCAAGATGCAAGCACTGTTGAAACAACAGGGTTTGTGGGCTCCGTTGTCTGGAAAATCGAAGAAGGAAAGCATAGATGAAGAAGAGTGGATTACTTTGGAGGAGAAAGCTCACTCTACAATCTTGCTTTGTTTGGCTGATGACATCATTACTGAGGTTGCCACTGAGAAGACTGCTGCGGGTTTGTGGTTGAAGCTTGAAAGTCTATACATGACAAAGTCTTTAACTAACAAGTTTCATATGAAGCAACGTTTGTTCAGTTTGCGTATGGAGGAAGGTACGCCTCTCAGGAATCATCTAGATCAACTCAATACTATCTTGTTAGATCTGCGGAATATTGATGTTAAAGTAGATGATGAGGATGCTGCCTTAATTCTGTTAGTATCTTTGCCACAGTCATATGAGAATTTTGTGGATTCTTTTATTGCTGGGAAAGATAGTTTGTCTTTGGAAGATGTCAGATCTGCTCTACATACTAGGGAGGTTCGACATAAGACGTCTGGTTCATGTTCGGAAAATCAGGCATCTGGGTTGGCTGCTACTGGTGGTAGGAGACAACAATCTGGTAATAGGAAGGCGAATACAAATTCGAATTCTGCTGGTTTGAAGGATGATATCTGTCATTACTGTAAGGAGAAAGGGCATTGGAAATTCGATTGTCCTAAACTGAAGAAATATCAGGAGAAGAAGGAATCATTTGTTGCTGTGGCGGAAGAAACTAACTCTGATTCTGAAGATGGTTTAGCCTTAGCAGTGAATGAACAGGTACATCATCAGGATGTGTGGTACTTGGATACTGCAGCTGATTACCATATGTGTCCAAGCAGGGAGAGTTTTTCAACTTATGAGCAGATAGATGGAGGACATGTTTCTATGGCCAATGGTGCTATTTGTAAGATTGTTGGAAGAGGCTCCGTCAGGATGAGGACACATGATGGTTCTATTCGCACCTTGAACAACGTTAGGCATATTCCAGAGATGACTAAGAATCTGATATCTTTAAGTCTACTCGACGGCAAGGGTTTCAGTTTCAAAGGTGAAGGTGGAGTGTTGTCTGTCTACAAGGGTTCTAAGGTGATTTTGAAAGGTGTCAAGCGGGGTGCCTTGTATATTCTACAAGGTTCTGTTTTGATATGTTCTGTTGGTGATAAGTGCACCAAGCTGGTTCCGAATGGCAAGTCTCAACATGAGTTGGATTTGCCGAATGGTTTGAGTTGTTGACCGCCCTTAGGGGCATTTGGAGGCAGAGGAGATTTTGTTACAGCTGATTTGGAGGAGTTAGTACGTCTGGCAATTCTGATTGCATCTGTGTTTGGCGATTTGCATCGCGTTTGAGTTTGGTGATTTCGATCACATCTGGATATCTGGCGATTTCGTTTGCATCTGGGTAAATTTGGCGATATGGATCGTGTCTGGTACATCTGGTATTTGAGAGAGAATTCAAGTCAAGGTGGAGATTGTTAGAATATGACTTGAATTTGATTTGTGTTTGTTTTGTGTTTTGGGCATATTCTGTTTGGGTTTGAGATTGGGTTTTGTTTTGACCTTTTCCTTGTATGTTTGGGAAAAGGTATTTGGTTTTCTGTTTGGGATTAGGAGAAGAGTTCTATAAATACTCTTCATCACCCTAGTCTGTAGTAAGAAGGTCAGTCGGGTTAGTTTGTTTGGTTTGTCAGTTTGGAATTTGGGTTTGTAACCTGTACTCTCCTCAAAATTAGTGAAATTTGTCCCCCCTGCCCGTGGATTAGCTAGCACGCATTGTGTTAGTGAACCACGTTAAACTTGTGTTCGTTCGTGTTGGTTTGGATTATCGATTGCACGCTTCTGTTCTGACATTATTGATGCTCTGTTTCGTCTCGTTTCCTAATTTTTTTTTTGTCTTATTCCTAATTTTCATCTCGTTCCGACTTCCACTTCCAGCCTCCGTTTCGTCTATCGTCCATCGATGGAGAGAGGCAAAATACTTCGGTCGCCAGTCAGGAGAGGGTGAAGTAGTGGCCATGGCGACAATTGAGTGGGCCTTCACACACTTGTCGGCTTCCTCTTCTACATCTTGCTTCCTTCCAACCACTAGTGATGAAGATTGGAGAAAAGGACTAGAAAAGAGGAAGAGATTGCGGTTGCAATGTGAGCTCCAGGCAGATCTAGCAGAACAACGGCGGGAAGATGACCAGATGAAGACCCATTGTTGTCTTTTTTCCCTCTCCGACTTTCAATTTTTAGGTTTGGGCATTTTGTTTTCTTGATTTCAACGGGTCAAGTATGGGTTTGGGGGCTTTGTTTTTTTGGGTTTTATAGGGTCGATTCTGGGTGCGGGGTTGTGTTTCTGGGATGGGAGGAAGAAGCTATCCCGACCGATGATAATGAAGATGTGTTAGGGGTTTGTTAGAGAGGGGAATTAGAGATGCGAAAATGGTCTGTTGAATTGGGACGGAGATGAACGATGAAGCTTCTGGTTGATGATGAAGTCATGGGAGGAAGAAGCTTTTATGCCATGTGCGGTGACGAAACAGAATAAGCAGCAGAGCTAATTTCTTTCTTGTGATGGTTGCAGCCGAAACCCAAATTTAGGAATGACAATTTGAACTCGTCCCACCGGGTATTACTCGACTTATCCGTGATGGGGTAGGTATTACCCAATTCGCAATAGAGTAGAGGGGACATGGGTATCTACTTTTGACTTGCTTTGCCGCTCCCCTACCCGTTCTTGGCCCATTCTATCTCAATTTCTGATAATATCTATTCATATTCTTCTATTTTTTACTTTTCTTAAGCTAGTTAGACTTGATCTTTCAACTAGTTAGACTCAATTACCAATTATATTATTACTAATTTTCATTCATAAAATAATTTCCCTCCATTTTATTGTAGAAAGTAAAATTTTATAATTATTATTCCAAATAACATGTAAAAGTGTATCGACACGTCCCGCCCGCACCATTGCCATAACTAATCAAATTCATTTTCGAAACAAAAGACAAAGAAGAGGAAGAAGATGGGAAGGAGAAAAAAAAATTTAATTTAATTTTTCGGTTGAAATCCTGAATTTACTCCCAAAAAGTTATTTTAGTGAAATTTCTCATGTAAAAAACCTCAGTTTTTTAAAACGAGAGATTTTATTAAAATTCCTCATTTTAGAAAATCCTCATCCAAAAACCCCCTAAAATGGGATTTTCTAGCCCTCATTTCTTTCATGTTTTCTTATGGATAAGAGCACTCATTGAAAATTTATTTTTCGATTTGGGCTAGAAATGCTTTCTTTTGTGTTTTGATTGTATTTTGAGTGTCATTTCAGGTTTTGAATGGTTTTTGTCAAACAATCCAAGCTCAAGTATATAGAGGATCACGACCAGGGGACAAAGTTCATAGACAAGATGTCAAGGGCTGGGAAGAGTTCACAGTCAAGGCACACAATTTACGGCCGCGGTTTTAGATTTCCTGAGCCGCAAACTTGGAAACGATGCAGACATTAGCATATAAGGTCTCGACGCCTCGTCACTTGGTTGAAACGGGTATTACTCTTCTTCATCGTGCTAAAATTTCCACAGATTTTTGGTCTTTTGCTTTTTCCACCGCCATATATCTCATCAACATCTCCCATCCTCAGCTCTACGCGGTAAAGTCCCATACACACTCCTCTTCAATTTGTTACCTAACTATCATATACTGTGTATCTTTGGTTGTCTTTGTTATCCTTGGTGCCGCCCTTATTCCTCTCACAAACTTGATCCCCCTTCTCGCCCGTGTTTATTTATTGGGTATTGTCCTCAACGTAGCGCTCATCGTTATTTTGATCTAGCCACTCAACGACATTTTCTCTCTAGTCATGTTGTCTTTGTTGAGTCATAATTTCCAGGTTTTCATGCTCGGGTCTTGCTGCTCTCTCCTCGTCCGAGTCCTGGTTATGTAACATGTCACCGACCATCACTTCATTGCCATGCCGATCTGTCCAGTTCTCACCAACACATCAATCGACTCACACTTCCCCCTCCACGATTGCTTCTCCGCAAGGTCTTTCCACTAGTGGGCCATCCACACTGGCTCATCTTCGGCATCAGCTCTGCCGCAGCCCCCAACACTCCTCCATCAGGCCCCTCTACTGCCTCAGCTCAGCCTACCCCACTGCTCCTCTCCCACAACATGGAAACACGGGCCTAACATAGCATTTATTGACCTAAAAAGAGATTATTCCATAACAGCTTTCTCTTGGGCCCCTGCTGCTTGAGCCACTTACTGTCCAGGAGACCCAACGCTATCAAGAATGGAATACGATCCTCTCTGCTGAGCACTCTGCTTTATTTGCCAATGACACTTGGGATCTTGTTCCTCGCCTTCCTCACTATAATATTCTTGGTAATCGGTGGGTCTTTCGGGTTAAGTATCATTCGGATGGGTCTACTGAGCGCTTCAATACTCGTCTCATGGTCAAGGGTTTTCTTCAACTCCCAGAGTTGACTTCAATGATACGTTCAACCATGTTGTTAAACCGGTCACGGTTCGTACTGTCTTCACTTTGGCGCTATCTCATAGTTGGTCTATTTCTCAATTCGATGTAAACAATGCCTTTCTTCAAGGCCCCCTGGAAGAGGAAGTTTATGTGGTTCAACCTCTTGGGTTCATTGATCCATCTTTTCCTCGTCATATTTGTTGTCTCAAGAAAGCTATTTATGTTCTTTGTCAAGCTCCTCGAGCTTGGTACACTACCTTGTGCGCGTTCCTGCAGGACTTTGGTTTTTAGACGACTCATTCTGATGCTTCTCTTTTTGTTTATTCTCATGGGAAGACTCTACTCTATTTTCTTATATATATTGATGCATTGCTTCTCACTGGTAACGATCCTGCCGTCCTTTCCACTTTCCAGCAAGCTTTATCTAGTCGATCTCTCTCAAGGCTCTTGGTGATGTCAACTACTTCTTGGGCATTGAGGTTATTCCCACCTCTACTAGCTATATTTTGTCTCAACACAAGTACATGGTTAACATTGTCAATCGTTTCATGATGAATGATGCCAAGGGTGTTGATACACTTATGGCCACCTCCACTTCCCTACTTCTCGATGATGGTACACCACCCACCGATGCAACTCGTTTTCGCCAAGTGATCGGTGCACTTCAGTATCTTGTCTATTCTAGGCCAGAAATTGCCTACTCCATCAATAAGTTCTCTCAATACATGCATGCTCTGACGGCCTCCCACTGGCAATGTGTTAAGAGGCTCCTTCGCTATGTCTCTAGCACTCTCACATATGGTCTTGCCATTCGTCACTCCCGTGCTCCCTTCTCCTTGTCTGTTTTGTTGATTCTGATTGGGATGGAAATCATGATGATCGGTCTTCCACCTTGATGAGCCCCAAGTAGGGTCTCAATTGAACCAGAATCGAGCAACCAGTCTCAATCAATTTATGGTTTTGCCATTCGTCACTCCCGTGCTCCCTTCTCCTTGTCTGTTTTGTTGATTCTGATTAATCAAGAACAAAAACAGAATTCACACGAGCTCGGGTAAGCTAGTTTGAATACAATTTAGATGAAAACGATAAGGAATTCTTACACCTAAAAGAATGCACAATCGTTATAAGGAAGCTTTCGATGCAATCGAGTGCATTTCTCGATTGATAAGCAAGATTCATCAAGTTTTGGAGCTCTTGCAAAACCCAATCAAACTCACAAGCTTGAGAATTAGGGCAAAAGTTGATCTATTCCATTCCGATTTGTACAAAAACGAGTTAAGCACTTTGTACGAAAATTACAAATTGTAAACTAAGTAAAACACGCCTTGAAGTAATCCTAATTCACAAAAAACTAAATCTAACTCTAATCCTTATGGAACACGGATTTCCTGCTTTCCAACACAAGAAACCACACAGGCGGCATAGCAACTTCACACGTTTCGTTCGAGACACAATTGAGTTCCAAATCTTCAGCGAATTCCTTTAGCTTGTAGTATAACACTTGTACTTTCATGTGGCATAACCTTCTGGACTCGATTCTCCTCCACCCTTCTCGAATAGAGCTCCAAAGTAGGTTCTCGAACACAGTTCCATACTTGGCCATTTCTAGGTAGATTTCCGGTTTTGTCAAAGCATTTGGAGAGCTTTCGAGAACGTACTTAATGATTGTTGGCTTGGCTCTACTAATTCTTACATCTTGTAGATAAACATTTGGCCTTCAACTTCCAACCTTCTTCTTGCATTTTCATCGAGCCATTTTTGAGAGCCAGACGTGCAAAGTAAGTTATTTAAAACAAACAAAAGACTTAATCAATTTTCAAGCTCCTTCTTCCCAATCGAGCTGGCTTCTTTAAAAATCCATGGAAACTTAAATTGCAAAAAATTTGGGATCATATCACACTTGTGGCTATCTTATCTATTTCGGGTCCACCTTGATCTCTTGGCGTTCTAAGAAGCAACTGACCGTTGCGCATTCTAGCACAGAAGCAAAATATCGGGCTATTGCACATGCCGATGCCGAGCTCGAATGGGTTCAGAATCTTCTCACTGAACTCCGGGTTTCGTTGATGCCTCTACCAGTTCTTCATTCCGGTAATCTCGATGCTACCAACTTCAGCTCCAACCCGGTTTTTCATTCGAGGATGAAGCACTTGGCATTAGACTATCACTTCGCTTGTCAGCTTGTTCAAGCAGGGCGCCTACGTGTTTAGTAAATACCCACGACACATCAACTAGTAGATGCTCTCACGTTTGGGCTTGGCGGATCAAAGAAAGTTCCGCATTTGGGAAGCAGATCAACGAGAGTTATGTGGTTGAGAAAATCCGTGTACCGAGAAGTCCATCGATACAAGGTGCATGGCGGATCAAGATAATCGCTGAGGTGAGGACACAAAGTTCGTGGTCCTTGTCTTTAGGAGATGATTGTTATGGGATAATTCAAGTACCACATCGATAATACAAAGGAAGGAACCCTTGTATATAAATGTCCACCTAGCCCAATTAATACAAGGCCCTTTGGGGAGGATACCCAAAAGTAGAACCGTGCGATATTGTCCGAGACTTTAATTGAGCACCCCGGTTTGACAGTCCCTATTGCTGTAACTGAGGACTGAAACATTCAATCATCTCTAGCCTTGCCATTGGTCCAGTTATATCATTTGAGGTATGAATTAAAATAAGAGACAATAAATTAGAGTCCGATAATCTTCCTTTTTTATTCTTTTTTATTCATTGGAACCTGCTAGAAGGCAGATAATCTTAGACATTGAAGCATAAAATACATATGTTGCAGTATTTGATTTAAGGCTTATTCTTATGTTAATTACCTCTTAATTAGTTTGCGTCGCGCTCCTTAAACCAAGGCCGAGCTAGGTCAAACCCCTGGCTGAAAGGGAGAAAGCTCAAACCTCATTTGACAAGTAGCACTGTTCGAGACTCGAGCCCCTTTGCGGTGGGGAGCGGATATGGGGACAACACCATATTTGTTGTTATAGTAACAACAACATAGGTGGACCAATAGGAACCCACCATTCTGCATACTTTTGAAAATCATGCGTTGACTAGGGTAAAATACAAAGGAAGGGCATTTTTGTCCTACCAAAAATTGGCAGCTCCTTTTCCGAAAATTTCCAGCTCCTTTTGTCCGAAAATTTCCAGCTCGTTTCTCTCTCCGTTTCTCTCTCTGTCCAATCGCACGGCGCCGAGGCTGAACGAGGGCGACGAATCCTCATCGGAGCAACGCAACTACTGCAACGGCGGCGACGCAACGGCGGCGACGAGAGCTTGATCGCAGCAGCTACAGCAACGGCGGCGACGCAACGGCGGCGACGAGAGCCTGATCGCAGCAGCTACAGCAACGGCGGCGACGAGATCCTGATCGCAGCAGCTACAGCAACGGCGGCGACGAGATCTGATCGCAGCAGCTACAGCAACGGCGGCGACGAGATCTGATCGCAGCAGCTACAGCAACGGCGACGAGATCTGATCGCAGCAGCTACAGCAACGGCGGCAACGCAACGGCGACGAGATCTGATCGCAGCAGCTATAGCAACGGCGGCGACGGCTGAGCAAGCTCCTGATCGCAGCTAAGACATTGACGATGGACGAGAATCGTGTAGATGAAGTTTCTGTTGGTTCTGTAGATGCTCAACAACTCCTGCAAATTGCAACATCTTCTGAAAATGCAACAGAAGTTGGATATCAGCTGGAAACCTCTATTTCCACTAACAGTGGCAACAATGAACAAGAAGAAGGTACGCTCAACTCAATCCTTCCTGTTTTCTTACAATGAGCACCACAATCACGCTTATACAAGCCATTTACCATATCATAAGCACTACCAATCAAACCGCCCACAAAAATCCCACAAACGATACCAAAAGCATCGCCAAACACACCACATTCGTCCCAAAACAAACCACAGGAAAAAAAGAGACTATCAACCAAAACACTTTAGAAACAAACCACAATACTTCTTAAACGCACCAAAACACCTCCAATGCACACCATTAAAACCTAAATCGTTACATTCTGCAATCTGTTTGTAAAAAAAGCACATTGTAATGCAAACCATAAATGTTATAAAAGATTCATGAATAACTACAATGCAAACCACTTTTCACTTTTCTAGCAAATATCATTGCAAGATGAAATCATTAAACCGCCCACAAAAATCCCACAAACGATACCAAAAGCATCGCCAAACACACCACATTCTTCCCAAAACAAACCACAATACTTCTTAAACGCACCAAAACACCTTCAATACACACCATTAAAACGTTAATCGTTACATTCCCCAATCTGTTTGTAAAAAAAATCATACACTGTAATGCAAACCATAAATGTCATAAAAGCATCATGAATAACTACAACCCAAACCACTTTACACTTTTCTAGCAAAAATTATCGCAAGATGAAATGATCAAGTGCTCATTTCTTTCATCATTGCTTACAGGTGTGACATCAAACAGGTCCGAGTCAGACTACACTAGTTTGGGGTTGGCATTCAAAACCATTGAGGAAGCAAAACAATTCTACAAGAACTATGCTCACGACCTTGGCTTCAGCGTGAGGGACATGGGAGCTGTCAAACGTTCTACAAAAAGACAGCCAACCAAAACAGCACGATATGCTAGGTATTGCTGCAGCAAAGAAGGATACAAGACCACAAGCAAGTCAAATCCCAAGAATAAAGGATCAATAGATGTGAAGGCTTATCAACGTGCTGTACCAGAAACTAGAGTTGGCTGCCCAGCTATAATCAAATTCAGATATGATATCGAGAAGGATGAATGGCTGCTGGACAAGTGGATAACAGAACACAACCATGATCTCCTCCCTCCAAAATTCAAACATCTCTTGAGGTCGAACAAGGGGATCTCAGAAATGCATGCAATGGTCGCAAAAGTGCATGCAGATTGTGGAGTTTCACTACGGAAATCATATGAGTTGTTCACCACAACTTCAGGGGGGAGGGAGAATGTACCTTTTACCCCTCATGATCTGAAGAACTATATCACAGGGACAAGGCAGAAATCAATGAAACCAGGCGAAGCAACTATACTTCTTACACATTTTCGCCGTGAAGCTTACAAGAATCCATCATTCTTCTATGAAATTGAGGTAGATAGTAACGAAGATATTGCAAGTATATTCTGGGCTGATGCAAGAATGCGGTTTGACTACAGTTGCTTCGGAGATACGATCAGCTTCGACACCACATACAGGACAAACCAGAATTATCGTCCACTAGGTCAGTATTCCTTGCACTGGTTTGCTTTGTGAGGTTTGTGGTTTTCTTTGTGAGGTTTGTGGTTTCTTTTGTGAGGTTTGTGGTTTGCATTAATAGATTTCTGGTCTGCTTCCGCAAATGTTGTGGTTTGCTTTGTGAGGTTTGTGGTCTGTTTTATAAGATTTGTGGTGTGCATTAAAAGGTTTGTGGTTTGCATTAAGAAGGATTCCTTGCACTAGATAATTTTCTTGATATTTCGAAATTGAATGCAAACCAAACATTACGCAATGCATACCACAAACCTCCTAAACCATACTAAAAACGTCCTGAAGCACACCATATATATAAAAAAAGACAGCCTTTGTTTGTTTCAATGTTTAATTCTATGTTGTTCTTTTTTTTATTTTTAATTTACAGCTTTGTTTGTTGGCTTCAACCACCATCGTGCACTTTGCATCTTCGGGGCTGCTCTCCTATATGATGAAACAACCGCTACATTCAAGTGGTTGTTCGATGCATTCTTGAAATGTATGTCAGGCAGCCGACCAACATCAATATTCACCGACCAAGCTGCTGCAATCGCCGCTGGGATTAGATCCGTCATTCCTGAAGCATTCCATGGCTTGTGTACTTTTCATATCAAGCAGAATGCAATGAAGCATCTCGACACCACAAACACAAACATTCTAGAAGATCTACAATATGTCACTTTTGGAGTAGAAAATGAGGAAGAATTTGAGTACAATTGGTCAAGGTTGCTAGACACATATTATCCAGAAGAAGGCACCAATCCAAGGAACTGGTTGGATTCAATTTACAAGGTGAGAAAACAGTGGTCTTCAGCATGGATTAAGGACCACTTCACAGCTGGTATGCGAAGCTCACAGCTGAGTGAGTCTTGTAACAGCAACCTCCGAAACTACCTTCAACCAGATGACAACCTAGTTGAGTTCTTCACATACTTCAACAAGTTGCTCAAACGGAAAAGATCAGACGAAATGGACATGGATTATCAAATGGCAAACACAGTCCCAAACAACATGTACGTATTACTTCCTTTATTTGAACTTTTTATACTGTAGAATGCATCCACAGAACAGTTGAATACAACCCAGATACCACCTAAACCAACCCAAAACCCCTACAATCCACACCACAGACAACCTAATCCAAACCATAAACACCACAATGCACACCGCAAAAGCTTAAACAACCCAGATACCACCTAAACCAACCCAAAACCCCTACAATCCACACCACAGACCACCTAATACAACCCATAAACACCACAATCCACACCACAAACAGTACAATACATACCATAAAATCATTAATGTAGACAAGATGTTTTATGAATGATTTTATGTTGTATGTCATCTTCCAACAGGTATGACAGAAGCCCACTTGTTCAGCAAGTCGCAAAATTATACACAACTAAGATCTACAGTTCTTTCCTTGAGGAGTATTCAGAAAGCCTTGCTTTTTTTGTGTTCCGGAATGAATCTATGGATAGAGATGGAATGACAGCTTATGAAGTGAAGAAACTAGGAGGATTCGGCAAAAGAGTCGTGTTAGTGAACAAAGAGGAGAAGAAATACAAGTGCTCATGTCGTTTGTTTGAAAGTTCAGGCTGGTTGTGCAGACATGTAATCAGGCAGATAGAGATGGTTGGATTCAATGGTGATGATATTGAGCAATTGACTATCCCTAAGGAATACATTCTGCCACGATGGACGAGAGATGCCAAATCTGGAGAGAAGTTCACAATAAACACAACAGAATGTGCTGCAACAGATACTTATGCAGGGAGGTATCAAGAACTGTGTGCTAGCATGGTTATCCTAGCAACAAAAGTCTCAATGAATGACAAGGTCTTCTCAATGGTTAAGGAGAAGATTGCAGAGCTCACTAAACTAGCTTTCCAAAGCCTTCAGACTCAAGAAACTCAGCAAACAGTACCTGGTAATTTCACACATCTTGTTAGCATCCCTACTTATATTCACCAGTAATTGCTTAATCCAAGCCACAAATGATCTAATGCAAACCATAAACATCTTAATCCAATCCACTAATTGCTTAATCCCTACTTATGTTCACCAGTATCTTGCATATTGCTTTTTCAACAGATGGAACCACCAATACATCACCCTCACAAAGCGCTGCTGCTTCAGCTACAAATGACAAGTATGCCAATGTGAAGGGATTCAAGGCTCGAAAAGACCCATGGAAATCAAAGAAGAGGCCAAGAGGTGGACTTGAGGTAGCACTGGAGAGGGCTAGAAAGCAAAGAATTGATGAACAGGCCGCCAACAAGCGTTACAAAAGCAACAATGAGTGATTAGTTTCCTTGTTGTTATCCGTGTTTTTTTTCTGTCATAAACTTTTAGATTTCAATGACAACTATGAGACAAATATGAACAGTTGCAGGTTTTTGATAATATTTGATCAACACAGATACAGTTGAATACAACCCAGATACCACCTAAACCAACCCAAAAACCCCACAATCCACACCACAGACCACCTAATCCAAACCATAAACACCACAATACACACCGAACAAGGTTAAACAAACCACAGATACCACCTAAACCAACCCAAAAACCCCACAATCCACACCACAGACCACCTAATCCAAACCATAAACACCACAATGCACACCGAACAAGGTTAAACAACCCAGATACCACCTAAACCAACCCAAAAACGCTACAATCCACACCACAGACCACCTAATCCAAACCATAAACACTACAAACCACACCATACAGGAAAGAAAACAAACTACGAAACCTCTTAACAAAACCAAACCACAAACATATGGAAACTTTCCAGAACACTCATTAAGCAAACCACTTATGTATTAACACAAACCACTTGTCTTATAATACACACCATACACGACGAACACAAATCCTCTTAATCAACACCATTAACACACTAAAACACATATTAACACACTGAAATCTGAAACTGTTCTTGCAAATGCATGCTAAAATCAGCTAGTCCACCTTGCGATCAAACTCCAAACTCTTCTTCTTCACCTCTTCAAGTACACTGTTCTCCTTGTTCAGCAGCAATGTTAATGTGATCTCATCCCGCCTCTGATTGATTTGTCTTTGCCAATTCCTCATAGCTGGATGCAGTTTGCCATCCCAAAACTCAGCAAAATTCATAGTAAAAACACCACAGTCAATCCCACCACGTTGTCTCACCCCTCGCTGTCTAACCCACTTGAATTCTTCAAATTTGAAGGGCTCTTTTCTGCAGGCAGGAATGTATTCTGTGGCATAGCGGACCACCATATCCGCAACAGCACGAAACTTGGAATCAAGGTCGTCAGGGTAAAGGCTGTCAAGATAATCATACCATTTGTTCTTCAGATTCACTACATACATCCTGTAGTGGTCATCAGAACAGTGGGGGAACATCCACTGCATGCAGAACAAAAACAAGTCAGTACTCCAAAAGCACAATGAAGAAAAAACACACATGAAACAATCTAGCAAATCTGACTAAAAAAATACATACATAATCACATTGTGAGAAATCCAAACCATCTGGTATCCACTTGCAACTTGTAATAATTTCATCAGTCTCTTCAAAAAAATTAGGCAGTGGTCCTTCGTTCTTCACTATCCCCTGCACTCTTTGCTACAAGGTAGAACACAACATAAACACAGTAAAACAAACCAGACGTATTATAATGCACACCACAAAAACCCTAAAACAAACCAGAAGTATTATAATGCACACCACAAAAACCCTAAAGCAAACCAGACGTCTTATAATGCACAACACAAAACCCTTAAACCAAACCAGACCTATTATAATGCACACCACAAAAACCCTAAAACAAAACAGAACTAGCAGAAAATGTAACTCACCGCCAGCCCTGAATAGAACACCCATCTTTTCAGTTGCCCTCTTCTCACTTGCTCCCGATTCAGATAGGCAGCATAGCAGTCAATAACATCCACACTCACACATTTCCCATGTGCCAAAGTCTCTGTGTCCTTTCTATACAAGCAATCGAATCCATCAACGCGACTGAAAAGGATTTCCTTCCTATTTTTCATAATCCATAACAAACAAAACAGTCGGCATTAGAAAAGTACTAATAAGCACTATATAAAAAAATATATACAAACAACCGCATATGTATGAAATCTATACACATTAACTTACAAGTTATTCGAATCCCTTGCATATCGCAACACAGCACCCTTCAACACATCAATATCAACACCGGATGAGCTTCCTGCATTCTTCACTTTAAATTTTTTCTGATTTTTAAAGCAACCCACAAATTAGATAAAACAACACTAAAAACAACTAACACAAACCAAAACTGAAACATAGTACAACAAATTACCTTTGTATAACAAATTACCTTTCCCTCCCTAACTAGCTGACTCAATGTTAAATCTCCACTACCATCACCACCCTCAAGCACCTCACCGGCATCAGCTTCTTTCCTTTTCTCATCAACCACCACATCTTCACAAACATCCCCCATAGCAGACTACAGAAACCAAACCACAAAAGTGTTTAACAAAACCAGATATATGTAAACCACACCACTAACAAATGCAAAACAACCAACTACAAAAGACATGACAAACAAACCAAAAACAGTATAATCCACACCACAAATATTCAAACACAAAACAGTAAGAATACCTTTACGACCTTCTCAACCAAGTTATCCAACTTAGCAGCATCAACACCATCAACATTGTCATCTCCATCATCACCTTGTCCCTTTTCCTCACAGCTGTCCATCTCCATCACCTTCTTAGCATTCTCAGAATCAGCTTCTTTCCTTTTCTCATCAACCACCACATCTTCACAAACATCCCCCATAGCAGACTACAGAAACCAAACCACAAAAGTGTTTAACAAAACCAGATATATGTAAACCACACCACTAACAAATGCAAAACAACCAACTACAAAAGACATGACAAACAAACCAAAAACAGTATAATCCACACCACAAATATTCAAACACAAAACAGTAAAAATACCTTTACGACCTTCTCAACCAAGTTATCCAACTTAGCAGCATCAACATTGTCATCTCCATCATCACCTTGTCCCTTTTCCTCACAGCTGTCCATCTCCATCACCTTCTTAGCATTCTCAGAATCAACACTTTTTTGTGTCATCTCCATTGTCAGATTATCAAGATGATCATCAAGTCCCTCCGAATCTAACACTCCCTTAGGAGAGGTATCATCATTAGCAGTGCCAGCAGGATCATTGTGACCAACATCTGGCACCACAACATCAACACTACCAGCACCATCCTTATCCATCTCCATTGACAAATCATCAAGACCCGGGGACTTTGGACTGTTAGCACCAGTCTCATCATCAGCATTGGCAGCAGATGCATTGCGACCGACATCATTGGTTCCCTTAGCAACAGAAACATCATCAACTCTATCAGTGAAATCGACATTATCTTCAGGACTATCCTCTGGTTGCTGCCCCTCCAGCATCTTTATATGATCATCAACTTGTTCAATGCTCGAACTGTAATGAGCAGCCATCCTCAACAAAGCCCTCTTATAACTTTCCATGTCATTCTTCAACTGATATGCCTACAAAAACACGAAAACAGCCCAAAGTTACTGAACAGCCCAAAAGCAAACCATAAACCTTCTAAAGAATCTCACATTCCTTTTAATGAACACCTAAAACACACTTATACGAACCACATATGTTTGAGTTCTCACAGAAAAACACCTACCAAACGATGAGTACCATAAAATATTCCTTTAACGAAGTAATGCAAACCACTATTCTTTTAATAGAAACCACAAGTACACTAAAGCAAGCCAAAGAACAAACAACAGAAAACACAACTAACCAGCACATGAATAAAATAAAGTATTCCGTAAACAAACTAATGCAAACCACTATACTTGTAAAGCACACTGAAAGTACTCTAAAGAAAGACATAAAACGAATAACACAGAAAAAATCACTCACTTCTTCAACCGAATAACACCATCCAAGTTGAGGTCAAGATGGGGAAGCTTCGGAAGATCCCCTTCCCTCACCATATCAAGATCATCTACCGGCCTTTTCCTCTTTGAACCCCGCACACGTTCTCGTCCCATTGGTTGACTGTAGGTTGCTTCTTCTTCCATCACTACATCTCGATGACCAATATTGAGATGATCTTCGTCCATCAGTACTTGAAAAGCAGCACTTGCGACTTTGTACGACCTATGCTTACAGGTCGGTATGGGCAGCTCAGGGGGGTTCTTCACACGGTCAAGAATCGAAATCTGCCACATATACAAACAGACAGAAGTCAAGCAACCACAAACAAACTGTGCCAGAAAGATTATAATACACACCACACAACCAGGGGGGGAGGGGCAAAAGCAAACCATAAATATTCTTAAACAAACCATAAACATCTTCAACCACACCAGATTCGTCAATAAACAAACCATAAATGATAAACAATAGCAGAAACATTATAACAAAGGGGGGTAAAGCAAACCATAAATATTCTTAAACAAACCATAAACATCTTCAACCACACCACATTAGTCAATAAACAAACCATAAATGAAAAACAATACCAGAAACATTATAACACAGGGGGGGGGGCAAAAGCAAACCATTAAAACTCTTAAACAAACCATAAACATCTTCAACCACACCACATTCGTCAATAAACAAACCATAAATGAAACAGTAAACCAAAATTCGAAAAGGGGTATATTTATTCACTTACAAAAAGAAGATGAACGTCACCAGGGAACTTTGACTTTGATTGAACCACTTCAACCATACTGTCATTAAAATGGTCAGCCACATGCTTACACCAATTATATTGGGTGAAGTCAGCAACCATTTCATCTTGCAAAAAACCAGCATAGGAGAGGTTAATCTTCAAATTTCCACTGGGACACAGAACTGCCTCCATTGCATACAGTACAAAAAGATCCCTCCACTTCTTATTGTCCCTCTCCTCTTCCAATGCCAGTTTAACATTTGCCAATGACGCCTTTCCTTTCTTAGTATTGGAAAGCCCTAACTCAATTCCCCACCTGTGCCTCTGGGCTGCACTGAACATATCCAGCTTAACAACATACGGTCCACGCGGCAAACCATAGACTCTCTCCACATCTGCCTCTCCAATTCTAAACTTCCCTGACCGTAGCAGCGGGAAAGACCTTGAACTCACATCAAAGCTTTTGCAAAGCCATTCAATAAAATTATCCGGGAGTCTCGTAAGCTTAACCCTCGACACACCCCTAAAACCCAGAGGATCAAGCATCTGCAGTTTTTCTTCACTTGTACTGTCAGCTTCCATGATGCCAAGAATACGATTAGTATTACTACGATGCCTCTTATCCGGCTTTCCAGGCACAGGAGAAGCACCATCTTTCTCTCGCTTAGGTGTTGCAACTTTTTCTTTTTCTTTCCCCTTTACTCCACCATCTTTCTCTTGCTTAGGTGTTGGAACTTTTTCCTTTTCTTTCCCCTTTACTGCACGTTTCTTAGCAGGTGCCATGCCTACAAAGCAACCAAAACACAAACCAACATAAGCAATCTCATACCAGAACATATAAAATCCAAACCATTAAGGGCCTAATGCAAACTGTAAACCCATGAAAACAATCCAATAATCAAATTTAAAGCAGACAAACAACAACTCCAAATGAACCACCAACATCACCCTGGAAAAACACCAGAAAGGCCCCAATCCAACCCACAAACACCCTAAATGTCACCAAACACAAAGCGCACCACCAAAAAAAAAAAAGAACAAAACAACAGAACTACTGAACACCACCACAAACGACTCAATAATCAGATGTAAAGGAGACAAACAACAACTGCAAATGCACACCAGTAAATCTTCTAAACCAAACTGTGAAATCCGAAACACAAACCACAAAACCTTTTAAAAGAACCACCAACAGTAGCCTGAAAGTACACAATAGTTTTATTAAAACCCTCCAGAAAGGCACCAATCCAACCCACAAACACCCTAACTGTCACCAAACACAAAGCACACCACAAACGACTCATGAGAAACCAGAAACCCTAAAATACACAATAGTTTTATTAAAACCCTCCAGAAAGGCCCCAATCCAACCCACAAACACACTAACTGTCACCAAACACAAAGCGCACCACCAAAATATAGAAAAAAAACAACAGAACTACTAAACAACACCACAAACGACTCATGAGAAACCAGAAACCCTAAAATAATCAAAGCACACCACAAAAATGAAGAAACATCCAACAAAACCTAACCAGAACGCACAACTATGAAATTTCCTCGTCTCCTTCAACAAATTTAGACTGCATGCGTCAAAACATCGCAGAAAACTGGAAAACGAAAGTAACAGAGGGCAAACATGAAAACGAAGGTGGTAAATTCAATAGCAGAAGCAAGCAATGACAATGCTAACGAAAACGAAAACGGCGACGCCAAACTAACACCATACAAGTGGAACTCCGGCGACGCTAAACGACAACGGCGACTTCGCAGACCAAAACTGACGACGGAGGAGAAGACAGTTCCAGTTTATCGAAGGAAATCACCGGCATACCTCGAAATTCACTTCGGCGACGAAGGAAACAGAATCGCGCGAAGGAAATCCACAAGCCGCAGACGAAATCGCTCGATGCAGATGCAAATTTGGTGGCGAGAACAGGGAGACCGAAGCAGACGTCCCGTCGGAGAGCAGTTCGTGAGCAGTTCGTGAGCAGAGGGGAAAGGGGAAAGGGGAAAGCGGAAAACTGAAATGTCTCAACGCGCGCTTCAATGAATTTTATTATTATTTTTGAATTTCAAAATTAATGCCAGGTAAAAGAAAACAATTATTTAATTATTGTGCAGTTATTATTGTGCAGTTACCCTTATACCCCTGTTGTTATAATAACAACACCTTAGGTGTTGTTATGCTATCCGGAGCCTTTGCGGTGATAGCATGTATCCTTGATAACATCCTTCGCTTGCTTGAGACAGTCAGTACTAGTCTTGCCTTGAGCCGCATCCATCCACCTATAACCGTAAACAGGCAAGCCATCGCAATCGTTCTTTATGTACAGCTTGCCATCGTCGGTTGAGCCGCTGGTGGTCAGGGTGTCTAGCAGGTCATCCACGCACTGGAGCTGGGGATCATCGCCGTCGTCGAACACGTCCGGGTTGCAAAGGTAGTCGAAGATGAAGATTGGTCGGGCCGCCGTGGTATGAACAATCATGGGCAAAAGTAGCGATGCTGAGAAAATAATAATGATGAGAGCTGATAATGGTGATCCCATTTTCTTGGCTGTTGTTTTCTTTGTGTTTTTTAGGCTGGTTGGTTAAGTTTCTAGCACCATATAGACTCATTTTTATAGAGTTGGAGTATTCACGCTAATTAGGAATGACAATGGGACAGGTTTGGGGCGGGTTTCTTGGTACCCAGACCTGCCCCGTGGCAGGTCGGGTACAGGTCGGGTAATTTATTACTGGTCGTGGGTCGGGGCAGGTCGACCCGCAATGGGTATGCAATTTATATGAAAAACATTAGAAATATTCGTTATTTTTATTATAAGACCAAGAAAACAAACAATATTGTGATAAATGTAGTTAAATTATTGGAGAAATTAAGGTTTTCACTAATTTACAACTTTATTATTGCTAAAATATGATGTAATAAAAGAAAAACCTAAGTAAGTTGACTAAGATTACAAGTAATTTAGACAAGAACGGGTCGAGAAAGGGGCAAGTCAGGTTGATAAGAGTATCCATGCCCGTCCCGCCCCGCCTATGGGGCGGGTTGGACCCATCTCAAAACAAACCAAACAGGTTGAATAAAACGGATCAGATTGAAATTGTCATCCCTAACACTAATCCATAGATAGTATGCCGTCTATGATTAGGGTTCCATCAAGTCTGCTTTCGCCCTTTCTAATCCCGCATTGTGCCTGGTACTAGGGAAAATAATGATAATTAATGTCAATAATTAACGGGTAAATAATATGAAGTAGAAGCCAATGAAAGTAGGTCTAGTATATGGAAACGTAGGTCATTCCGTTTTGGGAAATATTTACGAAGATCAATTTCATTGGGTTTGTTAAAATGACTCGAAGATAAGACGTAACTTGGAAAAAAAGAAAGCACCATCTTTCTAAACTCTAGCGCTGTACTACGGGTCGGAGTCATAATCCACAACGACGACATAGGGATCACCGGAGTAGTATGTATGCAAGTCCTCTCGTTAGAGAAGGTGGCCAAAGTTGAAAGGCCGGTGGGGAAAAAAATGATGATATAGAAGACAGACAAATTTAACCGAGTATATATCAAAGTTAGGCTTGGCAACTTTACCTATACCCAGGGTTTATAACTATTCAACTCATTTGGATTGGATTTGAAATTCAAATAAAATGTAAATGGATAAAGTTAGATGGGTCAATATCCATGTTTATGTTTAGTTTACATGGATAAAAAAAACAAAAACCCAAATAATTTAAAAACAAAAACAAAAACAAAATAAACCAAAATCTCTATGTTCTCTCTCTTCGCTTCCTATCTGTGCTCTCACTTGAGAGTCGACATTCTCTCTGTCTCTCTACTATAGGTGTCAAAACATGACCCGACCCGAGTAACCCGCCCAACCAACCCGATCCGCGACCCGCCCGCAACCCGATTGGACTAAAAGTCAAAGACCCGCAACCCGCCCGACCCGTAACCTGCTTGACCCGCAACCCGCCTGACCCGTAAACCGCTTGACCCGCAACCCGCTTGACCCGAACCTGATTGACCCGCAACCCGCCTGACCCGTAAACCGCTTGACCCAAAACCCGCTTGACCCGAACCTGATTGACCCGCAACCCGCTTGACCCGCAACCCGCTTGACCCACAACCCGCTTGACCCGCAACCCGACTAACCCGAACCCGATTAACCCAACCCGAACCCGCCCGATTGGCACGAATAATACTACATAATATATTTTTGTGCATAAATATTATATGTAGATAATATATATATAAAGTTACGTGACTTGCCCTATTATTTTTTCTTCTTTCCCACCAAGAACAAAGGTTTACTTTGTGTTGACAAATAAAAACTGCCATTCAGTTGAACCAAGTAAAAATAAGTTCGAATTGTAACAAAAAAATTGCGTGGACTAGTTTAGTTGGCTTCTGTGATGGTCTTTCCAATTCAAGGTACATGAACTACAAGAAAGACATAGTTTAGAAGAAAAACATAGTTTTGACCAGCAGAACCAGAGTCACCGCAAGTCAAAATTTTCACCGCCGGCCAAAATTGCTTCCAGATCGACGCTTCTTCTCTGCCTGGCCAGATCCTAGATCGATGCTGCCTCTCCGCCTGCCCACTGTCCTCTGTCACACCCTTTCGCCAAACCAAGGTTGCGGCGCCGAAAAAGCAATAGAAAGATCAAGCAAAACCCACATCGACCGAAGGTTGTCGAAGCCGGCCTGAAATTCCCTCCACTGCCTCGTCAGATCGTGGTCGTCCAATCTCTTAATCGTTCATCACTGAAACCCCAAAAAAATCCAAAACATGCAAGCACCAAGCCGAACAATTGGAACTCTCAAACCCAGAACTCGACCCTTTGAAACCCAAAATATACAACCCTCAAAATCCATTCAACTGGCCTCTTTTCATCCTCTAAATCCAGAAAATCAAGAAATCAACACCAGTCTTCTTCGATTTGGGGAAGCGCAGGTGAACGAGCAGGCAGAGGTTAAGGAAAAATCCCCAGATCAAACGCTGGGAAGACAGATCGAGTGGTGGATCTTCTTCGGTTGTTCTCCAAGGTGGCGAGCGATTCCTGGAGATTGAAGGCGGTGGCGATTGCTTGCTGCTCGATGAAGAGGAGGTCTCGATGGCGGCAGGGGAAGCGCCGGAGAGGAGGAGAGAGGGCAGGGGAAGCATCAGAGATGAGGAGAGAACACATGGGAGGAGAAGAGGGTTGCTGGGTTTGTGTTTTGTTCGTTGGAGAAGAGAGAAGGCAGGGGAGGGGGAGAGATGGGCACAAGGAAGGAGGATCGTGATATGTTGGGTTTCGGAAAATGAGTAAAGATTAAATAATAAAGGAAATTGGAATGGGTGGCAAATGAAAATTAGAATGGTTGGGGTGAAATTTTTGGGCGGGTATGGAAATTTGGCCGCTAAAATTTTGGCGGTCATTTTAAACACTAATAAATTTGGGCGGTAAGTGGAATTGTGTCGGTTCAGAACAAAATCGATCAAAAGCAAAAATAGTTGTGTCGGTTACAAGTAAAACCGACTCAAATATGCTGAAAATTGTGTCGGTTTAATTTTAACCGACGTAAAATTGGAGAAAATTGTGTCGGTTAAGTAACCGACACAAATCTTCGACACAAAATAGAATTTTAGTGTCGGTTAAGACCATTTTTTAAATTTATTTTATGTCAACGTATACATAAAAGTCACTTAATGTATAGCATAGTTAGTAAAATACGATACGGAAAAGTTACGTATAAAATACTTACGGGTATTATACTTTGTCTCTTAGTTAATGTTATGTTTAATAGTACGTTAATAGTTATAAATATATAAAACTAATTACTTTTATAAACAAATCAATATGTAAAAAATAGTAAAGTTAATAATTCATTTCATTAAATACGGATATTAAACGTGTTATTAAACGGAGTATTTACTAACTATGATGTATAAGGTATACGGTAGTGGACTCGTGGTTTAGAGTTCGGAGGATTAGGACGTATGTTCTTCTCAATAACTGAATACAAAATTGACTTAACTAACATTCTTCACATATCATACGTTATAATTTATACTTTATACCAACAATTTCATAACGCATAACTATAGTTCATGGTTTAAGGTTAGTGTATAGGGTATATGGTAGTGGACTCGTGGTTTAGAGTTTGGAGTCATAGGACGTATGTTCTTCTCAATAACCGAATATAAAATTGACTCAACTTACATTCTTCACATAACATACGTATAGCTTATACTAACAATTTCATAACATATAGCTATAGTATAGGGTATAGGGTCATTGTTTAGGGTTAGGGTTTAGGGTTTATTCATGGTTATGCTTTATGTTGGATATTTTGATTTTTATAGTTTATTAATTAATTTGATTTTAACAAACTAGTTAATTGCTATAAAATTTACCATCTATAATAATAAATATCAAAGAAAGGAAGAACTAGATGTTTATGGAAATTTTTTGAATGCAAAATTCAAAACCCCCAAATATTTTCTCAAAAATTCCCTTGCAAACCCTTTTTTTTAATAAATCCCTCTCATAAACCCCCTTCCCTCCAATATTTGATCCAAAATTGAAAATTCCCTCCTACCTCCCCCAATATTTAATCCAAAATTGAAATTTCCCCACATCCCAACCTAATTGCCGCCCACAGTTATATGAAAAAAGACAATTTTGCAGAATTATGTTAGTAGTTGATTAAAATGTGATCATTTTGAGGAATTATGTTAGTAGTCGATAAAAATGTGTTGCTTATTCACAAAAAAATGTGTTGTTTATCTAGAATTATGTAAGTAGTTTATTAAAATGTGTTAATTTTGTATAATTATATTAGTAGTCAATTAAAATGTGTTGATTATCTAGAATTATTATAGTAGTCAATTAAAATGTTTTAATTATGTAGAAGATAGAATCTTGTTTGATTGATTATGTAATTCTTTTCTTTTCGTTTCTTTTTTTCATAAGCAATGGACGTCAGGGCTAGAAGAAGCAAAATTTGGGAGAATTTCACTCAAGTTGAATCAGAGGGGGAGGTCAAGCTTCAATGCAACCATTGCATGAAGGTTTTTGGACGCTGTCCTAATAAGAATGGGACAGTTTCACTGTGGAGGCATCTTAAGATGTGCAGTAAGAGAAATCTTCAAGATTAATGGAGCCTTATGTACTTTTCTGTATTTCATTCTATTGTATTTGCTTAAACATCATGTAATGGTCTCAACTATCTAGACTCAAGAGATTGTTTCATAGGTTTATCATTTATGATCAAGCAAGTTGTCAGCTTTTTAATTTCTTATGTTGGTTTTTTAACCTTAATGAATCCTTTGCAACATCAAACTTGTTTATGATATATTCAAGCAAAATCTAGTCACTCATTTGTTTAATAATGTATGTTCATGTTTTTTTTTCCCATTGCAATATGATGATCGATGAGTTTGTTTTAAATTAGTGTAGTAACTAATTATTAAAAAATTCGATGGTTTGGACCGAAAAACCCGCAACCCGACCTGTTGTAACCCGCAATCCGATCAACCCGAACCCGATTGATCCGCAACCCGATCAACCCGTAACCTGATCGACCCGCAACCCGATCAACCCAAACCCGATTAACCCGCAACCCGATCAACCCGCAACCCGATCAACCCGAACCCGCTTGACCCGCAACCCGCTTGACCCGCAATCCGATTAACCCGCAACCCGACTGAACCCGACTCGAACCCGCCCGAACCCGCCCGATTGACACCTATACTCTCTACCCATCCTCCGTCAATGAAGGAGACAACTGAGCTATAGGGACGCCACGACGTCAGCGTCGCGGCCACCGCCACTAGCTTGAACGTCGACGCCCCGACCACCTCCGATCTTGGCATCCCCTCCGACCCGCTGGACCACATCGCTGTCCAGTGATACCAAAAACGCACTCCGATTTCGTGACTCACTAGAGATACCAAAAACCTACTCCGGCAGTCGATCTGTGACCAACATGTTTCTGAAAGAGAGAAGGTAATCCAGGTACAGATTCTTATCAAGTAGGCTATGCTTTTTTATTAGCTTTGAATTGGGTCTCATTAAACTGTTAGTTGGTGAATCATTGAGCTGTTTATTGTCTCTCTAAGTTGGTGAATGATTGGGATATTTATTGTTCTCTCTTCTCTGTTTGAAGGATTAATTTTTAATTATTATTTGGTTAAATGATTGTATTGTTGAACTAGTGATTGATTGATTTTTCTAGGGAAACATTGCTTTAGAAAGTAATGATGATAGTCTATTTATGAATCATGAGAGTAGTAATCATGGTCAGTCTAGTGTGTCTTCTAGTCGTATGGTATGATCTTCTGAGAAGCAGTGGTCTGAGATGTGGAAGGAATATGATCGAGTTGGAGTTAGTGGGTTGAGAAAAGCTGAATGCAAATACTGCCATAGAAAGCTTGCTGCTACATCCACTTCTGGAACTTTTCATTTGCGCAATCATTTGTTGAAATGTCCAGTAAAAATGTTGATTCAGTCATGGTTTTTGGACTTTTTGGTAGCAAGAAAAGAAAAATTGGTCCTGAGAGTTCGAGTCCTGTTGTTTTTTTACCAAGAAACTAGTAGAAGGGAGTTTGCTTGTATGATCGTTCCTCATGAATTTCCTCCATCGATTGTTGATTATGCTGGTTTTAGGAGATTTGTGTATTCTCTTCCGCCGTTATTTCAAATGGTATGTATAAATACAATCTAGAGTGATATTTTAAAGATATTCAAAGAGGAGAAGATGAATGTCATGCATGAGTTAGAAAAAGTCAGGGTGGTACAGGAGTTATGTACATATTTTGAGGGTTAACTATGTGTTGACTCTTATATTTTATTCATTATATAAATTACTGATTGATACATTAACATGATAACTTTTTCAGTTTGTGGGAGCACAAAAATAAAAGAGGGATCGTCCGTAGGCCGTAGCAAAATCCATGAACGGAAAAATCATCCCAATTACTTGTGCTTACTAATGAACAGTAGATCCCCCAGGTTACTTGCTCTTTAAAGATATAATAATAATAATAATAATTATTACCAACATAATTCCCCCCCCCCCCTATTTTGCTATATTCAGAAAAATAAATAAAATATTTATTTGCAGTACTCAATAGCCAAATTACCATTAAACTAATTTTGATACAAATTAAAAGAAGAGTATGGTTGACGTGATACTGAAATTATAAATTCTTATTTTGATTTAATTTAAAATCTCCGTTATGGAGCAACTCATTATTACAATCATCCCTTTCCCTTGTCTACCCCATGGAAACAAAAACAAAAAAATACATTATCACTTGAAAGCAAAATAAGGACTAAATAGTATAAATATATAAAACGATGGAACATGGTATATGTATTATTAGTATTATTATTTGGGTTGCACGTGGCATACATATATTATACCTTATATGGGTTGGGTGGGGATGATTAAACATATACGTAATTATGACGAGGCATTCCTTCAATTAATAAGGGCGCTGGGCAGGGACGTTGCCCTTGGGATCGTAGTTGCAAGTGACGAACCACCAGCCGTTGTTGCACTGAACCCTGCCGCACCCTAACTTCACCGAGTTCGCCCACACCACCTGCGTGTAATCCAAACACTGCTGCCCTCCCACGCACGCGTTCGACGCGTAGTCGTAGTACGGTTTCTCCGCCGCCCAGAGGTTCACGGCGGCGGTCCCGGTGAAGACGGAGCTGCTTCCTTTGCCTAGGTTCTCCCCGTAGGGACCTCCCGATTTGACCAAGCTGCAGTCTGATATCCTGGCGTTGGCGTAGTTCTGGGCGTATGCAGCCACCGTCGCGTCCCACGTGATGTTGGCCACCCCGACCTTATAAATAGAAAGAATCGTACGTGTTATTATTACTAGTCATACCATACTGATACGATCATATATATATTATATACTGCAGACACAAACCTGGGCTCGAGCAGCATTGTGGGCGTTCACGTAGTCCTGCGCCGTGTTCTGAGCATGGGAGTGGTGACAGAGTGAAGACATTAACATGATGGAAGAGGTTGCTGCCACCATGAACTGGAGAAGGCCGTGACATGTCTTGGTGGAAGCCATCTTCATATTATGAGTATTTTTTTTGTGTGTGTGTATTGTTGTAATGGATGATGGGAATGGGAGAGTAGAATGCATGTTTATATATATAGAGCGCGCTAGGGTGAATGGTGGTGGAAGTTGAGTTCTCATGCTGAAGCTGAACTGAGAGAAGAGATGCAGCTTGCTTGCATTGACTTGGCGGTGCCGTTTCTCTCAAGGAGTTGGAGAGGACGCAGAGGTTGAGTGGGAATTAAGGGAAAGCCATATATAGATCCAAAACTTCCGGAAACGGTAAACCAAACCTCACTCGTCACCTCACCTAACGAGTTCAGTTTGGATAAATATAAAATACTAAACGTTATTCTTATAGTTTATAAACCGGTCAGTATTTAACGATTTGGGTTTGTCAGATTAAAATCCCAAACAGCAGGGGGGAAAGATCGACTACTCAACACATACCCGCGCGGGAAAAAAAAAAAAAAAATTTGGTTCGGTTTTGGTTTTAATCAAAATTACTTGTATTGAAGGTTATTCTTGTAGTTTATAAGCTATGCTATTACCGGTTTGATTGACCAAACCGGGTCGATACGTTTACCAGCCCTACCTGCCTAGATATAACGATTCAGTCCACGGAAGCTTTTTTGTCTCCCGTTTCATAACTAACAAGTTGTCATTCTTAAAAATAAAATAAAAAATGTTACTTCCAAGGATCCAAGTTGTCATTCTAGCAAAAAAAGAAATCACTACCAAGTTGTCCCTCAATCAAAACAAAAATTACTTCATGCCAAGTTGCCACCTTGTTCATTTTTAACGGCAGTCAACATGTTGTACGTACTTTGTGTAGAGAGGAAGGATTAGAGGCAGTTTGTTATCGAGTATGGATAATCATAGTGAATGAATAAACTGCTAGCCTTTTGAGTTTTGGTGGAATAATTGTGTAGCTGCTAAACTGTTAGCCGAACCATTACCCATTTGTACTTGGCCCATTGGCCCATCACTCTTGTACAGCCCATGCCCATGCACACACGTCCCTTTCTTTCTTTTCTGTTAGCTCGGCTGAACCCTTTATTAGGGTTTACTTTTCTCCATATAGATATCTTGTATACCATTCCTAGATGATTAATCAATAATAACAGCAGCTCGAAGAGTCTTGAGGCTCTCCCGTGGACTAGTCCTGATCACTCAAAGATACCACATAAATTCGTGTCTCCGTTATTCTCTAAATTCCGTTAAGAATGTCTAACATGGTATCAGAGCCATCTTCCGGCGATTCGTCTCAATCCGAAGAACTACGACGTCTGGGAATTTCAATTTCGTGTTTTCGTCGAAGGCAAGGGTCTGCTCTCGATCCTTGATGGTACTGCCAAAAAACCGGTTATGCCACCTGCTGCTCAACAAGATATCGATCGTTGGGTCATGAACAACGCTCGAGTAAAGACATGGATCCTAAATTCAGTCGATCCCTCTGCTGTCGAGATGTGGGCTCATCTTGCGTCGACATACACTATCACCGGTTCTGCCTGCTAGTTTGAATTGGAGAACGAGCTCGCTATCTTGAAGAAAGGTGATCTGGATGTTGCATCGTTTTACAATGAGGTTGTTCTCCTCTGGACCGAGCAAGACATATTGCTCGCCTCTCTTCGTCCCGCTTTGTTCTTGGCCGATGCCGAGGCTGAGCGCCACTCTCTCGTCTACTCCAGTTTCTCATGAAGCTCAAGCCCGAATTTGAGCTCGTTCGAGCCTCATTCCTCAACCGGGAAAATTTGCAATTTGATGGCGTTTTGGGGCGTCTCATTCAAGAAGAGACTCGACTTCGAACTCAAGAGAAGTTGGATATTCGCCCGGGCGTCAGTGAAGCTGTTTTCGTTGCCGAGGCGCATCTTCTGATGACAATCCTGCCTACGCAGCACATCGACCCAATTTCAACAACAACGACATCCTACCTCTGAATTGACTTGCCTGTTTTGTGAGGAGAAGGGCCACGTTCAAAAGCATTGTCGTAAGTGCAATTTTTGTGTCTACTATAAGCGAACGTGGCATATTATCAGTGATTGTTGTACTTTGAAATATCGGACAGTTGCTGGAACTACGTCAAGGCCACTTCCTGCTCGTCCTGATTGCGTGTCCTTCGCCACCCAAGCTTCGAACTCTGCTGTCTATTTGGTTTCCTCTGACACAGTGGAGAGGTTAATTCAAGCTACTCTTCAAAAATCCTTTCCCGCCGCCATTAATTCAGCATTTGCCTCTCTTCAGGTTTCAGGTAAACCGTGGCTCCTTGACTCAGCGTGCTTTAATCACATGACTAGTGAGTCTAAGAAGCTTCAGCATATTCGTCCGGTTAATGATTTAAGATTGCAAGTTGCCAATGGCGCGCATCTTCCGTTTGCAGGTGTGGTTTTCTTGATCAGAAGCATCTGCAATTGCCTAATGTTCTTCATGTCCCACAACTCTATCCTAATCTTGTTTTCGTTGGGCAGCTTACTGATGAGAATTATTCTGTTTTATTCGCACCGTCTGGGTGCTTTGTACAGGATCTGACGACGGGGAGGCTGATCGGAAAAGGGAGTAAGCGTTCTTCGAGTCAATCAAATTGGGTGCTTGTGCTCCAATTTGTAATATCTCTCTTCTCTTTCTAGAAACTCACCCTCTTCTCTTTGGTTTAAGAACCCTAGGTATAGGTTTTGGTTTGTTGTTGATGTATATGACAAATTCCATGTTTGATTGATGATTTTACTTAATTCATGGATGTTTTCATGAATTGCATGAGTTGGGTTTTCATTTTCAACTTTTGAGCTTTTGACCTAGGAGGGAGAAAATCCCCTTAGAGCCCATTATTGGTGTCTTTAGGTCAATCCTCATCTTATATCGTCCGAGTAATCCCTGAGGGAGTCGATTCGATCAATCTCTTACGATATAGGGTTGGCCTATGTTCAATAGGGCACACCCCATTCATTGATTCGCCGTTTCGGGTCAATCCCGAGGAAGTCCATCTCCTAACAGTAGAGTATTTGAGTCGATTGAGCTAGGAGTATATCCAACATCGATCCAAAGGACGGACCTAGGAAGATTCAACCCAAGGGAGGTCCAAACCTTGTAAATAGCTAGGTTAGTGGTTAGTTTACTTTATTAATCATTATCCTAGGTTGGATAGATAACGAACCCTAAACCCGAAGTAGGGTTACCTAGATTCCCGTGGTTAGATAAATCATTATTGCTTTCTTTCCCTATGTTACACCCGGTCGGCGGTTATATCGGGTTACTCCAAAACTGTCTTTTAAATCCTTGTCAATTTTTTTAAACATCTCACCAATTTATTATTTATGAGTGATTTTATCATTTTGGGAGTGACATATGAAATGGAACGGGTCTACCCACTAACCTAACCAACCCGACCTAAAAAATATCGGGTTAAATGGGTTTCGGGTCATTCGGGTTTTATATTATAAAAGCTTCTTTTTTCGCACGAGTTCAGGTCGGGTTGTAATTTGCCAGGTCTAGCTGCTGGACAGCCACCTCTACTGGTCAATCTACTGCGGGCCAGGTGGAGAGAGTTCAATCTACTACGGCCAGGTGGATAGAGCTGAAAAAGCGGCATGTGAGGACAACTACACATGACCATGTGTCTAGCTGCCTTCTCCTTTTCTGGGTTCGTCAGATGACCCAACAACTACTGCAAACAAGCCTCGTGCGACTCCACCGTTGTCAGTTTTTGATTCGAGTCTAAATGCACACATTTATCCCTCATTTCTTGATAGTTTGACATTGCATTTCATTGTCTCTCGATCTATTTTACGCTAGGATGTGCTTTTTTGTCATATTTCAGGTCTTAGCAAGTGTGGGAATGTCGAGGACGAGTTTCGGGTCGATTGGAGGTCGAAAAGCACGAAAAAGTGGAAAAAAGTCCGAAGTCACGGTCGCTAGACCTGACAATTGCCTCGAGACCGTGAAGTGCAGAGGTTCCAACGCAGTTTTCGGCTTCAATGGACTCAAACCAGTTCACGGTCAGACCGTGAACTCAAGCCAATGACCATGAACTAAGTTAGTGAAGCTGCGCGTTTTGGCCCGAGGTCACGGTCCCCGCCTTGAGCTCACGTGCGTGAACTAGGACCATGATTTGAGCCCGACCTGGGTATAAAAGGGGAAATGACCTGAAGGAGAAAGTGAGCTTTTCTAGGGTTTTAGTTTGAGAATAAAAGAGGATTTCAAGTGAGAGATTAAGGTTCCCTCTTCCTAAACTAGAGAGAGAAAGTGTCATTCAAAGGAGGAAGAAGGAGATTGAGCTCATTTCAAACTAGAGGAGTGAAGGTTTCTTCTTATCAAGGGAGATTCAAGCAACAAGGAGGAAAGATTTTCATCTTTTCATGGTTCTTTTTCTCATTTTCCTTGTTTTCCTTTGCCTAGCTATGGAATCGCATACCTATTCACTTGGGTGTTTGTAAACCCTAGCTACAATTATGTGAATGCTTGTATGGATTGACTGATTTATGTGTGTGGTTGTGTTAATGTGAATGTGGAGATATTATTCATGAATGATTGTGTTGTGTGAAAGCCTATCAATCTAATTGTCATTCTAACATAGGTTATAGAGAAAATCCCCCTTCCTTTCTTTAAAAGAGACTTGAATGCTAGATTTTCTTAGGAATTCATTGTCTCCTATCTAGGATAATGTAGGGAAAACCTCCTATTTCGTATTAGCACCTAGGGTTAGGTTGTGGGTGGCCGTCCGAACTCCGATTCGAGGGTGAAGTCTAACCAACCCTTAGTCAATAGGTCGAGAAAGTCACGTTGGTGGCTTGGATAAAATTCTCTTTCCTCGAACCAAAGACCAAGAGAATGGCACTTGGCTACTTGTTGCACTCCCCTACGGTTTACAACCCCCTTACCACGCATGACCATTCGATCCAACAAGTCATAATTGTTAGCTAGGGGGAGCAATACCCGGGTGAACTCTTCTCTAATTGAGATAACCGCGATTTACTTTACTTGGTTGTTTTCATTTGTAGGTTTCTTAGTTTTAAACCCAAAAACGTTTGCTAGATAACAAACTAAACGATTGAAGTATGGGTACTTGGACCGGCCCGGGTTTGACAATTAAAACATACTTGCCCTATACTGCACCACGTTAGAGTTTAAAAACTTGAGCTCTAGTCAGGATTAATTCGCGGTGTAGCCGTGGTGAGTCAGTTTTCAACCGTCGGGCAATGGCGCTCTGTGCGCCTTTTCCCTGTGGGGAATCATCATCACTGTCACTACCTAGGTCTCTTCTTCCAGCAGCTAGGCGCCTTGTTAAATGCGCCTCTCCCATTGATGGATCAGGAGGCTTCCCACGTCATCATCTTTTGTGGTTATCCTTATTTAGGAAAAAGATCATTGGTCGCATCGTGTGGCTAAGCCTTATCGTTACTAACTTTTCTACTTGCATACTTTTAAAAGAAAAACAAGTAGGTGGATCAATCCAAAGAGTCAGAAAGGCAGTCTTGCTCTGTTGTTACTTGTTTAACCTTAGGTAACCAGTTCGTGGAGCGAGAGTGGGAGCGGGAACGAGTTCGAGAGCGTGAGAGCGTTTCTTTTCCAAGAATTCAATATTGAAAGCGTTTACGGAGCGTTAATATTGTATTATTTATTATATATTCTCAATATAATTAGTAAAAATATTATGTTATTTATTATATATTGACAATAAAATTGGTAAAAATATAGTATTTCATTCATCCTATATACATAATAAATATTCAATGTTTATTTTATTTTGAGAAAATTAATTATTTATGATTTTCTTCTTCCTACAACACAAATAAAATAGTATTAATTTGTTTTTCCCCCACTAATTTCGTTTATGTTTTTCTTTTTTCCCTTATCTCCAGCTAGCGCACTCACCCATCTGTCTCCCTCAGAGGAGAACGGATTAGGTCAGTAACCTTATGGTGAGTAACCATGAGTAACCAGCCCACATCAGCATCTCTCTCTTCTGGAAAGCCTTTAATTTTTTTTTTTGTGTGGATAAGGGTGATATAGGTTTATTTTGTTGCTATTAAGGTACTACTTAAGGGATTCGAACGTAGGATCTCCAGGTTCTAGGCTAGTGGTGTTACCACTAGGCCAAGCCCTTGTTCGTCCTGGAAAGCCTTTAATTTTTCCCTCATTAATCTTTGACGGACGATTTCTCACTCGTTTAAAGTCGAAATTTAATTTTTTTTTTCACAGTTAGATCAGATTAACTGTGCTCTTCAAAATGATATCCACATTGATATATTTTTCGAACAAAAAAAATTGAGCCATTTTTTACCAGTCTATACCATATGGTATTGACTGGTATTGAAATAAGAGCATACCTATGGTTTGAAAAGCGTACCATGGTGGTATGAACAAACCAAGACTGTAGGATGGTTGAATACATGATAGTAGAAATATATTAACTGTCATTTACGACTTTTATCATTGTGTACCACAAGATACCACCCCGTACCAGGATGGTATTGTGTGTTATTTTTTGATCATGTAATTTGTTCACCCAGAAATTTTTAGATCCAATAGATCATGATGAACTCGTCCCTTCTGTGCAAACGCTTTCAAAAACGAATTAAAAACGATGAAAATACCATATGGTATGCACTTGGTACCGAGAGGCCAGATTTTTTTCTCAAAAAATATTGAAAATTGATCTCATTTTGTAGATCACGATGAACTCGTTCCATCTGTGCAAAAAAAATTAAAATCCGAGTTAAAACGAAAAAGATATGAGCCGATTAAGAAAGATAGGAAAAATAAAAATGGTTTTTAATTCTCCATCCTTAGATCTGGATTTTCTAAATGAAGGGTCCAGATTTGGTTATTGATGGGTGCATAACCCATTATGCACCCTATCTTGAGCCCCTCAGAGGCTCAGATCCTTCCCACAAAATGAAACTAATCTCGCTGCTTCCTTTTTTTTCATTCTTCTCCGATGAAGAGCAAGAGCCAGAGCAAGTCAAAGCTCTATCGTTCTCCGTTCTTTTACTGCCGATCAATCAAAAGAACATACTCTTTCCCTTCAGATCTCGAAATAGATCAACAAATTCACAAATAGGAGATCAATGACAAGCAGGAGGGAGAAAACCAATTGTGTTTGCGGCTGTCGAATCCCGGCGTCCAGGAGGTGATACAATGGCAGCCATCCAGGGGGATGATCTGTTTCTCTTTGCTCTCCGTTAAAGCTCAGCTAATTACCAGATTCGTGAATTTTCAGATGTAATTCGCGCTCCCATGAATTAAAATTCGCGAATTATCAAAGCTTTCCGGAAAAAGCGCGCGACTAACCGGCGAATTAGGTGACCTAAGTTTTTTTTTTTTTTGTCATAGATAGTTTGTCTTTCCAATACTATATAGACGTTCCCAAGCAGAACCTATAAAATTGTGAAATTGGAGCTTCCTGCGCAACTTTAGGAAGGGCTCCCTGGTCAATTCCATTCAAGCAATTTCCGCTTGCAATTCCGTTTCCATGCTTCAATACGCATGGGCTTGGCCTCAATTTATTCTATTCACACATTAAAAAAAAAAATCCAAAACTTCAAATAGTGGGTCACGCGGTCCTTCTAGGCAAGGAAATGTCAAGTATATTCTCCATTTTCCAAAACATGAGGAGACATATAACTTGTCTTCCAATTAATTTTAACAGGTTATATGTCTTTCAATTTAATTCGTAATTCAAAATTTTGCACGAAGAAGCATATTAATTATATTCATCAAAATGACATCTACTTTTATATATTTTTATCGAAAATTTTTTAGACATATATTGTCAATCTATACCATGATGATAATGCTTGGTAGTATATAAGATTATACCATGATAGTATAAAAGCGTATCATATTGGTATGAACATATTATATAGAGTAGAATGATTGTATACATGATAGTAGAAATATTTACCACCTTGAATAACAATCTATCATAGTATAATGTGACATTTTTTACTAATAAGGCGGCATATTTGGTCATTAGATCCCCTCCCCCCTCCAAAATGTGTAGATCACATGGAGCAAGATGAACTCATTCCTTCAAAGTAAAATATTTCAAAGCTTGAGTTAAAAACAAAAGTTTCTACACAGTGTTAACGAGTGGTATAAAATTTTGGTTCATAAAATATAAAGTTATCAAACTTAGGAATTGTTGGTAATATCTTGAATATGCAACTTATCTTTAAATTTGAAAAAAAAACTCCAAGGAGTACTTTTGGGGGAATTGTACAATAATATTAGGAAGACAACATATATGATGGTGTTGGGTGTTAGAGAGGTTTGAGATAATTGATTGGTATATATATAGAAATTTTAATGATGGGAGGAAAGAGTAAATGGTTGTTAATATTTATGATTTGGATTATGTGAAATTCTATTATCGTGAAAATATGTTTGATAATTCCAAACATTCTGCCATTAAAATTTCGTTTTCAATGAAATGCAGAAGAAGAAGGATGAGACTATTGATGATGAATATAAAATTTTATTAATGATGATTCTGCTCTGTGGAGAAGATGCTTTTGATGGCAGAACAATAAAAAAAATCCAAAAGGAAATTTGAAGTAATTTATAACAAAGAATAAATTGAAGTGCGTTTTGAATATTAATTTTTTTAGAAATCGGTTACTTGCATGAGTTTTGTTGTTTACTTTTGATAAGGCTTTTTGTCTGTCAAGATGTTGTAAAACTTATTATGTAGGATTGTAGGTTATTTTTAGATATTTTTAGTAATTGAATAATATGTGTTCTTTCATTGTACCAAACACATTGTTAGAATGATTATAATTACTGTTTATATTATTGATGTGATCCATCCGGCCAACAGGCGGGCCCAAATCTAGTAATAGATAGAGTGTTACAATGCAGTGGAAATATAAAGGCGGTAGTCAACCAACTAGGTTGCTACCGATGCAAGGGCCGTTTGTCCCACGCGATGGGCAGCCCTGTTAGTATGCCTAGTAACATAAATAAACCAAAAACGCAAAGAAAGTCTTCTTTCGGCAAACTCCTTCAAGCACCAAGTCATCGAGTTCCAATAGCCTAGCAGTAGATTTGATGTGGAAGGTACCTGCAAAATAACACGCAGACAACCCCTAACGGAACAAACAAAATTAAAATACAATCGGGCCTCCACCGAAAATGCTACACAAGCTCTATAGACTATGCCTTCTGTAACACAAACAAATATGGCAAAACCAACTAGTAGAAGAAATATACTCCATGTCGGACGACAACCAAATCCTCACTATCATTAAAAGACACCGAATTACAAAACAATTGCAACTCCCATCAAAAATACCAAACACAATCGTAAACATAATAATAATTAAATATAAATTTAAGAAAGAATTAATAGACTTATCTGAATGCAGGATAGGATCCGTGTTTGAAATTGTGACTGCCTATCCATTAGAATTTTAACCGCCATGAAATTATAACCGTCCGAAGGCCTGAGCGTTTTGAACAAGAATGAAGCCACAGGAGAGGTAACTGTACAAAGATGTAACTGCAGCCCACTAGCCTGGCCGATCGTCGGCAAGACTCGTCATCCGCCGGAAAGACTCACTGAAGATCCCAGCCCACAACTCCTGCAAAAAATAGGCAAAACTCACCGGAAAAGGGTGTCAGAGATGGGAAAACGCCACGAGCGGCTACGCACAAGGGCGTTGGGCAGCAAATTGCTGGAGCGCACAGTTGCGGAGAGAAGTAAAAATCAAAATCGGCCGAACTCGACCCTTCTATCGGGAATCATCGTGAGTGCGTGAACTTCTTATCTGACACGGGATTAGCGGAAGAACCTCCCCAAATGTGTAACTGTCATAGTTGTATCTTCTTGAATTGTAACCGTTGAACTTGTAGAGATCGACATCGGCGATTCAGTACTTGTTCTTTCCTTGGATGTAATCAAACAGCGAGAGGAAGCCGGTTGTGGAGGCGTCGACGAGGGAGATAAAGCCATTAGAATCTTGATGCTTGATTTTCTCGTCTGGGACACCTGTAACAACAATTCCCCAAGCATCACTGCTAGAAAGCTCTCGCCTTCGACGGTCGTGAGACCGATCAACTCTCTCCCTGCTGCCTTCTCGATCATTTCCCCTCAATCCAACCGATCGCTCTCGCTTCGTTTCCCGTTCACGAGAACCCTCCCGATCCTCGTGCCTTGACGACCTGCGGTGGTGGTCGCGATGTTGACCCTCTCGCTTCGACCGGTGGTGGTGGGAAGAATTGCCGCCTCGATCCCTCAATCCCTCGACGGAGTCCGTCCTACTGCAAGGGTTTATGCTTGTGGGTTGTGGCTTCCTTTCATTTCGTGTAGTTGGAATCTCTATTTGACTTGGCTTTAGGTAAAAAAAATTAGCGTCCTTTTCCTGTGTTTGCCTTTGAACCTCTCATCCCAATTAATCAAAACCTCCAAACCTAAGTTTGACCTCATGGGCGTATGTTGTTTCACTATGTTTTTGTTCCACTTTGGGACTTGGGTTGGGCTCTGTGTTTCTTTTATTTGTTTTTTTTATGAGAAACTGCTTTAGCTTTTGGCGAATTGTTGGGTGTTTCTCAAGCATTGGTATTGCATGCTCGTTGCTCGAGTTGAGTGAAGTTGGATTGCCAAACATTGGTTAAAGCTCGTATCTTTTTAATAGGGTTTAAGGTTTTTGTCATTTTATTCTTAGGAATGTAACATAGCTTCTCATTTAGTGATTAAAAAAGCTTTTTCATCGCCAAATCGATTAGTATTGACTGCCGTTTTCTATTCTTGTTTTTTGGTGCTTAGCATCTTGTAACTATCATCATTGGTAAATCGCTATCTTTGAGGGGTATGTATGGTTTAAACAAAAATATTTGTGTCATTTTATTTTCTGGCGAGGTATTTATCTGATTTATGGCTCTTATTGTTTTTTATGAATAAATTAATGAATATGAATATTTATTATTTTCATTTGTGTTGAAAATTAAGAAATAGAGGAAACCAACACATTACAGTGAGCAATAAATTTTAATATGTTATCATTAAATTTATTATTAAAATAAATTTTAATATATAATAACTCTAGACGTTACATAAAAATGTGTTTCTAATTGCATATTCTGATTTTACTAATTCCTAATTTAGTTTTGAATTCTCCACCCTCAAACAAAAATATGTCGACAAACTATGAAAAACCATCTCGAGTAGTTAATATTAATCAAATTTATTTTATATATTTTTATCTTAATTTCGGAACCACCTTGAATCAAAATGTGACCACACCATTGCTTATGAACAAATGGAAAATTCCGAATCTCTCCAATTTCTCTCAATTCTTTCCCCACCCTCTAATTTTATTTATCTTCTGCCTCAATCACAGCTGCAACTTGTTGGCAATTTTGTTTTCCTCAATGTGTCCAAACAACAAATATTTATGAGAGGGAGAATGTGATGAACAAGAGTCATCGCCTGATCCTGAGCCTGATCCTGTTGCATTGTCGAGAAGAGAAGAGAAGAGAGGCATATTGAGCCATTAACTAGTACACAGTCTGCATGTGCTTGGAATAAGTATGTCAGCCGAGAGACTCTCCATGTGCTTGGACGGTGCTCGGATCTATCTATCTTCAGGATCGATGCTTTCACGGCCTTTTACGTTCGATTATAATTTTATAATTTTGGTTTTGAAACTCAACAATCAAATGAAGTTTAAACAAAAATGGCAACTAGCTAGAATATATCCTATTGATCGTATGTCATAATTTACTTAGATGTGTGTCCGTAAAATGGAATTCTCTGTATTCATTTGGTAGCACAACCATTCAATATATATTTTTTTATGAATAACCTTAATAATTTTGTTAACAAGAAAATTTATGAAGTTAGTACAAGAGCTGTTTGGAAAATGTTTAAATCTCAATAACTCAAATTATTGGAAGAGCTTATAGATCTTGTAACATTTATTAACACACCATTCAAATAAAAATCAATACTCAAAAGGGCTTGTAGTTTGCGCACACATGAGAATGCCATGTGCTTAACAAATGGGATCACGGGAATTCGAATAAAATACATCTTGCTCATATTATTTCTGATTGACTGATACCATGTCAAAAATAAGTTGACCCCAACAACGATGGAACACTTCCATTGTGGAATCTAATGAATATTGAACACCCTACCTTTCTCTTCTTAATACCTCACTCACAAGGTACTGCAAAATACTTTCCATGTACTTATTCTCATTTGACTCATTTTCTCGCAGAAAAGAACACCTAAATATACTTCATTCAAGGTTATTTTTCTCTAATCAAATTATATTAATATATAGTAACTTATGTCGTTGATTAAGACTTCATTCAACCATTAAATCAACAACCATATATATTGGAGAAATTTTACTTTTGTCCCACGTTGACACAGAACAATCTTCTGATGCCTAATGAGCTTCTTCCGATCGACCGACAAATGTCAAGCAGAACGGGAGTTGGGGCAATGATTTGCACGTGGTAGCTAAGGAGCTCATCGATCTGCCTGATCTTATAAAATTAGAAACCATCCAAATTCCATATCTCCAGTGTGGGTTTGTCTCTCTAACTATATGTTCCTCTTCATCACCTTTATCAAAAAAACTATATGGTCCTCTTTCTTTTGAGATGTCTAATTACTTGGTCTTGTTGTTTGTTTGCCCAAATTAATATACATAAACCAACCTAAATCGCAATTACTCTTCACAAAGAGGTAAAAATGTTGGGCCTGTTTTAGAGGACACATAATAATTTCTGTACGTTGGACTTGAATCGGTGGGATTGATGGACTCTTTCTGTTGGACAAAAAAATTGTGGCGGCTTTTCGGAATTCAAGAATGACTTCCTTGAATATGAAGGCCGAAAAGTTCACAGAGAGAAACAAGTTTGGTATGTGACAGATTAAGATACAAGCACTATTAAATTTTTATGGACATTGCTCTTTAGGAAACTGAAAAAGATAGGGGTTGATGACGAAGAGGAGAGTACCTTGAAGGAGAAATCTCACTCGACAATCATGTTTTGTATATCTAATGACGTCATTATTGAATTTTATGTGCTAAGAAAACTGACTCTAGTCTGTGGTTGGAGTTGAAAAGTCTTTCTTTACATGACGAAGTCTTAAACCAAGAAGTTGCATATGAAGAAACGTCTATTCTTAAGGATCATCTTTAACAAATCCATACCATCTTGTTAGATCTTTGTAAATAGATGTTAAAGCAACTTATGAAGATGTTGCCCTAATTTTGCTTGTATCTTTGCCAATATCATATGAGAATTTCATTGATTCTTCTATTGTTGGAAAATATAGCTTGACTCTGAAAGATTTTAGATCTTCTCTTCATACTAGCGAGGTCCAACATAAGGCATCTAGTTCTGGCATAGAAAATGCAAAAGTTTTGGTCATATGAGTGAAAGATGTACGCAAATTCTGTCATAAAGAGATGTTCTTTGCGGGTACAAGGTGCAAGTTCTTGAATTGTGCAATTGTTTGTATTTTAGAAGCGACATCGTAGTAAGTTTTCTAAGAAGGGTATTCACCTGACGAAGGGGATACTTGATTACCTCTACATTGATTGTTGGGGTCCTTATCGAAAAGAATCTATGAAAAGTGATGACATATAAATTATACCATTTTAGACTCCTATTTAATGGCATTTTTACATGATTCTTACATATTTGTTGCTATAATTACTTGGATTTCCTCAAAGGTGCATTTGGTAGCCTCTAGAGCAGTTTTGACACATGTGATGCCTTTTTAGACAGTTTGATATATTTTTAGGCCAAGGAATCTTGAAATCTTGTTATTTCAAAGAGGACAAAGAGACGAGCGTCTCGGATCAAACGAGGCACAATTCAGAGTTCGGAAGATGGGGGAAAAGGCCCAGACAAGTTAAAGATTCGAAGTATTTAAAACACAAAAACAGCGGCGCTAGCATCGTTTCACAGTCTGGAACACCGTTTTGAGTGTCTCTTAAGACATACGAGGTATAAAAGCTAGTTCTCGAGGAGCAGTAGTAAGACTTCGTCTTTTGACGATCCTCTAGGGTTTAGTTAGAAAAAAACAGGCAGAGAACTCTCTGGAGGCACCAAGGAGGAGCAAGAAGTGAAGATCATAACTGAATTTTGCTATCATGACCATCGCTTCTTCATTTCTTGTAAGCTCTCTTGTAGTTATAGATAGCTAAGCTCATATACTATTCTGATTATGTAGAACCCTAGTGATGATGGATTGATTGGATTATGTGATTGATTGAGTTTTGATTGATTAATTTATGTTATATGGATGTTTCCATACCGATGCAATTGCTTATATAATCGAAGTTATCATCCAACGTGTCGATAACTTTGAATCTATTTTGTGATTTGTATGAGACTGGAAAGGGCCATATCTTCACAATCGATCATCAATTGATTGAGATACCATGGATCCTCAAGAGAGAAATATGTAGGACCCATCGTACGTAGTCTATCATATCTAACCACTGTTAGACATATGGCAGGGTGAATTGCATCGCATAACTAATCAATTCACAAGGCACAAAAGTCCGTCAAACCTTGGGGAACATAATCTGAATGGTTTCTTTATCCTTTGTTTTTATTTCATTCAATCTAGTTTTTCTTAGTGAGGACTCTCGAGGAAACGAGTAATTTTCGTCTACTCAGTAAATTTGCCGCTATCTTACAACGGATCAGAAAACAGTAGGTAATTTTTGTTTGTTTGTTAATTATGAATTATTACTCAAGGTTTGCTTGGGTATTTATTATGGATCACAAAAATGAATATTTCAAGAATTTCAAGCAGTGGAAGATTCTGGCGGAGAATCAGACTGTACAGATGATCAAAATGCTTCAACCAATGGTGTGTAATTTGGTAGGGATTGCTTGACAACACACTGTTAGAGATACATCATGACATATTGGGATGGCAAAACACATGAATCATATATTGGTGGAGAGAGCAAGGTGCATACTCTATAATGTTAGGGGTGGGAAACGGTGCGGTTGCGGTTAACTGCACCGCAATTTGCGGTTAACTGCACCGCAATTTGCGGTTAACTGCAACCGCAAAGTGCCCATATTAGCCAACCGCAACCGCACCTGCTACGGTTAGCGGTTAACTACTAACCGCAAAATGCGGTTAACGGTGCACCGCGGTTAATGGCATCACTAACCGAGTTAACCGCTGGAATGGTCGCGTCGTCGATGTCGACGAGTAGAGCAGATGTGGAGAGGACGGCGGCATGCTCTACGCCTCTAATCGAGCAGGGACGGCGACGAAGGCGGGTTCTGGACAAGAAGGGACGGTGGCGGAGGAATTTCCAGACGGCGAGTGTGGGTTCTGCTCTGGAATGGTCGCGGCGTCGCAGTTGCACTAGCTGTGAATCCCAGGTCACGTCGTCGCGGTTGCATGGAACTAGGGTTTCCTTTCTTTTCGATTTGGGAAAGTGGCTGAAGAAAGAATTCGCACGCTGAAGGCTGGGGAAACGAGAACTGTGGTGGAAGGGGGTGGGTCGACAGTGGGCTAGTGGGCCTAGGGTGGGGTTTGTTGGATGGACTGGTCTGGAAAATGAAGTGGTGGGCTGGCCTGCGGTTAGTAGTGCGGTTAGGTGCATCTGCGGTTTCGGTTGCGGTTAAACCGCAAACCGCAAAAAAACTCATTCTTCCCAACCGCGACCGCAGAAAAGGTTGTTTTTGTGGTTAATGGTTAACCGCGCGGTTTCGGTGCGGTTTGCGGTTTAACCGCACAACCGTAACCGAATTCCCAGCCCTATATAATGTTGGACTAGATAAAATAATTTGGCATAAGAATTAAACATGGAGTGTTATCTTATTGATTGTGTACCTTACACTGTATTGAATGTTAAATACTTTATGAAGTGTGGTCTAATAAGCCTCTTGATTACTCTTTGCTGAATTTTTTGTTGTTGTGTTGTTTTCAATCATGGGGATGAGGGTAAATGGAATCCAAGAGCTAAGAAGAGTGTAGTTATGAGTTTCAGGGATGGAATTAAGGGATATTGAATCTGGTTACCTTCTAAGCATAGCATTATACTTTGTATAAATCCGATCTGGAATCCATGTTTAACCCTGTGTTAAAGGTTACTATTGCATAAGATAGTAGTAATGTTGACAAACATGTGGAGTTGCCAAACACTCTAGATTAGAGTGAGCTACAACACCAAGGTGGAGAAGATAAACATGTGGATGTTTCTAATCTACGAGAATTTTCAGGTTCCATAACACAGTTCAACCTTCTATAACTCATGGTAGATCGAAGAGAGCGAATGCAGGAATACTTCCAAAGAGGTATGGCATTAAGGATATGGTGGCTTATACACTTCGGGTTGCTGAAGAGGTGTATATGAATGTGCCTTTTATCTACAAAGATGTTGTTTCTTGTCATGGGTCTACATATGAATTTCTTCAATGAGAGATGAGATTCAGTCATTTGAAAGGCATTAGACGTGGGATATATTCTGACAACCGCAAGGGGGAAGATCCTTACTTGAAATTGAATCTTCAATAAGAAAGAAGGGATACTATCTACATAGGGTGTTAAGCATAAAGCTCGGCTGATTGCAAGAGGGTTCACATAAAGATAAGGGTTTTGATTACAATGAAATCTTCTCACCAGTGGTTAGACATACTTCGATTAGGGTGTTATTGAGAATAGTCGCACATCAGAACTTGGAGTTTGAGGAACTATACGTGAAGACAAACATGGAGAGTTAGAAGAATAGATTATATAACTCGGCCTGATGGGATCCAGGTTCCATGCAATGAATATTATATTCACAAGTTGAAGAATTCGTTGTAGACTAAAGCAATCTCCAAGATAGTGTGAAAAGAGGTCTAACATATATATATTATTGAGCTAGACTACAACAAGAGTTCTTATGATTGTATGTGTAGATCACACCAAGGTTGATGACCGTTTGATGATTTATCTTGTTATGTATGAAGATGATATGCTCATAGTTGTGAAATTCGAGTATGTTATCCAAAAGTTGAAGGGTCTTCTCTAAGGCCGACTATTAGCATGTGTTGGCCGACCCTATGACACATGAACTCTATTATAGGGACAAAATTATGTGAGGCTTAGGGCCTCAAGTTTTCCACAATTTTACGAGTTGTTTATATAATGTGTAGTACAAAATTAACATTAATTTGTTTTTTTATATTTTGGTAAACATGTTGGGATAATGCATACTTTATCATGGATTCAAATCTCTCTTATTTGTTATAGCAAATATCTAATATACTTGTTTATTCAACATAGCTTTACTAAGTCTAGACTCACCACTTTAATAATTTCACCATTTTAATTCATAAATTTCAAGTTTGTCCATTTAATTCATATTGCATGAATACTCATTTATTCAATTACTAAAATGTTGGTTAAGTCTCTCGACTTCAATATTTTGATCATTTTAACTTTTGAACTTCAAGTGTGTTCATTTATTTCCATTATCTGAAAATTTTGTCTTTATTTCTCTCTGGACAATTTGAGGATGAATACTTGTAAATTTAGTATTTAAACACAAATTTAACTCCTTAAACACAAACATTTATGTTTTATTACACAATTTCAAATAGAATATTTTAAATATTATAAAATTGAGCCACATCTTATGTTTGGAACGAGGCCTCCTGGGGGTGGTTTGTCTACTCTTAAGATAATAATAGTAGGGAGAATACAAAAAAAGAGAGAGAGAGATGAGAGAGAGAGTCAGAGAGAGTGCTCGAGAGAGTGACAGCGTGAGAGAGCGGGTCGGTGAGAGTTCTTCTTCTTGCAGGTACACAGCGGTGGATCGGGATTCAGGCGGACAGTATTCTACGGGTTTTGATCAGTGCAGGACAGATGTGCTTCGATTCAGGCAAGGCCGCGTATCCAAAACTATCAGTATAGAAGACTATGCTACGAGAAAGATGGTTTTTGTAAGGATTAATGCTGATGAAAATGGTCGGCGGAAAAGGTTTGTGTACTTGGAATCTTCACAAGCGGTTTGGCTAGGTAATTCGCTCAGAGATATCTCGCAGAAAGGTTGGGACGTGAAGGCAAATCATCCAAATAAGGGGTCATCTCGCACGATTCAGATTGCCAGATTTGCGTGCCGGGAAGGAAACTTCATTAAAATCTCTGAAAAGACGGACAATGGATTCCTGTCATTCATCTTCATCCCCTTTGCCCCAAGTGAATGGGAAGGACTGATCGACAGACTCCGACGACCAGCAAACAAGGTAACAGTGAGGAACCGAATCGTACGCAGTGCTTGAGTGGCTAAGGGAAAATCCTTTGCTGACGCTCTTAAGATGGGGTTTCCTTCGGAATCGGGGAATAGCATCATTAAAACACATAAATCTCAAGCTTTCTTGGAGGTGGAGGAAATCGGAGTCAATAACAGATTGCAATTTCTGGATCGTTGTCTAACGATAAGTTTCTTCGACAGTCGGAACTTGGGGCTCCCGTCTTCCCTGACCGATGATTTCGTAAACTGGGCAAAAAAGCGTTGGGGGCTATCGGAGAGATCAGTTTTCTCTAATAGAACAGGGGACCTCTGGTATCTAATCTGTGAATCGATCTCTGAAGCTATAAGGGTCCAAGAAGACGGACACGCCAAGTTTCGGGATTGGAACGTTCTGATGTGGTTCTGGAAAGAAACTGATGGGCGCAGTTACGCCTCCCCAGGTGGCTTGAAATGGATCATGGTCTTCGGAATTCCTCCCTTCCTCCGATCGACGAATGTTTTGGAAAATATCGGACGAATTTGTGGGGATCTAGTTGATGTCGATCGGTGCTCGTGGTCGGATCCATGTGTCCGAATCAAGATTCGGCCAAGAAAGGAAATCCCAGAATCGCTGCCAGTTAGATTTGGGACAATGGTGTTCATCGTCAATGTTCTGCCAGAGTCAGAACCGGCCGGTCCCTTGGCGGAGTTGAACCGTCGCCGCCTTTTGGACAAAGTCTTCGAGTGCCGTTCCGCAGGAAAATCGTGCAGCAATGATGTAAATTCACGAACTCCAAGTATTTTGGGCCGCGCCGCAGTCTCGAAGAATTCCAATGACGCCTCGTCTCCGTCTATTTCATTACTCCGCAGGCAAGTGCTGCGCGTCCGCGACTCACAGGCCGATCAGACTATCAATAAGAAGAACAAGTGGGTCTGGGTCCGCAAAGCTGGCCCATTACCCAAACCCATCCCCCCTCCTCTACTTGCCTGGACCCTAGCCCACCAAACAACCCTTGCAACAATGTCATCAAGCCCACCGTTGTCAGCCCACTCCCCACTTTAACCTCCTCCCCTTCTCCCCTTGGGTTGGTCTATCCTGACCCATTTCCCCTTTCCCTCCCTAGTCCACCACCGAAACCAAATCCATCCTTTATCCTCTCCAACATCACGGCCTATTCCCCATCGCTGATCGTCGATGCTGCTTTCACCATTTCCTCTCTTTTCGTCCCCCCCTATAATCACCCCTCATATCCCGATCCCTCTCCTTCTTCATTCACTGACCCTCCGATCGCCCCCCTCCCTATCATACCCACCGGCGTCCCCTCCCAACCCCCCTGATACTCCCTATTTCCCCGCCGACTGGTCCCCTCCAGACTGGTTCCCTCAAAACTCCCAGCCCGACTCTTGCTCTCTGCCACACTACTCTGACCCCGACCTACACTCTTTCACCTCACCTGATTCAACTCCTTCTGTAGACCCAGACCATCTAGCCATCATCCCTTTCAGCCCTCTCAGCTCTGAGTACTTTGAAGATTGGCGCAGCAAACACGACCAAACTAAGTTAATAGAACAAAGTCTGAAGATATGCGATATGCTCAAACTCACAGACTCTGTTTCCACCGAAAATGCGAGACAGAAGGTTGTTCTTATTGCGACAGAGTTGCAGCGTAAAAGAAAGAGGGAAGCAAGGTCTAAGCTGGACATGGAAATGCGGCGTCTTGGCATCACCCTCCTCCATCACCTAGAGCCCGAAATCGCTCAGCCCACACTTAATAGGTGTGTGGTTCCTTCAATTGCCTATGGCGCATATTGATTATGTCTCATTCTCTCATAGCTTGGAATGTACGTGGGCTGGGAAATCCGAACAAGAGAGCAAAAATTAAGCGGCTCTTGAAGAGGTGGAAACCTTCCATAGTAGGTCTTACGGAAACTAAATGGCAAAAGTGCGATAGAAACCTCATCTCATCAATTAGCGGCTGCAAATCCAGTGAGTGGGTTGCCAAAGATTCTGTTGGGGCTAGTGGCGGCATAGCCATCTTCTGGGATCCTACCATCTACAGGGTCTTGACGGTCTGGGAAGGCAAATTCTCATTAGCTGTTCGATTGAAGATAATTGAATCAGAGGACATCATCTCCTTCTTAATTGTGTATGGACCTCAGGACAAGAAAGAAAAATTAGAATTTCTTAAAGAAATTGAAGCAGTCTGCAGGGAATACTTGGTTGCGTTGTGCATTATTGGTGATTTTAATATCGTAAGATCAGAAGAAGAATTCATAGGGTGCCCTAGAGACCTGGAGATCGTGAATGAGTTTAACAGCTTGATCAACAGATGCAATTTGGTGGATCTCCCGCTGCAGGGATCCAGGTACACGTGGAGTAGAGGAAACGGTGAGAATTCAGCGTCACGTATCGATAGAGCACTCATCAACTCAAGTTTTGAGGATCTGTTATCTCCGGAGTCTCTTATTGCTCTTGACCGTGTAGAATCGGATCACAACCCGATTCGGCTTCAGTGGGGTGTAATCGAGCGCTTCACTCACCCTTGGCGATTTGAAAACATGTGGCTCCTTGAAGATTCTTTTCTACAGAATGTGGTGGGATGGTGGAACATCCCAGTTAATGGGACTAGCTACCTGTTCAGATTTGGGCAGAAATGCAGGCAAACCAAGCTAATGATTAAGCAATGGAACCGAGACCACTTTGGGAAAGTTGAGAAGCGCGTTGCTGACATTTTGTTTAGAATCAAGAGCATTGATGATGTAGAGGAAGCAGAACAGCTTGATCCGATGTTGCTAACAGAAAGAGGCATTCTTAAATGTGAGCTGGAGAAGATACTAATCATGGAAGAAATATTCTGGAGACAGCGATCTAGAGAAGTTTGGTTGCAGGTGGGTGATAAAAATACAGGTTTCTTTCACAGAGTTGCCAAGGTAAGATGGAGGAAAAACCGAATCAAGAGACTGCGATCGAGGGCAGGCTTACTGATGATGGGAGTGAGATCAAAATTTCCTTCCATAACCACTTTTCTGCCAAGTTTACTGAAGAAGATAAAGATAGGCCTTTCCCTGCCAGGTACAGAGAGTGTAAACTTTCTCCCGTGGACAATGAAAACCTGGTAAAACCATTCACAGAATCAAAAGTGTGGCAAGCAATTAGACAATGTAACGAGAGTAAAGCTCCGGGGCCGGATGGATATTCAATTGAGTTCTTTAAGAAAGCTTGGAATATCATAAAGTATGATTTATTGAAGGCATTTGACGATTTCTTCCTGGCTGGCACTCTCCCACAATCAATAGCACACGCCTTCATATGCCTGCTGCCCAAAAAGGAACCCTTTGAGAAGGTGTCCGATTTCCGTCCGATCAGCTTACTTGGAAGTCTGAATAAAATCATTGCAAAGGTTCTGTTCAACCGTCTTATGCCTTATATGAATGATTTAATTTCTGATTACCAGTTTGCAGGAAAAAGGGGCAGAGTGATTCATGAATCTTATTTGATTGCCAACGAAGTAATCGATAGTCGCAGAAGAAGTGGAAAGCCGGGAGTTGTAATTAAGCTAGACATCGAAAAGGCTTTTGACTCTATCAGTTGGATAAGCATTCTGAACTCACTGACTCATCTGGGTTTGCACGCGAGATTCCGGAAATGGATCGAAGGTTTGCTGTCATCCTCTAGACTGTCCATCCTGGTTAATGGTGAATCTACGGGTTTCTTTGGAATGACTCGTGGTGTCAAGCAAGGCGATCCCTTATCGCCCTTTCTGTTCAACATAGGTATGGACATCCTATCGTTTATTCTTTGTGAAATAAGGAAGGAAGGACTCATCACGGGCTTCTGTATTAATGAAGAAAGTCGCATTGGAGAGGTGACTCATTTACTCTATGCCGATGATGCCATTCTATTCTGTGAAGCAAACGAAGCTGATGTCCGTAATTTGCTGGCTGCCTTGACATGTTTCCAGGCGATCACTGGCTTACAGATAAACCTTGAAAAGTCGAGAATTTTCCCGGTGGGTGAGGTTGCAGATATTGAAAGGTTGGTGGAAATTTTTGGATGTGATTGGGCGTTCTTGCCAACTACTTACCTCGGTCTGCCCCTCGGTTGTCAGTCTCCGCCCACTGCTCACTGGAGTAACATGATAATCAAAACACAGTCAAGATTAGAGGGCTGGAAAGGGCAATTTCTATCGTTAGGTGGGAGGATTGTGCTTATCAACGCTGTACTTGCAAGTCAGAGTAACTATGCAAGTTCGTTGTTCCTAATCCCCAAGAATGTCATTAACTCGTTGGAGAAAATTGAAAGGGATTTCTTATGGTCTGGTTCACGGGATAGAGAGAAACTTCACCTTGTGTCTTGGGAACTTTGCAAAACTCCCAAAGGCAGAGGAGGACTGGGCATTCGTGACTTGGAGTTAAACAATAGAGCTCTTCTATTCAAATGGCATTGGAGATTCGCAAGCGAAAGAGGAACCTGGTGGAGGGAGATGATTGATGCCAAATTCCCTAACCAGTATTCAGAATGGTTTCCGGGCAGCGTATCGGGTGCTGTTGGAGGTAGTATCTGGGCCAGGATTACGAAGCTGCAGGCTGCTTTCTGGAAAATTACTCGAATTGAGCATAGTCAAGGGTTTTGGACTTCATTTTGGTTCGATACTTGGATCGAGGGCATCCGATTGGCTGAGGAATTCCCGAGAGTTTTAGCCGCAGCTGAATCTCCGAACTCCACCGTTGCTGATTACCTTTCTGTTCTTGAGGGAAACTGTCAATGGGATATTCCATTGATTTATTCACTTCGGGGTGGGGCTGAAAGAGAGAGGGTGAGATTATTTGACTTACTTAATTCTATTCCATATCAAAATTTCTTTGCAGGACCAGAAAGACCAAGGTGGCTCCCGTCCCCTTCACAGGGTTTCAGCGTCCATTCGGCTTATGATCACCTAGCTGCAGCAAGATCTGGGGGACTCCCGGATTTTCCTTCAAAGATGATCTGGCATAGCATTGTCCCAAGCAAGGTCTGCGTATTTCTATGGCTGGTCTTCCACAAGAGAATCCTCACAATCGACAACCTGAAGAAGAAAGGCTTCTACATTCCGAATAGATGTGCCCTCTGCAAGAAAGATGAAGAGTCCTCGAACCACATATTCATAACCTGTACATTCTCAAACCAGGTCTGGAGCAGGCTGAAATGTTTTGTTAAATTGGAAGTGAGGGGTGGAGCGAGCATGGACATCTCAGAAAGAATCCGATCCTGGTTGCCTTTAAACCCAGAAAATCCAGCTCAGTGGTGCTCAAGAATTGCTTTACATGCTTTCTGCTGGCAGGTGTGGCTGGAAAGAAATAATCGAATGTTCAACGACCAGGAATGCCATGTTCCCTCACTCGCACTGAAGATCGGATACACTATCTTTTGGTGGTTGGTTGCAGCAAGGAAGGTCGATAAGGAGATGACAGAAAGTTGGATCAAGGAAATGAAAAACAGATTGTTTCCTGATAACCCTCGGCAGATTTTGAATCCGAGTTATCTACTTTTTGGGGACGAACGGTAGCTCTTCTTTCCTCCTCCCTTCCCCTTCTGTGGCTGTGGTGACTCGCAGTCTGCTGTCTTCTTTGGCATTCTGGTTTTGTTTTCTGGGCACGAGATGTACTGGGGAGGAGGTCTCTCCTTTTCCTATTTCTTATTTTTCGTCTGCTTGTTTTCATTTTGCTATGGTTGGCCTGTTGATGCCAATTCCTTGGAGCTTTCCCTGTTATCTTTTTTGTCCCTGTAACTGTTCTGTTTTTCTGATTTTTCTTCCAATTAATATATATCACCTTTAGCAAAAAAAGATAATAATAGTAGGGTCAAATAAATACTTTAGGGAGAGAGCTTTCTTTTCGGATAAGGGTGAAATAGATTAACTCAAAATAAAAATTTTAACAGAGACATAATAATAATGCACAAAGGGAAAAAGACAAGGAAAAAAATGGTTGACGAGGAAAAGGTCATCTTGTGCAAGCCAAGCTCTAAGACAAAAAGCACATACACGAATCATTTGCAAAAGGAAATAGAGGCACCGAACTGGGGACAGAAAGCACACACGAAGAAAGAACTAAGGTGGTACATCAATCTCCGAACTAGAAGCTTCCGAAGCTCTCGGCAGAAAACGGTTCTTGACCTGGCGTAACCAACTCTCCCCCAATGGCCTTTCTACTTTGTTCGAAGCGCACAACAAATTACAGATCAAGCAACCAACTTTGTAGCCAACAGGTCTGGTGTCTTCGCCTTCATCCCTGAAAATTCTTGCATTCCTTTCAAGCCATATGCACCAGCACATAGCATGGAAAAGCACATTAGTACAACATTCTTTTAGACTCCCATGAGCTTTGAGAGGCCAGGATCTAATCGTTGTTGTAATGTCACTAGAGTTGAGCGTGAAGTCCATGAAGTAACTCATCATATTCCAAATCTCTTGAGTAAACCTGCAGCACAAGAAAATATCGTCTATGCTTTCTTCAGTTTCGTTGCATAGGGCACACCGGCTAGGGAGGGCCCAACCTCTTCTTTTGAGAGCATCGTGGGTGAGAATCTTTCCTTGGACGAGAATCCACATAAAGGCGCAGACCTTGTGAGGAATGGTCGACTGCCAAATGACCTTGTAGGGAAAGCTTTCGGCTCCCCAAATATTGTTCCTTGATCATCTCTGCATAAAAGGAATGCACAGTGAAGCCAGCAGGGGAAGGATCCCACACCTGCTTTTGAAGAACCTGCGAAGGAAAAATTATTCGACGGACTATTAAGATATTCAAAGAGATTTACTCTCTCTGTCTCTCAGCCCCAGCTGAAAAGGGATTTCCCAAGTAATACTCTGATAAGTGTCACGAATGACTTCTGGAATCCGGCAATCAGGCAACTCAACAGCATACGCCAATTTTCTCGATGACTGAACTAGGAGCAAGGAAGAGGTTGCATAGGTAAAGTCGTTGGCTGGCCAAAATTGCGTTACACAAAGTTAAAGAGAGAGAAATTTAATCACGCTTTCAACTTCGTTTATTTTCCAGGAAATTCCTGACAAGATTAGGGTGTATGGTTCACTTACTAGTAGATAGACAGATAAAGAGAGCATCCCTGTAAAACAAACTACTTCCCTTGAATCTGAACTCCAAGTTGAAATACTTGTTAATTCAATTAGAAAGATCAAATTTCAAATCTATTATTAGAACTTAGAAGAAGAAGTGAGTAGTGGGGAAACTGTGTTAGATTCCATGTTGTGGAAGCATGCAATAAAAAACAAACGGAAATTATTGATGGAGGCATGTGGTTGTGGTTGCGGAGATGGCTCTCGAGTGGCAAAAGAGTAGTTTTCTGTGGAAGATAGTCCCTTTCTCATAGGAAGAAGCCCATAAATAAAAACCCCTTTCCCCACCAAAGCTCTTCACTTCATTGGCTCCTTCCTCCCTCCCTCCCTTAATCCTTAGCCATCTCATTGTTAACCAGTTTCCGTTCCACGGCGAGCCCTCGCTCGCTCGCTTCATAATCAACGATAGCTATGACAAGCTCGTCAGGCAGCTGCCGGCGGCGAGTAGTCCCGCTTCTGTTGGCTCTACTAATCTGCACCGCCGCCTCCCACCACCTCGTGTCCTCCCAGATCCTCGACGGTACGTACACGCCTCGTCAGGAATATATATATGCTTTTGTGTGAAAATGTATTTATATGAATATATATACTCTTCAGGCCTGCTTCCGAATGGAGACTTCGAGCAGGGGCCCAAGAGATGGGAAATGAAAGGCACGGTGGTGACAGGCAAAGGCGCCATCCCAAACTGGGAAACCTCCGGCTTGGTGGAGTACATCAAGTCCGGGCAGAGGCAGGGCGACATGCTCCTCGTGGTTCCCAACGGCGCGTTCGCCGTCAGGCTGGGCACCGACGCCTCCATCAAGACGGCGTCGTTGAGAGTGAGGAAAGGCAAGTTCTACGCCCTCACCTTCAACGTCGCCCGCACCTGCGCCCAGGAGGAGATGCTCAACGTCTCCGTCTCGCCCCACGGCGGCGCCGCCGCCGGGATACTCCCCATGCAGACCATGTACAGCTGCAACGGCTGGGACGCTTTCGCCTGGGGCTTCAAGGCTCTGGCCGACCAAGTCGTCGTCACGTTCCACAACCCTGCCGTCGACGAGGAGGATCCGGCGTGCGGTCCCCTGCTCGATTCCGTGGCGTTGAAGCTTCTCTCTCATGCCACACGCCCTAAAGGTACGTGGCTCAATACGCTGCCGTTTTCTCGTTTATTCTATATGGACAGTATTCATATACATAGTTAGTAAAATACGGTACGGGAAAGTTACGTAAAAGATACGTACGGGCATTATACTTCATCTTTAAGCTAAAATTACGTTTAATAGTACGTTAATAGTCATAAATATATAAAATTAATCATTTTAAAAATAAATAAATATATAAATAATAGTAAAGTTAACAATTTAATTCGTAAAATACGGATAATAAACGTGTTATACGGGTTTTATACGTGTTTAGTACGGGAACCATGAAATGAACGGGGGAAAATGAAACAGCTTGACAATAATACGGATACGGAAGTTTTAAACGGATAAAGTACGTACGGGTACATATACGTGTATTAAACGGAGTATTTACTAACTATGTTCATATATGCTCCGTGGCAGGTTAGGTTTCAGGTCGGGTAATTTCTTAAGAAATACGGGTAAGGCCGGATCGACACGATGAGTATGTAATTTATATGGAAACATTACAATTATTGGTAATGTTTAGTATAAGACCAATACACAAACCATAAATTATATGATAAATATAGTTGGAGAAATTGAAGTGTTCACTAACTTACCACTTTACTATAGCTAAAATATGATGTAATAAAAAAAATCTAAATAATTTGACTAAGATTTCATATAATTTAGTCAAGAACGAGTCAAGAATAAGGCAAATCAGATCGGGTCGATGAAAGTACCCATATCTAGGGATGGCAATCAAACCCATGGCCGCGGGTATCCGACCGCCCCCGACCCAGTCAACGCGGGGAATCCCCGCATTGACTGGGTATGGGGCGGGTATGGGTAAAACCCGCAAAACGTTTGATGGGTATGGGGCGGGTATGGTTTTAGCCTCCCCCGCCCCATACCCATACCCATACCCGCCCCACTAAGAACATTTCTTCACATATAACAAATACTAGCTTTTTAGCCCGCGCTCTGCGGCGGAAAGACATTTTGAACTTAGCGAAGGTAGACGTTATTTTTTCGTTGGTTTTTATAATTTGTTCCAGCTTGTTTAGTTTTTTTGGTGTTTGTCTATTGTTTATCTGTCTAATGATGATCTATAAGTTATCATTTTTCAATTATGCAGCTCCTTTACTATACTGTGCCATAAAGAAATGAATAATCAAATGTGAAATGTGAAAAATCTCCCGTCAACCAAGTGTTGTGTATTAATGAGAGATGCCTATGAAAACTAAGCATTTTTACATTAGAACCCTGATGAATGAAATTAATAAAAAAGAAACAATAATTGAAACTAATAAAGAAACTACAAATGTTATATTTCAATCGAAATAATAATTACATCATCTAAATGTTCAAATGCTCATTGTTGGTGGTTTAAGAAAAGAGATACCAATGATCATATATAAATAGAGTTCATAAAAATAGAGGTAACATTTGTATGCCTTCTAATTATAAGACTATAACTTCAATCTGTAGTATCAAGTTCACAGGAAAAAAATCTACAATATCAAGTAAAAAGGAATTGCTAGCTAATTGTACGAACCTGCAGAGGGGGAAGTATGTCCTACCTCAAGTTATTCATGGACTAATTACTACAAAAATGTAAATACAGCATTATGGGTTTCATAATTAAAACATTCAAGCACTTTTGGATGAGGAGGCAGATGCAGACTACAAAGTCTTAGGATTAAATAATCAAATTCAAAATGAAATCAAAACTGCATATCAATCGTGTCTCTTATAGTCCAAATTTAAGCAAATAGGTAGAATTAGAAGTAGTTCGACCTCAAGCTCAAACTCAATGGAAGCTAAGGGGGCAGGGTCAACTACTTTAACAACTGTTATTGTTGCAGCAAAGAACAAAACTTTTTAGTTAATGGGTGGAAAGAATATACTACTGCCAACCAAAGCACATTAGGCAAGCAAGTTGTTGTGAGTTCTTCGAATCAAAGATCAGGTGAGTTAGCAAAGAAAACAGAAACAAAGTTACATGAGAATGCCTAGTAAAGCTGCAAATAAACATAGAATATCTTCCCCAAGAAAAGAGGAGCCGAACAACAGCGATGTCACCAAAGGAAGACCAAACTAACATGACATTTAGTGGTTAAACATAGTACTGCAACATATTGGAGCGTTAATACTCATCTTAAACAATGAGCTATGATTACTACTAATTGAAACAAACATGACGATCACATTCTGGTGACATTGATCTGCAGTGATCTATGAACTAAATAATCTACACAATGACAGGAATGGAGGGTAAGGTAGGCTAGGAACAGTGCATAATAGCATCATCAATCAAAAAAATATGTACTGAACTTATGATCTTTCAGCAAAACCTTGACAGGGAGGAACTTCAATCATTTGGTTCTGCTATATAATTATCCTTTTCCCAACAACCTGGTTAATGAAGTAGAGTTGCCGATCCTAAATGGATGTTGTGTCCTTGATCCTTCAAAAGCTTAGATTAACACTACACTTCCTATATAATTGAGTGAAAGTACATTTAGTCAAAGATAGTTGGAGAATCATTGTAAAGAAAGACAATTTTGATAGAGCAAGTCAAAGGATAGTCACAATATATAGCATACAACAACAACAACAACACACTTTTAGATTAGAGGGAAACCAATTGAAATCACTTATGCATAGTAATTTAAGAACTTTGGCAGAGAAGTTATGGAAAAACCAATTCTGGTCTTGCTCTGTCAGAAAGAAACTGTTGTCTATTTGTTTTTGACAGATCGGTAGTCAAGAACAAATGCAATGTCATAAAATCAATTTGGGAATGTTACGACTATTCCAAAATGACCAATCATGCACTCACTTAATCGAACTGTGTACACAACCACACTATCAAAATATTCACCAACCCATAAGTTCGTCGTGTATGCACAAACGAAGATGCCAAATTGTGTTTCCTGTCAATCTCTTCAATTGTTAACCTGCAGACTGCAGTACTATTGGTATGTTTGATATTTGTTGTCGTTTACAGCACTCCCAAAGATTAGAGTTGCCTATGCCCTATTCAAGTTTTGATATTTCAATTAAAGTCGCAAATACCCAAGTCAATGCACATCAAACACCAAAACTCAATACATGAAACAGCACTGACCTCCGATTACTTCTGCTTTTGAAGTAATATCTCAGTATTGCAGAAGATGGAGCGAGAAGAACACCCTTCCCCTTCCAAAAGCAAATCCAAACTCACCTTTCCTCCTCCTTTACAGGCCATCCGAAACTACCTCATCGACGACAGCACCTTCAGAGAGGAAGCATGCGCAATGATCTCTTCCCTCTAAAGCGCGTGGTCTGTCTTCTTATTGATCTTACTTGCTCTTCTTCTTCTCCATCGGACTGGGCAGGCTCTTCTTCTTCTCCATCGTATTGGGCATGCTACCTTGGGACTTGGGAGGAAACAAATTTTTTTTCCTAGTTTTTTTTTTTTGTTCACAATAGGGAAAGAGAATGAATGGGGAAAAGAAACGGAGAGAGAAGGGGACGCACGGAAAAAGAGAGTGGTATTGGTTGTGTGGGGTTGTTTGTATGTAAGCCCAATGACCACACTTGCCCTACCCAACATGATGAAATCGGGCTCACTTAAGAACGCCTGCACCAGATTCCAAAATCCCTCGGTGAACAGTGACCTCCGAAAATTTCTTAATGAACAGTGTCCGGATTTTGTGCAAACTTGGGGTTTAATAATTCTAATATGAATAAAATTGTGATATATGATGATAGTGAGGGTACCTCAAGAAAATAAATATTAGAAATGCAATTGAGTGAACACCCAAATCAAAACATAATTCCTTTTCGTCAACTCTCCCTTCACTCTTTCACTTTTCCCCTCGTGTTTACTAGATTATGTTAGTTTGTTATTAGTTAGTAGATGTATCAGAGTCAGAGAAGAATGATTTGTATTACATTATATTGTACTCTATCTTATGGATTAATGGATTGTTTAGGATAATATGCTTTGAATCGTATAAAGAATGATAGTCTTTTTGTCAACTTCACGATAGTAGATGCGTTTAATGTTATAATTGAGAATGTACATTTAAAATTTTAGGTATTATAATGTCAGATGTACGGGGCGGATATTACCCATGGGTACCCGAAACCCACGGGTATGGGGATTGGTTTGCAAAACCTTCCCCCGCATGGGGCGGGTATGGGTATAGATATTTGATAGCGGGTATCGGGATGGTTGAGACAAATCCGCCCCAAACCCGCCCCATTGCCATCCCTACCCATATCCCACCCAAAATAAACTAAACAAATCAGGTAAAACAAATCAGAACGAAATTGACATCCCTACCTTTCCCTCACTACCATTAATTGAGTCGTTCCTGAAGTAACTCGACTTGATTTTTCAGAATATCATTTTGTTGCATGGTTACGCGGCAACATTTCATTTGTTCACTTTCTTAGGCTCAATGATTCAGTTCAATTTGAAACACGTGAAGAAGAAAACAAAAGTTTTCAAGGTCCAAGGCAATATTTCTTGGGTGGCATCCGCATTATTATGCCATTATCATCGCTTTAGCATGTCAGAGAGTATGACAACCCTCAACTGCATCATGTGCAAGCATGTGTCCATAGACCATAGCCGGTGCTAATAATTTAGACACAACAAAAAACAGACCAGCTGAACATGTCCACGTAGTATACACTACTAATGAATATGAATGAATGATTGGCGCTGCAGGGAATATGCTGAAGAACGGTGACTTCGAGGAGGGACCATACTTCATCCCAAACATATCCACCGGCGTCCTCATCCCGTCCCACATGGAAGACGACCACTCCCCGCTGGTGGGCTGGATCGTCGAGTCCCTCAAGGCCGTCAAGTACGTGGACGCGGCCCACTTCAAGGTCCCCAAGGCCCAGCGGGCCGTCGAGCTCCTGGCCGGCCGCGAGAGCGCCGTGTCCCAGGTCGTCCGGACCACCCCGGGGAAGACCTACGTCCTGAGGTTCGCCGTCGGGGACGCCGGCGACCAGTGCGTGGGGGCCCTCGCGGTGGAGGCCTACGCCGGCGACAACAAGGTTCAGGTGACGTACCAGTCCCAAGGGAAAGGTGGGTCCCAGCCGGGCGTGCTGCAGTTCAAGGCGGTGAAACGTCGTACGAGGATTACTTTCATGAGCTCGTACTATACCATGAAGAACGACCACACTGGGGCGCTGTGCGGGCCGCTGTTGGATGACGTCACGTTGGTCAGCGCTCGTTACCCGAGGAAGTTCATGTGAAAGTGAAAGAGAGAGAGAGGTGTAATTAATTACGTCGTACACTGTCTGTCTGTCTGGACTCTGGAGGATGGTTAATTAATTTTCTGGATTGCTTCGTTTGTTTATTGCTTGGGTTTTCAGGTAGTAGTGGGAGCACAAGAGAGGGCTTCACAAAGAAGCTCCTTTGCAACTGCACCCGCGGCCCGTCTTTTTAATCAAGTCAATAATATATACAGCCCTTTCGATTAAGTGAAAATGTTTCTCTAATCTTATATGGATATAAGGTGCATACTTACAACTCTCAACCAATCTAATTATTGGAAATAAATTAGTATTCGATATGGTATCATAGTTTTTTCTACTAAGATGGTCACGCATTGAAATTATGTGGATGTAGTGCTAGTAAGCAATCATACGTAGCCCTCGAACCGGTTTTGTAGGTGATGGCGCGCTAAAACTACTAATCAAATTGATGGCCAAGTACAATCAAAGACGTGGAAGCAGTATAATGGAAGTAGCTAGGTGTTTGAGCCTGGATTGTTTCAAACGGTTTTGTGAGACTCCACTGGCTTTGGGCGGCTTTCGATGGTCGACGGCGGTCTCCGAAACCCTGCAGAAAGGTCATCAGGGGGCTCCTGGGACCTCCTCAGATGCTTAAGTTAGAGAGAGAAGTGAAGTAATAGTAAATAAGAGAGAGAATGGAGTAGGTTGAAGTTACCATAAATGAGCCCTATCATTGGGTATTTATACTAGTTGTGGTAGTGTTGTGCGCATTTAATAGCCTGTCGGGCGTTCGATGTCGCTTCTGGCTTTATTAAATGCTCATCCTGGTCGTATCTCTTGTCAGGCTCCGTACCTGAAGGACAGGAGTCCGTTAGGCATAATGTCGGGGGGTCAGCTTGCCTGGACAGGTCAGAATGTCGGGCGGTTTTCCTTCGAGGACGGATGAGAACCGCCTCCGGTTCGTGTTTTTGCCCCTGCTTGGGTGGGCCTTCTTCTTTTATGGGCTTTTGGTGACTCCGTGGGCTTGGGGGCCCGTGTGCCTCAATATTTGGCCCAACATTTGCCCCTTAGGCATGAGAAGTGGTAGGTTTTCGCGGCTAAACGAGGTCACTTACCATTATTGAGCGGCCTGGGTCGCCAGCCCACGTCACCGTTTTCAACGGACTTGAAACCGCTGGGCGTATGACCCTTCGTCTGCCCCTGGCTGTGAAAGCGGAGCACGTGAACGCCTAGGGGTGTAACCTTTTTGCTTCCTTCGCCACGTGTCAAGACCTCGAGCGAGGAGCCCTGACGGCGGCAGGGGGGACGTCACTTCGGGGGTTTTTCTCCTCGATTTTCGCGTGGCGCGCCCCCCATCTTTTGAACCTCCCCTTTTTGAGTTTAAGAAGGGTTTGTGGAGGGATTTTTTGCCACTTTTTTCCTCTTTTCGGCAATCCCTTCGTCTTCTTCTTCTTCTTTCCTTCACTGTGAAAGATTTGGAGTCTCCTCCGATTGGTATAAATTCCGAGCCTTCCTCCGGTGACTCCTCTTCATTTGGCACTTTTGTCGTGCGCTTTTCCTCTCGTCGCGCTAACTTTCCTCTTGTCTTTTGTTTATTTACGAACGCCGACGCTCTCTTTCGTGCGGCGGAAATCGTCGCTCGCCAATCGCATCGCCGAGTTCAGATGTCGGGCGACGGCGTTGCTATTCCGGACGTGGTGGTTAACCCCACCGTTTTGACCCCTGATCTTTCTTCGGGGAGTCCGTCGGAGAAGGATCGTCGGGGAATGGTGGCGGTTCCCTCTCCTCGTGTCGCCGGGAAGAAGACTGCGGCGGCTTCGATCGAAACCGCACCTGTCACTCAAGCTATGACTCATTCTCCCCCGACACGAAGTGCATCTGAATGCGTGTTTGATCTGTCAGGCTTAGAATTATATGTTAGAAATGCGTTTGAACTGGACAATTGCCTTGTCGGAGTTTCTGTAGACTTAGACAATTCTAATGTTGTTACCGGTACTGTACCAGTTGGGGTTGTGGCCACTTCTTCGGCGGTTGGGGATAACCTGGTTGAGTTGGATCGGGTAGGATTAGATAGCGTGTCCTTGGATGTTGAAGACGAATCTGATAGTGGTGGGGTGCGCTTGGAGGCGGGTTCCAAGTACCTCTTCGTCTTTGGAGGTAGTGGAGGACGCAGAGGAGAGACCGCTTCCTCTTGCCATTGCTGCCTCGGTGTATACCTTGTTGCGGCATGCGGGAATGTGGGGGGGGGGTGAAGCGGTCCTGGAGGAGGTATTTGCTCGTGGGACATCACACGCGGCGGTGTTCAGACCGGATCAGGTGTTGTACCGCCTCAAGTCGCTTCGTATGCCTCCGGATTGGCAGTATGCGGCTCCCTCTCAGGCGAGTCACTCTGGATCATTCCCCGACGGTTGGATTCCCATCCACGTCGAGCATGTGAAGTTGGGATTGCGGTTTCCCTTGGACCCCATCCTGACGAAGGTTCTACTCTGGCTCAATTGTACTCTTGGATGCCTTTCGCCCACCATCATCTTCCACTCAGTTATGTATCGGTGGGCGTGTGACCGCCTCAAGGAGACCCCTTCTTTCGAAGCGTTCAGGATGATATATAACATCCGTGAGTCGCGCAACGGCTGGTCTATTGGGCGGCGGGAGAAGGCTGTTGGTTTTGTTAAGGGAGCCCCTAAGCTTGATTCTCTGTGGTACAAGGAGTATTTTTTTGCTCGCCCCTCATGGAAGTGGTATTCGGGGGATGTTGAACCGCTAACGGGTTATTCAGCAGGACTAAAGGATGACTGGTGTGCGTCCTCGCAATTTCCTCAATTCGGTGAAGGACCATGTCGCGCGTCTCGTGGATTGAGTCCAGATTCGTGTGAAGCATAGTGGCTCTGAGAGCGCTTATCAACACGTTCGTGCATTTTATGGTTAGTGTCGTATTTTAGCTAAGGTTGAGCTTCTCTTTCTCATGTGCTTCACTTATGCTTTCCTTTTTCAGGTCTTCGGGAGTTGGCGGACGCGAACCGTCCCAAGAAGAGAAAGGCGGGAAGGGCCTCCAAGGCTGGTAGCGCCTCCGCGTCGGTGGCGGAGATGGGTGCGGTTGCTCAAGATCGCCCACAGTCCTTGGTCCCGCCCGTGGTGGATCTGGCGGGACCGGAGGCTGAGACCTCTATCCCCTTAACGTGGGGTGCGGGGAAGAGGGTTGCGGAGCCTCTTGTCTCTGAGGCGGCTGGAAAGCGGGCCAGGACGAACTCCCCCCGCGCGAAGGCGGTTGACAAGCGTGTGAAGAGTGGAAAGCATGCGGATCAGGCTGGTTCCGTCTCTTTCTCGTCGGTTGCCGCCACAGACACTGAGGCCGCCGAACATGGTTTCCATACCATCAGCGATTGGCTCGCCATGCCGACTGAGTATACATCCACCTCTGAGGGAAGCAACAGGCGTCTCGCGGGGACCGCCTCTCAATTCTTCTTCACGGTTAGTGTTTGTGTTTAACCGAGCTTTATGCCATTCCATTCTCTATCTCATCTCATCGGGGTATGTCGTTGCAGGCGCAGATTGGCTTTTCTCAAATCATTCTGTTGAATGACCGCCTCGCGAAGACCGTTGATGATAACGCGGTCGAGATTGCCAATCTTCGGAAGAGCGCGAGCGGTCAACACGAAGCCTTGATTGCAGAGGTGCGACCTGAGATTGAACGTGAATTCATCGATAAGCTGGCAGAGAAGGAGCGAGAGCTGCAGGCGGCTAAAGGTCGCCTTGAGAAAAGTGCTCGCAAGTCTAAGGAGCTGGAGAGAACTTTGTTGGAGGAACAGGAGGCGCTACATCAGGAGGTTGCAGACCTCAAGAATGAGAAGGCTGCCCTGACCGAAAGTCGTGAGAATGATCTTGCTGCGGCTCATGGTGAAGCGGGCCCCGCTTATCTGAACTCGGTTGAATATCTTGCCTTCGACAAAGAGAAGTATAAGACTGTTGTTGGCAATGTGGTGGCCGTCATTCGCCATTTATTCCGAGAGGACGCTCCTGAGGTCGAGTGGGACTCAGACCGTGTCTGGGATGCGATCGGACTATGGTCGTCGACCGACATCAATTCTGAGGCGGATGAGTCTGAGGAGGAAGAGGCGGGGAACGAGGTCGTGGTTCCCCACGACGAAGAAGGTGGTGAAGGAGGGACTGATGTTTCCACATCAGTGTGAATCGTGCTGTCCGGATACGAAGTGTTTTTAGCTTTCTATTTTGTCATGATGTTTATGGTAGACAATGACTTTAGGGTGGAGTGCACCCTTGTGCGTATGAGCACCTTTTGTGAGCCGCATTAGATCGGCGTTGTCTATTTTATGCGTTAGAACCGTTTATGCTGGTTGCTTCTTTTTGTTTAAGCAGAATGCGCGGGAGGCGATGGGACGCGTGAAACTAGTTCATTGCGTTTTGCATGCCCTATGACCGGCTTGGTTAAGGGCGAGCCCTTTCCTTTCATGGGATCCTCGTCAGTATGTGTTTTGTGTGATGTGAAAATTTGTTGGGACCGCGTTGGAGCGGGATTTGGTTTTCTTTCCTTGTGTTAGCAGCATTTTGTGAGAGTGAGATTCTTGTGCAATCCTTCTTTTGGTTGTCGTAATATGGACAAGTGCTGGTGACCGCCCAAGGGTTGTACCGGTTTTTTGTTGCGACCGTGTTAAGGCGGGCTATGCTTAACTCCAATCTTGGCTAATGCGTTATTTGCGGCCTTTCCCCTATCGATCATGTTTTGCTTCTTCTGAGGGCCCAAGGCGGTTTGCGGGGGCGGTAGTGCCTTTTCCTTTGTTAGGTGACTGGGGCAAGATTATTTTGTACCCGTGTGGTGCGGATGTCGCGTTATTTCATATGTTTTACGAGTCTTTTAAGGTAGTTGACCTAAAGGCTTGTGTAATGCGAGTATCGGGGTCCAGAGTGTTGGCCGAATTAGATGTCAGTGTATTACATGAGCAAAAGTGGGTGCGTAATAGCATCCCATACACTGTTACAAGTGGCGGGGCATTTCCCCATCCACTAAAAGAGATCCAAAAGCGGGTGCTAGGTAGCATCCCATACACCATTTCACTGGGGAAGTTAGTACGTCAGATCACGTCTGTGTGGTACTTCCGTAGATGCATGCTGTTCCATGTCTTAGAGACTGGATCGCCTTCCATGGTTGCAAGGCGAAACGTGTTGGGACCCGTCTTTTCTCCAATGAGGAACGGTCCTTCCCATGTGGCCGCCAGCTTGTTGGATGCTTCCGCTTGGCCATTGGTTTGAGGGTACGCCACCGATGCCATGGTGCACGTAATGCGGTTTCGGGCACAGAAATTCTCAAACGGCCTGCAGTCGAATTGTGTGCCATGATCAATAATGATGGAGTGTGGAATGCCAAACCGGATCATGATGTTGTTGAAGACGAATGTCTGGACCCGGGCGCTGGTGATGGTCTCGAGCGGTTCTGCCTCAATCCACTTGGTAAAGTAGTCGACGGCTACCACCAAGTATTTCTTTCCTAAGGGGGCAGTGGGAAAGGGTCCCAAGAGATCAAGTCCCCATCTGGCGAACGGCCATGGTCCAACCACGCTTTGCAACTCGGAGCCGGGCAGGTGGTGTTTGTAGGCGTGCACTTGGCATGCGTGACATTTCAAGACTACGTTGGCGGCGTCCTTCTTGATGGTCGGCCAGTAGTACCCTTGCAGGAGAACGGTTCTTTCGAGTGACCTGGGCCCTGCATGGGTGGCGCATGTCCCTTGGTGTATCGCTTTCAAGGTCCACCGTGCCTCTTCAGGGCCTAGGCACTTCAGATATGTGCCCGAAAATGATCGCTTGCACAACTGGCCGTTCACCAAGGAGTATCGGACCGCCTTGCATCTGAGCGCCTTGCATTCAATTGGATTCGAGGGAGTGATGTCTAGCTCTAGATATTGAATTAGTGGCGACCACCAATCGGTCGCCTCCTCCAAATTCATGACTTCCTCTTGTTGGTCACTCTCCTTGGTAACGGTGACATGCCGATTGCCTTCGAAGTCCATGGCAGTGGCCAGTTTGGAAAGCGCGTCGGCGTGCTGGTTGTCATCCCGCCGTACATGCTCTAGCTTCCAAAAGTTCAGTTGTCCCAGGGCGCTCCGCACTTTGGTGGCCAGGACAGCCAGCTTCTCATCCTTGACTTCGAATGCTTCGTGAACTTGCTTGACTACTAGGAGAGAGCCTGAGTATATATGCACGTCGGAAGGGCCCAGGGTGGCGAGTATGCAAAGTCCATTGATGAGAGCTTCGTATTCAGCAACGTTGTTGGTTTTGATGTCCTTGAATCTTAAGGAGATTTCATGGATGACACCGTCTGGCGATTCGATGACTATTCCTGCCCTTGAGGCGGTTTTTCCTGCGGCCCGTCAATGAATAGACGCCAAACATGATTACGCTCCTCGGAGGGAACGCCTTCCAGGGAGAATCCCTCGGCAATGAAGTCTGCTAGCACTTGGCCCTTGATTGCCGGTCGTGGGGAGTATTCTATGTCGAACTCACTGAGCTCGATTGCCCACTTTGTCAACCTTCCAGAGGCGTCCATACCCCGCATAATGCTCTTGAGAGGGAGGTTAGACAGTACCGTGTGGGATTTTCTTGGAAGTACGGCCGTAGCTTTCGGGCCGCAGAAGCTACAGCTAGGACCGCCTTCTCAACGGGCATGTACCTTGTTTCGGCTGGGAGGAGAGCTTTGCTTACATAGTACACCGGTTGGTCTGAGCCGTCATCCGCCCTCCGAACCAGGACGGAGCTCACGGCCTGCTCGGAGACCGCCAGGTAGAGGAAGAGTCGTTCTCCACTCACAGGGGCGCTCAAGACCGGCGGCGAGCTTAGCTGACTCGTCAGTAGAGCGAAGGCTTTGTCGCACTCGACGCCCCACTGGAGTTTTGAGGCTGACTTTCTTAGCATCTGAAAAAATGGAGAGCATTTATCCGCTGACCGCGGGATGAACCTCCCGAGCGCGGCCATTTTTCCATTGAACGCCTGAATCTCCTTGATCGTCTTGGGCGGTTTCAGGTTGCGGATGGCTTCTTTTTGCTTCTATATGCTTCGTGATCATGAAGCCAAGGAACTTTCCTGCTTCAGCTCCGAAGACACACTTGAGTGGGTTAAGCCTTAGGTTTTTCCGTCGCAGGGTCTCAAAGGTTTCCCGTAAGTCGGAGAGGTGGTCTCCGGCTTTTTGCTCTTGACTAGGACGTCGTCCATGTAGGCCTCGACGTTTCTCCCCATCTAGTCCTTGAAGACCGCATCGACCATTCTTTGATAGGTTGCCCCCGCGTTTTTAACCCAAATGGCATAACTACGTAGCAGAAGTTACCCATGGGTGTCATGAACGCGGTTAGTTCTTGGTCGCCCTCCGCCATTTTGATTTGATGATAACCCGAGAACATATCCAGGAAGCTGAGCGCCTCGTGGTTGGCGGTTCCATCTATTAGTTGGTCGATGCGGGGTAGAGGATATGCATCTTTGGAACACGCTGCATTTAGGCTGCTGAAATCAATGCACATCCTCCAAGCGCCTCCCGCCTTTCGCACAAAGACGGGGTTTGAGAGCCATGTGGGATATTGTACCTCCCGTATGAAGCTAGCTTTGAGAAGGCGCCTTACTTCCTCCTCGAGTGCCATTTGTTTTTCCACGGATAAGTGTCTCCTTCGCTGTTGTATTGGTCTTGCTTTGGTCTTGACGGAGAGTCGGTGCTCGGAAACACGGCGGGGGACGCCGGGCATATCTTCTGGGCCCCATGCAAAGAGGTCCTGAAATTCTCGGAGGAGAGATAGCAATTTCTGTGCTTCCTCGTTGGCTAGGTGGGCCGAGATGCGCACGGTTTTGCTTGGTTTTTCTGCACTAAGGGGGACCGCTATGTATCCCTCGACCGCCTCCGGATGGGGCACGTCTCCCCTGGCATCAACTAGGTCCACCTCCAGATGCTCAATCGTTGCTTGGTAGCATTCTTTGGCGTCTTTGAGGTTGCCTCGGACGCGGCCTGTTAGGCTTCCGCTTTGGAATTTCAGCATTTGATGACAGGTGGAGGCGACCGCTTCGAAGGATGCAAGGAAACCGCGTCCCAAGATAGCATTGTAGGCAGAAGGGCAGTCCGCGACGTGGAACTCCACTGGGCGAGTCTTTGTAACTCTGCCTTCACCTATGGTGACTCTGAGGGTGATTGACCCGAGGACGCGGACCTTTGTTCCTGAGAATCCCACAAGGCTGGTGTTGGAGGGTTGGAGGTCTTGGACACTCTTCTTCATTCCTTTGAGCGCTGAGTAGAATAGGATATCAGCTGACCTTCCGTTGTCGACTCGAGCTCGAGTGATTTTGAACTTTGCGGTTCGGAAGAAAATGACTAAGGGGTCCTCCGAGTTTTCTTCATTGGCCAACTCGGAGGGCAGGAAAGTGACCTCCATTGGCGCTCTGCGTTGCACGTTGAGGCATTGGGCGAGGCGATCTCCTTCGGTCCTCGGGCGCTTTCGCCCTCCCGCGATTGTTATGATCTCCATCCCATCATCATCATTTCGAGGGGCTCTGTAAGGAGGAGACTGCCTTAGAGGGGAGGCGACCTTGTTTCGAGAGCGGGATTTTGATCTTTCCTTTCTCGTCCGTCGCGTCTTGTCCTGTTCAGGGCTTTGAGATTCCTCTCGTACGTCTGGCGAGTGTTCTCCACGAGACCGCCTTGTTTCCAACCTGCTTCTCAGGTCTGCCGGGGCCAAATGCCTGAGTGTGGCCTTGAATTCTCTACACTCTGCGGTGTCATGAGTTGTGATTTGATGCCAGTCGCACCATTTCTTTCCCTCCTGGGGTTCTTGAGCGGAGGACGTCTCGTACCTCCTCCCGCCTTTCTTTCGATCTCTTCCCCTTTCTCTGTCGGTGGAAAGCACGTCTCTTCGTCCATCCCGATCGTTGTATTTGTTTCGATACGACCTTCGGTCCGGGGACCGCCTTCCCCTCCTGGGGTCTCCACGCTCTGAGGCGTCTCCGCGGTGGCGGCCTTGTTGGCCTCGGTCATCGTTGGCTAGGGCTTCCTCCAGTAAGATTGCCCGGCGTACCAATTGGTCTAAGTCGGACCAGGCCGTCAGGGTCGCTTCCTTTTTTATCAAGGTTCTTTTCATCTCGATACTAGTCGTCGAGATTCGGAGGTTTCCGGCGGCCACGATCGAGGAAATGCCATCTATCTCGCAGGCGATCGCGTTCCACCGGTCTTCAGCGAGCAATTCCTCCTTCTGTTGTCGACAGTTTATGAGTGCCGAGACAGTGAGTTTGCGACGTCGTTGAGATGCGAATTTGGTGGAGAAGAGCATCGCAAACTGCTTGAAGTTTTCTATAATCCCTTCCGGAAGGAAGGTGTACCATGTTCGACATTGACCGCTGAAGGTAACTGGGAACGCGCGACATAGAACCGAGTCTGTCACGTTGATAAGTTGCATTTTCAGCATAAATGCACAAAGATGGTCGGCGGGATCGGAGGTCCCGCCGTAGGTAGGTAGTCCCAGAGAGGAGAAGTTGGGAGGGACCGGAGTCTTGAAAAGTTCCTTCGATAAAGGATTTTGGATGTTCGGGCTCTTGTGCTTCCCGAACGTTGATCGCAAATGCTCTTCGAGGAAGTTAAGATCCGCGTCGTCGGCCTCTGGTCCTCCGCCTTCTGTCCGAGCAGGGCTGTCGAGGACGAGAGCGCCTTTCTGCTTCTCGTCACACGGCTTTCCCCTCGATCCCTCACCTGGGTCGTCTCGGGTCTTCAGAAGCTGGAGGATTTGGGAAAGGCTTTCTTGCATGCTCGCGATTTGCATTCCTTGACTCTTGACTACTTCCTCCAGCTCGGCTTCATCTTCAACCCTCGGCGATAAGCCTCGGCGGGTGTTGTTTTCGGTCATCCCCTTGAGGGGGGTTTCGAAGTCGTCTCCCATCTCGTTCGCCACGAAGTCGTGGGCCCCACGGTGGGCGCCAAAATGTTTGAGTCTGGATTGGTCCAAGCAGTTTTGTGAGACTCCACTGGCTTTGGGCGACTTTCGATGGTCAACGGCGGTCTCCGAAACCCTGCAGAAAGGTCCTCAGGGGGCTCCTGGGAACTCCTCCAATGCTTAAGTTAGAGAGAGAAGTGAAGTAATAGTAAATAAGAGAGAGAATGGAGTAGGTTGAAGTTACCATAAATGAGCTCTATCATTGGGTATTTATACTAGTTGTGGTAGTGTTGTGCGCATTTAATAGCCTGTCGGGCGTTCGAGGTCGCTTCTGGATTTATTAAATGCTCATCCTGGCCGTATCTCATGTCAGGCTCCGTACCTGAAGGACAGGAGTCCGTTAGGCCATAATGTCGGGCGGTCAGCTTGCCTGGACAGGTCAGAATGTCGGGCGGTTTTCCTTCGAGGACGGATGAGAACCGCCTCTGGTTCGTGTTTTTGCCCCTACTTGGGTGGGCCTTCTTCTTTTATGGGCTTTTGGTGACTCCGTGGGCTTGGGGGCCCGTGTGCCTCAATATTTGGCCCAACACTAGGCTCTAATTTTTCAAACCTAGGGTCGCCAAAACTACATCAGTACTACTACTCGGGGAATTATCTGTTATCTAGCTAATAACTAGTTGTGATGTCGATTGACTAAAGATAAGAAATGCAAAGCAAATTGATGGGAACTTCATATATGAGAAATTCACAATGGTATGTTTCCTCCTATTCCTTAAGTAGGCTAATGTTGTTTACTCCCTAGTTCATTTCACTTGATATTTAAACTGCCTAGAGTTCCGAATTAATTTGGAATCTCGATTAAAACAAACCAAACCCTCTTTAATAGACTACCCGGAGGGAGATTGCCCTCAGTCTGAATAGAATACCAAAGCATTACAGTAAAAACTCCCACTATCGGCGGCTGGAAACTCAGTACAGAGTAGTGAATCTATTCACTACATCCAATTAAGGTGCTCTATCAACTTAATCAGATATTGATCCCTCTCCCAATTCAAAGCAATAATTAAAAGAGTGCGATCAAGACTCAATCAATTTCTGAATAATAAATCATGTTGAGTTTAACAAACCATAGTTCAAACAACAATCATATATATCATTCTTCATACCCAAGTGAGAGAATGGATTACTATATATATATATATATATATATATATATATATAGAGAGAGAGAGAGAGAAATGGAAGAAGAAGAAGAAGAAGAAGATATCATCGTGTAGGAGATGAGAATCTGTTACACATTAGCGATCTTCACTCCAAGGGACCAGATTTGAGCTCCAATGGTGGAAGGATAACCAACTTGGCTCCAAAATAGTTTTTTCGTCACTTTCTCTCTCCAGGTTTCTCTTAGTTCATATATCTTATAAAAAAATCGGATCCCTCCTTCAAAGTTGGAGAAAACCCCTTTATACCCGAAACAGGTCGCGCATCACAGACAGAGTTACAACCATGACTAAAGTCGTGACATGCAAAACTCATCGTTTGAATTAGTTGTCAAAGGGGCAAAGTCACAGGCACATATGTTAAGTCAAGGCTCCCCCTTCACAATTGCCAAAAAACTCTTTATACTCGAGACAGGCCGCACGTCACTTGCACGATCACAACTGTTACTCAGGTTGTGACCTAAAAAACTCATAATTTCGATTTGTCGTTAAAGGGGCAAAGTCACGGGTGTTAAGTCATGTCCATGACCGTGACCTGTACATGTTGCTAGGATGTGACCTGACACATTGCTACTTTTTCTTGGCACAACACTGATGATCAATCGGAAATGAAAACGATAACTTGAACACTGACACGGATTTACGTGGTATCCCTGGAGTGATCCATGACTAATCCACGGAAGAGCTATGAACGCTCTTCTAGTTACTTATATTATTAATATGATAATCAACACTGCCAGAGTCGGGTGAACATATACAGGGAGAGAAGAACAAGATTCGAACCCTAGGGATGCCTCCTACTCACGTCTGGGCTCCCGTGCATGGGTTACATGGACTCGTACATATGAATGGGCTATATCTAATGGGCCTTGTTTAATCACATACATAGCTATATACAAACACAAGAACCCAAATGATATAACCCGCTAACAGCCTCCCCCAAATTGATGTTGATCACAAAGCATCAATTTACTCGAGGGTTATTGATATCAACTGGTGGAGAAGGCCTTTGTGAAAATATCAGCGATCTGATCTTCGGTGCGGACATAGTGAAGAGTAATAGTGCCATGGCCAACCAAATCCCGAATGTAGTGCACATGAATTTCAATGTGCTTGGTGCGATCATGTAAGACGGGATTAACAGCAATCCGGATTGCACTTGTGTTATCCACGTAGAGAGACATAGGTAGAGAACAAAAAACACCCAGATCGCGGAGTAGACGACGCAACCAGACAAGCTCAGAAGCAACGTCGGACATAGCACGGTATTCATCCTCGGTAGAAGACTTCGAGACCTTATCTTGTTTCTTACAGCGCCAGGAGATAAAAGCAGAACCAAACTAAACAGACCAGCTTGTTGTAGAGCGTCGAGTATCAACACAGCCAGCAAAGTCGGAATCTGAATAGGCGCTCAAAGCAAAGGAGCCAGTCGAAGGAAAGAACATACTGACATCACGAGTCCCCTGGAGATAGCGCAGAATACGATGAACAGCAGCTAGATGATCTGTACGAGGAGAGGCCATAAACTGGCTAGCAATCTGAACTGCATACAAGATATCTGGACGTCTAGCAACAACATAGATTAGACTCCCAACAATGCTCCTATAACCGGCTGCATCCTGAAGCAACTCACCAAAGGTGCGGCCCAACCGAAGATTAAATTCCATGGGTGTAGAAACAGACTTACAATCCTGAAAATGATGATCAGACAGCAAATCAGAGATATATTTACGTTGACTTAAGAGAAGGCCTTTGGAGTTCCGAGTAACCTCAAGACCAAGAAAGTATGAAAGATAATCCAGGTCCTTGAGATTGAAAGCGGCATTGAGACCCTCTTTAAGACTCCGAATACCATCTAGATCATAACCAGTAATGACCATGTCGTCGACATATAACAAGAGAACCACGATACAAGCTGCAGCCTTGCGGGTGAAGAGGGACGGATTATTTAGGCTCTGTTGAAAGCCAAGATCGCGGATAATGGACTAAAATTCTCAAATCAGGCACGAGGTGCTTGTTTGAGACCATATAAAGAGCGATTGAGGCGACAAACTTGATCTGCAATACCAAGAGAATAGCCGGGAAGACGCTCCATATATATCTCCCCCTCCAAGTCACTGTAAAGAAAAGCGTTATTCGCATCAAGCTGATATAGAGGCCACTGTTGAAGAGAAGCAACTGCTAATAATTGCGAACTGTAGACATTTTTGCCACTGGTGCAAAAGTCTCATTGTAATCCACACCAAGCTCCTGTGTAAAACCTTGAGCAACCAACTGAGCTTTATGTCGTTCAATTGTACCATCGGGATTCATCTTGATGGTGTAAACCCAACAACAGCCAACAACATATGTGGAAGGAGGAGGTTGGGGGACTTAGGTCCAGGTGTTGTTAGCATGAAAAGCATATAACTCACACTTCACCGCATAGTCTCAGACCAGATCACCTTGAGCTTGCTTATATCTAGTTGGAACAATGTAGGAATCCATTCCATAAGCAAAATAATCATTAGAATTAGGTGGAGGAACACCTTGAGTAAGCCGAGTAGATCGGCGCAGTTGGACAGCTGGAGATGATGCAGTAGCAGACGAATGCGATGGAGAGGAGGATGAACGAGTGGTCGACGCAGATGATGCCAGGGATGTTTCTGGATCGGAAGAGCTAGCCAAGGACGGAGAGCTGAAAGAAGGCGAGCTGAAGGTGATGTTGGTGACGTTCGGAGACAGATTCGGAGTGGGAGGAGTAGGAGGGTCAGCGGGAGGATCAGTACCATCAACATCATCATGCCCAAAGAATGGTAAGGGTAAATCATATGGAAGGAAACTCGGGTTTGTAGAAGGACTCGAGTGAAACATAATGTGTTCAAAAAAGATGACGATTGTAGCAACGCACATACGTTGAGATGAAGGATCAAAACATAAGTAACCCTTATGCACATCACTATAACCCAGGAAGACACAACGAGCAGTTTTAGATGACAGTTTAGTATGCTCTCGCTTAGGAAGAAGAACAAAACACAAGGACCCAAAAACACGAAGACGAGAGTAATCCGGATGCTTATGATAGAGAGCATAAAATGGACTGACGTTGTGCAGGATCGGAGTAATTTGATAATTGATAAGACGGACAGCGGTAGCTAGTGCCTCTGGCCAAAAACGGCTAGGAACGTCAGAAGCAAGAAGCAGTGCACGAGTAAGATCTAAAACAAGCCGATTTTTTCTTTCTACTAGACCATTCTGTTGTGAAACGTCAGGACACAATTTTTGACTGAGAATGCCTAGAGAATGATAAATGATAGACCGATAATTACACATGTTTTTCACCCCGTTCTGAAGCCGTTTGAGATGTGGATTCTAGTGTTTTAAGCCGATTTCACGCTAGGGTGTGTGTTTATGTCATATTTCAGGACCCGGCGTTGGAATCGAGGCGGAGAAACGAGTTCTGGGTCAAGAGGAGCGAAGTTGGGATGAAGTAAGCTGCAGGAGGAAAATACCCGGTCAGGTGGCCAATTACCCGACCGGGTATTTATTATTTTGGGGCGCCCGAGAATCAGAGAGGGCCCCGGGCAGAAGGCTAAAATCCCCGGTCGGGGATTATTGGTCATGACCGGGGATTTTCCCTTCACTGAAGCGGCGCGTTTTGATTATACCCGGTCGATACCCAAAATACCCGACCGGGTATTTCGACCGGGTATCGCGACAGGCAGCCCATTTAAGGAAAAAGAAGGCCAACATTCAAGGGTTCCGAGTTTTTGAGAGAAAAAGGGATTCCTAGAGAGAAAGCGACGAACCAGAGTTCCCAAGTGCCATAGCTTGATCTTCATCACCATTGGAGCCCGGCTTGAGCTTGGAGAAGTGCCGATTAAACGTCCAGGAGCAGAAATCCATCTTTACAGTATGATTTCCGCGTCTGAATCCGCTTTTGCTTCTTTCTCTATGGAGTAGTTTCCCCATTCATCTGGGTATGGGGAACCCTAGATTTGTATGCTAGGTCTGATTGTATGAACCCAAGTACGGAGTTTGTGAATTGATTATATTCGATTGAGGTTTGAATGATTGAATGACTTGAATCCTGATCAAATTCCTGTTGTTTCTGCTTTGACCTAGAATGAGAATATCTGCCTAGGTTGATAGAGTATCCTTAATTGAAGGTAGCGAATTGGTGACTTTAGTCGAGGAGCCAATTCGCTATTCTATACCGAATTCAATTCGGTAGTGGAGGTTTGGTTCGCTAGGGCCTCAATCTGTTTACTCCGGTGGAGGTTAGTCGCCCGCTAGAGACTCAGATTGAGAGGGTCTGGAGACCTTTAGTCGAGACTTCGGACTATTTAAGAACCTTCTGCAGTATAACTTTCATGAAAACTGAACTTGGTAAATTACAATCCGGCTTAACTGCAGTCTAGGGGGAACCATATCCGGGTGACCTCTCTTAACTAGAAAACAACCGTTTAACTTGCTTTGCGTTTTTGTTTGTTTGAACCTGCACTAAAAGTTCACTGCTAGATAACAAGAATTCACCGAGTAGTCATCAAATCTAGGACCCGGGTTGACAATAAAACCCAAACCCGCTATACTACGCTTTAGGAAGTGGTTATACTTGGCCATTTTCTAGAGTGACAGTAGGAGTGAGTCAATAAAGCTCATGTAACGGAAGGGAACTAAATTCACCACCAGGATCAGAACGTACTATTTTCACATGACGATAAAACTGAGTATTAATCATTTTCAGGAAATCAGTAACAACCGATCTTAGTTTCGATTTAAGACGCAGAAAGTAGACCCAGGTAAACCGTGTAGCATGATAAATAAACAGGGCAAAATACTGAAAACCATGTCGAGAAATAACAGTGGACGGACCCCACAAATCAGTATGAATAACATGAAATGGTTGGTCGATAACAGTGTTACTTGACGGAAAAGAACGACTGGCGGTTTTTGCTTCTACACAGCTCGTGCACTAATGTTTTGCAGGAGTACTAACGGTATTTTTGCCAAGTAAGGACTTTCTAAACATCATAGCTAACCGACTAGAATGAGGATGTCCTAAACGGGAGTGCCAAAGATGTCAGGCATTATTGGACTGACTCGAAAAACATGAAACAGGACTACGGACGGACCTATCAAGAGAACTACTAATGGGCGATGATGATGGATCTCCAGGAAACTCCTCTAGATGAAAAATTCTCCCCCGTTTACTCCCCTTTCTGATCTGCCTCCCCGTCTTCAAGTCCTGGATAAAACAGCCAAATGGTGCAAACAAAACATAACATTCTCTTCGATTAGTTGACCCACATAAAGCAAATTCGGAACAAGTTGTGGAACATGAAGAGTATGTGGAAAATTAAGTTTGGAATCATTCATCGTACCCACTCCCTTAACTTGTAACTGATTACCATTAGCAACCCTCAAAGACAAGTCCCAAACAGGCTCCAAATTTGTTAAACAACTAAAGTCATGAATCATGTGATTGAAACATGTTGAATCAAGGAGCCAAGGAGGTTTCTTACCCCTCGATCCATGGAGAGTAGCAAAGGCTGCATTAATGGCAATAGGGAGAGACCTTAGGAGAGCTGCGTTCACCATTTGCTCCACATCACTTGCGGACAGACTCCCACTACCGTTGCTGCTTGCGTCGGTGAGGTAAGCTGTTCTAGCTAGGCGATCAGAAGGACCATTATATGGACGTGAAGAGGTTTCTGTTGCTGGCGGATTACGTCCGGGAGGAGCAACGGCCATACCGCCAGTGGCTCTTGCCTCGTGCCTTTGTTGAGTGCGACAGTCAAGCACTATGTGACCCGTTCTTTTGCAATATATGCAAAATTCCAGCTACGACAGTGCTCCTTCAGATGACCACGTTCGTGGCAATGATGGCACTCTAATTCGGAGACAGGAGTGCAGCGTTGGAATTGAAATCGGTCAGCAGCATAGGCGGATGCTTGGGATACTGCAAAAACAGTTTCCCCTACACTAGGACGTACGTCCAGCTGGGGTTGGGTTCTCATTCAAGTCTCTTCTCGAACCAACACCCCTAGCGTGCCATCAAACTTAAGATCAGCCTGATTCAGCAAAGTAGAGCGAACGGCTTCAAATTCGGGCCGCAGTCGCATCAGGAAACCCAACAATCTATTTTGTGTACGTTCGGCAAGCGCATCTCTGAAATGGGTCGTTGACGAAGAGCAACAACTATGATATCTTGTTCGGTCCACAACTCTTGGGCGGCGTTGAAGTAGTCCATGACGGATTGATCGCCTTGTTCAAGGCGAGCCAAAGCTATTTGCACTTCAAATTGACGGGCAACATTCACCGTGGAGTATGTTGCTTTTAGATGACGCATCATTGCATGAGAAGAGTAGGGTGTGGCTGAGGCGTGGTCCCATCGAGTATGTCGAGCATACCACGGCCTTCAACAAAGACTCGAAACTGGAATTCCCATAGAGCAAAATTTGTAAAAGTCAAACGAACAGAGGGGCGATCAGAAGCCATGGGCGGAAGCTCTGATACCATGATGATCAATCGGAAATGATAGCAATAACTTGAACACTGACACCGAATTTAAGTGGTATCCCTGGAGTTATCCAGGACTAATCCACGGAAGAGCTCTGAACGCTCTTCTAGCTACTGATATTATTAATCCGATAATCAACACTGGCACAGTCGGCTGAACATATACAAGGAGAGAAGAACAAGAGTCGAACACTAGGGATGCCTCCTACTCACGTCTGGGCTCCCGTGCATGGGTTACATGGACTCGTACATATGAATGGGCTATATCTAATGGGCCTCGTATAATCACATACATAGCTATATACAAACACAAGAACCCAAATTATATAACCCGCTAACAAACACAGGCGAAATGCAAAATTCATGGCCAATACGGTGACATTCGGGGGCCAATTTCTCCCGCACTTGTTCTTCAAAGGTCTGTTTGAGCGATGTTACTAGCCTCATCGCCAAATTTTCTTTCCCTTACAATCTAATTTTTTATGTCATGTAACTCCCTTCAGCATCTTCCCCTTCTTGAAGTGAACTCGGGGCCACTAGTCTTGAGAGACTCCTACAAACACAAACTTTGTAGGGATCACTATGTATGTCCTCCCATGATAAAGTTATTTCTGAAACCTTTTAGAGAGAAGAGTATAGTGCTAGCTAGAGAGAAACCAACCATCTTAAATGTGATTATCACTTTTTATAGCCGGAGTGGTTCCAACATGGTCTATGTATATCATTGGTCAGAATCACCTACCGCAAAAATATTTCACTTAGGGTTGCAATTACCTTTATAATTTTAACAAAATTTAAGTGAATTAAACATAGCCAATAACATTGTTCAAAAAACATAAGGATGAGGACTTCGTATGAATCCGAATTAACGCCAACTAGGGAAGGTAATCAAATTTGCGATAGCAGATACTCGACTGCCTCTTATCCGGTAAACACAAGAAATTTCCACATTGATTACGTATGGGGCGAGTATGGGTAAAACAAAATTTTAGAGGGAGATGGGGTGGCTCTGATTTTATGCTCTCCCCGCCGCATACGCTACCGCTACCCACCAGAAGTGTTTTTTCGTATATAAAAATATGTGGATCATTAAATAACCTGCCAAAAACAAGAATAGTAATTCAAAAAAAAATAAAGAACTTAAATGTAATTAAGTGGTCACACAAATGAAACTCGTTATTTCCCTCAATTCTCTCTTCTCTCTCACTTTTTCCTGTTATTAACAAGATTATATTAATTCATTATTGCTTAATCATTATTAGTAGATGTGTCTGAGTCGAAGATTGATTCAAATAGCATTGTACTTTATCTTATGAATAAATAGATGTTTTAGGGTTGGTGTATTAAGAATGAAATCTTTGTTAATTTCATGATTTATTAGATCCATCTAGCGTTATAATTGAAGATCTACATGGCGAATTCTTATGATAGTAATATTACATATAGGGAGTGAGTATGAAGGATTCCATCCTTGGTACGAAGGATGTTCTTCTTGGTATGGTGGATGAGATAAATATCCTTTCGGTATGGTTCTTGATCATAGATAGGGGGTTTGTTCTTCATACTAGAACCCTTGAGTATCATTTTCACTTGAAGCTCCGGGATAGAACCAATTGGGTGGTTGGTGGTATCCCCATTGGTTACACCAATTATTTGGATCCATATCTACACCTATCAATATTAAAAAAAGCAAAAACAACCTGTGAAAGAAAAAGTGTAAAAAGAGAAAACAAAAACTATCTAAACACTTACAATAACCTAATACAAAATAACTAAAGGAAACATGACAAATGAAAGGAGAATACGAGAAAGAAAGTAAGATATAACAAAATACTACTTAACACAATATTCACAAAACACGATACAAAAGCACAAAAACAAAAGAACGACACCAAAGACTTGATGTTGCACAAAAACACTTTAAAACGATTAAACTAGTAGTTCTCGACTTTTCCTAATAGCCTAAGATTTTCCCGGAAACGGCGCCAAAAAATTGATTGTGTCTTTGATCGAGGTTTAAATTTATAAAGTCGAAGCGCACTTTAGTCACTCCTAACAAAGCCTAGTATAACTAAGTTAGGGATGTAGTAAAGTGACTCGATCGTATTACAAGGGAACCTTAGACTTACTATTACTTCGCTCTGAACTACTATCTAATCAACTCGGAAGATTGGGGGTAGAACTAACCTAATCTAACCTACATAAACAACCAACCAAGTGGTTGAGAGACCGTTAGAGATGAGATGGTTGTCTAGGGTTGACTCCCACTAGCTATAGGTTGATATGGGAGATAGTCTAATGGTATCTTGAGGTGTGGAGGTCACAATAATGGGGATAAACTCAATGGTCATGCAATCGATCCCCCTCCTAGCTAGGATAGCCGATCCAATGCCACCTCAAATGGGTTACCTAACTAGGGATGTGTTCTACCTTCTCTAAATGGATTCTACATGTCCGTACTCAAGTCGGGTAAGCCGATGGTCACTTACGCTACCCAACAAGCTACCTAGGTGGACGTCTAATAGACAAGGGTACAGTCGCCTCGTCCACCATATTAGACTCCTAGATCATTCAACTACTCCTAACTAGCCAAAGACGCTCAAATCCAGTCTAATTCGTGAAAAGTGGTATGCTAATTGAAGAGAGTTGGAGAGAAAAGCCAAAGTATAATTAAGTATAGATGAAGCATAAAAACTCTAGGTAAACTCAAATATACCATAAACTCATATGCAAGGTAATGATAATCCCTTACTTGTTATGGCCTTTTAGTTATTGGTCGTCGTCTTAACAGGATAACCAACTTTGTAGCTCGTCACGATCTAGTATTAATTTAATGTACTATCATCTCACATTATTACAGGGTTTGATTTTGATAGTTAGTTAGTTAGTTAAGATGTCACGTATTAAGCATCATTTTAGCATGGTCCATAAAAATGTACCGTATCATATCGGCGGTTCAACCACGAAATACCAGTATTGGAGGATAAACCGGTAGGTGGTATTTAACGGTACAACGATTGAACTACGATTAAACCACGATTTTACCATAAAATAACCTACTGCTGACTTTTCCGATACAGTCTCCGGTACGGTTTCATGGACTATGGATTTTAGCTCGCGGTTACTAACTTGTTAGTTCCCCTTTTTACTCGTTTTGCGTAATGTAATCGGAGAGAGAGAGAGAGTAACGTTCTTAAGTAGGATCATGTGAAACAAATTAAGAACTTTAGGGAGTAATTAGAAATATGCCTACAATTTTCTGAAGTCCTCAGAAAGAAACCTATTTCAGAGCTCAGGTTATGAATTGTGGCCAGTTCTCAATTCAGTTTGCCAGTTCATTGCAAGCCTAGTTATCGAAGCTAACGGCTGCAGTTGGTGGCCAACACGTCGTTCGGAGGCAGAGATAGCTACGCCCTCCGGTCCGGCGACGAGAGTGACGGACGTCGGAACTTTCGAGCCTGACTCTGGTTTGACTTGCCGCAAAGCTGCTTCAAAGGTTGGAATTTCTAGCTTCTTAATTGGCGTGATTCACGAGGCGGAATAAACTCTGCGGCAGCTTAGAACGATGGGTAAGGGGAATGTTTTTTTTTCGCTCTGGTACCTGAATTTGATCGGATTGGGGTTTTACATTGCCTTGTTCCTGTAATAGAGAAAAATGTGTGCGTTTTGGTTTCGGGTCTAGGCTATAGATTCTCGGCTAATGTAGCTTCGTTGCTGATGAGATCACCGATTGCCAACATCCAACGTTTAAAGCTTGTGCCTTTCAGTAACAATTCTATGCACTTCGCTTATGGAGAATTACTTGTGTTTCCTTGCAGCTTCAGGCTTGTATTAGATGGGAATAGTGAAATGGTATTTTCTTGTTTCACCATGTTATGTGAAGAAAGTAAAATGTGTGTCGTGATGTGTTCAGCCGAAAGGAAACCCCTCTTTCCCTCCAATTTCTGCCAAATGCATGGAGCATGGCTTTTTCTGAACAGTCTTGGTGTAGATAATGATATGTTTCATGCTGCAAAATTGTGGTCTGGGTTAAATTCCTATGTTATCCATCATTAATCTGTTGTCGGATAATGAAGGTGCTCGGGAAGTGGTATCCTATTTGAAGTTATCCTGTGAGAGCTGATGGCTTGTTGTTCATACAGGTAGCTTAGGAGTTTGTAACTTCAAAGGCTTCAAGTTTGACGTGGTTGGACAAAGGGATGGCAACTTAAGCCAGAAAACTTGCGTGAATAAATGGGTCAGAATGAGACGTTTACAGTATGCCCCTCTACCAGTGTCATCTAAACCAAAGAAGGCATTTAGAATAAGCAGCAAGTTGTCGCTTGGAACAGAGTGTATGTTCCTTTTATCTTACCAGTTTGAATTATCTCCATTCCGGCAATTTTATTTCTAAAGGGTATTATCCATCATGTGTCTGTCTCTCCCCTATGTTATCGAAGTGATCAAAATTGGTTACTCCTACATTAGTACATGTCTAATGTGATGCTGTTATTGTTGCTGGTTCAAATGCAGTAGATAGCTCTGAAGAATTGAAGCCAACAATTAAAAGAAGCTACCAAATTCCCAATTTATCTGAGGTAATTATCTTGCTCATTTGAGTAGGCTGTCTTAATTTAGGGTGTTGATGCTATATATTCAATTGAGTAGTCGATGCCACTAGTAAACTCCCGAAGCACTTATGTGGTCAAATTATAAAAATATGACAGGCGTTGTATAGATTACTTGTTCTGTAATGCATTTAAGATTTGATTCTAATACATGTTTGGGTAACTGCATTGGGAGAACAAAGATTTAAATTGGGGAGTTCATTTTATCTAGCTTATCTCTCTCTTAAAATAGATCGAAATGAATATCTAAACTGGACGCAGGGATGTGTTTTCCGAGGCTATTTTCTATGGTCATTTTGATTGTGGTATATATCAGTAACAAGGATGTTATGCCTTGCTTTTACTGATTCTGTAATGCAAGACAAATTTAGGGAATTCAGCTGTTACTTGGAGTTATAGTCTCTGAAATTCTTTTAACGATGAGTCGTAGATGGTTGAACATCTTGAGCGTGCGCTGGACAGAAAAGGTTCTGAGGATTCGAGGTAGAGCAAACCCAAGATCGCTATGAACAGAACTGCTGGAGAAATTATTACAAAATTTGGCCCTGATTTGCCATCTTCTAAGAACTTGAGCAATTAACTTCTAAAGATTAAAGCATAAGCAACAGCTACCCAAATTCCACAACAAAATTCAACGAAAGAAATACATGAATGACTAGCCTGACATATTTACTAGTAGATTAGTAGGATCCATATATAGGGCCCATGTAACAGACCACTATTGCAAGAGGAGAACTGGATTGAAGATAGCCCTAGTTTCTTTCTTTCTTTTTATGAATAAAAGCTTCCTTATTTGTCAAGCTTTGGTTTCTTGATTGAAAACCTCAGTTGACTGTTTTACGGAATATATGATTTGTGGTTACAGATAGTAGATGGAATGGAAGGAGAGCTTCTAAATTATTGAGTAGCTGGTAGAAGACAAACAGTCATTATTGTAGAATCTTGTTTTCCTGTTCCACACTAGGACACAGTTTCTTTTAGGGTTTATGCATCAATGTAGGTCTCAGATTGGAGAAGGGAAATAAAACTGATGTTAGTATTGCATAATTAATCGGCACACATCTTTACTGACAAGGTGCATAACGGATACCCTCTTCTTTTTATCTTTCTGACAACTTCATCAGTTTTCAAATTGAACCCATACATTTAAGTTGGTTTATATTATATTTTTCAATCAGTTTGTACCCCACAGTCGGGAGCACCAGCGTCTTTCTTCAGAACTCTTTCCTTTCTGCTTTGTTTGTATCCCACAGTCGGGAGCACCAGCGTCTTTCTTCAGAACTCTTTCCTTTCTGCTTTCATCATGAATGTGCATAATCCATTATCAATAAAGATGACATAGAAAGCCTTTTCGAACTTTTTGCAGATTAAATCTCTGGTCTCTGAAATTTGCGACACTAATTCTATTGCAGAGGTCGAGTTAAAAGTAAGAATGCAACTTTGAGCTATTTTCTATCAGTCTTTTTACCAATGAAATGTGTACATCTATGTCTCTGAAAACAAGCAACTTAGTGGTGATGCTTCTTCTTGTTGTTCATTGTATTCGCTATTGCTAGCTTGGTGCACTACAGCTCCATGTGACCAGAGACTTGACTGAGAAGGCTGAACCTCTTGTTCCTCAAACTACTGTGGCTTTACCTGCTGCTGTCAATGGCAGTGCAACTATTGAGGCAGGTAGTTCGAATGGATCTGTTCCCAGCACAGCATTAGTTGTCTCCAAAGAGGCCCTGCCATCTCCAGAAGGAATTAAGCCATTTCTGGATAGAGCTGCCGACGAAGGCATAGTGATTTTACCATCCCCAAGGGTGAGAAAAAAGCAGAAGAATATTAAGGGAATACACACTTTAAGCGAATTAAGTCCTGCTTGTTTAATCTGATTTTACTAAAATTACATCTCTTTCTATAGGTGGGTATTTTCCAAAGATCTCGAACAATAAAGGGAAAACGCACTCCTCCTGCATGTAAAGAGGTATCCCGCTCTTAAGGCCGGTTTCAAACCATTTATCTATGTCTTATTGTACCAGCAAGCTTTGACTGTTATAGTAATTCTCCTAACATGGTTTTTCTTCTTTCCTACAGAAGCAAATTGTGAAGGAGGGACAAGTGCTTTGCTATGTTCAGCAGCTTGGGGGTGAAGTTCCAATCGAGGTATCTCCACTGATTTATGCTTCTTTTTGTAAGATTCATGGGAATTTCGCTTAAGCTTAGTGTTTGCGCCTTTCAGTCTGATGTCTCAGGAGAGGTAATCAGAATACTGCGGAAGGAAGGAGGTAACTTGTTTCAGAAGATTCATCATTGTCTCTCCATGACTGGTTTAATATATATATGCTTTCTGGTAATGAAATGAATAATTAAGGTGGCGTTTTTTGGTGGTAAAACAGACGCTGTTGGATATGGCGATCCACTTATAGCAATTCTTCCGTCATTTCCTGGGATTAAGAAGCTTCAGTAGATTGATATATTGAACCGTTTCAATGTGATTCATTGGCTATTGAAGCCTTGAATTGGGTCGGTTCGGTTTTGTCAGCTCCATGGTTCGACAATGGTGGTGGTTTGAAACTGATGGCACAGTTAGTTGTGTACATTCTCTCCGGATACCGATTGGTTTACATTTCCTTTCTGGTTATTTTAATTCTACATATTTGCTATTCCTTTTTATGAAGAATACACGTAAAGTATTCTCGTTTTGGATTCTTTGGATTAGATTTGCGTTCGTCAAAGCAGTGAATTTAGCCACATTATGGCATGGGGTAAGCATTACCACCACATGTTTATACATTTTCAGCTTTATGATTTCCGAACAAGGATTTGGTTTAAAGTGATATTATCATAATTTTTAGCTTGAAAATATGTTTGAATCCTTTTAGAACCACCTAATATTAAAAACAAACCTGTGTGATATTTATATTCTAAAATGTTGTCTTTTTAAGAGATTCCAGGATGAAAAACTATTCCTGCAGAAGTTGCAAAATTACAAGCATACACAATACACATCCAATGGCAGTTAAACAACCCTTCTGTTAACCAGCGAGTCAATACATATCACAGCAGAACTATAACAATATATCCAAGGGTCATGCATGGATATTTATCACAGTGATCACTTACCAAGTAAATAATGGAAACCCCATAATAATATTTTATAGCCAAAAACAAAGTAAAAAATCATGGACACCTTTCACATGTTATACACAGGATTTTAACATAGTTTACCAAGCATGTAGAACGGTAAATACTTCAGAATAATATTTCAAGTTCCAGCTTCGAGGAACAAAAGATTACAATACCTTCAAGGATCTTGCTACTAATTTTGAATCTTACACCAAAATATTTCCCCCCTTAAGTACTACTTGAGTGACCATCCAGTACTTGGTCACCATTATCCAGTCTCAGGGTAACCATCCACCTTGAAAGTGGATGGTAGCATCCCACATTATGGATAACATCCAACTCTAGGTGGATGGTACCATCCCATATAGTGGACACCATCCAACCTCTTAGTGGACGGTGACCATCCCAAATTATGGATATCATCCCAACCTTTTAGCGAACGGTGATCATCCCAAATTATGAATAGCATTCCAACCTTATTGTGGATTGTATCATCCCAAATATCATGGATATCATCCTAATCTAAAGTGGATGGTACCATTCATATAGTGGACACCTTCCAATCTCTTAGTGGATGGTGACCATCCCACGTCATAGATATCATCCAACCCTATGGTGGATGGTATCAGATCGTATCATGAACACCATCCAAAGTACTAATTGGATGATACTATCCTATATCATGGAAATCATCCAACCCTACGGTGGATGGTAACAACCCATATCATGGACACCATCCAAAGTATTAATTGGATGATATCATTTCATATCACGGACACCATCCAAAGTACTAATTGGATGGTATCATCCCATATCATGGATACCATCCAAAATACTTATTGGATGGTACCATCTCGTATCATGGATACCATACTAGTTGGATGGTTCCAATTCCATCCATGTTGAAACATGATGACATAGTGAGGTGTCTGTAGACTTCTTATGACGACAACTAACTTATGTAGAAGCTAAGCGAAGCTACTTTTTGGAAGGAGGAGAGAGAAAGCAATTGGATGACTCTATGCAACAAAAGTTGAAGCAACCTTCTGGAAAGAGGCAGACAATCACATTCCAACAAAAAAACAACTTGTCTCAACTGTCCTTTTTCATTTTTCTCTGTAGTTTGAGGAGCTTTCCTCCATGAAGGATCCTCCATAGCAGTAGTCGTAGTCACGGAGCTCTCAAGGAATCTCCATACTCCATAGGAGTAGTGTAAGGTAAAGTAGATTCCACATACACCAAACACCCTCGTTCGAACAGTCTTTGAAGAGATTGGACCATAGTAACAATCGTCACTTTCATAAAAGTAAGGCGCAACCCATCCACCCGTTTTTTCCACCGTCAACAAATTGGCACGCCTAGTGGGACACGTGTGTTTGGTATGGCTTCGCGACGGAGGCAGCAAGAAGATGATCTTCCACAAGGTATTGTGGAGGAGGAGAAGTTGGTCAATGTTGAAATTGACCAAATTTGAGGGACTTCAACCAACACTATTTGCGTAGCGGTGTCACTTTTGGTGCCAAATGCATATCCAGGTGAAGCAGTGCCCTCACTCTGCCAAATGGAGGATATTCATCAAATGGTGGTTGGACTCTTATAGAATCGACCAACATGTACATTTTTACTTGGATTCTTTACGTAAGCATTTTGATCATCTCGAACAAGCTTTGATAAAGCATGTGATAAGATGCTTGATAGATATGCTTATGATTTTGAAATGTCAAAGTGTAAAATTATGCGTGATGCATTTATTGTATTAGAAAAAATCTTGTTGTTGAGCGACAAAGATTTTGTGAGTGAAAAAAGTGAAACAGTAAGCATTGACCAAAGTTCGTGGTTTAGGTTTTTAGCCACAGTTGGTTGATGATAAAGTCGGGTATCTGGTTATTTCGATGGACAATCCACAACATCATGGTAAAGGTGGTGATAAATCCAACTTGTTATGCTTGACTAGTAAAAAGATTAAGGAAGTTTCTAATGATCAAATTGGTAGTGGATTAGATTATTCCAATAAAGACTCATCCTCTATTTTGGCATCATTGTTGTTGGCAGAAGCAAGCAATGCAATTGTGTCCTTTCTAATGGACAGCATTGCTTGTAAAGGTGCAAAAAAGGGAGATTGCTTTCGAAAACCATTGCAAAGAAGTATATGTAAACATGATTCTAAGAAGATCAAAAGTGAAAAACATGTTAAGCAACCCATTTGTGAGTACATTGAAAAGGAGAAGGGGGAACTTGACAGTATTGGTCAAGTTAATCTGTCAGGGAGTCATGTCATCCCATTTCTTGGCAAGCTAAGACAAAAGCAATATTCTAGGTATCAGAATATTTTTCAAATTCCATCAAGTCAGGAGATGTTGCAATGATGGTTACCAAAAACACTTCCCAGTGTTGGGATGGTGACCACATGCCTAAATTTAAAGCCAAAAAAGTTGGTTTATTATTTGTCAAAGTCGCAAACAATAAGGCAAGTTTTTTTTAGACAAGGGTGACATAGATTTTTACTTTTTTGTGATTAAGGTACTACTTAAAGAATTCGAACCTGAGACCTCCAGGTTCTAGACTAGTGACATTACCACAAGATCAAGCCCTTGTTCGTAACAATAGGCAAGTTAGTGTCCCAAAGTTTGGACAGGGGCATTTCACCAACCAACAAAGATGGATTAGGGGGCATGTCACACAACTTTCAAAAAGTTCAACTTGCACATGGTTGGGATAACAGTAAAAGTTTAACGTCACCAACTAGAAAAGTTGGATTGGGGGGCATGTCATGCAATATGCAATGTGCTCAATCCACTCATGACTTGCATAAATTAAGGAGTGCAGAAAAGGATGGACAAGGTTGTAATATGTCAACCAAAAATGGTGAACATGGTGCCATGTACAAGAAGTCTCAATATGCACCACCAAAACTTGGTAAGATAAAGGACCAAAAGTGGTTGTGTGCTAACTGTAGGATTAAAAAAGACTTTGGGTACTGGAAACAAAAAAAAAAAGTGAGCCATGTAGGTGGTACTGAACTTGTAAAGTCTAAGCACCAATCCTCTCAAACTTATGGGAAAAGTATACATGAAGCAGTTTGGAGGAAACTAAGGCAAAGAGGTGCTCGTTTTGTCTCTTTTAATCCAAAATAATTGGGGGAATGCATGGTGTGCCTCATAAAGCAACTCACAACCACGAGGGTCAATGTCAGCAACAAAATGTGTTGGCTAGTATAACTCGAGCAAAGAGACATGATACCACATGTAAGGGTGACAAATATCGTTTTGGAAATATGCAACCTGACATTATGATGGAGAATGTCTTTTTAGTTGTATACATCTCAATTGAAAGGAGAAAGTCATGTGATGTATGGATGGCTTGTGTGGTTTAACCAATGGATTTGGGAGTTGGTGTATGCCTATGGATCCTTAGTTATTGCTAAGGGATATGGCGAGTGGTGATGCTTCCCAACTTTTGTCATAAAATATATACTAGAATAAAATAATTAAATAAATAAAGTAGTGAACAAGCTATTCAAGTTGGCTTATGAATGGTGTGGCTCAAGTAAAAGGATACCATCCAAGTTGATGGATGAAAGCATCAATTTATATAAGAAGAATTGGAGTGTCCTTGCATAGATGGATTTTCTTTTGTTAATCGGAAACGATGGATAGCCTTTTGTCGTATTTCATTTACATAAAAGCTTACACAATGAGGAATTGTATTTCAGAGGAATGAGAAAAATGATGTGTTCTAAACAAATTGTCATATAAGGAAACTTCCACCCATCATGGTTTTGAAAAAAAAATTGATGACTTACTTTCCTTTTCGTCCTTCTCCAATCAACCGTAATAGGAGAATCATCATCCAAATCCTAACCAATGAGTAAATAAGTAATTCAAGAAAGCAATAGATTAAGTGTGACTAAAAATGAACATCCAATAAATATATATGCTAATCAAACCAATATTGATTCAAACTCAATTGATAAAGGAAAAGCAAACTATAACACATTATACCAAACAACATATAAAAAATGGGTAACTCTATAGTCCCCTATCTTTCATCTCAAACCGATGCACATAAAAGTTTACACTTCGTGGAATTGTATTTCAGAAGTATATGAAAAATGTGTTCAAAACAATAATCATATAAGGAAACTTCAACCTATCTTGTTTTTTGGGCAAAAGTATTGATGATTTCCTTTCCTTTTTATCTTTCTCCAATCAACCGTAATCGGAGAATCATCATCCAAATCCTAATCAATGGGTATATAAGCAATTGAAGAAGCCAATAGATTAAATGAGACTAAACTTGAATAGCCAATACATAAATATGTTAATGAAGGAAATATTGATTGAAATACAATCTATAAAGGAAAAGAAAACTATAACATATTATACCATACAATATAAAAATTTGGTAACCCTATAGTCTCATATCTTCCATCCTAAACTCATGCACACAAAAGCTGACACTTCGAGGGATTGTGTTTTAGAGGAATCAGGAATCTGAAAATAATATGTTCAAAAGAAAGTCATATAAGCAAATGTTCACTCATCTTATTTTGGACGAAAGTATTGATGATTTCCTTTCTTTTTCATCCTTCTGCAATCAACCGTAATCGGTGGATCATCATCTAAATTCTAACCAATGGGTATATAAACAATTCAAGAAAGTAATGGATTAAATCATACTAAACTTGAATAGCCTATACATATATATGTTCATCAAACCAATATTGATACAAAGTCAATCGATAAAGAAAAAGAAAACTATAACACATTATACTAAACAATATGTACAAAAGGGTAAATACTAATTATTAGTCAAATCTTTCCCGCATTTCAAAATATTAGCCAAACCTTTCAAACTACAAAATATTAGCCAAATCTTAACTTCCAGTTAGCATCTTTGTCAGTAATATTGAGTTGGCAACATGATACTAACTTGAAAGAGACATAGGTCAATATTCCAAAATATGAGTATTTTAACTAAGAAAAAAATTATTAAGTTATTATTGGTAACAAAAAAATGGCAAATATTGTGATGCATTACAAATCATATGACTAATATTTTGTATTTTAAAAAGTTTGGCTAATATTTTAAAATGTGGGAAAGGTTTGGCTAATATTTAGTATTTATCCTAAAAAAAATGCTAACTCTATAGTCTCCTATCTTCTATCTTAAACCCCTACACATAAAAGTTTACACTTCGAGAGATTGTATTTTAGAAGAATGTGAAAAAAATGTGTTCAAAACAAATAATCATATAAAAAAACTTCCATCCATTTTGGTTTTGCACGGAAGTATGATGATTTCCTTTTCTTTTCATCATTCTCCAATCTATCGTAATCAGAGAATCATCATACATTTCCTAACCAATGGGTATATAAGCAATAAAAAAAAACAGTAGATTAAATGATACTAATTTTGATAAACCAATACATATTTATGTTCATCAAACCAATATTGATTCAAAAGTCAATTGATAAAGGAAAATAAAACTATAACACCAAACAATATATAAAAACTGGTAACTATAGTACCCTATCTTCCATCTTAAACCCCTACACATAAAAGCTGACCTTGAAGTGATTTTATTTTAGAGGAATGTGAAAAATAATGTGCTCAAATCAAATAGTCATATTAGGAAACTTCCACCATATTATTTTTGGGCGAAAGTATTGATGATTTTCTTTCCTTTTCATCATTCTCCAATCAACTGTAATCGGAGAATCATCATCCAAATCCTAATTAATCGATATGAAAACAGTTCGAGAAAGCAATAGATTAAGTGAGACCAAAGTTGAAGATCCAATAATATATAGTTTTATCAAACTAATTTAATTCAAAATCAATCCATAAAGGAAAAGAAAACTATAACACATTATACCAAATAATATACAAAAACACTGGTAACCTTATAGTCCCCTATCTTCCATTTTAAACCCCTACACATAAAAGCTAACACTTAAAGAGATTGTATTTTAGGGAAATGTGAAAAATATTGTGTTCAAAACAAATATGCATATAAGGAAACTTCCACTCATCTTTTTTTTGGATGAAAGTATTGATGATTTCATTTCCTTTTCATCCTTCCCATCAATCATAATCAGAGAATCGTTATCCAAATCCTAACTAATGGGAATAGAAACAATTCTAAGAAAGCAATAGATTAAATGAAACTAAAGTTGAACAACCAATGCATAGATATATTTATCAAACCAATATTCAATAAGTCAATCGATAAAGAAAAAGAACACTATAACACATTATACCAAACAATATATAAAAAATGTGTAACTCTATATTCTCTTATCTTTCATCCCAGACCCCTCCAAATAAAAGCTGACACTTCGAGGAATTGTATTTAAGAAAATTGAGCAAAATGATGTGCCAAAAGAAATAGTCATATAAGGAAACTTCCACCCATCTTGTTTTAGGACGAAAGTATTGATGATTTCCTTTTCTTTTCATCCTTCTCCAATCAGCATTAGTCAGAGAATCATTATCCAAATTCTAACCAATGTGTATATAAGCAATTCAAGATATCAATAGTTTAAATGAGACTAAACTTAAACAACCAATGCATATACATGTTCGTCAAACCAATATTGATTTAAAGTCAATCGATAAAGGAAAAGAAAACTATAACACATTATACTAAACAATATACAAAAAATCATTAACCCTATAGTTTCATATCTTCCATCCTAAACCCCTACACATAAAAACTGACACTTCGAGTGTTTGTATTTTAGAAAAATGTGAAAATAATGTGTTCAAGCTACTCTAATTTCATAATTTGTGTGCATTGTGGTAGTTTAGGTTTAAATCCAATTAGGAATTTGAAATTGAATCCTTTGTTTTGGGTGCTTCATGGTAGTAGTCTTTGTGATAAATACTAAAGAAAAAAAGAGTTTACTCAAATGTGTGTTTGATATATTGTACATTTAAAATGACTTATTTCAAATTGTTCATTCTTTGTTTTATGCAGTATGCCGAATGGGGGTACTAGTGCTAGTAACACTGTATCCAATTCTAAAGCTAAGAGAAAATACATCGGGAAATCGTCAAGACTCGGTGAGCAGCATGGTGTGGAGATGGTAGTGGTGTTCAAAGTCGAGATTTAGTTGACTCAAATGTGGCCGGTGGTAGTGGGCTTGCAATTCAATATCAAAATGGTGGTATGAAAATGCAGTTGCATTCAACGTAACTAGAAGCGATACCTATGAACAAATGTGTGAAGATGTAGCACGACATGGTCTTGGTTTTAAGCCTCCTTCATATCATGAGATTAGGGAGACTTAAAGAGGAAATAAAGGAAATGGAGAGGAAATTGGAGATCTTTAAAGTTGAAAGGAAGGTTGTGGGTTGCACTATAATGTTTGATGGATGGACAGATAAGAAAAAATGAGTTTTTTGTAACTTTTTATTTAATAGTCCTCGCGGAACTATGTTTATTAAGGCTATTGACACCTTTGAGATTTTGAAGACTGGTGAAAAAGGTGTTTGAGATGTTAGATGCAGTTGTTGAGAAGGTTGGGGAAGATAATGTTGTCCAAGTTGTGACGGATAATACTTCAACTTATAAGGTGGGAGGACAAATGTTGATGGAGAAGAGGAAGCATTTGTTTTGGACACCATGTGCAGCCCATTGCTTGGATTTGATGTTAGAGGATCTTGAGAAGACTATTAAGATGCATAAGACTACAATTGACAAGGTTAAAAATATATAAAATTTCATCTATGCGAGAACAATGTTGATTGTCATGATGAGGTAGTTCACGCAAAGGAAAGATTTGGTTAGAGTTGCAGTTACAAGATTTGCTATTTCATATTTGAATTTGGGATCTCTTCATGACAATAAGGGTTTTTATGACAATGTTCTCTTCTGAGAAAGTGGAGGAAGAGTAGTTTTGTTAAACTTCAGGAAGGGAAAAACGTTCAAGGGATTGTACTTTACGGTAGATTTTGGAAAAATGTGACAAATTTACTTAGAGCTGCTCAACCTCTAGTCAAAGTTCTGCTTGGTTGTGAATTGTATGTCTTATATGTATATATAAGCTTTACATGAAGATCATTGAAAAAGGTGGGAACATCAAATCAGTAGGCCACTTCACTATGTAAAAGTTATTTTACCTTACACAATTTTTGCGTATTAAAAATTGGTGAGATGATGAACATTGTAACTAATATAATAAATTTTACGTAATATATTTGTATTACGCACATATAGTGGCAAAAGAAATCATAGTGAAATTGGATGTGTAAGATGGAAAAAGTTTACCTAAATAGGTTACTATTGGAGAGAAAAAACTTATAATAAAATTAGGTATGGGAGATGGAAAAAATTACCTAAATAGCTTAGTGTAAGAGAAAGAGTTTATGATAACATTGGGTGTAAGGGATAAAAAGCTTACGATACAATTGAGTGTATGAGATATAGTGGACTATAGGAAAGAAAGAGCTTATGGTGAAATTATGTGTAGAAGATGAAAAAATTATTTAAATAGCTTAGCGTATCAGGGGTGTTCAAACGGTTTGGTTACCGTGGTAACCGTTTTAACCGGTACTATTTGGATAATTTGGTTTGGTTAATTTGGATAATTGGTTTGGTTTGGTTAAAGTTTTTAGCTTGTTTGGTTTAGATGGTTTGGTTTGGTTTCAGACACTCCTAACCAGTCAAACCAAATTAACCAGTTAACTAATTAGTCATATATCTAACATATATTATATACATATAATACTTTGCATATTTCATACATTATGATGGATAAAAACTTGAAAGGAAGGTCATTTCCAGTTTATGATAATTGCTAAGAGACTAAGTCAATTTACACAAACACAACAATTCATTAACTCATACCATTGTCATAAATTTTTGTTAGGTGAATACTTCTACACTAATCGTAAGATAGTTGTCTTAGTTGCATGTATTTTTGTTAAGGGTCAACTATAACTACGTGTTGATTGTTATGTTTTATTCATTATATAAATTGCGAATTGTTGCATTAACCGGAAAATTTTCATCGTCAATGATAATGTGATTTTATATTGGTTAATCTGGTTAACCGATTAACCAAACCGATTAAACTTTAGTTTGGTTAATTTGGTTGTTGTATTAGTTTGGACGGTTTGGTTATGATATTGTATTCCATGGTTAATGGAATTTAGCCTTATTTGGTTTAGTTATAACCATGGTAACCATTTGAACACCCCTAAGCGTATGAGAGAAAGAGTTTATGATAACATTGAGTCTAAGGGGATAAAAAGCTTTAGAGAAAAAAGATTTTATGGTAGATTGAGTGTAGGAGATAAAAAAAAATGTGAACAGTGTCCGCTGCAAAAAAGAGAAAACAAAAAATTTAATATTACCATATTTTTCAGTAAGGAATACTGGATTATACTTGTGCTAAGGAAAAAACAACCACAACAGAATTTGAACTTGAATATGCTTTAGAACTTACCCTAGGACGAGGGATGAGCCTGGGTTTTGCTAGACCACTACTTCCACAAGCAGCAAACAGATTCTCCCTTTTCGGAGGGTAAAACAATAAGAGAAAGAGAAAAGTGAGCTAGCTATAGAGATCGGCCTACAAGCGAGGAAAAAGAGGAAAAAGAGAGAATAGAACCCACCAACCAAGCGTTGAACATTTGTAGAGGGGAAGCGGCGAGAGGAAGTGAGAGTGGAGAGTGAGTCGGGGTATTAATGTCTTGTGAGAGTGAGGTGCTCCTAGTCTTTTGGAAGAGACAAACCAAATCACTACTTCCACCTACAACTATATTTAGACTATATTGATTCAATCAATTAAAAAAATACATGACTACTGTTCAACTCATCCAAACAACAAATGAGATTAGTTCATGATGGATGAGCAAACAAAAGAAGAAGAAGAAGAAGAAGAATTCTAAATAGTGGAATGCATGTTGATTTGTCCTAAATGACTTCTTCACGCTGTTTAGACCACCCAATCGTTCGACATAGTTCTCCAAATAAAGTACAACATCTTTCAAATTTATCCAGATATTGCATCCGCTTGCGTCCCTCTTCTTAAGAAAGCAATTGTTGTATATATCTCAAGAATAACACATGTTTGAAATAGAGACCTTCCACTCTTGCGACTTGAGGCTCTAACGATGTTTGCATATCTCTCGTTGCCCTATTTTTCTCCCCAAGAGTTGAGAGAGCATGGAGTATTTGTGTCTTGTGAGAGTAGGGTGCTCCTAGTCTCTTGGGAAGAGACAACCAAATTACTACTTTTTTGCTAATGAGAAATAATTAATGTTTCTAGCTAGTTGTGCAATCGGTGTATATTTATGAAGGAATGTGAAACCCTATCAAAGACTGTAATAAAAAAGTAAGCAGTAGTATATTTTATAGTGAAATCGTGGACTAATCATGATTCAACCTTTCATAGTGTGATAGCAAAAAAATATTCCGCATGTGATGATTACTCCTTTAAACCTAACATTTCTCCACCCCTTTCCCTCCCTTACGAACCCACTTCCCCTCCTAACTGTCGGTCCTCCTCTCATCCCTTCCCCCTCTCTCTCTCCCCCCCCCCCCCCCTCCCCCGTCCTCCTTCCCAATGTCGGCCCTCCCCCCACCCCCCTCCTTCTCACCGCTGGCTCTCATCCTCTCCATCCCTCCCCCTCTCTCTCGCCACACTAACTAGTGAGGACCTATTGCCAAAAAAAATTGTTGGTGTGACGGCAAGGAATAACCGATACCCCTCGGTCGGATCTCAGATATAATTTTTTCATATTCTTATGTATTTTTTCTATTGGTATTGATTTTTTCATAATTGTATTATTTTTTCGCATTGGTATTGATTATTATGTAATGGTATTGCTTGTTTTGTATTTATGTTATCTTATTGGTATTGATCTTCATGTATTAGTATTCATTAAAATTGTAATAGTATTGGTTAATAAATGGTATATGTTGTGATAGTTGTAGTGGTAGTATTTTGTGTACACTGCAGTGGTAGTTTTTATGTTTTGGTATTGATTGCTTGTTTTATTTCTATAATGATATTGGTGTTTTTTGAAGTGGTATTGTTTGTTTAATGGAACGATATTGATTTCATGTTTTTATTTTTGCAGTTGTATTAGTTCAGCTAAACGGAGACAATGAAATAAGATAATCGAGAAAAGAAAGAAAGAGAGATCTTGGCTGGAGATTACAAAGTGAGAGAAGGAGAGAATTTTTTAATTCATATATTTTTGTAATTTCGTAAAATATAATTTATTGAAAAAGATAATTTTTTGTCATTCCCAATTTATTTTTCGTTGAATGTCATTTCCAATTTACCTTTAGTATTCATGGTTATTTATATGCTTTAATAGGTAGAATCACGTAATCATGAGCTGATTTGCATATATAGGCCCTGGATTTTGAATTCTGTGCATGTGCATATCCCAAGATCGAAATAAGAGGTTGAGGAAACAAACCATGCATATATGCGCAAGGATAGGAAGGGTACTTAGTGGGTGTCATTCCAACATCAAATTCATTGAATCTCTTGGGCTCTTAAGTTGTCTGAGTTAGTTACCATGAGAGAAGTAGACAAAATACAAGCTTCTGAGCCAAACGTTAAACCATCCAAACGGGAGAGTTCCTGGCTATAATTTATTAACTCTTGCTACTTAGTTTATTTTAGAGGAGGGAAGTAACAATAAGAGAAAGGGGGGAAACTGATAAAGAGAAGACTAGCAATATATATATATATATATATCCATAGTAATCATCATAATCGCTCTACTCCATAAGTTTTACGTAGTGTCTTAGACTCTTAGTTACTATAAAAGACTTATTTAATATAATTTTTTAATCGATACATAAGAAATAAACTATTTGTCTCTAAAAATATCTAATACATGACAGATGTATAATATGTCTCTGAAAGTGTTAGTATATGTCTCTAAAAGTATAGTATATATGACATATTATACTATTTGGCTCTATAGATTAATATGTAGAATTAATTAAATTATTTTTAAATTAGAAAATTTAAATATAATAAATTATTATCTTTAGAGACAGATTAATATAGTTGCGTTGTAACCATATCCGCGTATTTAACCATTATGGTTACGGTTTTATGGAAAATATGAGGAGAATTAACGAAAGAATTAAAAAAAATAGAAAAACTTTTATAAACTTAAACTGTGAGTAGAGGTGGCAAATGGATTGATACATGGATTGGTGGATTGGATTGGTGGATCCATGGATCAAATGTATTGGATCCAAGAGATTGGTGGATTCATGGATTGGATAAAGTGGATTGATGGATTATCCATGAATGCAAATGACATCCTCAACCAAGAACCAATATGTAAAATGTGAAAAGTTTAGGTACTAAAATGTCATAATGAAATTTTTAGGTACCAATATATAATTTTCCAATTATATTTTTTTTATAAAAAATTAAATTTTGGGTACCAAAATGTAAAATATAAAAAGTGTAGGTACCAAATGGATTAGATTTAAATGGATTGAATTATGTAGATCTTTTTAGGGTAAATACAATATATTATCCATAACTATTAAGTAGCGGGGAATTATAGCCACAACTATCGAAATACAAATTATTAGCCATAACTATTGTTGTGGGTCAAGATTTGGCTAACAGCCCGTTACTGTTTTCAAATTTTTAACGTAGAAGGCCATGTCATCTTCGTAAAAAATATGATATGATGACTGCCACGTGGGAGCCAGCTCACCATCGTAAAAGCTTAGTCATCATTACTAACAGAAGTGTTAACGAAAAGTTAACGATTGGCTAATAATTTGTATTTCGATAGTTGTGGCTATAATTCCCCGCTGCTTAATAGTTATGGCTAATATATTGTATTTGCCCATCTTTTTAATAGGTTGGTGGATTAGATTGAGAATTGTCACCTCTAACTGTGAGATAAAGAGGCATTTTAATAAAAAGGAGAATTAGTAAATTACATACCAAAAAAACACACGAGAGAAAAAAAAAATTGTGGTGGGGTTTCTCTCCTCTGAACTTCAAACAAACCCTAATAGTAGTCTCCATATATTTTTACTAGCGTGGGCCCCGGTCAGTTGGTCGGAGGAAGGTGAGATATGAAATTTGATAATGTAATGGGGTGTATAGCTTATTGTTGTATAGTTTTTTTTTTTTTTTTGAAACACGTGATAAAAATAATGAATTTTAGCAGGAAAGAGACATGAATGATGCAACGAATCAAAAATCAGCCTTATGAACCAAAATCAAGTATATGTTACCTTGTGAAACAATATTGTTTCTGGTAATATGATGAGGTGGAGTAAGTTTTATAGAAACCGGATTCCAGAAAATCGAATAAAAAATCGCCTATCTCGTAGGTTTTCGGAAAATTAGCATCTCACAATCGTTGCTAGCTTTTACTCGACCTGTTGGCCGATTAATTTGCTTTATAAAACTTGCATCTTGTCGTCATTGTGCTTTCTGGTTTTTGTCAGGCCATGATAAAATCTAAGAAAATCAAGAACGAACAACACGATTTGGGATAGGAACCACCGTTGTCGTATCCCTAGAAAATGGTGGTAAACACGGACTCACCTGCCAAACTGGTTTGGATTGAGATTTTTATCGAGTATCAGGGAACCATGTGATTATAAATTAGACTTGATCAAAACGGGCCAAAACTTGAAATTAAGCCTGTTTGACCGACCCATGCAAAATTCTAATTATTCTTAACTTTTAAACTTTCTATTTGAAAATAAAAAATAGTGAAAGAAAAGAGATGACTGCAATTCGCCATTTGCACATCACTTATTCGGGAATAAAACCATAGAAATTAAAAAGGAACTGAAAATGTTTAGGATCGTTTTAATGTTTAAAATAACCAAATAGATTTTTTTGTTTAGTTTTTTACTAACAAATACCAAACGATTCCCTGTAAAATACACTATAATTTGATCATTATGATATCAAATAATTATATAATATATATTTGAAATGATAAAAATTGGACTAATTGGGTTGGTCTTGGTTGAACCATTGAATAACTTTAAAATACATTATATTTTAGCCAATGATGTTCATTTGTTTTACTTGATGGCCAAATCTCGTGTAGGTCAGGCCCATTCAACTCTTTTATTTTATGGTTAGCGGTTAGCCCATTAGATACCATGCATTAGTTTATTGTTAAATTTTATATTTTTAGCAATAAAAAGAAGTATTGTTTTTGCCTTTTCATATATATTTTATCACCACGGAGAAATAAAAGGGCTTAAAGAAACAAATTGACACTCCTGGACCCGTTTAAATCCGCATGTGTACGGTAAGTTGGCCCGTTCCACAGAGGAAAGAGAAAAAAATTGACACTCCATATTCTACACTTCCTACAAACGCTTTTAGAATGGCAAACCAATGATGTTCATTTGTTTTACTTGATGGCCAAATCCCGTGTTGGTCAGACCCATTAAACTCTTTTATTTTATGGTTAACAGTTAGCCCATTAGATACCATGTATTAGTTTATTGTTAAATTTTTTATTTTTAGCAATAAAAAGGAGTATTGTTTTTGCCTTTTCATATATATTTTATCACCATGGAGAAATAAAAGGGCTTAAAGAAAAAAATTGACACTCCTGGACCCGTTTAAATCCGCATGTGTACGGTAAGTTGGCCCGTTCCACAGAGGAAAAAGAAAAAAATTGACATTCCCTATTCTACCCTTCCTACAAACGCTCCTGGAGCAGGGAATTTGAAATGGGGGAAGAGTTTTTTCCTCCCTACTATTATATATTTTTAATTTAAAAAGATACAACAAATGTACTTAGTGTGATTGGTTATGATCGTTGTTTTTCTTTAAAATGGTCATGGTTCGAATCCCAGTACGTGTCATTTTTAATGAATAAAAAAAGTAATTGTGAAGACCAAAATGTCCTTCCTACTTTCACTCTCTTTGCAGGAAATTTGAAATGAGGCTCCCGTTTTTCCCTTCGGTGTATTATAGTATGTGTAGATTTGCAGCCGCCCATTTGACTACCTCTCCTCTCCTCCCCTCCCCTCCTACTGATCTGACTAAGTCTCCTCCTTTGAACTACAAAAAATAATGAAATCATTAATCAAATAATTTATTTATAGACAAATATAGTAGTCACATAATTAAGTATTACAAACCAAATATTTATGTCTCTAGATTACATATGGAGGCAAAATAATAGTCTTTAAAAATATGTATTAGAGATTAAAATATTAGTCATTGATTCTCTAATCAACAATAAATAATATTTGTCTCTATATTGTCTCTATAAGGATATAGCAACAGCTCTATAGTAGACAAATGAGTTATATGTTTCTAAAAGGATATAATAGCAAATAAATACTTTGTGGAGACACATTTTGACTGCATCAATAGGCCATCGTTCTTGTAGTGCATGCAGCATGGTTGTGCCTTAAGTCATGTACGTTTGTCTCAAAGTTTCGATTCCAAAACCATTGAAATGACTTCCAAATAATCCCAAACTCTAGATTTTCACTTCTTTGTACATTTTACGTCCAAAAAATCGTCAAGAAACTCTTCTCCGAGGTTGATTAGAAGGGAAATCCTTTTTTTTTTTTCCTCCAAACTCGTAGTTTAACGTGTGCATGGAAAAATGACAAAGTTCTCATTTGGTGAGACCCATTATATATGCAGCTTCACGGACCGGACACAAATAATCCCATTATATATTTAGTGGCGGACCCAGAAATTTTACATAGGGGTGTCCTCTTTTAAAAAATAAATTAAATAAATAAATAATTCTTAAATAAGAAAATACTTTACTCATACAACTTAAAAAAATCAATGATGTGTTTTCATATTCGGAAATAATTGTAGAATACACTTGGTGTCTAGATCGGCTATTTGTTCCCGAATAGCACCGGCTCTAGTAGAAATTTCTCGATTTCGAAATGTATCGAAGCCTTGGGTAGTAAAAAAAGCGGAACAGTGCTCAAAAAAATGGTCTCTATCATACTAGACAATCATTCGCGAATTGATCACATATTCGATTTCTAAACTTGTTCTTAATGTAATCCAAAGTTGAAAAGACTCTTTCAACACTTGTCGTACAATCATAAAATAAATACAAATTAAGGGTAGCTTGAAATTTATTTAATTGTTAAGTTTTGAAAATAATTAGAAATAGGGAAGGACATTTTACTATTACACAGTGTTTAAATCGAACAACATATGGGTTGTAGCCTAGTGGAAATTATGTTTATTAATAATAATAGTGTCCTATGTTTGAATTACCCAAACTATCACTTATATTCTCATACGCAAACTAAAAGATAAGAGTAGGATAATCATTTTTTTCAAATTTTAAGGGTGTCCACGATTATCAATAATAATTTTTTTGTCCATTCGTAAATTTCCACCGGGGGTTGTATAATCGTTTTCCCAAAATTTAGGGGTGTCCGGGGACACCCCTAAACACACGTGGGTCCGCCACTGTTCCTAGTGATAACGGAAAATAATCGTTGGTCATGGTTATACCTTAGGTCATGTTCAGGGCAGAGTCAGGATTTGACATTCGGAGGGCCAGAGTTATCTAAAATATATTATGAAAATATAAAAAAATGCTAAAACAATAAGGCAAAAGGCATTGAAAAAGTGTTTTCACCTACCAAATATTACATGTCTTGTAATAAAAAAAAAATATTACATGTCTCAATATTCCTCACCAATCAAACCCGAAACTTGAAACTCAAGACAACAACTCAAAATTTGCAACAACAAGCAGCTAGATTTTGGACTGTATCCGACCCACCAATTGTGTAGCCAAACCATTTCCAATCACACTCATCCAATGTTTTCTCGAAATATAATTGACCGCCATACTCAAAATTAGATTATCAACATGCAAAGAGTCCTAAAACACCTTGCCATAACAAAGAGAGTTTTAATCCACAAATAATGCTCTCCATTCTCAAATCTATAAGGACGCATACAGTACACACCATCAAAGGGTCATATCTGATAATACTCATCGAGTGGGTTCAAATTGGCATCGTAGCTCGCCTACAACTACACTCCCAAACTAAGGCCAAGTATAACCAAAGAAATGGTGAAGTCTAGCGGAAGTAAATTTCATTTATCAACCTAGGGCGTCAAGTCTACCCTTACCCCCATGAGCCATTCATTCTGAAGCTAACCAGTTGTAGAGTGTTTAACTAAATCTAATAAAACACAAAACAAAGTTAACTTGATTCATATTCAAAATGAGAAGGTCACTCGGATATGATTCTCCTTAGTTCGTCCTTAGGTCGATATTGATTACTGCCCTAGATTGTTTGACTCGATACTTTTACTGCGCAGAGTCCTTAGATAGTTTGGAACCCATATTCACACAAACTAAACCCACTTAGATAAGCTACCCGGAGGCATAGTTTACACAACTGGTATAGAACACCAAAGACAAAAAAATATATATATATAAAATCCCGCTATTGAAAAATCGAGAGCAAATCAAGACGACACGCGAGTTTTACGTGGTATCCTTGATCGTTTGTTTGATCAAGACTAATCCACGGGAGAGGACGGCCTCTCCACCATTAATATTATTGAGATCTCAATTCGTTACAATGGCCGTGAGGCCTACTGGTTCCTTATATAACCTAGGTAACTTCTTCTCAATTAGGTTTACACATGGAACCGGTTTCCTTATCAAGCTGGGACAAGTACTACTTGTTATACAAGTATCACCAACTACACGAATGGAAGACTTGGGTTGTACTGCCATAGACGAAGTGGGCTCCCCAGTGGTGGGCTCGATATCTCGATCCAATACGCCCCCGCAAGCTGAACGGTGGAGATCACGAACGTTGAGCTTGGAGAGCAAGAAAAGAAATTGGTCCGCTCCTAAACCCTTGGTGAAGAGATCCGCAACCTGCATATGAGAACTGATCTTGAGCGGCAAAATATCACCTGAAACAAAACGTTCTCTAACAAAGTAACAATCCATTTCCACATGCTATGTTCTCTCATGGAAAACAGGATTAGCAGTAATGTGGAGAGTTGCCTGATTATCCCAGTACAAGGGAGTAGGACTAGACTGTGGTACCCCCAACTCAAGAAGCAACCATCGGAGCCAAACTAGCTCACTGACCGTGCTAGCCATGGCACGATATTCGGCCTCTGCAGACGACTGGGCAACAACCTTCTGCTGTTTAGTACGCCAAGAGATCGGTGCAAAGCCTAAGAAAATGCAGAAATCACTGGTAAAACGACGAGTGGACTAACAACCACCCCAATCTGCGTCACAATGAGCGACTAGCTCCAGAGAATTGTCAGTGGGAAAATACAGACCTTGACCAGGGGAAGTTTTCAAGTAACGTAATATCCTAATCGCAGCATCCATGTGTGCTTGAGTAGGCGCATGGACAAAACGATTCAAAATGTTCACACTGTAAGTAATATCTGGTCTTGAAACTGTAAGATAGAGTAAGCGACCAACCAACCTCCGATATGACGAGCCATCTGCAAGAGGAGAGGACGAGTCAGGCTTCGTCAACTGATGGTTTTGCTCCACTGGGAAGGCGATGGGACGTGCGCCAAGGACTCCCGCCTCGGCTAAGATGTCTAGTACGTACTTGCGCTGATTAATGACAATACCTCGTGGGGAACGAGCAACTTCCAAACCCAGGAAGTAACGCAGAACACCCAGATCCTTGATACTAAACTTGTGATCAAGGAACCGCTTGACATGAGTAATAAAATCCAGATTATTTCCTGCCAAAATCACATCATCAACATAGATCAAAGCCACGACAAACACGTCTGCTTTCTTGTAAACGAAAAGTGAATGGTCTGCAGGGGATGCACGAAAGCCAAGGTCACCCAGCGAAGTGGTGAACTTTTGATACCAGTTGCGTGATGCTTGACGCAGGCCATAGATAGACTTATGGAGACGACATACACGGGTATCACCCTCAACACCGAATCCTGCAGGAACCTTCATATAAACCTCTTCAGAAAGGTCTCCGTGCAGAAATGCGTTATTAACATCCAGTTGGTGGATATGCCATCCACGACTAACAGCAACTGCAAGGAGACATCGAACTCTGAAAAGTTTGGCAACAGGCGCAAACGTGTCATGAAAGTCCACCCCTTCAATCTGCGTATAGCCTTCAGCTACGAGTCTTGCTTTATACCGTTCGACTGACCCATCCGGACGATATTTAACTTTGAAGACCCATTTACAATCTATACAACGCTTACCTGAAGGAAGATGCATGAGACTCCACGTCCCATTGGCTACCAATGCCTCGATCTCTTTCCTCATTGCTTCCCTCCAACATTCATGTCGAACTGCCTCTCGAAAAGACTTTGGTTCTAGTATTTTGTCAACGGCTCCCAAATAAGCACGATACTCAGAACTCATGCGAGCATACGATACATGATGGGAGAGAGGATAACGGACGTGTGAAGCAGCATGTAAATCTGTTTCATACACGTCAACAAGGTGCCTGTGGGGACGACGCTCTCGGTCATCACGACGAAGAGCTACTGGAGGAGAGGCTGTCGTCACATGATCATTCCCTTGACCTTGATCATGTTTGATCGAGACTAATCCACGGGAGAGGACGGCCTCTCCACCATTAATATTATTGAGATCTCAATTCGTTACAATGGCCGTGAGGCCTACTGTTTCCTTATATAACCTAGGTAACTTCTTCTCAATTAGGTTTACACATGGAACCGGTTTCCTTATCAAGCTGGGACAAGTACTACTTGTTATACAAGTATCACCAACTACACGAATGGAAGACTTGGGCTGTTCTGCCATAGACGAAGTGGGCTCCCCAGTGGTGGGCTCGATATCTCGATCCAATAGCTATTGAGATGACACTCAATACAACTCTTTGAATCGACTTACTTTCGTGTTATTGATTCATAACGTTCATCGAAGATGCTCTATTGTCCTAATAAGATATTCTCTTTCATAAGACCATTAAGGATTTGCAGTTCACTCTTTATTGTTTGCCAAGGATTTATAGTTTAATAAATAGTTATAACAATGTTATCATAATGGGTTGTTTATGAGTATTTTGTGTTGGCCCGTTTTATGTTGCTAAAAACTATATTAAGGTGTATGCATTCTTATTGATATATTTTGCACTTGCATCACCCTGGCCGTACGATTCCTCGGGTGAAAACATATTTTGGTTGCTATTTCATGTGCTTTCTTTGTGTTTCTCGATTTGAAAATAGTGATTTATCCCGACCATATACGATTCATATTTGTGGAAATCCATCCATAGTTTATTAAAAAATATGTCCTCACCCCTATTGCATATATTTTTATAGTCATGTTTCTCAATTCAATAACGGATCCCGACACAATCATGTTTGCTCCTTTTTCATTTCAGATGCACTTCTTGATTTGAGAACCAAGAGATGCATTTGAGGTTTACTTCTTGAAGGAAATAAAGGGATTACGGTTGAGGGTTTGGTACCTGATTGAATTAAATTCGTCCATGAAAAGTTTCCGGCGCATACTAACCATCAGTTGTGGAGAGCTCGGAACGAACGATTGAGGCCGCGAGAGCGTGAAGGATAAGCAGCAAACCCTAGTTTATATATAGGAAGAGATCGAGGATTGGGATCTTTATGGCTTGGGCTGGTGAAAAATCACAATCCATCTCATCCCTCTTTCTTTTCTACTGTGCTTATTAACTAATTAATGAGGTGTAAATTACGTATTAGATAGATTAACTTCACAGTCAGCAACTATATTAAATTATTAATCATGTGGCCTCTTCTACGAGCAATGAGGAGTCGAAACATATTAGAGCTCGACTATTACGGATATTATATGGGTTTAGGAGATAGATTATACAATGGTTGCTAGCCTTTCAAACAGGTCTAGAAACTTACTCCGATGGTAATGTCAAAACTTTTGGCTTCTGCGTTGCCAAATGCTGCAGATAATGGCCAACTTAATCTTCCCAAGCCAGTCGTGTGTACACAAAATGCAACCGCCGTATAGCGGGTTCTCTCGAAAACTTTTCTCTAACTGACATAATAAACAACGGAAAAAAATTGCAGCGAACAGATGAACTGACACTGCTCTACGAAGAAGAGATCGCTTCGCTTAGGTGTCATTCAACGTGAAACCTAGGCCTGCATAAACAGCACATATATGACGCTGCTGATATGACTTTATCAAAGGCGTTAGGGCGCCTTATATCAAATCATCCATGCCCTCGCTGTCTTCACTTTCAATCAGGCCATCAAAGGGTTCGTTTTGCTCGCTGTCTTCATCGTCCGTCTCCATCGCATCATCTTCTTCTTCATCTTCATCACTTTCGTCGTTATCCTCGTAAATTATCGGAACTACTGGTTCGTCTTCCTCAAGGCCATCATCGACAATCTAATCGTACAGAAGACATATAGCAAAGATGTTACATCATTTCAATATAGGCAAGATTGACAAAGTGGTAATGCCTTAATTAAAAATTTACAAATGTTTTAATACACACAAAAGAAAGAAGCATACCCCTGCATATAATGAGTCTATGTGACTTGACAACTGAAGAGCCGACTGGAAGGTTGACACTCTTGAATCAATCACCTGTAGAAAACAAGACAACACAAGATTTTTCAGCACAAAGTTTGGATGAGGAAGCAACTAATACAAGACTAATACACAACTACAATCGAACCTGATTCAAAGAGTTGAGAGACCGAAAAGAAGACTCCTGAGACATTATTCCACTAGCATGCTGAAGAAGTAAGTTTCTCAACCACGGAAGAGCGCATGCCACAATTGCACCCCTACAATAAAGTGCGACAGAAAAGTTCAGTTATATATGTATCACAGGCTTTTCCCACTAAAAAAGGTTGTTCCTCTAGCCTTCCTATAAGAACTTACAATATCTGAATCACAAGTTTGCAAATAGCTCGCAACAAAATGTGCACGAAAAAGAAGAGGAGAAATGAAAAGGTTCCTGTGTGGATTGGTATGTATCAAGTAAACCGTTGGACTTCCAATTAACTAAGAATCGCTACAAAACCTTGCCTAGATGCTACATGATATTTAGAATCCCATAAGGTAAGTATGCCATTACCTGGCTTCGATTATAGTTACGAGAGAGTGCAACAGCTTGAGGACGTCCGCCATACTCAAAGTAGAGATTGACTTTGCAATGACCTACAAACATAGATTGTAATGATGATCAACCTGACAAATTCCTCTTAACAATGATTCCAAATACCATCACAGAAAGTAAAAATTTAAGAAGAGACAGACACATAAAAAAGCTGAGATCTTTTACATGGTCAGCCTTAGAAAACAGAATTTCTTATCAAATTCATCCTTGCAAGCAAAACGAACACTTAGCGCACGACAAAAAGGAAGACAAAACACAGACCTTCTCATCTTGGGTATATAAGCAATCTAGGAGAAGCGAGCGGTCATCAGCATGAAGCGCTTGCTTAAGCAGAATGTTGACTGAATCAGCACTTGGAGGTTTTTCGCCAGGTATCAATTCTTGGTCCTCCCCACTCTTGGTTGGACCCTCTTTTAACTCTAAACTCGCAAGTTTCTCACCCATCGTTGGCTCAAGTGAATCATCATCTTCAACCAGGACTCCATCCACAGCTTCATTATGATCTAGTTAAAAGATCCCCATTCAGTAAATGCCATACAAACATAACCAGAACACTAACATCCAAGTACGACGAGGAAAACATAAACCTACTTCAGTTTAAACTTCAAATCCTAGACAAATTCTAATCCTGTGCACGGGGATGGGCTACATGCATAGAGTACCACAGACAAATTATGCAGTAACAGTACGGAGTTTATCTAGTCCGAAATAGGGGCCGATAAGGTTCTACAAAAACAATGGCAAATCCAGAGTTCCGTCTACTTTCTCACACAGCAAAAGGAATAACAAAATATGAAGCAGGAATCACCTGAAGTCGTGTGATCATCCAAATGGGACGCTGTTCGTTTCTTCTTCGATTTCTTTTTCTCGACTGATACAGCTGCAAATGCTTCCGAGCCCATATGAAATATTTATGAGAATCCGAAGCTGTGAGCAAAGTGGTAGCTGAACCAGTGAAACTTCGCTTCTCTCTAGCTCCTCTTTGTTTCGCCTCTGCTAGCCACGGCCAGAGATGGAACGGCGCGGAAGGGTAATCGGCGGCGATGGAGGATTCAGAAACCAGAGATGGAGAGAGAGTTGGGTTCGTCTGCGCCGCTCAAAAAGGCTCCTGCTTCCCGGACTGTTGATATGAAACAAACCCTAAAAGTGGGCCGTAGCCCAGACCGTTAATTAGATTTAGACCAGATCCATAGCTACCAAAAAAAAAACCAGCAGTGGGTTTTCAGTTTTTTATTTTATTTTTTTATCATAGTACGAGAAAATACTAGACAATATGTTTAGAGATCGGATAAGGTGCTAATACTTTAACACTATGTTTGTTTAGAGGTGCTGTTGGAAATGTATATGAATAGCTTTGAAAGCTAGGGCTGGTTATTTGGAACGGGACCGGATGAAAAACCGGAAACCGGACCGTATAACCCGGACCGGGACCGGATAGTAAACAATCCAATCCAATCTTTGGGCTTAGATTTGAGGTAAAAAACCGGATAAAGACCGGATAAAATAGCTCAACACCCAAAACTTAAGGGTAATTTGCATAAACGGTCACAAACCTTTGCACTTAGTGCAAAACTTAACCAACTCCTCACCCTTTTAGGCCTTAGGCCACTCAAATTCCCACAATCTCAATATAAAATCAAGACCGAATTGGGACCGGACCGGGTCAAGACCGGACCGGATCAAGACCGGACTGTATCCAATCCAATCTTCGGTCCTTATATTTTCAAAAAAACCGGACTGGACCGGATCAATTTGGGCCAATTTAACCGGACCGGACCGTATAGCCACCCCTATTGAAAGCTATAGAGTCTCAAGTGGAAAAAACCAATGCAGTCAAAGCGCGATTCTACCTAGAAGCGGTTGGGTTACCTACAAGCGTAAAATCGTAAGTTTTTAAGTTTTAAAACGTAGATTTTGACTACATTTATTAGAGAAAATCACGATTCTACGTAGAAGCGTTGTGGTGACCCAAAAAGGTAAAAGTATAAGCTTTTAAGTTTTAAACCGCGATTTTGACTGCATTGGAAAAAACTACCACATTGGTAGTTTTTACTTGGTGAAATGTGTATAAAGATAGGAGCCTCTCTCCTAAGGGCATGCCCCTTGGGGTGACCCACTTTTGTGGGAGAGGGAGGACCTAACGAACCACCACGCGCGCGCCGTCCGTCCGATCGGTTGGTTGGTTGGTTCACTTGAGACCCGAACGAAATTAATTATCTAATAATTAATTATTAATCGGTTATTCTGAGGATAATCGATTAAAAAGGAATATTTGAAGGATAATCCCGCAGAATTTATCTTCACCGACAATTTTAATTAAGGAAGTAATTATCTTCCTTAATTAATCCGACTTATTCCCCCAAGCAAGAGGGTATTCTCCTAGGGGTTCGGCTCCTATAAATAGCCGCCTCCCCAGCCCCTCTAAACACATCACAATGAGCATAAACACAATAGAGAGTGTGTTCAGAGAGCTCCGGTTGATAGTCTGTCGTGCGCATCGAGGGCAGTGCCGCGAACGTCTTAAAGAGAGCGACCTAGTCCGCGACTCAGCTCCAGATTCGGTAACCTCGTTCTTGTTGTTGTTCCGTTCCTAACAGGTGCAAATAAAGAGAGCAAATTTGCACTAAAGGGAGCAAATTTGGAGTGCAAATGCATTGAGCAATAGTAGTGACAGGGGGTGCAATTGAGGGTAAAATGATTATTCTACTCTACCCCAATTTGGGGTGCAAAAGGGAGAGAGAAAGAGAGGGAGAAAGGGTGAGAGATTATTAATGTGAAATTTATGTTGGTTTATGTATTGGTATTATATTTAATGATTATTTTATGAATAAAAATATACTAATTAATAGGTTGATTATATTAAAATAATTATATAATAATTATTATCAATTTTTTATCGTTATAGTTATTATTAATGTAGACATTGCTCGGGGTTCACCGCTTGACTCTAGCGTGGAAGTTTGTCAAGGTTCGTGTAGTGAAATCGAGATACCTTGATTGACTCGGATTTTGCGATGAAATTAGAGAGAAGAAGTATTTTTGAAAATGTAGAAATGAGCACAAGAACCTGATAGGATGACCAGTTATGGCTAAACCCTATTTGATATATCGATTTCACACTGGTTTAACCACTACGTCGACAAATCAACAAGTGAGTGGAACACATAGGCTAGTGATATGATCCTATTTAGCCTCTTGTTCAAGCTCGAATTGATTGTTAAAGGATCCATGAACGTTGGAAGGAAGAAAGGTCGAATTTGGCTAAGTTTTCGAACTATATCATGGTGCTTACTTTACAGGTTCGTATCTTACGTTTTGATCGATGGAAATGCACGTGAAAAGATGGGAAAGTGAAGGTCGGGTGTTTATTTACAATGTTGAATGGCTGGATGCACGAGCAAGGGTCCATAGGTGCTTGATCAAGAAGCCTCAAAGTTGCTATGATGAGCTGGAAACTGTCTGTTTTTTATTTATTTTTTTTGCCAAGTCTGGAAGCGGGTTGAACTGTCATCTTGGGACGCTTATTCAATGCAATTGGAGGATCGTCGATGGGCAAGAAGAGTTGGAAATTGAACTGCAAGAACAGGAGAACAAACGAATGAAGGTCGTTTAGGTCGAACCTCCCTGGAAGACCACGATCAAGAGCTCCAAAGTGGCTATGGAGGGTGATACCATTGCTTGCGCAGGAAGGCAGCAGCTTGGGAGAGAAGTAATTGAAGTTTGTTACCTTTTTTAGTTGGGATTTTGTTTCCTTGTTGAGTTAGAGTTAGAAATTGATTTCCTTGTTTGTTTAGAGTTAGAATTAGATTGTTAATGGTCTATTTAAAGGCTTGGAAGCCTCGTGTAAAAGGTAGAGAAGATTGAATGAGAAGTCATGCCTTTGTCACCCCAATTCTTGTGTGTTGGTCGAGTTCCAGCAACAAGCTTGCTTCGTATCGATTGAAACAGCATCAATCGTGGCCGAGCTTCACCTCAAACCAATCGAGCTTTCTTCCACGTGAAAGATTGCACCATTGGGTCCGTTTTTCGTTTTAAGTTTGTTCAATTTCAATCCTTGCTTCGAGGGAGGGAAAGTTGAGTTGTGAGCTTTGATCTCAAACAAGCACAATTGTGCTCGTATTAGCTAGCTATATATCTTGCCCACTTGTTGAATTTCGAGCCTACCCATTATCCTCGAGGTTGCTCGACCAATCATGATTTTGATGAGCTTAACCGTATTATTTATAATTTCTATAATTCATTACTATTTGAGCATTAGTAGCTTAATAATTATTTTATTAAATTATATTTATTAGTAGTTATGATTTTATATAAATTTTTCATTTTATTATTTAATATATTATTTTGATAAATTTTAATATTTTTTATAATATTTTATAAAATTTAAAAATGTTTTATAATAATATAATTTACTTAATTTTGCTCTATTTTCACCCCTACTTTTTCATTCCAAACAACAATTTCTTCTTCATTTACACCCACTTCAATTGACACCCGCCAACAATTTGCACCTCAACTCGCACCCACTCAGATTTGCACTCCTTTCATTGCTAAACATAGTGTAAGGGGTCGTTTGGAGGTTGAGATTTGAAGTGAGGTATTTAGCAAATACATGTAATGATAAGATTAAGTCGTTTTTTTTGTTCACTTTGAGTTGGAATGCATGCATTACCTTTTTGTTGGACCCACCTACAATCACTCAAAATGAATGATTATAAATCTCTACTAAAAGGTGAGATTGTTAATGAGGGATTGTCTACCCTACTTTTTGTTTTATCATTGCTCTTCCAAAGAAAGTATTTTCCTAATACATGCATTGAATCAATACATCAAATGATAATACACTAATTGACCTAATACATCAATTTGAAGAATCACAATTTCCAAACCACCCTAAATATTAGCATCATACTAACATAAATAACTAAGAGTATTTTTGTAACTGATGACAACACTTACCGTCTCCTTTCCTCTTCTTCCTTCCTTTTTCGTGTCCAACTCTTTGTGTCTCTTCTCTTCTCTTAGAATTTTCCTTTAGCTTCCTCGTTGCGACTCTGTAATTTCCATCGTTGACATAACCCAGGTTAAGTTCATGGATTTCTCCGTTGGGCACATCCCCACGCCCATTTACCAATACCATCCTACATTATTATAACCAACGGTTGTTTTTTAATTTCTTGATTCGTTCCCATATCTGTACTGTAAAAACATTTGGGCTTGCTTCTCTCTCCGAACTTTCTGTTCTCCATATTCAGTCCCCAAGTTTAGTAAGTAGTAACTGACTGTTAGTCTCCATTAACTTTTATTAAAGTGGCAGTCAATTTTGATAGTTGACCGTTAAATAAATGATGTGTTAATTAAAAATTGAAAAATAAAATTTAATCTATTAACAATTTCCACTTCACTAAAACAACTAGCGTGGCCCTGGCCATTTGGCCGGAGGAAGGTGAGGTATGAAATTTGATAATGTAATAAGGTGTATAGCTTATTGTTGTATTTTTTGTGGGAAACACGTGATAAAAATAGTGAATTTTAGTAGGAAAGAGACATGAATGATGTAACGAATCAAAAATCAGCCTTATGACCCAAAATCAAGTATCTGTTACCTTGTGAAACAATATTGTATATCCCGCCGGTTTTCGGGAAATGAGCATCTCACAATCGTTGCTAGCTTTTACTCGGCCCGTTGGCCGATTAATTTGCTTTATAAAACTTTCATCTTGTCATCATTGTGCTTTCTGGTTTTTTGCCAAGCCATGATAAAATCTAAAGAAATCAAGAATGAACAACACGATTTGGGATAGGAACCACCGTTCCTGTATCCCTAGAAAATGGTGGTAAACACGGACTCACCTGCCAAACTGGTTTGGATTGAGATTTTTATCGGGTATCAGGGAACCATGTGATTATAAATTAGACTTGATCAAAACGAGACAAAACTTGAAATTCATCCTGATTGACCGACCCATGCCAAACGCTAATTATTATTTACTTTTAAATTTTCTATTTGAAAATAAAAAGTAATGAAAGAAAAGAGATGACTGCAATTCGTCATTTGCACATCACTGATTCGGGAATAAAACTATAGAATTTCGAAAGGAAACTGAAAATGTTTAGGATCGTTTTAATGTTAAAAATAACCAAATAGATCTTTCTGTTTAGTTTTTTACTAACAAATACCAAACGATTCCCTATAATATACACTATAATTTAATCATTATGATATCAAATAATTACATAATATATATTTGAAATGATAAAAATTGGACTAATTGGGTTGGTCGAGGTTGAACCATTGAATAACTTTAAAATACATTATATTTTAGCCACTAAGATATAAAATAATAGCATAATATATATTATGCTAGAGAAAATAGCTTGTTTTAGAATGACAAACCCATGATGTTCATTTGTTTTACTTGATGGGCAAATCCCGTGTAGATCAGGCTCATTCAACTCTTTTATTTTATGATTAGCGGTTAGCCCATTAGAATCCATGCATGAGTTTATTGTTAAATTTTTTTCGTTTTAGCAATAAAAATGAGTGTTGTTTTTGCCTTTTCATATATATTTTACCACCACGGAGAAATAAAAGGACTTAAAGAAAAAAATTGACACTCCTGAACCCGTTTAAATCCGCATGTGTACGGTAAGTTGGCCCGTTCCACAGGAAAAAGAAAAAAATTGACACTCTATTCTACCCTTCCTACAAACGCTCATGGAGCAGGGAATTTGAAATGGGGGAAAGGTTTTCCTCTATGCAATTATATGTTTTTAATTTAAAAAGATACAACAAATGTATTTAGTGTGATTGGTTATGATCTTTGCTTTTCTTTAAAGTGGTCATGGTTCGAATCCTAGTATGTCATATATAATGAATATACTCACTCTGGATGCATGAAATTTGAAATGGGAATTTCCCTACGACGAAGCATACCCAGACTCTATCTCTTTCTCATACCCTCTCGATAAGCTCGACGTTTCCGTCCAGGAAAGAAGTGAGATGTGGAGCCGGCAGCGGAGGATGATAATTATAATTAATTTTTTATAATGAGGTGTAAATTGTAAAAATTAAATTTTTAATTGACACGTCATTTATTTAATGGTCAATTATCAGAGTTTACTGTATTATCAATAAAAAAATTAAAAGAGACTAACAACCCGTGATCAAACTTGGACTGTATAACTAATTTGAATGACTATAATAAAATAAATTAATTATAATGACAAAGGTGAACGTTTTTACGTTGAATTCAAACATGAACCTTTTTATTTAGCCTTTATTATAATGACAGAACTTCTAATCCATTCAGAATTGCCCAGATGGGCGGGGATGGTGGAATAAAATAATAATTCATTGGCTAATGGTAATTTTTTTATGTACTGTGTTAAAATAACATATTTTTTAATAAAAAAAGAAGGGTAAATAGGTAATTATATGGGTGATTACAAAAACCTAGGCGACATTTAGATATTACGATATTTGTAACCAAGCATGTTATTGTTACTATTTGGATGTGATACCCTGTCCCCTGACAGTATATCTAATGCTATTCAATAAAAACTAACCACGTGATGAAGGGGAGGAAATTCAACCTTTTTCTTATAAAAAGAAATTCTTCTCAACCTGCCAAAACAGAAACATTCTTGCTGCTACTACTACTACTACCAACCTACAGCATTTACCTTAACAACTGGTCTTCTGACATAAGCTAAAAATCTACATCAACTTTCTCACGTGTTCCTTCAGTAAAATTACAAAGTCAAGTACCCTCTCAGACTGCATGAAACAACCAGAAGAAAGTAAATAAGGCAGCCCCAGCAATAACAGAAGACAGTTGGAAAGGGAAGCCTACCTATAACTCTAATTGTTTCAAAGTTACTTTCTTCAGGTTTATGTTATATGGTTGCAGTCCTAGGGTCCCCCTAACTATAGGCCAACTGTTGCTCGGCATTTACTTACCTGAATTAAGAATAGGCCAGCAAGCCAAGCATGTAAAAGAACTTGTTGCTGTGGCGATCTACGCTCTCTCATCTCTGCTGGGCTTGTTCCGAACCTGAAGCAACCCCGACTGATGGGGTATTAGCTGGAACACTACTTGCTGAACCATTCTCTGCTGGTGGAGGGACGCCCCACTTGCCTTCAGATTCCACAGGTTCAAAGACATGCACCCCACCATCCGATAGCCCAATTGCAAACTGATTCGCTTCTTGTGGGTGGGCAGCGATTACAAGTGGGTGCACATTAGGAACACTGCATTGTTCAACAACCCTGAAGTGTCAGTACTAGGTTATAACAGCAAAGAACCAAAGTCAGTATAATGTTTCCTTCATCACTAATTTTTCATGGCATGACGAGGACAAATGTTCAAAGCAGTTGAAGTTGCCTAATACAAAGTAATAGATCATCAAATGAGATGAAGATGAAGAATCTGATCATTGAATGGAGAGTGCAGCACTTGAAGTAATGACATAAAATGATGCAAGTCGTTTACCAAGGATAAACAACCAACCACGCCGAATGCATGACTAATACCTGACATTTGATGGAAGATACGCTGAAGGATTGATTCGACAACGTAGTCTGAGATTTGCAGCAGTAAACACACAAACAGTTGCATCCAAAAAGCTGGCATATACCAGCTGACTATCACATGAGAATGTTGCATGAGATATCGGTGCAGAAGGTTCACGTGGGAGCCACTAAGAAACAGAAAGAAAAACCCACAATTGAGAAACACATGGTAGTAGCAGGTTTTACTAAGTGTAAGCTAAGAGATGGAAAAATTACCTGCTTTAGAGATTCAAGTTTTGTCGCTTCATATATTGCGAGCTGAGTTTCATGTACAACTAGAAAGTGTATCTGATCCTGGTGAAATTGCACACGCGTGTCTGACTGTGCTGTCGCTGGCCTTCCAGCTGGCACTTGTAACAATCTTGTCTTTTGTTTTTCCCATCCATCAGAACTCCATACACAGATCTATGACAATGCAAAACAAGCATAACTCATTCTATACTTGCTCTAAATGCAGTTGGTCAATCATGACATCTCTGTATACACACCAGTAAATCTTTACACATAAATATTGAAACTAGCACAGTTCCATTCTACTTACTCTAGAGCAGTTTTCTTTTTTACTCTTTAACAGTTTTTAAAACAGTCACTGCACATTCCTCGGTGATGTACACCAATAACTAATTAGTCATTCTTCTTATTAAACCATATAAGTCAATCATCCACAAAACACTAGATGTGCCATTACGGCCCATTCAACTTAAGACATCAAATCAATTTCAGCAGAACTGTAATCCACCTCCTCTTTAGTTACCAAACAAACTATCAACTACACACCTGCACATACCCAAAAAAGGAGAAGCTATCATCTACAATTTCTTTGACACAAATTGGAAATCCAAGTCCAGATGACCATATCAAGAACAAATACAGTCCAGATTTGCTATGGAACAATAATATTCCGGCATAAACAAACTCCATGGAGTCAAAAAGCTAATGAAGGAATCAAAATAAAATAATTCCATAGAAGATAAATTAAATTTGATTGTCACCTGGGCATCTGCTCCTGATGAGACTAGCACATTCAACACATGGGAGAAAGCAAGACCAGTTATTCTCTTAGAATGTCCTTTCAGCTTGCTCTTTACCTGTATTAATTAAAATAACATCAGTAAATAGCTGCTGGAGTTTTGCAATTAACAGCTGCTACCAAGCTTGAGGAAGGAGTCTGAACCCACCTCATCAACACGAACATTATATATCTGAATCGTCGAATCATCCATTCCAATCGCGATGATATTATTATCTTGAGGATGGAAAGCAAGAAATGTTGCAGCCGGTGGTGGAGGCATAAAAGTTGTCATGGTCTACATTTTCAGTAGAGGGATGAATTCAGATAATGAAACTTAAAAATAAAAAATAAAAGAGAATCCCTGGCAGTGATGGATGTTTACCTTGAATGTCATCATATTAAATAGAGAGATCTTTCCTCCAGATGCTGACATAACATAAGAATCATTCTTCGACAATGCAAAGCAAGATACTGACTCTTCAGGGTTAGTGTCAGTCACATCATTGGTCATCAAAATGCCACTAGATGGTTGCCACAGATGAGGTGAGACACCAGCAGTAGCCTGAAAGAAACAACTCGATTAGACACCAGAGGTCAACTTCACATTCTTTAGCAGAGAAACTTATCGAAATGGTCAGTTTGATGTTTTCAATACCTTCCCGGTTGAGTTACGGTCACTTCGTTGCCATTTCCATAACAAATGAATTGCATTAGAGGCTAATGCCAGAATGGCACTGCCAGAGTTTGTATAAATTAACCTTGATATCTGAAACATGAAAGGAACAAAGATATAATAAGCATTGGAAGCAGAAAGTCAGAAAAGTATCGATGATATATAAACTAGGATGATGCCACTCATCATAAAGCTACCAAAATGTTGGTATAAGAACTATCAGCCCAGACAGAATGGGGCAAGTTAGTAGGAATAAATGTACTACAAAATTATATTCCCAACAACCTTGGACCTCCGGAAAACATTTGAAAGAACCTACAACCAAAGAGCCATGATTGTCGAAAATCCTTACTCTTACCATGTAAAGAAATACTCAAGAGAAGAGCAATGCATTAAGGGATTTGCCATGACAGAAGAGAGATCCCATTTCATTTCCTATCCTTTTCATATTTTCATTTCAGATCCTAATACTGAACGGTTCCATATGCCATTAGCTCATATCCTGAATTTTATCTCGTTAGAACTTACTTAGCTCGGTTATTCTTACAAAAGCAAACTTCCATTTTTTTTTTCTTGTCAAAAAGTAAGTTACTAAAGGGAGGGCTCAAACACTTCTAAAGTAACACCTCAATGGTGCTGTGAGAGCCACTAGGCTGCAAGGTCCTTATGTATATATTATGTGTTACTGGTGGTACATAATAATGTACTCTTCTTTAAAAGGTAACTCATATATTGAGCAATCAATAAATAAACTCATTTCCATAACGATGTCACAGTTTTTTAAATGATCAAATGTTGTAAACGTTATAACATCTGTAATTTCGGGGGCGGGGGGGGGGGGGGGGGGGGGGGAGAGAGATTTGGTAATTTAATCAGTTCTATACCTACAAAAAGGAAAACACAGGAGGATGTTCACTGGACAAAAAAAAAACATAAAGTTTTTAAGAAATTTCATCACTTGAGAGATATATTTGCAAGTGATGAAAGCACATTTAATTACTTTATCCAGGAGAAAGTACTTCAACTCTTAAAATTCTGGAGAACTGTGGATTCAAAGTCATTGAAATCCAACTGCTTTTAAAACTAAGATGCAAACTCATTCATCAAACGATAATTAAAATGCTAACCCTTATTCGATTCTCAATACCACAAACTTGACTGCCCAGAATGCTGTGCGAGTTCAAGCATGAAAGTAGTTTATTTTCCACACAGAAAAGAAGTTTTGGCACAGAATTTGGATCTTCCAAAGCAAGCCAGTCCAACCTTTAAAAACAAACTCAAATTTATCAGCATGTATTTATACCTTGGTTGCTCTCAAATTTTCAGGAAGCCTCAAGGATCGACATTGAGCTGGTTCATTTATTTCTGTAAGTTTCCAAATCTTTGACTCGTCATTGGATTCTTCGGTTATTCTAGGCTTTACATCTCCCAAGCTCCGTGCATCTCCATTCTGTGAACGTTTAATACTTGTAAATAAAAAAGAAATATACAAGAAAAACTAGCATAGTAATAGACTTCCATATTAAATTAATACCCATACAATTACAACGTATGCACACCTAAGTCAATTTCTAAAAGTCAGTAAAATATAACAGTGACAGAGAAAGATAAGTACAGTGCAGTCAAACCCACCATTCCAGAAATACTGACGACAGAGGCACCACCTCTATCAGTAAGCCCAGCAGTACTGCTTGTTGCCGCAGCAGCAGCCGCTGCTGAAATAGGATTTATAGCAGGCTGCATAACAAGATACATAAAAGATCAAATACTAATGATGGGTAATCTTTTCTTAAATATTCACACTTTTACCAGGGCTTAAAGTTTTAACCATCATAAATACCTTATTAACTTCAGATGTTCGTGATGTATCATAGGAAAGATTTTCAAACGTGCGAAGCAGCCTAGTACCATCAGTATTTGCCAACACCTTTATTACGTTATCATTGGCAGAGACGGCTAAAAGAGTTCCATCCTTATTGAAGCGAATTCGTGGGCTTGCCTAAGATTTGCAAAGAGAGAAAAAAAACATAAGGAACATAGTAAAAGTCACTTCCATAATCATATAGGAGCTGATTCCATATAAAAAACCCACCGGAAGCCCTCCATCAGCCTCAACTGTTGTCAAAAGCTTAACATTATCCATATCCCAGAACTTTATGACAAACTCATCACCAGCAGCCAAGTATCTATTCTTCATTGTATCGAATTGCACAACACCAAGAGAAGGCTTACGGAAACCCAGGTACTGCTTTTTCACCGCACCTTCACTCTCATTCCACTCCACAATATGTGACTCACCATTTTTGCTCGTCCCACATGAAAATAGCCTACAATAGTTGTCAAAAGTTGTTCAAAATCTACGAAGAAAAGTTCACTGGTAATCTTGAAGATGCACCACCGAACAGCTTAGACTACTACCTTGTACCATCAGCACTGTAGGCCATGGTTGTGCACCACCGACCAGGAGCTTCATAATCAACTCGAGATCCCAAATTATCATACAACCATGCTTTTATCTTTCCATCAAGGGCAGTGGAAAAAATGAACTACACGGAATAAAGAGGATTAGATATCAGCAACCCCTAGCAATCAAAACAAACAGTAAAAAGTGGCTGAACAACATGATGGAGAACATGGGTAAGGATGGTAAATCAACCTGAATGTTTTCCTTATAATGGGGGCAGACAGAATATACAGGAGCCTCATGACCTTCAAAGGTATATTGTTTTGCACCAGTGCCAGCATCCCACACCTAATATTACCGATCAGCAGAGCGATATGATCAGCAGTGTTCTTCCAAATAAAAGGAAATAAATTTCTAGCTCAGACACCAACCTTAATGGTCTTGTCGTCACCACAGGTGATCACGCAAAGTTGCTTATTTGGGGTAGAAAATGCAAGATCATTCACCCCACCGACATGAGCATCAATCTACGCATGCATTTAAATATCATTAGCGACTGAAAATCTAAAATCAGAAAAACAAAAAACTTGATCTTCATTGCAGCTAAGTTCTCTTATGCATACCTCCAAGTGTTGCCTTACATCTTCACCACCATGATAAGAATATATTTGCACAATGTGCCTTGAATATGCAACTCCTGTAGTTGATAAAAGAGAGAATTCGATAAGCATCCATCTTAATCCCTAGAACAAGAGTCGCTGAATTTACTGGAGGATTCAAGATTCAAGAATGTTCCCAATGGGCCAAGGCCTACCAAACAAGTTGCCGTCAGGACTCCAAATCACACGGTTGACAGAAACAGCAGGATCCTTGACAAGAGCTGCCTGGAATGTTGAAAAAAAATTAACACACAATGTTTGACAACTTCATAATGAAATATGCAGCATCAATAGGGCCAATCCCAAATGAACTTGAAGAGGAAGGTGGCATACCTGTAGAGGCATTGAACATGCACTTAAATCCCAGACCTTGAAATTTCTCAAAACTAGCCGCTCCCTAGAACCAACTTCCCACAAGCCGATGTCCCCCACATTAGTGCCAACTATACCACCAGAGTAGAGCATAAAGTCAGAGGCTGTCCAGGGGGGAATAAAGGGAGACATGCAGAAGCTGCAAGGAAATATCCAGACAACAATAAATGCTGCAGACCTAAGAGAAGGGTCTGCTGAGCAGGATGGAAATCCATGCTCATAGGAGAAGATCCCTGATTCAGACTTCGTGCTACGGTCTTGGGCAGATCATCTAGTGCATTAAATGCTGGACCATGACCATGTCCAGGAAATGATACCGGCATCACATTAACTGGCAAATTAACCTGCAGGTAAGAGAATGAGAACAAGAATAAAGATAACCTTACAGAAAAGAGTGCAACGTGATTTCATGTTAAATGGTAGATATCAAGATAAAAGAAATGGAAGTGGTCAGCTGGGCTACCTCATCAGAAAGGCCCATAGGCCTTGTTCGTTTTGCAACATGATCAGAATCTCCAGATGGATAATCCACAGATGGGTTACTTGGTGGAGTCCTAGGATGCTTCAGAGCCGCTATACAAGGAGCAAAAATTATGTTTAGTCAAACAGGGGATGTGGTGAGTCATTGAGGCATAAGGTTCAACTAGTGAATACCCTACCAGGAATAGATGAAGCACCAAGACCAATTCCAGGACCTCCAGAAACTGCTGGATGAGTTACTGTAGATGCATTAGACATCCAACCTGCAAGCGGTGCAGGAACAGCTGCCGGTGTAGGCTGAAATGGCTGAATACATAAAATCATGCCCAGTAAGATATACACACGAAAATTTTAAATAGGGATTCTGTAAAGTATCAGGCCCCATAACCTACCCCATGAGCACCAAGAGGAGGAAAACCTCCAGCTTTTGGCAAGGCCCCAAGTAATGGGTTGTTTGCTGGAGACGGAGCCCGAGCACCGTTTGGCTGTCCACATGAATGATCCACGAAAAGTGTCTTTATATCTGGATTTGGCCTAGGATTCTTGCAAAGTTGGTGCTGCCAATTCAAACTGAAATTCACAAGGAAAATCCGGTTTTGTCAACTTACAACAGAGAATTGAAAGTAATCACTGGCAATTAAAGTGCTATGTAACATAACGACTGCTGACAGTAACCACCAATGAGCAATGAGCAAGAGCAGTCAGCTCCTACTACTCTGTAAATAGGGTACTTGTAAGAGGTTCAGTCAGATTAAACCAATTGTAAATAAGTATTCGTTAAAGTGTTTCATAATTCAAAGACACATCTTCAAGAGCAAAAAAAAAAAAACAGAATGTGTAAGGACTACTAGCAGTTTTGAAAGTTAATGCACAGTCCTAATTGCCGCAAAGGAAAATCCTTAAGACAGGTACTGCTGCTTCATTGAATTATACAGCATTCCATGTAGACTCACCTTTGATTTATCAATGTCCTTAGCCTTGAATTTTTTAGGTTAGGAAACTGCAATTTATCACGAAACAGTGGATTCGCTTCAATAAGCTTCTTGAGTTCCACCAACATTATTGCTCTTGCTGACTTTGTATCCCCATACTTGGATAGTTGTTCATTCTCCCTGAAATATGAAAAAACTATTCTCAGCTGATACAACTTAGCCTCCATTACAATGCCTGTTAAATCGTTTCCAGAGGCTCATACCTAAAATTCTCCAAAGTCAACAACTGAGTTATCTCCTTGAAAAGCTCCTCATTAAATGTGGCAAACACTTTCAAATCCTTGACAAGTATATCCACTGCCTTGGATCGGTCATGCCTAGCAAAATTTCAACACTTTCATCAGGTTGCAGAAAAACCAAATATATAACTAAATCCACAACATTGATTTCGGAACTGGAGAACCGGAAGCTTACTTATCCAATGCTTCAAGGTACTTCTGCTTCCTTATTTCAAAAAATATTTTCATTGAATAACGATTATCATCAACCTTAGTGAAACCAGAGAGATATTTTTCCACCTCGTCCCAGTTACCATTATGAACTTCATCCTCAAAATACTTCATGTTGAAGTAAAACCCAGATTCCTGCTCAAGCCTATATAGAGTTCGAAGCAACATGCACAATAAGTCTTCTCCATTCACCAAACTGACGAGTAGGAGCAACTCAATAGGTAATTAAGACTGAATGAAAGAAGAAAAACATTACTTGTGCACAGTCTCCTTGAACTTTTCCTCGTCAAGGAACTGCAAGATCAGAAAAACCAGCTCTCTACTGAGAGACGACATCTTAAATGCCCCGTATTAGCTAGCAAATTCCTGCTTGTCTCCAAAATAGCACTAGATCTGCGGGGGGAAAAGTAGGGATCCGAAAAATTACTAAAAGGGCAGCTATAAATGACACAAATGGTAAAAAAACACCTAATCTTTTTACTTAAAATCCACGAAAACTTAGCAGCTCTACCTAAAACCAGATCATGGAACCAAACCCAAGTCCTCACGTACTCCAAAAAATAAAAAATCGCAGCTTTCGCACGGTAATTAACAAACAAAGGTGGAATCAGAAATCGGCAGCAAACCCCCAAAGCAGAATAAAAGTTTGAAACAAAAAAAAATTAGGGTTTCGTGATACTTTAGGAGAAGGGGTTTGCTAGCATCCGATTGGGAAATAGGAATCTCAGATACAACGAAGCCAGGAGATAAGGCAAATCAGAAAACAAAATGAAGGTAAAGTAAGTGGAAAGCGATAAGATTCCATAACAAAGGAGTTCTGTAACTGCAGAGCTAAAACTCACCTTCTCCAACAGCAAAAGGAACTAATTTCATCCAAGAGCTAAAAGAGATCAGCAAACACACAGCTCCCCCCACCGAACTGAGAGAGAGCTAAAGAGAAGAAACTTCTTCTTCGTCCTCTCTCTCTCTCTCCTCCTTAAAAAGCTCCAACTTTCTCTCTCTACAAATCAAAACCCACAGCCAAAAAAAAGGCGTAATTTCTTATCTCTCCTTTTCCCTCCCCTGTGTCTGCACGAGACGAGAAGAGACGACTCTCTTCCACTTTGAAGAATTATTATGGATCACACAAACGTTTATATATATGTCAAAGAAAACTTGCTGGGAATATCAATTTTATTTTATAGAAAAGACGGTTATAAGGAGAGTGATAAGTTCAGCAAATTATCACTTGACTTATATCATATTGAGTGATAAGTGCAGTGATAAGGTAGAGCACTTTTTCGGCATTAACTACAGGGTCTTTGTTGTGGGCCCCAGTAAGCCGGCTCTCATTTTTGTCGAGTTTATCGGCGCGGAATCTCCCGGCTGACAACTGCCTCAACTCAGCGGTGGGAAATGATTCGGTACAGATGAGGCACAGGATAAGAGCTTTAGCGATGGGAGGCGGATGGGGAGTGGACGGAAGTTTGAGGTGGGATCCGACGGCTGTAATGAGACGGAGGACGTGAAGCTCGGAGTGCTCCACAATATAATAGAGTTATATTATTGCATTTTTCTTTAATTTTAAAAAAAATAAAAAACTTGTCCCAGATCAGGATCCCATGGCGAGAAAAACGACAAGCTCTTTCCCCTCGGATTTGACGCGAGGGAAAGTTTTGCCCTTCGAGTTGGTCAAATATTGCCAGTCTTCGCCACTAGGTCAAGTTAATAGTCCAGCTCCTCTTCCTCCCTATCTCTGTTTTGAGTAATTAGTATAAACCTTTGTACTTAATAAAAAATGTCAAATTTTTTTAATTTGTAATGATACGGTAATCAAAGTTTGAAATGGTCACTTTTATTTAATTTGTGATCGTTTTGTATTAATTGCAAAGGTTTGTTACCAAGTCATTACAAATTAAAGGTTTGTGACTGTTTTAGGGTTGGACCGTGTGTTCGTCAAGTATATGACACTAATCACTTAATGACATATGAGATTTTGGGTCGTGTGTTCTTAGGAACGGAGCTAGCTTGAAGGGAGGAGGGGCTACGTTATATATATACCCTGTAAATAGCTGAACATTAAGATCTAGTGTCCCAACTTACTGGTTATGGGACATGATTTTTAGATCAACTCCACTGTGGAGTGGTGGGTTCGATCCTCCACCTTTGCATAAGCTCTTTAGGAGAGGGGCAGGATACGGTGACTACCCTCAAAAGGGTTTGATTTTTGACACCCCCTTTCTTATTGGACCATTTTTCCTTAATCATTTGATAAGTATTAATGGAAGTTGTAGAATTTAACACTCGCATTAAATACACATTGGGATTTAAATACCCCATATTAATTACTTGCTTTTTTATATTTAAACCTATACTAAACACAATTCTCTCTCCAAAAAAAGCAAATAATCCCTCTTCTCTCCTCCCTCTCATCATATGCTTCCGCCGTTATGATTTTTCGATTTCTGATGTTTCAGATCTGACTTTTCGATTTTTCGGTTATGATTTTTGTACTACTGCACTGATATTTGTACCACTGCAATTAAACTCATATATATGATATTTTATACAAGTGCACTGGTAACGTTATCAATGCACTGGTAGAGATACCACTACACTGGTAGCGATATCAGTGCACTGGTACAAATATCAGATCTCAATTTAAATGTGGTGGTAGAAATATCAGTGAAGTGGTACTAGGTATCACTGCACTGGTACATTTTTTTAATGTAATGGTACATTTTTGTGGGTGGCCGGAGGAAGTCTTCCGGCAAGATTTCACCGGAGATGTGTGGCGGTCGGAGGGTGCTGGAAAAACGAAGAATGAGAGATAGGGAGAGAGAATTGTATTTAATGTAGGTTTAAATTAAAAAAACACAAGTAATTAATATGGTGCATTTAATTCTCTATGTGTATTTAATATGAATGTTAAAATTTATAGATTACATTTAATACTAAGGGGGTGTCATTTTTCCAACTCCTTTATGGGTTAGCAAGCTAACCGAACCCGAGACATGGAATCAGCCGTCTCCGAGCAATCTCCCAAGCATGCCATCACCTGGATCTTCACCATTTTTGTCAAGTGTGAAGGTGGAGCTCTGCCCGTGGCTGCTTCCCCATACAATCGCCTCCAGCTTCCTCTGTTTTTCACGTTCCAGACCATCTTCCCAACTTTCCTTCTTTCTTAATTTCCAACTCGAACCCTGTAAAGACTGTCACATCAAACCCCTAACATAGTCAGCAACATAAGCTTTCAAACCTGGTCTCGTTGTTGTCGGAGGAGTATTGATGTTGCTCTATTTGTCCCATGTTCCGTCACCCGAGGCCACAACAATAGAAGATGCAGTGACAACTTGTGCCGCAGTAGTTGTGATAGCCTCGGTGCTCCTGCCTTTCTCTCTCTCGTTTGCAACCTCCGCGTCCTTCTCCTTCAACTCAAGATTGATCGCGTTTCATATGTGGTCGGTAGCTTCCCCACCAGGGACTAGGGCTGTCGGTTCGGGTAACCGAACCCGAAACCCGTGAAAACCGAAAAAACCGAAACCGCCCCCTCACAAACCGAAACCGAACCCGAAATGCTCTTCTGTGGGTTTCGGGTACTGGAACCCGAATTTGATGTTGGCGGGTTTGGTTCGGTTCGGGTGAAACCGAAACCGAACCGGTTTGAGTTTTTTTTTTTTTTTTAGTTTTGTGATTTGAATTTTACATTGTACAAAACAATTTTATTCTTATTATTTGTACATTCTTATTTTACCATTATGTTTAATTTTATGGGACATGGACAGTATAAAACTAATATTTACATATTAGTTTATTATTAAAATATTAGTTAATTATTGAAATATTTAATTTTATGTATTCTATAACTATAGACATACTATTAACTATTAAAGAGTATTAGTATTTTAAAGACAAAGTAAAATACTTAAACATATTTTATACGTAACTTAATCATATCTTATTTAATTGTGGATTTTCGTATAATTAAATGTTTTAGTAATACCATAGGTCCAAAATTGAAGGTATATCAACTATCATATGCAAAAAAATGTTTGGTGTTTGGCGCAAAATTATAAATAATTTTGTTTAACATAAAATACGACAATCATAGATGAGATTATCTTCAACTCGTAATTAAACACATTAGTTTTACAATTCTCAAATGATAACATCCAAGTAAAATAAAAATTCATCCACCATACAAGATAAATACTACTACCATTATCACTCCTCATCAGGCTCTACATCTACATAAGTCTCATCATTCTCATCGGAATTGTTGTCGACATAGTCTTCTTCCATTTGTGACATAGTAGGACTCGAGACCAAAACATGGGTAGCAGGAGAGCTTCCACTGGGTCCTGCACGAGAGCTTCCACTAGGTCCTGCAGGTGCACTTGCACTCCGAGCTTGAAAAGCTACATATACTGGATAACATAAACAATAACAAATTGTTAGAATATGACTTGATCAAGATAACAAATATAAGAATAAAGAGAAAGATTAAAACCTTACCATTTTGAAATACCACTTCATCACCCTCATCTTCTCCATCAACCACCAACTCGGAGTCTGAAGATCTTATCCAATCTTCACAACAAATCAACGCCTCCACAACTTCAGGGGATAAGGAGGTCCTAAACGAATCTAAAACTCGACCTCCTGTGCTGAATGCCGACTCAGAAGCAACAGTGGAAATAGGAACAGCAAGAATATCCCTAGCCATCTCACAAATAGTAGGATATTTCATCCCACTTCGAGCAACAGTGGAAATAGGAACAAATCTCTTGATCCCATCCGATTACAATAAATTCGGTTCATAAATTTACGAGCAAGGAATCATGAATGAATTTCACAAAAGCAGAACCCATGAGTGAATTTCATAGGAGTCACTGGGATCGAGTAACAAATTAGCTATGGTAACAAGAACCCAGTAATAAATTGAAGCAATAGAAGAATTGTTCGAAGAGACTCACTGGGATTCCATGTTCGGAAGTAGGACTTGGATCTGGTTAGAGGCTTAGAGCTCTCGGTGCTAAAAGAGTGGTTGCAGGGGTTCTGTTTTTTCTTCACGTTTCAAATTCACAACCGATGGAAGGGGATGAGGTTGCCGCCTCCGGAGCCGACGCTTCCACCACCACTAATCGACGTCATTGAGATGAAATTGGATAGGAAGGCTCTGGTAAGGAGTAGCGCACAGTCGGGCCTTTGGGTATGGTTTACTGGATGGAAGCAGCTTGATTCCGGGAAAAAATGGACATAACTTTCCTTTGTGGCCACTCTCTCTGTGAAACCAGCAATGGAAGAAGACAAACGAAGAAATTGAGGAATGGGTTGCAGTGGCGGCGAGGACGATGATCGTGGCGACTGGCAACTGGCGAGGTCGAGGGAGCCCTGTTTCGTATGGCGAATTCGAAGAGCTGCGGCTGCGAGAAAGAGGACGAGGTGGAGTCGAGAATCGAGAGCTAGGGCTGAGAGACTGACTCTCCTCCCCAAAACGACAGCGTGAAGCGGAAGATGCCTATCAGTTTTCGGTTTTGCTTTCGGTTTTGCGGGTTTCAGCAACCCAAAACCGCAACTACAGATATCGGGTCGAACCCGAAAAAACCGAAACCGAGAATGAAACGAACGGTTCGGGTTCGGGTTAACCCGAAAACCCGAAACCGAATCGGCAGGCCTACCAGGGACTCATCGTCTTCCGTCCTCTTCTCAACTAGTGAAGAAATGGCTAGCGATGATGGTGATGTCAAAGGGAAGACAGTTGTTGTTGCAACTGCTTTCTCGGACTTCACATCACACCTGTTGTAGTTGGTGGTGTTGGCGTGTCTTTTGTGGTCGGCAGATCACCACCATCAACTCCTCCATTGTTGTCATTTCCAATGCAGTCAAAATCGGGATTTTGATCGTAAAATCGTAGGATTTTAGAATTTTATTTAGGGATTCCGATCCTGATTTTACTATAAAATCGGTGGACCTTAAAATCATTCAAAATCAGGATTAAAATCGTTAAAATCGTAAAATCGTACAAAAATCGGGATTTTCATCCTATGTGAAAATATGTGGTTTGAGACAATTCAAAAAAAGCAAAACTATTTCGGCGGAAAAACCAATGACGGGGATCTTCTCAGATATTTTTCCAATTAAAAGAACATTTGGAAAGGAAAAAAAATCAAATTAGGGTTCGGTCAACCCCTTTCAATTCCCCTTGTTTAACTCATCGGTAAAACCGTTGTAATAATATTATAAATATGTAAGAATTAACATTATTATTAATAAATTAATGAATATATTTGTACCAAATCAATGACATTAATTATTTTATTGGAGTTCACTTATTCTTAGTTTTAAATCATGCTTAGTAGATGATGTCGGAATACTACTTTGAGTTAAACTACCTAAACATAACATGAAAACAAGAGTCAAACCCCATGAGCTCTATCCCTTTCTCATAAATTATTTTGAGTTACACATTAAATAACAATTAAAATGATGATTCTGGAACATTAATCTTGAAAATTATCATTTTAGATGTTATATGTCTTTGTCTTATTAATAATTTATCTTATTAATATTATTATATGTTAATTTCTATATGGTACTTAAAATCCTACGATTCTACGATTCGATTTTACGATTCCGATTTTATCCCAGCTTTCGATTTTAGGTAAAATCCCGATTTTGACTGCTTTGGTCATTTCGATCTTCATCTTCAAGTCTCTTGTGAGTTCTCTAAGCGAAAGTTCGAAGCTTGCCATAGCTTCGGTGCAGATGCCTACAACCGAGCTCTGATACCACTATTAGAAACCCTCTTTCTAGGGCTTTTCCAGGGACTGATGTTCGACACCTGCGATTATTCTTAAAGATAGATATTAGGGATTGGGATAAGAAATTAGGAATTTAGATAGAAGAATTGTGGATTAGGGATTGAAGAACATAATTGGGATGATAGAGAAGAATTGGTCGGCGTCGCTTCGGAGAGAAGTAGATGAGATTTGAAAGGGTTTAGAAGAGATTAGGATTAAGTAGAGGTGGCAATTCTCAATCCAATCCACCAATCCAATTCACCAACCCATTAAAAATATCCACCTAATCCAATCCATTGGATTAGTGGATTCATGGATTGATCCATGGATCCAAATGGCAAATTATGGTTTGGTACCTATACATTTTATATTTTACATTTTGGTATCCAATTTAATTTTTTATATGAAAAATATCATTGAAAAATTATATTTTGGTACCTAAAATTTTTCATAATGACATTTTAGTACCTAAACTTTTCACATTTTACATATTGGTCCTTGGTTGAGGATGTCATTTGGATTCATGGATAATCCACCAATCCATGAATTCACCAATCCATTGGATCCAATCTATTTGATCCATGGATCCACTAATCCATGGATCAATCCATTTGCCACCTATAGAATTAAGAAATTATTCTTAATATTCTGCTTGATCCATTATAGATAAATCCAAACAAACATATTTATAGGAAAATACGGAGAAATCCTAATAAATAACCTTATCCAGCTAAATCTCTATTAATATACTAACACTTATCCTACTATAACTATTAAGAGAAACCCATAAAAAATGGGTTTCTAACAGCTTGTTGTATTTCTTAATTAAGCCAGCCTTTTAGATGAAAGGCTTTCCGATTGGAGCATTAATGGGCTAGCATAGCAATATAGCAGCAGCAAAAGCATGCTTATACTATTGATTCACACCTATAAATAAATGAAAATTAAGGTGAACATAATTAGTTTCTAGAGGTGGCAATTTTCAATCTAATCCACCAATTCAATCCATCAACCCATTAAAAATATCCACCTAATTCAATCCATTTAAATCCAATCTATTTGATCCAAATCCAATTGGATTGGTGGATTCATGGATTGATCCATGGATCCAAATGACAAATTACGGTTTGATACCCATACTTTTTATATTTTACATTTTGGTACCCAAAATTTAATTTTTTATACGAAAATATCATTGGAAAATTACGTTTTGGTACCTAAAATTTTTCATTATGACATTTTAGTACCTATACTTTTCACATTTTACATATTGGTCCTTGGTTGAGGATGTCATTTTGATTCATGGATAATCCACCAATCCACTTGATCCAATCCATTGGATCCAATCTCTTTGATCCATGAATCCATGAATCAAATCCACCAATCCATGGATCAATCCATTTGCCACCTTTATTAGTTTCATAAGAAAGCTGAAAAGTCCAGTGATGAGAAGAGATGTAAACAGATCCATGAAACCCAATCAATTCAGAAAAGTTTCTGAAACTTTTAACTGCAGATAGATCTTGCAGCTCCTCTTGAAGAGTTTTTTTCCAGAAATAGCACCTTTAAAAAAAAATTACAAAACTAGCACCCTCTCAAAAATATTTACAAAACTAGCACCCTTTTTTATTGACCGCACCCTCGTGATGCGATTTACATATAAACCGCATCCCCCAGGTGCGTTTTATATGTAAACCGCACCTGGAGGGTGCGTTCTAATCTGGTGGGCCTAAATCGCACCTTGGCAATGCGTTTTCATGTCTGGCCTACATGAAACGCATGGCCGAGGTGCGGTTTAGGCCTGACCTACCTAAACCGCACCTTAGAGATGCGATTTATTCCTCCAAGAACGAACCGCATCTGTAAGGTGCGGTTTAGCCATGTAAATCGCACCCCCTAAGTGCGGTTTACGTGCCAATTATTTTCCGACACCCGACACAGCATGCAGAGAATTATGCACGTAGGGCTGCATGGCTGACTAAAACCGCACCCTAGAGGTGCGGTTTTCACAATTTTTTCCCTATATAAGACTTGCCGGAAAACCTCTACTCTTCACACCTCTCATTCTCTCTTTCATTTTTCTGTTGTATATCTATATTTATTTAGTGTGTTTGCCATTAAGATTAACTCGTAAGTTTTTTTTTGTTACTTTTTATGCCATTAACATTAACTCGTAACTTTATTTTGTGTTACTTTTTATGCCATTAACATTAACTCGTAAGTTTATTTTGTGTTACTTTTTATGCCATTAAAATTAACTCGTAAGTTTATTTTGTGTTACTTTTTATTGTGATTTGTGATTTTTATGATATTAACTAAACTACGGTTTGTTAGTGTGCAGATGGCATTCCGTCAGTTAACGCTTGGCTTACGGTGGAATGGTTACACGGAAGAGACCGGAAAGGGGGCCACCTACGTCGGTGGCAATTTTCAGAAAATAACGGTCGGTACCAGACCGAAGCTTGAAGACCTCCATCAAATATGCACTGACGCAACTTGCATGGATGGCACGAGGAGGGTAGATCGTATGGTGTACCGATACCCAAACAGAGCAACTGGGTCATTGTGGCATGAGGAATATACCATAACCACTCAAGATGACCTAGATTCCATGCTCGAATTCTTGAGGTCCAACAAATTGGCCAAAGCCGAGATGTTCGTTTACACCGAGCCAGCCGTTGGTGTTGGACGTCATTCTGGATACGGTCAAACATCTCGTATCCATGGTGGAGGTGAATTATATGACGATCATCCCTACCAAAGTTACCATGATCCTCAATCCTATTTTCAGTACCAAGATGGAGGGCAAGGTGCTGGCCATCATCAATCTTTCTCGTCATATGAAGAAGAAGTTCAACCGGACATCCCCAACCAAGCCCAGTACAACTTCCTGACAGGCAGCGGTAGTTTTCACAACTACCATTATGGAGCTGATGAAGGTGCCTTTCATGAGCAGGATCAGATGGATTCTGCCACACCAGCACCAGTCAGCGACCCCTCTGATGAAGAAGGAGAGAACAACGTTAGTGCAGACAGCTCAGACCCTCTTGAAGGTGCTGATGATTCAGCACCAGATTCAGATTCAGATAATGATCATGATGTGGCTCCTGACCGTGTACCAGTCCCCTACTACAATCACATTCCAGACGACAATTGGATGGTCGACAGCGACATGGAGCCGCTAGAGGTCCCAATATGGGGCCCACTCACTGGGTTTACTAAGGGCCAACAATTTGGCTCGAAGAAGGATGTGCGGCACGCCCTTGAGACTGAAGCAATGACTCGGCATTTTGAATGGCACACAACTCATTCCAACACCAAAAGGCTCATAGTCAGATGCCGTAATCATCACGAGGGGTGCAATGTTAGGATTCGGGCCATCAACAGCAAGAGACACGGCCACTGGGTCATATCCCGTGCGGTCAACACACACACATGTGTGTCATCCATCACTTCCCAAGGCCATCGACAGTTGAAATCCAGGGTGGTTGCTGCGGCTATCAAGCATCTGATTGAGGCTGAACCGGATCTGAAGGTGAAAGTCATAATCGCTGACATTGCAAGTCGTTTTGGTTATATGATTAACTATAAGAAGGCGTGGCATGGAAAGCAGAAAGCTATGGCCGCCGTCTATGGTGATTGGGAAGAATCATATGCATTCCTTCCCAGACTAATACTAGCATTGGAGGCGTCTAACCCTGGGACTGTGTTCTCCCCTCGATACCAAGATGAAGAGATACAACCCCCAGAGGCAGGTAACGAACGCCATTTTCGCAGACTGTTTTGAGCATTCAAGCCTTCTATTGATGGTTTTGGCTTTTGTATCCCTGTGATTACTGTGGATGGTACATTCCTTACCGGCAAGTACAAGGGCACTCTCCTGATTGCCAGTGGGGCGGATGCAAACAGACAAGTCTTTCCTTTAGCCTTCGCCATTGTTGAGGGAGAGAATGCTGATAGCTATGGATGGTTTTTCCGACAAATCCAAATCCACGTCACCAGGAGGACGAACCTGACAATAATCTCTGATCGGCACGCCGGCATTAGAGCAGCCATCTTAGGCCTGGATCCAGCCTGGAATTGGTCCCAAAGGTGGTGCTTACGACACTTCAAAAGCAACTGGAACCATCATTTCAAGCGGAAGAAGCTAGCTGATAATTTGTGGTGGATTGGTAACCTCTCTATTGCTCTCAATTAACAATATCTTGTAATCTCGGGAGTGGTGCACTTGTTAGACTCTTTCTAAAGAGATGCATGCCTAAGGAAATGGGGTTTTAAGCGATTATGATGGTCCTCCCATTTCCTGGGAAAATCGGGTTTTAAGCGATCTTCGGATCCCCCCTTTTTCTGTCAAACAGGCTGTGTTTCTAAGGAGATGTATACCTCTCCTAAGAGTCTAACGAAAGTCTGACCGTGCAGTTTGAAATTGTACTAAATTGAGGATCATTGACTAACAGACGACTTTTCTGTGTGTTATTCAGCGGTTGCATACCAGGAGAAAAAATTTCAGGAGAAGTTGCAAAAGCTGCGTGAGTTATGCCCTGAAGGGGCACAGTGGCTGGATGGACACGACCTATCCATGTGGACATTTCATAAAGATGGAGGGAAAAGATGGGGTATTGCCACAACCAACTCAAGTGAGAGTATCAACTCTGTCTACAAGGCCGTCCGTGCACTGCCAATCTCTGCCATTGTGGAGATGACTCTTTGGAAAACGAATGCATGGTTCGTGAACCGTCTCCACTGGGCAAGGACAAACGAGGCACAGGGAAAGGTCCATGCCTATAAAGTCACTGAAATAATGGATAGTGACAATCGCAAGAGCAGTCGACATAGTGTAACCGTTATGAATCGGGCAACTGGTGAGTATAGCGTGACGACCGAACATCGGGAGGATGGTAGACGGGGGGGGCCACCGTCACGAAGTTTTGGTCAATTTCAGGACCAAAGTTGGTGAGTGCTCATGCCAGAAGTATCAGGGGAGAGGATGGCCTTGTTCTCATGCAATGGCCGTAATTAAAAAGAGGAGCAAAGACCCTCGTCACTTCGTTAGTCCATTCTTCAATATCGACTCACTCAAAAGCACCTATGGACGGAGTTTCCGTGCATTGCCTGATGAAGCTTATTGGCCGCTGTACGAAGGGAAATTGATCGTCCCGCCATTCAGACAGAGGCGTGAACCGGGGCGCCCGAGGAAAAAGAGAATTCAGAATGAAATGGATCAAAGTGGAAGACCACCACGAGGCCCAAGACGGTGTTCAGTATGCAAAGTTCCAGGACATGATAAACGAAGGTGTCCAGGACCGATTGGTCCGCAAAATCCGGGTGATGATGTGCCGGAATCAGCTAATGCGACTTAATTATCGATTATCATTCGTCAAGCTAGTTGTAACTCTTACGTTGCATTTAATTGTGTATTGTTGATTGAACGAATTGGGATTATATCAAGTGAAGAGGAACCATGATAATAACAATTTGATGAAACTCAACGAAATACAATAGATTAAATTAAAGGGAATAGTTCCAAGTACATAGAGATAAAAATCAACTCAAACTACATCTCAAGGAAGTCCACGAGCGGATGCGGAACCAACAGTTTTCTTGCTCCTTGTACGTTTGCCGACGGGAGTAACAATAGGTGGTGGAGGTGGCAAGTTTCGAACGGCCGAGGTAGTGTGGCGCTCGTCGGTGCTATGTCGGCGGGGAGCGTGCACTTCCGGGGTCGAGCGGGCGACATCGGCGCTCATACGGTGAGGAGTAGGAGGCCACTGCTGACCAGGAGGTCGATTCCATGGGGTGAACTCGTGTTGGCCTGTGGTGGAGGAGCCATCATGCCAAGTCCCAGATGATGTTTGGCGGGGAGATAGCCGGGAATCGTAGTATGCTCCGCGGGGATCGTTGTATGAGATCGGGGTGGGAGATAATGGGGCTTGGTGGAAACTCTGAGAGGAATGATGGAAGGTCGAGCGGGGATCGTAGTATGAGCTTTGGTGGTGATCGTTGTGGCCGGCATCTTGTGAAATAGTCGGGCGGGGAGATGGGGCGGAGGACGGGCGGGGAGCTTGGGTGGAACTCGGTCCGGCACCTTGGGTCGAACTCGGTCCGGCACCTTGGACAACCAATGGGGGCGGCACTCTCCACCCCCCAAATGGCGTTACCTCGGGCTCGATGGGCCTTTCCCGAACCCTCTTCGGCTTCTTTCTCTCGTATGGTGGTGGGGGTGCGGGAACATCAAGTTGTACTGGAGGTGGTGGGGGTGCAGCACGGGGCGGATATCTACGATGATCCCGGCCCTGAGCTCTGATACAGCCAAGTAGACTGTTTGCAATCCTCCTGATGAAGCCCACATCTTCATTGCCCAAGTCATTTCTTCCGATAGTAATTTCTTTAATCCGCTCGACCCCATCAGCCTAAATCACAAAAAAATAAAAGCGTTACAAAGAGATTTTAGGAACCAAGTAATAAATCATAGTATGTTTAGACTGGTTATACTTACTAATGCACCATCGGCCGCACCCTCCGGAGTCATGTAACGCACCGATGTTTGCCGATATCGATCCAAGTATGGGTCATGATACCCCATTCGGCCCACTTGATTTGGAGTGACAATATCCTGTAGTTGTCGGTTCTCCCAAATCGCGATGAATTCCTTCAACTTCGTGGGCCAATCGCGAGTACCTTGCCGACCATCTCGGCCATGGAAGGCCCTTTGACTTTCGGGGACCACCAACGGAATGCACTGTTCCCGACCAAACTGACGGAGGCATCGATCCGGCAAGTGCCACTCCACGGTCCCAAAACAAATTAGAGGAACCCTCGTGCACCATTGCCCGATATGATCGGGGAATTGCTGGAGATGCCATTGAACGATGTTCTGCGGGTATGGATCGAAGACGATCTACAAGAAAGAAATGAGTAACGTAAGATTAATTAATTAGAAAAATACATGTAATCCCATGAAAAACAAATAGAAATGGATCGCAGTATAGAAGTTACCTCTCCTTCCCAAAGTCGCTCAAACCTCCTCCGATACTCCTCCAACTTGTGTTGGGCAAGGTTGTCGCATGTTGTGTGTCCAAGCCACCTTATTAATAAGACAAGAATGAAACTACAATAAGATAAAACACAAGGCAAAATGTATTATGACTACATGATGGGGTATGAGAAGTTTACCTTGCTCCATAAGCTTCACCTCTTAGGGGATGATCGATTGGTCAATCCCTGTCTGGACGTTGGGCCGGTGCAAGCCATGGCATATGCTCCCAAGCCCAAAATTGGACGATGAACATTGCGCCGCCGACCTCCCTCACGGCTTTTAGAGACGCATTGCACAAGTTGTGGTAGATCATAGCTAGGCAAGCAGATGCCCAACTATACTCCCCCATCTCCTCCCAACTACTGAAGATGATCCTAAGCCATCCACAACTAAGGAGATTGCTTGCTTTCTTGGAGAAGAACACTCCTCCGATCATGCCTATGAGATAGACACGAGCATATCTCTCCTTCTCATCCTCCGGACTTTCCTCGGTAAGCGGATGACTCTCGTAATGATCTCTAAAATACTTCGTCAACCATGTAATTGAGACTTGGTGTTTCCTCAATGGTGGCATGCGATCGGTCGCATCAACGCAACCCTTCACCGGTACTTTCACTCCCAAATGACTGTGGATGAAATGCTGCCAACCGGTCATACCGTCACAATCCTCGGGGGGATGATCACTCACGCACACCGGTTTGCCGTCGATGGGCAGATGGGTTAGGATGGCGACATCCTTTAGCGTGATGGTGGCCTCTCCTTCTCTAAAGTTGAAACAATGGGTCTCCTTTCTCCATCTCTCGGCTAATGCGGTGATGAGTTGACGATCGATTTGGATGCCGTTAAAATGCCTAATCGAGTCTAACCGTGCCCTTTTGAGAAATGGCAAGATAGCGGGGTGGAATGGGAGCACATTTGTGGTACCCCTGTAGCGGATTATTGTTTGTGCCTCCTAGGGAAAATGTACACGTTAATTATTATTAGTAAGGGTTTTTTTTGTATAAGTAAATTAATTTAATTAAATTATGCGACATAAAACATAATTTTATTATCATAAAAAGATATTTCATATTATCATAAAACATTGTCAATGAATAATAATTTAAAGAGGTACATACATATTATCGTAAAACAAACATACTGAATTAATTAACATAAATAACATTGTTAATGAATAATAATTTAAGTAGAAACATACATATTCAAATGTTTGGTAAATAATTTAATCGTATTAGTTGTTTTAAATAATTTAATCGAATACAAAGCAACACTCCTTAGACTCTTAGAAGAGGTATACATCTTCTTAGAAACGCAGTCTTTTTGACAGAAAAAGGGGGGATCCGAGGATCTCTTAATACCCGATTTTCCCAGGTAATGGGAGGATATGATAATCACTTAAAACCTCATTTCCTTAGACGTGCATCTCTTTATAAAGAGTCGAAGTAAGTGGCGCTATGTATTCGATTAAATTATTGAAAACCACCAACACGATTAAAAAATAAACATAAATTTATTTTATATTACACTAGGCACATTAACAAAATAAAAGAAGGACAAATGGTGAAGAATTGTATGTACCGGGTGATCGTTCCAAACATCCCTTGACCGATGGTTGGGTTGGTCGTACAAGTCGGTTGGATCCACCGGTCCTTGCTCAAGATAATACCTTTGGTTGTATATATCGACGTCCTCCCCAACCTACGAGAAAATAACTAGGTTAGTACATAGATTAATTAAAAACTTATAACAACAATAAAAATTAAACCAGAATGATGAGTACATACCGCTTGAAATTCATCGACATAAACTCCTTCTCCTTGCCACCAATCGGCCATTTTTTCGGCGCAATTCGGACAGAGCTTCGGCTCGGCTCGGCGGGTTTTTTAGGAAAAAACCTAAGAAATATTTTCTGATGGCAGATCGGACTTAGCCGCAACCAACAAACTTTTATTTCCTAGACTTTTGGGAGGGGAGGGTTTAGAGAGATGACTTTCTAGAGAGAGAAGGAAGAATGGGTTGTGTGGAGTGAAGAAACTCGAGGGGGAAGGGGGGTATTTATACCCAACAGATCGCACCCCTCAGGGGCGGTAGGGTAATTTTACCCCGTGTAAATCGCATATCCCCAGTGCGATCTCAGCGCCAAATCGCATTGCCCTGATGCGATCTCCGCGTCCCGAGGCGTTGAACGCTCGGTAAACGGACGCTCCACTTTTCCAGGCGAGAAATCGCACCTCGCCAGTGCGATCCACAATAATCCGCGCGGATTGCTGACGTGGCTATGCTCCAGCCCGTTGGATCGCATCTCAATCGTGCGATCCGGAAGGTCGCTGGCGACCAAATATGGAACGCATCTTGGGGATGCGTTTTACATTAGAAATCGCATCTTAGGGGTGCGATTTATACTGAAAACGCACCTCTAAGGTGCGTTCCATTAAAATAGGTGCTAGTTTTGTAATTATTTTTGGAAGGGTGCTAGTTTTGTAATTTTTATTTTTAAGAGTGCTATTATTGGAAAAATCTCCCTCTTGAACCCCATATTATGTAGCAAGGAAGTAGATTTTGTTTAACTTAAACAAACAATATAGAAAGACAAAGCACACTTAAGTCCTCATAGAATCCTCCATAAAATATAGGATTTCTCAATAAGCTCTTATCCGTTTCAAATTTTCTTGCATGTCATGTGTCCACATCAGCACTATTTTTTTTCTCTCTCCTTTTACATCGGATAAACATCCTGTTTGTTTCTAGGAACCGCTAAAATATTTTTTTTTAACTTCTTACAATTTTTAAAATTTTCCCTCTGTACATCCGGCGTTAAGGAGTTTACCAAAAAAGCTAATAAATATATTAAAATAAGTAAATCACTCCCCCTTTTCCTTCGTTCTCTCGCACCAGATGTGTAGAAACCTTTTTTTACTAGAAATCATCATGCATAACTTAGTAATTATCCTTTAAAAAACAGAAAAACAATTCAACTTATTAATTACCAGTAATTGTGGCATGCTATAAAATATTAAGGCGTTCTGTTCTTATGATCATGAAAAAGTGCATAATTGATCCATAGAATCGTGTTATTATTTTATTCTCAAATTAATAATTTGTGTCTCACCACGTCAATCCTAATTATTATATTTTAGAAGGGATATACTATAAAAATCATCCCTATAAAACCACTACAATATCCTATCTTCTACCATCCATCCCCTTTCCTCATCAAAGCTAGGGGGTTCAAAGCCAATTATAGTTTTATTTACTTTTATTTCAAACTGATTTTTCTGCATCGTAAATATGCTTCTTTCTCATCGTTTTGCCTATTTCAGTATTTTGCCTATATGGGTGATAGTTTAAGATGTGACCAAAATAACAAAAGTTTAGTGATTCAAAGGCGATTTAAGTTTAATTAGTGTTAACAATTACAGTATGCTATTCATAAAAATATTATGGTACTAAGAATATGTGTGCCTAAGAATCTCTAATTTGTTGAAGGATTATAAAGACGTTATAAATTCCCATGACATGACGTAACGCTTTGAGAATTGAATCATTGCAAGTAATTATGCTAAATGTTCTAAATTTTTGTTATAAACATAATAAATCTCCATGGCATGAGTTAATGATTTGAGAATTAAATCATTGTAAGAGATTAAGCTAAATGCTCGAATTTTTTTATAAAGGGCATAATCACTTATGAATTGACAAATGAACCAAGATCCAAGAATCATATTAATCGATTAAGAATTTGAACATTTTATTTAAGAAACATGTGAAACTAACATACTTTTAAGATAGTTAAAAATATCAAAAGAAACTTAGGAGATAGAAAATATTTGAACATCCCAATATAAATGATAAAAAGAAACTGCCCGCCATTGGTCGGGGACAAAGCTAGTGTGAATATAAATGAATTAGTGAGTTGGAGCGAGAAAATCAATAAAGAAGAAAGCACCTTTTGACCCATCTATCAAGAAAAGAAGATTTCAGATTCAAGTCATTCTTATTCCCGTACTCCTGGAGTCGTTTGCTTCATGGATTTAAAAATGAGGGTTTTGTAATTTAAAAACCCAAGGATTTATCAAGGATTTGAGGCATCATGGACTTGTAATAATACTTTGTTTGTTGGGATGTTTTTATCATGGATTTAAAGGTGTGGGATTTACTGTTTGAAGTCAAAAATTACATTACTGCCCTTTTCTATATGTTTGACATGTTTATGATATGTACACAAAACAAGGACAAAACTTCAAAGTTACCTTACTATCATTTTCTATATGTTTGACATGTTTATGATATGTACACAAAACAAGTACAATACATACTAATAAGCATAATGTTGCCACATGGACAATAATAATAAACGAGAAAATTCCGTTTTAACTTTTAACGTAACATAATCAATTACCAATTCTTTGTCCTCTTTTTCAAAAGTGACATATAACAACATATATTAGAATCGGGAGAACAAAGAATTACACGTTCCATGAAAAAGTCAAAGAAAACTAGAACACAAGAAATGATATAAAAATCTAACTCATGTTTGCACATTAATTGAACGTTTATATTATTCATTTATTGTTAATTATAATGTATAATAGTTAAATTTGAGGGCAACCTTGGAATATTAAAAGTGCATGAGGGTATATGGGTAAAATCTCATCAAGGATTTATGTCATATTCCAAATCCCACATCAACATGTGGGATTTATAAGTCCGTGGGGTCCATGGATTTGGACCCTTAAAATCCGTGGGCCCCACGGATTTGGTCTCCAAAAAAGGTGCAAGCAAACAACGGATTGTACCTAAATCCTTGATAGTTGGTTTTTTGATACCAAATCCATGTACCAAATCCTTGAAGCAAACGACCAATAATTTGAAAACTTCTCGTCCCTCTTGTTGTGTCTCTCTGACCTGCCACTTACTAAAGTTGGGCGATCAACTGAGCCCGCAACTGAGATCCAAACACAACAGGGGAGATTGGAGATGGAGGGATGAAAGAGGGAAGGCGAAGGGATTGCATTGCAACGCACGGAAGTTTGTACTTTGGCGCAGAAAGCATACCCAGCTTTCATGTTTTAAAAGAATCTCCAGACTTCAGAACGACGACCTACTTACAAAAAAAGAGACGAATGGAGCACTTCAAAGAGACGATAAACCCCCTTCTTTCAATAATTCCATTCAAAGTATCTACTAAACCTCTACAACCAAAGTCAACTATCACCAACGTCTAAAGCTTGCCAACTGATTTATTCGAGTGGGCAGAAGGCAAGACAAAGTTGTAACTATAACAATGTAAAACACGTGTATCTTTTCTTTGTTTCTTCCCTGCAGTTTCTCATATGGAGAGATCAGCCAAGTCAAACGTTCTCTCAACAGCTTTCCCCCAAGACTCCAACTTCTTCTTCCTCAAGCTCTCCTCCAGGTTTGGGCGGAAAGTTGTGTCCGTCTTGCTCGTCCCTCCAGAGGCGAAGATCTCGCCTTCTTTCCATACTCCTATGGCCAAACCCGCTGCATAGGCTGCTCCCAGCGCTGTTGTTTCTATGTCTGCTGGCCTCACCACAGGGCTCCCAAGCAAGTCTGCCTGTTAAACCAGGAAATGCAAACATAGCCAGAATCAGAGAGTAGATACCCTTCACTCAAACAAACTGGTAGCAACCTCAAATTCTGATTCTTCATCATTAACACATTGATAGCATGAATAACTACAATATAGCTTTTCGATAGAGAAGATTCAAGACGAAGGCTTTCACCAAAAACTATACCTTCTTCTTTCGAGATTCATTCATCTCCATGAATTGAGAACTGACAGAGTACATAGAGATTTTTTTAATGCTTGGTACTACCATAAGTTCTATACCAAATACCCCTATTTCAATCAAGTAATTAAGTACACAGGAAATTTGAACAAACTAGTTCTCTTTATATGAGATAACAAGAATGGTTGAAAGGCCCAGAAAATAGGATTTGTTTCTAAAACTAAAACAACCTACAGAGAGTTGGCACTGTACTGGCTCTTCCCTATTTTCAGTAGACTGAAACCAGTAGAACATGGTTACCTTTTCCACCTCAGATAAGTGGTCTAGAAGTTAAAGTGCATGAAAAAGATAATCAAATTTATCAGGACAGACTATACAACAATATCTATGTCCCCAAAATGTGGAAAACAAGTTGTGATCCACGTGTCCTGAGAAGATCTAAATTTACATGCACGGCACCAATTGGTTGATAAGTGACTCCATGATTCTCCGGGGGGAAAAGTGGCTGCTATTCTGCAGAGCAATTCATCCCTGATAGACCAACCTAGACAGAGCAAATGAGTCCTAAAATGCACTAATTCCTTGTTGAATCCAACTTGATTGTCAACTCTACCCCTAGTGAAAACAACATAAAACACTCCTTCCTAACGAGTTTATTATAATTTCTATTTGTCTGCAAAAATTAGACAAGCGATAAGTGTTTATTGAGGACATCAGATGCACGAGGTACTTCAAATTCAAAACATAGCAAGCGAAAAAGGGCCCCAGAAGCTCAAACCTGAATCTGCATAAGAAGGTTGTTAACAGTAGCACCACCGTCCACCCTAAGCAAAAACTCTCCTCCCTTCTGTTTTCCATCTTTTTGAGATGCATCTTTGTGCATCGAATCCAGCACGTCCTTCACCTGAAAACACATGCTTTCCAACACAGCTCGGGCAATGTGAGACCTGTTTGTGAACCTCGTGATCCCAATACAAACACCACGAGCATCATCTCTCCACCACGGAGCAAACAGCCCATTGAAAGCCGGGACAAAGTAAACACCCCCAGCTGACTCCACCTTCAGCGCCAACTCCTCAATCTCTTTGGCACTCTTAATTATACCAAGACTATCCCTGAGCCACTGTACTGCAGCTCCTGCAATAGCAATGGAACCTTCGAGAGCATAGTTCGTTGGCGCATTTGGACCAAGCTTGTATGCCAAAGTGGTAAGGAGCCCATGCTTCGACTTAACAATTTCCTCTCCGGTGTTGAGTAGTATGAAGGCACCAGTTCCATAGGTGCTCTTGGCCTCACCCTTTCGACAAGCTTGTCCAACCATGGCAGCATGTTGGTCTCCCAGGCAACCGGCAATCGGTATGCCAGTAATCGGCCAGCCTTTTTCAATCTTGCCAATGACCTCAGAGTTGCTAACGATCTTGGGAAGGATCCCAGGTGAGATTTTCAGAGCTTCCAATGTGGCCTTATCCCAATCAAGAGTCTTGATGTTCATCAGCATGGTGCGGGAGGCGTTGGAGACATCAGTGACGTGCAATCCACCATTGATTCCACCGGTTAAATTCCAGATCAACCAAGTGTCAATTGTTCCAAAAAGGGCGTCCCCAGTTTTAACAGCTTGCTTAACTGCATCAACGTTTTCCAACAGCCAGAGTATCTTGAGCGCACTGAAGTATGTGCTGATTGGCAGCCCACATGTATCCACGAAGTGGGTCCTTCCTCCAGAGAATTCTTTCTCCAATTTCCTAGCAAAATTTAAAAAAGCAAGTTCAAGACATCAGCACATCGCCTTCAAATCAAATGATCAAATACAGAACAAAAGATACAATGAATGAACCATATTAGTAACCAACTGCCAATCTTCAGAAAGTCAAATCAAAGGGTACATGAACAAATTAAAGAGATGAACACGCAACAACCCTCAATCGTCTATTATTGGGAAAAGGCCAAAAAGAGAAGAAGGAAAAGGACAAGGGAACAGGATTTAGGCAAAAAAGTAGCTTAGTAAAGAGACCTGCAAATAGCACTGGTGCGTACGTCCATCCAAACAATGGCGTTGTAGAGAGGAAGGCCAGTGGACTTGCTCCAAATGAGAGTGGTCTCTCTCTGATTGGTCAACCCAACAGCTTTCAATAAGCCATCGACGTTATGGCCATCGGCGGTAGCCTTGTCCATGGCTTTGGCCATACAGATTTTGACGCTCTCCAGAATCTCCAGTGGATTGTGCTCCACCCATCTGCGCACACAAAATCCACCCAACGAAATCCGAAATCCATGAAACAGAATTCAACACATATCAATTCCCCAATTGGGTAAAAAAAAAACAGGGTGGGAGGGAAATGATTCACGAACCCGGCTTCAGGGTAGAACTGAGTGAACTCGACCTGGTGAGATCCGATGCATTTGGTGTCCTGATCGTAGATGATGAATCGGGTGCTGGTTGTGCCTTGATCAATTGCCCCGATGAAAGCGACTTCTTTCTTCGCCATGCCTGCGCCTTTCTGGGTTTCTCTCTGGGGGGGAAATTGGGTTGCTTTCGAGAGTGAGCTTTCCCTGGCTTCGATAAAACCGAGAATGGAGGATTGGTTGGGGGTGTGAATGAATGCGATGATGGATGGTTGGTTGGTTGGGTGACTGATCCGAAACGAAGAGATTAAAAGGAGAGGGAAGGCAAGGGAGGGTGGGACTCTCGGTTAATATATTTATTCCAATTAAGCTATGGATTGGAAGCTCAGCAGATTCTGCTGACTTTGAGTTTCTCGATTTGATTTTATCCTCTATCCAATCATTCAATATTTTTCGAATGCTTATCATCATGCCATTTTCGTTTCCCCAAATTTCCCATTTTTGTTTGATTAAAATCATTTCTATTATCCCAATTCCCAGGGGCGTTTTTCAACAATGCATAAATAAATTCCAAAGGATAAGGAAGTAAAACAATTGCATTGGATCCATAAAAAAAAAAAGTTACAAAAAAATTTGCATTGGATGGTTAAAGGGTTCACACTTGTATCATTAATAGCTAATAAGTTTCATTAAACTTTAATTAGGATTTAGATTTTAGGAGTCAAAACCTTTTTCATAATGGAACATTAACAATCATTAGCTTAACGAAAAAGAAAAAAGAGTAACTTTCAAATTTGGTCTCTTGGTTTACTAAATTGTTTCACGTTTTTGGCTAAAACAGAGTAAATTTCAAATTTTGTCACTGACCGTCTAATTCTGTTAACTATATCTGATGTTGCAGTCAACTCTCGTAGTTGACCGTTAAATGAGTGATGTGATAGTAAAAAATAAAGTAATAAAAGTTAATCTCTTAAAATTTTCACAAGTATTAGAAGATAAAAACTTCATTTCTTACAACCCCTAAACACCAAAACCAACCAAAGAAAGAAAATGGCGACACAAGCAGCTTAATCTCTAGTCTCCCTGGCAACCCGCCGATCACTGTGTCCCCAAAACCTTCGATCAACAAACATCTCTCTCATCAACCTTCAAAAACCCATTTCTACCCCATCCCTCTACCTTTGAAAATAGCGGCACAAGCAACTCAATCTCTAGTCTCCCCAAGCAACCTTCGAACCCCCACTCCCAGAGGGCCCCCTAAAGCTCCCCATAATCGTGCACCTCCACAATATCATTCTCACCCGCCGCGTCCTCCGCTCCCTCTCCACCGTACACAAACCTCTAATGCACCTCCAGCTCAGAGAGGTACCAACCCTCGTATTCTCCTCGCCCCAGTATGTTACGTGGATTTTTTGGATAAAACCTTCCACGCAATGTGTCTCGTAAGAATCGAACGACAAACTAAAGAAATAGACTTCATACGAAAAGAATTAGGGCTAGAACAATTAGAAATAGACTTAGGACGAAAAGAGGTCAGACGATAAAAGAACGAAGCAAGAAAATGATTTGGGTTCCAATCTTCTCATGACATTAAACATGACTCCTACTCCTACAATGAAATAACTTACAATAAATCAAATCCTACTTAAACCAAAAAAACACTAATAAAGACAATAGTAATGAAAGACTAAAATAATATAGATACAGAAGCTCGGATAATTGGCCGAATTGCTACGATGGCTTGGTTATCGTAATAATCCCCCTCCCCCCTCAAACGCAACCTTGCCCTCAAGGTTGGTCGTGCCCGTAGATGAATCGACCTTCCTTGCCCTCCTTGGGCGGCCCCACCATAAGAAGGACATTGAGATTTTCACAACGATGCCCAATAGTGAAGCGCTCGTCGCAATGGAAACATAAGCCTTGTGTCCTTCTCATTGTTAATTCCTCTGGTGACATTCTTCTTGCATTAGGAACTCGAGGTGGTGGGAGTGTAGGTTCGGTCACCTCCTCCACTTGGCCTTTCGGTATATTTTCGGCGCTCCTTAATGTTTGGCCAACTCATCATTCTTCACTTTTAAAAGTAGAATGGCCTCTCACACTGTTCCTGGCCTAAACATGTGTATCGCGTCCGAAATCTCTGGTTTGAGCCCACCACTGAAGGATCCCACCAACGCGTCTTCAGTCCACACATAGCATCGCTTACCCAACTTCTCAAAAATTAAGAGGCAATCGTTCAATGATCCAGTTTTTTTAATCTTTGCAAGAGCTTCGTGGCTAGAAGTGCTTTCCAAAGGTCCGAATCGAACCCACAACTCTTCTAGAAACCGAACCCATGTGATTGATTGCCCGGTCATTGTAGTAGTGTGATCCACTCATTGCCACCATTGATTAGCATCTCCTTCAAAATGATAAGATGCCAAAAGTACCTTTTGCTCCTCTGAAATTGCTTGAAATTTGAAGAACTGCTCGACTCGCGCAAACCATCCAGATGGATCCTCTTCCCCATTATATTCAGGAAAATCAAGTTGGGCTATCTGGCCTAGTTGGCCACACCTGACTTGGCCTGGCTCCATTAAATTTCCCCGGAGCCCAACCATTGCCCAGCCCAGTCCCCATGCTCGGCCCAATCATAGGAGAGACTATCTGGCCTCCTCCATTCTCTCCTAGCGCATATTGGTCGAAAATAGCCAGGCCCGCCCTATAGGGATGGCAAAAATATCCATAATCGTGGATATTCGTCCGAATCTGGCCTAATCAGGTAGGGTAAAACCCGAACCCGAAGGACATTTAGTGGGTACGGGTAAAACCCAAACCCGAATATTGCGTGTAATGGGTGGGCGTGGGTTTCTAACTATCCAACCCGAACCTGCCCGATTATACGCATGCATATGTATTTTGTCTAGAAATAATTATTATTTTTCTCTAACATATTTTATATGTAGCATATAAATATAATATTTTCATAAAATTGTGTTGTTTTAGTTAATTTTCTTCATTCTAGTGAACTATTGTCGTACTTTTTCTTTTACGTAATGTGAGAATACATGTGAATGTTAACATATTGGTTGGAGTTATGAAGAGAAATTATTATCAATGGATAACCGTGGATACCCGAAACCCGAACGGGTATGGGCATGGTTTTAATTTTCTACCCGTTTCACATGTGGGTATGGGTATGGGTAAAACCCGAACTACTTTGGGTAGGATAACGGATATGCACTATCCGTCCCCGATCCGACCCATTGCCATCCCTACCGCCCTATAGGATCCACCTCCCACTGAGCAGGCAGTCGGCCCCTGCCCACCACCCCAGCTCGTGCTCGTTGTGAGATTCTTTATGTGGATGGCGTCCAAAGAGAAGCTCACGACCAACAACATCAAGAAATTTCAACATCTCACACAGAATGGCAGCTGCCCCAAATGCCAAGTTGTACCAAAGAATAGACTCCAATGTTTGCGGAACTATAAAGCAGCTAAATATGCCTTGACCAGAGTTATTCCAGGCCACCTTCTACCTCGCTTCTTCAATACATATTACATCAGTTGGTTGAGATCAAATCTATAAGATCGAGCTGAATGCTCATAGCCAGGTGATTGGTCAAGCTTTTTCTCTCTTATATGTGGTTTTTATGAAAGTGCAGGAATGAGAACATCTGGCATAGGAAGTCTTTGGCTCTATCATCACTTCTCAACTATGTCAAGACCAAAGCCATTGAATGGGCGAAATGTTGGTAGTCGGCTACTCTGAAGTTGGATACTACTACAAAACCTGCAAGAACACATAGTTGGTAGGATGGAACTTACCTCCCCGGGATGGATGAAACTCAACACAGATGGCAGAACGCAAGGAAATCCAAGCGTGATAGCAGTGGGAGGTGTCCTTAGAGACAACAATGGAAAATGGATTGGAGGAGTATGCACAAAACTAGGATTAGGCACAAAAATGGTGGCGGAACTTTGGGTTATTCTCCAAGGTCTCAAGTTGGCATGGAAGAAATGGGTAAGCTATCTTGTGCTTGAATCTGACTCGCGACTCGCTCTAAATGTGATCAATCAAACTACAAATGCACTACACCCTCTTGCTACCTTGCTAGGAGCCATTCACCGTCAACACTAGCTCAATGTTGGGTGGTGAAGTTAGTCCATACATAACGTGAAGAGAATAGAGTCGCAGACTGGCTCTCGAAGCACAGTCCCGTCTATCCCTTTGGATCGTATGAATTAACTGGACCCCCACATGCTCTTTAAACAATCCTCATGGACGATCTTATTGGAGTCAGCTTCCCTTGGAGTAGGGATGGCAATCAAAACCATGACCGCGGGTACTCGACCACCTCTGACCTATTCAACGCGGGGAATCCCTGCATTGACTGGGTATAGGGCGGGTATGGGTAAAATCTGCAAAAAGTTTGATGGGTATGGGGTGGGTATGGTTTTAGCCTCTCCCGCCCCATACCGATACCCATACTCGCCCCACCAATAATATTTCTTCACATGTAAAAAATACACGGATCAAATCGAAACCTATCAATGATAGTGAAAATAACTTAAGACAATATAGAGTAGAAATGCAATTGAGTGGCCACCCAAGTGGTGGCGAGTAGGGGAACCGTTCTTTACTCAGGGATTCAGAGGCATTTGCATCGTGGAATGAGGCTTCATCTGCACCACCGTACAGACCTTTTCTATGCGTCATCTTTGTTCGTCACAGTCATCATCACTTGCGTAGGATCACCGCCCAGCGTTTTGACAACGCAATCAAAAATTGGGTTTACATCCAAATCTAATTCCTTTACGTCAATTCTCCCTTTATTCTTTCACTTTTCCCTCTTGTTAACAAGATAATTATGTTAGTTAAGTATTACTTAGTAAATGTGTCAGAGTTAGAAATCAATGATTTGGAAAATATTATACTCGATCTTATTGATTAATAGATGTTTTAGGATCATAGGATTCCATCCATATTAAAAATGATTGTATCTTTGTTGACTTAATGATATAATAGGATTTTTTTTTAGCGTTATAAGTGAAAATTTACATGTAAAGTTTTGGGGCGGGTATTGCCCATGGATATCCGAAACCCACGAATATGGAAATGTGTTCGCAAAACTTTCCCCTGCATAGATATGGGGTGAGTACTTCGTAAAAACATATATATATATATATATATATATATATATATATATATATATATATATGGATACGACTCGTATGCTCCTGACACATACGATGCTCCAAGCCTTTGCACCGTTGATCTAATCTAACGGTCATCATAAATGATGATAAAATTATTTATTAATTATAATTATAATTACTAATTCCATCCATTAAATATTTATATGCACACTTTAGTCCCCCAACAATTTTGGCAGTCGTATTTTGCATTATAGTACCTTGATTTTGTTAGCCATACTTATCGACACCCAAATTTATTTAGTCGATAAATTTTTTCTCCATCAAAATTTGATTCATTATATTACTTGCTCAATATCAAGGTGTGACACCAACTTCCTCCAAATCCACCATCACCTCATACGTCAAAACCCAGAAAACATACTTCCCTTAGAACATCTCTATCAACAGAAAAAAAAAATCCATGTTCGAGATCCACCTTCGGCTTCATCTAGAGTGTCGTGGAGATTGGGTTATTTCTTGTTCAAGAAACCTTGAAATCCTTTGATTCCAATTTGTCAATCATCATCAAACATCCCGATTACTTATCCCGAGTCACTCTGACTTTCTTTCTCTTGTGCCCAGTTGTGGTTTGGGCGGCGATGGTCGCTTCCGATGCGGTGGTTTGCCTATTCTCGTTCTTCTCGATTCTGAGAAATTGGAGTAGGGATTCGAGGTAGGCGGCATATCGACCGCAATTCCACTCGTCCACGAGAGCGCCGCTTCCTTCCAGGGACTTACGTAAGTAAATTCACAGTTAGGTTGAATTTGATTTTAGACAGGCTAAAATTCATCAATGTCGAATACTCGCTTAGAGCTTTCCCCTTAGGAGGGTTCGTGGGGTTCCCTGATAACAATCTCCACAGAGATATGCTAGTCGAAGGCGGAATTTGGGAAAAAACGGTCTATTCCAGACCTGGTTAGTAATTTGAGCTTGTAGTGGGTAAGATCACTTTTGCCTTCGGGATTAGATTGTTTAAAGCCTGTTTCATTTGATTTGCGTGTTCAAGAGGCATTTCATAGTGTCCTTGTCCCTGATGTTCGACCCTTTTCTGCTACTTGTCGAGATGGGGTTCCCGTTGGTTATGTTATCCTCTCTATCAATGGTAGTGAGATCCTCTCTATTATAATGGCGATATGTATGGAAAGACACATCTGGTAACTCCCCTGTTCCAGTCAATGGAAATGGAATTGGAGGTGGGTAGTGTCTTTTCTGTAGATGCGGTTGTCTGCTAATATGGGAGTGAAGAAGTTCGAATTTGATTCTGGCAGGCTCTCAGGCATGAACGAACTAAGTCCTGTGAATTGTGATCGGCGCCACTCCAGAAAGCACGAAGGTAAAATGGAGATGAAATTGGCCGGAAGGAGTCGAGTTGAGGAGGGCTGGGAGTTGCATCATGGAACTTAAACTTATTGCTTGCTTGTAACCTTAGAATGTAATCTATGGCTTGGGGTTCTTAAGTTGCAAAACAAGATAATGCGTTAGTTTACTAGTTGTAAAAGATAAATGAAGCTTTGCAATGGATAGTCCAGCAGCAGGCTGATTTCCTGCAGCAAGTAATGAATTTGACAATTTGTGTTGTTCCATTCCTGTGATATGTACATGTGTTTTGCAGCAAGCAGCATGCTGTTCTATTAATATTTTATACACATGTTTTCTGCACAAACTAAACCAGCAAGGATGTCAATATGAAATTGTTATATGACATGTTTTCTGAAGCATGTACATGTTTTCTGCAGTGACAAAATCAATTTGTAGAAATTAAACCAGCACAATGCGCTTTCTTAAAACAATAAACTGTACTTCCACTACTCATGAACTAAAACTGAATCAGTCTGCAGAAACAGACACAAAAACCCAGTTTACGTGAATCTGACTTCATTCTGCAGAATTGGCTGTTTTTGACCATCGGTTAACTAAGTAGCAAAGCAAAAGCAACGTCCAGCATGGATTTTTGCAAAGAATCTGCTAATTAAGCCTATGGAGTTCTTCCTCGTCCTGTTTCAGGAGGATCACCTCTTGAGCATGAAACCTTTTTCTTCACACGAAAATACATTCTTCCTTCAACTTCACATCTAATTGCAGGAGGATCACTCAATTTTGCTCTTCGTCTATCCATTAAGAGTGACATCCACCCCAGACCCTTCAGCTTCACTTTGTGTCAGATTCCACACACTCGTTTCATTTTGAACCTTCCTAGTTTTAACATGTTCAACAGGCCTGGACTCTCTTAGCATTGTGATGCAGAAGCTATGCCATACTTCTGTTGCACATGCTGCAAAAAAAAAAAAAAAAGGGCAACCGTAATTACAGTTTCAATTGGAACACATGGGAAGGAAAAACAAATTACAGTCTCCTAGGCGTTGTTATCGTCGGCAGCTGCAACACAAATATCGGGTTCATCCTCCTCCACTATCTCAGCTTTGCGTGGCCGAGCACTCGAGCCTAACAAGCCAACCATCGCGATGTTGGACTCTATCTCCCGACAGAGATCAGGTACAAAGTGGCTACTCTGCTGCACGAGATGAAGCGTCGTGGTAGAGACTCTCGCTTTGGAGTTGTGTCCATGTGCATAGGTCGGGGATATACCATATGGACTAGTCCCTTACTCTTCTAGATTGAATTGTGTTGTTCGATCAGCGATGTACCATGTGGCTAACTATGACAACTCTAATGTGCAGGAACCGGGATGGGAGCGGCAGCTGTGTTCGAAAGAGGGGATTGTGTAGATGGCCTTTGCAATGCGAAGAAAATAGACTAGAATGCATTAATAGTAGGTTTGTTCTGTAATTCTCACGTTGTTAACTCAATGCAAATACAAACGAATTTACTTCCACTGTTGACAAAAGCAATCAAGTCACATCTACTAATACTAATTTGTTCAAAGTACCATAACTAATTTAAATTCATATTTTACATCAAGCACCCCTCAAAAGGATAATAAACGTACAAAAGATATTAGCGTTCACATATCCATTACACTTACAGAACACGAGAGATTACAGAGAGGTGGACCATTAATAACATAAATCCGATCATATTAATAATACCCAATTGCTACTTAGTTATCTAAAGGCAGGAACAACTTAACCAAGAATAGATCAAAATAATTCCCCACGTTGTTCCAAGGACCGATTGTGATCATGACTTCATATGACTTGTCACCAATCAAGTTGAGAAGTGTAACATAGTCGGCATTGTCAATCTCAGAAGGACTGACTACAGAAGAAATGATTCTCCGTAAGTATGATGATGGGAACACGACCTCAACATCACAAATGTCATCTTCAATGGTCAAGTGAATCAAGTATACTCTCATGCATCACACCAAGATCTCCTCAGCTCTGTTACAACGCCAGAGAAAATGTACGAAGTGCCCTGATATAATGCAAAAGATGATGATTTGCAAAAAAATAAACAAATCAGATGCAAATCAATCACAGAAGAGATAGAGAAGGATAGATAACAAACGTCTTATCTTACTCACCTGATCATCACCATCCAATTGCTTTGGGATTAGATCTAAAGTTTCAACGGTCTCAGACATTGCCACGGCATTTTGATAATTTAGATTCGTAACAAAATCATCTCCAAGGGTAAAAAACCTATAATTTAGATTATTAGCAATTGTATTAAGTAGTTATGAGAACACAAGAATATGGTTTATTATGAGTTGGTTGGGAAACCATTACTTACGGGTTCCATTCAGGTATGTTGTCCATCTCAAATATATGTCACACTGATTTCCTTCTGCTCAACCTCTATTTTTGGAAGTATCTGCCATTTTTAGAATCATAAAAACAAACTATGTTAGTTGTTGTTTGGGACCACGTTGCATATTACTTTTGCAATGTTGAATTAATAACCAATTCGTATTTCAATTGCAAAAAACCAAAGAGACTCTTATCGACTATATCAAAAGAGGATATTGTTCCGACACTAATCAAATAATCATGTACAAATGAAGACAAGACACATCTTAGGCATCAGAAACAAAGACATGCAAGGAAATACTAGCTGAACAGCGTATGAAAGAAAGAAGGCCTCAGTCCTTCACATTCAACTCATAGTCAGGGTTGTTGGTATTCTTCTCATTTCTAAACAAATTATAGCCAATGAAAAGAGCAAGCTGAAGCCATTTAGCAGCTCATAATCTGCAATATCTGATACCTATTCAATATCATATTCACTTTAGAAAACATAGCTTACTGCAGGGCGCCACCATGAAGGAATGCAGACACAGTAGTAAACTAGAGGGGAAAGCGAGAAACCTGGTGAAGTTCAGCAGGATAAACTAATCCCGCAAGTTTCTGGAATCGGGAGGTCGCCAGTGCTTCTTCTCAACTGCTGTTTTCCTTTGCTAACGGAAGCCGAAATCAATTCCTCTGTTCCATAAACACGTCGTTTACAAGTTAGCTCGGAACTTCAATAAAGCAAACACGAAGCTCGAAGAAGAGAATATTGTGCAAACTTCTAATGGCGGCGAGGAATCGCAAAGCGTTTCAAACACCAGGCCGTTGCCCAATCGACTAAGAATTATCTGAGAGCAGAAGGAGGCGTACCCAAAGGAGCGGAGGACGCGATTATCGCCAACCTGTTGATGAGTGGAAAGAAAATATAAATGTGAGATGCTGGCAAAATCTTGAGAATCAACTCTTGGGAATGAGAATAATGTGGGTCAGGCAGATAGGAGGACAGCCAAACCCGACCATGCAATGAACCAGTCCGATTGATGTCTTCGCCGGGAACGGAACAGAGGCGCCGAAGGGAAGAGGAAGAGGAAGCGGAAACGTTTTCGTGATCCTTTTTGGTTTTGGTTTTTTTTTATGCAAACGTTTTGGCCGGCCAAACCCAACTAATGGGCCTCTATCAACAGCCCAAACTTACAACTAGCCGGCCAACGGGAGAACGCGCCTGCTGCACTGTTGGGCCTATTCGGTGGTAGTAATGTTGGTTGTTTCTGATCTCAAGCCCTCAACTGCAAAACTTCCTTTTTTACTCTTTTTAGAAGACCGCCTTTTTTATCCGCCAAAAAATTGGACTACTCTTTTCAATGAGAGCCGCTTGCTCTTGTGGTAGCCACGCTGCCAAAAAATTGGACGACTCTTTCCTAATTTCTGTCTCTTCATTCATTCTTAACCCATTTAGGGCTATTAATGAACCAAGCTGCTCATGAACGGCTCGGCGTCCGACTCGATAAAAACTCGTTTGAAACTCGATTCGTCTTAATCGAGTCGGCTCGCGAACAAGCTCGTTAACTAAATGAGCCAAACTCGAGCCATACCATGTTCGGCTCTAAAGCTCGCGAACAAGCTCATTTAACGTTTTGGCATAAGAAAGAATTAGAATTCATGGATTTTATGCATTGAAATTGAAATAAATATTGTGTTTTATTTTGTTAGACTTAGATATAGGTTTGAATGTAATTTTGTGCCCAGTTTGAACATTTTATGAGCTTAACTCGATTTTGGGTTTTGGGTACTTGTAATGAGCTTATCGGCCGACTTTGAGTAATCTTTGAGATCGAAATATGTGAAGACATATGTTCTCTTTGTTATACCCTCTTGTCATACACTGCACCCTATACACTGAACCCTAAACCCTATACCTTGAACCCTAAACCCTAAACCCTATACCCTGAACCATATACCATGAACCTTAAACCCTAAACCCTAAACCCTAAACCCTGAACCCTAAACCCTATACCCTGAACCCTGAACCCTATACCCTGAACCCTGAAACCTGAACCCTATACCCTGAACCCTGAACCCTAAACCCTATACCCTATACCCTGAACCCTAAACCCTGAACCCTGAACCCTAAACCCTAAACCCTCGTTTATATGAGCGGTAACTTTAAACAATTTTATAGATACTTAAATTGAGGACATAGGTTTAGAATTTGAAAAAAATAAAGAAACAATGAATATAAATTTTCATTCCCCCAAACTATCCCGCCATTTTTTTGTTTTGGATTTTCCCAAACTTTCAACCAAATAAAAAGATTTTCCCACCATATCATGAATTTATTAATTTATGCAGCTTTGAAATAGGAAAGGCTAATTAAAACACAAAGAAAAAAAAGGAAAGGCTTGACAGGATGGAACACGCTGTCGTACAGGACAATAGAATGAGGGTAACTTTACCTTCCTCATTCGCATCCTTCATTCTTCCTCAGATCCACCCATTTCCTCACCATCGTTCCAGTGAAAAGGATAACGAAACAGCACGAAAATCCCAAATCCTACCCTAAAAAAACGACAATCCAACGATGGAGCTCCAAACAGAACCGCGACGGAACCCTGTTTTTATCCGCCAAAACAAAATTTCATTTCTTTGCAACCCTTCCCATCCCACTGAAACAGAATAGCATAGTTTCATTCTCTCTTTCCACTAATCGTTTGATGTTTCTGGGAAATCTGGTCGATTTGGGGTCTTCGAAGCTGGCCCACTTTGCCGGCGGCCGAAGGTGTGGCCTTGTCGATGAGCACGCGGAGCTTCAGATATACGATTTCTGGGATATATTGCGCATGCATATCGCATAATGAATCACTCGAAGAAGGTAGGCTTCCGAATCTCTGCACTTCCCTCGCCCCGATTCGGCTTTGATTCACTGAAACGGCGATTGGTTCAGGTTCATTCTCTGGTAGCGAGCAACGAAACGGTGATTGAAGCTGGGATCGGAGATGAGGGAGCTCCACAGCTTGCAGATGGGTTTGTAGAGGAAGGCGGATCTGGGATTGGGGAGGGGAATCAGAATCTCGACGAGGAGGCCGTCTCCGAGTTTGCTGATGGCGGAAGGAGGGTGTAGAGGGTTTCTGAGAACTGGGTTTCTGTTGCCTCCGCCGCTCCTATCGGTGACAACGGCTCCTCCTCCATCTCCACCGCTTCGCCGTTACAGCCAGGTAAAGTTTGGTTCTTGGTCTCTGCTTTCACTTGTTTTTCTCTGATGGATTCTGAGAACTGGGTTTCTGTTACAGTTGGGAGCCGGGTTGGAGAAGTGAAGAGGCTCACCAAAGAGACCAATGTTTCTGTGAAAATTAACTTGGATGGTACTGGGGTTGCTGACTCGTCCACGGGAATCCCATTTCTCGATCACATGTTAGATGTTAGTGAACTTCTGGAAATCACTTTGCAGCTCTGCAACTTCCCTTTTCAATTTGGTCGACTACTCGATTTTCTTTTGCCCTGGATTTGATATATGATATTTCCCGCTTTTCGATCGATTGATTGTAGCAACTTGCGTCGCATGGGCTGTTTGATGTACATGTGAGGGCAACTGGTGACATTCATATTGATGACCATCACACCAATGAAGATGTTGCTCTTGCTATTGGATCGGTCAGTACTTCCAGTTACCTTCCCCTTTTCATTTCTCAGTCTTCTGCCTTAATATAGCTCACCACTTGTAACTCGCCTCCATGGATTATTGATTGAGGATTTTGAGAGCTATCAGCAAAGAGAGCTAGGGAATTGGTCAGGCAAAAGAGTGTCTTGAGATAATCTTCTCTTCCAGGGAAGCTTGATGATTGCTCATCTACCAATCCTGAAGAATCTGGTGACTATTCTATTCCAAGTTATTTATTTTGACAGAGTTGCTGAATTTCAAGATAGCTAAATGAAGTAGTCTTGAAATAGACTTCTGCTTGATTCGCCACGAGGTTCAGTGGCACATTTTAAGGACTCTATCCTTTCAATGCCTGCAGAAATTTTCATAGTTGAAGGTGATTCAGCTGGTGGAAGTGCTGAGCAGGGCCGGGATAGGCGCTTTCAGGTAATTGGATCCATTCTTAATTTAATCGATGAGCGTGTGAATGGCGGTGAAGCAATGTTGTGGTCTGCTTTGTTTAATTGGGAATTGGGCATTTCTGATTCATGTCTCTTCATGTTCTGAAAAATGACGTGTGCATTACTCATTAGGGTGCTAAATTATCTTTAAATCATGTTTTACAGGCTATTCTAATCCCTTTTTGTGCTTAGCGTTGATTTATTTCAATTTTCTGTCCTTGTACTCATTTTGAAGTTCTTGCAAAAACATGGACACAGGGAGAGGAGTTCAAAAAGGATGCTCTTCGTTATCATAAGATCATCATCTTAACCGATGCGGATGTGGATGGTGCTCACATTAGAACACTTCTATTGACTTTCTTCTTCAAATATCAGGTATATTTTTTATATAATATACCGAATAGAACACTTCTATTAAGATCATACCGTCGAGCACAGTTAACGGGATTTTTTTAAACTTCTTGTACAGAGGGCATTATTTGATGAAGGTTGCATTTATGTTGGTGTGCCTCTGCTTTACAAGGTACACTCTCTTTGGAAATTCACAAAGTGAATTAATTTGTCTCGATTGAGGATTGACTGAGAAGTGAGAACCATGAACCTGTCGATGTATTTGGATGTTGCAGATTCTTCTACATTGCCCTATGGCTGGAGTCGCTATGCACAATTCAGCTTGGCTGTGGTGAATCAAATTCACAACAAGTACCCAATCAGAAAAGGTACGTTTCTGGTGCTGAAACGTGGCAAGCATGTGCATGGGATGAATTTAGGACTAGTCACAAGTAATTATTTGGACTTGAGCAATTTATTGAATGAGTAGTTTCTAATATGCTTACTTCTTTGTTTTTACCCATATACTCAACACCAGTTCAATGGAAGGGAGAGTGACTGGGGTTTCACATCATTTATGCCCCTCAGTGATCTGGTTGTCGAGGTCTCGCAAGAGTCAAACTGGTTCTAAGGAATACAAGACACGTGCTGCAGTTGGTGTAAGTTTATCTCAACCCCTATTACATATCAATCTGGTCCCTATGTTGGATCAGTCTACTTATGTTAGATAAATTATGGTATAAATTTAATAACCAACCATATGCATATCAATCTCAGGCACCTCGAAGAGAAGATGAAGAAGACAACAAAGTTAAAATCAAAGGGGTCTTGCAAAAAATGCACGAGGTATGTCCTTGAATAACTAAGAACTCATTTCCAACTCTCTATGTTCGTCAAACCACCAAAAAAAAAACCGTCAAAGGCTGCACTTGTTGTAAATCAACGAAGCTAAAAGATTTTGTCCCATCAATTTCAATGAACAAATAACAAAAACTGAGTGCTTTTCAACTCCTTGCTCTGGATGTTGTTCAACTTCTTGCCCTGTCTGTGTTGTTCAACTTCTTGCCATGTCCCCTCTTCTGAAACATAAAAAACAAGATAAAAGAACATTGAAACTGTCACTTTTTTAGCAAAGGTTCTCACATAATATATACATTAGGATGCATAAGATTATTTTCACTAAAAAAACCTGTTGGGTCCTCTCAGATTGGCGTTCAGAACATTGAGCAGAAGGCTCCACACTAGGTTCTGTATGCTTATTGGATTTCCCTTGCTGCTGATGTGTCATAGTACTACTCCTAGTACGTGGCCCAGTCTGTTACAAGAGTAGAAATTAAACTCTTAAGTTGATAGCTACTTGTACCAAATAGAATAAAATTTAGAAAGAAAGTGTTGTATAACCTTATGTCGCTTCGGTATGTTTTCTGTAGGCTCTACATCAGCATCGTGGTTGCTAGTTCGTTGATTCTGATATAACCATTATGAAAACACTTAGTTTTTAAGAACTATTAATTCTGATAAAAACTCAAATATGTTTTACCAATTACCTTTTGGGGCCGACCACTTTGGTCATCGTCATCATCTCCATCATCACCTCCCTCATCACCTCCATCATTGTCCGCAAAATCCAGATCATCGTCGTCATCCTCTTCATCAGACGAAGATTCTCTAGCTGGCGGCACGTAGCCTTCGGGTTCAGGACAAGTCTTAATATAATGACCGTCCCTTCTACCGCATCTCCCACACTTCCTCTTCTTTTTCTTCTGTTGTTTTTTTGCCTTTCCTTTTCTACATCCCTTGAACAACACTTTTTTGGGGTTGAGGACTCTTTCGAACTCCTTAGGTATTACCATCGATTCCCTTTCAGCCGGAGTTGTTCTCATCATTTCCAACTTGTCCCTCACTGCTGTCAACCCCCCTCGAGCAACCTGGAAAGATAGAGGAGTCTCTGCCCCCAATAGGAAAATATGTGTAGCCAAGAACTGGAGTGACCCATATCTGGTGTTGAAAGAATGATCATCCCCCAACTTAGGTGGCGGTGGCATACTGTCTATTGACTTTGGGTTCTTTGAGCAACGTTTAAGTACCAGTTTCTCAGGAAGACTTTTCACCCGTTCTTCTTTCAACACACAGAGCATATGAGTGCAGGGAATTCCAACACTGTTAAATTTTTTACAGCTGCACTCCATATCCTTTGTTTCAAGGTTGTATTTTACCTCCACAACCTTCTGTTTGTTGAACATACTTAAACTGTAGGTGTGTATGTTTCCATCCTCAGATTGAGTGTTCTTTATGCACCCAATAACCTGCTCTAGTTCACTTCTGAATTTAAGAAATGCAGCTTTCGAGAACAACTTAATTGCACTTTCCTCAAGGGGTCTAAGCATGATGCTCTTTAGCGGGGTTAAACCATAATTAGATTTAAAATCTAATTTGATCTCTGTTTCCCTCAAATCCCTACATCAACGATCATACTGAATGAAAAAGTCAAGCAAACAGTGTCTCTCCTCCAAATATCTTCCAACAAATGAATTTATACCTTCATTTCTTGATGTGGTTGTCAGCCCGGCAAAGTAGTGGGAGCGCAAGTATGTGTCCGCCCATTCTCCGCGTCTCCCAAATAAATTTGTAGTCACCCATTGGTTGTTCTGTAGACCACATTTTTCCACTAATTCCTTCCATTTCTCTTCAAATTCTTCTTCCTCATAATCAGCAGTTACAAATGTGCTCCATTGGGGTTCGAAGTCTGGGCTATTCTTCACCTTGCCCTTGATATTCTTTGAAAGATGCCACGCACAAAGCCGGTGTGTTGCATCTGGAAACACAGTAGCAATGGCATTCCTCATTGCTTTATCCCCATCTGTTACAACTGTATGCAAGTCCTTTCCACCCAACATTTCCTTCAATATCTCCAAAGCCCACTTGTAGCTCCCTTCAGTCTCATTAGCTAACAGTGCACTCCCAAATAAGCAACTCGTGAAATGATGGTTGATACCTGAAATAGCAAGTGCTTCTCAACTTGTTTACGGATTAGAAAATTGAATATACGAACCAAAATTAGCACTAAGGTGTGTACCTGTGAAAATAACAAGAGGCATATTGTAAATATTTTTTTTGTATGTCGTGTCAAATGCGAGCAACTCTCCAAAGCACGAGAGGTCAGATATGCTCATACTGTCTGCCCAGAATAAACTGTGGAGCCTATTTTCCTCGTCAGTAGTGTACCGGAGGATGAAGTGCGTGTCCGTACTTTTCTTCGATTCTAGATAGGCCAGTGCGGCTGCCGCATCACTAGGACATTGATAGCATCGTATTTGCACGTGTTTTCACTCTGGTTTCCTGTCCATTTTGGCTCGAATTGATTGTTCCTTGGCCTATTTTACGCTAGGTTGTGTTGTTTTGTCGTATTTCAGGTCCTAGCAAGTAAAGAGGAGCAAAGGCGCAAGTTTCCGGTCATTTGGAGGTCAATTGGCGAGTCACAGAGTGAATTACGGGCAGCCCTTGCTGAATTACGGCCGTAATTTAGCAGGGCATGCCCGTAATTAATTGGCCGCGCATTCCCCCAGCAATTCTTCTCGGTGGTAAAATTACGGGCAAAGACCCCAGGAATTACGGCCGTAATTTCCTAATTACTGGCGGTAATTGGAAAATTACGGGCGTAACTTTCCCCCTGCAGCTTAAGTAAAACGCGCGTTTTGGTGTGAATTACGGGCAGGAGGTGATTACGGCCGTAATCCTGCCCGTAATTCACCCAGAGTCGGGTTTTTGAAGGCAGATTCGAGCCAAGGAGAGGGAATTCGATTTTCTGGGCAAAAACAGAGTTTTAGAGAGAGAAAGAGCGAAGAACAAACCCTAGGAGCTATTTTGGAGTGGATTTCTCATCATTGAAGCCCAGATTGCGTCCCTAGGAGTGAAGATTGACATCCCAGAGCAGATTTTCCTCATCTTTATGAGTATGACTACTCTGATTTCTGTTTTCTCTTCTCTCTCTATGGAGTAGAACCTTTCTCTCACTTGGGTATGAAGAACCCTAGTTCCTTGTGTTAGGGATTTGATTGTAATGACTTGGGATGATATTATTGTTTGATTTTAATCGAATGATGCATGTTTCATGAATTGATTTGAGTCTGATCAGCTTGTTTCAATTTCTGCTTCAACCTGAGATAGATAGAATCTGATTAGGTTGTTAGAGCTTTTTCATTCGATAGTAGGAGACTGGCTATACGAGAGTTAGCCAGTTTACTGCTTTGTACTGGTGTTCTTAACGCCAGTAGTGGAGTTCTGTGTTTATAGCCTCAGCTTCCTATCCCGGTGAAGACTAGTCGTCTGCCGGGTAGTTAGACTGAGAGGGCTTGGTCAGCTTAAGAGATTCCAAGCTACGGTCGGATCTTCCGCAGTCTAATCAACAGTAAATCAACCCAGGGAATTGCAATTGAACCTAACTAAGGGGCTAGGGGGACTCAATCCCGAGTGACTCTTAACTGCTTTTGAAAACCAAACCATTTCCTGTTTTCTTACTGCTTTTGCGTTAAACAACAATCACTCGAACTAGTTTGCTAGATAATAGAGAATCACGGAGTAAGCAGTAGATCTAGACCCCGGGTTGATAATTAAACTTGCCTGTTACTGCATTCCCGGGTGAATGTTTGGCTGTTTGTGTGCATGGAGCCTAGTCCACTGTCCAAATTTCGATTTGAGGGCTCCAAGTACGTGTTTCCATGCAAATTGCCTGCTCAGTATGCTTTGAATTGACAGTCTCTATAGTAATGTGCAACCTAGGGAGGTAGTGTAGCACTATGGAGGATGTTGAAGTATAAGATTTTTCCTATCTAGCTCTCTGCTGTGTCAGTTGATTTTGTGAATTAGTGGAGCTAAGACCGTTGAATTCATGTGGTAATGTGGACTCTGTTTGAATTGTGTTATGGACTCGTGTATTGAACAGGGTGCTCATGTGGCAAATGAAAAGCAGTGGTCCTCCATGTCGAAATCATCAAAAATCTTAAACATGTCTTAAACATGGGGTAAGCCCAACGTGTGTGGCACCGTTCATTGCACAAAATCGGGTTTTGGAAGAGATTTTAGTGATCCTTAGTGGGGTACTCCTACAAGGTGAAGCTAAGCTGTCTCTAGTACAAGTAAAACTTCCGCCCGTTGAGCGGTTTGCCTACTCGAGGATGTGTTTTTAAGGGCACGGATAGAGCTTCCGACCCCCCTTGATTTCATTGACCCTCCACACGAGTTGAGGAAAAGGAGTTAAAAGAAGTACTCTGGCGAGCGCCAGATGTACAGAAATTGCTCTTGCTCGACTAATAAGGGTCGACCGTGCAAAAGACTGCAGTTGGAACCCCACCAAATGAAAGAAAAAATGTAAATGAAAGTGAGAAAAAGGGGTTCCAACGGTGAAATGAAGTGAAAGAGCACCCCGGTACAACGAGTCCTTGGTTGTGAATGGTGTGAGTCCCTTTATCCATGAACTGACTTTCTTACTTCTACTTTTTCTCATGATCCTGGCTTGAGTCTAGTACTCGCATTGAGAGAGATAGGGAACGTCTTAGAAGACCAGTTGACCTCGTAAGCTGCTATATGATCTAGGAAATCCTCTACCGACGATCGAGGTTGTATGTTGATATAGAGGTCTGGAGAGCTGCATTGGTTTGAGTTAGGTTTGCTTGGGGACAAGCAAACGGTTAAGTGTGGGGGAGTTTGATAGACCGATAATTACACATGTTTTTACCCCTGTTCTTACACCGTTTGAGATGTGATTTCTCGTGTTTTAGGCCGATTTCACGCTAGGTTGTGCTTGTTTATGATATTTCAGGTCCTAGTACGTGAATGGAGGCTTGGGAGCAAGTTTCGGGTCAATCAGAGATCAATTGACGATTCGGGAGAAGAAACTCGGGTAAGACCTGAAGAAGAATGGATTTCTACCTCACTTTATGGACAAAGAATCATGCAAGCTTGTCATGAAAAGAAAGAGGACGAGACTACGAGCGTCTGGGTTCAAACGGCGACTGATTTGGAGTCCGGACGAGGGAGAAACGAAGCTTTGAACAGAAGCACAGAGAGAATTACGGGCAGCCCCTGCCTAATTACGGCCGTAATTGGCCAGGGCATGCCCGTAATTTATTGGCCGAGCCTTCTACCCAGAATTCCCTCGCGGTGATAAAATTACGGGCAAGACCCCAAGAATTACGGCCGTAATTCCCAAATTACTGGCGGTAATTGGGAAATTACGGGCGTAACTTCTCCTCCTGCAGCTTAAGTGAAACGCGCGTTTTGGTGCGAATTACGGGCAGGACGTGATTACGGCCGTAATTCTGCCCGTAATTCGCCCAGAGTCGGGTTTTTGAAGGCAGATTCGAGCAACAGAAGAGGAGAGCTGGGTTTTGGATCCCAAACACCCAAGGGACGAACCCTAGAGAGAGAGAGCGACTTGGGAACATTCTTGGAGCTATTTTGGAGGATTTCTTCGCCATTGGAGCTCGGGAATCAAGCTTGGAGATGGAGATTGAAGATCTAGATCAGATTTCTGCAGTCTCTCTCTTCTCTATGGAGTAACTTCCCTTCACTTAGGTTTTGAGGAACCCTAGTTTCATGAGCTAGGATCTTTCTTGTATGAAGTTTTGGATGCTATATTGTTTGATTATAATCGAATGATGCATGTTTGTTGAGTCAATTGAAGTCTGATCAACTTTTCCTGATTTCTGCTGCAACCTGAGATAGATAGAATCTGATTAGGTTGCTAGAGCCTCATCATTCGATAGTAGGAGATTGGCTATACGAGAGTTAGCCAGTTTACTGCTTTGTACTGGAATCTAATTCCAGTAGTGGAGTTCTGTTCTTACTGCTTCAGCTTTCTACCCCGGTGAAGGTTAGTCGCCTGCCGGGTAGTTAGACTGAGAGGGCTTGGTCAGCTTAAGAGATTCCAAGCTACTGTCGGATCTTCCGCAGTGTAATCAACAGTAAAACAACCAAAAGGAATTACAACTTGGACCTAATTGAGGGGCTAGGGGGAATCATACCTAAGTGAGTTCCCAAACTGTAATTAGTAGTTTTACTTAGTTTAGTTAGTAGAGTAGTTTAGTTAATCAATCCTTAATCTAGTTTGCTAGATAATGAACTGAAGCTGAGTAATAGTAACTCTAGAGACCCGTGGATTCGATATTTATTACTTGTGCCACTATACTGCAGCCCCTTTCATTGGTTACACTTGGCCATTGTTAGGTGTTGTGTTTTAGCGAGTCAGACATAGCCTTTCATTGCGATCTCGAGTGCTGAAATTCATCCCATCTTTTACTGTGTACCCAACTTTGTCATGTCCTCCAGCATTATGCACAGCAAGCTTTATGATTTGAGAAGGTTTCATACCTGCATTCTTCTTAAATCTAAAGTCTGCCTTGTCAGCCTCTGTTAACCCTCGTTGTGATCTTAGGTGATGAGTACAATGCCGATTAATTGGCATATGATTGTGATCTTCTTTAAATATATCCACTATCCATTTTGAATCATTCTTGTTAAATGCCACACGCATTTTTGCTTGACAACCAAATCTGGTCTCCATGGGGGAGTCTCTCTTCTTCTCCCCTTTGTTGGGGGCTCTATGTCCCTCACAAGAACAAACGAAAGCTCCATTAGTAACCTCTCCCTTGCTGTTCCGAACTTTCTTTGAGCGCCTAACAGAGAATCCCCAAGCCCTTTCATAATCATTGTAGAAGTTGTAAGCTTCTTCAAAGTCATTAAATATCTGGCCGATTTTAGGAGGATCTAAAATCACATCTTCCATCCCAGTCGTTTCTCCATTCAGAATGCCAATGTCGGTTTCTCCTGTTTCCTCTAAAATCTCAAGGTCATCTTCAATGGGACTGTTACGAGGATGTTCTTCTTCTTCCATCGATAACCTTCTTTGGTTTAGGGTCTCGGCAGGGTGGGATACTGACTGTAGGTGGTTGTAGAGGGTTGGAGGCGGCTGAACGTGTATGTACGTACAAGAATTATGCCCAACCTGCTGCAGGAAACCTATTTTTACCCCTCTGTTGTTTTGTCTATGTTAAGAATCATTATTTTAGTATTATTTGTCTCTCTCCTTACCGATCTGCTTCCTCTCAAAACCGGAAAATCTTCATCCTTCTGTGTTCTGTACAGAGGAAAAAACGTGTAAATTGAATTCGATTAATAAACAAATAGATGATGATAAAAGAATTTTCTAAGTTTAATTAATGATAAAAGATTTTCCTGTATAGCTTTAATAGAATTTTCTAAGTTGACCTAATAAGGTAGATAAATATTATAACACTTACCATAAAGAGAAAAACACTCTACATCCCCCTTTATTAAGACGTGTGAAACCCCTTTTTCAGCCGAACTCGAGCTCTGTTCTGTACCGTTCTGTGAAGCTGGAACAGAAGAGGACCATGGAAAAGCCAGGGTAAGTAAATTATATACACAAGGAAGAAAGCCACCATCGTAATGTCTCTCTTTCTTCTAAATTCCTCTTTTGTTATGATTTCTTTTTTATCTCAGGGACAAGAACAAGATGAAGCATGTTGTGGACAGCGGGGTAATGACAAGATCAAAGGCGCGGTCGTCCGATTTAATGGTATGTCAGTTTACATGTTTTCATATCTCCATCGTTGGCAGCTTATTTTTCGTTAAAAACTAAAGAACGACGATTGTTGTTGTACTATGAACGTAGGAGCTGGAGAAGGATGTATCTCCGGTAAAGAAAGCTAGAACTGAAGTCGGTGTGATCCATCCATCGACGCCGGGATCAAATATGGTTGTTCTTGATGGTGAATCGAGGGGAGATGGCAATGCTTTAGTCTGGAAAAGTCGTACCAGATTATCTACCCTGCAATTCACCGATAAGGTATTTCTACCCTTCTCTCGTATTTTCTGCTTCGGTTCTCTTTTCCGGCACTTGTTTCTTTGTGTTTTGCTTCCCAATCGATAGTGGCGAAGTTATCTGTGTAAACTTTCTCTTATTTGGATTCAACACCTGCACCAAGCTTCTTCGTCTCTTTCGGCAAGAACAGCAGAACCAATTTTTTTACATAGAGTTTTTGTTTGATCGGAATGACCAGGAAGGATTTCTTCTTTTGGTGTTTGAGCAGCCGATAGCTTAGCCTTGGAAGAATTGGGCCGAGACCCAAAGCTTATTTTATATTTTTTTACGGGTCTGTTGGTTGAATTTGATTCACCCTGTTTTGTGCTATAGTTGCTTGAGATTCAGGGCCTCGTATTAGTGTGTTTCTTCACTACTGAAGTGATTTAAATGGCAGTATGTCTCAGTAGCCAACCTTGAACAAGTTGCGCTCTTTATGTGACGATTACGAATGACGATTACATTAAAATTAGGGCGATAATTAGCAATCCCCTCTAATCCACCCCACTAATATTTTTCTGCCTTAAAACGGAATCAGTGGTTATATTTTTATCGAACCCGCTAATATTCTTTCATCTTCCATTGCAGGCAGAAACTAAGTTTAGGCTGCCTCACGCTGTCAACTACAGTGAGGAGGAAATCAAACTTGCTCACGACATATTTGCAGCTGACCTTCCGCTAAAAGAGGTCCTAGTCGATACCATGATGAAATCCTATACGCGAAAGGCGCTATGGTCCCTCTGCCCTAACTCCAATGTTGATGCTGATGTAAGTTTTAATCCTGGCCTACTGTTACTAATCAGGATGTTGAAGGGTGTTTTATATCTTGTTGTTTGCACGTCATTTGTTAATGAGTAGATCACGATTCGTGGGAAAATTGATAAGGATCAAGGCATAGCCTGGACCATGTCCTTTCTATACAGAATTTTAGTCTGGTGCCTGTTTATTTGACATGCCTTTTGCTTTGTTGTTTTTTTTCCTCCTGTGTATTTTTGCCCTTTTCCCTTTGTTTCTTTGAGGAGTGCACTGCTGCTGCAGCTTTGCTTCTAGTTTCCTCTATGATTTTGTATCTAGTGTAGGATGGCATAATACCAATCTCCTAAAATTTGTATACCCTGGTTGGTTGGTGTGTTAGGTAATTACAGCAATGACTTGCCACTTGACCCTGGACGAAATTACGAGAGATGCTGGCCGTGGGAGAAGAGTATGTTTTCTGCCTTCTGAACTGCAGGTACATATTGATTTACCTTGTACATGTATTTTAGGTGAAATATACTATTTGTCCTATGGTATATAATAAACGTGTAATTCTGCTTATTTAATCAAATCATGATTAGGAAATGGTACTTAACTATGGCATGACACCGAAAAAAGCTTTAGAGTGTTACGGTACAAAGTTTCTCACAATAGCTCACATCTGCAGAAAGGTTTTCTTCTCAATGCTTTCTTCTGCATTTCACTTTTGGCTTCCTCATTAATTGTTTCTAGCTATTGTATGAACATATATGTGAATAATTTTTCTTTCCAATCAAGCTATTTAACTTTTTCATTCTCCCATGGTGGTGTACGTTCTCGGCTGTCGGGTGGGTGTTTGGTGTTTTTTCCATTGCTGTTGGAAGGCTTCTTCTTGCTGCTTCTTTCCTGTTTCCCTTTGATGCATAGAGGTGGTCTGGTCCACCTAATGCATGTTGTTGGCTGTTCCCTTTTGATTTGTTTTTGATTTGTTTTGTTGTACTTTGGTCTAGGATTCCTGTTTCCCTTTGATGCATAGAGGTGGTCTGGTCCACTTAATGCATGTTGTTGGCTGTTCCCTTTTGATTTGGTTTGATTTGTTTTGTTGTACTTTGGTCTAGGATCAGTGCTCGTGATCCTATTTCATATCCCTGTACTTTGCATTTTGTTCATTAATTCAATCATCACCCTTATCAAAAAAAACTTTTTCATATATGAAATGTCAAATATGGTTTACTGATGTTAGTATTTATTGTCGTAATGTAGTTGTGTCTGCCAATGAAGGATATCATGCATGGTGATGACATTCATTGGTATTTAGTAGTCATCTTGATGGATGACAAGCAAGTTCATATCTTGGATTCATATCCTTCTAAAGAGCGCCAAACACCTCGTAAAGATGCAGTACAAACTATGGTATGGTTAGAATTTGTGCGTGGAATACGATTATATTTGTGAAATGGATTTTTGTTCTCTTCTATTTGTCATAAAGTTACTCCTTATGTAGATTGGATTTCTCGATGCCTTGTTCGAGGATCTTTATTTACAAGTGGAACAAATGTGCGATCCCCCAGTGATGAAGGAGTTCTCTTTGACAATTCCTTCAGTTCCTGAACAACGTCACGAGTAAGAATCATTCCTTATGCATAAATTCCAAAACATACTCACAACTGATCATATGCTTCATCGAAATTTATGTAGGTATGACAATGGCGTTTGGGTGTGCATATGGATGATGGGTGCAACTTGGGATGAAGATTATTTTATATGGGTAAGCAACAATTCACTTGCTTGAACTTGTAGTTAAACAACCTAGTGAATTTGCTATTGAGATCCATTGTCTTTGTGAAAAAAATTCAGCCATGTGGAGATATGAGGAGAATGCAACTAGCTTTGTATTTGGTCAAACAACCTGCAAATTACATAAGACATGTGGTCATCAAGGAAGCAAATAGGAATGCACCAAGGTTTAAACTCGAGACTCGTACGTACAAGGAAGAAAATCGAAAGAGGTTGAACAAGAACTAGAGCTATATGGAGATAGTGCTTCCGTGATTTCGTAATTTAAGCTTGCTTTTTTTATTCAAGGACTTGTTCGTTATATGTTTCACTACATTTCATCAGATTAACGGTTGCATTTCTGTTGGGTATTTTGGATGAACAAATTTCAGTTTACATTATCATGAGATTCGGTTCTTTTCGTTCTATTGAACTTGGTTGATTGTTGAACTAGATCAGTTTATGGTTTGAGAATCTTTGGTCTATATGTTTAGATACACAACATTGACATTTTTTGGTGTTTGAGCAGCCGATAGCTTAGCCTTGGAAAAATTGGGCCGAGACCCAAAGCTTATTTTATTTAGCTTTCTCACCAGCCCACTCAAAAGATTTTCCTTGGCCAGTTCACAAATCAGACACCAAGCTTTTCCCAAAACTCACCGTTTCACAAACCCAAACTGATCCTTCCCTTCTCTTCGACTGAAATCAAAACCCACTGTTCTTTGCTTTCAACCCAGACACATGAACAGAGTGCAACAGGATATCAGCAAAGCCAATCAAGTGCAGAAAATAAAAGCACAACACCAAATTTTTACTTAGGCACCAAATACAGAGAGTCTTAAGAAAACGAAAACGACAACATTATTTTGTGTCCACTTCAGTAAGCCAGCATCCATCAAGTAGCAGTTGCATCGTGCTGCCACCTAGTGAAGACAACAACAGCAGCAACGAAAACAACAACAAAGTAATGGATCAGGAACCTCGTCGAAGTCAATCTCATTGATTAGATAGTAATCAAAAGGGTCCCCACAAACAAAGCCTCACTTGAACTTGACAAAGATTAGCTAGCTGATATATTGAGAATGGATAGGACAGACCATGGGAAAACAAATTGAACGAATAATAGTCTTAGAACAAAGCAACAGCAGGTGTAGATTGCAGGCTTTGGCTTACTTATGAAATGGTTACAAGACATGGACAAGCCAGCCACATACATGAAATTGAAGTTCTAAACAATCTTTAAGACTCGATCCAAAACACTATGCAATACCCGAAATTGTTCAACAATCCAACTAAGCTAACCCGAAATCATGGCTACTTACAGGATCATCATTCAATCAGACCGTTTGCTCACAGTTCGGGCAGCTCGAGGTCGTACTTCACGGATGGAGCTCAGTGTTTCCCACCGGCTGTAGCGTTTTCCTGGATGGAGCTCAGTGTTTCGCTTATCTTCCTGAAGCAGGAGATCATAGAGGCCATGCTGTCCTCGAGAAACTGGCCGTCATCCGCAATCACAACACAAAATCAGGCCTCCAAACACAAGGAAAAGCTGTCGGGCGTAAGAACCCTACCACTCTCCCCCTCCTCCTCTGCCTCCAGCTTCGGCATCTCTTCAATCCTTCTCCTCACACTGTCGGTCAATATGGGAAGCCGGTCATCTGAAATCAAAGGCAAATGGCAAAATCAGGTCCCAAATACAAGGAGATTCGAGGTTTGGGGTTCAGTAGGGACTCTTACCGGTCTTCTCGAGATGGAATTCGAGGGAGGGCATCGGTAGTTCTACCTCCAGCTCCGGCGGCATCTCTTCGATCATATCCCTTATATATTCGGTCAATACGCGCGCCCCACAAGTCGGAAATCCTCTGCCTTACCTCCATCAGATTTCCTGGGCATGTGAGGAGAAGATCGATCCCCATTGTAGCGACGGATTGGCAGGAGGAATAAGGGTTGTGGTGGGAGGGAGGAAAGGGAGAAGATGGATTAGTGAGGTAGATAGAGCACATGAAAACGGGAGAGAGGAGAGGGTTTGAGAATCTCGATGAAGGGAAAATGTGAACGGGGATGTTTAAGTTAAAGCATCAAATTTGGGATGTTTAAATTATCAATAGAAGAAAATAGGTATCAGAATATGAAAGTAAATGAATAATTAGTTGGGGGACTAAAGAGGACGAATGAAAATGTAAGGGAACCGATCAATTATCTTTAATTTGTATTTTGTAAATAATTTTATCATAATTTATAATGACCGTCAGATTAGATCAACGGTGTGTAAAACCTGGAGCATACTATGTGTCTGGAGCACACGAGTCTTAACCATATATATATATATATATATATATATATATGGTGGCTACTTCGGTGCACTCACTTTTTTGGTTGCACTCAGTGCACCCATTTCTAAAAGTGTCCATAATACATCAAATTTTGAACTTTAATTAGTACTCTCAATCTAACATGATGATATGACATAAAATCATAACAAATCAATCTATTACCCTAACCTCTTAACCTTCAATTTTGAATCCCAATGCAAAATCTCAAACTGTAAACCTAAATCCTAACCCTAAACCCCTAAATACTAAATCCTTCAAATTAAAGTAAATCTTAAATGATTTTTTTTCAAATTCATGGGCTTATTGTTCATAATATCATAAGCAACAATTGATACCATTTTGACATGAATTGCATTCTTAGAATGATGATTATGAGACGGGTGCGCTGAGTGCACCCGAAAAAGTGGGTGCGCCGAATACGCCACCATATATATATATATATATATATATATATATATATATATATATATATATATATATATATATATATATATATATATATGTATGGGGCGAGTACAGATTTGAATATACGATATACAATATACAATTACTTGGTCATCAGAGCCATGCAAGATATATTACTTGATCATTTTGCTGCTGTAATGACTTTGGTCATGTCGTGTTGCGCTCTTTATGAGCTCCCCTAGTCACTTGTTTTTTTTTACCCCCATTAAATAAATAAAAAATGGACCCCACATTTTATATCTACAAGGTTTCCTTAAAATAAATGATTTATTAATTTATCGCATTTAATAAGGAACCCTTGTACCACTAGTCATGAACCTAAAGGTCTCAGGTTCGAATCCTTTTAATAGTACCTAATAACAAAAAAGTAACTTATATCACTCTTATCTAAAAAAAATAAGGAACCCTTGTTTGAAATTTTGTATTTTGTTCTAATGAGTTGCGTTGATTATAATAAATTATATCTTGTTACTCGACTAGATAACTGTATGTATGTACGATATGAAGATGGACAAGAGATTAACAGAGTTGAAGAGAGCGATCAATATGTATTTATGTATGATATGAACATGTACAAGAGATTCAAAGGCTTGAAGAGAATCGTTGATCTTGTTTGGACGAGGAATTACCACTACTACTACTAGATTGGGGCCAGCCCGTTGGCCGGATGAATTTCGTTAATAGTATAAATAAACATAGTAATTGTTCGAAGCAAGATATATTTTTATTTCATACCATAAAAATTTTCAAATCATTTAATTATCGGAAATATCATACTCCTATAATTTTCAATATGCCAAGCCAATTTCTTACTAAAGTCTTTATTGAAAGTAAAAAACAAAAGCAAGGCAAGAAAATTGATTCCTAAAGATTCAATCCGACTACACTATTTGCTCCTCATTGTAACAAATTATTACACATTTCATTTTAGATTCCATGTGATCGCTTCTCCTCTGCCCTCCAAAGAACCATCATCTCCACCAACTACAATGCATTTTTATACTATAACGAAACCTTTATCTTCACAGTAATTTGTTCCTTCTCTTTTTCTTTTCTATTTTCGTAGAAAGCTAATCTTTCATAGTAAAGTATTTTGAAACACTAAACATTCCACACAGTAGAATATATGTCTCATGAGCATTTTATGAGATTTATTCTTTCCCCAACGATAATACACAATTTAGCGATCAACATGATACTCTATAGATTAAAAACTTAATGAATAACCTTTAGGGGGTTGACTATTCTCCAATAAGTATGTGTATTTTTTCTTCTTCTTATATATATGCAGATTTTATTTTTCAATTTGTAAATCATGAGTTAAGCGGAAGTATCATGATCATTCTAAGTTGACTTTAGGAAGGTTGGGATCTTAGTCAAAGTCTAGTCAGCAAGATGATACCCACTTTCATGACAATCAAGCGACAAATTGATGGCGGGGATGATTAGGAATTGATGTATAGATCGTGTACCACTATAGATGAACTGATAGTTCATGAATGCTATTGTAGATGATGTCATAGGATGCTAGAATAACATATTATTTTTATTCCAAAAAATGTCAAAACGAAGGTTTTGTCTTCAGTGCACACTTTTTTGGGTGTATGATATGCGCTCACCTCATAATTGACATTCTAAGTACGTGATTCATGTCAAAATGAATTAAATCATTACTTGTATTGTATGATGGACAACAAAATACACCAATTTACAAAAAAATCACTCAACTTTGATTTGAATGATTTAGGATTTAGGAGTTTTGGGTTTGGGGTTTACAATTTGGGTGTAGGTTTAGGGTTCAAAATTGAAGGTTTAGAGCTTAGGGTCATTCATTGTTTGGTTATGATACTATATTATATCATCATATTAGATTAATAGTACCACTTAAAATTTAAACCAAACGCCTTTAAACTACTTTTAGAGTTGGGTGCATAGTATGCACTCCTTTGTGTGAGTGCAGTGTAGAAGCTACCCAAAATGAATATTATTCTATGTAGTATAATTATTTGATTTTTTAGTGAAAAGTTTATAATTTAAATTAGGACAAATGAAACATGACTAATTAAAAATCAATAAGGGAGTGATTATTCACGTTGAATTATACACCTCATCTATTAATAAATTATCAATAATCTAAATGGCCTAAATGATACAATGAAATAGAGCTGTTAATAAAAAAATTTATAAATATATAATGAATTCTACGGTGCACCATATCATCGGCTATTTCATTTTTAAAAATTATGGTACAAATTGAACTTATATCTTTAACGTTATAGTCAATTTCAAGTTGTTTCTATAATTTTCACACAAGTGCAAATTTAATTTGTACCTATATCTTTCAGTGCAAATTCATTTATGATACAAACTGAACGTAGAATCTTTAACGTTATGGTAAAATTTGCACCTATACATTTTGTACAAATTACTTTATAATACAAAATAAACTTGTATTTTTAACGTTATCCTAACTATAATAAATCATAAATAAATTATTTTGTTAATTTCATTTGCTAAAACAACAGTGGTGAATTAACCCCATGTAATTATTGGTGCTCATATAATTAGCTTCTACTTTGTGCCGCACAAGTGGTGATGTTGTCTTCCAAAAGAATTCTCCAGTCTCAAGTTTGCAATGAAAAGAATAATGGGTCTGGCCCATTTCGGTCAATAATTATACAGTTCAATTTTTTCCAGTCCCAAGTTTACAATGAAAAGAATAATGGGTCTAGCCCATTTCGGTCAATAATTATACAGATACATTTACGAAAGTCTCCTCCAGTGAATCGCGGATAGAGCAGGAAAAGAGGAATTAAGGGGGTTCCAGCCAAAAACCTCCATATAATATTGTTAGGATGTGCGCATATGCAACAACCGTGACCGAGGCAATGAATTTGGTCACTAACCGTCATAGGGATGATAACGTTTCTTTGTATTCTGAATTTGTCTCGGATCATAACTTAAATAACAAGTAGGCTTTGTGACCGAGAATCAGAATTCAGTGCTTATTTTACTCGAGGTGTGGGGCAAAACCCATGACCAGTTTGTTTTGCTTAATCGTCAGGAGGACATTCTGCACACAGAAGTCGTTGGAACTCATTCCCGAGTTCCAATAACAAATGACCGTTCCAGGGTCGAAAGCATCGCGTTGGCCTCGCAGTAGCTAGCAACAATAACTCAATCTACTGCAGCCTGGCGTGGCTGGCATTTTGCGCTGCTGCTTATGCTAGAGTCGCTCGTTTGCCCTTTGCATCCCTCACCTGCATGCATATTCAGTACCATGGTTAGTAAATGGACATGTAGTGCGATACTGCGATGCCGGAAGCTGAAAAGCAGCTGCTTCCAGACAATGACGTGAGAGACGGAGAAATGAGAACATCAACCTGTGCGTCAACTGATCTTTTGGAATCCAAGAACTGGCTATAAATGCCGTACAGTCTGTGTTTCTCTGATTCAGAAATCGATGGTCTTGCTTTGGAAGCAATTGCTTTTAAGACGGAATCAGTTATCACCGGCTTTTTCACAGGCTCGTGGTTGTCGGAGGTGGTGCTGCTCAAAAATTCATGAACTGCAGCAAGCTGTGCGTCAGATAGTAGAGCTTGTAGGTCAGCTCCACTAAATCCCTCTGTAATCTGAGCCACGCTGTGTAAGTTCGTATCTTCAGACAGTGGCAGCTGCATTCAGTGCGCAAAAAGAAACCAAGTCAAACCACCGAATAAAGAAAACCCCACCCTGTCATTCTGTGTTCAGTTTTATATGGATTCTGGAAAAGGAAAGAGGGTGCAGAGTAGTACACCATAGAAATTAAATCAATCCAAACTATTTAGATCTGAATTTTCAGGGAGAATTCTAGCAATTCAGCCATTGAGGACATAAAAGGAGACTCGAACTTTCTTGGTGCATCTTGTCTGACATAAATGAAACAACCAAGTCATGTTAACATTCATTCTAGCAGCTGCTACTTCTATTGCCCAACATTTCAAGCATCTAAACTTATGCAGGATAGAATGTTCACGCACTAGATCACACTGTGCACATGGAGAAACAAAGAAAAGAAAGACAGAATGGACAGTATTCTTCCACTAACCTTTCTGCATAGAACTTTAAGAATATCCAGCCTCTCTTGCTGAGATGGAAAATCACAGAAAAGAAGCCTATCGAGCCTACCGGGTCTCAACAATGCAGCATCAAGCAGATCAGGTCGGCTGATTGAAGAGGACAATCAAAGGATGAAACAGAAAGAATCAGGGCAGCCCATTAAAATTGCATTGTGGAAGAAAAACTACAACTTCTTGGGACAAACCTTGTGGCAGCAAATACAAAAACACCAGTCAAAACTTCAACACCATCTAATTCAGTCAGAAACTGGAAAAAGAAACATTTCGTAAGACACCAAATGTATAAAGGCAAACCCACAAATAAATCAAAGAGAAACGTACTTGGTTGACTACACGATCAGTCACACCAGTATTATCATGTCCTCGTTTAGGAGCAATTGAATCAAATTCATCAAAGAAGAGAAGGCAGGGTGCTGCGGCAGCTGCTTTTGAGAAAATATCACGAACCTGATACAAAGCATAGCCATCTGTTGGACCAAACTCTCTTTATCGCAGTCACATTGAACTAATATTTGCAGGAAAACACTGCTTATGTTGAGAGAAAGAGTAGTTACATGTACATGTGGAATCAGTCACTGCTAACTAAATTTCAAATCTCTCACAACTAGCAGATAAAATAAGGTGTCGCTTTTACCGCTGACAGAAACTCAATTGGCTCATAAGTAATCTCAAAGTGAACCCACACGACATTTTAGGTGCAACAGATTTGGTCCTTGAATGCAAAGGCTGCTGGAACTTGGATATGGAAAAGATTACTTAAGTGTAGAAGTGCTGTGCAGCAGTATTTCTCTGTTTCTGATAATGAGGTTAAATGGGATGATGGAGCAATGCACAGATATTCAGTAAAAAGAGTGTGGGAGTCAATTAGAGAGAAGGATGCTAAGGTTAACAGGTTCCCTCTGGTATGGAGTAAAGAGATCACCCCAAAACATGGTTTACCCTGTGGATGGCCATTCAGAACCGTTTGGTGTTTCAGGACAAGTTGAAACAGCGGGGGAAGAATGTGACAGGAATTTGCTTGTTATGCCCTGGTGGGATTGAGGATCAAAACCATCTCTTATCTCAATGTTCTTACACAGTTTTTGTATTACACAGTTGCCTGAAGAACAGAGCTCCTCCTGTCTATCTTGATTGGAAGGCTACCTTAGAATGGTGTGTGCAGAGCTGGTCCAAAAAGGTTCCTGCGGACAGAATCTGTCGACCGATTTGGTGTGTTTCTTTGAGCTTAATTTGGAGGGAGAGATGTTGCAGAATGTATGGTGCAAGAAGAGCTAAGAATCCAGAACTGCTTTGTCATGAAGTGCAGAATGTAGTAAGGTGTCGAGTGGCAGGGATTCAGGATCTCCAAAATGACTTTGACAGCCTAGAGTTTGGATGGTAGTTAGTGATACTAATATAGTTTTTTCTCTCACAGAGAGTTGTTTTTGTTTGTTCATCTGTTGATGTTTGTAATAACTTTGGTTTGAGAGGCTGCTGGGTTTATTTGCCCAGAAAGCCGGTTCTTAATGTTAATTTTTTTATTTGATTATAAAAAAAATATATATAGATGATCTTAGAAAGAGAAAGGGTCTTTAAGCCAGTCATAGTTAAACCCAAGAGCCTTTCCAGCATTTGGAAGGGGACTGAGACCTTTGCTTTACTTTTTTCTGGATGGAGAAAGTATAGCTACTTTTTTTGGTTCCATCAACCTAAGAAACCAACTCTTGCGTCTAAATCTATGTTATACACGTCTAGTGATAATCATCCTACTTCTCCTGAGCTTTAGTGTGCAGATCCCTAAAGTAAGATCTCATTCCTATGAAGAAGAACAAATGGTAAAGATGCAATGCAAGCAGTAGCTGAAGCATTTTAAAAGGTACACAAGAAATTCACATGTTTAACAAAAGGCAGCACCGTATGAGAATTAAGCAATCAGTTTCTGTAGCACAAGCTATAAACATAAAAAGGAGAACAATCACAAAGAAATAAAACTATTATTCCATTTGCAAGAGAAGAGAAGATTGTAGGCATACCGCTTGCTCAGAAGCACCAATATATTTGTTTAACAGCTCAGGTCCCTTCACTGATATAAACCGCAGTGAACAAGCAGCAGCAGCAGCACCAACGATGTGAGTCTTGCCGCAACCAGGAGGACCATAGAGAAGAACATTTGAACGCAACCTTAAAGGAGCTTTTGCAAAGATATTTGGGAATCTTGATGGCAATTCAATCATCTGATATATAATACAGTGGTTAACATACAAAGATTCAGCATTGGAACTCTTTTCCAGCTAAAAGTGGTCATTACAAGTACAAGACAACTATGGGATCACCACATCAATCTTGTCTACATATCCAAGGCCATAAGTAAAATGCTAGTGTTTAGTAAATTGAATTAACAGCATTGGGTAGCTAAACCAATTAACAGAAAACTTGCAGTAAATGATTAAGAAGAAAATCACTTGGACAAGCCGAAGAGCAAAAGGAAACTAATAGGAAAAAGAGATTTGGAAATATTCTTAAGGCACAAAATACAGGGACTTGACATTTGGTTCCTCAAATGTATGAAACACGAAGAAAAGATAATATAAAACTATACCTCTCTTATAGCATTCCTCACATCATTCAGTCCACCAACATCTTCCCACCCAGCACGGCCACCTTCAGAAGCTGATTTAGTAATATCACGCATAGCAACTGGAAGGAACCCATCCATTGCCCTTGAGAAATCGCCCATAAGTAAGGTGGATTTTCCAGGCTCTCCATTAGAATAAGGAAGAAAGCGACCAACAGCAGCATGTACAGCTCTATCAACCAATATTTCCTGACACAGTCAAAGTGCATTTTGCCAAGTTAAACCCTCCATGAGCACATAGTCTGTCAGGAAAACAATTTGAAATTGTAAAATTCCAATGGACGATTGGCAATACTTATGGTAGCACATAATCGAAGAATAACATTTGATACACGGCAATGACCAGAGGACAAAATTTTCCTGTCCGTTTTTTCAAGTGTCCAGATGGGCTTCCAGGCACCAGCCTTTCTCAACTCGCGCTGATCAGCGGATCACAGCTTAGACCGAAGATTCATGCAAAAATGATTGGCTGGTTTGAGTAGGTGAGGGTTTAGAATGGAATATAAAAGACTCTTTTGTATCAAACAAAAATAATGTCACTAGTGTTCTACAGCTTAGAACCGAACACATGATAATTGCACCCATAAATTGAATATCATATAGCAGGAAAATTTTGGTGCACTAGTTGAAGTATAGTGTCCGTAACCAAACATAATGCTTATATGAATTGTGAATGGCTTAGGTGAGCTCCCCTATATCTAATTGAGTTGATACGTTTATATAATAACCCCTAAACTACTGTGGTCATAAACCCTTTTAAAATAAAATACAGAAAAAACCACCAAAACATTAAGAAACTCCTAAGCCAATATAATGGAAGTTCAATTTGGCACTGGATTCATTTCCTCCTCTCTATATGAATATAAGGAAAGGCGAGAACCCATGTAATTACGTACTATGAGAGCAATTTAATAGGGTATTCCACCATCCCCAACTGAAGAAACATAAAAAAATCTTTCACATTAAACATCGAGAAAAATGAAAAAGAACCAGTAGCCTTACCAGATCATACGCATCATAACCATCACATTTGGATGCTACATCCAACAAAATTTCTTCTGGACAATGTAAGGAACGCCTCTGTATTTCATGCTTCAGTATAGCCCCACGTTCAGATGCAGCAGGAGCAGGAAGTTGCACATGGAAGTCAAACCTCCCTGGTCAGACATCAATGGCAACAAGAAAAACTATTAGTGAGCAGTCTGAGAAGCCAATGAATGATCTCTAGAGAAACAAAAGAACCTGAAGAGCTCAGTGATTGTGGGATATTCTCTAGTCTTTGCAGAGAAGCTATAAAAGCAATTGGACCAGTGCCACATGAGCCATTCCTCTTTTCCTGCTCAAGAAAACATCAGATAAGCTAAATAGGAGATGAAAACTCAAGTAATCTTGACTGACCAAAGTATTTACTTCATAATCCAAGTAACTGACATCATGATACACACTGATGCAATCATATGCCGGCGCAAGAACTTCTTACGGTGACATCTATATACATGTGATATGAGAAAAATAAATTATACTACTTCAACTGTTAAAGCACGAAAAGGGTGAAACATATCCTCATTAATCATAGCAAGTTGAATTCATGCAAGAGAAACAATAATGCTAGTGGGAAAAATCCCAGTGTCATATCCTGTTAGACAATCTCCTTTCTTCTTCTCCATACTACGACTTTAATCTAGCATCATCTGAAGAAGTTTGTACATAGAGCTACCATTACAAGCCACATTCTGAGATTGAACGACCTCTTGCTTAGAAGCTTATATTTCTTCTTTCAGGAATGATGGAGTAATACAATCTTATCTTAACAGTGAAGATGAAGTAAGCAACAACCAGAAGACATTAGATCACTCAGAATCCAAGAGAAAGATCCCGAACAACAAACTGAATGCAGAGAAAGAGTTGTTTCTTATATTTTGAGCAATACTACAAGGCACCTTTCCCAGGTACATCACATATTGAATAATAATTGAAAGTATCTGAAAATCAAAATAAACAATGGCAACAACCCCAAAAGCACTAGAAGCCAAGGGAAGCAGACTGAAACATATACGAGCGAAAAATGCAACACATTTAAAATAAAATGACACAGCTAAAACAATAAAAGTATAGTGCATACCCCATATTCATCAATAATATCAGCTAGGTATTTTGTCAATGCAGCAACAGAAGTCGAAGGTTGAGATCCTTCAGAATCAGAGGCTGAAACGATGCTATCAAGATCATCGAAGATTACAACAGATGGCGCATAGTCTAGCGCTTCAGAAATGGAAGCTGAAAGTTGTTGACGAATGGCTGAAGCCTTCTCCGAAGCAAGGGAAGAGCAGTTTACGAATACCCTGCAGACAAAAGCTCATTCCGGGGTTAATAAAACTCCCAGTACAGTTATCGAAATGCTGGTTTTCTCATGGGAAAATAAAAATAATCGGAAAAAGAACGCAAGTTGAAAGAGCTCATGGTAGGATACAGGAATACTTACACATGTGATAATATATCTTTATGTCTTTCAAGGAAACTGGCCACAGATCTTGCTAACATAGTCTTCCCAGAACCCTAATAAAAATGAATATCAACATTGAACATAGTGGAATATGATGGGTATGAACTAAGAATTTTCAGGTTGAGAAAATAAAGACATCTGAAGTGGAATATGATGGTTATATATTACATGGGGTTAGCATTGATGCAAGAAAACCTATGAAACATAGGCACTATAATACCAAAAATACTAACAAAGTTGAGAAGCAAACCAGTGTGGTTGATTGAAGCCTAAAGATATCTTATTCAGAAAAATTATCTGTTACTATGCTCTCCCATTTGCAACAAGCGCACAACAGAGAGAACCACTGATCACGACTTAGAAAGAGTTTGTCTGGGAAATGCAGCACAACGCCTCTTTCGACAATACAACACCATAGTCTCCTAGACATCGATGGGGATACCTTTTGTTGCGGTTCTCAGCTTGCATTTACCTCGTTTTAAATTATTTGGTGAACGTTGTTAAAAGACGCTTTTATCATTATTAATAATTATTAATAGTAGTATTAGTAGCAATTATAGGGGGAGTTGGCTGCTAAGAAAGGGCAGAGTAGACTAGGGTTATTATTAGGATTTTGGAGCTTTTTCTTATAAATATGTACTCTGGGTCTTTCTTTCAAAATTAAGAAGAAAATGGAAGAAGTTAAACCAAAGTATCTTTCTCCCAAATAATCTTAATTCTACTCTCCTCACTATCTAGGTTGTAGGCTTCTTGATCCTTTTTCCCCCAAATTCTTCCTCCAAATCTCTAAATTTTGTTACCAAGCTCTCTGATTCTCCTCTTTAAACCGTAGATCTACCCCAATATCAGTAATTCTATCGTTTCTTCTTCAATGCATTCTCAATTCCAAGAATCTAGCCTATATCTATAGGCATTGATGTCTAATGCATTTACATTAACTAGACACTTAGAGCAAGAACATGTTTACTTCTGAAGCTACTCGTAAATAATAATCTTAAAAATATTAAGGCAACAGGGAACAGAAACTATCTAGGAAAAAAAATTAAACAGAGTCTGTAGATCAAAAACAAAATAATCAAAATCATAATAAGAATAAGAATAAGTATAATGGCACAGAAACTATTTAACAGATAAATTTCACCCACATGAGGTCCATATATCAGAACATGGCCAGGGAGAGGAAGTTTGTGACTGCCAAACCACAACCCAGAGCTAGGAGATAGCAAGACATTCACTCCTGCATTGAGAAAATTTGTATCAGGAAGACTTCTAACCGATTAAAAATCTTACGAAGCATGAAAATGGATGAGCAACGTGTGATGATTAAAGAACAACTCATTTAACCCGACTTACATCCATTATGTACTCAGGTTTCCATGAGTATCAAAGGTCAAAAGACAACTTAGTCTGAAGAAATAAATCAATACTAGTTTGTATTAGAAACTTGAAAGAATGCAATATGGCCCACAGCAGACAATTTTTTCCTACTAAGACCAACATTATTTATTAAGTGTTTGTGAAACCGTACTTGCGATCCGACTGGAAAAACCTCCTACTGGAGCCTAAACCTGCAGGCGGTTTTTTGCAATATGAAATGATTGACCCACTGTTCAACCATAATTTAAGCCCAAAACACCATACCGCTAAATTTTCCGGTACAACCTCTGGTACGGTTATACAATCCTTGCGAGGAAAGTGTAGTAACACTTTCCGGAAGGTATAGTACAACCTCCGATATGGTTTTACACAGCCAGGAAGGTGTAGTAACACTTTCTAAATAGAGAAGGCAGGGGTACTTATTTATGACCAGGTACAAACAAAAAGATTGCAAGGAGAAAGTACCTACTATTAATAACATCAGTTAGAGTTGATCCCATCCAGCTCAAAGTGGACAAATCTGATTCAAAGTCCTTTCCGGATACCCTTTCCTTGGTAGAATAGAAGGATAGAGGTTCACCAAGTTCAAGATTGCTGAGCAACTCCTCGGGTATCAAATGATCTCTTTTGCTCTTATCAAAGGAAAGTTTATATGCACATACATTTTTGTCATCTGAAGAATCCTCTGAAGCATTCAGCACAAACAGGTACTTAACTGGCTTTTCACCAAGCTTATCTTGTACGTCTAAATTTGAATCAGATGGTTCCAGTAAACTGTGCCTTCCAGACCCATAGTCAAGTCCTCTCATTTCAAAGTGCATTACAGTCTCATCTCCTAAAGTCAATGAATTAACCTCTACACCAGAGGCCGAAGCAATTGCTTCAAGTTGTGCAGCCACCCATGCATGAAGAAGTATGCCTAAAGTCTTTCTACTATCAGAACCACATACTCGTTCTGCACCCTCTGCATGAGGAAAAACAGATGAAAGAGTAGCTATGAAATCACCATGCGTGAAATGATCTGTTTCATTTAAGTTATTTCCTGAACTAATTCCGGAAGGCAGCATTTGAAGCTTTTCCATTCTACGACTATTATGCACTTCCATGCCAAATTCTCCCTTCTCACCATCCCTTCCAAGCATCTTAATGTGGCAGGGAGACAGTGAGAGCAAGGGAATATCCTCCTTGAAATTACCATGGTATTCTTTCACATGCACCCCTGGAAAAAACACAAAAGAATCAACTCAACCCAAGGGAAATTGGCAGATAAAATCAACCTTTGTCTGTTATGTCTGAAAAAGCTAACAAGCTACATTCTCAAAGCAAATAAGTCTCCAAACTTGTCTATTGGAATGTCAAGGAGAATCCACGTACATGAATGCAGGCCAACTCTCATGCTCAAACGAAGAGACTCAGCTATCATTAGATGCCCTTTGGATACAGAGTCAGAAAAGAGAAGATGAATAATTGCTCGACGAGATACTTTCCTGCTTGTCCCATCTTTAGGTGCTGAAGTGCTTTTCATTCTCGATGCATCATTGTCAACCCTCTCTCTTGATAATTTTGGAATAAGAATAATCGACTGAAGAGGCTCAAACAAAAAGTATTTAGCAGTTTCGGGGTTAATATAAGCAACAGTAGTTAGTGCAACCCCCAAATCAGCACCTTTGACATTACATTTCTGAAACAATCTTTTATCTGAATCTTGAATACGCAATAAGGCCTCCTTAACATTGCGTTGCTTGTCAGATGAAGCATCTGATTTATTCACAAGCTTTTGTCGTCTCTTGGGAGCAACTTCTACTTCCGTATCATGAACAAGTTGTACTGTGGACACCAACAATATATCACTATATAAGGCTCAAAGAAAACTGAGCTTTAAAAATCAGTCATGGGCACTAGAAAGATCCTAATAAAGCAGACTTTGAACACTATTTACAAGAAAATATCCAAGAAGAAAGGAACTGCCGCCAATCGAGCTACTCCTCAAAACTGCTCAACATTATGATTCTCAATCCAGTAAGTCTAATAAGAAACTCAACCAAGAAGCACCAGGATTTCAAATTAAGAAAGTGAATTAATTTCAAGTCACTAGTGTGCAACCAAAGGGAATGAAATCGTAGATGTACCTACTGCTTTTTTGGGAACAGTCGAAACCACGCGGAAGGTAACTACAGAATGGCCATGCAGCCACAAGGGAAATCTCATTGCCTCTTTGACAATTTTGATCTGCATGTGGACAAACAAAGTATCAAAGATATTATCCGTGACCGGCGACTTCAACATTGATGCATGGAACAGTTTATAGAAGACTAGCTGTGAACTTGGCTTGTCACAAACATCAAATACCAGGAGACCTCTTATCTTCGCCCATTCCATTGGTGACTGAAAACCTGGTCTAGTGCTTACAATTGAGGAGGAGATGAAGAGAATGCCTAAGTTTTTGGAAAAGTAGCTGGCGGATCGGAAGGATGTAGAGTCAAACCTAAAGGACATTCCTACTGGAATAAACCCAAAACTCATGGACATATCTGGTGTATGTTGTTTGGGCCACCTCACCGTGAACACAAGGGGAAATAACTAAACCTTGAAAGGGGAGCTGCTGGACTATCAAACAACATAAGGAGCAAAAATGAAGCTGGTGGGAAAAGGCGAATCTTAGGGAAATCTTTCACAGTCATATTGGCTGCCCAATTGGAAATGGCAGATCAACGCTCCGTCTCTACCTTCCAATATTCCTATGGGACATCATAGAGGAGTTGCTTCCACCCAAAATGCAAAAGAGAATATGTTAGATATAAACATGCTGTTTGTGGCATCACACACAGGTAGGAACTTCAAGAACACATCACATGAACCCATTTCTGATGGAAAATTCTCCATTTTATTTCCAAGGAACAAAAAACAGAAACTGTTATCAGCAGACATATCTCTCAGCACACATAACTTTGACGGAAGTGATACCATCTCAATTCAAATTATAATCAGATTTCAATAATTTAACTAAAATGCAGTAAGAAATAAACTAAAACAACTCAAGCTTACCTGGCTTAACATGGATGCCTCAGCGAACTCTGCTTTGAGCTCCATAACTTCCCAGTCGTCTTCGGTATCAGGCTCTACCATCACTCGTTCAGCACGTTCCACATTTGACACAACTCGAACTTGTACTCTTAGATGATCAGGCAACAAAATGCAATCCGCAAACTGCCTACCGATCTTCATAGGCACCACCACCACATATCAGATAATAGAAAACTGTTAAGATTACATACCCTAACTAAAAACATTCCAGTAAATAAAACTCAGATTATCTACCTCAATAGCAGCAGAAGACGAAGTAGCACCAGACCAAGAGACCGTCCAGCTCCGCTGCTGGTCAGCAGTGGGGCTCAATGAGCGAAGCTCAATTACGAGGAGCTGAGGCTGAGGGAGAAGAGTCGGGCGGAGAGATTCCAAAGTCTGGATGAGTTGCAAAGGAAGGGCTACAAAGCAGTGCTCTGCTCCAGAAACATGCCATACTTCGAACTCCATAAAAAGAGAAAGCTTCTCCAAGGATCATGAATCAAACCTGTAACCATAAAATTTTCACGAATTTCAGAAACGATCAACTCCAGTGTAATGTTCAAGAAGGAACTAGGCGCGCTAACTAGGCGGGGAGGCACCGCCCAGGGAGATTAGTCGTTGCCTAGGCAGATTCGAAGTTGGATGCGGTGATTTTTAATTTCCAGTTGGTTGAATGAGGGAGACCTGGGTTGCCGCGACGATGAGGAGTGGGTGCAGAAGAAAGACGCTATCTGGTCGATGAACAAGACAATGATGCCGCGAAGAACCAAGTAGGGGTGGGCATCGGTTCGGTTTGAACACCGAACCGAAAAGATGGATACCGGGTCTTCCACATACTTCAAACTTGAAACCGAACTCGAACCGAAATATAATTCAGTTCGGATTGTCCGAACCGGATTATATTCCGGTTCGGTTCGGGATCCCGACCAAACCGGACATTTATATGAAAATGCATCCACCCACTTTTTCATCTAAAACTTTTCCCCCCACTCTGGTCCTCTCTCTCTCCATCTCCCTCTCTCTTTCTCTCTGCCCAATCCCTCTCTTTCTCTCTATCCAAACAACGATCTACCCAAACGCAGAGACGACGGCGAGTGAAGCTCAAAGCAAAGCACAACTCAGCGATTGACAACGGCAGGCAGCAAGGCGATGCACGATGCTGGTGGCAACGGCGATGCACGACGCTGGAGGCAACGGCAATGGATGTCGGCGATGGTGATGACCGACGACGAAGGTTAGAGGTGAGTATGGGTCAGATCTAAACATGCATGAACTTTTTTGGGGTTTGCTTTTCTCCGTCGAGCTTCAATAGATATTCTCTGTTTTCGATTTTAGGTGGAGAATGAATTTGTCGCGGCGGAGAAGAGAGTGCGGTGAGCCATGGAAGAAGCACGGCGAGGACGTTTGTGTGGTCTGTGGTGGCTGCTGGAGAGCAGGTGGCGGCGCGGTGGCAGTGGGATAGGGATAAGGGTAAAGGGTGGGAGGTTAGCGTTGAGAGAGCATAAAAGGGTTGGACTTAGGGTTTTGTGAGGTCTGGGCTGGGGAGAGCCGAGAGTGGATTGTGGTCAGTGGGGGAGTGGGTTTTGGGCTGTGTGGGTCTATGGGCTAAAATGTTGTTTATTAATTTTGTAATTTCGGTTTTTCGGTTCGGCTGTTCGGAAATCGGGTTCGGTTGTGTGACCTTGGTTTCCGAAATATGGCTTTTCTCTTTCCGAATTTCGAAACTAATAACATAAATTTTGGTTTCGGTCGATTTTGGTTCGGTCAAATTCGGTTCGGAGAGTCAAACCCGAACCGGATGCCCACCCCTAGAACCAAGCGATGGAAGAATGAGCCAGACGACGACGCCGCGACAAACCTGGACTCGAAGTCTCCAGTCGAAATCCCAGTTCCGGTGAGTTCAATAAATTGCCGACGTTAGCCGGAACCCTAAACCCAAATACAATCAATCTAAACCTAGCACTCGAAGAACTCAAACTATAGGCTCATATGAACATCTCCACCCCAATTTATGATAGAAGATGGACAGAAGATGGAAATCGGGGGAAGACGAAGTAGAAATTGCAATTATTATTACTAGTATGTACCCGGCCGATTGGTCGGAGTGTTTGAGTTCATCACTTAAGAAAATATTTTAAGTTAGTTTTTTCTCAACGGTTCCTACTTAAATATTTTATCGATCAAATTGTTTAATTTTGACCATACTATGAGTCGATTTATCTATCATTATATTAATCAAAATTTCAACTTTGAAGTTCTTTTATATGGGGTTTATGTCAATATATTCTCACCACTTTAATACAATAAAGAAAACATCACATAATTTGTACCATTTAAACTCCTTAATTAGATCCAAAGTTTATGAGTAAGTTATGCTCGCCTTCAGAAACACAGACTATACACCTAAATAACTTATATTAACTTTCGATTTCATGATGTATGATAAAGAATTTAAATGCGTAACTTCTCTTTTCCTTTTCAAAAAATTCATCATCTTTATGTCACACTATTTTATGTGTGTTCTAATTCCTATACTGAGAAAACCCAACAAAACCTTAACCCTCATTCAACTTTCTATTGTCTTAATCATAGAAAATCCTCAAATACTAAATCATTAAAACTATCAATGTTAAAATCAAAAGACTGCACCCTGTATCCAAAATTCTATAAATGACATAATAATTAAAACACTTTTTGATTTTTTGTTAACCCATTTAGAATTATTAAAAATCAATGAAACTATAAACACTAAAACTTAACCGATAATAGGACTAAAAAGGAGCTTTTTAACCAAAAATCTACGCTAAATTGCAAATGAATTAGATAAAAAAAAAATTATTCAACACCATTCTTATCACTATGGGTATGGGCGCATGGCAAAAGCCAAAAGATAACCAACTTTCAATATAACGTGAGGTTTTTTTGCCTGGGAATAAAAAGAAAAGAAAAAATATGAAAATGTAATTACTATTATGCCCTGACCGAAATTTAAGGAGAGGCCTGCAAATTTGAAATGGAGAAAATTTCATAAAACTCTAGTATATTATATTGGAGGATTATTGTTATTTATTTTTTAGTTTATTATGATAATGATGTGGAATTTTAAAAACATTTATTTTATTATTTTAAAATTGTCACGTCACTTATTTAACAGTCAACTTTCAGAGTTGACTGTCACGTAAGTTAAAGTTAACGAAGACTAACGGAGAGTGACCAAACTTGAACTGTTGAACTAATTTAAGTGACTATGGATGAAATAAAATTAATTTTAATGGCAAACATGAACTCTTTAAGTAATTCCAGTGACCAAACTTGCAATTTACCCCAATTCTTTAACATAAAATTGGATGAAAGGGTACAATTTAATAAAGGTGTACGTTTGTTAACTGACAATAGTAAAACGGGTACAAAATTCTATTAACCCTTAACATAAACATTTGGGCTAATACCACTAGAAATATAAACCTTTAGCGAAAGTGCCATTTATATTATGAAATTTTCGATATGACAATTGTATACCAACCGTTAAGTTTTCCATTAGGGGTTAACAGAAAATACAATCAACAATGACATGGCAGCTGACGTGGAAATTTGTAATAAAAAAATGTAAAAAAAAAATCAAAGCTCGTCCACCACCGTACCCTACCTCACCGCTCAGCCTCTCCCTCTTTCTCACATCTTCAAGCCGTCGCCTCCACCCAGCTTCAACGTCGCCGCCGCCATAGCCATCGTCAACTCTCGCAGATTGGGTTTTCGATGCAACCACTTCTCAAACTACATCACCTCGAGGTAAGGCGGCGGGTTCGAGTCATTGAAGAACTACTCCACCGGGTTGAACTTTTCCTCCGACTCGTTCCTCAAATACAGTCGCCAGGCCAATCGCCACAACGAGGTCTTCTCCAACTACGCCACTGATGGCAACGTCGCCAACCCCAGCTTCGGAACGGCTCCAGATCTATCGCCGACAATTTCAAGAACTACCAAAACTGAGTCAACGTGCCTGGTCTCCGCTTCACCACCTACGACTCTGTCAGCAACGACCACAAGCTCGGTTTCTCCAGCTACAGGGACAACACCAATGCTTGCTCCCAGTCCTTCACCAGAAACGCCAACACCCTAGATGCTTACAACAACTATTCTAAAATCCACGCACAACTGTGAATCGATTCACAATTTCAATTCAAAATTGAGTTTCAGAGACAATTGATTGGGTCTTTCGAATTCGGCTAAGAAGGAAGCAAAATTGATTGTTGGGAAGAAAAATAAGTCAAGGCGGCTACTTCATTCTTCTTCAAGAACCCAGAATCATCTACCTCAGGAATCCAAAAAACGATGATGGTGGAACTACGGGGATCTCGTTTGCTTGGATTTGTGGGGAGCACTAGAAACTCTCGCGATTTCGTCAAGCCAAGAGAAGTGACCAGGGGCATTCTTTGTCGAATGAAGCCTGCAACTGACGAATAACCCTCACAATTGGGACTGCTACTTTGCTCCAGATCGCCATAGGATGTGTCGAATGGTGGAGGGGAGGAGGGTTTGTCGCATTGGGTGGGTTAATTTGAGGGAAATGGTTAATTTGAGGTGGGGTGATTATTCTGGTAATTGGAAGGGGTGGGGGTGGGCTAATTCAAGTGAGGAGCTTCCTCTGTAGTGGTCGTCGCCGACTGTGGGGAGGGAGGGAGGGAGAGAGAGAGAAAGAAAGAAAGAAAGAGAGGGAGGGAGAAAGAGCTGATGTGGCACTTAGGTGGATGATAAATGGTGCCATGTCATTAAGAGTCAAACATGTTTTTGACTTCTGTTAGGTCAATCGTCAATTTTAACGCTCAATCAAAAATTTGCGTAACACAAATGACGCAAATACCTAGGCTAAATTACATGTTTGGTCACTCAAATTATACAAATCTTTCACGTTTACCACCCGAATTACTTTTCTTTCTTATTCGTCACTAATTTTACGAATCATTTCACCGTTGGTCACCGACCGTTACACTCCGTTAACTTTGTCCTACGTGGCAGTCAACTATAAAGTTTGACCGTTAACTAGATGACGTGGAAATAAAAAATAATAATTTATTTTCCACCTCATCATTTCAGATTTATCATACTAATTATTTAATAATAATTAACTAAAAAATAATATGATAAATAATTAATTTTTATTTATTTATCATGACCCTCACCACCATCATCACACTCCCGCTACTCCTCTTCCTCTCAGTATCAACCCCATATCAGTTATATATGTTTTTAGTTTGATTGAATTTGATGCAGGGAATGTACAGATACATTGGCTGGTAAGAGAATTTCAGTTGTCATCTTATCTGATCTCAATTCATAACTGCCATGTATTCTGCTGACTTCTGTTGGTTTCTGTGGGGGGCGGAGCTATTTTGTGTTGTGCTAACAGTACCATCTATACCAATTACCAACTGCGTTTCCTTTTTGCCCTGCTCCAGCTGATGTGGACAAAGCTGTATGTTCTCCACTTTTTCCCCGTAGCACACTACGATATCACGAAGTTGCTGAGAGGAACTCCCAGAAAAGAAAAACACAGGTACAGGGCAAGACTCACCTGCCAAGATGAAGTTGCTCCGCGATCTCACGATGCCCACTTCCTGCCACGTAGCGTCGCCGGCAAATGGAACGCCGCCTACACCCGCTCCAGCTGCAATGCCACGCCAGACGTCTGCTACACCTCCCTCTCCCACTACTCCAGCACCGACCTCCGCGCCGCCTCCGCCCTCCACGACTGCCTCTCCAACCTCGACGACGCCGCAAAAGAGATTTGCGGCTCCCTAAAGCAGATGCGGCAACTGGGCGCGACGGGGGCGTCGGGGAGACGTTCCGCTTCCAGATGAGCAACGTGCAGACGTGGATGAGTGTCGCGCTGACGAACGAGGAGACCTGCATGAACGGCTTCCGGTTCGGGGTGTCGGGGGAGGCCAAGGCGGTGTACGCCCGTGCCGCGGAGGCGAAGAAGTACACCAACAATGCGCTTGCGTTAGCTAAACGGAGACCGAGGACATGTAATTTATTGATTTTTTATTAAATAATTGATATGATAAAATATATAGATAAAGTAAGTGGGATGACGAGGTGGAAAATAATTTTTTTAATTTTTTTAATTTCCACGTCATCTAGTTAACAGTCAAACTTTATAGTTGACTGCCACGTAGGACAAAGTTAACAGAATGTAACGGCCAGTGACTAACGGTGAAACGATTCGTAAATTTAGTGGCGAATAAGAAAGAAAAGTAATTTGGGTGGCAAACGTGAAAGATTTGTATAATTTGAGTGACCAAACGTGTAATTTAGCCCAAATACCTAATAGGTTGGAATATTTTTGTGTTTATTGAAGTTATGTATTATAAATGACACTTTCGTTAAAGGTTGGTATTTCCAGTGGTATTAGCCCTAAACATTTTGTTCTCATCTAACGGATTGAATTTTCATCTAACCCGAAAAAGAATTGTAGGGTCATGAAATTTATGGTGGGGTTTTTTTTTTTTGACAGTGAACAATCTTGCATTGCACTATGAAAGATCGGTTACAGAGAGGGAAAATGAAAAACAATCGAATCAAACCAAACACAGGCACCTCAGAGCAAACAGTTGACACAAACTGTGCTTGAGAGATACATCAAATAAGAGCAAAACACTGAGTGAAATCAACCACCCAAAGGGACCGAACACTTGATCCAAAACGAAAACATTCCAAACCTCTCATGCATCCGAACCAAACAGAGTAGCAACAAGATCAAGATCAGCTCGTCCGATCACGCCGAAGTCCATGACGATTGAGCAAAGCAATGTCATAAGCCGCCTCCTGGGGAAAACTCAAAGATATCCAACACAGTGAATCTCAGAAATGAAATTACATGGCGGTGGGCAAGGATGTGAAACAGATTGCTCCGAGCTGAAAAAGGCACAGGGAGTTGAGGCAGAGTGGTCAATCCATGGAGAGAAGAAGATCGGAATCGAGCCCCCCAAACTCTGAGGAAACACCGGACAACAGCCAAAACCACCTAGAGGAGACCCTACCCACCACAATCCGATGAACGGCCAAGCATCATTCAGACAGCAAGGGGAGATCGGAAGGGGAGACGTAAGGAATGGCTACACCAAAAGATGAAACCACCAGCCCAAGAGCATCAACCACCAAAACAGAGCGCGATGAGGCTCCCAAGCTGCCAACTCTAGATCCCAACATGAGCAAGCCCCGAACAGGAACCCCAATCAACGACCGAAGAGCATAAAGCTCAACAGGAGTGAAAGATGAAAATCCAGATCTGCTGGAAACTGAAAGGCCATAAAGGCTGGAAACTGGAAGGCCATAACGGCAGGAAAAGGGAGAAAACAGAATGCAAGGAGAGGGGAAAGCAAAGGAGAAGCAGAAGCATGAAAGGAAAGCATGGAAGGAGGGGAGCTGCCGCCGGTCACCAAAAAAGTAGCCGACGGCAGCCCCTGGCCGAGGAAGAAGAAAGATGAACTGGCTAGAGAGAAGGCAGAGAAAACCAATTCAAAATAAAGTTAGAGAGAGAACTTTTATTCTAATTTATGGTGGGTTTGAGTTCACCATTATTCAACCCAGACTCATAGATCGAGTGGTTAAAATGATGAAAACCGACCCAACCAACCCACGTACAACCCTACTGCCCTACTGAGTACTGAGAGCTAGGTAGGGAGGGCGAGCGTAATTCCCAATCCCTCTGTACTCTAAAACCCTAGCCTCGACCTGAAGGTTTTGCAACCTCCTTCGTCGGAGATTAGTGGATGTCAGATCCCATCTGTGTGTTTGCAAGACGAATTCTGTTCTGAAAGGACATAGAGGATGTGGAACAGTGGTGGAGGAGGTCCTCCAGGTGGGGATCAGAATATTGCTCCTCCCGGAACCATTTCGTCATCTATGCTTCCGCCGCCGCCAGCTGCTCCGATGCAGCCTTCTTATACGGTGCTTGCACCGCAAACAACGCCCACCCCGGCGGAGGCTGAGGCTAAGCTCGAGGAGAAGGCTCGTAAGTGGCAGCAGCTGAACACGAAGCGGTACAGCGATAAGAGGAAGTTTGGTTTTGTCGAGACGCAGAAGGAGGACATGCCGCCGGAGCATGTCCGCAAGATTATTCGGTAGGTTTTGTTAACTTGGCTGTCATTTGGTGTCATACTTAACTCAGTGGTCAGAATACTGCTTTCATACTTGTATGGTAGTGGCTAGCTAGTGGCCGTGAAATCGTCCTCTCCAGGGTTGCTTTCTGATGGTGTGGGCTTTTGCAGGGACCATGGTGATATGTCGTCCAAGAAATATAGACATGATAAGCGTGTCTATTTGGGGGCTCTTAAATTCATCCCCCATGCTGTTTACAAGCTCCTTGAAAATATGCCAATGCCTTGGGAGCAGGTTCGGGATGTCAAGGTTCTGTACCATATTACAGGGGCTATCACTTTCGTGAATGAAATTCCGTGGGTTGTTGAACCCATTTACTTGGCTCAGGTATTCTTAGTTATATGCTCTGTGGCGTGTGTGTATGGTTGCGGGCATTCGATCTTCGAATCCATGGTTGTATCATTTTTCCTCTTTGTGTTAACATCTTAGTATTGGATTGTTGCAGTGGGGTACTATGTGGATCATGATGCGAAGAGAGAAGAGGGATAGACGACATTTCAAGCGTATGAGGTTTCCTCCATTTGATGATGAGGAGCCTCCTCTGGATTATGCTGATAACTTGTTGGACGTTGATCCTCTTGAGCCAATTCAATTAGAATTGGATGACGAGGAAGATGCAGCAGTTCACACATGGTTTTATGACCATAAGCCTCTTGTTAAGACAAAGCTCATTAATGGTCCAAGTTACAGGAAGTGGCATCTCTCTCTTCCTATCATGGCAACTCTTCACCGGTTGGCAGGGCAACTTCTATCTGATCTCATAGATCGTAACTATTTTTATCTGTTTGATATGGAGTCCTTCTTTACAGCAAAAGCTCTGAACATGTGCATACCAGGTATGAACACTTATAAGTCTGTTTATGTATAATTGAACATCCATCGTCTATATTACTTTTATCTGTTGATGATGGAATTTGTTGTGTCAGGTATCAATGAATAAGAGCCCTTTCCTCGGCATAAGAAATAACTGGAATTTTAAGAGTCATTTACTCAGGATTCACCTATTGACATCATTCATGTCTTCAGTATTCTTTTTGACTCATTAGTATTTGTAGGAGTCAATAGGTTTCTCACACCTGTGTAGTACAATTGAGAGTGAAGACTATCTGGAAAATCACCTATATTCAAGTTTTCTTCTTGTACTTGATGCTAGATCCTGATTACAGTTGGAAATCACTTTTAAAATCTTGTCTAGTGCACTTGAATGCATTGTGCCTGAAGACTATCTGGCAACTCTAAATTTTCTAATAGACTTGTTACCAGACTGGTTCAACTGAACACGACATGTCACTTGCTTAAAATGGTGAGTGCATATTTATTTTCTATCACTTTTATAGGTTGACCTTTGTGCTTCTTCGTGTGATGTGATATTCATCAGTTGCAGTTCTTGACTTCTGTAGATTAAATGCCGATAATGAGCTCTTCTATAAGATTGCTTTTAAATGGCTTTTTTATCTATCTTCTGGTTTAACTACTGTGCAGGTGGTCCAAAGTTTGAACCCCTGTACCGTGATATGGAGAAAGGGGATGAAGATTGGAATGAGTTCAATGATATCAACAAGCTTATTATCAGGTCACCTCTTAGGACTGAGTATCGAATAGCATTTCCGCATCTATACAATAACCGGCCCCGGAAAGTAAAGCTTTGCATTTATCATACCCCAATGATTATGTTCATCAAAGCAGAGGATCCTGATCTACCTGCTTTCTATTATGATCCTCTCATACATCCGATAACATCCGCTAACAAGGAGAGACGGGAGAAGAATACTCTTGAAGATGATGACGAGGAATTCACCTTGCCAGAAGGGGTGGAAGCTCTGCTAGAAGAGACACAGCTCTATACAGATACCACAGCCGCTGGGATTTCCTTGCTGTTCGCTCCCAGGCCTTTTAATGTTAGATCTGGTCGGATGCGCAGGGCAGAAGATATACCTCTTGTTTCCGAGTGGTACAAGGAGCACTGGTGAGGTTTTGGTACTTCTGTGTTTTGCGGTATAGGAAATTAGGATATGGAATCATGTAACTTATTTTTCTATTTGCTTGTGTTTCAGTCCACCATCATATCCAGTGAAGGTACGCGTCAGCTATCAGAAACTGTTGAAGTGCTTCGTCTTGAATGAGCTGCATCATAGACCACCAAAAGCTCAGAAGAAGAAGCATTTGTTCCGTTCTTTAGCAGCCACCAAGTTCTTCCAATCTACTGAACTCGACTGGGCTGAAGCAGGTCTTCAAGTATGCAAGCAGGGTTATAACATGCTAAATCTTTTGATACACAGGAAGAATTTGAATTACCTTCACTTGGACTATAATTTCAATTTGAAGCCTGTCAAAACACTTACTACAAAGGAGCGCAAGAAGTCGCGATTTGGAAATGCATTTCATCTCTGTCGTGAGATTCTGCGTCTGACAAAGCTTGTTGTCGATGCCAATATTCAGTTCCGATTGGGTAACGTAGATGCATTCCAGCTGGCAGACGGTCTGCAATACATTTTCTCCCATGTGGGCCAGTTGACTGGGATGTATCGTTACAAGTACAGGCTGATGCGACAAATTAGAATGTGCAAAGATTTGAAGCATTTGATATATTACCGGTTTAACACTGGTCCTGTGGGGAAAGGCCCTGGATGTGGGTTCTGGGCCCCCATGTGGCGAGTTTGGCTCTTCTTTCTACGGGGAATAGTTCCCCTCCTAGAGCGTTGGTTGGGGAATCTTTTGGCACGTCAGTTTGAGGGGCGACATTCAAAGGGGACTGCAAAGACTGTGACAAAGCAGCGTGTTGAAAGCCACTTTGACCTGGAACTTCGTGCAGCTGTTATGCACGATGTTCTTGATGCAATGCCAGGTAATCCATCATCCTTTTTGCGTGTGTTTGGCATACTTCATCCTTGAGTTTGTTAAATTCATGTTGGTTTTGAATCTTGTGTCATTTTTCTTGCAGAGGGTATAAAGCAGAACAAGGCTAGAACCATACTGCAGCATCTCAGTGAAGCTTGGCGATGCTGGAAAGCAAACATTCCCTGGAAGGTTCCTGGGTTGCCAGTTCCCATAGAAAACATGATACTCCGTTATGTGAAGGCTAAAGCTGATTGGTGGACGAATGTTGCTCATTACAATCGTGAACGTATAAGGAGAGGTGCAACTGTTGATAAAACAGTCTGCAGGAAGAACCTTGGACGTTTAACTCGCCTTTGGCTAAAGGCAGAACAGGTAGCGAATGCGTCCAATTCTGCATTGGTCATTTCCAATCTGCTAGTTACTTTGTGTTTGAATTGTTTTGGGGATTGCTCATGGTTAGTGCTGGTCTTTGCTATGGTTGTCTTTGAGGTTTTCATCTGTTCAATTGCTTTGTAGGAGCGGCAACATAATTATTTGAAAGATGGGCCGTATGTCACCCCGGAAGAAGCTGTTGCCATTTATACAACAACTGTGCACTGGCTGGAATCTCGGAAGTTCTCTCCTATACCATTCCCACCACTGTCTTACAAGCATGACACGAAACTGCTTATCCTTGCATTGGAAAGGTTGAAGGAGTCATACAGTGTAGCGGTAAGGCTAAACCAGTTGCAAAGGGAAGAACTTGGTCTTATTGAACAAGCGTATGATAATCCGCACGAGGCATTGTCACGAATTAAGCGGCACCTACTCACTCAGCGCGCCTTTAAGGAAGTAAGTTAATATTTGTGTCTGCCTTTGCTTTGATTCTTGTTGCACCATTCATTGCTTAGTTAGTAACTACTCATTTTCTGGACAGGTTGGAATAGAGTTCATGGATTTGTACAGTTCCCTGATTCCGGTCTATGAGATTGAACCACTCGAAAAGATAACTGATGCTTACCTTGATCAGTATCTGTGGTATGAAGGGGACAAGCGTCATCTCTTCCCAAATTGGATAAAACCTGCAGATTCTGAGCCGCCACCACTGCTAGTGTACAAATGGTGTCAGGGTATAAACAATTTGCAAGGCATATGGGACACAAGTGATGGACAATGTGTGGTGATGCTTCAAACCAAGTTTGAGAAGTTCTTTGAGAAGATTGACCTGACAATGTTGAATAGGTAATCCCCTGTTATTTCCCCCACTTATAGATAGGTAATGCCCTCTTTCCGGTTGCATTGGAATTATCCAATAGATTTGTGACCTAATACGTTGTTACTGCTTTAATGTGCAGACTTCTACGGTTGGTTCTGGATCACAATATTGCAGATTATGTTACAGCAAAGAACAATGTGGTATTGTCCTACAAAGATATGAGTCATACAAACTCGTATGGTTTGATACGTGGTCTTCAGTTTGCTTCATTTGTTGTGCAATATTATGGTCTTGTGCTAGATCTTCTGCTGCTTGGTTTGACTCGGGCCAGTGAGATTGCTGGTCCTCCCCAGATGCCAAATGAATTCATGACTTACTGGGATACAAAAGTTGAGACACGACATCCCATTAGACTGTATTCCAGATACATTGACAAAGTTCATATAATGTTCCGTTTCACTCATGACGAGGCGCGAGATCTAATTCAACGGTATCTTACTGAGCATCCTGATCCCAACAATGAAAATATGGTTGGTTACCAGAACAAGAAATGCTGGCCCAGGGATGCCAGGATGAGGCTCATGAAGCATGATGGTACGTCCCTTACAAGTCCCTTAATCATGCCTCTTTGTCCTTGTTCTCTGAGCGGTTATTGATTCCAGTGACCCATGTGTATTTTCCTTTTCTACAGTGAATCTTGGTCGTAGTGTTTTCTGGGATATGAAGAATCGTCTTCCTAGAAGCATCACAACCCTAGAATGGGAAAACAGCTTCGTCTCTGTGTACAGCAAAGACAACCCCAACTTGCTTTTCAGCATGTATGTAGATCTATCTGCTGTTTTGAAAGTTCGCTGATACATTAATGCTGTTCCTTAAGTTTATACTTCCTTCATCTGGTTCTTCGCTAAAGGTGATATCCGTCTTTTTGTGTAGGTGTGGGTTTGAAGTGCGTATACTTCCCAAGATAAGGATGACTCAAGAAGCTTTTAGCAACACTAGAGACGGAGTTTGGAACTTGCAGAATGAGCAGACTAAGGAGAGAACTGCTTGTGCTTTCTTGCGGGTTGATGATGAGCATATGAAGGTGTTTGAGAATCGTGTTAGGCAGATTCTCATGTCTTCAGGATCAACTACTTTCACAAAGATTGTGAACAAGTGGAACACAGCCCTGATAGGTTATTCTACTTCTAAAATTATGGTCACCTTGCTTTTGTTTCAAAGTTTTGTTCCATCTGCTGAATGCTTTTTACTTACTTTGCACATGTTTGTAGGTTTGATGACATATTTCAGGGAGGCGACTGTTCACACGCAGGAGCTCCTGGATCTACTTGTCAAGTGTGAAAATAAAATTCAGACCCGAATAAAGATTGGTTTAAATTCTAAAATGCCTAGCAGGTATGTGCTTTTGCACAAGTTATGATCTGCTGTCATGGATTGATGATTCGTTAGTTTCAGGGACTTAGTTATCCTCTACTATCTCTTCAGGTTTCCTCCTGTGATCTTTTATACTCCGAAGGAGATTGGTGGACTTGGCATGCTATCAATGGGCCATATTTTAATTCCACAAAGTGACCTTCGCTATAGTCAGCAGACAGATGTTGGTGTAACCCACTTCCGGAGTGGGATGAGTCACGAGGAGGACCAATTGATTCCAAATCTTTATCGTTACATCCAGGTAACTTTAAGTAATTTTATCTTGCGGATGGATTGCCTTGTACATCTCCCTAAGCTTCAATCAAATAATCTTGTCGAATTCTGGTTTCCTAACAGCCTTGGGAGAGTGAGTTCATCGATTCCCAGCGTGTTTGGGCCGAGTATGCACTGAAGAGGCAGGAGGCACAGGCACAAAATAGGAGGTTGACTCTTGAAGATTTGGAAGTAAGTTCTGGTTTTTTCAGGCCACTCATTGTTCTTCAGCCCTATTCAACTATCATTTTTCATTCTGACTTAGTCGCTCATAAAATCTTAGCTTAAGTAGTAGGGTGCCATAGATTAGAATTTATCTTTGCGATTTTGAGTCACATATGTTGTGATTTTGATTTCTAGTGTGGTCTTTGGGAATGTGGATAAATAAGACGCCTTCTGACTGTTCTGGAACCTACAGGATTCATGGGACAGAGGTATTCCACGTATAAATACCCTGTTTCAGAAGGACCGACACACTTTAGCTTATGACAAAGGGTGGAGAGTTCGAACTGATTTCAAGCAATACCAAGTCCTCAAACAGAATCCCTTCTGGTGGACACACCAGAGGCATGACGGAAAATTGTGGAACTTGAACAACTACCGGACTGATGTTATTCAAGCCCTTGGTGGTGTTGAGGGAATTTTGGAGCACACTTTATTCAAAGGAACCTAGTAAGTGTATATATTATTGTTCCACCAATCCCTTTCACACAAATTTTTTGAAGGATCTTTAGTCTTAATTTGATATCCATTTGCTGCATCTTCTTTTGACTATATTAGAGTCTTCCTTGAGACGAGCCATTGTTCTAACAATTTTCTTGTTTTCAGTTTCCCTACTTGGGAAGGGCTCTTCTGGGAGAAGGCTTCTGGCTTTGAGGAATCTATGAAGTATAAGAAGTTGACAAATGCACAAAGATCTGGTCTGAACCAAATTCCTAACCGTAGGTTTACTCTTTGGTGGTCACCCACCATTAATAGAGCCAATGTTTATGTGGGTTTCCAAGTGCAGTTGGATCTAACCGGCATCTTCATGCATGGGAAGATTCCTACTTTGAAGATTTCATTGATCCAGATTTTCCGTGCTCACTTGTGGCAAAAGATCCACGAGAGTGTAGTTATGGATCTTTGTCAAGTTTTAGATCAAGAGTTGGATGCTTTGGAGATTGAAACTGTACAAAAGGAGACAATCCATCCGAGGAAGAGTTACAAGATGAACAGCTCTTGTGCTGACATTCTCCTCTTTGCTGCTCACAGATGGCCCATGTCAAAACCTAGTCTTGTAGCTGAATCCAAAGATGTCTTTGATCAGAAAGCAAGTAATAAATATTGGATTGATGTGCAGCTTAGATGGGGAGACTATGACTCCCATGATATTGAGCGTTACACACGAGCTAAATTCATGGATTATACAACAGACAATATGTCTATATATCCATCTCCGACTGGTATGGGGTCGAACCTATTTACAAACTCCAGCTTGTTTCGCAGGTTTTTTTTGTTATGATTCTAATTTGTGTTTGCTGCTTTTCTGATGCACAGGTGTCATGATTGGGCTTGATTTGGCTTACAATTTGCATTCTGCCTTTGGTAACTGGTTCCCTGGGTCCAAGCCTCTGTTGGCTCAGGCGATGAACAAGATTATGAAGTCTAACCCAGCTTTATACGTGCTGAGAGAGAGAATAAGGAAAGGGCTGCAGTTGTACTCTTCTGAGCCAACGGAACCTTACCTTTCGTCCCAGAATTATGGAGAGATTTTCAGCAATCAAATCATATGGTTTGTGGATGACACTAACGTTTACCGAGTCACCATCCACAAGACTTTTGAAGGAAATCTTACTACAAAGCCCATCAATGGTGCAATCTTTATATTCAACCCAAGGACTGGCCAACTTTTTCTGAAGGTTGGCATTAGTTTTTGTTTTTATCTTTGACTAGGCCAATAGCATACACTGTTTTTAGGTTCCTGACACAACTTTCTTTTGCAGGTTATTCACACTAGTGTATGGGCAGGACAGAAGCGTCTTGGACAGCTTGCCAAATGGAAGACAGCTGAGGAGGTTGCAGCTCTTGTGAGGTCTCTTCCTGTTGAAGAACAACCAAAGCAGATCATCGTCACACGTAAAGGGATGCTTGACCCACTGGAGGTCCACTTGCTCGATTTCCCCAACATTGTCATAAAGGGAAGTGAACTGCAGCTCCCATTCCAGGCATGTCTGAAGATAGAGAAGTTCGGTGATCTGATTCTGAAGGCAACAGAACCTCAAATGGTGTTGTTCAACTTATATGATGATTGGCTGAAAAGTATCTCATCTTACACTGCATTCTCCAGACTCATTCTAATCCTTCGTGCTCTTCATGTTAACAATGAGAAGGCAAAGATGCTACTGAAGCCAGACAAAACGATAGTCACTGAGCCCCATCATATATGGCCTTCTCTAAATGATGATCAGTGGATGAAGGTTGAAGTTGCCCTGAGGGACCTCATTCTCTCGGATTATGCAAAAAAGAACAATGTGAATACCTCTGCTCTCACACAATCAGAGATACGTGATATTATTCTTGGTGCTGAGATTACTCCGCCCTCTCAACAGCGACAGCAAATAGCTGAGATTGAGAAACAGGTAATATTTCTCTCCATTTCTTGCATGGTGCTCTTTAGGTTCAAAGCACATGCTATTTGTTTTTATGTCTGAAAAACGATAAACGTATTCACTTCCATCTCATTGTTACTCTGGTGCTGCCAAATACATTCAGAGGGTCTCTCAATATTACATTTGCTTGGTACTGTTGCTGGGGGTCGGTAAAGATTGATTTCTGTGAGTTTCAGGCCAAGGAGGCTAGCCAACTGACAGCTGTCACAACAAAGACCACAAATGTGCATGGTGATGAACTCATTGTCACTACCACTAGTCCATATGAGCAAGCAGCATTTGGTTCGAAGACAGACTGGCGCGTCAGAGCTATTTCAGCCACCAATCTTTATCTCAGAGTTAATCACATATACGTGAATTCAGAGGATATTAAGGTCTGATCTATATTACGTCTTGTCTGTATTACCTTAATGCATATGATCCTTTTTGCTTCCTAACATGATGAAAGCTTCTGGATTCTGCAGGAAACTGGATATACTTACATCATGCCCAAAAATATTTTAAAGAAGTTCATCTGCATTGCGGATCTAAGAACTCAAATCGCTGGGTATTTGTATGGTATAAGCCCCCCAGATAACCCACAGGTGAAGGAAATCCGTTGTATTGCTATGCCACCACAGTGGGGAACTCATCAACAGGTTCATCTTCCTTCGGCTCTTCCTGACCATGATTTCCTTGGGGATTTGGAGCCGTTGGGATGGATGCACACACAGCCAAATGAGCTCCCTCAGTTATCCCCTCAGGTATTTGTTGTTTTCTCTTAGTGTTCTTTAGAGCAAATAATATAAGCGGTGAATTTTTTTTCACATTAGGTGAGTGATTGTGAGATGTATATGTTGACTGTTCTAGGGTAGATGTAATTACCGAAGTATGCGAGTGGTGTGAAGTGATGGTCTCCTGGACTTCAGAAGTTCAATAGAAGTGAATGGGTAGACTTGGAAATTTAGAAAGGGTTAAGCCAAGTGGGTTCCTTTTGAAATCATTTTGAACTTGGATTGAAAAGGTAGAAGGTGGAATTGTTAAGTATTCAATTGAGAAGTTGGTTATTTGATAACTATAGCCAGTAGATGTTGCTACCTGCTGATCAATTGTCTGACTTGCATGTAAAATTGTGTTCATTCTTTGCAGGACCTGACGAATCATGCCCGTATCCTAGAGAACAACAAGCAGTGGGATGGGGAGAAGTGCATAATCTTGACATGCAGTTTCACTCCTGGGTCCTGCTCACTAACGGCTTACAAGCTTACACCGAGTGGATACGATTGGGGAAGAGTGAACAAGGACACTGGAAGCAACCCTCATGGTTACCTCCCTACGCACTATGAGAAGGTGCAGATGCTGCTGAGCGATCGGTTCCTCGGATTCTACATGGTGAGTTGCTAGATCGTTGTTCAGAATTTCTGTTGTGTTACCTAGTACTACATAGCAATAGTGATGATGTTCTTTGATTTATTTGGTGTACGTGTTTAGGTTCCTGATAGCGGCCCATGGAACTACAATTTCATGGGCGTCAAGCACACGACGAGCATGAAGTATGGGATAAAGCTCGGGGCGCCGAGGGAGTACTATCACGAGGAACACAGGCCCACCCATTTCTTGGAGTTCAGCAACTTGGAGGAAGGCGATGCCGTCGAAGGGGACAGGGAGGATACTTTTACTTAGAGCAAGTGTTTTGTAGCCGAAGTTGACTAACAACTGTCGATATTCCCATACCATTCGTGTTGAAGTATTTGGGTTTACCCAATCTCCCTTGCTTTATTACTTTAGGGGATATGGGGGAAGCGACTAGAGCCAGAGTGTAGTTAGTTTTGTGAGGTTTAGCTGTTGTACAAGTGAGTTGGGATGATACAATACAATGAACCTGTACATATGGATCTTACCCTTGAGAGGGCATTACTGAACGATTTCTTTGACCTCGTTTACATATTACATTCAAGGTTGAAGGTAAGCGTTGGTACTAAGGCACTGCACTTTCTTCCAAATTCATCCCTTACATTATTATCTTATACGGAAACTATAATCCTACTACGTGTAGGACTACTACGTGTGTGTCCTAACTTCGTTCATGATTTGTTAAATTTTGTTTCTTTTGAGCAATTCTTCAATCCTACTTCTAAACTTAATTTTCAAGTTTTACTATGCAGACAATAGCCGTGATTATATATGCTTAAAATTTTATTTTAGAAAGAGCTAAACTGTGTCCCTTATTTAATTGCACACTTCCTACATTAACATTGTGCTAAGTACATATTTTAAGAGTTACACTGATATCCATCGTCAAACTGAAATTATTGTTTAATGTTTTAATGCAAGGTTAGTCAATATGCATTCCCAACTGATCTCCGATCTTATAGCTCAAAAGAGGAATCAGACTATTCAATGTCGAGTTTCAAGGAAGTGGCTGGCAATCAACCTCAACCCATATACTATTCTGCGTATGGATATGATAGTTTTCAAAAGCGCCCTATATGCGCCCGTAATTTTGTACAGCGCCCCACTAGCGCCCGGTCTATGTAAAGCGCCCAAACTTTGCGCCCTCATTTTTCAGAATCGGATTAATTATTATCTACAAAATTGGCCGTTAAGAAAACGTAAAATAGCGCCTTTAACTTCGCGCCCATCGTTTTATAAAGCGCCCTCATGCGCCCGCCCCATATAATGCGCCCATCGTTTTATAAAGCGCCCTCATGCGCGCGCCCCATATAAGGCGCCCTCCTTTTTTGCGCCCGTATTCTGGTAATTCTAAGTAATTATGTGCGATAGATAACACGGGGGAAATATCCGATGGAAATCGAGACAGGCACAAAGGTGCAAGGATGGGCAAAGCGCCCACCTCATAGCGCAACAACACAAGCAGGCTAAGTTTGCGATATAACATAACCAACAAGGCAAGTGACAAACATAGTCATGAGTCAGAACAAAGACTAAAGATGAACGCATGGAAGCATAACCCGGTTCAAACAAAAAGATAAGAGACTACGGGCAGGCGCCCCAACCACACATCGTCTCCACGACATAAATAAACAAAGGCAACAACTATGCCGTAGGCTCATTCTCAGAGCCCGAGGCAGAGCCTTCGCTGCCATCATCATCGTCGTCGTCACCATCTTCACCATCGTCTTCCTCACCCTCAGGCGCCGGGTCGACCACTGGGCGCCCACTTTCCATGAAATTAATTACGAAGTCTACCATAGACTTAACGTCCCACTCAACGTCGGGATGTTCGGCTGCTAGCTTCCTCCGGAGAATCAAGATGCTGTTTAAGGCGGCCTCAGCCTTAAGCGCCTGTCCCGCTTGAGACGTGGCGAACTCTGATGGTTGAGTCTCGAGCGCCTCTTTCTCTGACTGAAGCGCCTGTTTTTCTTCCTCAAGCCTCCTTATTGCCGACACCGACTTCTTATTCTCCTTTGCCAAGCGCTTATTCTCCTTCGCCAAATCACCCTTCTCTTGTGTTAAGAGATCAATCTCGCTTCTATAGGCGCCTGCTTCATTCTCCAAAGTCTTCTTCTAGTGCTCCAACTTCGCCACCAATTCACTATGCGCCTTCTTTTCGATCTCAATCCGTGCTTCACATTCCTCTTCTAACTTCCTCTTCTCAGCATCAACCATCTGTTGAACGAGAGAGGCGCTCTTGGCCGCTTCAAGCTGTGCATCTTCGCACATCTTTACCAGCTCTGCTTGGCGCCTTTGAGCCGTGGCAAGGTCGTCTTTGGCCACGCCAACGGATATAGCGGCCTCGTTGGTAGAGGCGCGTAGAGCTTCCCGCTCCAGTATGCCTCTTTTTGCCACGACCATCATCTACAAAAATACGCACGGATCACAGTTTTGTATCAGTGAGAAAGTAAAACGCACATCGAGTCAAACAAAGAAAATGCTTACATGAGCGCTTATTCGACACATTTCGCCCCATGGATCGGCACCATCTAGGCCGCTGGGCGCCCTGAGCACGTCACCGGCTTGCAGAGCCATGTGAATGGCAGCGCCACGCTCCAAGGCAGACCTATCCGAACATTCCAAAGTCACCTTGTGCTTTGGAGGTTGGAGCCATTTTGCCACGGACTCAGGAATTGGCACATCTTCATCCACCCGCGCCTTCTTGGCCAACTCAACCTGGGCGCCCTCGGCCTTCCTCTTCATCTTTGTTATTAGAGGAATCTCATCTTCCACGTCTTCGGCAAGGTCAATGGGCGCGACCGGTTTTGGAGGTAAGGTGGTTTCAGGCGCCTGGTCCTCCCTCACGTCGGTGAAGTCAGTCACTTCGTCGACAATGGGGGCGCTGGGTATTGGCTCGGGCTAAATCCTCTTAGGCGATGTTCCTTTCCGGCCCGAACGCCCCTTTCGTGCCTTTGATCCACCGGCAGCACCCTGATCCACCTTAGTGGCATTCCCTTTTGAGGTCTGGGCGCCCTTCGATCGGCCCTTTCTTGAGCTAGGCGCCCGTTTGGCTGCCAACCCCATCTTCGCAAACTGGCTCTTCATAAGGGTGGTCACGGATGTAAAGTCAGCACCTGCACGCAAACACACAACAAAATAAGGATCAGTAAGAAGAGAGAGTAAGGAACATAGGCGCCTAACTACACACAAACATAGGCGCCCACCATCATTATAGTACTCGTGGAGTACAGGCGTCCTAGCGGCCGTAGAACTTAAATCCACGGGATGTAAGGATAAGAGGCGGGCGCCTTCAATCTCCTCGTCCGTGGTCAAGGGCGCCTCAATGTTAAACGCCTCCACATCACCAAGCGCCCAGCCGCGAGTAAATGACGCTCCACTTTCATAAAAGGACGCCTTACATGGTTTAATGAAGAAAAACGACCCGAACCACTCCCTTCCTAACTTAGGAGAATCTATTAGGAAATGACCTGAAATGTCTGTGCGCCTTTGCAACGATAGACAGTTATTGCTATGCACCATAGTGAAGAAGTGGTGGAAAAGCCTCAAAGTGGGCGTGACGTTGTGCTGCCGACACTTTAGCTTGAAAAGAACATGAATGAGAAAAACGGAAGGGGACAGGCGCCCAAGTGAACACTGACAGAGTTTTAGGATGCCTTCGAGAATTGAATCTAAAGGAAATCGCAAACCGAATCTGAAGTATTCCCGGTACATTCCAAGCCAACGAGGACCAACTACCCCAATTCGGGCTACGGGGGGAGCAGGCGCATAAGACCAGACGCGTGGCAAATTCAGTGAGACGACCAAATTCTCCAACTGAAGCGCCCTGATGGTGGACACGTGTAGTGGCCCAGCCTCCGCCAGAGTCATGTGATCAGTCTCGAGGGGCGCTTCCCCCGATGGCCACGTATCCGCCCAATTTTTTATCTTCACTGGCCCAGCCTCCAGGGCGCCTGAGCCAGTCGATGGGGGGGTCACCTCCAACTCACCCGTTGGCGATGATCCAGGCGCTTGGCCTATAAGGGTGACGTAAACGGGGCAGGGTCAATTACACTAACCTAGTCAACTAAGGCAAAAAAAAAAAAAAAACGAGTTCTCTAGTCAAGAAAACTCACTTGTACCAGCCGTTTTAGGCGCCGCGGCAGCCGAGCCGCTTGTCTCAACCTCTGGCTCATGAGGGCTGTTGCGCGCCTCCTTGGAAGAAGAACCGGCCTTAGCGGACGCCTCGGCGGCCAAACCACCTGTCTTGCCCACGGGCCCGTGAGTGCTTTTCCGCGCCTCCCGAGAAGAGGGGCGATCCTTAATGGGCGCCTCCTTGCCGCCGCCGGGGGTCCATCCACCCGATTGTCGGTTGGGATCGGGGGAGAAGTACCCCTCCAGCACCTTAATCACATCCGGCTCAGGGGGTTGTGGGAGGCGCATTGCCAGAAGAGGCGCCCAGATCAGGAGGATTAGACATGTCGATCGTCGAAAGCAATTGGGGAAGAGGCGCACGGCGCGACGGGTAGAGAGAGAAGTATAGAGAGAGAGAGTGAGGTGAAGCGAATGAAGAAAGGGGGGGAGGCGAACCTTATTTATAGGAGGCGGAATCCCAATGGTCAGATATAGGGATGCGTGCCATTAATTCCCATTCATCCACACCGTCCGTTCAAATTTCAAATCCCCAATTTGAATTTCCAAAAATACACGAAATTCAAATTTGAAATTTGAATGTTGGAAGCGCACGACGAGGGGGCAAGGGTAGGCGCCCGGCAAGGGTAGGCGCCGGTACGGGCGATAAGGATCCCATAGGCGCCCCGATGTCGAGAATGGCATAAGAATAAACCCAATATGGGGCGACCAAATTTGTTCCCATGGGCGCATACATGGTAAAGGGATGGGCTATGGTGGAGACAGAGCCCAAATTTGGTCCAATAGGCGCATTGATGACAAAAGTGGCAGAGGGTTAGGAACGTTTTTGGGGCTGAATCCTTAAATTCGGACAGAAAGACGTGTTACTCAAGTTGGGAGTTCGAAACTCGATCGATAGGTAGGAATAGGCGCCCCGGCAAGGAGGGATCATGCGTCAGGAGTAGTTAGGCGCTCACCAGCAACAATGAGCACCTAACTGGGGGACAATTGTTGGGTATAGGCACATGGACCAAATCAGTGGGGGACATGAGCCCAGAAGGTATAGTTGGGCTCAAGCCCAATTAGGAGCATGAATGAGCACCAGGACTGGAGGAAGGCCCAGCTGACAAGGAGCGGGCGCATAACGACAAAAGTAGATGCGGGGACCATGCGGCCTAGGAGTTAGGAAGGGAAGGAGGTGCCACCTGGAAATGTGGTCCTGCCGGGCGCCTAGGCGCCGAGGTCCAGGAGCTGCCACCTGTAGATATCCGACCGTTGGACTGACCGAGCATTTAATGACGCGCTGACATGGAGCATGATTCCAGGAGCCTGGTCGGAACCTCAACGAGTATAAATAGTACTCGGTATGTAGCATTTACGCAGGTTGGCTTCTCACACTAAAACTCGATTAAACACTTCTCTCTCTAAGATTTGGCACTGACTTGAGCGTTGGAGTGCTAACGGGCATCCCGAAGCCCTTTAGGCGCTGGTTCTTGCAGGGTCCGGGCGCCCTGAAGGAGTACGACGGTGGAAGGTCGACTGAGTTCGGTCCGGAGAGCACTTGGCTTCAACAAGAACTATGTATGCTGTCAAATGCAAAGTTGTGAAGGTTAAGAATGGATGGTGCTATCTAGATGCGAAACCTGTCCACAAACGCTCGAAGAAGACTCCCACGGGGCACTTTTGTGAGAATTGTACAAAGATATTAAAAACGACAACATCAAGGTAATCTAACCATTATTAACATGAAATTTGATTTGCAAATATGTGGGGTCCACGGATTTTGGAGAAAAAAAAAGTATATGAGCCTCTTCAAACAGGACTTATTGCTATTGATTCGATGATCCCTATAGGACGTGGTCAGCGAGAATTAATTATTGGGGATAGACAGACCGGTAAAACTGCGGTGGCCACATAATTAATTTTGGAGCAAAAAAAAGTCCAAATTCGTGGCCCTACGAATTTGTAAACGTCAACAAATAATATTTTTTTTTATCAAATACATAATGCTTGATATTTGAATGCCAAATACAACACTCAAATCTCACAAACAAGGACTTCTTATAGAGAGGTGACAAGAATTTTTGGATTATATATTTCAAAGTTCATCAGAAAATTCATTAAAATATATAATATGATGACCACTAATTTGATGAACCAAAATTTCAGTGACCATATTTAAAGTTTAGTAGACCCAAATTCAAAACAAATGGCAACACAATCAAATACAAAGGAAAAATAACAACAGAAAAAGGCAATTACGTTATAAGAGCGGCAGAGACAAGGAACTTAAAAAAAAGAAAACAAAGAAAAGCCGCGATAAGCCCTAGAGTAGTCAGTAGAGAGGTGAAATAAAAACGTAAAATCTACGAAGCGCAAAGAAAAAGGGAAGACAAAGACGAGAAAAGAAGCAGCAGTAGTAGAGAGAATGGGGTGGATCGGTGATACCGTTGATTCCATCAAGTCCATCCAGGTCCGCCAGCTCCTTACGCAGGGCGTTAGTCTTGGTAAATCTTGCTCACCTCGACTTCAATTTACTTTTGTGATCTCCCTCCGCAGTTTGTGATTTTGACTGCCTAATTGCCCAATTGCATGCGGGGGAATGGAAGACAATTTGTTTGAATTACATGGATTCTCCATTCTACTTTTAATTGAATTTTGGGTTTGGAAGCCTTGATCCAAATATTGTATCGCTGTATTGTGGTTTCGGAGAATGCAAGGCTGGGGTTCTCGTCTGGATGAGAATTTACCGAATAATGGCTGTAAGATTGGAAATTTATGTTTTTTGTTGAATTGGGTTTCTTCCCTTCTTTCTCACGGTATGTTGGATGATCCTTGACAGTTTTACTAAATGCATATGTGACCAAGAGTATTGAGACTGTGGTTTAGCTTTTGAAGCAGGGGGAGCAAGTGTTAGATCGTTCTGGTTTTAGAATTGTGTCATACTGTAGAGCAGCAAACTCCTGGGAAATGCCCAAACTAATGTCAGCCTCACTTTCCTTGACCTTACCTGTAACATGCGAATGTTTACCATTTGATTTTAGGCTGTAGCTTCTGAAAAGCTAAGTAGAGTATGGCCAGGTGTGTCCCTGAAAAGCTATGTGTGGTCCTTGCAGGAACTTATATCCTGCATTAGTATGGCATTGCATAGATGCTTAAGTATGCGAGACTCATTTCATCACTGCTTGACTTTGCTCCATTCATTGTTTCTTACTGGTTCTGTATCGATTTGTATGCTGAAAGCATGTGAGACTACACTTTTATTTTACAAGTGAGTACAGTTACGTTGAAACCAAAGATCAGTACCTGTACCTGAGTTGAATTTCATGGATTTCAGAGACTATGGATCTTAAGATGCATCTTTCACCTATTACCTTAGTCATTGCTCATTTTGTTTCCATGAGATTGTGTTTTTTTACTTGCTAACTTCTCATCTTATTTACAGGTATGATTGTTACCTCTGCGCTAATAATATGGAAAGCATTAATGTGCTTCACTGGCAGCGAATCTCCAGTGGTGGTTGTGCTTTCTGGAAGTATGGAACCAGGATTCAAAAGGGTATGCAATTTTTTTACTGATCTGACTGTACCTGAATGTTTCACTGATATGTTTCTATTTGCAGTTACCATGGAAAAGCCTTCTTTAGAAATTATATTATGTTCCTTCAATGTGATAGTATCCCTCTAACACTATGATGCTCCAAAGAAAATTATTCTTTGTTATATTTTAAACAAGAAATTCCTTGTCTTTCCTTTGAGTGCCAGCAATATTCACTCAACAGAAATCCAATTGGAATGACCAGCTAAGCACCTATTTTGAGGAGTCGAGTTTGTTGTTTATGTCTCTAGGTACAACTTTGTAGGTCTGCATATTCTTGTGTCCGGAATCTGTAAGTAAAATCTGGTACGGGAAGAATGATTACTTACCATAATGCAACCTGGTAACCAGTTTGGTCTTGGTACAGCCAAGGGTGAATATTAGGATAGGAGTTACCTGTTTTGGGACCGCTGATGGTAAAATGACTATTTTTCTTCTTCCGAAATAGATCTTGCCAATTACTTCCTTAGTCATCAGTGTCAACTTCTTGAGAAGGTAGCTTCTGTTTAGAGAATGATTGAGGCAATATTACTATATGGATGATGTCTGTTGGAAGTAGGCAAACCTTAAAATGTTTCGGTATCTTGAGAAGGTTAATTGAACTAAACAGATTTGAAGAAGTGTTTTCTTTTGGATGGAATTTTCCCTGACCAATGTGTAATGTGTTTATACTTATAGATTATCTAATGCTAGCATAACTAGTGTGGTTGCTGTTCATGCTTACATGACTTGTGTTAGTATTTTTTGTTATTGCACTTGTTGTAGCTGATACTTAAATACAACAAGGGGTTTTAGTGACAATTGCAATTGAGACGAGAAAATGATGTTTGGAACTCTAAAGTTTGTTTCTCAATAAAATTGAAAAGATTAAATTCTTCTTCCCACTAAGTGTCCAGATCACCTTTCACATGATTTACCCCACTCACTGCTTTATGTATAACAGCACGTTATTGTGCTTATTGAAAATCCTTTGACAATTTGAGTTTCTTTTCAGGGTGATATTTTGTTTCTGCACATGAGCAACGATCCTATCCGTACCGGCGAGATAGTTGTCTTCAATGTTGATGTAAGATCCTCTTAACTGTTACTGCATCTAAAGGATGTGTACTTATCTTACAATTGGCAGCAATGCATGATGGCAAGAGACTGAAAAATGTTCGTCTTGCTGAAATCTTCATTAGCTGATTAATGGAAAGGAATATAGTGAATATAAAACCCGAGCATTTAGGTACATTGTATTTAATTGGAAGAAAATTATCCTTTTGAGTTATTGGCTCATTGAATTAATTTTCTCAATGCATGTTTTTATCTTAGTGAGTTCCTCGTTTTCTTGATCCCAGAGCCTAGTGGAATACTCATATGCCAACATGCTTTTCGAAATCAGCCCTTTTATTTTCAGCCCGAGGACAATCTAAATCATCTTTTCTGCATATCTGTCCTTGAGCATAACCAAATGAAGTTGCTTTGACTGCAAAAAAATGAAAGAAGTTATCACTTTGGTTCTATAGAATTGTTTGAGGGACTTATTGTCTATTTATCTCAGCAGCCACTTTGAGCCTATTGGTTCCGCTATGAATGCACTTTTAGCCTGTTTTTTATAATATATGCGACTAACTTGTGCTTTTGGATTATTGTCTAGGGCAGGGAAATTCCGATAGTCCACCGTGTGATTAAGGTATAAATTCATTTCACAATATCAGTGGGAATTCCATTTGTACTTGCTCTGTAAAGCTGTTTTCAGTTCATTGTAGGAGTGATTGTAGTAATACCAGAAGTTTGTTTGATCAGTACCAGTTGGTATCTACTCGTTATGCAGGTTCATGAAAGACAAGAAACTGAGGAAGTTGAAGTTTTGACCAAAGGTGCTGCTATTATTATTATTTTGTTTACTGGGATTACTTCAGAGTATAGGACTTCATGCATTTCAAATGATGTAATCGGTGGGTTTCAGTAACTAACAGTACATCCGCTGCTGCAGGTGACAATAATTATGGGGATGATAGGCTTTTGTACGCTCAAGGTCAGCTATGGCTGCAGCGGCATCATATAATGGGCAGGGCGGTCGGGTAAGTGCTTAGTAGAAAACTCGGAACCCAAAATTTATGAGAACTAAATTGATCTGTGCACGCCTATTTATAATTTGATTCCTGCCTGTTGACTTGAATATGATTACAAATGTTGATCTCTTTGTATGGACTATTATATCTGTTTGAGTTTCGGTTACCGGAAATCTGGCTGATGGATCATAACTTGGAACTGAGACAAACTTCGAACGTGGTGTTTGGTTGCAGATTCTTACCGTATGTTGGTTGGGTGACAATCATCATGACTGAGAAGCCTATTATCAAGGTTTTTCTGCTTTTGTTAATGGTCCCTCTCTCTCGTTACTGTTGATGATGAAAATTAGACTAATGTCATTTCTTTGTTGTTGTTGTTGGACAGTATATACTTATTGGTGCATTGGGGCTGCTGGTCATAACTTCTAAAGATTGAGGGAAGGCATGAGATGTAGGGAGTCTTTACAAGTGTAGAAACCCCCCGGACCATCGGGGATTGCAGGAGAGGAGAGAGATAGAACAGAGTTGAATTTGAGAACTCAGAAACTGTGGCCTTTTGTTTTGTTTCACATGAATTAATGAATTTGAAGACTAGAATGAAATGGAGAGAAATGAGTGGAAATAGCCACTCTTTCTATACCCTATGTGATGGTAGCAAGTTTAGCTTGCTTTTGCTGTGCTGTTGAGGACAGTAGCCTAGAGGGTGTGCTGGGTATCGTTGAATGGAGTGATGACAATTTCTCACCTGATCCGATCTGACCCGTATGGGGCTGGTATCGAGTATCCAACATGTTTGGCGGGTATTACCAGATCCGCCCTGCCCTACCGCACCCCATTGCCATTACTATGAAGTGAGTTTAGAAGTAGAATGATATTCGAACTGGCGGTTTGGTGCCTGGAAACCTGACTTGTTAGCCAATTAAGAAAATTTTATAACGTTTGTTTACAATGATGAGAAGATGTAGCCAATGGTGTTTCAATTAAGTACAATTTAGTACTGTGATTACCTCGAAATAAGAATTTGGTGTCAATCTAACACATCTAAGGAGTTTGATGATCAAATTGATACTTACCCCATGTTTCGGCCAAAATAATTAAGATTTTTTTTTTCTGAGATGCCGACCATAAAACTAAATAATTCTGAAAATACCACCATTTTCGAAATAATTCCATTCATACCACCATTAGATGTAAACCACAGGGGGGCCGCGGTTTAAACACAGACAACCGAAGGGTCACGATTTGCGTTTTTTCCGCCCACTGACCACGGGTAGGAGTGGCGGTCAGACAGACCGTCGGATCCCCATACGATTTGACGTCGATCGCCAGCCAACTCAGCAATCCGCGTAACTGTGCCTTCGATCCGCGTCATCTTCGTAGAAACCACGCCTCCTAGCCACGGTTTCTGTTAGAAAATCGAAAACCGCCCCCCGCTCCCACGATTTTTAATTTTTGTTCCCGCCCAAACCGCCTCCACCCCACAGTTTGTGGCTATAAAACCCCCATCTCCTCTCCGTTTTCGTCACACCAAACAACCCTTCTCTCTCTCTCTCTAAGATTTTCTCTCAACCCATCCACCTCTCCACCCAAAACTTAAGAAATTGTAGTATGTTGGTTGCGGCTAAGTCCGAACTACAATAAAAAAAACATTTCTTAGTTTTTTCCTCCAAAAACATCGAACCTCTGTCCGCCTTCCACTAAAAATGGATCAAGATTGATACCATCAAGAGGGTGTTTATTATGATGACTATCAAGCGGTACTTACTCATTCTACTCTTTTTTTTTCCTTATAATTTTTGTTAAATAATCTATATAATAATAATAAATTTATTTTTGTTATTGTTATGTTATCGTAGGTTGGGCTGGACGTAGATTTTATGATCAAATGTATTATCTTGACTAATGACCTCATGATGCAAGTGTTATGTACGACCAAACTAACCATCGTTCAAGGGATGTTTGGAACGATTTGCAGGTATATATAATTATTCAACTTTTGTCATATTTTATTTTGTTAACATACTTAGTGGTTTATAAAATAATTTTTTTAATGATGAATCGTATTGATTATTTTCAATAATTTTGGGAAATACAATGTGATACTTACTTAGACTCTTTATAAAAAGATGCATATCTAAAGAAATGGGATCTTAAGCGATCATCATGATCCTCCAATTTCCTCTGAAAATCGGGTCTTAAGTGATCCTCGAATCCCCCCCTTTTTTGTCAAAAGACTGTGTTTCTAAGGAGATGTATACCTCTCCTAAGAGTATAACGAGTGTACTTGTATTGGCTTAAATCTTTGAAATCAACCAATACGATTTACAAAATAGTATAATGGATTTATGATTATGTTTATGTGTATATCTTTCAAAAAATCTATCGTATTCATTTTGTTAATTTTAATTATTTGGTATCATTGATTTATGTGTATATCTTTCAAATGCTATTACCGGCCATGCCATGAGCAGATGTCTCGAGCCTCGTGCGGGGAAAAGAAATGTAAGGGGGCTGGAGGTAGTAGGTGGAAATTGGGAACGGATCCCTGTCTCCCCTTACACACTTTCGCACTTTTCGCACAGGAGACGTTATTTTAAAGCACATTTTCGAGCACCTTTTACTTCAAAACATGATACAGGAGTCCATGACAGGTAGAGAGTCCACAATACCACACAATTCAAGGGTCCTAAGATCACTAATTCACATAATCAACCAACACAATATGAAGAAGAAAAGAGACTTCTTAAATGCATCAACATCCTCCGTAGTGCTACACTACCTCCATAGGTTGCATATTACTATAAAGACTGTCAATTCATAGCATACTGAGCAGGCAATTGCAGGGAACACGTGCTTGGAGCCCTCAAATCAAAATTTGGACAGTGGACTAGGCTACAAGCACACACATACAACCAAACATTCACAAGCATACATAATCGAACATCCCCCCACACTTAAGCACAACATTGTCCTCAATGGAGGAAAGATAAGGAGGGTAGAACGAAGTTACCAGATAAAGTGTGAATGATGGTGAACGGGGCAGGCGGTGCATTCCAGGAGGAGAGAGTAGTCGGAACACAAACACCACACAAAATCTCACAAAGGTTGAGTTATTGACTCTAAAATCAAAGAACAAAACTGACTCAACCGAAGAGAAATAGGGAAAGAAATGCAAACCAACTGGTTGGGTTGCCTCCCAGCAAGCGCTTTTTTCACGTCATGAGCCAGACGGTAGCTCCTAAATTTCGGTCCATGCTAGAACCTCTTTGAAGTTGAGGTTCTCATCTATGAGGTGGAGTCTCAAGTCATGAGCAGGTGGTGTGGCAGGTGATGAAGGCTCGTGAACTTGATGCAGTTGAAGTCTCCACCCTCGAGACATCTTCTTCGTTTCTTCTCTTGTCTCATTGCCCCAAACCAAATATAACCGTATCGACTGACCACCATCGCGTCCACCAAGAGGGATCGATGTCGATGTGGCCTTAGTCTGGCAAAGAGACACTGCAAATAGGTTCGTGCTAATCAGTTCCTCGAAGTTTGGTGAGGATATTACTTGTATTATAGGGCCGGTGCAAGCCTCTTTCACCTCAATTTCATCCTCAACCTGGACACCACTCGCTTCTTCAACCCCCCTTCCTTCTTCAAAATGTGGTCTCTCTCCTTGGAAAAGATCAAGAACTACCTCTTCTTTGCTTTCTTCCTCATCCTCCACAACTTCTTTCCTCACCCTTTCTCTCTCTTCTTCTTCCACAACGGATTGGAGAGCAAGTCGCCATGCAAGGTTCTCAATAAGTTTAGCTTGCATCTCCTTGCTCGGGCCCAGCATGTCAGCGCGGAAATGGGGAAAGTTGTGACCTACCACCAGAGGATACACTTGATCATGATTATCATGGGAGCTTTCCATGACAACTTCTGTATGCTCCTCAACATCCTCATGATTGCCTTCTTCCTCCACCTCTACTTGTATGGCAGTATAAAGGTTGTCTTGAGAAAACTGTGAACAAGCTTTCTCAATGACCTCTATGCGCTTCTTTATGCTCCGAAGGGTATCATATGTTTCACGGGGAAAGGTGAAGTCAGTTTGGGCAATGTCCTGGATATGAGGATCCATCTCGGGCAAGGATCTCTCAGGTACTCGAGCAATCTGCTCCACGAGAAGCCTCAAGTGATAGTTTGGATCTAGCTGTGGAGTGTAGCATGGCTCTGCCGGATGGCCCGTCAAGACTGCCATGGCTAACTCCAGCTCCGATGGCCCTTCCGGTTTTGGGAGAAATTCTTCTTGATAAGGAGGTTGTTCTTGATATGCCCAGGGATCTAATTGTTCTCCGTAGTAAGGGGGTTGGTAATGGAACCCAAATCCATAGTCTTCTCCTCCTTGATTTCTCGGGGTAATACCACTCAGATGGTGGTGGTGGATACCTCCTTGATTGCTCCACAACTTCTTTCCTCACCCTTTCTCTCTCTTCTTCTTCCATAACGGATTGGAGAGCAAGTCGCCATGCAAGGTTCTCAATAAGTTTAGCTTGCATCTCCTCGCTCGGGCCTAGCATGTTAGAGCGAAAATGGGGAAAGTTGTGATCTACCACCAGAGGATACACTTGATCATGATTATCATGGGAGCTTTCCGTGACAACTTCTGTATGCTCCTCAACATCCTCATGATTGCCTTCTTCCTCCACCTCTACTTGTATGGCATCATAAATGTTGTCTTGAGAAAACTGTGAACAAGCTTTCTCAATGACCTCTATGTGCTTCTTTATGCTCCTAAGGGTATCCTCTGTTTCACGGGGAAAGGAGAAGTCAGTTTGGGCAATGGCCTGGATATGAGGATCCATCTCGGGCAAGGATCTCTCAGGTACTCGAGCAATCTACTCCACGAGAAGCCTCAAGTGATAGTTTGGATCTGGCTGTGGAGTGTAGCATGGCTCTGCCGGATGGCCCGTGAAGGCTGCCATGGCTAACTCCAGCTCCGATGGCCCGTCTGGTTGTAGGAGAAATTCTTCTTGATAAGGAGGTTGTTCTTGATATGCCCAGGGATCTGATTGTTCTCCTCCTTGATTGCTCCAGGAAGTCTCGGGGTAATACCACTCATATGGTGATGGATACCCCCACTGGTTGGAGAAGCCATTAGAATCCATGATTCAGATCTACACCAACAAAAACAAAAACACCCAAGTGAAAAGCAAGGGTGGAAAAAAACGCTAAAGTAACAAACTTCTGCATTTCCTAACAATCTAGAAAGTCCCCGACAATGGCGCCAAAAACTTGGCACGCTACGAGCCAACACCTAACAATGGACAAGTGTAACCAATGAAAGGGACTACAGTATAGTGACACAAGTAATAACTATCGAATCTACGGGTCTCTAGAGTAACTATTACTCAACTTCAGTTCATTATCTAGCAAACTAGATTAAAGATTGATTTACTAAACTACTCTACTAACTACTCTACTAATTACAAGTTGGGAAATCACTTAGGTATGATTCCTCCTAGCTCCTCAATTAGGTCCAAGTTGCAATTACCTTTGGTTGATCTACTGTTGATTAAACTGCGGAAGATCTTAAATTAGCTTGGAATCTCTTAAGCTGACCAAGCCCTCTTAGACCGAATACCTGGCAGGCGACTAGCCTTCACCAGGATAGACTGCTAAGGCGATTCACACAGATCTCTACTACTGGAATGAATTCCAATACAAAGCAGTGAATTGATTGACTCTCGCACAACCAATTCACCACTATCAATCAAAGAAGCTCTCTTAACCTAATCAGATTCTATATATCATAGGTTAAAGCTGAAATCAAGAGAAGATGATCAGGCTTCAATTGGCTCAATAAATAATGCCGCAATCGATTATAATCAAACAATATAGCATCCAAAACTTCATATAAGAAAGATCCTAACACATGGAACTAGGGTTTCTCAAAACCTAAGTGAAGGGAGGTTACTCCATAGAGAAGAGAGAGACTGTAGAAATCTGATCTAGATCTTCAATCTCCATCTCCAAGCTTGATTCCCGAGCTTCAATGGCAAAGAAATCCTCCAAAATAGCTCCAAGAATGTTCCCAAGTCGCTCTCTCTCTCTCTAGGGTTCATCCCTTGGGTGTTTGGGAACCAAAACCCAGCTCCCCCTCTCTTTTGGCTTGAATATGCCTCAAAAACCCGATTCTGGGCAAAACACGGTCGAGGACATGGCCGTGTTTTACTTTTGCGCGCCCGTATTTTGCCCCCAGCAGCCCTCACGACACGCCCTCGGCAGTAAAAACACTAGCGGGGCCCAGATAAAACACGGTCGTGTTTTTAGGGTAGTCTGCCCGTGTTTTTACTGCCGAACCTATTCCCCTATATTCAATGCTTCGTTTCTCCCTCGTCCGGATTCCGAATCAGTCGCTGTTTGATCACAGACGCTCGTAGTCTCGTCCTCTTTCTTTTCATGACAAGCTTGCATGATTATTTGTCCATAAATGAGGTATAAATCCATTCTTCTTCAGGTCATGCCCGAGTTTCTTCCCGAATCGCCAATTGATATTCGATTGACTTGAAACTTGCGCCTATGCTTCCCTTTACTCACTAGGACCTGAAATGTGACAAAGGAACACAACCTAGCATAAAATAGGCCAAAGAAGAGATAATGCAAGCTTAAACGATCAAGAAGTAGAGGGAAAAACATGTGCAAATATCGAGTCATCAACGAACATATGAACGATTGACAATATTTGTTCAAGAGTGTTTTGGGGTTGTTCGTGCTAAACAAGCCAGACGATGGTGTTGCGGAGGATGGGAAACCATCATTGAAGAAGAACCAAGTATTGATAACTTGGTTCATAGTTAGTAAATACTACGTTTAATACACGTATATGTACATGTACATACTTTATCGGTTTAAAACTTCTGTATCCGTATTATTGTCAAGTCGTTTCATTTTTGTCCATTCATTTGATGACTCTAGTATTAAACACGTATAAAACCCGTATAACACATTTAATATCCATATTTAATGAATTAAATTATTAACTTCACTATTATTTATTAATTTATTTTTAAAATAAATAATTTTATTAATTTATGACTATTAACGTACTATTAAACGTAACATTAGAATAGAGACGAAGTAAAATACATGTACGTATTTTATACGTAACTTTTCCGTACCGTATTTTACTAACTATTGATAGTGGAGATCAAGAGGAAGCACAACCCAGAGGAGCATGGAAACCCCCTCACCAAGGAAAGTGATGAGAGGGACAAGGAGATTTACGTGCGTGTCTACCCCATCGACATGATAGGAGGAGTGTTCTTCTCCAAAAAGTTGAACTACTTGTTTAGCCGCGCATGGCTGAAGATCCTCCTTGGTCCTTGGGAGGATATGGGGAACTTGAGTTGGGCATCTACTTGCCTCAATGCTACTAGAAAAGAGGTGAAAGAGATTGGAGGGGCGATGTTCATCGTCCAAATGTGGGCTTGGGACTATTTGCCATACCTAAAGGCCTACTCTTGCCTCGGAGACAAATGAGGTCCCAACCATCCACTACGAGATGAAGCTTATGGTTGTAGGTAAACTTCTCAATCCCACACATACCAATTGCTTTTTTTTTTGTTGCACTTCAAAAGTTGATAGTTAGTTAAATAGTTGGTTAGTTATAACATTTGATGATTGTCTACTATGAATAAGGTGGATTGGAGCCACAACATGCAACAACCAGCCCGAGCACACCTTGCCAGAGTATCATAGGAGGTTTGATAGACTTTGGGAAGCAAAGGTAACCATCATAATAAATCTTCTTCCTTTGCTATTTCGGACGTGTAATCTAGATTTTGTAGTACTTATTTAAAGGCATCTCTTTTGTAGCTTTTATTCGATTCGTACCCTTCCAACGTGGTGGAGTGGCACGTGAGACAATTATCTGTTCATCCCCAACAATGGTGCAAGATAGTCCCACTCATTTGCCACCATCTTGTGGAGTGGCACATGCCCGATCGAGTCTTATAACAATATGGCCGTGAGCAATGCTTACCCTCAGATCCACCTGATAGCCAGAAGGATTTTCACGAAAGAGATGGTCGCCAAGGTCCTCGTGATTGGCCCATTAAGTTGGCACCATACATTGAGTTGTGGAATAGACAAGATGAAGACATCGTCACTCCTCGAGCGGTGGATGCAATGGGTTATAATGACCCTTACATGGACCAACACCGTGCACAATCGGGTAGGTACATTTGTACATGACTCTGGATGGTGCATTAGTAAGCCATTTTCCGTTTATTCAATTCAATTTCATTACTTTTATGGACGCATAAGTTGTTATGCATTTCATTACTTTTAATTGCCTAAATTGGTAAATTGGTGCGGTTTAGGTCAATGGGGTCGAGCATATACACGCTCTAGCCCGTAGTGGCGAGACTTTGGGCGAAGAGAGGTGTCGATCCTAAGGAAGATCACCAATAGTCTCCTTAATTGTGTTAGATCGTGTGGGCAGGATCATCATAGATACCCGCTGATGCCCACACCGCCTACTGCGAGGGTATCTATTGATGTCCCTAACCTCCATTGTCATACCAAAGAAGGCCTAACAAAAGTACTAGGGAAAGGCCTCATGTGCCCGAGGTGCGGACGATTGAGGCGTGGTGCGTGCCTCACCCTTTGGAGTTGCACAACAATCCCCGCCCGAGTACCCCACATGACGCCACATCCTCGAGTACTTGGAACGAAGCCACCTCCTCGAGTGCCCACTAAGTCTTCATGCCTTTTAATCACACTTCTTAAACCTAGTGGTTGGATTCCATGTTGGCACCTCTGGCGGCTCCATGCCGGTATCAACATACCAATTTTCATCTAGAATATCCATGTAGTACGGGATAGGCACACCGTCACGGGACACCTCCTCATCATCTAAGTCTGAATCTGGTCCTGAATCATCAACACATTCAAAAGGGTCGAAGCTGTCTGCACTGAAGTTGTCTTCCTCTTCTTCATCTTCATGGTCACTAACTACAGCTGGCAGCGCATCTTCCATCTCATCTAGATCATGAAAGGCACCATCATCAGCTCCGTAATGGTAGTTGTGATAACTACCTCTACCTTCATGGAAGTTGTACTCAGATTGGTACTAGTAGTCTTCTTGTTGATTGTCATGGTATCGTTGGGATTATTGTTCGTATGATTAGAATGATTGATGATGATGAACTCCAACTCCTTCTTGGTATTAATGGTAGGATTGATGATTGTGGTAACTTTGGTAGGGATGATGCTCATATCCTCCACCCCACCGTGGATACCATATGTTTGGCCATCTCCGGGTTGACCTCCACCCAGGGGCGGACCTGTTCAGTGCCAAGGGTAGTCAGTTGACAAACCTTGGCCAAAAAATTGGAACAAATTAGCATATTAAAATTTATATGGTTGTTAGTAGGATTTGAACCCTTGACAATTTGACAACCCTTACACCTAATAGAAGTTCCGTTGAATCATTATCCAATTGTTGTTATAGATATTCCAAAGCAAATATATTATGATCCAAATTAATTCTCGTCTAATCTGCCGAATCCAAGTCCCATTAAGATTTGATTAATTCTCCTTCTCTTTTTTTGGGAATGAGAACTCTACCCCCAGTAAAAAGACTACTCTCATAACATAAGTGATGAATATATTATAGAAATTTTTCAGAATATGAAAACACGTCGTGGTGCACTATGATATACGATGAATTGATGTACTTTATGAATTAAAATTTTAAATCTAATTTATTTTTAATTTATTTTTGTGAATACTCTTGACAAAATTTCTGGTTCCGCCACTACCTCCACCGCGTTCAACCTCCTCGGTGTTAACAAACATCTATGCTTTGCAAATGTTATTCACATTAAACAATTCGAGAATGGCATCAACTTCCTTCTGAATGGTTATGATCAATTCCTCATACCATAATGACTCGTCTTCTCTGTTTGGATACCGACACACCATACGATCAACTCTCCTCGTCCCATCCATGCAATTAACCGTTGAACACATTTGACAGAGCTCTTCAAGGTTCGGTCTCGTAGAGACTTTCACTTTCTGAAAATCACCACCGACGTAACGTACCCCCTTTCCAGTCTCTTACGTGTAACCATTCCACCGTAACCCAAACGTGAACTTTCAAAAGGACATTTGCAATAAAGCCGTAACTAAATTAATACCATAAATTTGTGAAACACATACACATGAATAATTTTTGAATGATAAGCATTGAAAAATCACAAATCACAATAAAAATTAATACAAAACAGACTTACGAAGTAAGATTAATCGCAAAAAACTCAAAAAAAGTAAGGAGCAAAACAAAATTTTATAGAAGAATGAGAAGAAGTACCAAAGAGTTGGGGATCCGGGACGGTCTTTTATAGGCAAAATGTTAGTGAAAACCGTTGGGGGATGTGGCAATTTTCACCAAACATGCAAACCCTACATCTGCAACCCTCTGCATGCTGACAGGTTGGCTATCGGGGGAATAAGGACGACACATAAACCGCCACTGGCCCCTGCGTTTTATGTGTCGGCAACTAGAACCGTTGGGGCCTGTGGCGGTTCTTCTTGCCGTCATAAAATCGCCAGGGCTTGCAGCGGTTTGTTCTAGGTCAGCCAAGAAACCGCTTGTGAGACATGCGGTTTGTAGGAAAAATTAGAACCGCAACCACCCCATGCGGTCCTTTTATAAATCGCTGGGGTAGGTGGCGGTCTATGTGAAAGGGTGGTAAGAGTGGAATTTTTTTTATAAGAGTGGTATTTTTTGAATTATTTAGTTTTAGGGTGGTATTTTGAAAAAAGTCCAAAAATTAAAACAAAAAAAGAGAAAGGAAAAATAATGGTAGTATGCTGTTGTGGTCTCGTGGACTTGTGTTACGTAAGCTAAAGAGCTTGTTCCCATTCCCTCCAAAGAAAGAGATGGCTGCTCGCTGCTTCTGGACCAGCGGCAGCTGTTCCGGCAGCAACGCAAGCCAACGCTGCCGTTCGCCAGCGATTCCGGAGTTTCATACCCAAACTCTATATCCGTCCTCTTCTTCTTCTTCTTATCATCATCTTCCTATTATAACGAGTGATTCTTCTTCTCGTTTCACTGGAGGCTGCACAAACCCCATCCCATACTCATACCCACACCTTCGCCGCCCCCGCCGCCTGTTCGCTCAGCTGCCGCCGCAATCTGACCCGCCTCCCAATAAGGAGCCGCTGACACTCGAAGGTGATTCGAATCAATCCCTCCACGCTTTTGCATATTTCTGCTTCACTTCCTTCCCGGCGCCTTTTATCAAACAGTTGGTGGGTGGGTTCTTTTGATTCTACGGTCAATTGCTACCCATAATGGAGTCGACTCTAACACACCTGTGCTCCGTTGGAGAGTGTATATCAAGTCAATTTTGCTGGTTGTTGATATATAAAGTACGCTCTTAGCTTGTAAATTGAGTATTGACATGGCGAGTGGTCTCTTCTTGTTGTGGTGCAGGTTTAGTGGAGGGTATATCTGGATTCCAAGAAAGGGTTCGGATATTCTTTGCGGTATTTGTATGGATGTCTCTATTCTTCTGGTACTCAGCTTGGGATGGCAGGAATAAAGGCGGCGGTGGCGGCGGAGGTATTATGCCCAACAAAAGATCCCGATCTCCGTTCAGAAGATGAACTCGGAACCAACTTATCAAAGCATTCGATTTTGTTTACAGCTTGTGTATAAGTGTATTAGTTGTAAAGGAATAATATGTAGGCGACATTTGCTACTTTAAAGGATTGTAAATTATACTACAGAGATCAGATATTTTTGCACCGGCAAAATTGATGTCTGGTCTGAATGAAAGCAAGAATAATATGGACCAGCACATGAACCAGGAGTCGGATACTTTGTTCCTCTCAACAGGGTTTCGAAAGCATTTCACTCGCTTTCAGGTGAATGTCGATGGGATTGGACCTACTTGTGAACGCCTTTCGCTCGCTTTCAGCCATCTTATCCACATAAAGCGTTCCATCCAGATGATCACATTCGTGCTGTGCTGTAAGATACGAGCCTGCCACCCAGAGGCTTCAACCTTGATGGGTGCACCATCACGGCTCAACCCTGTAACCTCGACTTCCAGACTACGCTCTACCAAAGCCCTGAATCCATCTATCACAATCAACGGTAATAGAAACATCGAGGGGAGAACATCCACGAAGAAAATGATAGCTGCAGAATAAGGATAGTAGATTCTGGGTTTAAGCAGCTTATTCTAGTTATCCCGAACTATCATTTCAAATAAACACAAACCAGAAGAGCAAATCAAAGAGGGAGATTGAATGAACGCAGCCATATTACAGAAAAATGAGTCAAATATCTTCCATATAACTCAAGCAATCAAAACACAGGAAAATCTCGCCACGGCATTGGAAGCACCATCTTTGTCAAACTTCAGTAGTAACCCAGATAAAGGAAACCAAAGGCTTAAGAAGGGATCTTCCCTTCCTATCCAAGTGCTACTGAGGAGGTCGGAAAACTACAACGAAGGAACAATGATGCTGCCAAGGTTTACTGGACTTCCAGCTCAATTCAGTCAAATAGAAGTGCGAAATCCAGGAAACGGATAAATGTAGGAGCCATTACGATCTGTCAAATACTCCCATTGGATTCAACCCTCAAGGAAAAATACAAATTCCCTACGTTGTGGCCATAGCTAAAAAAATCAACATACAAGAACTAATAAGCAGATGAAAGTAAAAGAGCTAATCAGCTGAATTCTCTTCTTGATAATCACAGCAACAAGTGAAATGCAGCTAAACCTAGGAATATCTACAACTAGGGGCTTTACTAAAATTGCGGTTCCCCCAAGAACTCAAAATCATGGATGGATAAAGCACAAACGAAGAAACCTGACCCTCAGCGGGATTCCAATCTGGGGAGCAGCCAGCTCAACTCCTGGAGCTAACCTCATAACCTTAACCATGTCATCAATGATCTTCTGTATCCTTTCCGAACTGATTTCCCCTGGGTCAGCTACACGAGCTGGTTCGTGCAACACTGGGTCACTAGCTTTTACTATCTCTGGCAAGGCCGGTTTAAAGTGCAAATCAACCTGGTCATATGAGGTTTCTTTATAATGATACCTTAGAAATCTTTTTGCCAACAACTACTCCAATGACAATGGCAAACAGAGATATGAGAGCTCCTTGTCTTGAGAGCCAGAACTCGGTCCAAGTCAATGGCCTCGTGACTTGAACTAGAACCATCCTAAGATTTTCTTCTAGATCCTCTAATGAACCAGTGTTGTCAATCACAATGTCCGCCCTCGACCGTTTCTGATCCAAGGACATTTGAGCATTTATCCTATTTAGAGCATCCTCCTCGTTACTGCTATCTCTTGCCATAAGCCGTTGTAACTGCGTCTCCGGATCCACCCATACGACAACAGTGGGCTCTGTCCATCTATCCATCTTCGCCTCAAATAACAGAGGAACATCAAGAACAATAACCTTGTTACCTTTTAGCCATAGCTTGAGAACTTCATAAAATATCCCAGAGGATATGTAGGGAGCCAATAACCTGCAAGGAAGCCAACATTGAAAGAACCCGGTGAAGATACAAAACCTTTCAACAATATTAAGCAAAGATATGGGGGAAGAAGTAACAGAAAATCTACACAGCATGGTTTATCAAGACCAAGTAATTTTCAGATGATGGACGGAAACTTGGAGTGGGTGATTCATAATGAACCTGTTAAGAAGCTGGCGCTTTCCAGGATCCGAGAAAACAATGTGGCCAAGCTTAGCCCTATCAACTTCTCCATTGGGTAGCAAAATATCTTCTCCAAATGCATCAACAACTCTTTTGTGGCCTCCGGTGCCCTTCTTCAGAACATCCTGTATATTATATATACAAAAACCAGTCGGAAGATCATATCTTTCGTATATACCAAAACCGGAAGATAGGTGTTACAGGTGGAGAGCACTTGCTAGTTGAATATGCACAAGCTACCACTAGGTAAGCTGTAAGCACATTGATCAATGGCAAGAACTTACCACCAAGAACCACCTACATTATCAAAGAGAAATTTAGCAAACAATCAAACCATCATCCCGTGAAATGAAAGTTCCTATGGGTATTCGGATAAACCATCTAGCACTATAACTTGTATGCAGTTAATCAGCCAAGATCATCTCTGCACTACATGAACTAGGACGCCAGAGGTCGAAATTGAGAGACAAATCGAAGTGCTAATTTAACCCGGTCGTCCAAATTCAGGCAAGCTAATAGCAGAAACCAAATGTAACCTAATTCTCGTTACAATGCATATTAGTATTGGACTGGTTCTGGTACGGGAAGCAAGCGCCGAGCCGTGTCAAGTTGAGTAGAGATGAGAGGTAAGATCGAACAGTTGAATGAGCGTGAGAGTGGGGAGAAGCAAGATCGCCGCCGGGACAGTGCTATTGATGATTACGGATATAAAGAGGAGAGAGGCTGGAGTACTCACCCGAGCAACGACGTCGGCGTCGACGACGGGAACACCATGGGACTTGAAAAGATGGGAGACGGTGCTCTTCCCGGACGAGATTCCTCCGGTTAATCCTACTATTCTCATTCCTCCACTTCAGGAGCTCGCTGGTATTGTACTGGATCGGCTTTAGGTGGTCACCCAATTCGTTCCCGCTCCAGAGCCCGGATTTCCCAAAATTCGTCGAGGGTTCACGAATTTGGAGCGCGGTTTTACCAGTACGACAGCAAAACAAGAAATCAAAACAGCCTCTATAAAGCAAAACTAGATGTAGTGTCAATATATTTTATCAAGGTTGTCAATCCACGGTTGACCCAGACCCGATTGAGCTAGTAGGTCAAGAGTTAACGGGTTACCCTTTTTAGTCCGGAAATATGATAAGAGTCATTATATTGTACTTATTCTAATAAATTATATCAAATCTCCTCTAACATACGAGTAATAACATATAACACCAAAGTACATGTCGTAATTAGATCCAACATATAGTGAAAATTCACACACTTATATAACAACAATATTCAAATGTTCAACTAAAGATTCCAAAGATTGAGTTAGGCGAAAAGAAAAGTCGAAAAATAGGTGTATTTCTCAACCCAAAGAAAAAAATGACACAATATGAGCCAAGCCGCTCGCGATCAACTCGACGTTCGAATCGGAAAAAACTCGTTCGATACTTGACTCGTTGTTTAACAAGCCAGCTCGCGAGCCGGCTCGTTAGTAAACGAGCCAAGCTTGAGCTAGGCTATGCTCGGCTTGATAAGCTCGTGAGCTAGCTTGACTCAATGGCTTGTTGAGCTAAGCTCGCGAGCTGGCTTGTTTAAAGCTTGTGGAAGGATTAATTATTCTTCTAAACATGAAAATTATCTTGTTAATAAGGATGTGTATAGAAGTTAGATGTTATTTTTAGTTTCTAGTGTTCTTTTTATCATTTTTAATTTCTAATGTTCTTATTACACATTTTTCAGCAAGAATGGTTTCAAATCGAGCTTATCTTGAGTCGAGCTTGTACTCAGCTTGACAAGCTGTGTTAATGAGCATTTATCGAGCTCTATCAAGTCGAGCTCGAGCTGAATTATTTTTAATCGAGTCGAGCTTGAGCTGGATGATCAAAATTCGAGTTTGAGCTAAAAAATTTATAAATGAGCCGAGCTCAAGCTAAGCAAAAACTCGACTTGACTCGGCTCGTTTGCAACCCTACTTCCAACCAGATACCTTGTAGCGGTCGATCTGGCGGGTGCATGTGACCTATTTTTCTCACCGGGTCAAAGTCAAAGTGGGTCAACCCGCAGGTTGACAACCTTGGATTTTATGTTGAAAATACGGTTAATCACCGTTCAATCATATTATATCTCTAAAAATTATTTATTAATTTAGACTAAGATATAAGGTTTTTCTTATCGAACCATCGATACAGTATGTTTTTATAAATACTAATTTTAACATGTGTTTATATATATATGGTGGCGTATTCTGTGCACCCACTTTTTCGGTGCACTCAGTGCACCCGCCTCATAATTGTCATTCTGACCATGCGATTCATGTCAAAACGGTATCAATTGTTGCTTATGATATTATGAACAAGAAGCACATGAATTTGAAAAAAAATTCATTCAAAATTTACTTTAATTTGAAGGATTTAGGATTTAGGGATTTAGGGTTAGGGTTTAGGTTTACAATTTGGGATTTTGGGTTGGGATTCAAAATTGAAGGTTAAGGGGTTAGGGTAATGGATTGATTTGTTATGATTCTATGTCATATCATTATATTATATTGAGAGTACTAATTAAAGTTCAAAATTTGATGTAATATGGACGTTTTTAGAGTTGGGTGCACTGAGTGCACCCAAAAAAGTGAGTACACCGAAGTAGCCACCTATATATATATATATATAATTTATCCAATTTTCAACATGTCACCCACTAAACTATATGGCAAATTATACATTCCTTCCATTCCACGTTTGGTGATCTAAATCTTGTGTAAGATGATAAAGAAAATTAATTGATCCCGTTTTTGTTTATGTTTTTTTTTAACGGGATACATTAAGTATGCAAAAGGGGAAAGTCTAATGAAAATGTTACAAATCAAACAAAAGATAACATAGGCCAATAAGCCAAGCGTAAAGAATGGAGCCCAAACAACAACCTGAAAACCCAATAGGGTCGAGACACAAGCTCGATATGAACTCAGCTCTCGACTCTAGCTACCGCTTGTTTGCCCTTGGCTCCTCACCTCCATTGCAAGCAATAGCAACCCTCCTCCAACCAGACCTAAGAAAGACAAGTAACAAGAAGAAAAGCTTGGAGCCCAACAACCTGGTGGAAGGCAGCAGAAGCAGCACGTTACGCCTCCACCAACACCGCGTCGGACCCAACTCCGTCTGCTCCCCGTCGCCAAACACAAACGCGAGAAACTCGATCAAAAGGGTGATCGGTGACGAGACCACAAGGGTAACCTTCACTTTTCAAGATCATCACTCCAAGTCTAAGCACGATGGCCACATTTCCGAATCACCGAGACCAGACCAGACCAGATGCCAAAATCTCAACCCAACAAAGGGGGCAGAAGATCCACAAAAGGGAAGAGATCTGCAATTGATCCAGTTATATTGAACACTCGCCTACTAGCATTAGCAAAGATTGTAAATCACATCGGAGGTTGCACCAAAAAATCAATAGTAGAATTTATGCTAAAAATATGGTTTAACTATTTCATACTTTTAAATATCACTTACAATTTTTAACTCTGATAGGAAATATTCTCGATCGGACCGTCGATACAATTTTACAAACACTAAACGATCCGGTTTTCCAACCGCTGAGAATTAACCTTGGGGTACATATCATAGCAAAATATCGGGCCTGAATAGAGAACCGTGGATCAATTATACTAATTCAACCGTAAGCAGGTGAGTGCCCAATAATCACCCCTATCTGGAAAATTGGGACTATCAGAAAAGGAAAAAAGAAACAAATGTAGACTAAATTTGTTTCCTCCTACCTACTTCAAGCACCCAATAAATACTTATTCAAGAAAAAAAAAAACTTATTCAATCAAGAAATTAGCCAAAAGAATAAGAACCCAACTAAGAAAGAAAACTATACATGCCGGGCCATAAAAAAAGAAAAAAGAGGCAGAAATTTGTCCTACTAATAAACTAAAACCTACTACTTCTGCTGACCCTCACCCTCCATATCCCGCACACTGTCCACTATATGCCGGATTTTGTTTGATAGACACTCGTTGTGCTCTTCGATCTGTTCGAAAATCAGTTCCAGATGTCTTTTGTAGGTCGCGGCTCTTTTCTTCTCCACGGCCAACTGCTGGGACAACTCCTGGATTTTATCATGTTCATTCTGCAACACAAAAAAATGCAGTTGACAAAATACAGTCAACGGATATCAATATGGCAGCTTGCTGGTGCTGAAATGACCAACTCTGACTAGTTCAAGTGCTGCATACAAAGACCTGATGCCAAAGTGACTAACTCTTCCTCAGTTTGATACTGAAGCCCTAACTTGGAATTCCCTAATTATGAGTTGCGCTAAATTGGTTTCAGCAGTCAACCTCTCCTTCACGGAATAGTAAATTTTCTATCAGAAATATAGGTGATTCATAATTCAGTTATGAAGAGTGACAGAAGTTTATTAGCAAGGAATTTCTAGGGACCCAATTACTAGAGATGGTATCCAAAATCTCTGATTCTACTTCCATCTGCTAAGTTCAACAATTAAACTCGTGTCGAATCATAAGATCCCACGGCTTGCACAACCGCAACTACCATGATTTCAGCTCTCTAAAAATGTCAGGGAGGAAAGATTGGAAAGCAGTAATTCTAAGATGTCAGGGAAGAAAGAACTAACCGGATACTGATCGTAAATGCAATCTCTTCGGCCCCTGCCAGGCGTCAATGGATGAGTATGCTCCTTCACAAACTTCGTAACCATCCACTTGCCAGAATTTACTCTCCTTACCAACATCATCGCCCTGCAACCAACCCTAGTCTCCACTCTCTGTCTAACAATTTTTTCTCGCTTGTCTGGCATTCTAAAACCCTCTTTATTACAAACAAGCGCCCGACCAATGGCAGAACCATCCCTCCTAGAGCGAGACAGCTTGCTCACTCGGATGATGAATCCCACTTGTGTTGCATAAGAATTATAAAATGCATGTGCAGCTGCTTCAGAGTCGAATTCCTGTCCCACATATGGCTCATCAGCAGTATCTGCATCTGAAACTGCAAATCCATCTTGGAGCTCATCAGGAGACTCTTGATCCAATTTCTTGCACTGGTCCTGCTGAAATTCCCCATTTATAATGTTGTTAACACCAATTTCACTTTGATCACCTACTTCTTGACTATCATCATCTAGTTCAATATTTCTTTCTATATCTCCATTGACATCATCATCATCAACCCCAAACTCCACTGCAACAAGAAGCAGTTGTTATAAGGATGGCTGTAGCTACATAATAGAGTTATAGCGACACTAGTATAGATCTAATTGAGATCCCAAATAATAAACAGGAGTACAATTTTATGGAGCACGGGAAAAGAACAATTATTATCACATCAATGAGATGAAAAAGAGGGGATGCAACCAAATCCAAAGTTTTCAAATAAGCAAGCAAGAATCGCAAGTGCTGAATACACCAGCTAAAAAAAAGGGTTGCCTCATATAATATGGACAAGGGGCAGCAGGCAACCTTATGTCAGTTGGGAGTGATCACGGACCACATTTATAAGAAGACCTGTTAAACTATCCTTTATTCAATTGAAGCCGTGAAGTAAAATAATAGCCTTACAAAATGGAGAGGTGGAGACCCTCTACATGATTTTTGCATGCACAAAAAGAGAACAGAAACACAATAATGAGAGAATATGTGCTGATTTCCCTGACTTTCAATTGTAGCTTCTGAACATAACCCAAAAACAAACAATATAATGCAACATTAATTTATAAACAGTCTACTTACTCAACTTGATAAACTCGCCGAAGCTTTAGTCGAGAGTCACCACAGGAACCTGAAAGTCAAACTGATATGGAGACACATCAGCACAGAACTGAGAATGTAGTAACTAACATCCCATATCACTCTAGTTTGAGCCCTTAATCTGAAAATTCAAATGCATTTATTGCTAGGAAGATTGTTGATCTGATTTCACATATGCATCCTCTGTGGAGCAATAACCAGAAAACGCCAGACATGTGTTACCAATTGATTTTATTGCAACAAAGATGTCTTCTGCACTGCAAACTTTGTAACAAAATTTCCTAATACTAATATACCAGAGAACACACTTGAGAATATGTTCCAGTAATTTTGCTTGTGAATCATGGTTTTAAATAAAGAGTGAATTAACCATCTATTGTGGCTTCATGGCTTCACCTAATGTACATGCTACATGGCACCCAAGAAATATCTTAGCATGGAGTGAACTGTGAGGAGTATGCCAGAAGTAGAATTACCTAGTAAACTATAAGGATGTCCAACAGTATGCAAGAAGTAGGGTTACCTAGTAAATTATGAGAATTGTATGTGCGTAAATATAATATAGTAAATTGAAATGCCAACCACAAATTAGAAAAGCAGGACAATAACATGCAGAAAAACTGGACAAGGAAAGGATGGATTAGAAGCCACAAAAGAGATCAACCCTAAAACTCATGAATTGCCAAATCTTCTGTCGATTTAGGGAGAATTCGCCAATGCAATGTTAATAAAAAAACCACGAAACTCAAAGTAATGAACTTGCCACCAAGGAAGGTAAAAGACACAAAGCAGCAAGCAGAGGATTATATTAGTAATGTTAAACCCTACCAGCAAACAGACATATACTCAATCTAATATACATTAGCACCAACCGTGTAGCCAAGCAAGCTACCAACTGATTTGCCCTTTATCAAAGTAGATTCCAATAGCAGATTAAGTTCAAAACCACAAATCATCCGAAAGCTATAAAATCTACCCTTTACATTTGTATGAAATCAATCAAACAATTATTAGTTCAGATGAGACTCAAAGTGCGCTTGAACAAATGAACTCCACTAAAAACTGAAAGGAGCTCCAATTTCACCAACTCTAACCTTACAACGGAGAAAACCCGCTGAAAACAGAAGGATGAAGTCAAGACGTCAGAAAAAGAAAATACCCGAATAGTGAGAAGGTGGATTGAGGAAGACACGAACAAACCCCTGAGAGCTTCTACTCCCCTCTCTTTGCTGCTTGACCCATTTACTGATTTTTCCGAGCAAGGCTCCGCCTATCACCTGCTAATTCGATCGCGAGTGGACGTGCAGCAAGTGTCCAATTCAACTACTTCAATCGTTCCAAAGGTCTCTATTTTTCCTACTCTTTCTATTCGCCCTGTCGATAAGCCAAAGCCCTGGGCGCCACACCAGCAGCCGAAACCGAGGTGGTGGAATTCAGGCGGCGGCAGGTGAAGGCAGACGGAGCAAGACTCCGATCTCTGTGGCGTTCGATGAAAGAATTACCAATATGCTTCCTTCTTTTTCAGCTCCAATATATCTGCTCCCTCCGACTAATCGACTGGCAGCGCCGGTAGCGAGATGCCGTTACAGCTCTGTTTCTTCCCCGTCTATCTCCTCTTTCCTTCATTTGTTTTCCCCTTCTTTCCCCGGTTCTTTAAATAGGTTTAAAAGGGTCAACGAGCCCGAAACGCAAACTTGCTATGGTTTGGTTTTGGTGATAGTTAAATAGATGTATTGTCATTAATATATGCATAATAATATACATGTATATTAGCTTATAAACCAGCCCGTTGGCCGAAATGTTCATATTTTAATATTTATTTATTTTTGTTATGTTTAAGTCTATTAATTCGTTTAAGTTTATTGATAATCATTCAATCGAGATGCTATATAAAGAATGGATATATACGTCGAACATTCAGGAAAATACCCTTCTCATTTAAGACTATAAAAATGTGTCATTAATCCAATTTTCATAATGATAATTGAGCCCACATTAAAATGATATTGGTTAATAGATTGCCGAGAAATATATAATATAAAAGCTCATTGGAATTTCCACACGATCCATAGATAGTTTGAAACTGAAATGAAACCTCACAATCCCACACAAATGGTTCAAACCTCTCCTCTATGAATAACAATAACACCTAAAGATCCAATAGTTTCCACTCTCCGTTGTACAACCAACTTTTTATCCCCTCCATCTTCAATCTCTCGACGTATATGTTTTAAACCAAAATTCAATTTCTAATCCTCCTTGTGCAACTCCATTTATGCTACTTTGATGGACCTTCTCTCCATGAACTTGAATTTCTCTTTCAATTGAGTTTCTTGTCAGCTTGATCTCCAACTCCTCAATCATCTTTCTTGTATTTGGCCAACTCATCTTCCTCGGGGCACTTTTAATAAGCTCGTAAAACCAACACTCATCTTCAATTCCTTCAATATGCTATTCTCCTCGTTCTCTGCCTTCACATGATCTAGTTCACTTCCATACCCTTCAATACCCTCTCCATTTTCATTAATATTCTGATCATCTACCACTTCTCTCTCTCTCTTCAACTGCTCCGATTTTGCCTCTATGTCTTTCAATACCCTCCTTGGTTCAATCACTACCCTGACCAACTGCCTCTTCACTGTCTTTACTTGCTGCAAACTACTTCCATGACTTTTTATACACCTTCCTCAAAATCACAATCAACTAACCAATATCAATCCATGGCCTTGGATCGGTTTTAAACTCTCTATGAACATCTCAATACCACAAAGTCTAAATCTAAATATTCTTTCAGTTAATCATGAACTTGAGTTTATCAAAATCTAATCCACTCCTTTTAAGTTGGAATTCCCATCCCCCAAGCTCATTTTTGGTTCATTTGATCCCACATAACCATGATATTATACCTCTAACTAAATTAAATCAAAGCATTTTACGAAAAGAAACCGAACCATGAACTTTGCCTGCTACTAAATCCAAACACAATTTCTTCCTCTCACCACTTCCCTTCCCAAACCCAATATTAACTTGTACTCCAAGTTCACAGTTCACACCCCCAACTCCTAGTGTGTCGCGTGAAAGCATAATTTTAGCAATCATTATACTTGCAATTAGATTAATGGACAGCAGAAAGCGCCAAAATTCCACCAGACGATGAGTTTTCTTCACTTTGAGTTTTGTCATAAAACTGCTGCCCCGATATGTTTATCAGTTTGGAGGCCATATGATGAGCAATACCGAATCAGTTACAGAGAAGTTACCGGTCACAGTAATGACATTATGAAACATGTGTTAACAAACGCGAATATGAGTTGCTTTTATGGATTGACATTAGAATGATGGGATTGGTCAATGAGATCGTCCTTAGTTAAGCGACATGTAAATGGGTTCATTTGGTATGGACCTTGTTATAAGAACCGAACCAGATCAACGGCCGGGGCAGTAGAACCGTCAAACCAGTTACGATAGCGGCCCGATTCATTATTTGAACGGTTATTGATGGACCAAACGGTTTTTCACGGTTCAACATAAAATCAGATAAACCGACACGGTTTAGCTGGTCCATTGGTTCACTATTTTAAAAAAAAAAATATTTTAACATAAACTAAGACCATCAAATCATAATTATTAATTTTATGTATGCTTCCTCAACCTTATTATCGATTTTACATTGTCTACTACCAACTAGAACCGTAATTTTTAATTTGAATTAAAAAATATGGTTTCTTTTGTGAGATGGCTGGAATGATTTATTAGATATTTTCGTGATGATATGAATTTGAACTTGTTTATGGTCAATGATAATTTCATTCTTAAATTAGTGTAATATACAAGTCTTATATGTTATATATCATTAACGGTTCTATCAACGGTTCACTAACGGTTTGTAACGGTTAACCGGTAAACCCTTAAACTACTAATTTTTCCGGTTCAGCCTCTGGTCCGGTTCTGAAAACAGAGGGTATGGATGACACAAACCGTTAAAATTCTAAATTATCTGGGTGAGTTTGTATTTAGTGTTTTCAAAATCGTGGTATATGAGTTAGGTGATTAAAATATCTAAACCCAAACGAACCGACCCAAGTACACCCCTAGGAAGAGTTTCAAAACTTAGTATTTAACCGACCAAAAATGTTCAGAGAACCAACCCCCTATAGTTTGCACAAAGATATAATTGCTTCACTATAGTTCTGGAAATTAATGGTAATTTAAGAATTCTATATCGCTTCTACATATTCAATACTATAATTCGATATGAAATATTCGAACCAACAATATTTTGGTTGCAAATTTATGGTTATCGTCTATTTATAAGATAGATAAAAAATTAAGTACTAAACTATAATTAAATTAAAAATATCAAAATCGAAGTATCAAAATACCAAATAAGTACTTACGAAATATTTATTGGGCTAGCTAACTCATCCGGATGTTTACGAAGGAAAATGGTCCACAATAGTTTGGACGAGAGCACATAATTTCGTAAGAATAAGATGTGATGCCTATGTCAAGCACCACTTCGACGACAGAGAGAAGATTTCGCATTCGGTATGTATTCCAAAGGACCAATTGAAGGCCCGCCCGTAGTCATTACCTTAACCGCAAGGAGGGGGATGCCGAAAGTTCTGTGATTTCATATTTTAGCTTCGTATATACTTTTAATTTAAAAAAATACAACAAATCTACATAGTCTGATTGATTTTAAACCTTCACTTTATTTGAAGTGACCATGGTTTAAATCTCAATATGTCTATCTTTTTCTGTAAATAAATAAAAAATACAGATAATTGTGAAGACAAAAATGTTCTTCCTAATTTCCCGCTCATTGTAGGAAATTTGAAAAGGGAGATTAAGTTTCAAATAATTAAATCATATACCCTAAAACTATAGAACTTAAACCCTAATATCACATATACTAAGAACATAATCAATGATTCTGATTCGCCAAGATGTATACATCATACCATATGCACTATATTAGGATTTAGAGAATTATGATATAGGATTTAGTTACGTGATTAATCTATGGTCTAGATAATGTTATTTAACTAAGGAGATGCAATAACCCTCAATCCATCGAGCGTACCATAGAATTTCCAATGTATATACACATACCATTGTTTGTTAAATTTAGCCAATGATAATTGGCTCATTTGTCAATGGTATTTAGTCTTTCAATTCTATGCTTATAATTGTCAACCATTAGGGAAATTGTTAGCCAATGATTTTTGGTCATTCACTTATAGCATTGAAAATGTCTCGTTACAAAATCATAGATCACAAATGTCAAATTTTATGTTTAGAAATAAAATCGTGTATAGCACTTTTGTAAACAATCCTTGTATTCCTACAAACTACAAAGTCATGTAACCTAATAAATGTAAAAGTTGTAAGACATATATAAACTCAAAATGTCCTATTTGATTCTTGGTGAATAATTGTGTGATTAGAGGAACTCACTTAGTTGATTCATAAAACTAGGTATATCATGATGATTCACTTGGTAAATAATTACAATAATTAATTAGTTTGATGATTGATTGTTGCGGTGGATTTCCTATGATTTTAAGATATTTCAGTATTTTTCTCTCTTTAATTCAAAAAATACATAAACATTGTAGCAGTCCAGTTGGTTAGGGATATTGACTATCAATATGAAGGACTCGAGTTAAAGTCATTGCAATGACATTTTTTCTCGTAAGAAGATATTTCAGTTCTAAGTTGAACTTACAAATTACCCCTTGCTACAATTAAGGAGAGTGCAAGGAATTTGAAATGCTCAAAATCTCCTGAAGTACCTCTATATATTATAGAGGGATACGAAAATTTATGTATTGTAGTTTACAACGTTTGGTTTTTGTGATAGTTATTGTGTTATTTAAATAAGTTATATTACTTTTGGATGAAATATCAGTTTTATCTTTTGTTTTTAATATAGAAAAGCAACACACATAAAAAGGTAGGGGCTTAGTTGGAAGAAGAAAAAAAAACACAATAATCTCAACAATCTCACAAAATACTTGAGATTTAACTATCACTCATTTTGAGTGATAGTTTGTGTCAAATCAAGTAAACAATGTTTGTATTGTTTGTGCAGAAAATTCAAAAAAATGATGCATTGTGGACAATGCATGCATTATAAATATCTCAACCAAACAATCACCAAAACCAAAAGACCCATACATCATTTGAAACGCCAGAACGTAGTGATGGCAAACCGGCGCGCATGTATCTCAATAACCATATTTGTCCCACATTAAGGGCGGGTTGGAGCGGGTAATACCGGCGTGAGGTACGAGACAAGTCGACCGTCGATCCATTACCATATGTTATCGTAAAAAATATGAACGGAAAACACTTCATGAATGAAAAATACTAAAATAGTGATAATAAAATATGTAATTACTAATTAGTCTCACTAGTTGAAAGATTAAGTGTAAGAAAATGATATAGAATGGGGCGGGCCGAAGTAGATAGATGGACTCATAGTCCATGTGAGCCCATGAACGTCCCAATGAAGCCCATGCAAAAGGACCCATGAAGTCCACGCAATTCATAAGGAAGATGGGTACTCACGTTGATCATGATTTTGTTTGTTATTTAATTAGAGGCTTGCTAGCCACATCGGTTAGGATTAGGTGATAAATGAGATCACCTTAAGTGAATCTCGAGGGACTGAATGAAATAAGAAGGGTATAGAATTATATTGAGAAAAAGGAACTAAGTTCCCGGCTTGTTCGAGCCTAAAACGAACACACATCACCATGTTGGAACCATTGTTCCAACTGTTTACACCTAAAAAATAATCTTGTACCACATTGATTATTTACAAGACATTTATTATCTTTATAAGGCCAGATCATTAATGACAATTAATGTTATTTGAACTGGGCCTCATGATAATAATTTTAAGCCCCAAACTACTAAGTCTCCAAGAAGGAGCTAGTCTCGTCGCAAGTTGAAGAGCCCGACGTGGTCATGAGATCTAGACCACGTTGGCATCAAATGTAGAGCCCGACGTGGTCATGAGATCTAGACCACGTTGGCATCAAATCTAGAGCCCGACGTGGTCATGAGATCTAGACCACGTTGGCGTCAAATTTAGAGCTCGTTGGCGTCAAATCTAGAGCCCGACGTGGTCGCGAGATCTAGACCACGTTGGCGTCAAATTTAGAGCTCTACGTGGTCACGAGATCTAGACCACGTTGGCGTCAAATTTAGAGCTCTACGTGATCACGAGATCTAGACCACGTTGGCGTCAAATCACGTTGGCGTCAAATTTAGAGCTCTACGTGGTCACGAGATCTAGACCACGTTGGCGTCAAATTTAGAGCTCGACGTGGTCATGAGATCTAGACCACGTCGGCTTCAAACTTAGAGCTCTACGCGGTCGCGAGATCTAGGCCACATCGTGAGACCATGCCCAAGATCCGAGCTAATAAGTAGGAAACAAGAAGGCAGGTCATGTAGGAGAGGCAAGTAACAAGATGATAGCTCCAGGATGAAGAGCAGGCGGTTAACGGAGAAACTGCCGAGTATCCCACGTGCAATGACACGTTAGCCACGTCCGAGAAAGAAGGAGAGCAGTTCCTTTTGGAAGTTACTCTCAGACAGTTTCTACGACGGTTATCATCTCAAGGCCTATAAATAGGAGGAGGAGTTGACAGAGGAGAGGTTCGCGAAAATCACCACCTGACACCACTTGTCAAGTTTTATCAATTTTATCTTTCCTCTGCAACTTTTATCAGTAGTCGTAGATTTGGAGCTCTCTCAGAACCTCCATAGGAGTAGGAGTAACTTAATGTAGATCTGTCTCGAGAGTTATGTAAACATCGATCACCCTCGTTCGAACTGTGTTTGAAGAGGTGTGAACCGTGTCTTAGTGATCGTTGTCCAAAGAAGTCAAGGTGCATTCAATTCTCATTCAACGCAAGTTTTCTCGCCGAAGAACAAATTTGGCACACCCGGTGGGACTCTTGTGGTCGATTCAATGGCTCCGAGGCGGAGGAACCATGAAGGTGATGTTCCGGCTGGATTCGTGGAGGAGCAGGTGGCCAACATCGAGCATGGCCAAGCGTCCGACGCGGTGACCGGAGGAAACGGTGGAGCAGAGATCTTGGTGGCTAACGCGCCTGGTGGAGATCTCGGCGAAGCAGTGGGGGCCCTTCGTCAGATGATGGAGGAGAACCGCAAGATGGTGGCAGCGAACCGTCAAGCTACAGAAGAGAACTGCAAGATGGTGGCAGAGAACCGTCAAGCTACAGAAGAGAACCGTAAGATGGTGGCTGACAACCTTCGAGCCACGGAGGAGAACCGCCAAATGCTGATGGAGAACCGTCGCATGATGGAGGAGACTCGGGCTAGTACACATCAGGTAAATTCTCAAATTGACTGTCTCAATTCTCGCATTGATAGACGTTTAAGTCAATTATTTGAGGTAGTTAACAAAAACAAAAATGAGTTGGATCAGTTTCGACAAACTCTAACTAGACCAGTAGTGCAGTCAAGAGCTTTGCCAGTAGATGGCACAAGCCCAATGCCTACTAATAACATTTATTCTCCCGCCGGCGGTCGGAATAGCCAACCACGACAAGAGAACTTGCCGCCTCAGACGGCAAGCCAACCACCTCTACGTCGAGTAGATGATGTTGAGATTCCCGCTACCACTCAAGTAGGGGAGTCGTCACATGGACGCGTGGGAGTTTAAGTGGTACCCCCGCGTGGTGAGAACCTCGCCACCATGTTCAACACTCGAGTTGAGCAGCCACCCGTGCAAGTGGGTGCTCGTTCCTCTATCCCGGAGGCAAGACCCTACGTGGCTCCTATGAATTTGGGAGTAGGAGGAGGCCTAGGTGGTAACATGGATCAAATTCCACCTCGAGGCTACCCAACTCCAACACCACCCCATTTCAATGGGCATGGCATGGACCCCATTGGGTTTGTACCGTATGGGGGGCAACAAGGAGGGCATGAAGCCAACACCCTTAGGGATCAAGTGGCTCAACTCCTCACGGAGAAGTTTGGCATGGGAGTAAGACCTGCCATGCCACCTGTATACCGTAAGCCGTACCCAGAATGGGTAGATAGACCTTACCCGTTTCCAAGAGGATTCAGAGTTCCCGAGTTTGCCACATTCACAGGGACTGGAGATCAGTCCACTGTAGAGCACGTTGGACGTTTCACTGTCCAATGTGGCGATGTAGGAGATTTCGTTAAGTTAAGACTATTTGGAAACTCGTTGACAGGACCAGCTTTTGCTTGGTACATCAACTTGTCGTCTAACTCCATCCAGACTTGGCAACAGATGGAACAAGTCTTCCACGCTCAGTTTTACAGATCTGAGCCCGAGGTGTCCATGGCTGACTTGGCACGTATGCGCCAACAGCCAGGGGAATCGGTTGAGCATTTCTTGACTAACTTCAAGAATGCCCGTAACCGTTGCTTTGTCAATTTGACGGAGAGGGAGTTCGTCACGCTGGCACAAGGGGGTTTGAGTTTTGAATTAAGGAAAAAATTCCAAGATAGGGAGTTCTCTGACTTGTTGCAACTCATGTCTTGTGCCGTGAGGTATGAGTCTCTTCTACATGAAGAAGAGAATCGTAAGAGTGCCTCAAGAGGACCCTACTTCCCAAACCTAGACTACACTATCAATCATGTTGGCCACGAGGCTAATGAGGTCGAGTTGGACTTGGCTGAGATAATTCCAGGGAAGCCATACGTGTGTGCCTCCTTGGCTAAAGTTGAAGATGGGCTGCAAGGGGGGAAACCCAATCGTGCTCCCATTCAACCAAGGAAGTACTCCTTTGATGTCTCGAAGGCAGACTTGATTTTTGACCAACTCTATAAGGATGTTCAAGTCAAGTTGAAAGGGGGGCATGTCTTCCCCCCACCGGAGAAGTCAAAAGGAAAAAAGTATTGTAAGTGGCATAAATGCCAGCAACCTCCTAGACAACTGCAAGATGTTAGGGTGAGACTTTTGCTTCATTGCTTGACTTATTTTGATATGGATAATAGTATCTTGACAATGAATTTTTTGATTCTTATTGTAAGCTTCTGGAAGTGGACGAGGTCAGCCAGTACGAGGTACAAGAGGGGGTCGTGGTCGAGGTGGACGAGGAGGTGGAGAGACTCCTATGATTATTGAACAGGCTGATGTTGGTGGAAGTGGAGGTCGAGGTGGTCGAGGTGGAGAGACTCCTATGATTATTAAATAGGCCGAAATTGGTGGATCTCAACCTCCTGCAACCCAACAATAAAATATGTAGTATTTGGTGGTGTCTGATTCTAATTAGTAGTAGACGTAGTAGTAGTTGCCTTAGATGTAGTAGTTGTTTGATGGATGATAGTCAAGAACAAGTAGTTGTACTTCTCTTTTGACAACAGCCTTGTTGACTACATTTCTCTTTTGACAGCATTCCTCTATGCTGCAATTCTATTTTGGCAGCACCCTTGTTGCTTGTATAATCAGGAGGATGATGATTATTTTGGTAATATCAAGTTTATTGTTATGTTGGTATAATCAGTTTGTTTATTTTGACAGCAAGCTCCTTGCTTTTATGTCATAATCACGCCACAATGAAACTTGAAAAGTAGAGTTACATTAGCTCTTAAACCATACATAAACTCACAAACCACTAGATATACAAACTCATCAAAACTCACTGTAACCATACAAAGAGCACTGTCAAACCCACTACTATAAGCATATACGAAACAAACGACAACCTAGTTCCCACCATCTTCAGCTCACGAGATAAACTAACATTTCCTCCCTAAGCTCATCTAAATCATGGCAGCAGCAATGCTTTTCCATCTTCCTTTGCTCGCCCTTATCTTCAGCAGTTACCAATCTCATTTTAAGTGAACAAATATGTTGCTTCAGATCATCATTCTCTGTCGAAAGTGCTTGAACAATAGCCTTTTCTCCAGCAGGACAATACTGACCCACCCACAAAAAGTATTTTCAATCCATCGTTTCTTGATTCCAAAAATGGCCCACGATAAAACTCTCTCCCTGGATTCCTCCCAGTTTCAGAGACAAGAACAACAGTTGGACAGTTATGAACGCACCTAGGCACATGAGAACTAGCACAACTCGATTCGCTTAAGCTCTTCCCTTTTTTCCTTGTATTCATTGCGAAAAACTTAGATTATTAAACCCTCCAATCTGGTACCCAGTCCACCTCCGTCAGTATACCATTCGATCTGTCGCTCTTGCCTTCGATCCGCAACCTCGGCGTCGTCTTCACTGCCCTCGATTCCGCCCAATTGCGTCGTCTCCGCCGAACCGCAAGTGTATCGCCTGCTGAACCAAACTGTCGTCGTCCCTCCGTCTTCATTATCTACTACCCTCCCAAACAGCACCGCCATCGTCAACGTTATTGTGCTCTGTCCCCCAACCCGCTCTTGTCTTGGTCACCGCCATCTCTTCGTACTCTGCTCGTCGAGAAAGATAAAATGAGAAAGATAGAGATAGAAGGAATATAGGTGGTGGGTGAAATGCGGGTGAAAAGATTTATTCGTTTTTCATTAATTAAAAAAAATATTTATGATGTGTCGATGACATGGCAGACACATGGGCACAAAGTCAACAATTTGTTGACCGCTGTTAGGTTGATCGTCAAGTTTAATAGTCAACGAAACGAGAGAGGACATAATTGAAACGCGGACTATAAACTTAGTGACATAAGTGACGTGGTATAAACCTAGGTGGAGATGATGTCTGAGGAGGCTGAGATGGAAAGAGGTATCATATTTGATTTCCCCAAATGGCTAGAAGAAGAAGGAGAGAAAGAGGTACTGCATTTTGGGAAAGGGGGAATGAATTTTGGGACTGTCTTCTTTTTTAGTTGGAAGAGGAACTTAATAGGGAGGTAGTGGTCTAAATTTTCAATTTTGGTTGAAATTTCAATGAATTGTGTCGGTTTAAACCGACTCAAATCAAATCGACATAATATAAAATCTGACTTTTTGTATTGATAAATAAAATGTCATTTTGTATCAGTTGTGACCGACGCAATTCAACATATTGTGTCGGTTCTAACCGACACAAATATTTTATAATTTGTGTTGATTGTAACCGACACAATATATAACCGACTCAAATAGTTTGAATTTTGTGTCGGTTCATTAACCGACACAAATAATCGACGCAAAACCTAAACTTTGTGTCGGTTCATTGAACCGATACGACTCAACCGACGCAAAAAACTTTTTTCTTGTAGTGCACAAACTAGAAGAGGGGAAATGACGAAATCAATCTTCTTCTCCTTGCTTGCACCTTCTTCTTGCTCCTTGGGTGGATTGGATCTTCAATGATGCTCTCCCAAGGTGTTTTCCTCTCTAAAACACTCCAAAACCCTAACTTTCTCACTCTAGGGCGGCTCTCCACCAGATACCCTCGCAAATAAATTTTTTTAATATTTATCGAGCCACTCTTATATATTCTTTTAGTTAAGGATAAATTTGTCATTTGATAAATAATTAGAATTACTATTTTGTTTAAATGTTAAAGATCATAGTTACCAAATAATAAACATGTTTTTTTCAACAATCAAAAGAATTAGAATCTTCAAATTGTTTAGAATTTAGAGATTTAGACTTCTAACCTCCAAACTACCCTATATAATTGTATCACTGCTACCATCATCCCTTAAGAACTCTTCCCCTTTGCTACGTAATAAGTGTATACGTGCATGCGCGTCATCATCTTATTATATATATGCGCATATGCATGAATACGAATGTCACGAGATGAACGCTTTCATTTATTTGTAGTTCCAAACAATATCCTTCCCTCAGACATATAAGACATTAACTTCATTCTTCAACGTTGAAATGTCCATACCAAAGTCAATCAAAACTTCCACAGTTTGATTATTCAGGTAAAACTAGTTAACAGTCATCTATGGTTCTATGTCCGTGAACCCACCAAAAAAAAGCTCACGTTTCTACGTATAACATGGGCGAACTTGCCAGCCACATCATATATATATATACACCAACACTTGTATGAAAATATCCAACGCATTTTATTCATTAAAGCAAATCACTTTTGTTAGTAAGAAGCTAGCGATACCATGTCATCAATATCGTTGGAAGCATTAGCTATGGCGGGAGTGGATTACGTGGAGTGGGGAATGGACGCAGAAGAATGGGAGCGTCAGCAGCTTCGTCAGCCGCCGCCTCATTTGCTCGCTGATGATCATGATGACCTCCAAGAAGATCATTCTCCCGCCGCCACGGTGGTCGAAAACGACGCAGGCCAAAACGGAAATGACGGCGGCGATGGGAGTCCGAGCACCGACACCGGCGAGGGTGAACTAGGTTTTGGTCACAAAATCCAGCACTGCTGCTTGAGGTTTATGATAATGGCGATGATTGTCGCTCGGGGTCCATGATTTATGATTATGCACACTATTAATCCTCTTGTAACTAATAATAACGATTGTTTTTGTTTTTGTTTTCTTTCCGAGCCCTTTGTTTTTTTTTTTTTATGATCACCATTCTTTTGTTGCAAATTGTAGCTGTAAATGTGATGATTAATAATACAGTTTATTCATTAGTTTTTTAATTACTCTGGTGGATACATAATTAACTTTTGTACCCACTACACTTATTTATGCGAAGAAACCCTTTGAAACGGAACATTCCTAATGAAACACCCTGCAGATTTAGCCAAATTAACCTTTTGACAACTGAGCTACTCGTTGTTAGGGGTGGAAATCGGTACGGTATCGGTATCCCAATACCAAATACTGAAATCCCGAATACCGAATTACACCCTAAATTTCGATATCCCAATCCCTAAATATTTCGATATACCAATCGGTAACTCAGTATCCCAATCGGTATTATCAAATACAAAATTAATTATCTTTGTAATTAATGATTAAAAATACAAAATTAATTATCTTTGTAGTTAATGATTAAATATATAAATCAGATTTTATTGTTTAATTTAGGGCACAGAGACTAAGCAAAGAGTATTGAGTTGCCTAGAGCTAATATCTCAAGTTCTTATAATTTGTAATCTTCAATTTAACGAATTTGAGGTTGACAGACGACTAATACTAGTGTGAAATAGTGATGGAATGATCTATGTATAATTAAATGACACTCTTGGTAATTGAGGGTCGCCTAGTAGTTGAATGAGGGAGTCTAGTTCAAAGGATAAATTACGCACTAGCTTATATTTCGGTATTTCGGTATATCCCGATCCCAATCTCGTAATCCCTAATACCGAATAACAATTGAAATTCAATCACAATCCCAATCCCACAAAATAATACGTGTGTTCGATAATACCAAATATAGACAAATTCGATACGGTATTCGGTATATCCCAAATACCGGTACCAAACTTCCAGCCCTACTCATAGTGCTTCAAAATTCTCATTAGGTTAGCATATTGAGATCGTGGAGCCCGCAAGGAAAGGTATGAGTCATCCATAAAGAACATATATGAGATTACAAGGCAGCGAGGGCTAATAAGAAGACGAGTAAAGACTCGAGTCAAAAATTCATGCTGGAGCAAAGCAACAAAGCCCTTGGGGCTAATGGAAAACAGAAGAGGGACAAGGAATTTCCCTAACCAAGCCCATTCGTTGCCTAAATGTACCCATATGGCTTCCCCTTCATTAGAACAGAGAAAGTCAGAGGTCAAACAACCTGTAACCATATAATCCATTACTCACTGAAATCAAGTTTCTCAACACAGCTTTTCGCAGAGCTTCTGCTTTTATGTTATACAAAAGTATTTTTCGGCTTTTTAAAAGTCGAAATTTTAAAGGTGTTTTGTCGTGCTTCAGCTTTTAAAGTCGAAAAGGGGAGCGAATCCGGTCAGTAATCCATAGGTCAGTAACTATGCATAATCCAATCACCATCTGCCACATCAGCGCTTCTTCTCTCTCTTGTAAAGTCTTTAATTTTTTTCTCCTTAATCTTTAACAAGCAATTTCTCACTCGTTTTAAGTTGGAATTTAATTTTTTTTGCACAATTAGATCAGATTAATTATGCTCTTCAGAATGATATCCACTTTGATATATTTTTGGAACAAATTTGAGTCATTTTTTATCAGTCTATACCATATGGTCTTGTCTGAAATTGAAATAAGAACATATCATATGGTATAAAGCATACCATGGTGGTATGAACATACTAAGACTGTAGGATGGTTAAATACATGATAGTATGAGTGTCATTTACGACTTTCAAATTGTGTACCACAAGATAACACCCCGTATCAGGGTGTGTGGTATTTTTTTGGTCATGTATGTTGTTCACCCAGAAATTTGTAGATCCAATAGATCATGATGATCTCGTTCCTTCTGTGCAATTTTTTTTAAAACGATTTAAAAACGAAGAAGATACCATATTGTATGCAGTTGGTAACGAGAGGCATGGATTTTTTTTCCTCAAAGAATATTGAAAATTGATCTAATTTTGTTGAACACAACGAACTCATTCCATCTCGGCAAAAGAAAATTGAAATCTGAGTTTTAAAAAGAAAAAGATATAAGCTGATTAAGAAAAATAAAGGGGAAAATTATCTATAATTTCCACATTTAGATCTGAATTTTCTGGGCCCACTTAAAAGAAAGAGTCCAGATTTAGTTAATAATTGGTGCATAACCATGAGTTATGCACTGTATTCGGAACCGTCGAAAAACACTTATAAAAGTCGGGCCAAATATAGACAATGACGTGACCTAATGTATAGGCAACAATTTACATAACATAAAAACGCTTCTTGATGAAAAAATTTAAGAAAATGCTTTACTATGTAGCGTTAATAAGTTAATATATAAATAAAAGCTTTTACCTAATACGTTACAGTGCTATAACGCACGATTTTCTCTTGAAATTCTCTGTGGGCACACGTCTTGCATAAGACGCTTTGGCTAGTGGCGCTTTGACACCAAAAAACTCTCACTGACAGCGATTTTGCCCAGAATGATGATGAGATAAAGTATGTTATCGCTATATATGAACAATTTGGGTCTGATGAGCCAAGTTCTTGCTTGACTGACGACTGACGAGGGAGTCCATTTGGAAGTACTCTTAATTAACAGCTTTTAGATAATCTACAGATTGATGGTTCAATTCACACTTGTCACCTAGACGGCAATATTTGGACCAAATGAATTAGTTTCAAGAAACATTAATCTATTTCTATATCCTAATTAAATTAACAAATTCGAAAAATTAATGCTCAACTTAAAATGATCCACGACATTGAATGAAGACTCCTAGAACTAGCAGAGGGGGAAAATAACGTGCGGACGGGTTGGAGAACTTAAGCCCAGATTGCTAGTAGGGACATAAATCCAGCGCCTAAAAGAAGAGCAATCTGAACTCCAATCTGAAGTCGTCCACTGGCTTGTACTTTTGGGTTCATGAAGTCGGCTGCCAACAGATCCACGAGCGCCATGTATATCAAGGTAAGATAAGATTCCTGAAGACTTCAGATTGTACCTTTATTTTACAATATGAAATTGTATATTTAACGTTATGGTACAACTTCAGATTGTACCTATACATTTTGTACAAATTCTTTTATGGTACAACTTGAACTTGAACTTGAACTTTTATTTGATGGTACAACTTCAAGTTGTAAAGTTGTACCATAACATAATGATACAAATTCCTTTATGGTACAACCTAACCTTATACATTTAATGTTATGGTACAACTTTAAGTTGTACATTAAAAGACCGATGCTATATAGCATAGTAGAAGTGCTCTATAGATCGTATACGTGAACTATCATTAATTTACCTAATCAATGCAAAACAAAGAATTTAGGATAGCATATCGTTAATTGTGGGCTTATACAAACCATTATCATAGTCTATAGCATCAATAATCATAGAATCAACCATTGATCTTATATAAACATGCATACAAGCATACAAAAGGCAATGTGATATCACTATATAATAATTTCTTGACCACTAAAATGATATTAAAGCACAATACTATAGTAGCATCTTAACAGGGTCACACGCATTGAATGTTAAATCATCATATGAAATAAAGAATCAATGATCATACACAAGAGATGATTAAAGCATCGCGAATACAATAAAACATCTAAAGGCATAGGCATCGATGATCATCATAGAATTTAAATCCCTAACAGATTGTCTAACAACACAAAGAAGAGTGGAACAACATCACCATAGATACTATATATATCGATGGTGAATGCTTCTCCTGTAAATCTTATCAACAATTTCCCTCATTTTTATGGATTTCTACTCGTGCCTAGTGAGGCAGAGTGTTGGTAAAAGGTGTGTCTTAAAGTCTAGGCATGTGTCTCTTTTTATACTAGTTAGTCGGCCAAATCCTTCTCTATCCGACTTGAACTCGATTTCCTTCGACTTGTCGACGAAGTAGCTTCTTCATGAAGTTTCCTTGAGGAATTAGGGCTAGCAGTGGCTTTTCCACTTGGATTGGGTTTCCTTTGTCCCAAGTAACTCCTCCAATTTGTAGAATGGCGGTTAGTAGGAAAATCTCTCGTGTGTCTTGGGCCAAGTCCGGTCTGTTGCACTACCTGATCTGCTTGTTTTGGTCATAAAGTGAGCATCCGATGTTCAAATTCATCTCTATTTGAGCCTATGAGTTTACATTCGTGTCCTTCTTCTGATTCATTCGGTACCTTGGTAATCCAAATTCCTTTTGAGTGTTTTATATAACTGAAAAGCACAAAACAACACAATAAAGACATCAAATAGTACATATGCACACTCAAGGTCTATCATAATCACATTAACTCAAGACTCAGGGGCGGATTTATGGATGTCTAGGGGTGTCCCGGGACACCCCTAAAATTTGGGGAAAAAATTATCGAACCCCCGGTAGTAGAATTTGTATGGCAAAAAAAAAAAAATACACATGTAATTGGTGGGATTCGAACTCAGGACACTGCAATTGTTAGTGTTAATGTTGTCCGCTGGGCTACATCCGACTTCTTGTCATTATTTCGAAACATATTTATTAATCAAAAATTAAATTGGCCAGACAGTTAAAAATTAATTAACTATATCGGGACACCCCTACATCAGCCGAGACCAAAGAAATCCCTTTTGATTTCCGACTTTTCACCGCCCTCGCACAGCCGCACTCCCGAAACCAGCTCCCAGAGGCCAGCGCCACTCGAGCATCTGCTCGGCTGCTCCTCCAAGGCTCCATCAGGCAACGGCGACGGCAGACCAGTTGTTTGCCGACGAATCTCCAACTCCGACCTCCTCTTTCGAATCCAACCTCCTCTCCTTCGACTCCGCAGCAGCCACTGTTCGCATAACACAGATAGGTTTCCAAGTTTTCTTGTTTCATAATTTCAATTGTTGTCTGTGAATTTCAATTGGGTGGGGTCCTGTTCTTATTTGGTAGTAATATGTTGCATTCTTCGTTGCCTACTTGACTTTGTTCTTGTTTGGGTGAGAGCCGAGAGGAGGAGAAGTTTGGATGCTGCGGCAGGGTGTTTTGTTTCAGAAATATGCTCTTTATTCATTCCTTAGTTGTTTTTATTGTTGTCTCTGAATTAGGTACAAACAAATGGAAAGATATTACACAAGAAAGGTCCTTAGTAGTCCAAATGTTCAAACTGAAGGTGTTGAAGCTAGTGGAAGTAGACAAGCTCAAACCTTTCCTCCCTCACAGGTAGTGGGAGCTACTCAAAGACAAGAACCAAATCTTTCAAGTTCAGTGAATCACTCTCCAGAGAAAAGTGAGTCTTCTTCAGCAAAGTCGGATAGGGAGTTTGATGTAAACTCTTTGCCACTAGACCCGGGATTAAGAGCTAAAGTATCTAGTTTTCATCCCAATATCCGTGATGAGGTTAGAAGATATTATCTTCAAAAGGGTCCTATTCAACCAAAGGGTCATGATTTTCCCTACAGAAATTTCAGTGGAAAGAAGCGTAGATTCCGAGAGTCTTGGTTTAAAAAGCATAATTGGCTTGAGTACAGTGTTTCAAAAGATGCTGCTTATTGTCTATACTGCTATGTGTTCAGCAAGAGAGGTGGAAGTGATGATGGCTTTATTGGTGAAGGTTTTAAAACATGGAATAAATTGAAAGCTTTTGCTGATCATGTTGGTGCACATAACAGTTACCACAATAGAGCTAAAAACAGTTCTGATCTTTTATTGAAGCAAGCAACATGCATTGAAGTTGCATTATGCAGACAAACAGATCAAGCCAAAAGAGACTATCGAATTCGTTTGGTTGCTTCACTTAATTGCATAAGGTGGCTAGTAGTTAGTGGATTGTCATTTCGAGGGCATAAAGAATCTGCAACTTCAACGAACAGAGGTAACTTTCTTCAGCTATTAGATTTTCATGCTCTTGATAGAGAAGATGTGCAAAGAGTGGTTGGGAAGAATGCTCCAAAAAACCTTCAGCTTACCTCTCCAATGATTCAAAGAGATCTTGTTCATGCCATGGCTTGTGAAACTACTAAGAGAATTATTGCAGATATTGGTAATGATTTTTTCTGTATATTGGTTGATGAGACACGTGATATATCAATGAAAGAACAAATGGCTATTGTTCTAAGGTATGTGAATTCTGATGGTGTTGTTATGGAAAGATTTTTGTGTACTTCTCATGTGCCAAACACTAAAGCTTTGACATTGAAGAAGGAAATTGAAGCAATGCTTTTGAAACATGGATTGAGTATGTCTATGATTAGGGGACAAGGCTATGATGGAGCTAGCAACATGAAGGTCAAGGCGCAATGCTCCACAGATCACAAACCTACATCATTATCAGGTGGAATTGTTTTACTCGGTTCTTGATATGCAGTTGCAAGAGTTGAACAACCGCTTTGATGAGGTGAACACTACATTGTTGAATTGTATGGTTTGTCTTAGCCCAGAGAATGAGTTTGCTGCTTTTGACAAGGAGAAACTGGTAAGGCTTACTCGATTTTATCCTAAAGAGTTTGGTCACCTATCTGACTCTTTTCTTCTACGGGACTTTGAGAATTACTATCATTGCGTTAAGAATGATGAGTTATTCCATGGGTTAAAAGGAATTGATGAATTATCTCAAATGATGGTAAAAACAAAGGTGAATCTTTCATATCCATGGATCTATTTGCTTCTCAAGGTTGTATTGATTCTACCAGTTGTAACAGCAAGTGTTGAAAGAGCTTTTTCAGCTTTGGTTTACATCAAGAACAAGCTTCGAAATCGAATGGGAGATCAGTTCGTGAATGATTGTCTTGTAGGGTATATTGAAAGGGATTTGTTATGCAATGTAGACACAGAGTGTATTTTGCAATTTTTCCAGAATATGAAAACTCGTCGTGGACAATTGTTGTAACTTGTACTTATCGGTATTTTTTTCTGTTGAATACTAATCGGATAATTTCTTATTTAAGAATTATTTAAATTTTAATTATTTAAGTTTTAATTTTTTTTTAGAGGACACCCCTATTTAAAATTCCTGGATCCGCCACTAACTCAAGTAGTTATGAATTTCATATAAAATGTAATCAAAACTATACTAAATATACATTGATAGACGGGAAAATGTATCAAGAATGAGAGTGATAAATACTATAAATTGAGTGTTATCTTTGACATTCCATATGAAATGGCAATCGATTCAAATGAGGATATGGAGATTCCTTAGCCACCGACGGTGATTCTTCTTCAATTGTTGCAATTCCCACCTACCACACATAGAAGGAAGGTAGAGAAGTGGGACATAGTTTGAGTAGAGACTCAAAGAGAGCTGGACTGTGAAGAGTTTTTATTTGGATACTAATCTTAATCAAAAGCTCTTGCTTTTATCCACTATCTATCTATCTTTTCTTTTTTTTTTCTTTTTTGTATTCATATGTCGAGTCTGCATACTTAATCAAGTAGTTAAAGTAGCTATTCTCCATAATTATTCAAAACTTGTATGACAAATAAGGTAACCCGTTTCAACCTTTTTCATTGCTCACGAATATTTAGTTCATTGAGGACAATGTCCATTTTAAAGTGTAGGGTGGAATTGTGTGTTAAGTGCAACTTCATTATGATTTTAGTTGCAATATATCTAGTAGTTCAATTTCGACATTTTTATCCAAGTTTAGTAGTTTTGTTGGGTTAATACCACTAGGAAACCCGAACTATAAAAAAATGCCACTTGTGTTCCAACCTATTAAATATTCCAAAAATGTTCCAACCTATGATAGTTGTGTCATTTATGTCCTAACGATTTTGTTGAGCGTTATAGATAACGGTTGACCAGACGGTGGTCAACTTGATCGTGACGTGGCAGCCGCGTAGATGTCAATTAAATAAAAAACACAATAGAGAAAATTGAAATTAAAAAAACAAAAAAACTCACTATTCTTCTCTACTGATTTGTCTATCTATTTCAAAAATTTCCCCATGTCGGAAAACCCTTCTGACGATCCGCACTTAGCACCCGAGCCCATGAAGAGATCCCTGAGGTCTGATTCTGCTTCCCTTCAATTGAACCATTGGAGGCCTACGGAAAATCACAATCTGGCGTCGATGGAACCACCTAGCTAATTCCCCGTCGAGTCCAAGCTTGAAAACCTCTAGCTCAACAATGACAGCGGTCGTTGAGGTAGAGGTGGCGGTCGCTGCGATATATGTGGCTCTACGGGAAACATCCTATTATTTTATCTTGCAATGCGAGAGTTTATAACGATTGTTGTATCTGCTCGAGATAAGTGAGAAAGTTTATAACTAGCCCTGGAGAATGCTAGGGTTTATGCTCGAAGAAAGGAAGAAGAGCAGATTGTGAGAATTCGACAAGATGCCTTTTCTCTGGTTTTCCATTTCATTATATAATAATGCTTTAGTATTCACTGTACATTAACGGTAACTACAAACTAAGAAATGAGAAGAACCAATGACAAATTCTTCCTTCCTCTGGCGAACCGACGAGAGAGAGAAGCATCGTCATTCTTGCTAACAAAGGAACAAGACTGAAGTGGGGAAAACCTAACACTTGAGTTTCTCATTAGCCATTCTGCCTCTTTATATGCAGAACAAAGAGGAAGAAGACAAGCTCGGTTACACTTTGTCTGAAAGCTTGGAATGGAAACAATACAATTCTTGGCAGAAAAGTAAACTAAGACAATAAACAAGGTAAAAACGATTGTGTCTTGAGACTCTCTTCACTTTGTGAAACGGCAGCGCAGAGAAGCGAAGAGGACCGTTGCGGAAGGAGCAAAACGTCGTCACTTTGGAGTCGACCGTTTGGAAATGGATTTCAATCTGTTACCCCCCCCCCCCCCCCCCCGGGCAAGCTGGTGGGCAGAGGTTTCGCACACCAAGCTTGGAGAGCAATGTGAGAAATGGTGCTGGGGAGAGAGGTTTGGTGAAGAGGTCTGCAAGCTGATGTGCTGAAGAGACATGTAGAAGCTTGAGGGAGCCCGATTGAAGTTTTTCTCTGACGAAGTGGCAGTCGAGTTCGATATGTTTGGTTCTTTCGTGGAAGGTAGGGTTCTTGGCAATGTGGATTGCACTTTGATTGTCACAATAAAGAGCAGCAGGGGTGGAAGAAGGCACCTGAAAATCAGCGAGAAGGAACTGGAGCCATTGGATTTCACACGCCGTGAAGGCAAGTGCACGATATTCCGCCTCACAGGAAGATCGAGAGACGGTATGTTGTTTTTTGCTTTTCCATGAAATGAGCGAGTCCCCCAGATATATGCAGAAGCCAGTTGTAGAACGTCGTGTATCAACACAAGCTGCCCAGTCTGAATCTGTAAAAGTTTTCAGTTGGAAGGAGCCCTTTGAGGGGAAGAAAAGACCAGTGGCTGGGGCAGATTTTAGGTAGCAGAGGACCCTTAAAACAGCTTTGTAGTGCGTCACAGTAGGATTAGTCATGAATTGACTCAGTTGTTTTGTTGCAAAACTGATGTCTGGTCTTGTTGTTGTAAGGTAGATCAGCTTGCCAACTAATGTTCTGTAGTGTTCAGGGTCTTCATAGGGAGTATCAACCTCATTGCTCAGATTCAATTTGTAATCCATAGGTGTAGAAACAGACTTGGATTCAATAACATTTGCCTCTTCCAAGATTTCCAAAGTGTATTTCCTTTGAGAAAGATGAATGCCTGTTTTGTTTCTTGCCACTTCAATACCAAGGAAGAACCTTAAATCACCAAGGTCTTTGATAGTAAACTCTGTATGCAAGACCTGTTTTAATGCTTGAATCTCCTTAAGATCATTACCTCCCAGAACGAGGTCATCAACATATATGAGAATACAGGTGTATGTAGAATCTGTGACTTTGAAGAACAGAGAATGATCTGCTTTGCTTTGAACATATCCAACCTGTTGTAACTTGTCTGTAAGTTTAGAAAACCACTATCTGGAAGCTTGTTTAAGGCCATATAAGGATTTCCTTAGTCGGCAGACAGGATTGGGAATGCATGGAGGGGGAGTGAAACCTTGTGGGAGAGTCATATAGACTTCCTCTTCAAGGTCACCATTGAGGAAGACTTGTTTACATCCAATTGATGTATGTGCCAGTTCCTCAATGCAACAATGGCCATGAATGTTCTCACTGTGGTCATCTTGATGACAGGAGCAAAGGTATCTTGAAAATCAATTCCTTCTTGTTGAGTGTTACCTTTTGCTACTAACCTTGCTTTATGTCTTTCTAGAGAGCCATCAGAAAGGAACTTGTCCTTGTAAATCCATTTGTTGCCAACTGGTTTCTTGCCTGGTGGAAGGGAAACTACATCCCAGGTATGATTTCTGACAAGAGCTTTAATTTCATGTTGCATTGCTTGATTCCAGACATCAAGCTTGGATGCTTGTTTATAAGTCTGAGGTTCTTGATGGCTTGAAATGCTGAGAAAGAACTTTTTGTATGGAGTAGAAAGATTATGATAGGAGATGATGGAAGAAAGAGAATACCTGTTGTCTTTGACCTGTGGCAGATTTGAATGATTGGTGCTGCTAGGACCTTGAGACAAGAAACAGTGGTAATTTTTGACAAGATGAGAAGGAGGTTTAGAAGTTCTCTCAGAGCGTCTAGGAGCAGGAGGTGGTGGGGGAGGTGAAGGAATTGAAGAGGGTGAGGGTGTAGGAGAATGTGTTGTGGAGGGAGAGGAATGGTTTAGAGGTGAGGCTGGAGAATCAGGTTGGTTGATGGGGGATTCTACAAGGGTGTGAACTGTGGTTTCAGGTGGCAAGGAGGGTGGACTGTCATGAAAAAGATGGGAGTTTGGGGAAGGAGGTGGAAATAGGAAATCTAGTTCAGAAGAAGAGGTTTCACTGTCAGAGTCTGTTTGGTAAGGAAAATGGGATTCATAAAATATAACATCTCTGGAGGTAAAGGTCTCATGTGTGAAGAGGTCATAAAGTCTGTAACCCTTAATCCCAGGAGAGTAACCAATGAAGATGCATTTCCTAGCTCTTGGTTGAAATTTGGTTCTGTGGTTGGCCAAGGTACTGGCATAGCAAAGACAACCAAAAACTCTTAACTCAGAAAGGTCAGGGGTTTTGTGGTGAAGGACTTGGAATGGGGTCTGGTTGGATAGAACAGGTGTAGGGACTCTGTTGATTAGGTGAACTGCATGTTTTATACAGTCTCCCCAGAAAGCTGGTGGTAAGTTTGCTTGAAATTGTAGGGCTCTAGCAACAGCAAGAATGTGTTAATGTTTTCTTTCAACCTTGCTGTTCTGTTGAGGGGTTTCAACACAGGACATCTCGTGAAGGATGCCTGTAGAGGAGAAGAATTCATCCATTTGGAATTCTTTGCCATGATCACTTCTTATGGTTTTAATGGTGGTTTGAAAATGTCTTTGCATTTGGGTACAAAAGGCAATGAGCTTTGGTCTTGCTTCTGATTTTAAGTGAAGGAGAATGACCCATGTCATTCTTGTGAAATCATCAACCACAGTTAAGAAATACTTGAAACCATCATAGGAAGGGACTGGATTAGGGCCCCAAATGTCAACATGTAGGAGTTCAAAAGGAAACTTAGTTACAGACTGGCTAGTTGGAAAAGAAAGTCGTTTTTGCTTAGCAAAATGACAAACATCACAAGGTTGATCTTTGTGAGTAGAGATGGAGGTACAAAATTGGTTTAGAAGAGGGATTTTAGAGTGGGAGACATGTCCTAGTCTAAAATGCCACAAATCAAAAGTGGATGTGGAAGCAGCTGATATCAACTTAGGGTTTTGTGATGCTTGAAGGTAATAAAGACCATGTTGAAGCCTAGCAGAACCAACCATTCTCTTCTGCTCCAGATCCTGTATAAGACACATGGTAGAAGTAAAAGATAAGCTTAGGGAAGTGGTGGATATGAGTCTGCTCACAGACAGGAGGTTGAAGGTGAATTGGGGAACAAACAGTGCATTTTGGAGGGTCAAATCAGCAGTGCAAATGGCTGTGCCAGAATGAGTGGCTTGTATCTGAGCTCTAGTGGGAAGGGTTATGAAAACATTTGATAATGACTTAGGGTCTGTTAAGTACTCTAGAGAGCAGACAATATGGTCTGAAGCCCCAGTGTCTACAATCCAAGTTGGTTGTATGGAAGAGAAGACATTCATGATAGGAACTGATAGAGAGGGGGTTGGAAGGATACCTTTGTGAGTGACAAAGGCAGCAGCAGAGAAAGAAGGCCGAGTCTTCTGGCTATTCATCAAACTCATGAGTTTGTCATAGTCTGCTCTGGTGAGCTTGACCTCATCAGAGGGAGGAGTGAGGCTGACTGCATGAGTTGTGGGTCTACCTCGACCAGTTCCTGAAGTTGGATATCTAGGAACAAAGTTTGGGGGGATATCCATACTTTTGGAAGCACTTGTCTTCAGTATGACCTCTTCTCGTGCAGTAAGAACAAGTGGTGTTGGAAGTAGAAGGGGTGGAAGGTCTAGCCATCCCTGGTGGCCAACCATGTTTTTGGAAACAAATGTCCTCTGTATGTCCTTCTCTTCGACAGAATGTGCAGTATGGGGGTTTGACATTAGGGTTAGTTCTCCTGTTTCCTCCTTGAAAGGCAAAAGCTGTGTTGTTTGTTTGAACTGATGCCACCATTTTGTAAGACTGAGTGCCATAGATTTGCCTTTCATGTTGCAGCATTCGTTGAAATACTCTGTTGATGTTTGGAAGTTCATCTCCAAACAGGACTTGAGCTCTAACGCCAGAGAAATTCTCATTGAGGCCACGAAGGAACTTTATAACATAACTGGTTTCATGGTATTGAAGAACTCTAGCCATGGCATCACAGTCAAGATGGCTGTTGGGAGTGCAAGTACATGGCAGGATAGGCTGATAATTCTCTAATTCATCCTTGAGAGTAATTAGTTTTCCATAATACTCAGTAACAGTTTGGTTACCTTGATGTAAAGAGGAGAGAGCTTCTTCAATCTCTGCAATGCAAATGAGATCACCAGATCCATAGCGAGTTTGTAAGCTGGTCCATGCTTCTGAAGCTATTTTGCAGGAAAGAATGGTCTTCCGGATTTCTGAGGATGTGGACTGCTGGATCCAGCTTAAAATCATAACATTGTTGCGTGTCCAAGCCCCATATCTTGGATCAGTAGCTGCTGGCTCAGGTATGGTGCCATTGATGAAACCAAGTTTGTTCTTGGCTGCAAGAGCATTGAACATTGCTCTGCTCCAATAATTGTAATTAGTTGTTGTAAGTTTTTCAGCAACAAGAAGGGATCCAGGTTGCTCTGAACCATGGAGAAAGAAAGGGTCAGAAGAAGAATCTACAACGTTTGGAAGAGGTGGTGGATCTTGGGCTGGCTGTTGTTGTTCAGCCTCATTGTCAGCCATTGTTGAAGGAAAGGAAGAAGAGTGGCGGCTAGGGCTTTATCCCAGGCTGTGATACCATAACAAAGGAACAAGACTGAAGTGGGGAAAACCTAACACTTGAGTTTCTCATTAGCCATTCTGCCTCTTTATATGCAGAACAAAGAGGAAGAAGACAATCTCGGTTACACTTTGTCTGAAAGCTTGGAATGGAAACAATACAATTCTTGGCAGAAAAGTAAACTAAGACAACAAACAAGGTAAAAACGACTGTGTCTTGAGACTCTCTTCACTTTGTGAAACGGCAGCGCAGAGAAGCGAAGAGGACCATTGTAGAAGGATCAAAACGTCGTCACTTTGGAGTCGACCGTTTGAAAATGGATTTCAATCTGTTACTTGCCACCACATAGGGCTTCATCGATTGACTCCTGCTACTCGATGGTGATCGTCGTCAGTTCGCAGGTCACTCCCGCCTTCCTCTTCAACTTCCATCGACGGCTTCCCCAAATCGAACAAGGGGTTTGCGCAGATCTGGTCTTCTGAGTTTCCAGAGTCGTAACACAGCTGGGTTTGTTGCGTCTGTTGATTTAGGGTATGGATCGGAATTTGAGGTGGAGCAAAGGATGGATTGAAGCAGGGTTTAGGGCATGGATCACAAAAGGAATTGGGGTTTGGGGCATCTCAACCACTCGAATCTTCCCATCTACTTGCTATCTTTTTTTTTTTTTAACTTTTTGTTGGCAATTGGGAAAGGACATGGAGGATAGATGATGGCAACAATGGCGATAAAGGATTTGGGGTTTGGATTAGCTGTGGCCGAAGAGCTTCCTGGGGCTAGGAGGAGAGGGCGACTTGGAAAGTCGGATTGGGACTGGGAGGCGGTGGATTCAGTTCGTCTTGATGCGACGATTTGGTTGCGAGACGACGAGCTGATTTGGGGATTTTGGGTGCGATTAAAGAAAGGAAAAGAAAATAAATGATGTGGCGTCTATGTGGCAAGTGAGGCTGAGTTGTCGCGGATGTGTGTATTTTATTTTATTTTATTTTTCTCTTTTAATCCACGTCAGTTAGTGAGGTCAGGAAAACGCCAACTAAGCATTCACCGTTAGTCCAGTCATCTCTTTAACCGATGGAGTTAATAAAGTGGACGGAAATGACTATAGAAGTGTATTTTGTCTAAATTATTTTCTATCTAAAATTTGCATCTCATTCATAAAAAAGCTCACAATATATATCAGGTACTTATGTGGACATATTAACATGGCCTGGGGACTAAACTTACCTTTTAGCCACAGTTCATTCTCTTCTCTCTCGTTGACGGGAATGGATCAGGTCAGTAACCTTATGGTGAGTAATCATGAGTAACCCGTCCACATCAGCATGACATCAGCATCCTCTCTCTCATGGAAAGCCTTTAATTTTTCCCTTTTTAATCTTTGACGGACGATTTCTCGCTCATTTTAAGTCGAAATTTAATTTTTTTTGCACAGTTAGATCAGATTAATTGTGCTCTTCAAAATGATATCCACTTTAATATATTTTTCGAACAAAAAAAATTGAGCCAGTTTTTACCAGCCTATACCATATGGTATTGACTGGTATTGAAATAAAAGCATACCTATGTTTTGAAAAACGTACCATGGTGGTATGAACAAACCAATACTTTAGGATGGTTGAATACATGATAGTAGAAGTATATTAATTGTAATTTACGACTTTTAACATTGTATACCACACAATACCACCCCGTACCAGGGTGGTATTGTATGGTATTGTGTGGTATTTTTCGGTCCTGTAATTTGTTCACCCAGAAATTTGTAGATCCAATAGATCATGATGAACTCGTCCCTTCTGTGCAAACGTTTTCAAAAACGAATTAAAAACGAAGAAGATACCATACAATACCACACCGTACCGGGGTGGTATTGTATGGTATTGTGTGGTATTTTTTGGTCCTGTAATTTGTTCACCTAGAAATTTGTAGATCCAGTAGATCATGATGAACTCATCCCTGCTGTGCAAACGTTTTCAAAAACGAATTAAAAACGAATAAGATACCATATGGTATGCAGTTGGTACCGAGAGGCCAGAATTGTTTTTTCCTAAAAAAATATTGAAAATTGATCTCATTTTGTAGATCACGGTGAACTCGTTCCATCTGTGCAAAAAAAATTAAAATCCGAGTTAAAACGAAAAAGATATGAGTCAATTAAGAAAGCTAGTGAAAATAAAAATAGTCTTTAATTCTCCATCCTTAGATCTGGATTTTCTAAATGAAGGGACAAATTTGGTTATTGATGGGTGCATAACCCATGGTTATGCACCCTATCTTGAGCCCTCGGTTGACTGGGAATGGATCAGGTCAGTAACCTTATGGTGAGTAACCATGAGTAACCCGTCCACATCAGCATGACATCAGCATCCTCTCTCTCATAGAAAGCCTTTAATTTTTCCCTCTTTAATCTTTAACGGACGATTTCTTGCTCATTTTAAGTCGAAATTTAATTTTTTTTGCACAGTTAGATCAGATTAATTGTGCTCTTCAAAATGATATCCACTTTAATATATTTTCCGAACAAAAAAAATTGAGCCATTTTTTACCAGCCTATACCATATGGTATTGACTGGTATTGAAATAAAAGCATACCTATGTTTTGAAAAACGTACCATGGTGGTATGAACATACCAAACTGTAGGATGGTTGAATACATGATAGTAGAAGTATATTAATTGTAATTTACGACTTTTAACATTGTATACAACACAATACCACCCCGTACCAGGGTGGTATTGTATGGTATTGTGTGGTATTTTTAGGTCCTGTAATTTGTTCACCCAGAAATTTGTAGATCCAATAGATCATGATGAACTCGTCCCTTCTGTGCAAACGTTTTCAAAAACGAATTAAAAACGAAGAAGATACCATACAATACCACCCCGTACCAGGGTGGTATTGTATGGTATTGTGTGGTATTTTTTGGTCCTGTAATTTGTTCACCCAGAAATTTGTAGATCCAGTAGATCATGATGAACTCGTCCCTGCTGTGCAAACGTTTTCAAAAACGAATTAAAAACGAAGAAGATACCATATGGTATGCAGTTGGTACCGAGAGGCCAGAATTTTTTTTTTCTCAAAAAATATTGAAAATTGATCTCATTTTCTAGACCACGGTGAACTCGTTCCATCTGTGCAAAAAAAATTAAAATCCGAGTTAAAACGAAAAAGATATGAGTCAATTAAGAAAGCTAGTGAAAATAAAAATAGCCTTTAATTCTCCACCCTTAGATCTGGATTTTCTAAATGAAGGGTCCAGATTTGGTTATTGATGGGTGCATAACCCATGGTTATGCACCCTATCTTGAGCCCGGTTGACTGGCTTCTCAAAGTCCAAATCCCCAAGAATAAATTGGGGGAAACCAAAAAAAAAAAAAAAAACAACAACAACAACAACAACTAGAACGAAGGTGAGGAAGGCCCTTAGGTTCAGCAAAAATGTCCATTAACGTTCCTGTGGGAATGGCAAGCGCCGCCGATCCACGAGTTCCTCTGATGAACTTATCTGCAGTCAGGGAGAGATTGGATTTGTTGCAGCGGTTCCTGGCTGAATCGGTCAATGGCAAAACACTAATCAGCCAAAATCAGATGGAAATGGTGTCCTCCGAAATCTCCTCTGCCATCCAACAGACCATCGTCAACGGCGCCGCTCTTCTCGCTTGCTCTCAATCCATTGAGCCGCCTCCAATGCCTGCCGAGCTCCGCGATCCCCCGGATCGGAAGAAAGGTAAAGAGCAAGAGCAAGAGAAGCAGCTGTCGTTCCAATTGAAGGATGAAGTAGACCGGGAAGAGGGCGACTCCGACCGCAGCGGCGACGTAGTCGAGCTGGACGCGGTGGAGCTGCTGGCGGAGCACGCCCACTTCTGCGAGATATGCGGGAAAGGATTCAAGCGCGACGCGAATCTGAGGATGCACATGAGGGCCCACGGGAACCAATTCAAGACCCCGGAGGCCCTGGCAAAGCCCGCCGCGGCGGCGACCAGCGACGGGACGAGGAAGTCGAGATTCTCCTGCCCCTTCGAAGGATGCAATAGGAACAGGAAGCACAAGAAGTTTCGGGCTCTGAAGTCGGTGATCTGTGTGAAGAACCACTTCAAGAGAAGCCACTGCCCCAAGTTGTATTCCTGCAATCGCTGCCACAAGAAGAATTTCTCTGTTGTGGCCGATTTGAAGAGCCACCTGAAGCACTGTGGCGAGTCGCGGTGGAAGTGTTCCTGTGGGACTAGCTTTTCAAGGAAGGACAAGTTGTTTGGGCACATGGCCCTGTTCGAAGGTCATATGCCTGCTGTGGAAGGCGAAGAAGAAGAAGAAGTCAAGGGCAGCAAATTAGGCGGAGCAATGAAGGAAGACGAAGAGGAGGAAGGCTTCTTTGATGGGTTGCTGGATGGAGTTGGTGCTGGGTCTATGGATTGCAACCGTTTGCAGGATGTTTTGGAGTATCCTACATCCTCCAATTGGGTTACTGAGATGTCATCGTTTTGTGGATTTGAGCTGTGATTTGCGTTGTTGATCAACTACCCAGGTGCAAAGTTTCTGTCTTTCCCTCTCTGCTTGATGATGATGATGAATGTATGTCTTATGAGTTCTTCATTCCCTGTAAACAATAATGGTAAGTCAGTTCTTTCGGTTTGGTTTTTGCTTATGTATACATATACAGTTCTAATATAGGAATGAAATTATTTGTGGTAGAGAGTGCAAATCAGAAGTTCTTGTTTGTGCTCAATTGGGTTGGTTCTTTGCTGTGATATCACTCCAAAATCCAAATGGCTCTGCGCATGATAAAATTGTGTCATCAGCACATTCTTGATATAGCTTTGTCGCGTTTCTCTTTCTACTCACCAACTCCCAACGTATGTGGCTTCCTGGGATTTCATTTCCACACTCAGTTGGTTTTTTTCATCCCGTGCAGTTCAAAGCTGATGGTCTTTGAACTCCATTCAATTGGTCCCTTTGATCCGAGGATGTACTCCATTCAATTGTGCATTCATTCTATGAATTGTAGGAAGAACAGTAATGTTATGTGGGAGGCCCCAACCCAGTTGATGGGATTGGTGAAAGGTTGCTTCATCTTAGTTCAGAGTAGGCAGAGAATTCAGATTCCAGTTTGGTTGGCGGCCAACTGTGAGTTGGCTGATGGCTCATAGTCAAAACGTTTTCTGCGACTGCAACTGGGTGGTGGTGGTGGGTCGAGGGAACGTTCCCTTGAATGGTCTTCATGCCATAGAGACGAGAGATGTCCCATCCTCCTGTTCCTACTTCTCAACCTCTGGGCAGCTTACCCACACGGTATAGTAATCCTGTTTTTGAAATTTACTAGGAGACGAGCAGGCTGATACCATTGTTTTGTCGTAGTCGTAGCCCGATTGAAATTGAAGCTAAACTTCTCCCACAACCTTTAAAATTAACTCAAGAATAGCCTTAAAAAAAAAAAAAACTCAAGAATATGGTTCCAACTTCGGATTGTGTGGTTCGTTCGGTGTTGCCAGGTGCCTGTCCCAGCTCTATCCTCTTATTCAACGTAGTGACCTTGCCTTGGTGCAGCGCGGCATGGATTAGTGGAATAAAGTGAATGTTTATCTGTAAAAAAAAAAAAAAATGGATGTTTATTTTTTTTTGGTAAGAATAGGGCGCTAAGGGGTATTAACCTTTATTCCGGCTCAAGATAGGGTGCATAACCATGGGTTATGCACCCATCAATAACCAAATCTGGACCCTTCATTTAGAAAATCCAGATCTAAGGATGGAGAATTAAATGCTATTTTTATTTTCACTAGCTTTCTTAATTGACTCATATCTTTTTCGTTTTAACTCGGATTTTAATTTTTTTTGCACAGATGGAACGAGTTCACCGTGCTCTACAAAATGAGATCAATTTTCAATATTTTTTTAGGAAAAAAAAATTCTGGCCTCTCGGTACCAACTGCATACCATATGGTATCTTCTTCGTTTTTAATTCGTTTTTGAAAACGTTTGCACAGCAGGGATGAGTTCATCATGATCTACTGGATCTACATATTTCTGGGTGAACAAATTACAGGACAAAAAAATACCACACAATACCATACAATACCACCCTGGTACGGGGTGGTATTGTATGGTATCTTCTTCGTTTTTAATTCGTTTTTGAAAACGTTTGCACAGAAGGGACGAGTTCATCATGATCTATTGGATCTACAAATTTCTGGGTGAACAAATTACAGGACCAAAAAATACCACACAATACCATACAATACCACCCTGGTACGGGGTGGTATTGTGTGGTATACAATGTTAAAAGTCGTAAATTATAATTAATATACTTCTACTATCATGTATTCAACCATCCTACAGTATTGGTTTGTTCATACCACCATGGTACGTTTTTCAAAACATAGGTATGCTTTTATTTCAATACCAGTCAATACCATATGGTATAGGCTGGTAAAAAATGACTCAAATTTTTTTGTTCGAAAAATATATTAAAGTGGATATCATTTTGAAGAGCACAATTAATCTGATCTAACTGTGCAAAAAAAATTAAATTTCGACTTAAAATGAGCGAGAAAAATCGTCCATCAAAGATTAAAGAGGGAAAAATTAAAGGCTTTCTATGAGAGAGAGGATGCTGATGTCATGCTGATGTGGACGGGTTACTCATGGTTACTCACCATAAGGTTACTGACCTGATCCATTCCCCTTTATTCCGTACGATCCAGACGAGGGGGGAATGGATCAGGTCAGTAACTTTATGGTGAGTAATCATGAGTAACCCGTCCACATCAGCATGACATCAGCATCCTCTCTCTCATGGAAAGCCTTTAATTTTTCCCTCTTTAATCTTTGACGGACGATTTCTCGCTCATTTTAAGTCGAAATTTAATTTTTTTTGCACAGTTAGATCAGATTAATTGTGCTCTTCAAAATGATATCCACTTTAATATATTTTCCGAACAAAAAAAATTGAGCCATTTTTTACCAGCCTATACCATATGGTATTGACTGGTATTGAAATAAAAGCATACCTATGTTTTGAAAAACGTACCATGGTGGTATGAACAAACCAATACTTTAGGATGGTTGAATACATGATAGTAGAAGTATATTAATTGTAATTTACGACTTTTAACATTGTATACCACACAATACCACCCCGTACCAGGGTGGTATTGTATGGTATTGTGTGGTATTTTTTGGTCCTGTAATTTGTTCACCCAGAAATTTGTAGATCCAATAGATCATGATGAACTCGTCCCTTCTGTGCAAACGTTTTCAAAAACGAATTAAAAACGAAGAAGATACCATACAATACCACCCCGTACCAGGGTGGTATTGTATGGTATTGTGTGGTATTTTTTTGTCCTGTAATTTGTTCACCCAGAAATTTGTAGATCCAGTAGATCATGATGAACTCATCCCTGCTGTGCAAACGTTTTCAAAAACGAATTAAAAACGAAGAAGATACCATATGGTATGCAGTTGGTACCGAGAGGCCAGAATTTTTTTCCCTAAAAAAATATTGAAAATTGATCTCATTTTGTAGAGCACGGTGAACTCGTTCCATCTGTGCAAAAAAAATTAAAATCCGAGTTAAAACGAAAAAGATATGAGTCAATTAAGAAAGCTAGTGAAAATAAAAATAGCCTTTAATTCTCCATCCTTAGATCTGGATTTTCTAAATGAAGGGTCCAGATTTGGTTATTGATGGGTGCATAACCCATGGTTATGCACCCTATCTTGAGCCAGTTTGAATCCCATCCTTTGTACTAATAAAATTTTGGTTTAGACTTGGTTGAACTGTTTTCTACTGTCAAAATTGTTTATCGGTTTTGTCTAGTATCCATTATTCAGGTCTGACCGGTAGATACACAATTGGGTTTCTAAAACATTGGAAAAAGAAAAAAAATATCAACAGAGGAGTAATTGGTTGAGTTATTCATTGCAGAGTGATATCCATTTTTCGGTTAGTGCAATAGTTATATTGTTGGCGGTGTCGTTACCGTTAGGTTGAAATGACTTTCGATGTAACTGATACTTGTTAACGGTCAAACTAATAACTAACCAAGTATAAATATCTGATTATTGTCTGTTTCTTCAATCTAATTTGACGACATAATGGTGTTATTGTGTACTTCTGTTAGATTAAGTTGATTGTGGATTAATATCTATGTTCAATTATTAATTGTTCAATGAAAACAATTTTTTTAAAAAAGAATACATATGCATATAGGAAAAAATCTACCAAGTTCATAATTGAAAAGGAGGACTTATGTTTATTCGGTTATGAATTGGTTATTTTGGTATAACCAGTGGCGTAGCCATAATTTTGCATTAGGTGCCAATTAAAAAAAAAAACTTTATTCCCTAGATCTGAAGGTAGGCTTAAAATGGTTTACCGGGAGAGATTGTTGTGGCAGTACTGGTGTAGTTGAGTTAGAGTTAAATGTAGGTGCAGTTGATGAATTATCTTCATGTCCTTGAACATTTGGATTTGTTTTGACCCTTTTTATCAAGATTTCTCCATGGTAAAAGCTACATATTTAAAAAAACGGAGTAACCAAATAATTAATTGAAAAAACTCAATTAGATTGGGTACAATAACAATAAGAAACCACAATGACAATCTTTACCTATGGGTTGGGGTGGTGATAATGGAAAATTGGTCAATTGAGACTTGTGTGCTGCTACATATAGGTTGCCTTTGTAGTGGAAGCCTGGAAGGGAATTTGATTACTAGATTAGTTTGTCATCATTTTGATACTTTTTGGATAAAAATATTTGTTTTAATATTTACTTGTCCCAACTCCTAAATGTCCAAGTCCACAGGTATGGGTGCAATTTTAATTGGCTCTCTCCAACTTACATCTATTTTCCTTTTATTGAACCCAAAGCAAGGGTGTACATTAGCACCCCTCCTTCTGTGCTAGGTCTGCCCCTGGGTATAACTTTATCGAATCACTGGTTTAACGATTATTTGATTATCTAAGAAAATAACCAAGAACTGACTATACAATTATAGTTACCGACTAATATAAATATAATAAGGTTAAAGATAAACACAAAGTACTTAAATGTTAATAAAAATCAAAGTTTTATAACCAAACCGATTGTCAACCTTTCACTTCCCATTTCATTTTCTGTTTTTTGTTTAAAAAATAAAAAACAAGAAACAAATGAAAAAAAACGTGTTCACTTGTCCATCTCGTTTTCGTTGGAAAAAACCAATTGTTACAAATGGGAAAGCTGTGGATAAACAATAGGGCCTGCTTACTTTCATTTCTGTTTCCTGTTTTTGAGAAAACAGATGTTGAAAACAGGTGAAAACAACATTTTGTCGTTTTCGAAAACAGCAGGAAGTTGCCACTTTCTGTTTTCATAGTTGGAAACGAATAGAAAACATAATGAAAAGTAAACAAATTTTCTCATTTCAGTTGCCAAATTTATCACATGAAAACAGAAAACAGGAAACGAAAATGAAAGTGAACAGGGCCTAAATAGTCGTTTTCTATAAGTAAGGAGTCGGGTTATTCCCCCGTTTCCCAGCGGAAATCGCGCGCTAGCTATTACAGCCTGTTTGGATACAATTCAAGAAGAAATGGAAATGGAATTCTATTTCCAATTCCTATTTTTATAGAATTCCATTTCCAATTTTAGTGTTTGGTACAATTCCTCCAACTAAAGAAATGAATTGCACTTTTAACAATAATTAATAATATAATATATTTATTTTATCTTGGGAAATGAAATATGAATGATAGAGAAAGAGAGTAGTGTGATAGTTGGTTAATAAAATAATAATAAATAGTGATGGGACCCACTAATTCCATCTTCATAAACACAATTCCTATCAGTTTTGATAGGAATTGTAATTCCCAAAACTTAGCCCAAATGGAATTCATTTCTCAACCTTCTTATCCTTCCAAACATAAAATATGGAATTGGAATTGAAAATGGAATTCCAATTCCTGAGTTTTTTGTCTATCCAAACAGGCTGTTAATGAGAGCCCGCGTTCGAATTACCGCAGCCACATTTTTTCTTCTTTTTCCTCCGTGATCCTATACGGCGCCGTTTTTACCCAACTCTTTCACCCATAACCTAGAAGAACTCCTCGCCCAGCCGACATCTCCCTCTCCCTCCAACAGACCCGCCGGCCGCCACTTCCTTCTCCACCCAAACCACCACCAGCCCCATCGTCTTCCTCCGCCAGCCCCACGCCTCGCCAACCCCGCGTTCGAGCTTTCCCATTCTCGATTTCTCCTCCAGCAGAGAAGCTCCAGCCGCACATTTTCCTGGGTGGAGTCGCCAGCCCCGCGCCGCCATCATCTGCGAGATGAAATCTTCCCCGACGCGAGAAGCTCCAGCCGGTGGAAATGGCACCTGCAGGCGACTCATTCCAGTAGAAGCAGCACCGAAAAGGAGCTTCCCCCTTCTCGATTCCTCCTCCAGCAGACACCCTCCAAGATTCTTATATCCATCATACTACAGGGGAAACTTTCTGGTCATCATTCGACAATTATACAGTGGGTGGGTGGCATTTCTCTACTAGTTAGTCATACTAGTGACGTGAGCCTTTCACATTTCTCTTTAATTTGCCAATTGTTGAAGTAACCTTGGACTTGTAACACAGACTGCAACACAAGGACTAAGATGTGGATACAGAACTCAGAACACAAAAGACAATGAATGGATGAGGATTGGAAATGTAAAGTTGTGTTCTTCAATCCATCGATCATGTTCTATATGATAGAACGAAAGAGAATGCAAGTATATGAAGAACGGAGACAAGTTTAGTAAAAAAATTCTTGCCACAGGAAAGCGATACTTTCAATGAGTTTGGTGAGATTTTTAACTTTCCATGACATGCTATGCTAGATTGCTAGGCCACATTACACATCAACCACACTCATGAAACTTCACCTTGCAAATCAAGCATTTGGCAACCTTTTTTCTTAATTGAAGCATCGAAGGTGGCTAGAGATATATAGCTGCTGATTGAGGTCAACGGTAGCCGGTAGCGATATATAGTACTTAATTAACATAAGATGTTTTACTTGTATTGTGTTTATTTGTAGTTTAAAACTATTTAATTCGAATTAAAAATTATAAACATGGTTAGGGTTGTATGATAATCAAGAATCAGAAAACAGAATGAAGCAACTAAACATGTTTTTATTTTCAGAACTCAGTTTCAGAACTCACCAAAATTCTCAGCTAAACAAGGTTTTTTCAGGTTTTGTTTTTCAGAAAATGACAGCTTCGTTTTCATTTTCATTTTGTTTTCTGTTGTGGCAGCTAAAAAAATGGAATGGCAAGTAAACGGCCCATTACTTTCTACTATTTTTAAAGCATAGAGTAAAATAATGGACATGTGAAAGGGGAAAACATGAGATTACCCGATATTGTAAACAAGACAAGTAACAAAGTAACAAACATAGATTACTCCCAAGTCCCACCTAACTCTCGTTGCTTTTGGATATGGGTAAATGACACATTTGGTCACTGAGATTACTAAATCGTGTCATATTTAGTCACTAGAAAAATTTAATATCAATTTTGGTCACTCGAATTACTGAAACAGGTCACATTTGGTCACTTTTCTGTAGCCTCTGTCCAACTCCGGTCACTCGAATTATTGAAAAATGTCACATTTAGTCACTCGGATTACTGAAACATGTCACATTTAGTCACTCTCAAAAGTTTCCGTCCAACTACATTAATGGAGTTGGACGGAAACTGACGGGAGAGTGACTAAATTTGACCAGTTTCGGTAATTCGAGTGACCAAAATTGATATTAATTTTTTCTAGTGACTAAACATGACACAATTTAATAATCTCAGTGACCAAATGTGTCATTTACCCTTTTGGATATATATGTAAGTTCCAGAGAATAAAAGAGACACAATGTTCTTTCTTGTTTCCCCTTGAATAAACAAATAAAAACGATCACACCCCCCACCAAAATTTTAGAAATAAAAACAATGAAAAATCAACTTAATATTGCCATGCATTTCATTTCAACTATCTCTGATAATCACTAAGGATTAAGGACGAAATAACCCATGAGTTCTTCCGTAATCCCGGCCCACAATAGCAAGGCACAACTCTATCCATGAATAGAATATTGGTTTCCAGGCAGCTAAGCAGAGAGAGCCCAAGAAAGTTAGGTCTTTCCTCTCTGTCGTTTTTGTTTTGTTTTGGGCTTAGCTAGCTAGTTTTAAGCTGCTGTGTTTCTCGGGGGGTGAGGATTTGTGATGAGAAGCAGATTAAATGGAACAATTTGGGTTAATGGCTCATAATCATGATCATCGTCGTAATCGTAATCATCATCATCATCAGATCCCGCTGTCAAGCGGTGGTTGTTCCCCAAAAGCTTCGATTACAACTGAACCGCCTTCCTCCCTCGAAGAAGGATTGAAGCCGCCGACGAGCATTAATGTTCATTCTCTCTCACAAGTTCCTTCATCGTCGGCAGGAGACGGTGTTAGCTCCTCTTCAACAATCCACGCTCATAAGGTAAACAATACCACCAAAAGCCTCTTTCTTACTAGCTAGCTACATATATACAGTTAACGGTGGTCACGTGGGTGATTAATCTGTGTATTGATATAGATTCACCCGCAAATAACCCAACCCGCACGTAGTAAGTGATTGATGTGGGTGGATTGCAGATTGGTAAATCTCTCACCCACACTTATGTGGGTGAGTGGTGGGTGGATTGTGGGTCACCCATATAACCCACATCCTTTTTTTACCTGAATTTTTTTTTTTTTATAGTATTGAATATTCATCAAATTTTCGAACCGCACTACAGTTTGATCATATACTTCAAAAGGTGGAGAATAAATAATAGTTTTGAGTTTTTGACTACTATTATTGGTCATTGTGTTGTGCAATATCCATTAGATATTGGATACTGGTATGCAGATTATTGTTAATAATCATTAAATATTTGTTTGCAAACTATAAATTATTAATTGTATCAAAATCATAAATTCTTGATACAGTCTTACTAATTTGCTGTGAACTTATTATAAATGTCAGTCAACTTTCTTAATGGCTAGTTGAAGAATTGCTTTTGCGGGTTGACCCGCGACCCAACCGCACCCATCTGCCACCCCACCCAACTTACAGAAGTATGTATGTGGATTGCGAGTCACAATTATTCCAACCCGCTAGTAAGCGGGTGGGTCAATTTGAGACCAACACCCACCCAACCCGCCCGTTGCCCACCCCTATAATACAGTCATGTAATACGTTGCGTTTAATGAATGAAACAGATAATAGCGGAGCTGGTGGGGAGCTACGTGGTCGTCTTCGTAGGGTGCGGTTTCATTATGGAGAGCAAGTCGTCGGAGATGGGTGTGGTGAGCGTGGGAGCGGCGTGGGGGCTTGCCTTTATGGTCATGATTTACGCTCTCGGCCACGTCTCCGGTGGCCATTTCAACCCGGCCGTCACCGTTGCTCTGGCGGCTTCCTGCAGCTTCCCCTGGAAACAGGTGGCGGGGTACGTGGCAGCACAGGTGGCAGGGTCGTCGCTGGCGGTGTTGAGCCTGTCGTTTCTGTTCGATCACCGGAGTGAAGTGGACGTGAAGGTGACGGTGACGAGGCTGCAAGGATCGGTGTCGTGTTCGCAAGGCTTGGCGTGGGAGTTCGTCACGTCTTTCTTTCTCATGCTCACCATCTGTGGCGTCGCCGTTGACCCCAGAGCTGTACGTTTCTATCTATGCCACCATAACAATGATAATAATAAAATAATAATAGTTAATTAACTTTTACTAATTATGATGCAAGAGTAATTTTTTATTTGTTTTACTGACACCAAAACTCTTGATCATATAATATTTTGGTGTATGAATATATATGACAGATACAGGAGCTATCAGGGATCACCATCGGAGCTGCAGTGATGTTTAATGTTATGATTGCCGGGTACGTACGTTATTCAGCAAACTCACGTGTCTTATTAATATTTGTTCCACCAAATGTTCTGTTTCATCTTATTTCACCATAACATCTCTCGATACCTCAGCTTTGAGATTAAAAGTAAACAAAACTCCCCCCCTTAATTGTGTGCTTGCGCACGAGGTAGTTTTGTTTACGAGCTCGCACAACACGGTCGTATAGCACATGATATGAGCGAAATATATGAACGCGAATAATTTATGGGTTGTATTGGGTCCAGATTATATGGGCATGAACACGACTCCATTTATAAACAAGTGTTGGGCCTAATGTTTTTTGGACTCAATCAATAAGTATATATAGGTCCAAACAAGATACTTCTAAATTAAAATAGATTTACGATCGAGTTAAGAAATACAAAATTACAACCATGCAAATTAAGTATTATTGTTCGTAGAAATGTCCATTACTATCATTAATATTAAGCATAAATACTGAAATAAATAAAATGCTCGCAAAAAAAAAAAAAAAAAGAGGTCAAATCACCCCACTATACTTCCAATTTTCTTCTTCCCCATATTTTTTTTCACTTTCCTCAACCCTCCTCAATTACCACTTTCACCATCCCCTTATTGTTTCTTTTTCTATTTCATTTTTATTTTCTTCCTTTCTATTAAACATGAATACGAGTAGCCACCATAGCTCAAACTATGCTCGAACATGAATCGTCCTCAAAGCATTATTATTATTATTGTTATTCTTCTTCTTATTATTATTAAATAATTGTGATGATGAAGTGTTGGTGAAAGCAGGAATATGACGGGAGCATCAATGAACCCAGCAAGAAGCATTGGGCCTGCTCTTGTCAACAGAGAATTCCACAATCTCTGGATCTATGTTGTTGGCCCAATCGTTGGCATGCTGGCCGCCACCGCCATCTACACTGTCCTGCTCACTCACAACCACAACCACAATCACAACAACAACAACAACCACTCGGAGATCAATTCGACGTCGGCCGGTAAGGAGACCTCCAAATAAACCGTATGTCCGTCTCCGTACGTGAGAAACGACGATCCCGAACCCAGCTGCTCCTCTGCCTCTTGGGCAGTTGTAGGTATTAGCTATGTTTAACACATGTGCCTTCATGTATGGATCCCTGGAGAATGAGAATACATAAATATATAGTCTTCCTGCATTCAAATTGATTTAATTAGGGGTGAAGAAATAGAAATAAAGATGTTGGGAGATGTTTTTGTAGTGGTACATCTTTGAAATAAGCTAATTCCATCTCGGTCAATTTTGTTGTTATTTGTACAAGTGTACCAACTTTAAAAGCAGTACCCATTCACAAGTCGGTTCACAATCATAAGATTTTTTTTTGGGTAGGAAGAGGGTGATAAGGGCACCAAACCTCAAACGTTTACAAAACGGGGGGGGGGGGGTTCGATCCCAAGCTGGTCAAAGAGAAGTCAATAATTAAGCATGCAGCTTCTCCCGGGCGGACGGGAGTGGCCGATAGAAGCTAGGTAGTTCGCCACCGCGTTTCCCTCTCTAAAGATATGTTTAATCCGCACTTGCCAATCCCGTTGCAATAGCCGCCTTAGCTCTGAAATTAAACCACCGTAAAATGAGGGTGAGTTGTAGCAGCCGACTCAAGGAGATGAATTGCCATCTTGGAATCTGTCTGGAGGATTGCCTTCCGGATCCACATTGCAGAGGCTTATGGGTCTGAATTGTTCGATCGAAGTGGGCTGCTTTATCTTCGGTATCAGCACTAATATGGTTTCATTGATCACCCTAGTCCTTGGCGGTTCGTCCCAACAACATTGAGAAAAATCAATAAATTTTGCACCAACCATGCTCCATAGCCGTTGAAAGAAGAGAGGATTCAACCCGTCTTTCCCGGGTGCCTTTAAGGGTCCCATACCTTTCACTGTAAGGTGAAGTTCCTCCGAAGTGAACTGATCATCCATCGTCAGCAATTCATGATGTGGTAACACTTGGAATCCATGTAATATTGGTGTGATCGGTGCACCGTCATCCAGGTAAGGGTCGCAAAGAAACTCCAAGCGAGCGCCTGAATTTGATTTTGGTCTTCGCACCAATCACCATTATCCAATTTCAGTGCCAGGATTCAAGGTCAGTAAAATCCAAATTATGAAGGATTTCATTCTTTACTAACCTTTCCATACTTTCTTTGGATATGTGATCTAAATGTCTATGCCACAAATAAGCAAAGAATTCATCAAACAAACCACATATAGTATCAACATTAAAATTCAAGGTTAAGAGAGTCTCAACGAATAAGGTATCAAGCTTTAGTTTATAAAAAGCATCAATAACTGTACAAGGATTGGTAGTAATAAGGGTGTACATGGGTCGGGTGGTCCGGGTTTAGCTATTTTAATCACCCGACCCATGCACTACGGTTTGGAAAATATTAAACCCAAACCCAACCAAAAAAATTAAAACCCTATGGGTTGTTTTCAATTGGGTTGGGTCGGGTTGCCGATATTTTTAAGTAAAAACCAAACCCAACACAAAATATGTAATTATTCTACACCATAAAAATATTTTTATAACTAATTAAAATTTCAAACGAATAAACCGAGGTGAAAGGTATTGAAATTCACAAATGTTGTTTGAATTTTAATAAAATATAATTTACTTCAACATATGTCTATAGTTTTTTCACAATATTTGTTTAAATAGGCTAAATAGGTTATAAACAAACACATCCATAATATGTTATTCTATTAAAATTGTACACAAGAAAAAGGATTACGTGAATCATAGCTATATTAAATCTATGTCTAAATTTTAAGCCGATGAATGCATTAGATTAGGGAAACAATGGGAGAAAAACATGGCAAAATATTTTAATTTTCTTATAAGTATGGCTATATACGACATAAATATTTTTTGTACACGAACTCATACTAATAGTTGGAACACGGGTTGGGTCGGGTTCGACGGGTTGTGTAATCCAAAATCCAAACCCAACCCAAAAGAGGCGGGTTGTACAAAATAAAACCCTCACCCAACCCAAAACCTTAGTTTTAGCGATAAATGCGGGTGGGTTGGGTCGGGTTGGACGGGTGGGTCGGTTTGCGGGTGTATTTGTTCACCCCTAGGTAGTATGACTTCTTAGTATCTTAAGCCTCGCTTCCTCTTGAATGAGCATTTTTTTGTAATCCATGCACATTCCATTTATCCTACAGAGTATTATAATGCACGTGAAATGTGCCCTACTTTGGAGGTAAGGAATTAAGGATGAACATTACTTGGAAATTTTTATTCACTTCCACACCCATGGTCTTTAGTCTTGCTTCAATATTCGTCATTTTGACAATATGCTCATGCATGGTACGAGAACCATCAAACTTCCTAGTGGTTAGCATACCCATTAATGTCAAAACAAGCGATTTCAACAGACTCAAATTGAGCGTTTATTTTCATGGAATCCATAAATTCCTTAGCACTTTTAGTTCACCGTTTGTGAATCCCTCAAATAAATGCAGGAATTCGTGAGAATATGGTATCTTCAAGTTATAGTAGATTAATAAACAATCTGTATAAGGGACAATTGCTCCTTATTATTGAAAGATAACTTACTGGTGTTTGCTATAGTAATTCGCATAAACATTAGGCTCAACCTGTTGGATCTTTCTTAAGCCTTATGGAAAGACTTCTCCTCAACACTGCTAGTGCAGTAAGAGCAACAATTTTCTCACTTAAGAGTGCCAAATCAAAATCTAGGACACCGAGGTGAAATTGAACAATCTAAGAGCATTAAGAGAAATTGAGTCCGTTAAACTTAACAACATGCGTGCCTTGCGAGTGAAGAGAAACATAAACAGAGGCTACAAATATATAACATGAGCTTACACATTTATGCCTTGAGCAAAAGCATAATCTATAATACAGATTGAGAAGCATGGACATAAACTATATATTAGCTTTGGGCAAAAGAACAATATATCCAATAAATAAACGTAATTGATGCTTAAATGATTTCACATAATTGGTGATCCACATACTCAAATTATATATACTTGCAATATTTGGATATACTAATTACTAAGTATATCTAACCACTACAACAAATTTGGCCTATTAGGAAAAAAAATTTGTTTTGTCATTTTCTGTTTGTCACAATAGGTACGGTGATACGACAAAAATAATATATGTCATATTTGGTATGCCTAATGTGACAAAAAAATTATTGTCAGAATAAGTCATCATTTAAAGTGAGCAAATGTGACAAATATTTCGTATCACAATTAATTTTGTCAAAATAGGCGTCCTTTATCGGGATGTAAGAGACTCAACGGTGACAAATTTCTGGTTGTCAGAATATTTCGTCATTTGAAGTGAGTAATGTGACAAATATTTCATGTCACAATTATATTTGTCAAACTAAGCATCGCACATCGAGATGGAAGAGACACAAAAGTGACAAATTATATTGTCATAGTAGCTTTTGTCATATTATGCCTTCCTAAATTGTTTAAATGACAAAGTATTTTGTCACAATAGATAACAATAATCTCACGACGAGCTGACAAAATGCATGTTCGTCATAATATAGTGGTTTCATTTTTGACAAAAGGAATTTTCGTCAGATTTGCTTGTATTAGACTGAAACCTCGTGTTAAACTAATACCAATCGGCTCGAGCGACACATTTTTTCCCCACCCCAATTTCAGTCCCTCCCAAGTTTTAAAATTTTGTACCGTACCGGCAGTTGAACCTCTAAATACCGGTACCGGAGCCAAACCCGAACGGTAGGATTAAAAGGGGGGAATACCGTACCAGCTGGTTTTTAGCGGTTGAACCTCCAACCCGCTTAATACCGATCAGTTTAAATTGTACCGTTCAACTCGTGAACAAATAAAAAAACGAAGGAAACTGCAGCCCCCAAAACGAAGTCGTTTTATCAACTAAAGGGAAATATAAAAATGTGGCGTCTCCGCGTCTGCATTGCAAAACCCTATCTTCTCCCACACCTTCACGCAACCAGCCTCAACCCTCCCCTTCGTCTCTTTGTTCAAAAGAGCAGGATGCTCTGCGATCAAGCCGCCACTATCGGCGATCCCGCCACCCCACTAACGGCCGCCAATCGCCAGCGCTACCCGTTCACCGCGACCAGATCTGCACCGCGACGCGAACTCTACGACGAGCCAAATTCCAGCGCGTGCCTCCACCACGAGTCAAACTCCACCGAGATCCTCCACCGCCGACCGCCACACAAGATGAACTGTGAGCCTCCACCGTAGAAGACTCCTCAGGTTTCTCAATCATCCTTTTCTCAGTTTATTTGACTTAAGTTTTGGGAGGGTACTGATGCTATTCCTTGATAGTTTCTAGTTTGGTAGTTATGAACTTTTCAATTTTGCTTATTCCTCTGTTTCTTGTCCAATGGATTTTTTTTATCTTTTAAATAATTTCTGTATTTTTTTCCTATGTTGAAGGTATTGATTTTGGGCGCTGATTAGGATCGACAGGTTGATTGTTGTGTTGGTGGTGGTGAGGTGGAGAGCGGTGCAGGCTTGAGGCACGTTGTTGTCCGATCTGGGTTCAGAAGGTAGAGCGACGGAGATGGTCGATTCGCCTTCCCTGCATTTTATGGGTGTCAAAGGGTTCTGATTATCGGGTTTGGAGGTTTGATTTGAAAGAAGCTTTATGGATTTCTGGCAGGGGCGGCGATTGGAGAAAGTTGAACCAGATTGAAATTGTGATTTGTTCTCCTCGTGGGTTTAGTTCTTGGATTGTATTGAGGTGTTATGTTTTTGCGTTTTTTGTGGTTTCTGAAGAAGATCCGTTTCTGTGGATTCTTACAAAAAAAATTAGAAGCGGAAGAGACATAAGGAAGGGACCAGAGATTGAGACCAGAGAAACAGAGCAGTCGCTGCTCTGTGAGGGAAATTTGAGGTGAATAGTTGTAGTGAGGGTAATGTAAATAGTGTAGCTTTTAGATTATGGTAAAATTGCCATATAGGACCTATAAATAAATTACATTTCATTATTTCAATCATCTAATTATCAAATCACTATAATTATGTATATAGTCGTCACAATATACAGTTATGACAATTAGACCAACGAGCTAAACCGGGTTAACAACTTTGCTTGTGACAAAATATAGTCGTCACAATATACAATTATGACAAAATATATTTGTGTAATATGACGAACAATTCTCCTAAAATCACTAGATTATGACAACCGTAATGACAAAATATGTCGTCATAACATCTATGTTTGTCAAAACAGACTACCTAGAACCTCAGATATACTGAAAGCAAATGTGACAACCTTGTTTTCAATTTTTTTCATATTTGACCTATCTTGACGGCGATAAAATGGCAAACCTTTGTGACAACACCTTTTGTCATATTATGTAATGGGTATCTAATATGACAAAATTGCCTCGTCATAATAGGCCAATTTTGTTGAGTGAACCAAGCACATCAATTTACCACAATAATCTTCATGAATTATAAAACGATCAACCAACCTTTGGACGATTCGAAAATATTTTATAATCATGAACTTCAACGTAAAAGCATCACATAAATAGATGAGTAGTTGAACTTGCTTTAATTTGATATCTATCAATCCTTCTAATTTGGCCACTTTGGTGACTAACAAATGAAGCATTATCCTTCCTAGAAGCAACCTTAACCTTAATGTGAACATTCGTTATAAGGATGGAGGCCACTAACCCTCTCCTATCTATACACCTCCATGGACACTTCGATAAATCTTGAGATCATGCATGAACCAAAATGCGACACTTAGATTGGACCAAAAAATCATAACCATATTTCCGAGCTAGTTTGTGACCTTCCAAAAGGGCATTTGTTTCAGCTTCAATCAAGGCTAGAAAAAATGAGTGTATTAGCACACCCATCACACACTTGTTCATGGTGTTCAATTTCCACAACACCATATGTCGCCGATTGAGAGTTGCTTAAAAACAACAAATCATAGTGAATCACCATTATTGGATGATTGCTTGGCAATGGAGTAGGATGAAGTTAGGCCCACTTAGCTGACTAGAACAATATGGATTGAGGAGGGGGATGACCTCAGACATGACGTCTAGTCAATGAAGTCCCTGGATGTTTGCATACATATATTCGGGGTCGATGAATTATACTTTTGAAAAACAAATTCATTTCTCGCCTCCATATATTCCAGTAGAGGAAGACAATATGTTAAAGGCTTCTAAGAAGCATAGGTTCCTTAAGGGAGCATATTTAGTCAAAGGAAGATGTGGCTTGGGAAGGCGGGGGGAGTGAGGAGAACATGTTATTTGGTTTGCTCGACGGATCGACTCATACCAAATCGATTATAAAGTAGTTCAGTCTTCGTATCATGAATTTTACAAATAGTAAAAAATAAATCAAATTTATATTTGTACTAGATCAAATCAGACCAAAGACAATGATGATACGATCCTCAATCCTAAATTTTCTTTTACTATTGAACCGCGGTTCTCATAATTTGATTCATGCACTTTTTTACACCTCTAAATACATTAACTCAAAGTATTAGGAACATTGGTAGATTTGTCAACGGTACCATAATTTGATGATGAGTTGGATATATGACCCTCTAACTAGGTACCTACTCAAATATAGTAGTTTGGAAGCCATATTTTACCCTATAGGAAGAACAAAAATAATCGTTACCCCACCCATCCGTTCATGTTGACCCAATTCACCTATATATATATATCGCTAAAATTAAAGTTTAAGGTTGGGGGATGGGTTTCTTCCGTGGATCCCACCTCTCTTGAGTTATGCAACCCGTAGATACTTGACCCAACCTATGTTACAACTATTGTCCTAAATGTTTGTATCCAAAATATATTTATGGCGTATACAAATATTTTTGTGCGGAGAATTATATATTTTTATCATTATTATATGTATTTTATATAGACTATGATTCATGTTTATTTAGTGTATATCATTTTAGAAGAATAGCATATTATGGATGCGTTAACGTATAATGTTCAACAATTTTAGTTTATTTTTTATAAATGTTTATTTGCTTAAAATTTTAATTAGTTATAAAGTACTTTTAGTGTTGGGTTGAGTTTTTACTTAAAAATATAGTTCACTCGACCCAATCCATTCATAAACTAACTATAGAGTTCCAATTTCTTTGGGTAAGTTTGAATTTAGTATATTCAAAACCAAAGTGTGGGTGAGATCCGACCAAAAAATAGTGTATGGGTGGGGTGAATATAATGACTATACCCGAATCATTGGACCCCCTATTTGGGCCACAGAGATGGATCCAACGGTGGATGAGCTAGGATGTATTCTTCCTGCGAAGATCTCGGAACGCAGGGGACCTGAAACTAAAGAGGGTTTTATTTTGTACTTTAGTATTTCTTCTCCAACTAGGGAGGTTCTAGGGCATCTAACTCCAGCCTCATCCTCCAAGTCCGTAGTAGTCGTACTCGTCTGTGCTTCTAAGTTCTTACCCATGCTTGCAAACGTGTCGTTCTCTCTAGCTCTTCTATCTCTCTCATTCTTCTTATCCGACGGAGCGAAGTGAAGATTGTGGCTTCAGGTGACCATACCACAACCAAGGTGCAGGTATGTTTGTTCGTTTTTCATTGAAATGCTCCCCCTTTCTCCCAATTTCTGTTCCCTCAGAGGGAAAAGTTGTCATTTCTATCCCTTTCGTTCTGGGTCAGTTTTGCTTTGGTGTCTTCCATTCATTTGTTACTGCGATTAATTTGTGAAATATCCTTTATTGGCTGCTTCGTTCTTGTCATCAATTCAATAAAACACTCTGCTTCTGCGATTGTTGGGAGCAACCTAACAGTGATATTAGTATGTCTGCTGGCAATTGTGTTTTGATTGGACAATTATGTTTTGAATCTTGACCACTCTCAATTGAATTAGGTTTTTTCTTGTTGAACCCCAACAAGAGTTGTCTTTGACTTTCTGGAGTTCAATTGTCGTGTCATGAAAAACAGGAGAATTGATAAGGTGATAGTTGATAGTGTAAGGAAACTTTGAGTTTTGATGTAAAAATGTAGAAGGAGTGAGGCTTTATGGAAGCTGAGGTGTCTAGGAACTACCAACTTCTGGATGTTAATCAATACATTGTGGTGTTATGGTCTTACTAATGGAATTGTTTATTATGGTTGAATTCTCTCTTAAACGGTTTAACTTGGTTAGATGTTATTCATCTTTTGCTGTATTCATCTTGTCAAGGGCTATTCAGATCCTGCTTCTTGTTATGCTATTAAATGGCCATCATTCCTTGCGGAAGCACATCCCTTGGTCAATGGGGTACGCGTCCTCAGCTTATGCCGAGGTCATTCATGACAAACAGAATTGTGATGTGCCACTATAGGTATGTGCTCAACACTTTCTTTCTTTTGCAGAAAAGATCATTTTTAGAAAAAAGCTCGTGGAAGATAGTCAGTGTACTCTTCTTTGTTTTAATTTACTGCAATTAAAATAATTATGTAGCCTAGACAACAGGATGAGCTATCTAGCAGCGCCAAGTTTGAGTTTCTTGTCATGTGATTCTTTGCATATGATATCTTTTATGGGACCATCCAAACCGTTGCATCGAAGTAGGGGGTCACGATTCATAGTTAGAGCAGATGATGTGAGTGTCTTCTGTAAATAGTCTGTCATCCTTGAAAATTAGTGGTCATCTGATTCTTTTAATTATTTGTTTAGTTAATTTTGTAGTTGATAACCTCTCTTCACTCTTTATGACAGATGCTTATAACGTCTTCACTTTTACAGGACTTATATTCTGTACTTGGAGTGTCAAAGAATGAAACTAAATCCGAGATTAAAAGTGGTATAATCCTCTAGTGTTTTCTCTCTAATGATAAATCTCATTATTGATTTTGAGTTTCTTTCTGGCAATCCTAAACAGTCAAATGTATAGTTAGTATTACTATAGGGTTGTTGTAGCCATACAGACTAGGCAGCCTAATGAGAAGATGTCAGATTATAGGAAATCCCTTTGAATGGAGTACATCTAATAGGGAGTAGAAAGGCATTAAATGCATAACTACTTGCATGAACTTCATGATTGGAGTTGGAACAGGTTGTCAGCAGAGAAGTTGTGATCCCTGTAGCATTTGGAGTTGCTAGAGCATGCACGACCACTATAGTCTGTATAAATGGAAGATTAACCTTTGAAGTGCCTCCATCTCGAAGAACAGTGAAGTAATTATTCAATGACTAGGTTGAAATTGGACTGAAAAGGAAAGCATAATCTATCGTTTTGCAATTTTTGTTGAAGTGCTATGAAGCGATGGTGGTCTAAATGTTTTTGAAATGAATTCCTCAAAAGGATTATGCAGTAGGTGGTGAGAAATTTTTGGTATCATTTTCTGGTGTTCCAAATGGTTGGTTGAAGTGCTATTCTTTCTTCACAATCCTATTTGTTCTAGCCTTATCATCCCTAGTGGTTCGTAAAGTGACTTTAAAAGATTTCCTCTTTGGTGTCAGCTTATCGGAATTTGGAAGCTTGCAAGGAGCTATCATCCAGATGTGAACAAGTAAGTTGGTGTTGTTAGTCGAGGAATGCACACCTTGAATTCTTTTTTCTTTTTGTCTTTTACACTGTCTGGTTACCTGCTTTGTAATCATTACTCTTAAGCTGCTAAACATTTGCGGTTCTTACTTTCTGGAAGTTCGCTGTTCTGTTTGTCAATGCACAATTAACAGAGGTGGAGGAGTTAATAAGATCAAGGATGTTTTTTGTGTTGGTATTTGTTAAGTGTGTTGGTGGCCTAGTCTTCACATTTATGTTTCTTTAGGATAAAAAATTAACAGCAGATAGAAGTATCATACTATCATGTCTACGTTATCTCCTTGATTTGATATAATCGATACATTTAATGACATTTTAACCTTTCATAAAACTTATACTAGCTTTACCAGAAAGCTGCAACACTAAAAGTGAAGCTTAAATTTGAAAAACAGTATCTGGCTACTGGACCAAGTTTAGTTACTTATTCCTAGGTCATCCGCACAGACTAAAGTATGTTATCAACTTAAGTTACCCTGGAAATTAAAAATTTTCTCGTTGATTCAAGACCAATGTCCAATAACCTATGTAACTTTACTACTTGCACTCATTATAGTACTATAAGTTAAACCTGAGATTGAAATTACAATCCAAGTCCTGCCTCGTCTCTCGTGAAAAACTTTGTTGAGGTATAGGGTATGATAATCCTTAACGCTTGGTGATAGAATTAGTTTTGACTGTAATTTTGACTAGGCAATAAGTTGTACTTGGAATTTTTCTATCAGTGAACAAACGACAGATTCTTCATCAATTTATTTATATAATAGAGATATTTTATATGGACTTTAGATAAGGTGTGACATGTTCTAAAATCAGCGTATACCACTACCTTGTTGTTGTTTAGAAAATAATCTTTTATGCAAATATGCTAAAATCACTCATTTTGTCTTTGTTTGTGTTTCATCCAAGGAAATGGGTGTGAGTAAGCCATGTAGAAGGAATTAGGAATCTGGTTATAGTCTCTGCAATAAACAACCTGTGCTGGAAGTGTGTATTTGTTGTTTCCAATTTGTGTCTGCCAAACATGTAAATTCAAATCGGTTTTAGATGAATCTATTATGTAGCTCCATTCTGCTTTCCCTAAAATTGATTGTTCAATCCTAGAAATTATGGGCATAACACCTCCTAGATTCCTATGGTAGTTTCCCTAAGCTATCAAGTAGGAATTGGAACTTGCTGATTCTTGCAAGATGTAGGGACAATGTAGGAATTGAAACAACTGTTCATTTTGTAGTAGAAACATAATAGAAACTTGGGCACTTTGAGTTGGCTTAGGGGCTAATTTTGGAAGGCTACGACCTTTGAGGACTGGGGTTTGTGAAGGACAGGCTTGAAGCGCACAAAGGGGCTCTAAGTTTGTCATTCAAAATCTCTCATTTCCAATAGTTTTGGTGGGGGATAGAAGATGAAGTAGAGTTACTAGGAAAGCTTGTATTTAAGAGTGTGGTCTAGTGGTTCCACCGTTAGTATTCAACCTGGAGGTCGTAGGTGCATGCCCCTTTTAGTAGCATGCAACAATAAAAATAAACCTATATCATCGTTAGAAAAGACCACTCGATCCTAATAAAGCCCCAAAAAAATAGCAGCTTGGTTGCTATACAACCAGGGAGGGACACGTCAGTTCGGAGGTAGATGTCGTTACCCTAATCTAACTAGTTTGGTTCTATCCATATCCATATCCGTACAAGATTCAGGTAGTAAAATCATACCAATATACATTCAGGTTTCGGTTATCCACAGACAATAGTATTTTCTTTATAATTTTGTCTAATGTGTTGTTATTTGATATCCCAGGAACATTAGCAACCCACATGCCACATGAGTGACAGCGGGGCCTAATAAACCTGGGGGGTACCTGCATACTAACCATCAATGACTTTGTTCCGGTGCAGTGCCCGGCGTTGTGCTATCGTTATCCGGGAGAATTCGTCTCCTGTACCAAGGGTGCCTCCGGGAACACCAAGAAGGTGGTACTGGGATTCGAACCTGGGACCTTGTCACATCCCAAACTCGAAACCCAGCCCTTTTACCAACTAGGCTGTCTTACCATCGGCCTAATGTGTTTTTATTTGAATTTGTTAGTGTATTCGCATTATGCAAATGAAAAGCTACAATTATAAGTCATCAAACTTAAGAGAAATAATGAGAAATAATAAAAAGAACAAGAATTCATTGGGATGTTATATATGTATTACAAAAGTTGGATATCTTTTGTGAGAGTATGAAGATTTCTAGGAAAATATACATTTGCATCTATAACCGAACATCTTCGGGTTGGATAGTAGGAAAACCATGCTGGCACATTACCCAAAAAATTTTAGTTTGAATTTTATCCATACTATTGGGTAATTAGTTTGGGTTCTATCTTATTTAATTGGATAAATATCTTCCTGCATAAACAATTTTTTAATGGACATAAACAAGATATATCAATTCATCTAATTTTCTGGATCCTTCTTTTTTCATCTCCAGCTGCCATCATTCTCCTCTAGTTTAAGAAAGACCAACCTCGAATTTGGTCATCAAACATATGAAAATCACTTAGCTCCTGGAGTCACTGTTGTCTGAATGATGGATTGTTGAACAAGATAGATTTCAAATTATTGTTCTATTCGAATGATTCCTAATGGTGACATTGAAGTTCCCCTAGTACAAGCTCAACATTGATTTGTCATTCTAATCTTGTAGAAGCACAAACGTGGTTTGTCACTCTAATCTCATCTTTGTTGTTGTCCAGAGATGTCGGGGCAGAGCAGAAGTTCAAGGACATAAGTAATTCATATGAGGCAAGAAACATATGTCTTTGTTCATCTTAGTTGCATATATGCAATCCTAAACGACGAATCTAAACATCAAGTTGTAATGCAGGGTTTGTCCGATGACGAGAAACGATCTTTATACGACCGATACGGTGAGGCTGCAATTAAAGGCGCTGGCATGGGAGCATCGGTATGTCTATATTTCTTGTGCTCTCATGTTAATTTCTTTCGCAGCAATTCCTTTTGAGAATCAGAAATAAGTATGTTATTTTCTAAATAGGATTTCAGAAACTCATTTGATATATTCGAGTCTTTATTCGACATGGGCAACATGAACATGGGCGGCAGGGGAGGCATGGGAGGCTCAAGAAACAGGGCAGTCGATGGCCAGGACGAATACTACAACCTCGTATTGACATTCAACAAAGCGGTCTTTGGCGTTGTAAAGGAGATCGAAGTAACCCGACTAGAAAGTTGCGACACCTGCAACGGATCAGGCGCCAAGCCCAGAACAAAGGCAACAAAGTGCAACACTTGTGGCGGACAAGGGCAGGTCGTATCTTCAGCTCGAACTCCCCTGGGCGTCTTCCAGCAAGTGATGACCTGCAATACGTGTGGCGGGGCAGGAGAAACATTCGTCCCATGCAACATTTGTTCCGGTGATGGACGAGTCCGAAAGACGAAGAGAATCAGCTTAAAAGTCCCTTCCGGAGTGGACTCTGGCAGTCGGTTGAGGTTTCGGTCTGAAGGTGTTTACCCATAAAATAAATCAGTTTTTACCACATCGATTAACTACAAGAGACTTAATAGATTTATAAGGCCGGCTCAACACTAATAATTAAAAGAGCTAGCTGGGCCTTGTTGGGTTAGGTTTTTGGGCCTAAGTGGCAAAATCCCTTCTTCTCCATACATGATGGCCGACCCGTCTCCTTGACCCCCATAGTCAGACGATGCCTCCACCAATTGGTATGAAATTTGGCTCCCAAAAACTAAGTCTGGAAACCAGGCAACACGACGAGGTGCCAAACAACCGGGTACCAAGTCGGGTACCAAATGAGGGGGCCATACGATAGGGAGTCATACCAGCCATACAGATAGGGTGGCAAGCCGGCAAGGCGGGCCTGGTACCAAAACATCTGAAAATTGGCTAAGTATGGAGCCAACAGGGTACCAAGCTGACAAGGCAGGGCTTGGTACCATGACATAAATTTGGCTTAGTATGGAGCCAAAGGGGTATCAAGCAAACAAGGCGGGCTTGATACTAAAAGATATGAAAATTGGCTAAGTATGAAATCCCATGACCAGGGGGCCATACGACACGATGCCATACCACCCATAGCAAGAGGGTAATACCAAGACATGAAAAATGGCAAGGCAGGCCTAGTAGCCAAATATACGAAAAAACATGAAAAACAAGCCGGCAAGGCAGGCATAGTAGCCAAGTATAGAGCCAAGAGAGTATCAAGCCGGCAAGGCAGGGCTTGGTACCAAGACATGAAAAAACATGAATTTGGCCAAGTATGAAGCCAAAGGGGTATCAAACAGAAAAGGCAAACTTGATACCAAAAGACCTGGAAATTGGCTAAGTATGAAATCCCATGGTCAGGGGGCAGGGCTTGGTACCAAGACATGAAAAACATAAATTTGGCTAAGTATGAAGCTAAGGGGTACCAAGCCGGCAAGACAGGCTTTGTAGCCAAGCAAAGCGATTGGGTACCATGACCCCAAGGGGGTATCAAGCCGGCAAGACTGACTTGGTGGCCACGCAATAGGGGGCCAAGTCAAGTACCAACTAAGAGAGTAATAAAGAAACTAAGTCTGGATATCAAGCCGACAAGACGGACTTGATAGCCAGACATCAGGGTATCAAGCCAACAAGACAAGAAATTTGAATAAGGCAAGGTGGCTAGATGAGGTGGCCACCCAAATAGGTATCAAACAGCCATGGATGGATCGGCCAGGATGCCGAGCTGTGGGTGTCAATATGATGAGGAGTCGTAGAGCCCCTTATGGGGCCATATGGAAACGAAATCCTAAGACGGGCTTGGTAGCATCCTAACGGAGTACTAAACCGGCAGAGTGCAACTTACCAACTTGACGAGGCTACAAAAACTAAGTATGGAGACCAAGTCGCCATGGTTGGCTTGGTAGCAGGGAGAGTCAAGTTGATTACATGTGCTTGGTGGCATGTCGGAATGTATCAACCCTATGAGACGGTTAAGTAACAACCAACGAGTCAACGTGGAGAACTTGGTATCAAGAGGTGATAGCAGTCTCAAGACGACAAGAGTGGGGAGTCATCAAGGAGCCGAGGGTGCGATCAAGACTTCATCCTGGAGGCTAAGGCAAAGAACCTCAATCCGATCCAGTCATGACAGGGCGACAAGACTCAACACCAACCCAACCAGACATCGAGACCATCAAGTACCAACCAGCCCCAAGACAAGACGAGGGCCCCCAAGGCGACGGTTACCAACTAGTCACCAAGGCAGCGACAAGCAGCCCCTAAGGCAGTTGGAGCAACAGGCTAGCTAGCGATTACCAAGGCAGTTACACCCAAATGACTATAAATAGGAGAAATGAAGACGGGAAAAGGGTTCCACAACCAAACATTTGACGCACAATGTCAAACTTTATCCTTTTCTCTGCAAATTAGCTTTACCCTTTAGTTTTTTTTTTTATTAAAAGGAGGCAAAAAGCCAAAGGGTCGATTACATCAACAGGGGAAGACTCAAAACCAAAGCTTCCACAAAAATCTTACACCCAAAGCAGCGAAACAAACCATAGGAACAAACTTAAACCCAACTGTCTTGAGTGTCGTCCCTAACAACTTGCCGTGGGAAGCTAATTCCCCTCATATCATCACTAAGGATTCTTTCCAATTCAGTCGGAAGTTCATCTATTTCATAAGTACCAAAGGGATAGACGAGACTGTGCTTCGAGAGCCAGTCCGCGACTCTATTCCCTTCGCGATACGTATGAACTAGACAAACAACCCAACTTTGCGCCAACATACGTCTAATAGAATTGAGGAGAGTGGCGTGAGGGTGCAGCATGTCAGTTCTTTTGTTCAGGAGTTCAATTGCTAGCTGAGAATTTGTTTCGAGTATAAGAAATTGCGTACCCTTTTTCCAAGCTAGCTCTAGACCTTGGTGGATACCCCAAAGCTCTGCTAGAATTTCCGACCTAGTTCCTATTTTGCAGACGAATCCCGCGATCCATTCTCCCTCGTTGTCTCGAAGGACTCCTCCTGCTGTGATAATTCCTGGGTTCCCTTGAGCTGCCCCATCCGTGTTTAACTTCCTCCACCCTACTTGAGGAGGAGTCCAACCAATTAGTTGTTCTTCTCTCCTCGGTTTGGTTAAAGAGTCTTTGCAGGCTGTAGCTTTTTTCCACGTTCTCATCCAATCTTTTGCCTTCGAGACAATGTAATTGATGAGGGTGGAGCTGGATATTCTGGTTGACTTGAAGATGTATTCGTTCCTATGCTTCCAGATATACCAGCAAATGAGAGCAAAGAAACTAGCCCAATCCCCTGTCTCTTCTACAGTCTCGTTGTTCTCCAAATTCTTCTTCATCCACTCATCATGAGCTGCAGAGAAAAATTGATGATGTTGAGAAGCAGGGACAACTGTTTCCCACACTCCCCTGATCTTGGTACAGTCTCACTAAACCTCCATAGGAGTAGGAGTAATTAACGTAGCTTGTTCTCAAAAAACCATAAAAAACATCAAACACCTTCGTTCGAACATTGTTCGAAGAGGTGTGAACCGTGTTATTAATCGTTGTTCAAGGAATCAAGGTGCATTGATTGAAATCAAACACCAGATCTTCCTCGCCGGAAAACAGAAGGCAACGTCGGGAGGAGAGGTGGCTCCCCTGGTGACCTCTTTGTGATGATTGAGGTCATCCCGGACCCTGTCCTGAAGCGAGACGACACGAACATTTTGTACACGTGTAAGATCTTGTATGTGGACGCGATACTGGGAACCACGATTAAGGTCCCCACGGTGGATGGGATGATGGATCTGAAGATCCCTGGCGGGACACAACCGAACACTACGTTGGTGATGGCGAAGAAAGGTGTCCCGGTGTTGAACAAGAGTAATATGTGAGGGGATCAGTTGGTCCGGGTGCAGGTCGAGATTCCGAAGAGGTTGAGCAGCGAGGAAAGGAAGCTTATTGAAGAGAGCTGGCGGATCTATGTAAAGGTAAAACAGCCACCACCCGAAGATAGCCTGGTTGTGACTATTTACGTCGGAATGTTGTTTCTGATCGCCTCGTTTCGGGGACCTGTTTCTGGTTCTTTCATCCTCTGAGTTATGAACTTTGCGGGAGGGTAGAAGGGTCTGTGGCAGAGTCTTTGTTCCCAAAGTGGTGTTTGCAGAAAATGGAAATGGAAGGGGCGGGATGGGATGGGGTCGTGTGTAGCTGGGTTTTTCTTTGGGATGCTCGAAGCTTATACTTCTATTCATCATTCTTTAAAATATAAAGAGTGGGTACGCTTTATTGCCCAAAATCGCTATTTACTGTTTCACTTTTTGTCGTTTTTTGTGTGCACGCTCAGCAACCTCCTTCGACTTTCAACTTGCAGCGGCCGCTTCTGGATTTGAAATAGCTGCTAGCCTCAACAGATGGAACCTTACCCCTTCCCAGTCCCACTCTTTTCGGTACATCAAACCCATGCCTTTACTTTTGGAGCCGAAAATCCGGAAGGGCACGTCATCCCGTCAGTTCGTCACTCCGCTTTGCTTTCCCGTACATCCAAACCATGTCTTCCTTCTGCTTCTACAGTGTTGTCCTCTCCCCAACAGTTGGCTACGATTGTACTTGGTGGGAGACAAATGGTTCCTCCCCCTTTACCCACTCCATAATCCCTTTCTTCTCTCAGTCTCTTGCAAGCGTTGGAAAACCCTAAAAGTTTCCTCGCTGCTGGTCACCATGGAACCCGCTGCAGAGCACGGCGGTAGCAATGAAGATTCGGATGACACGGTTTCGTCGAGTTCGTACTCAAGCTCTATCCATGGGGAGGAACAACAGAAACTGACGGTGGTGGTGGTAGTGGTGATGTACCAGCAGGAGAAAGGGTCAGAGTTGGTGGAACCGCCGATGTTCAGGATGGGAGACGGGAGAAGCTCGGCTGCTGCCGAGGAGGGGACCTGGAATGGGCACGATTCCCTGGTTGGGGAAAAGTAGGGCGATGGCGGTGAGCTCAATTTTACTTTTGTATTAACCAATTGATCTTCCTCCTACTGCAACACCCAAAAAAATTAACTTGCTTCTCAGTTTACTTGATTTTACTGTTGCAGGCACAAGCTAACCAAGCAGCTTGGAGCAACAGCAGCAAACGTAATTGACAATTACTGCAGAATCACAAAAACTGGTTTGGGAGGCCGGTGCCATCTACATCAGGTTCCCGTTCGCCATCAATGGTAGGCCATCTTCAGGTTAGGACTTTAGAATAGACAATTTTGAGTGAAAGCACTCACAAGTTTTGGTCTTTAAGAGAGGGTAGAGCTATGAACCTGATACTGTAGGATTACCAGATGGGGAATGCTAACAAGAGATGATGTGAGAGGGGCAAGAAGGTGGCAAAATTGCCACTTAAGACTGAAACCAACCAAATCTAAGCTACTACTGATAATCAATTTAATATTTATGTTTGTTCTTTAATCTGTTTTTGTGAAGTGCACACGCAAAGGGGCTTTAGTGTTCCTACTGCTTCTTTCTTTCACTTGCTGTTCTTATTTCAAAGATTGTATCTGATTGCTATTTGGCTGTGTGGAGTTTGTTGTTGAGGAATTTCCCCATCTCACAGTGGCACTGGCAGGTCTGAACGAAAAGTTCATTGGATTCACATAATATAAGTAAGATTTTTCATTGTTTGTTCATCTTGATTTGATGCTATCAGCTCTACTATTGCATCATTACGATTCTTTTGATTCTCTGGTCAGTGGGTGGATAATAGATTAGAAAATGACCCGATTGTGATTAATAATGGGGTTCTCTGTTTTTATGAATAATAATGGAGGTTAATGTATATAAAATTTCTACCCTCTCTCTATTCACCATAAAAACGAGAACAAGGTTTCACAAAACTTGGACAATATGGACTTCAGAATATTTGTGGTGTTTTGTTGCACATGAACATGGTTAAGGCTTGAACAAATTCTCTTTATATATTAGTTGTTTCTCGGTTTTGACAGAATTTCTGGTTTGACATGTGAGCTTTGGTTGGATTATAGGTTAGTTTTAATTTGCTTCTCTTGGATTTATCAAAGTTAAGGACACAGTTGGTGCCAGCAAGCTTTGATAGTAATGCTTATGTTTCTATGATGCATGGTTCGTGGCTGATTGCTTATGGCATTACAGGTGGTCTCCGTTGAAGTTGCTTCTTCAGTTTTATTTTTCCTTCTTTGTTGGATCCAGATTCCCTTATATTGATTAGTTTGACAGAACGTGTCAGCCCAAATCAGAGGACGAGAAAGCAGAGGTAAAAACACAGGACCGGTTGGATATAATAGAGTTCACATTGAACTGAAGTCGACAATCATTCATGGTACTGATCAATGTTGTTTTATCTCTTCCCCTTTATCTTTAGTTCCTTTAGCTTACTACCTGATGTGTTAGGCCTCTTTACGAAGTTGAAATGCTTGATTGCTGTCATAGAGCCTACATTACCAATTGATAGAGTCTGCCAGTTTATAGTTTGTAACCTTTAATTCGGCCAAGGATCATACCTGCTTCAGTGGAACAAGATATGATTTTCTCAACTCTTTGGAGTCTCCTTTGTGAAAACATTCACCGAATTTAGAGAAACCAGCAAATGATCATAGCACATGCATATTCTCTAAACATATCCTTCCCCTTATTTGTTTTTCTCTTCTTAATCCATCGGGCCCTTTGTTTTTGTGAGTTTATCTGATGTCAATTTCATAGGTATTAGAATTATGACAACCAGAAACTGATGTATTCAGGGATGTTTGCAGATCATCCAACAAGTTGAAAGAAAGGTAATAGCTGCACTTTCTCCTTCTTTAAAAGTGAAAACTACTACAAGTCTTCTTTTTTTCTGGATTTGTAGGATTAAGTATTCTTACTCTTTTCCATATCTCTTGGATTTAAGCTGAACTCGCTGGTGGTTCAGGGGAGTTTTGTGATGCTTACTTGACTTCTTCCTTTCTTGATGCAAACTGGAAACACAAGGGAGGTTAACTCTTATCATAGAGTCAGCTTTCAACATTTTAGAGAAAATGTGTGGATACTATTGTGAGACTTTCAAGCGAAAAGATTCAGCGTGGTACCTTTAGTACCTTATTGTTGTAGGGACTCTAGCTACCGGAAGAGAGAAAATAAGGAATAGAGGATACCCAAAAAAAACGGAGAAACTACAGGGTGATCAATGAGGTCAAATTCAAGGAGGAAATTGGTTTGGGGGAGGAGACAGGTTGTAGAACTTTTCAGAACATCTAAAACATTTCTGGTAGTTTTCTCGCTTTGTGTTGGCAGAACGTTCTGAACATGAAATACTAATGCATAAATTTGTATCATCTTCCATGTGTCAATTTCTGCATGAAAGCTTAAGGAAGTGAAAACCAAAAAGAGTGGTGGAGAACGGAAAAGCAAGGTGAAATTGACTACTCCAGTGAGAAACCAAACCGTCCACTGGAGACAAATACAAAAGGTGCATTTACACTATGATTTGTTTTCTCATTATGTCTGTTTTTACCTTCCCGAAACTGTTAATTTTTCGTTGTCATAATAAGAATGTTACCTTCTTGATTGATGCAGTTTATTATAATTGGGTACACTTTTGGGCCTTCATAGGATATTAGTTTTCTATCCACGTAGTGAATTGAATGCTTGCATTGTTAATTGATGCAGGAATGTCAGAATGGAGGGACATTGTCTCTACAAGCTTAGGGAATCCAAACTTCTTCACCACCATACCTGAAGGTCACATGAATCATTGTTACATTGTAGATTCATCCATTTTTATCAAACGAAATTGTCTTCTTTTCCAAAGGAAGTTTCTATCAAATGCCTATACTTGGAGATATCTCTCATTTGTAGTAACTGGGGGAAACTACTTTTTTACTAATTGTTTAATATTGTGTGATTATGAAGAGATTTCGGACCTTAAAACATAATTTGATGTTTGAGAGCACCATGCTGATTGACTATGGAACTTGAGATGCGAAGGTTTGCCAACTATACTTCCAATATTGTGAAATTCAGCCCAGTGACGAGAATACAACGAACTCAGTTGATGGATTCAGTTTGTCAAACTGCCCGCTATATGATCATGTTAATGCAAATTCAGTTCCTGCGGCGTAGCCGCGGGTATTGATTCTAGTCATAGTTAACAGCAAGCCTTTTCTGTTATATCCGCCATACTCATATCAAACTACAATGATATCAGAATGCAAAGACCAAGTGAGATATAACTGAAAACATAATTAACACAAGGATTATGCTCTCTTCACACTCGTGCCCTTCTGTATCATTGTATCAATGATTATGATCTTCAACAAATCTCATGAAATTATTGAAGGAAGACCCTTCAACTCCAACAGCTTCCCTCGCTTTCTTTCGCCACTCCAGGGCCTTGCGCTTCATCGCCTTCCCTTCCTCTCCACTCATCATCTCCTCAATCGCATCCACAACCTCATTCCTCTTCACATCGTGGCTCAGCTCCACCCCAATCCCCCACTCGCTGCAAGCATATCTGCAGTTCGTCTGCTGTTCCGCGAAAAAGGGCCAACATATCATAGGGACGCCAGCCGAGACACTCTCCATCACCGAATTCCAACCACAATGCGTCAGGAAAGCGCCCACAGCAGGATGCGAGAGCACTTCCTGCTGCGTGCACCAACTAGCTAAGCACCCACGACCCTCGATTTCCTTCAGAAACTCCGGTGGTAACATTGCTGAATCCCCCATTGCAATGTCTCCTCTCACAATCCAAAGAAACGGGCGCTTGCTCTCTGCGAGCCCCCACGCGAACTCCTTCATGTGCTCTTCGGACATGACAGTCACGCTTCCGTAGTTGGCATACACGACCGACTGCGGCCCTCTTCCATCGAGCCATTTCGTACACTCACGGTCTTCTTTCCAGAAGTTGGAACTAATGGAGCTAGTTTCAGTGCTTTTGGGCTCCGACATCGCGTTACCAAGCAAGTGGAGTGGACCGATTGTGTAGATCTCACGAGGAAATTTGGTCCTAATAGCGGCTAGCACTTGTTCCTCAAATGCGTCGAAAGTGTTGAAGATAATCGCGTTCGATTTCATCGAGTTCTCTGCTTCAGTTTTCAGGTGATTGAACATTATATCTGCCGCATCAGTCGTTGTTGCGAAGCTTGGTAGATCCCTCAGACGGATATTGTTCATTCCTTGAATCCATTCCAAAGGCATCTCAAGTGTTCCATCCGTGAAATTGGCCTCTGAGAACAACATATGTAGATAGAGCGAATCTTTAGAAAAACAAGCAAATTCATTGACGGAGGAGAGGGGGAAAAGCAGAGAGTAGAGTACCTTTGAGAGGAGATATGCCTCTTCCAATGAGCTCACCAAACTGCAAATAGCCCATGAGCCCACAAACCGACGCAGTCCAGAAGGTAGCGTGGGGGATCCCCAACAATTCGGCAGCTTTGATCCCTAATGTCATGATTCCATCTGAAACCATACATGTAACTGGAGGAACTCCCGCAGAGCTAGTTGAATTAAGCTTTCCCATCAGCTCCATGAATGGTTGCAGGCAGTAGTTCTGCGTGGCGTGAGAAATGGCAGGAGGGTCTTGAGTGGCATCCTTGTCCGACGGCGGCAGCCCATCGGGGATCGCTCGAAACTGGAAATCGGGGAGACCCTTGACGGATTCAGGGCCTCTGGTTCGGACCAGGCGCCTGTGGTTGTGCTCGGTGTTGACGAAGGTGATGTGGAAGCCTTTGGAATGTAAGAGCTTGGCCAGTTGCATGAGTGGGTTGACATGGCCTTGAGCTGGGAATGGCAGTATCACAGCATGTGGCTTCTGCTGCTGATGATTTCTTGTGGGTGTAGACCTCATGATCTTCTCACTGCTTACTGGTTGTAAATTGAATTTGGACTTCTCCCCTGCAAAATGATGAAGAGTCTCCAGCAATCGTGAAGTTAAGATGATTTGATTACTATAGGGAAGGTTGACTTTTGTGAGTTTTCACTTTTCAGCAGTATTGGTCAACAAAGTGGGCAGCAGTAACCAGTAAGTGATAAGAGAGGGGAAAGTGTGGCCGATTCATATAGGTCAGTCTTACTTTGAGAATTTTATAGAGTTCACGACATGACGTCCGCGTACACAATTGTTGAATGAAGAAAATCAGAATCGATGTGAGCAAACCAGGCAATACATGGATTTACTTCTAGTTTCTATAAGACCATCTCCATGGTAGTGTTAGTGAGAAAGACTTAGAGATCATTTGTTTCACGGAATTAGAGGCATGAATATTTTGGGTCAAAACATGGGTTTTGGAAATTTTTGATTTGGGATGAATTTTGGGCAATATTTGGGGTTTGGAAATTCTTGGATTTGTGATGAATTTGGAAAATTATGAATTTGAAAAGTTTTATGTTTGTTTGATGCATTTTTTTCATGGATTTGAGTTTTGTAGCTAGTGCTTGAAAAATAGATCAGACCGTTTGAAAAATTATGGTCCAAACTGGATTATACAGTTTAGTTTGAATTATAGACCGTTAAGTATGTTTTAATTTGGTCCATGGTCTGCATCATATGATGCTTTAATCTCTTGATCTGGTCTAGACCGCGGTTTTCCAGACCAAATAGTGAATCCAACCAATTTGTCAATGTGTGTTAGTAGCCCACTCGATCACTTTCCCAGCTCCCACAATGATACCCAAGTCTCAATCTTAATTTCGAGAATCTCGTCTCCTCCTTCATTCACAACCACATTTCACTAGAGAATAAAGACGATTGTTTCTCCATATGACATTATGTTAATGTTTATGACGTTATGGTGCAAGTCGAGATGCTTTAACTTTTTATCTTTGATATTTATTGAGATTTATGATGTCAAAATTATTCATGCATGCTGGAATTTATGTTTTAAGGCAAAAAAAAAATTTGTGGCTATTGGTTCATTTTTTTCCCCGATGAATATTTGGTTTTATATTTTGTGTGGTTAACTAATCAAATTATTCATATTTCATTCATTGTGTTCTATCTAGACCACACTGTACCGGACTAGACCGCACATGCCTAGTCTGGTCTAGACCATATGCTTTGTTATCTGGTTTGTGGTCTATACTCGAACCTCTTAGTCTGGGTATATTTGGTCCGTCTGAACCAGACCGCACCGTTTTCCAATCCAATTTGTAACTTAGCATGTAAATTACCTTACTATCCTTATTTATTTATTTTATATTCTTGAGACAAGAGGATATATAACTAATTATTATCAAGGGGCTCACGAATTTGTGACCATATTCAAAATCTCGCATCCATATTTCGTTTTTGCAAGTCCATGGGGCCCATTGATCTGGACCCTTAAAGTCCATGGGTCTCATAGATTTGGCTTAAAGTCCATGGCATCTACCCAATGTGCACATCATACTTGGTAGATGGCCGGGGCTACGAAACACTATCTTTGTCAATACGCCGCGATAGGGACTTCACAGTATTAGGTGTGAGGGAATGTCACGAAGAAAATGATGGAAAAATAGACTTTTGCATACTTTGGATTGTTTTATCGGTTTATTATTTGTTATGGGTTTTTAAACATTATTAGGGGGATTATTTGCTTGTTTTGATTTTTTGGGTAGCATTCGGTAATTACCGGATTATATAAATAGTTAGCTAGTGGGTTCTATGCCACTAAGCAGAATTATAAACCTAACTACGTCTTGATCTCTATCTCTTCCCTCTCCCTAGCCGAACTCCCCTCTTTTCCTTTACCTAGTTGCTGCTGCAACAGCCCTACTCCTCTTTCCCTTCTTCTCTAAATCTCATCACTCATCCCCAATTCTAAGTTCTATTAAAGAGGATCAATCCTCTAATTCCTAATCTCTGGATAGAGCCAACTCCTAGGTTCTATCATATTGTTATCAGAGCCTCAACGAGTCTATAACGACTCTAACCAGGGGAACTCGAGCGAATCATGGTGCTGACGAAATCCATGACTGCTGCGGAGAAGGATACCCAGGAAAAGACGGTCCGGGACAAGAGCTCGGGATCGCAGGTCCACGGTACCCTCGAAGATCTCACTGACACGGAGGTGCAGCGCGCCAAGATGGACAAGGTGGAGGTGACGGTCGACAAGCGGGATGTGACGGTCGCGAGCATGGGTGCCGGCCAGGAAGCCCTAAGCGAGGAGGTTCGTCTCATACGTGAGATGTTGGAGCAACTGTTCCACGACAAGGATGGGGCCGCAACCACGGCGCCGGTAGGAGCCACCGGGGGTTCGAAGGTGGCGGCCATGCCCGGGCAGCCAACAAGGCTAGGCGCCGACGATCAAATCGGTGCCGCCATCGCCGAGACGGTCGCAGACGGCGGAGCGGGACGCGGGCAGCCAACCCCAGGGCCGGAGTTGATGCTGATGACGACCAACGTAGGGCGGAGTGACCATGTGGGACACGTTTCTTTCGGCCCACACACAGGCCCGGGTCTGTTGCCGACTCCGACGGGCTAAGAGTTGGAGACCCTACCAGGAAAGGCCAAGCAGTTGGGCTACGATAATGTGATTCATGGTCACAATTCAGGTCCACTGGGACCAACGTGGGAGGAGCTAGAGGCGGATCGGACCCGGGGCGAACCGCAATGGGGCTGGATGAGCCGCCTTGAGGAATCGAGACTGGTAGGCAGCGATGATCTGGACCAAATCGGTCGAGCCGTCCCTGTTTGAACCGGTTTGGTCCATAACCAACCTGACCAGCTACTGGTCTCCGTGGATAGTAGGGGCTCGACGAACGGGGGCGGATACCAGGGGGTGACTAGTGCTTCTCAGCCTACCTTCGGTGCTTCTCGTGAGGTGGGACGCCCACCTAGCATAACATGGGAAATGGGGCGCGGTCCGTGGGATGGTCCAGAGTACTTTACAAACGGCCATGATGTCGAGGAGGAGGCATCGAGGTATGGGCGAGAATCGTCAGGTTTTCGTAGCCAGTACAGGGGACCTTCGAGCATGGGCAGGTATGGTGGGCACTATCGGGGTTATGAGGGTGAAGTTGTGCTTGTGTTCGGAGCTAAACCATCTACCATTGAGTTTCCAAAATTCAATGGCCAGTGTAGGATAATGGTTATATGCAACTAATAGGTGGTTCCGGAACCATCCACCAAGGAGGAGAGGAAGGCGCACTTGGCGTCCTGTTACTTGGAGGGGGATGCTTTGTAGTGGTGGGAATGACTGGAGAGGTCATACGCTCAGCAGGGGACCTTGATCACCTGACCGAGGTTTCAAGAAGAGCTCTGATACCAGTTTGGTAAGTTGGAAGGGTGGGTCCCAGAGCAATTGGCCAAGCTCCTACAAACCGGGACTGTGGCAGAGTATAGGGCGGAGTTCTTCAAGTTGGGCAACCAGTACAAAGGGGTGCTCGAGGAGACATGCGTAAGGTTGTGCATGGCAGGGCTCAAGCCAGATATTGTGTCAGCTGTCAAGGTCTTTGAGCCTGACTCTTTGAAAGCTGCTTTTTGTTTTGCATGTTACAAGGAGGAGGAGATAGCCAACTGGAGGAACACCATTGGTCGTTACCAAAGGCCGAGTGGCAGCGGGAGCAACAACGCTGGTGGTGGTGGGGGCAGCCAATTGGCGCGGGCAGCGACATGAGAGCGACGGCTCGGCCAGGACCGTGGGCTCCACCAAAAGGCTGTGTTCGACTGTCTCAGGCGGAGATCGATCAAAAGCGAAGGGAAGGCAAATGCTTCAACTACAATGAGCGGTTCACGGTTGGTCACGAGTGTGCGAAGCCGGAAATGATGATAGTCATAGGGCGTTGGGAGGACGAAGCCGAGGAAGAGGCGGCAGGGTTCGAGTGGGTGACTGATCCCAGGGAGGAGACCTAGTGATGACGAGCTCAACCTTGAGGTCAAGGTTGTTCGCAAGGAGGCGGGGATGATGGACACATAGACTTTTGCATACTTTGGGTCGTTTTATTGATTTATTATTTGTTATGAGTTGTTAAACATTGTTTTGGGGATTATTTGCTGGTTATTATGTTTGGGGTAACATTCGATAATTAGCGGATTATATAAATAGTTAGCTAGTGGATTCTATGCCACTAAGCATAATTATAAACCTAATTACGTATTGATCTCTCTCTCTTCCCTCTCCCTAGCCGAACTCCACTTTTTCCCTTTACCTAGTTGTTGTCGCAGCCATACTCCTTTTTTCCTTCTTCTCTAAATCTCATCACTCATCACCAATTCTAAGTTCTATTAAGGAGGATCAATCCCTAATTATCCCCTAATTTCCAATCCCTAGATAGAGCCAACTCCTTGGTTCTATCAGAAAACCTGATGGCGGAACATGCATTCAGAGCTTCATCGCATCCAACCGCAGATTGGGGGACGTGCCAGCATTGAATGGCAGGCCATATGTATTGTATAGTTTATTTTGAATAACGTGTACATTTGTAGTCATAGGATGAGATCTACACAAGAGGATCAGACCATCGATTCAAGGTAGTCTTGCCTATATAAGGGAGAACCTCTTTCAATTGTAACTCACTCTTTCATTTGCAAGAAGTTAGACAGATAATAGAGAGAGAAATTTCTCCACCGCTCTTTTTGTGCAAGCATGAGCATGTTCGAGCAAGGGCTTGCCTAGCATTTTAATGAGACCTGAGTGCTAGGCACCGCACGGTACATAAGTCTATGATAAAACTCGATGCAGTTATGTGTTTGAGGGTATGTGGATACTATTCAGTTATCATCATAGTGGTGACCTATAGCTACTAACGGATAAGAGAAATGAGTTGGGGGTTTGTGAAACTATTTAGGCTTTGAGGATTGAGAGTTTCATAAATCTCTTTCGTAGGAATGCTGATGTATTTGTGACTGCCCCTTATTGATACCTGTATAGTTAATTTAAGCTCTTGTATTGTATGTTACATTTACTCTTTTATTGATTGATTTATTTATTAATAATAATAATATATCACCATTACGCAAAAAAAAAAAAAGTATTATATATGGTAAGCCAATAAGGGTTGTTCAAATGGCAGAGGACATGTGGGTCATTGTGGTAATGGTTTCAGTTCAAGGGGTTCTTGAATTTAGGAGAAGTTATCTAAATGAGTTAATGTGTTTGATGCTTAGAGGAGTTCTAAATTTGAGCTAGTATTTTTTCTTCTTTTTTATAAAGGTTTTCTCCAATTTTTGTTAGATAATGTCGAATAATTCAGTAAAATGGAAACTACCAAGTAATGTACAAGAGAAGCAAAAATGTAGACTGAACTTAGAAATATAATGCATAGCTATATGAGTTTTAAGATAGCTCTACACTTTCAAAATATAAAATCGTCTTTCTTAACTGCAATGTAGTCAAAAGCGCGTTTCTACGTAGAAGCGTTTTGGTGATCTAGAAGCGTAAAACCATAAGTTTTTAAGCTTTAAAACATAGTTTTTAACTACATTAGTTATACAAAACAGAGATATGCGTAAAAGCATTTTGGTGACCTAGAAATGTAAAACCGTAAGTTTATAAGATTTAAAGCGCGATTTTGACTATATTGTTTAACTGGAATTTCTAAGTTATTGAGAAAACATATAATACTTGATTTTTATTATGTAAATATTAATATATATGGATGACCATTGCCATTACCACATTAGATGCTCACTTGGGAGTTACATGTAACCTCCATTCCTACATTTGATAGCTCCTTTATGTTTCATTATCTCTCATTGATATAAAGATGTAGTGGTTACCAAGGCGTGCCTATAAATAAAGCACACTATTGTATCAAAAGAGAGAGAGAATGAATAAGAAGAACTCTTCCCTATCTTCTCTTCGTCTTTCCCTCTCTAATCTTCTCTTGTAGTTGTTTATATTTTCATTAGTTTCATAACACGTTATCAGCACGAAGCTCTGCCAAAATTATCATTGCTCAAAGACTCTCGACATAATCTAAGATATTTGAGTAAGATCACAATATGATCAAGGTATGTAATTCTTAGATCCTTTCTTATCTTATTGTCTTATTTGTGTTGAGACTATCTCATTCCAATATATCAAGATAGGTGCTACTTCTCGTATCCATTGATATTTTATCACGTCGATCTATTTGGATTAACAAGAAAAGTAATATAAGTGATGAGTTACTTTCTCAGTTCTCAGTGTTATCCTATTCTTATCCATCATACATTGATATGTGGAAAATGCAAGTTCCAAGAGCTCATATATTCCCCAGAAGTGGAAATTGAAGAATCCAAGGGCAAAGAAAGAAGTGGACATGGTAACCAGAAGATTGGTTTTTGTATGTTACCATTGTAATGGAAAATTGAATTTGTCTGGTACCCGTTGTACGCAAAAGACCTTATTCTACCAAGAATCAAAGGGAAAAGCTAATTCATATACGCTCCCGCAATATCTAAATTATGGAACATATTTTTTGTATTATAAGTTGGTATATTCTCCATTAAAGATGAAAATGATATCACTTGAGAAATTTTCATTTCCAGAAGTGAATGAAATAATCTATTCTCCGAAGTGAATGGCGCTATAAACATAATTATATATATGTTAAATGTATTGTTTGGATCTTTTCACCAGAAGTGAGAAAAGAGGAGTAAAAGGAGAACAAGAAATAAGGATGATACCACAATTGCATTATCAAAGTCATGATAACATAATGTACTTGTTGTACATTATAATGTATAATGAAATAAATTTAAAATCACCTAGTTAGTGATGGTATTGTTTCAAATAAATCTTATTTAATTTTCACAATTGTAGTATTATGATTCTTATTTCTTTTATGTTTTATTGTGACGTTATTTTTCATGCATAATTTAATTTGATAACCTTTATCTAGAACAATTAACTTGATAAATTCATCATTTCTGTCTTAAGTTTGAAATATTCTCATTTATTACTTTTATTATGTTTTTATAAAGTATGAGTATTAGAAAAATTCCATATAAACTATATGGTAGAGTACATAAATAAGAAAAAGCTTACGAAGAGCTTATGTTTGGTTACTTGAAGTAACTAAATTATGTACTCGTGATAACAATTTGTGATGATATTCACTATGAATTTGTGTTTACTAAGAATGCATCAAATCATAAGTCCCCGGAAGGGTGGAATATGATACAAACTATGGTAAAGTTCTAAAAGAGTTAATGTTTTGTGGTCTGAAGGACCCAAACTGCCTAGTGATGATGCATTACCCAATTAAAAGGATATTCGTAAAATGAATAGGCCTAATACCAGAAAAGGGCCCATAGTTTAGGGTTTAGGTCACTTGTACCCCTATGTTTATAACGCGTCACTTTTGTCCCGAAGTTTGGTCTCCGTTAACTTTGACCGTTAGTGGTCAACAGTGGAAATTTTGACTGACGATGTGGCATATGATGTGTATTTTTTTGCCACATCACTTTATATAAAATAAAATAAAAATAATACTTATAAATAAAAATGGATATTTATTTAAATAATAAAATAAAAAACCAAAATATTACCGCAAAGCCACGATTTACAAACCCAAAAATTTTGTTCTTTCCCCCCTGCTCCTCCTTCCTGCCGCCGAGCACCTTCTTCCCATCGACAAAGACAGATGGAAACTACTCGATCTGGTCGGCGGCTTCCGTTCTGGTATTAAGGAGCGAATCAGCGGATGTAAGCAGGGGGAAGCAGGACCCGAATCAGCGGCGAGCTCGATTGCGGCGCAAAATTGGGCGGCGGCGAGCTCGATTGGGCGGCGAGCAGGCCCAGCTATAGATCGACAATGAATCGAGAGACCCCGGCCTGGTGGCATCGATTATCTGATTTAACTTAACCCTACTCTTCGCGATGTTGGCGTAGACGGAAAACTAGCCTGGATCTGGCGGCGACTCAGTTAACTCCGGAGAAGAGATCGAGCGGTGTGAGATCTGGTGAAGACTCGTGGCGGAAGGAGCCGAGGGCGACGGGAGTCCATGAGTTGTACCGCTGACGGTGATGCGACGAGCTCCTGTTGTTGTGAAGCTGGCGGTGATGCGAAAGAATGGGAGCGGGCATCGGAGATCCGCCACAGCCCACAGAGGCTTGTAGGATAACCTTTACAAAAGCTCGATCTGCATAGGCTTGAGGGAAGTTGAGGAGAAGCTGGGAAAGTTCTTCTTTTTAATAATATTTTTTTAATGATTGAATTTTTTTCTTTTTAATAATATTTTTTAACTTTAATAAATTTTTCATAGGTGTCGTTGACGTGGCAAACACGTTGGCAGGAAGTCAACAAAACGTTGACCGTTGTTTCGTTGACCGTTAATTTTAACGGTCAACGAAATAACAGAGGACATTTTTGACAAAGAGATCCAAACTTCGGGGCAAAAGTGACGCGTTATAAACATAGGGATACAAGTGACCTAAACTTTAAACTATGGGCCTTTTTCTGGTATTAGGCCAAATGAATATCTTATCAAGAAAATAGTAAAACTAATATTTGCATCACAAATATGTACTATATTAGTACTATCAGTACACATAAAAGTGTAAACCAGAAGTTTACAAGATTTGATAACTTGATAATTGGTTGGTCCGGTTAGACCATCCCGGATCTTGATGTGAAAAAAAGTTCTTTGAGAATTCATGAGAACATCATATGAGAAGTCAAAGAACTCTTCAACTAAAAGAGTTATTATGTCATTTTGTTCTCAAGGAGAATAGAACAATTGATCATCGCTTGTATAAGAGTTGACAAATCTCTTGAGATTTTATGGACGTGTATACAGAACAATACACCAGTCATGTGGATCATTTGTGAATTTTATGGGTTGCTGCATCAAATGGATGATCACTTGTATTTTATCTAATCGCAACCCGATGTTTGCGAGATTGGTTGCCTCACTATGGATACATTTTGATGGTTATCCAATCAAACATCACTTTGCTTAATAGAACAAGTCGAGCCTTCTGGTCTCCTGTCGAGGACATGCTAGCTGACAAATGATAGTATTGGTTCACATCTAACCAACAAGTTATCATAAGTTCCCCTTTTACAAATGGTTTTTGTAAGAAACCTAACATTTCTCATATGAGAATACCAGGGTGTGCCGCATACATCCCAATTGCTCCACCATAATATTTTAAGTTGATTCTCGTTGGAAATTGAGAATTTGTGTTGGGTATGAATCCCGAATGGCAAAATTTGTTTGTGAATTATTGTTTTGATGGATTACTTTTCCAACATTATGGGGAGAGGGGGAAAAAAAAGCTAGACAAAGAGATGAGTTGGAATAATTTATCATTATCTAGTTTTGATCCTCAAATTAAGAAACATGAACCTGAAGTTCATAATATGAATTATCATTACCAACTATCAAATATATTTACTGACCATACAAAGTGTCCAAGTCATATATACTAGTTGTGAATGCTCCAACTAAATTTGATATCCTTGTTGGATACTCTAATATAAAAAAATGTGTCTAAAAGAGCGCATGAAGCGTGATAGACCAATCGGTTCCAACGATAAACATCCTCGAGAAAAAAAGGAGCTATGATTAGAATGGTCAACTCGAGGACATGAAAACTCAAGAAGAGTAACCAAGAATAAAATATAATTTTATTTCCAGAAGAACACATGTCTCTGAAAGTTGTGAAAGTGAAGAGATCTCAAAAACATATTAGACTACAATACTGGGACCGTAATGAAATCATTGTCGATGAAATTTGTTTGTTGTACTTCAGTACTGAATATGATATGTACAAGTGAGGATCAAGAGTAAAACTCTATTGATGCATGCAAATGATAATGTTATTGGCCAATATAGAAAGAAATCACGAAACTTGCTCAAAGAGCATAAAGTTTAAGGACCAGAAGTCCTTACACCTGAAAAGGGTAAAAATAGCGGATACAAACAAATTTTTATGCTATTGGAAACTATGAAATTGTAAGAGATATAGTACAATGTTTTGCAATAGGTTTCACGAAGAGACCTATCATTGTTTAAAAAGAGTTATGCTCCCCTGTAGTGGATGCAACTACTTTTTCAAATCAATGTTTGAAAATTGTTGTGATAGCCTATTTGTTTGAATTCCCTGAAGATGTTATATATATTTGAAACTCCCAGAAGAATTAATTACTCCTAGAAGGATTAATTTACCTGAAGTAAACAAGTAAAGTTCTCGAGAACATATATCGATAGACTAAGAATATTCCCTGTATGGGTTGAGAAATATAGACGAATGTGAAATACTCGTCTAAGTGAACACCTACAACAGTAGGGTGAATGGACCTTAAAAGGTAAAATCTGGATAGAGTCATTAGAGCATTTGCATTGTGCATATATAGTTGTGTTGTCTGTATGTGCTTCAAGGATTTTAAATTCTTGATTTATGAGTTGTGATTTACTTTAAAGTATGAGTAGTGTTTTATGAGTGTGCTTTGTCGAGTTCATATGTTTCTATGATGTGTGTTTTGTTAATATCTTTCGTGATATGAAAGAATTGCTTGCTTCAATTTGTTTTAGTCAAGTTTTTTTGTGACGATCTCATATTATATTGATGATATATCTATTATTGGAGCTTCTGAAGACCTTCCTAAAGCAGTTGATTGCTTAGAGACATAAGTTAAATTTAAGGATTTAAGATCCTTTTTATGGGAAATAAAGGTAATGTTGAAAAAGTGGAAAAGTAATTTTGCATGAACAAATTATGTTCATCAAATAACATTAGGATCCTAAGATCACTAGAAGTGACCAAAGATCCATTTAGGCATTAAGAAAGAAGTGAGACATTAGGTCCTAAAGTACTTTATGTTGATGTACTAGGTCCTGAAGTACCATATGTTGATGCATCAAAGCACCAATGCACATTATTAGCCAAACACCATATAAACTATCATTTTGGTGTTGATAATATTAGCAAAATACAATATTTCCCTCAATGGAACGTTGAGGAACAATATATGCGATTGTTCTATTATGGTACTATCAAAGAGAGATTTGGGAAAAAATCCAAAAGTACCACTGTTCAGAAAAAAATTTCCAAAAATACCACCCAACCCCAAAAAATTCCAAAAATACCACCCTTTTTCAAAAACCGCCACCCCACCCAGCGGTTTGGTCGAAAACCGCTTGTCGGGGGCGCGGTTTTGGACCAAACCGCCGGCCTAGGGGGCGGTTATATAAAAAAAAAAAATTTGGACCAAAACCGCTGGGTGGGGTGGCGGTTTGGCCCAAAACCGCCACCCCAACCAGCGGTTTGGTCCAAAAGTTCGGTCGAAACTTCAAACGAACGTAACTTTGCACTCGGGTATCCGATCGTAGCGATATTTTTTTTCATTTCGCATAACTTTTTAAGATCTACAACTTTTACTAGGATGAAATTTTCAAAACAGGAACTATTTGTGGATATACGGGACCTTGAGAATAACTTTACCTTTACTTTTCAGAAATCCATGTACATTTTGAAATTATGATTATATTAAAAGTTGTAGATCTTGAAAAGTTATGCGGAATAAAAAAAAATTCATGACATTCGGATTTTGGAGCATAAAGTTATGGCCGCCCAAAGTTTGACGAAATAAAAAAAAATGCCGTTCGGGGTGGCAAATGATGTTTTTTCGAGACGAAGACGGAACCCGACTGTTTGAGACTTGCAAGATCTCAAAAAGTGATTCGGATTCAAAAAATGGAGGCCGCAAACTTTTTGAGATCTTGCAAGCCGCAAACCGCCGGGTCTCGCCTTTCGTCAAACTTTGGGCGGCCATAACTTTGTGCTCCAAACTCCGAATGTTATGAACTTTTTTTTTATTCCGCATAACTTTTCAAGATCTACAACTTTTAATATAATCATAATTTCAAAATGCACATGGATTTCTGAAAAGTAAAGGTAAAGTTATTCTCAAGGTCCCGTATATCCACAAATAGTTCCTGTTTTGAAAATTTCATCCTAGTAAAAGTTGTAGATCTTAAAAAGTTATGCGAAATGAAAAAAAATATCGCTACGATCGGATACCCGAGTGCAAAGTTACGTTCGTTTGAAGTTTCGACCGAACTTTTGGACCAAACCGCTGGTTGGGGTGGCGGTTTTGGGCCAAACCGCCACCCCACCCAGCGGTTTTGGTCCAAATTTTTTTTTTTTTTTATAACCGCCCCCTAGGCCCGCGGTTTGGTCCAAAACCGCGCCCCCGACAAGCGGTTTTCGACCAAACCGCTGGGTGGGGTGGCGGTTTTTGAAAAACGGTGGTATTTTTGGAATTTTTTGGGATTGAGTGGTATTTTTGGAATTTTTTTTTTAAACAGTGGTACTTTTGGATTTTTTCCAGAGATTTGGTGAACTATATATCCAAATCATATATATTATTTGATCCTCATATTGGTTGATCAGAGACGAGCTATCTCTTACATATGGCGATGTGATTGTTTCATAGATATCCACAACAAACTATAGTAGGCAAGTCCTGAATGTATTTCGTTACACTTTGTGATTCACCATATCTAAAGGACTTGTGGTTGTAAACTATTTCTAAAGGAAATGATCCTGACGATCATGTATAAAGAAAAACTAAAGATCATGCATAAGATTGACAGTCTAGAAGATTGTTCACTAACTAACTCCCGGCAACAATCTTTCTAAAAGTTGTTCGTGAAATTTGAGTTCAACGACTCAAAGATTTGAAATGATGTGGTCATGAGGGGGAGCATATACGCACTGCACTCTTTTTCCCTTCACCATGGTTTTCCCCACTGGGTTTTCCTGGTAAGGTTTTTAACGAGACAGTATGAGATAGCGTAATGCAATCTAGTGGTCATCCAAGGAGGAGTATTATGTAAATATTAATATATGGATGACCATTATCATTACCATATTAGATGCTCACTTGGGAGTTACATGTAACCTCCATTCCTACATTTGATAGCTCCTTTATGTTTCATTATCTCTCATTGATATAAGGATGTAGTGGTTACCAAGGTGTGCCTATAAATAAAGCACATCATTGTATCAAAAGAGAGAGAATGAATAAGAAGAACTCTTCTCCTATCTTTTCTTGTGTTTTTCCCTCTCTAGTCTTCTCTTGTAGTTTTTTATATTTTCATTAGTTTCATAACAATTTTCTTTATGATTTCTAACTATTTCTTTTCACTCTCCACACTACTCTAAAATACGCTGAACATGTCGGCTAAATACTTCCCGCGAGTCTGTATTTATTCTTGTGATCATAATCGAGAAGAAATTTCATGAAATTATCGAGCGACGATCCTTGCACACCAACAGCTTCCCTCGCTTTCTTTTGCCACTCCAAAGCCTTATGCTTCATCACCTTCCCTGCCTCTCCATTCATCATCTCTTCAACGGCATCCACAACCTCATTCCTCTTCACATCCTGACTGAGCTCCACACCAATCCCCCATTCAGTGCAAGCATATCTACAGTTAGTCTGTTGTTCCGCGTAAAATGGCCAGCAGATCATGGGAACGCCAGCAGAGACGCTCTCCATCGCAGAGTTCCAACCGCAATGGGTCAGGAAAACGCCCACAGCTGGATGTGAGAGCACTTCCTGCTGTGGGCACCAACCGGCGAGACACCCACGTCCTTTGATTTCCTCCAGAAACTCTGTCGGCAAGATAGCCGAACTCCCCATTGTGATGTCTGATCGTATGATCCAGAGAAATGGGCGTTTGCTTTCTGCAAGCCCCCACGCAAATTCCTTCAAATGATCATCAGACATAACCGCCATGCTCCCATAGTTGACATACACAACGGATTGAGGCTCTTTTTCGTCGAGCCATTCCGTACATTTCAGGTCTTCTTTCCAGAGATTCAGACTAATCGACTTGGATTCGGTTTCGGGTTCATACATTTCCTTGCCAAGCAAGTGGAGGGGACCAATTTTATACACCTGACCACCAAAGTTTGTTCTGATTGCTTCTAGCACGGGCTCTTCAAATGCATCGAAGGTGTTGAAGATGATTGCGCCGGATGATTTCAAGCAGTTCCTGGTTTCCGTTCTGACGAAATGGAAAGCTACATCATCGACATCCATCGTCGTTGCGAAGCTTGGCAGATCCCTCAGTCGGATGTTTCTCATTCCAAGAATCCAGCCTAGAGGACTTTCAAGGCTTCCATCCACTAAGTTGGCATCTGTGAACAACAAGAAATGAATTTTTTTCTTTTTTGTTAAAACTCAACGAATTCTATTTGTTAAAGGATTAACTGTCTTAGTAGTTTGTGATTAACAGGATGACAGAGTCTTTCATTGTTCCATTGAGTATATATAAGAGGAAAAGGAAAGAAGAGAGACCTTTGAGAGGAGATATGCCTCTTCTAATGAGTTCATCAAATTGCAAATATCCCAGGAAGCCACAGGCTGAAGCAGTCCAGAATGTAGCATGCTGGACCCCCAAAATTTCAGCAGCTCTAATCCCAAAAGTCATCACTCCATCTGATACTATGCAAGAAACAGGTGGGATGTCATCAGAAGATGACTTCAATTTGTCAATTAGTTCCAGAAAGGGTTCCAGGCAGTAATTCTGCGTCGCGTAACAAAGTGCAGCAGGGTCTTGAGTGGCATCGTTGTCTGAAGGCGGCAAGCCATCAGGAATGGCCTGAAACTGGAAATCAGGGAGACCCTTCACAGCTTCGGGCCCTCCGGTCCGGACCAGGCGCCTGTGGTTGTGCTCGGTGTTGACGAATGTTATGTGGAAACCTTGGAGGTGTAAGAGCTTGGCTAGCTGCATAAATGGGTTGATATGGCCTTGTGCCGGACATGGCAGCAGCACTGCGTGTGGCTTCTGCTGCTGCTGCTTTCCTGAGGGTGTGGATTGCATCATCTTTCTCTGCAGCTTGTGAATTGGACTATCAACTATGGTTCTTCTACCTACATTCCAACATGATAGTTTTGTAGCAATTTCCAATGTGTGAAGAGGGGAAAATGATGGAATGGCCTTTCTAACTTGGCTGACTTGGAAATATCAGGAAAGAAAGAATGAAACGAACGATTAAAGCAGGTAATCCATCATCGATTTCTAAGTCAGCTCCTTCGTTTTTTTGGCTCAAGTGACAAGAAACTCTTGCCTTCTCCGCCATCAACAATGTGAAGAGAAAAGGCAAGCAGCATATGGGGATTATATATGCAATTAGATCAATGGATGTCATTTACTTTATTATTGAGATAACTATATCTTCTCCACGAGCAGGGGTGAAGGGACACATATTGGAAACTAAGTCGCTACATCGCTCACTGAGCTAAATGCTAATCAGTCATCATATAATAAATCATCATATAACAAGCCTCGTCAACATTTAAATATCAACTAGATTTTTGGCCCGCGTTCCAAGGCGGTAAGAAATTAATTGTATTTAAAATAATATTTATTTATTTGATAATTTTTAATATCAAATTAGAATATTTCAATAAACTCTACGTAGTATTTGAATCATCACGAAAGAATTACATCATTAGTTTATGTAACCGATACAAAGAAATAACTATAAATTCATAAGCTTCGCGTAGTGTTTAATCATTATGAAAGACTTCTGTTATATACAATATTTTTTAATTAATATAAAATAAATAATTGTCTATCCTCAAATTTTGTGTAGTGTCCTAATCGTTAGTAAGACTTATGTAATACATTTATTTAATTGATACGTTAGAAATAACTATTCCTCCATAAGGTTCACATAATGTATCTGTCATTTACATGACTGTTATAAAATGTTATTACATATATATATTTTTTGTACCATGTAGTAGAAATAACTATCCCTCTATAAGATCTACAAATGTATTTGCAATTTACACGAGTTTTATAGAATGTTCCTACGTAGATATTCCGTACTTTGTTGTCTAATAACAAAATCAAAATTTAAAAAGTATTACATTAATTAAACGGTCATGTAAAAGTTAGCTGACATTACAGAATATTTTTGTAATACAAATTGATGGCATGGTGAATATTTTAGTTAATAATGAAGACGGGTCAGGTCAAAATTGTCATCCCGAAGCCCTACCCATATATATGCGTATATGTCAAGGAATGAACGTCCACGTTTAAATGGTTTATTAGTGTTCTACCACTACACTACACCACATTTCTTGATTTTAGATTGAAACAAAACTAATTCATTAAGACTATAGATGACATTTGCAATTGGAATAACACTAAACCGATCTATTATCACCTTAAGCATTATTCGGTATTTTTTTCCAACAACCTAAGTAGTCCTGTTTAGTGGTGATTTTTCCAACAACTAAGACTTAATTAAGAGTGTATTTATCGAATGTTGATTTTTTTTCAGTTTTCGATCTGGGTGTTGTGTATTTTGACTATTTTCTTATTTTTTGTTTTCTTGGTGTACTTTCTTATTTTTTGTTTTCTTGTTTTGTCGAATTCTACAATTTCTCAATCCACAGAGAAACAGTCGTGACAATGTTTCTAACACTTTTGCAATTGAACAACATGTGAAACAAAGTGATCTTTGGTTTAATTATCCAATGAAATGGAAAACATATCGGTAATTAATTATCATACTTAGGGTAAATTGGCCGGATTTGTTTATTATGGTCTGTAATTTATGGATACATTGTCAAGTGAGTGTATTATCTTATTCTCATACTATTTTAATAAAAATACTCCATGGATATGGTATCGATCAAATCACACGATTGTATCATTAGCAACTATTATCCTATGTTGTTCGATACACAGTATCCGCTTATTATCGATGTATTTAATTGTGCTATTACTGCTTTATGATTGCATATAGTAGTCTTGGACAAGAGCCCTTCTAGTGTGCTCTATAGCACCCATGCTATAAAAAAGGTGACCTGTTGAGGAGGTAAACCCACTAAATGACTGGTCCCACATCATTAATGGCAATCTTGTAAATAATGAATCAATGTATACAAGTGTAGGTACAACTTAAAGTTGTACCATTAGTATAGGTACAAGTTTCAGCTGTACCATTGAAGAATTTGTTTCACAAAGTGTAGGTACAACTTAAAGTTGTACCATTAGTATAGGTACAATTTTGAGTTGTACCATGAAGGGATTTATTAGAAAGTGTAGGTACAACTTAAAATTGTACCATGTTATAGGTACAAGTTTGGGTTGTACCATTAAAGAATTTTGAGAAAGTGTAGGTACAACTTAAGGTTGTACCATTAGTATAGGTACAATTTTTAGTTGTACCATAAGGGATTTGTTAGAAAGTGTAGGTACAACTTAAATTTGTACCATGGTATAGGTACAATTTTGGGTTGTACCATAGAAGGATTTTTAGAAAGTGTAGGTACAACTTAAAGTTGTACCATGGTATAGGTACAAGTTTGGGTTGTACCATAGAAGGATTTTGAAAAAGTGTAGGTACAACTAAAAGTTGTACCATTAGTATAGGTACAATTTTGAGTTGTACCATAAAGAGATTTATTAGAAAGTGTAGGTACAACTTAAAGTTGTACCATTAGTATAGGTACAATTTTGAGTTGTACCATAAAGGGATTTATTAGAAAGTGTAGGTACAATTTAAAATTGTACCATATTATAGGTACAAGTTTGGGTTGTACCATAGAAGGATTTTGAAAAAGTGTAGGTACAACTTAAGGTTGTACCATTAGTATAGGTACAATTTTTAGTTGTACCATAAAGGGATTTGTTAGAAAGTGTAGGTACAACTTAAGGTTGTACCATTCGTATAGGTACAATTTTTAGTTGTACCTTAAAGGGATTTGTTAGAAAGTGTAGGTACAACATAAAGTTGTACCATGGTATAGGTACAAGTTTGGTTTGTACCATAGAAGGATTTTGAAAAAGTGTAGGTACAACTAAAAGTTGTACCATCAATATAGGTACAATTTTGAGTTGTACCATAAAGAGATTTATTAGAAAGTGTAGGTACAACTTAAAGTTGTACCATTAGTATAGGTACAATTTTGAGTTGTACCGTAAAAGAATTTTGAGAAAGTGTAGGTACAACTTAAGGTTGTACCTTTAGTATAGGTACAAGTTTGGGTTGTACCTTAGAAGGATTTTGAAAAAGTGTAGGTACAACTTAAATTTGTACCATGGTATAGGTACAAGTTTGGGTTGTACCATAGAACGATTTTTAGAAAGTGTAGGTACAACTTAAAGTTGTACCATGGTATAGGTACAAGTTTGGGTTGTACCATAGAAGGATTTTGAGAAAGTGTAGGTACAACTTAAAGTTGTACCATGGTATAGGTACAAGTTTGGGTTGTACCATAGAAGGATTTTGAGAAAGTGTAGGTACAACTAAAAGTTGTACCATTAGTATAGGTACAATTTTGAGTTGTACCATAGAGGGATTTGTTTGAAAGTGTAGGTACAACATTAAGTTGTACTATAGTGTATAGGTACAATTTTTAATTGTACCATAGAAGATTTTTAGGAAAGTGTAGGTACAACTTTAAATTTAGTGTAAAGGTACAACTCTAGAAAGTGAAGGTACAATCTTTAGGAAACACGGCTCATCTCACGGGCGTGACATGACCCGTGACAATCAAAGAGTAGTTTTCAATTTCCAGACAATCACACGGCTTATTCTCACGGCCGTGAGAATAAACAGATGAGCCGTGAGAAGTACAGCATTCAAATCCAAAACACGGCTCATCTCACGGTCGTGATAATGTCGAAGGCAACCCGTGAAACCCTCTGGGAAACTGAGACTTGCGTTTTTACATCCACGGCCTATCTCACGGCCTATCTCACGGCCGTGATATTTCCAGAATTACATATCCAAACCCACGTCTTCTTTCACGGCCGTGGGATTTCCAGAATTGGCCGTGAGATTTCCAGAAATAGTCTGCATAGACATGCACCTGCACAACTAACTCTTGTACTTATTATAATGGTGTAAGTAACATAATATACTGTTTGTGAAAACTACAAGCTTATGAAAAGATGAGTCATAATGTTCTTTGAAGCTTGACACGAGCATTACATAGATCCTTCTCTAGTAACTGTACATCATATCAGATGAGATACCCTGTTAACAAAAAGTAAAAAGCAGTCAAAGCTTTACATTTGTCTTATAAAACAAACATCCATAACACGATTAAATTTGTCTAATTAATGCTTAAGTTTAGATGCATGTAGGCCACACTGGTGCATCATAATATTCTAATTGGAAAACATACAAGCACAAAAGCAAACACACATAGCTAAGTACTAAGGACTTTGGTTGGCTCATCTTCACTGCCCATCTTTCTCGTTAGTGTTCTCGTCCTCGTCTTTGTTTTCCTGGATTTGCTCATCTTCATTGTCCTCGCTAGAGTCACTGCTGTCTTCCTCATTGGTCCCTTTGACCTCTTGATTTTTTTCCTTGTTTTGGTCATCGCCATTGCCCTCGTCGTCCTCTTCACTGCTGTCTTCCTCATTGGTCCCTTTGTCCTCTTCAATGCTTTCCTTGTTTTGTTCCTCTCCTTTCTCCTCTTGATTTTTTTCCTTGTTTTGGTCATCGCCATTGCCCTCGTCGTCGTCCTCTTCACTGCTGTCTTCCTCATTGGTGTCACTGTCCTCTTCACTGCTTTCCTTGTTTTGTTCCTCTCCTTTCTCCTCTTGATTTTTTTCCTTGTTTTGGTCATCGCCATTGTCCTCGTCGTCCTCCTCTTCACTGCTGTCTTCCTCATCGGTCCCTTTGACCTCTTCAATGCTTTCCTTGTTTTGTTCCTCTCCTTTCTCCTCTTGATTTTTTTCCTTGTTTTGGTCATCGCCATTGCCCTCGTCGTCGTCCTCTTCACTGCTGTCTTCCTCATTGGTGTCATTGTCCTCTTCACTGCTTTCCTTGTTTTGTTCTTCTCCTATGTCCTCTTGATTTTTTTCCTTGTTTTGCTCATCGTCATTACCCTCGTCATCCTCTTCACTTCCCTCTTCATTGATCTCCTCGGTTGGCCTAGGAGATAGTTCCCAAGGTCTTGATAATTGTTCGTAGTCAATCCTCAAGGACCTCATGATCTGATGGTTGCATTCGATGATGTAGCGTCGAGCTTCCTTCTCTCGATCGAGGCGGGAGAGAATGAGTGCATTTTGCTCCAGAATTTGGGCATTCTGCCGACCCAATGCCTCAAAATGGGATATGTAGCTGTCGGTGGATGGTCCGGCTTGAGTCGTAGTTTGGTGATGTTGTGCAGGTTGTTCCGGAGTCTCCTCGACCATTTGCTGAACAACATGCTCCGATGCGTTTGCCTCATCTGTTGCAAGAGGTCGAGCAGGATGAGGGAGGCCAACAATGCCTACCACACCATTCTCCTTAACCACCAAACACAGACATGATCAATATCAGAAGCATTAGTTACATTTGCTCAATGTTCAAAAGGAACTAGATTAGTAGGCAATCCAAAACTTGCACAAAATCAATCCTAGATTGTTTGAATCCCGACTAGTTATGTTTTAGCATTCACTGTGAAAAGGAAAGTGTTGGTTGGAACATTTACCTTTGACAACAAATTTAGATCCGCAAGGTTTTTTTGGGAGATTGGTTGAGTGGACTGGGCAATGGTGCAATGAGAACCCACCGGATCAATGCCAAAATGCCGAGCTAGCCTTGTGATGTAGGCACCTCCATGGATGGTCTTGATTTGTTTGTTGGAGGTGATCTTCTGTAGGGTTTTCAATATGACTATACCAAGATGAATTGGGGGATCTTTTACCATAGAGAGGAAAAAGTTCAAATCCCGCTTGGTCACACTCCCCGGGCTCCCCTCCCTAGCTGCCACAGAATGAGCGATAATGTTGTGGATGATACGCCACGGGGGAAGAAGATCATTCCCTTTATAGTGGGCAGGGCCAGACTTGTCCACATGGTTTTGTTTTACCGTTCTCCACATAGCATTGACCGATTCTGTTCTTGAATGATATATTTGCTCCGAAATAAAACCATGTCCACCTGTGGTGAGAAATCCTGGTGGGTATATCTGGAGTGCCTCTGTGAACTCAGTGATGCTCATCTGTCTCGCCTGTCCTCCAAGGCGAAAAGTTATGTTGTCTTCGGGCTTGTCGAGGTTAAACTCGGACATTCTCTTGATGGAGAGAGTGCTGAGGAACTCAATGGTAAGCTCTCGGTAGATGACCTCATTGATGGAGAGAACCTCACACCATGCCGGGAGACGGAGGCATGTGCGAACGGGTTCCGCTGCTCCGAGGCGCTCTAGGAGATCCCAATCAAAGCATCTTTGCTGCCCAAATGGGAGGGGAAGGAAGCGCTCCAAAGCCTTCCTATGTTCGACGGGTAATTGGAGGAAGCCGTGAAGTCTCCCTCCTCCAAGTTGAGCCTCCGCTTGTGGTGGTGGTGGAGATGGTTGGCGTGCCCGTCCTTGGTTGTTTTTGCGTTGTCGTTTGGGGGGAGTGTCTCGTTCTTGGGTTTGGCGGCGACGAGAAGAAGGAGCCTTCCTTTTAGCAGGTGAGGCTGCTGGCTGCCGGGTTTTTGGTTTAGCTTTCCCCATTCCTACAAAAACCAACTAAGCACATTTAGTCTTTAGTGAATGAGAGGGAAAAGAATTATAATCAAGCTAAGTACAAAATCAGTAATGCAATTCTCCCGCAAAACTTAGACCGACTGCAAAAGGGAAAAAGCGAGTACTGCTATAGCCACCAGCAAATAGTAAGAGCATCAGTTGTGGGTAGTTTCAGTTTTCGGTTAATGTACTTAATCTTATGCAACCTCTTGATCATCTAGTTCACCAGGTACCTCAGAGATCTCTATCCACCAACATAATAAATGAAGCAGAAGAGTAATTGAGACTACCCATCAGCTATAAACGGTGATGAGCATTAACCAGTATGTTATACAAAGGTAGAAGAGCAACCAAGACATGTAATAACTTCCTAGGATCATTGGCATGCCATAGTTTCCTTCTAGTACCCCATATTAACAAAGCACCTCAAAAGAGGCAAGACACCAGAATTAGTAGATGGGCAAGAAGAGCAAGTGCACTACCCCATAAGTGCATAGCTCTCTCCCAGGATTCCATCACAACATTCAAATTATAATAACAACAACCAAAACATGATTTCAATTCTTCCCCTCTTGTCTTAATGGACAACATGAAACCATTCAAAACCCTAATTCAAACCAACCACAATTGGGCAACTAAACCCTAAAAAATGCAAGAAACCAGAGAAGAGTGCCGCTGTGGTTAAGAAGAACTCACCAGAGGCCTTGTCGGGATCGAAGTGGAACAGAGGGCAGAGACTCGTCCGGAAATGGTCGCCGTCGCCGCTGAACCTTGAAGAATCTTCGCGGGCGAGCGAGGGCGAGGGCGAGGGCGAGGGCGAGGCAGCAAGGGCGAGGGCGAGCGAGCAAGGGCGAGGGCGAGGGCGAGGGCGAGCGAGGGCGAGGGCGAGGGCGAGGGCGAGGGCGAGGGCGAGCCAGCAAGTGCGAGGGCGAACGAGCAATGGCGAGGGCGAGGGGGTCGAAGTAGAACAGAGGGAGTAGAGGGTTGGGGGTCGAAGTAGAACAGAGGAAAATAGGGTTCGAACAAAATATGGGGGCGGGGGGGTTTCAAATTCGAATATGCATAGGTTAGTTTTTAAACTTCCAATCTCACGGCCCATTTCACGGACGTGATAATATCGACGCCAACCCGTGAAACTCTCTGGAACTCCCCCCTTTTATGGAAACAATCTCACGGTACATCTCCCGGCCGTGAGATTCCAGTAATGAGGCGTGTTTTTGGATTTCAGCTGTGAACATCTCACGTCTTAGTCTCACAGCCGTGAATTGGGAGTGATATTTCCATCTCACATCTCCTTATCCCGGCCGTGATATTTCCATCTCACGGTCTCTCGCACGGCCGTGAAATTGGGAGTGATATTCCATCTCACGTCTCCTTATCCCGGCCGTGATATTTCCATCTCACGGTCTCTCGCACGGCCGTGAAATTGGGAGTGAGATTTCCATCTCGCGTCTTCTTATCCCGGCCGTGATATTTCCATCTCACGGTTTCTCGCACGGCCGTGAAATTGGGAGTGATTTCCATATCATGGCCTATTCTCTCGCCCGTGACAATTTAATTACAAGCAGTGAGGTTTCCATCTAAGAACAAAAAACAACAATAACGAGATATATCCATCTAGCCACCCACAATCGAAGAGAAGATCAATATTTGATCATTAGAGTTATGGAGTACATTGCAATTGATTTGTAGGAAAGAAATTGAACATACATATATAACACAAATTCATGGGAAGGAGGCCTATCCATTTCCCTTGTTCTTCCACAACATCGCCTGTCCTACTTCATCCAAACGAAAAAAGCAGAGGAAAGGAGAGCTCCTTCTTCCTCTCTTCTTCTTTACACAGATGAATTTCTGCAAAAAAAAACAGAGATGGGGAGAGACAGGGGAAATTCTTCTTCTTCCTCTTCCAGATTCCTATGCTCCCTCAAAACAAAGACTTCTTCCTGATACTTCCTTCCCTCCTCTAAACGTGCTTCTATCATTTCTTCTTCTCCTTCCCTTCTCCACCAAGAGGGAAACCAGATTGATCATCTTCTTCTCACCCACGAGGATCCACTTCCTTTTCTTCTTCTCCCCTGCACTTCCCTCTTCTTAAACACAACAATAGTTAGATATACAAAAACTCTACTTCTTCAATACATACTACCTTCTTGCTTACAAGCACACCACAACATCACAAAAACAAGAACAAACTTTTGTCGAACATCCATGCCCATCCCCCTCCCATGAATCCACAGACTTCTCCCTAGACGTCTCTTTGAGTATTCCATCCTCTTCAATCTCCACTTTTGTAACTCCCCTTGGAGCTGGGGTGATACCGGAAAGATCAAACTTTCCAAGCTAGATACAACCTTGGTCAAGGGTTTTGCAATCTCCATCTCTTTGCTGCATTCCTTGTCCAAGGATTGTATCGAACTTGGAAAGTTTGTTGTCCTTGCATCCTTCCTTAGAGATCGATGAGGTGGAATACTCAAAGTGACGTCAAGGTAGATGATCCCTGGAGCATTTCAATCACGTCTACACCATCATGATCAGTCAGATACCACACGAAGCTTCTGGTCGGATAGGTAATCCCTGGTGAGCAAATATGGAAACAAAGAGGGAGTCAAACGAAACATCGGATAGATATAATGGGTGTCATGAGGGTAAATGCGTGATAGAACAAACTGTATTATGTTATAAGATTTCTTCAACCAAAATGAAAACGTTAAGCAACTCCATTGCAAGCCATCATGAAATTCGTTAACGAATCGGTTGATTTCAACCCCTATGGCCACTGGATCCTCTATCATCTATAATCCACTACCCATAAACACACAGAGGAACAACTTCAAACGGTTTATGCCTAGCCAAATCGCCATGCGAACCCAAAACCTACAGTTTATCATATGAAAATCACAGTTGTTTCAAAAGCTAAATTACTCGGTGTCACAGCAATGAACAGAAGCTCCAACACTATCTGCACTGCTTAAATGTTGGGTAAGTCAGAAACGAGAGATAAGGAAGAACTTACATTACTCAGGCGATGGATCAAGCGCTCCACGATCATGGCGGCCGGCGAAACGGAGTCGGAGCAGGGAGGATTTGGGGGCAAGGGACTGGGAGAGAGCTTCGCCTGTGGTGGTGGGAGCTTGTTCGAACTGGGTAGAGGGTTGGGGGTCGAAGTGCGACGGCGAGGGTTTTAAATAGGGTTGGGGGTCGGGTTCAAGTAGAAAAGAGGAAGCTTTAAATAGGGTGTTTCCAATTCTAGGGTTAATCTCACGTCTTAGTCTCACGCCCCGTGAGAATTTACATAGGGCCGTGAGATGCCAAGAATTCATATCCAAAACACGGCTTATCTCACGGCCGTGGTAATGACGACGCCAACCCGTGAAACTCTCTGGAACTCCCCCTTTTTTATGGAAACAATCTCACGGTACATCTCCCGGCCGTGAGATTTCATTTATGAGGCGTGATTTTGGATTTCAGCTGGGATTATCTCACGTCTTATTCTCACGCCCCGTGAGAATTTACAGAGGGCCGTGAGATGCCCAGAATTACAAATCCACGGCCTATCTCACGGCCGTGATATTCCAGAATTACATATCCAAACCCACGTCTTCTTTCACGGCCGTGGTATTTCCAGAATTGGCCGTGAGATTTCCAGAAATAGTCTGCACAGACATTTACCTGTAGAACTAACCCCTGTACTTATTATAATGGCGTAAGTAACATAATATACTAATTTTGAAAACTACAAGCTTATGAAAAGCTGAGTCATAATGTTCTTTGAAGCTTGACACGAGCATTACATAGATCCATTCAATGTCACTAGATACTAACTTGCACAAAACAAACATTACAAGATGAAACATAATGTAGTTTGAAGTCGAACACCAGCATTACAGGTTGTGCTTGGATCGTTTGGGAAGTAGAACAGATTCTTGAGTCTCCACATGAAAGCTGCTTTCACCTGCTCCTATGGACTCGAAGTTGTATTCTTGTTGCGTGAAATGACTATCACCTCCACCTGCTTCAGCCATTCTTTTCAGCGGACAATTTCTGATTGTATGTTTAGGACGCCTACAATACTTGCACAACCGTGTTTTCACTTGAGGTTGCTTCACATTCCCTTTACTTCGAACTGGATGGGGGTCCTTAATAAACTGAGAGGAGTTCACTCCAACATCCGTAGTAGCATTATTTGTTTTGTTGGTTGTTTCTTCACTTATTGTCTTCACTCGCAATGTCAAGTCTTCAATCAACCCTTTGGCAGTATGAAATGCTTCATCCGAACTCACAGCATAATGGCACATTCTACTACATTGACCAACCAAGAATCCAAACCTGTCCAAATAAACAAGCACTTTTGTAGTTGGTTCCAAGCACAATAGAAGTAAACAAAGAACTAAATGAACACCTTAAATTTATAATACCTGCTAATATTTTGCTGGGTAGGACAGCTTCCCATACTCGAGGGATCGAACTCTTTTGCATCTTTAGTCCAACGCTTCAAAATGAGTGACTTTGGAATTTGCATTTGATTTTCTGCTTTCAATATACAGAATATATGCCGACACGGAATTCCGCAGAACTCAAAGATGCCACAAGAACAATGCACATCATGTCCACTCGTGTAAAAGACCACGGTGCACTTTGAGTCAGGGTATTTGAATCGTGACAATGTGTAAACTGTTTTATTGGTCAACACACACTTGTCTGTAATATAGTAATGAACTTCTCTCGCAATTTCTGCTCGAACGCTCCTGAACACATTTCTTGTATATACTATAGAGGCATGTCTTTCAATTTCATGTAAATGTGTCATCAAAACAACATCAGTATGTATTGTCTTAAACTGGTCATGTAACTCAGTTTGTCTCCTATACAAAAGTGCCATGTCAAACTGCTTGACAAACTCAAACAACTTCATCTTACTTTGCAAGAATTTGTCTAGATAAGAGTTCATGCTTTCACAACGTTGTGAGGTAGTCATCCCAGCAAAGAAAATACCTTTCAAGTAAGTTGTGGCCCATAGAGCTCGTCGCCTATACATCTTCTTCATCCACGCATTGTGCTCCAGGTCATACTTGGACAAAATTTCCTTCCACGTAGCTTCAAATTGTGGAATAGAACTGCAGTTTAGCATGCATCGTTTGAAATCCTCCCGGAAGCCTTCCGCATGGCCACGCGCTTCTGCGTTATTGCCCAAGTGCCAAGAACATAACCGATGTCGGGATCCAGGGAGAACCGACTTGATAGCTTTCCTCATTGAAGAACAACCATCTGTTATAACTGCGGTTGGCTTCTTACCACCCATGCAATGTAAAAAAGCATTTAGAATCCATACGTAGTTCTCCGCCGTTTCATCCGCAAGTAAAGCACATGCAAAAACAGTGCTTGCATTGTGATTATTCACACCAATGAATAGAAGAAATGGAAGATTATATGCATTAGTCTTGTACGTCGAGTCAAAAACAAGAACATCTCCAAAGAGACTATAATCCAATTGTGAAGGAGAGTCAGCCCATAACATATTGCCTAGTTCACCACCGTCACTTACTGTATATCTACAATAAAAACGAGGATCGGTAGTTGCCCGTGCTTGTAAGTAGGCAAGTGCAGCTTCACTGTCACTATCCAAGATCTCCGACCTCCGATCCGCACTAACAAAATTGTAGACATCGGTCTTAGTGAAACCCAAGTTCTGAAAGCTTCCTGCACAATTCACTAGATAATCCATGATTTGATTGGTGCGAATACCAGCAGCCCTAAGTGATCGAATCTGAGCCTTACTTGCGTCATCTACCTTGCGATGAGAACTCAAAAACTGCACTTCATGTGCTCCAGCTAAGGGATGAAAATGTGTTGGTACAAACTGCTTCACCTTGAATCGGTTAGTTGCCTCAACAAAACTGACTTTGAAAGCAGCCGGACAATGGAGCCTTGTTACAGGCCTAGGTTCACGCTTTCTGTTCTCCTTGTCATTGTGGACTGGAAGACGCTCCCCCTCGCGTGAGCAAACCCATCGCTGCATATTTTTAACTCCATATTTTGAATATGTGTGAGTGTTCTTTCGTACGCTGAACCCCATGGCACAACCATAAGTTGAATAGAACTTGCCAGCCTCCTCAAGGGTTTCAAACTCATAACCCACAACATCATCCGACTCCCATTTAGAATAAGGCTTACCATTCCCGACTTTATCAAGCAAAGTCCAGTCATACATACTCGAGTACGGTGGAACCATGGCTGGATTTGCAGCATCTTTGATGTTCTCTGAGCTGTGTGGCTGTGTTTCGAAGCTGTGCAAATGGTCATCTGAGATGTTCTCTTTATCATCATCACCAATGTTAGTGTTATTATCATCCTCAGAATCACTATCGCTGCTGTCGACATTGTCCTTCATATCGTCACTATCTCTAACACCACCGGTATCATCTCCATAATTCATTCCCCAATCTAAACCAACATTCAAGTCATTTCCCGTGTCCTTGCCTGTGCTCATATCATCCATCAACCCTTCCATAGTTGATCAACTGAAAACAAGCAACAAAATGAAGTTTAGAGACAATTGAAATCGACATATTCACCACCCACAGCCGACCAAATCGAACACTTCACTAATCATTTAACAAACACGAGGCAAACACGAGACAATTGAAATGAAGGGCTGGCTGGTAACTGTAATCCACATATCAACTCGATAGTTTCCCCTTCACTTCCGCGACAAACCAACCATTCACAAATGAAATGAAGCCAAGCAAGATCACAATTCACAACACCCACCAAATTGAACAAAGAAGACAACCAAATGAAGCAAACAAAGAAGCTCTCTACACACTTAACAAATGAAGTTTCATCAAATAGCTCCAAATAGCTCCACAAACCCATAGATCACCATGTAATCTTACAATTTACAATGAAAGGCCAACGTGAATGTTCCAATACTCATGGATCCTAAGATCGAATTACACTAGAATTCTTAATGCTGAATCGTCAAAAGGTCTGATGTCTTGTGGAGAACAAGTTCATCCCAACTCCCTTCAGTTGTCAAGAAGAGTAGGCTTACCAAAACTGACGAAAGCTTGAACACCAAAGTCAGCGATGGTGACTGGAGTACTGTCGCTCTTCTCGACGGACGCTGCTTCACTAGAGCGCACGGAACTCTGCACCTGTTCAATCCAATCGAAGAAATTTCAAAGAAGAAAGAAGAATTACTCGGACTACACGAACCAAGCATATGCTAAGCGAAAAGCAGAACCGGAATTCAAATTTTACGTCAACACAGATGCGACAAGCGCGCTCCACAATCCCTATGGCAGCTTCGAGCTCCCGGCGGTGCTTGGCCTCGTTAGCCGGGAAGGGAAGACTGCTCGCCCTGGGAAACATAAACCCGGCACCTGTTAATACAGCAATTTGAAGAACCTTGCGTCGAAATAAGCCATGGGAAACGGGCGGAATTTTTCGAATCAAGACCTTGTGAGTAAGACTCGACGGCCGAGGGGGAGAAAGCGCCGGTAGAGAAGGGAAGACGAAGGAAGAACTGAGGCTGGGAGAGAGGGAAGCTGGAAGGAAGAAGCCGACAGGGAGGAACCGAGGATCAGTCCTCTGGCGCCGACGGAGGACGAGAAGGAAGAAACGGCATCACTGTTACGACTTACGACGGTGAGGGTTTAGGATCTAGGAATTTCTTCATTATGACCAACCCAAAAAAATCATCGGTTATAATTAGATGGGTTAACCCAAAACCATAATCAAACGAAAATCAACCCATATATCAATTACCTCAATCTCACATCGGTTCACAATTACATGGGGTTCAACCCAAAACCGATAATCAAACGCTCACTCAACCATATACTTAACCTCAATCTCACATCGGTTCACAATTACATGGGGTTCAACCCAAAACCGATAATCAAACGCTCACTAAACCATATACATAACCTCAATCTCACATCGGTTCACAATTACATGGGGTTCAACCCAAAACCGATAATAAAACGCTCATTCAACCATATACATAACCTCAATCTCACATCGGTTCACAATTACATGGGGTTCAACCCAAAACCGATAATAAAACGCTCATTCAACCATATACATAACCTCAATCTCACATCGGTTCACAATAACATGGGGTTCAACCAAAAACCGATAATCACACGCTCATTCAACCATATACTTAACCTCAATCTCACATCGGTTCACAATTACATGGGGTTCAACCCAAATCCGATAATCAAACGCTCACTCAACCATATACATAACATCAATCTCACATCGGTTCACAATTACATGGGGTTCAACCCAACACCGATAATCAAACGCTCACTAAACCATATAGATAACCTCAATCTCACATCGGTTCACAATTACATGGGGTTCAACCCAAAACCGATAATCACACGCTCATTCAACCATATACATAACCTCAATCTCACATCGGTTCACAATTACATGGGGTTCAACCCAAAACCGATAATCACACGCTCACTAAACCATATACATAACCTCAATCTCCCATCGGTTCACAATTACATGGGGTTCAACCCAAAACCGATAATCACACGCTCGCTAAACCATATCAATTACCTCAATCTCACATCGGTTCACAATTACATGGGGTTCAACCCAAAACCGATAATAAAACGCTCACTAAACCATATAGATAACCTCAATCTCACATCGGTTCACAATTACATGGGGTTCAACCCAAAACCGATAATCACACGCTCGCTAAATCATATACATAACCTCAATCTCACATCGGTTCACAATAACATGGGGTTCAACCAAAAACCGATAATCAAACGCTCATTCAACCATATACATAACCTCAATCTCACATCGGTTCACAATTACATGGGGTTCAACCCAAAACCGATAATAGGGAATGTTTTTTTGAATCTCAAGGCCAAGTCTCACGCCCATGAGAATTTACAAAGTGGCCGTGAGATGTCCATCATACATATCCAAAACACGGCTCATCTCACGGCCGTTATACTGTCGAAGGCAACCCGTGAAACTTTCTGGAGTCTCACGGGTGTGAGATGGTCCTTTCAAGACCGTGAGATTCAGGTTTTTTGAATCTCAAGGCCCAGTCTCACGGGCGTAAAATTACCATCATTAAGCCGTTATAAAATCCCATCTCACGGCCAAGTCTCACACCCATGAGAATTTACATAGTGACCGTGAGATGTCCATCATTCATATCCAAAACACGGCTCATCTCACGGCCGTGATACTGTCGCAGACAACCCGTGAAACTGTCTGGAACTCCACCTTTGTATGGAAAAAATCTCACGGTATATCTCACGGCCTATCTCACAGCCGTGATATTTACAGAATTACAAATCCAAAAACACGCCTGCTTTCAGGTCCATTTTCAACCAGTTTTCGGTATATGATCATGCATAATTTTTCCCTTGTCGACACATTAAACATAATATAGAGAAAAAATAACATCACTGAATAATGCTTCATTCATTACTTCATTGTAATTTCAACAGTTTCCTAAACTTCATTCAACATCTACATTCACTAAAATTCATTCAACAACTACATTATCCTAAATGTCAATCAACATCCACATTAACTAAACTCTACATTAACATCACAAGTCTCAATGCTTCTTAGACTTTCTACCCTTTTTCTCCCCATGCGCATGCAACGGCTTTCTTCCTCGATTGAGTAAGTTTGTCTTGAAATTCACCTTCTCGGTCTCAATTTGGGCAGGTCTTGCATGTCTCTCAAAATATTCATCGGATTGTGTCTTGACTGTAGCTTTCACCTCATTCAGATCCGTAGTGAGCAAGTACATTGTAAATTGTGCCCGCTCATACTCACTATGGAACTGGTCAAGCTTCTTGGAATATCGATCTGGATCCAGCAAGTAATTGCTGACAAATAGTCCACAATCAAATCTGTAATATAACAAATAATTATCATGGTCATGATGCGAACAAATAATTATCGAACTTAATTAGAACAGTGCACGATTGAACAACAACAAAGGGTACCCATTTGGTTGGCAAGCAACATCCTGGCGATATCTAACCACGAAGTCCACAAATGAAAACGCCCCACAGATATCATCCTTAAGCAACCAATCTAGACCCAATTTCTGCAAATGAAAACATCCACCTCATCGATATATAACGACAAAGTCGGCAAATGAAATACAACTAACAACTAAGCAATAAGTAAAGCTTGAAAAGTTGAAGAACAAGAAGCAAACCAGTTTCTGCATCTTTGCATCATATTCTTCATTATGAGTTCCTCGTAATGAGTCCCAGATTTCGATTTCTTTGGCTTCCATGTTAAAGACCGCCAGATAGAAGTGCTTCAACGTGAGGTTGAAAATTGGGACATGAATCTGAAATAATGGACAAACAAACAATAATTATCAATTTAACATAGGAGGGTGAAGCCATTTCCTTTTAGAAAACAACATTACAACATACCTTACTGCAGTAAAGTAGCTCACCAATACAGTATCGCTCATGTATCTTATATGAACGCATCTTAGCCATAAATTGCTCCTCGTTGCAATGACTCGCACGCTCCTAGAAAAATAAAACACAGTCACCCACACAAGCTACATGCAACAAAAAATAGATTAATTTCATGACAAGAATAGACAAAGCAGACAACTGTACCGAAACTTGAGGTGGAAAGAACCAAGACAAGCCACCAGTGCGACCACAACTCCGTTCTTCTAGTGTCTTGCACAGACACGCCATTTCTATAATCTAATGCATCATCATCACATATACCAAAGTCAGCAATACACGTTCAATCTACTAAATTACACACATAAATGAACTTACCCTTGTTGAAATTTTGGTCCTTGGCAAAAGCTCGACAAAATCTTCACGTGACAAGGAAAGAACCCCGCCACCAACACTAACCAATGTGTCACTGTTATACAATACCAAGTTCAAACAACACAACATTAGAATAAGCAAATACCAAAAACATCCTACAAATATGATCCAATTTTACTTGTAATGATTTCGGGAGGTACCTTTCGGGAAGCTCACTACTAAAAGCAAATTGAAGCATCTTTACTGCCTCCAGAGACAATGGTGTCTCAACAACAAAGGGAGGAGCACGGTACAAAGGTTGTGCTTTCTTAGCTCTGGGATTTGCCCGTTCGAATGGAGAGAGCACATACAAACTAGGCTTCAATTTAGACACACTACGTAGTGCACCTCCCTTTCGCCCCTTTCTTGTTCAAAAACATAAAAAAACAAAACCAGTTCATTAGTAACCACACCATAAGAACCAATAATTAGAAAAATTAATCAAGTGAAATACCTTCACAGCCTTGGAACAACCATCATTAGCAGCAACACTTTCATCACTCAACAATATGAATTTCTCAACTTGCGACGCTTTAGGCTGCTTGCAAGGAGACTTTTTCACAACTTTCACAGAAGGAGATTCAGAACATCTCTCATCTCCAATTTCCCCCTCAGCTTCTCCCGAATTCTCAACTTTGGCAGTCTTGACAAATTCCAAGGTAGGAGAAATGGGTTCCCTAGGTTTTTCAACCTCACCCTTCTGATCGTTCTTTTTCAACTCAGCTGTAGGAGAAATGGGTTCCCTAGGCTGCTCCCTTGACAACGGATCACCTACAGTTGCTTTCACTGCCTCTATAAGGGACTTCACTGCAGTACCGATTTCGTCTCTAAAAGCCCGAAATTCGTTCTCCATTTTCACAACCCGGCTCATTAGCTCATTATCTCTAGAAGCAGCATCACCCATTGCCACTCTAAATTCTTGACCAAAGTTGTCAATTCTACCCTCCATGGTACTAAACCGAGCATCAATACGCTCATAGAGAAGTAGCTCATCCCCGTCGGGTTTGTGCCGTTTCCCATCTACTTCTCCCCGTTTCCTTGGAGGTGATTTCAAACCGGCATCCTCAGCTGATCTTTTCCCCGAACTGCTGGAAACCTATAAATTAATTAAAAAGGGAACCAAATGTACCATTAGCATGCTCCAACTTGTCAAAAGAATCAAATATACTATCAATCTTACCACTTTTGTTAACAATAACTCCACGTCTCCGCTCCCCCAACTCATCAAATCCAAACTCCCATCAACGGTTTGGAAAATACCATTTGCATGCTCCAAGAATATTAACTACAAAAAAAAAAATACTATAATCAACATGATGATTAATCATTACAAATATGTAGAAAGTCGGGATTAACAATTATTTACCTCCAAAAACAGCAAGCAACCCGGTATATACTCTCTTTTAGAAGCATTATGGTCGCAGATGCATTTGACCAATTCATTGAAGCAAAAGGATGCCCAATTCTTCTTCGGAATGTCTGCAACATCGGTGACAGCGTATACCGAAGACAAGGAAATGTCCTCTCTTCTAGTTGGTACTAATAGCACCCCCATTACGTACAAAATAAACATTTGAAGAAATAGATCGTCGCTATCTTTCATCTTCGACAACTCCTTCTTCATTAAGCTTGTGGAAATCGCCTGTCGGCCACATTCACGTGTCGAAAACACTCTAAATGGTTCCAGTTCCTCTGATCTTCCCTCCACTTCTTCACCATTCAAGATGATATCAGTACCTCCCTCAGGCACACCCATAATTCGCTCGAAATCTTTGGCCGAAATATGCACTTCCAACCCATACGCCTTAATTGTGCTTTCTTCCAGATTAAAGCTCTTCACAAGTTTCTCCAACAACTCACGTTGTAGCTTTCTTGCTTTGACATCAAGAATACGACCAAAGCCACATCTCCTAATGGCCTCTGATTGACAAGCCTCTAAATTTGAGACTACTGAGAATACTTTCCTAGGAGAACATCGCGTGCTGAAAATTTGATCCCTCTTCGTCTTCATTATAGAACAATTTTAGCAAACTGCAAAATTAAAACAACAGAAAAATTATAAGCATGCCTTGAAACACGAATTATAAGCATGCCGAAGAGTACAAACAAAATACAAGTTCTAACTACCAGAAGAACTGAAAACCCCCTACATCAACACCTGAGTACACTAATTAACCATGAAAACACCCAGCTTTCATTAATTTTCACCCAAAATGCAAAATCTCACGGCCGTGACATGACCCGTGAGAAGCAAAGAGAAGTTTGCATATCTCCAGACAATCTCCAGACAATCACACGGCTTATTCTCACGGCCGTGAGAATTTACAAAGGGGCCGTGAGAATTTACAAAGGGGCCCGTGATAATTTACTAAGGGGCCGTGATAATTTACAAAGGGGCCCGTGAGAATTTACAAAGGGGCCGTGAGAATTTACAAAGGGGCCCGTGATAATTTACAAAGGGGACCGTGATAATTTACAAAGGGGCCCGTGAGAATTTACAAAGGGGCCCGTGAGAATTAACAATGGGGCCGTGAGATGCCCATCATCCATATCCAAAAACACGGCTCATCTCACGGCCGTGACACTGTCGAAGGCAACCCGTGAAAACCTCTGGGAAACTGAGAAGTGTGTTTTTACATACACGGTCTCTCTCACGGCCTATCTCATAGCCGTGATATTTCCAGAATTACATCCACGGTCTCTCTCACAGCCGTGATATTTCCAGAAACCACACACAACTTACAACTTTTGAGAGCTAAATAACATGACCACGAGCATAGCCACTAAGCTTTCCATAACCCATGACACCACCATAAACACTCGCTCTATTTCCATCCAAACTGGCTAAAACTGAAGTCACCCTGATTTCATGAAATAGTTCTTGACTAACACACTCAATTGCACCTTTCATGCAGCCAAGCAAGACCCTTCAATTAACAGTCCAAAATGTAATCAACAAGCAACGGTAACGACACTACAAACTGAAAATAATCAAACTGAGTATGAACTTTCCTTTTCGATTTGCCTCCATAAAACACAAATCAAGTCTCTCCAATCAAAAACCCATTCCTTACATCCATAAAACCCAATCAAGACCAAAGAACTAAAGAAGCAAGCAGAACAACCCCAGCACAGTTATTCTCTTCAGTTTGAAAGCAAAGGCAACAACGAAATGAACAACCCCAGCACAGTTTATGGGATTATATAAACCAAGACAGCTTCCTAGTTGACACTGAATCCTCCATTCACAAATACCTCCTAGGTCACATCAACGATCTGTGTGAGGAATGAAGTTATATGGTGGATGGCCACAACTATTTGCACAAAAAAGTGCAGACTTTCTGAAGCTTCATCAATCACGGAATGACTAAAGATGCCCCCATCTCAATCAAACTCGGCCGTGACAAAATACAGCACAACCAAGAACTACACTTGAGAGAGCTTCAATACTCATTGCACAAGACGTTAAAGCTAAAGAGATAGACAAACCAAATCACAGAAGAAGACACTGGAAAAGATGGAGCACATCAGAATTCCCACTTCACACAACTGATAAAACCGAGAGAGGGAAAGGAATATTGCATCTTATATCACCATATCCAATTGAGAATGCACATGAAGAAAGCAGTGGAGAAGCTTCAATTTCAATCCCAAATGGTTACACAGAATTGAGAAATTCTCTCTTCTACTTCCATAGTTCAATTTGGTAAAACGAGCATGGAATTTCAATCCTATGATTTGGCAACCGATCCTTAGTAGACAACTTGACATTTCCAGAGAAATAAGTCAGACATTCAAAGACACCATTATTGTACTCGAAGCTGCTCCAACAAATGCTCTAGAAGCTAGAAGCTAGAAATTGAATGTTTATCAAAGGGAGATAAGAATTTCAGCCACTTACATCGAATGAATGACTGAGTCGTCGTTTCAAATCGGAAATCGAATGCTTTATCACCCAATTCTCGCTATTGCAGGAGTTCTCCTACCCGGCGCTAGTTGACTCGTCGTTGTCGATTGGGCTTTTCGAGTCTTTGATTCCTTCTGAGTCTTCCTCCAGTAAAAGAGTCTCTGCCACCTTCAGAATTCAAGTCCTCTTTGTCGTCGCCACTGCTCACCCCCTTTACTATCTACGAACAGACCCACCGCGAAACACAATCCCAGGAGAGGAAAGTTGAAAAACGATCAGACCCACCGCAAAACACAATCCCAGGAGAGGAAAGTTGAAAAACGATCAGACCCACCGCACAATCTCACCGTTTCCGTCGCCGATGCTCAAGCCCTTCAATATCGACGAAGAGACCCACCGCGGAAGAGCACAGTTCACAATCGCGAAAGGGTTCCCCCAATTTCTTTCTTCTCACAACGTCGCTGTCGCCCTAGATGCAGGTTCGCCGTCGCCGTCGCACTATTTCAAATGCAGGTTCGCCGTCGCCGCGGAAGAGACGCTCTGAAATTCCACCTCGGAAGAGAAGCTCTGAAATTCCACCGCGGAAGAGAAGCTCGATCGCCTTTTTTTTTTGATGCAGTGAAGGGTTTCTGTTCGCCTGGATTTCAATTTTTTTTAAAATGATTGTGTAATGAACCGGTGCAACAGGTTACCAGTCCACAAGTGAAAATAATAATAATTAAATAATTTCAATCCAATGGCTGATATTTTATAACAAGATCCAATGGCTCTAAGTATATTAAAGCATGGGTACTATATAGCATACTAAAATGCCTCCTAGTGATGATATAAAGGAACAACTAAGGATGATCCCTCCAGTTCGGTGGTAATTAATAGACAAGGAACAAAGTTTCTCCTATCACAATTAAGGCCATTATCAGCTCCGCCCCAATTTTTGCCTTCACACTTCTATGGCGAAGGAGAAAAATAAGAAACGAATAGAACTGTCAATCCATAACATTGAACCAACAACATCGTTTCATTAAATCAAGAGACGGATTGAGGAAATAATTGAAAACCCACCTTAAGGATTCGATTAAGAAAATAAGCAGATTTGGAAAAATACTTTCTCTCATCTGTATCTGTTTCAGACTCTAAAAAAAGAAGGCAAGGGGTGGAGAATTACCAGTCCGCCCATCAAATTCTTTATGCTGGGAAATAATCTGAATCATTAGATAGAAGAATGGATGAATAATGCGATTTTTAGTGGTTTTGTACCTATCCGTCCCCATACATTAGCTGATGCTAAAAATCGATGTATTGAGTAGAAGACGATTGATGGATAAAAACATATAAAAATCCAATCATGGTTTTTATTTGTTGTTGGAACGTCCCATTAATTTCTTAACCAAAGTATACAGTGATGTATGTATCCCAAGCGCTTGTCCTATTTGTGACACCCCACTCGGCCATTATTTACTATATACTTGCGGTAAAGTAGATTTCCCGATCTAACAACTGTTTGTTGCAAGTATCTAATTAGTGAACTTAACAAGCGGGTACTTGGGTTGTTTATCCGGGGTAAACAACCCAAAATGCTGCTCCGATGCCGCCCCTGGTTTCTGGTTTTCGTCAAACATTGCAAACAAATAAGTCTCCACGGGCTGCCCGGGCCTCTTTGGCGTCCCGCTGGTGACCGTACCATTCGTCAAACCCAAATAGTAAGCCGCAGCATTCTCCGGCGTCGCCCCGTCATTGCCGGCCGACGGCCACCCTGTCTCTGACACAACCACCTACATCCATACCCATGCACCATGCATAATATTAAAATAGTTGTTTGGAAAGGAGAAAAAAGAGAGTAATAAACGAAGGCACCATGCAATGCATGCATATACGTAAGTTGATCGCAATAATTCGAGTTGTTGGGAGAAATTCAATCGTGGATCATACACCACAACACTAACACGCCCCCTCAAACGAAAGCCACTTACAAAGGCTTGAAGTTTGCACAGGTCTGAAGACAAGAATACCATGTGCTTAACAAATGGGGGGTCACCGGGAATCGAACACAAGACCTCTTGGTCACATAAGGCTCTGATACCATGTCAAGAACCAGTTAGTCCAAATAACTCGAGTTGTTGGGAGATATTCAATCGTTGATCATATACCACAACACTAACACGTATTACGCACGTACCTGAAGATTGGGAGCACCAGCCTTCTCAAGAGCAGCGTAAACCGAATCAACCATGGCATGGAAGAGATTCTGATATCCCAACACGCCATCATGCACCACCACTCGCCCGCCGGTCCCGAAAATGGCATAATCGAGCGCCACCTGGCCCGAGCTCCCGATGTAGGCGAAGTAGGGGTACACGTTGGCCAGCAGCGGAGCTCCGTTGGCGGCCAGGAACTGCACAATGGGGACCACGTACGCCGTCGCGGAGTCCGCGAACGCTCCGGCAGACGGCGGGTAAGTTGTCCCCAGCAGGTCCACCCTAATGGTCGTGGACACCTTTACGTTGGCGGCGGCGGCGGCGGGGGACTGAGCTAGCGCGTTCTGGATGTTGTGCATGGCCGGGAGGACGCTCTGGGAGATTGGGTCGGTGGGCATGACCTCGTTACCGACCACGATGTAACGGAACTGGACGGAGGGAGTGTAGGATATGACGTTGGTCTGGACCCAGGCCGTGGCGGCTGCTGGGTCCCCCGCTAGGGTCGGGATGACCTCGTTGGGAACGTCTAGGGCGAGCTCGATGGATGTGTTGTTCAGGGCTTGGAGGGTGAACTGGTCGGGCTCGTAGATTCTCATTTTGGTTATCCCGTTGGCCGTGTAGAAAGCCACCACCTCACCTTCCGGCGGCAGGTTGTCGGCCACCCGCCCGTTGCACACTCCGATTAATGGGGCTTGGGCGACAACTATTGTTCATAGTGGGAAAACGTGAATGCTAATTACTTGACGTGGATAGTTAATATTATGTTCCAATTCTTTTCCATCAAGCCTTAATATTATGAAACATAGAGATAGAGAAATGGAAAACTATATATATATATAAAAATTGACCTGTCAATGCTGTGTAGGATAGGAGCACAAATCCAATTAAGGACATCACCTGACCGCCAACTACTTGTTGCCGGCGTGAAATTGTTGTTGCCGGGATGCTAAAAGTTGATCGGAGAGGAGAAAACATGCTGTCAAAAGACGAACAAACAACTTGAATGGGCGTTTCTTAATTTGTTTGGTTTATCCCCTTTTTGTTTAAATCCAGTTCTATGGATTCCTCTTGATGGCTGCTGTATTTGCAAGTTATATATAGTCAAGCCGCGACCATTTTCTAAGGAAAATTAATAATTATGATGATTATCATGTTATCCTTTTTCTAAGGATACAATATCTACATTATCCAATTAATAATTTTCCTTCCATTTCTTTTTTGTTCCGGATATGTCAAATGCCTATGAATGGTATATAATCTGAATTCTTAAATCTTTTTTTTATTAAGATTGTTCCATATTTTCCCCTTATTGTATATTAGGAATGATTATCTGTTTCTCCTTGAAGATGAGTTTAAGAATTTGTTTTTGCTCTTAAGACAGTTAGTTACATGCATGATAATAAACTGTTATCCAAAACTATATCTTGTGTGAACTCTTTCCTATTAATAGGAATGCTAAGTTCTGACTACCAAATTAAAGTAGAGAAATTTTTTTTAGCATTCGGTTTTTGGTACTAAACGAGACTGCTTGCGAGCTAAGTGCGTAACTTGATTTTACAGATCGAGTTAGTATAAAGTTTTGTTTACCTCTCATTAGACCCTGAGCTAATTCAATATTGTAGCTCGTTAATCTCTAGTTCGTGAACAAGTTGGATATATAAAGTGCCTCATAATCATTGGCATAGCTAGAAAATTTTCAAAGTAGGGTCCGAATGTAACTTTTGTTACTATTAAGTAATAATAATTTTAAGTTATACTTATCTCTTTTCAAAAAATATGTACTTGCAATAAATCAAATCAAATCCTAATTTACAAGAATGATAAGAATAAGTATTACCTTTTATCCGTCACGAGATTTAAAATGAGAAAGACCAAAAATAATTACACCTATATTTGCCCTCTATTAAACATACAAGTAGATTCATATAATATAAAAGGCAAAATATACTTTAATAGCCACAACTTTCACGTTTGCGACAATTATGATCACAACTTTCGAAATACAAAAACATAGCCAGAATTTTTATGGTTGTATGACTAATCTAGCCATTTCCGTTACAAACTTTAACGGTGTTGGAGACCGTCAGTTAGATTAACATTAGGGTGACTAGGATGTCAAATCATTGCACACGTTAGCGACAAGTCATAATATCATTTCCACGTCATTTTGAATTATAAAATAATTAAATTTTAAATAAAAACCATAAATATTTTCCCTAATTGCCCCCTACCCATTGCCTTCTTCCTGCTACTGCTACTGCACCTGTTCTTTTTCTTCTTTCTATTACCCTTCAGAAGTTCTCTCGCCGGAAACAAAATCAATAGGGGTAAAACAAATTGAAGATACCCCACTCATTCCTCTCTCCCCTCCCAATCATTCATCTTCGTCGGCGTCGGATTTTTCATCGGAGAAGCCGCCGACTATGGCCAACAAGTATTTGCAGATCCAGAAGCAACAGACTTTCTTACCACCGCCACCGGTGATTTCGAACTTAAGAATGACTAGAGGCGGTCAATCTTATATTCTTAGATTGATTAGCAGGGACTTGTACACGACCCTTTGGAAATCCAGAAGACCATATATGCTCTAATCCTTCTTCAATTTAGGGAAGCGACCGATGGAAGGCGAGAGTGAGCGTGCAAAGCTACCGATGGCCACCATCGAGCAGCAAGAGTCAGTCGATGAAGCCTATGTTGGTGGCATGAATGACGATGCTTCTATCTCTCCCATCGATTCACAGGAGGAAGGAGGAATTTCGGAGCCGCTGCTACTCTCCAAATCGATCGGCCGGTGAAATGAGGGAATCCACAGACCGCAGCTACTGAGATGTTAGAGTTACTTTTACTCCGTGAGGTTCATTTTTACGCTAGGTTGTGGGTGTTTTTAGTATGTTTCAGATCTTAGAAGGTAAAATTAACCCATGGAATGAAAGTTGGACGAAAAGGGGCGAAAACTGGTCAAAAGGGAGCAACAACAATAGTTCACGATGGAGGCCAGAGGTTCACGGTCATCCAGATAATGAAGAAGAGGCATGAGCCGTGAAGAGCGAGGAGTCCAGAAAGGTTTTGTCCATCTCGCGGGAATAAAGCAGTTCACGGTCGCTCGACCGTGAAGAGCAGCTCCAGATCGTGATGCACCTTAATGAAATGGCGTGTCTATGCTCGACATCATGGTTCAGGCCAAATGTTCACGGCCGTGAAATGTCGTCCATCTGGATATATAAAGGGGGTTGAGCTGAAAGAGAAGAGGGCGAGCCTCCCCGGGTATTTTTTCGTGCATTTCTTTGACTCCCTCGCCCTCTCCTCACCTTTCCCTTCGACCCTACTTGAGTCTCCAGGTTTGTGCCTTGTTAATTTTGTAGAACCAGATTAGGGTTGTAGGTGAGGGGGGGGGGGGGGTTTGTGATTAAATGAATGAATGTTGAAATTTGGGCAAGGGGTTATTCGATTAATGTTATTTGAATGATTAATGAAGTGGTTATGAGCTTAGTTGAGCTTTGGTGGGCATGAATTGGGTATGATTTGTGTTGAATTGAGAAAAATGCCTACCAGTGCGATTTATGAATGAATGTTGATTCTATTTTGTGAATGATGGTTGGTGTCCATTGAGGCATGGTTTAGGTTGCAATTTTCTATGATTGATTGAAGTATGAATCACCTAGAACCATGCCTCGGTGTGCTTTGTGTGCAATTGAGCATAAGTGTGGCGGGGAATTCTTTTTCTCCCCATTGATTTGAGATTGATGAAATGTTTCCATGTATGGTGTATGGTTTTGATGTTTTGGCATGAAAGTTTAACCCGAATCACCCATACCTCGCGGCGGTCCCTGATGCACCTGCATTCCAAAGAAAGCTGAGATTTTGGATGAGGGCCCCATTTGGGCTTCATTGGCGGCTCAACTTCCGATAGTTCAATGCGTTGAACTGTGGAGATACCATGAGAGAAGTTGTGGCACATCCTCAATGGCGCCGATTCCTTGAAATCGGGGATGACATCTTCGAGGACATCTACATCAAATTCTTCAGCACCTTCGTCCTATTCCATCAGAAGAATTCCTCTTGGGATCGTGACCCCAAGGTCAGATTCTACTTGGGTGGTATATCCCGGATCATGACCTTTGATAAGCTTTCCCAAGCAATGGGGGTGGAGGATGATCCAAAGACAAAGCTTGAAGCGGATGTCATGCCAAACATCGACGCCAAAGTAGCCTTTATGGAATTTTGCCTCCCCTTGCATCGACGTCACCCCTTTGATCCAGCCCGTACCACAGCTACCACCTTCATTCCCCAATGGCGTGTCATCAATAGAATCCTCGTGCATTCCATCTTCCCAAGTTGCAAATCGAACAAAAGATCACTAAAAGAGCCCTCTTCGCCTTCCCTGCCATGGCTAAAAGAGGAGCGCGTGTCCATATAGGTTCCATCTTGGCCACTTCATTTGAAAGTCCATTGGCAACAAGAGGAATGATGTTATTCACTTGGGGCACTACATCACCAGGATCACGCGATATTTGGTTGTAGACTTGAGTAGTTGCACGAAACAAAAACGAAGTACTCGATTCTGGGAGGGGACCTTGAATGATATGCACTTGCTCAAAGTCTTTGGACCATACCATTACATCGAGGATCTCTTTTCGCCACCATGGCTACCAACAGAGGTTCCACCTGCTCAGCCACGCCAGCACCGTCATCTTCATCAACTGAAGTCGGTCCCTCCACCTCCACAGTACACCTCGAGGACCGACAGGGATCTCCATAGGCTTAGATAGATCCCACACTCTTCTTGAGTGGATGGCTTGACGATAGGGAGTCTTGTTCGACGACGATGAGTGTTCTTCGGCTCGAGTGAGGTAGTCAACAGAGTGAGATATGTGGCAGAGCCGATTTCTTTCACCCCACTTCTCCACTTGAAACTCTGAACTTTGTTATATTTTTTACTTTTCTTTAGTGCGTGAACAAGTACTATTGTGCACTTTTATTTTCTTTAATCGTGATGTTGAATTTTGTTATGTGTAATAACCTCGCCTCAAGCGAGAATGTGCGTGTGTTTTGTGTTTTTACTTCTTCTCTTTGAAGCTCAAATCTCCTACCCCGGAACTTGTCCAACTTTCACTTACCAATGGTTCGGTAACTTCTTCACCATACCCTTTTTCTCCATTGAGGGCAATGTCGTGCTTAAGTGTGGAGGTGTATCAATTGTGATTGTCATGTGATTTTGTGAGTGAATGCTTGATCAAAGTGGCTGGTTGGGGGGAGAATTTTGTGTCTGTTGGTATTGGCCTTGAATTGATTGCTTGTGATCGAGTGCATCCGATTATGATGATTGTGAAGTGCATTAGGTTGGTGCAAGTGTTTAATTCTCATATGTTTGCAAATGAATGGTTGTCTTGGCTTTATTACTCCTCGATTGCAATTGCCATGCATCGAAATTTGTGAAATTGGAATAAATGATTGGGTGACTAGGCAACCATGTGACTTTTGTGTCGTTCGTCTTTTTCATGTGTGATAGATCTCTCTTACCATGGCGAGTAACATTCACTGTTCTCACTAGTGAGTATGAAGGAGGCATAGTATTAGTCCACGCCCAAAAGTTTATTGTCCCGAAACATCTTATCCCCTAGTCAACCCCTTTGATTCTTGTGACTTTAGAGTCATTCTCTTGTTAGGAACTTGTTGCTTTTTTAGCTTAATGGTGATTGATAGAACGACCCTTTTTCCTTTTCCTTGTGTTTAAACCGTTCTGACTCATCCCTATGTCTCGGAGTTCTCGCTTTGAACTCCATTGAGGTTCTACATAGGTGAATTTTGCACGGTTCTTGCTAGGAATGGAAAGGTAGCGTTGGAGGAATTTCTTAATAGAGAGCATTGTTCGTTAAGTGTTAAAGTGGCATGTGTTTAGCTCTCTAATATCCCCCCCCCCCCCCGAAGAAAAAAAGGGGAAAAAAAGAAAAGAAAAAGAAAAGGAAAGTAGAAAAAGGAATCGATAAAAAGGTAATAAATGAGGTAAATAAAGGATATATAGTTTCCACAAAAGATGATGTTTATGCTCTAAAAAGGGTTTCTGGGAACTCAAGCCATTGAAACACCTAATTGCTTGGTGACCTCCTTCACTATTATGATTGAAGTTTGGATAGCAGGATTAGCCGAGGAAGTGTATTTGAATGTAGTTCGTGGTTGGTGATGGTTTGGAAGAAGGGAAGTGTGGTTTTTGGCCGTTGCTAGTGGCCATTGATTGTAGGGTAGGTTCTATTCAAAACCATGGAACCTTTGGTTTTAGGTTGAAGATGTAGAACCTCATGCTTTGCTTGCCACCACCCTAAAGGCCTTTTACCCATGTCCAAGACCCTTGCCAGTCATTTGAACCCATGTCTAAGACCTCCGGACAAGCTAGTGATGACAACCATCTTGTGAACTCTAACATTTAGAGGTTGCCCCCATGGTGAAGAGAGGATAGGGTTGAGTGTTGATGATTGTGCACTTCTTTTGCACCAAATGGTCCTGACCCCACTGGTCGAGAGAGAGTGATTCATTCATGTTTTGCATGTTCATATCTTATCCCGGTGAGGACCTATTTCGACCATTCATTTGTTCCTCAGACTTGAACTCTATGCATGGTTAGTTGCGGTTGGTGAGTAGTCTTGTTGAGACTTGTATTGATTGGTGAACAAGGTAAGAAATTTGCGTTTGCACATTCTTAATGCATTCGAATGTCGTTTGTGATGTTGATACTGCTTGTAATGGTTCATGTGTTGATGCACAATAGCCATAGAGATTCACCCGCTTTGAGTCATTTGATATGTTCCCAAATTATCTTGTTAGGTTGAGCTTTTACCTTGAATGGAATTGGTTTGCTCGGGTCTATTTGTACACTTTTTACCCCATTTTCCTTAGATGTTTGAGGTACTTTTACTACGCGAGGTTCGGTTTTACGTTTGGTTTTGGGTGTTTTTAGTATGTTTCAGATCCTAGCAGATGAAATCAACCCATGGAACGAAAGTTGGACAAAAAATGGCAGAAACTGGTCAAAGAGGAGCAACAACAGTAGTACATGATGGAGGCCAGAGTTTCACGGCCATCCGGACCGTGAAGAAGAGGCGTGGGTTGTGAAGAGCAAAGAGTCCAAAAAGGGTTTGTCCATCTCGAGGGCATAAAGCAGTTCACGATCGCTTGATCGTGCAGACCAGCTCCATACCGTGAAGCACCTTAATGAAACATCACGTTTTTGCTCAACATCACGGCTAAGGCCAAATGTTCACAGCCGTGAACTGGGACCGTGAAACGCCATCGATCTGGGTATATAAAGGGGGTTGAGCTGAAAGATAAGAGGGGGGGAGGGACCCCTACCTTTTTCTACGAGGGTTCACAATGAAAGATTGGAAGCGGAATGTGGAGGTTTCATGGAGAAGCTGAGGAAACTTCACCTCAACATTCCCTTCGTTGAAGCAATGGCTCACATGCCATGGTATTCGAAATACCTCAAGGGGCTTCTCTCCAAGAAGCCGAAGTTCGAAGACCTCGCCAATGTCACCCAAGGATAGGAGTGCTCAGCCTTCATCATCAACCACCATAGGTCCCTATTCATACATCTATCTCGATTTGCTTGATGGCGCATACCCGTCTAACCCTAAAACTCCATACCTAGCGTAGAAGCACAAAGTAGGCTAATAGAGAAGATTAGGGCGACTTACCCAAACACAATCAAGGATAGAATAACAATAGAATCAACTAGATAAACATATTCATTCATTCAAACCCTAAAATATTCATACATACATAATAAACCCTAAAAAATAATGTTTCGGGTTTAGAACCTCTAGTACCTTAGAGTAAGGGTGGGCATACGGTTCGGTAAAATCGAACCTAACCGAACCGAACCAAATTCAAACCGAAACGAAACCGAATAACATTAATTCGGTTCGGAATTCGGAAGAGAAAAGGGTATATTTCGGAAATCAAGGTCCTTTCGACCGAACCGAATTTTCGAATTCCGAACCGATTTTCCGAATTACTATAATTGCAAGTTCCAAATGGTGGATTTTTATGTTTGTACTTATTATGAGACTTAAATATTTGAATTATGATAGTGTTTTATGACTTGTGTTGAAATGTTTGATTTTATCATTGATAATGCATTTAATTGCATATTTATTGTTTACATTAGGGGTGAAAAATAATTTAAAAGAGAAAAAATACAAGCTAACCTCACAAGTGCGGTTTTTCATACAAAACCGAACCGAACCGAATTACAATTCGGTTTGAACCGACCGAACCGAATTATAATTCGGTTCTAATTCGGTTTGAGGTTTGATGGAACTCGGAAATCCGGTATACATTATTTCGGTTCGGTTTGAACCGAACCGACCGAATGCCCACCCCTACCTTAGAGGACTACTCCATAAAGAAAGGAAGAAGAAACATAGAAGAAATTGAAGAAGACTTGGGTTGAGGAAGATGCTCCCTCTCTTCTAGCTCCTTCTCCTTCCTTCATCTTCTCTCTCTATAAAAACAGAAATTTCTCTCAAAATCAGCTCTTCTAAAAATGGGAAAGTAATCTTCTATTTATAGGCAATCTGGGGATGGAGAAGTTCGCGGCCAGAAACACAGAGATCGCGGTAGGGATCTTGAAACGTCGTTGTCCTGATCTTCAGAAATGAGGAGATCGCGGGCTGACTTCGCGGTCGCGATCCATGAGTCGCGGCCGCTATCTTCCTCGCGGTCAAATAATATTGTGGTTGTGATTCGACTGGGAAAGTCAATGTTTCTCCCTGGCTCCTTCCTCGCGAAGTTCGCGCCCTGAGCCCTCTAATTCGCGGCCGCGATCTGGGGCTTTCGGGACGCGATCTTCAGCTTGTGTTTGCGGTCTATGTTCCCGGCCATGATCTTGAGCTTCCAGGCCACGATCTTCAACTTCCTGCCCCCTTGCTACACTTGTGACCTTGTTTTGTACCTAATTCGCATATCGTCTATTACACCTAAAATCACATCGAATTCAAATAAGAACGAAATATGGATGTAATCGACGATGTTCAAGCAATTATGCACATGAATTGGCACAAAACAAACCTTGATATGAAGGTTAAATAACACTAATTTAGGTGTTATCACACACCAACGACTTTTTAATGCAAATCACAAACATGATAAAGCATACCACAAAAAGCATACCAAAAACATGAGAAAGCAAACCATTAATCTCACAATGCATAGCACAATATTTGGTGATAGTTGATCGGTCGTCGAAGACAATTGACCAAACTCCGACGGCCGTCGGTGACTGAATTCCGACGCTGATAACCATATTCCGACCACGATGACTAGATTCTGATGTGGTAAGCATATTTCAACCACGTTGATCGGATTGCGACGACGATTAACATATTCCAATCACGGTGACCGGATTTCGACGACGTTGAGTATATCCCGACGACAAGTCGGCATATGCTGGCGACTGGATTCTGACATCCGAAACATTATGACAAAATAAATATTTTTTTCACTATTAATTTTATTTTTTATTTGTTGTTTAAACATAATATTGTCAATCATAATTCTAATTTTCTATTGGTTGGACACTAGTATTGTCACACTAACAATACAATGAGTGTTGTCAATTGTCATCCTATCTAGTCTCAGGTTAGATTATTCCGATGAAAATCTAAGTAGAGACCATTGTTCTTTGATCCATTACCCAGGTGGCTGAAATAGAGACCATCCGTTTTCTTATTTCCATTCCCAGCGGGTAAAGGGCCAAAACAGCTTATTGCCAAACAGATATGGCAGTGGAGAAATTGCAACAAATAGGAATACCACACACAAAGGACCGAATGATATTAAGTAGAGATCAACTAAAGCTTTACAATTCATATTCACCGAAACCAAATGCATACCTATTCTCGGAGCTCCCTTTCCCACTCATTAAGAACCAACCCCAAATGTGGAGTGGCCATTCCTCTGTTACTTCTTTCGGGCACAATAAGATAAAGAAGGATCCTATATTGGCTAAAAATTACTTCTTCCTATTGCCACTTCGGACCTCTCAATAGCAGGAAGCAGGAGCTCCTCAAAAGCTCGTGAATGTCTGTCTATCCCCAATGTTGAGTTCTGAAGAAGGAATGGGATCTATAGTCGGGAAGGCTGTCTACATACCTCAAACATCTGCAGGAGATATTTTGAGATTATTACCACAAATATTAATTATATCAGCTCAGGCAAACAGATAAACGCAATATGAATAATCCAAGCAACAACGTTCGATCAATGCTCTTTCTTGTAGTAGATTGGAGTTCATTGTTGCAAAAGGTCAGGGACATTTGAAATGCAACATGCATCTTGACCTAAGAGCATAGGAACATCTGAACATGGCAATATACAGCAGCTTCGAGGCATTCAATACAAACAAACAAATAAACAAGAGACAAGAAGAAATGAAGTCAAACAGACCTAAACAACAAATAGAAAGGGAGCAAAGACTTCATTTTCACCAATTTTTCAACTACTTCATTCAGTTTAGTTCATCACAATTCTGGACAATTTTGAGCAAGATATATGAATCAAAAGAGATAAGCACGTTGCATCAAAACTCAGAAAAGAAAGAAGGGGTAAGAGGCCAAACAGCAACACTAGCATGTTTCTCGAGCTAAATGTAAGACACATTCATATATCATGAATCCAGATGAAACATGGGCAAAGTACATACAAGTGGACATGAGTCGCTCATCCATCAAAACAGTTAATTCCTAGCAGTCAAGGGCCAAGAATTATAGAAATTAGAGGAACAAATTTTCTGATTTTCCCAAAAGCCAGAGTCCACACAACCCAGATCAAGAAATACTAACCTCCTATTAACTCGGGGACTCAAGAATTGGACAACAATAAATTTTCTAGTATTCGATAAATCAAGCTTATGTTGAAAGAAGCAAGCACTTACTTGGTCGATGATATCGGGTAATAGGTATCTCTCGTAGTTCACGCCTAATGCAAAGGTATTCACCTAGCAATGCCATCACTGCAAGTCCAGTAAGGTTCACAACCCACCACGTCAGAGAAGAAGGCCATCCCCCATATGTCAAGCATATAAAGAGATGGATGATGTAGATGGTTGCGGAAAAGTCTAAGCACTTCTTTGCCCTCTCAATCAAATAAAGCATAAATCCAGCTCTGCATAGAAATAAAAATATAAGCAAAACCACAAATGAAATGTGTAGAGCTTTTATTTTCTTCTGTCTCTTACTCGTATATCATATAAGCAATTCATGACACATAAGCTACAAACCATGGCATGTAACAACAACATGTGACAATTTCAAAGAAGCACACTGTCACAAAGTTACTGTGAATCCAAGAATACAGTGTAGCAGACCCAAACGGCAAGTGAATAAGAAAAGGGAACGTCACATTCCATTAGTCTAGTATGTAAAAGGAAGGAAATATTAGGTTCAATCCATCTATAAATCCTCTATGCAACATAAAAATGCAGACGACCTGTTCTATGCAACAACACAATAAAAATTGTCACCGTTATTATTGTGTATTTAATCTTAAAGTATGCCAACTCGGCAATTTTCAAACATAAGCAATTTGGTGCTCATTGCAGCTTCCCATCAAAGTCATACAAAGTCCAGCCAAGATCAGCCTAAGGCCTGGATGCCACTTTAGACGGACAGAGGCATTTGAAAACAGTTGAAAATGATAAATCGAAGTCGATGAAATGTAATTCATAACTCTTACCCACATGAATGCATACCATAACCAAGTATTCAAACGAATCCTAGGATTCGTATGACCTAAATACCTAGTAAAGAAAACAAGCCAAGAGTAGGAGCCACACATCCCCATCGATTACCAAATGAAGGATACTGTGCCAAGAATCCAGATTTCGCCATTACATTAAAGTGAAAATGTTCACTACCATCTTATCAAAAAAGATGTTCACTACCACAAAGGATAAGGCATCAATGCTACATAATCTTCCATGACTTCCTTTCTCCCTGCTGATATCTACTCTCCAGTCTCGACAAATAAGAAATAAGTAAAAAGTCATGAACTTGACAACCCGGGTAAAGACCACACTCACACACTACCCACTGAAGTCAAAACCAATCACCAAGCCATCCAAAGTTCAAAGGATCCGGGAATACTAAACCAATTACACATAGTAACAGCTAGCCCAAATGATTCGCAAGCCTTGTTGGGCAGTAGAATGATCAGACCATTAAAACTCCTAATTAGCAAATACAATCTGGACAAAATTCCAGAACAGATACACAAGTAGAGCATCCATCCTCTACGAAGACAACTATGTGGTTCAATAGCACCCAATAAAAAGCATTATACTATCAGTAGGCTGCCGTGTGAAAAATGCTTACCCGGCGAGGGAGCTGAGCAAGAAGGAGGCGATAACGCACCATCCAGTGACGGAAGACGCGGTGACGGTGACGAAATCAAAGAAATAGACGAGACTGAGTCGAGAAACGCGGGTCCCAACGAGAATGGAGAGGAAGAGTCCGACGGTGAGATAGTAGAGGCATTGAAGGCACACGATCTGGGCGACAATTAGCCATGGATCCCATACAATTGAACCATAAAACATGACTGAGACTAATCCCCCGGAAGCGGGGAAAATTAACGAAGCAGATCGAGAGAAATTCCAAAGACAAGGAAATGAACGAACAAGGAAATCAGTGGGCGGGAGAGAGTTCAGTTGCTCACAGAAGGCGGCGCAGAACGAGTTGCGCAGCGACGACGAATTAGAATCAGCGCGCGAATTGTGGATCGGATCGAGGAGAAAGTAAGATGCAAACGGGAAACCACCACATTTTCACAATTCTCCACAGCTGGAGAAGAATACGGAGGAGAAGAAAAGAGGTGATGCGCTTATTCCTTCACGTAAGCAAGCAGAAGTTACAAATGGAGAGGGCGGCCGGCGGCTCCTTCCGGCTCTGTCAACCCGGTATAGTTGCCCGGTCAAGCAAGTGGGTGAAGAATTAACGGTCGGATCGGTTTAACTCGATTTAGCCCGATTTGTATACAATATAAAATACCTCTATTAGATAGAATGAGTGCAAAGTTTGACAACTGATACCTTGTAGTAATTTATCTCTAACATGTAAATATATATGAATATTAAAAAAAATATTAATATTTTCATTTAATCTGAAGTTTGGTGTAAGTGACAGTTTTGGTTCAAATTTTTTAGTAATACTGTTTTGGCTAACTTTTCAAAATAATGGACAAATTTGACCTATAATTTGAATTGACCGTCAAAATTGACATCAACTATTTTCTCCTTCAATGACGCAGCATACTGTGCTAACTAGGCTCGTACACATCATTTACTTTTTTAATCAAAAAAAGTTATTATTATTTTAAAAAATTAAAAAAAAGAATATTTAGGCTGAAGGGGTGACAAGGACCACAAGAATCTTCCCCTCTTAGAATCTTTCTCCTTCATTTTCTCTCCTAAAGCTTCTGACTCATCCGCCTCTCTTCCATAGCCAGTGATTTGGGCCTAATTGTATACATTTTATTCCCGTTTCTTTTTGACGTTTGTGGCAATTGAGCTCCAAAAAGGGGTGGTTTTACGTTAGGTTTCTTGTGTTTCAATGTGTTTCAGAGTCTAACATGTGAAACCAACCCCGGAGTCGAAAGTTGGAAGAAAGGGAGCAATGACCGGGCAAAGAGGAGGATTCAGCCGATGTTCACGGTCCATCATTGGAGTTCACGGTCGCTAGGACCGTGAATCACGAAGCTTCTAGAGGGGTTTTTGAGGTAACTGACGCCAAGGCAGTTCGCGGTTACTAAGACCGTGAACTGGAACCACAAATCGTGAACCTCAGAAGTGAAGTGGTGCGTTTTGGTCCAACTCACTGTGTTCAATGACGCATTTTGATGTTCATGGCCGTGAACTGAGGTGTAAGACCTTGAACTGATTAACGCGGCCGTGAACTGAGGTCTAAAACCTTGAACTTATCAACGCGGTCGTGAACTGAAGCCTAAGACCTTGAATAGAGCCCGATCTGGGTATAAAAGGAAAAGGGAGCTGAAGGAGAAAGGGGAGTTTTTATAGGGGTTTTAGTTTCGGAATAAAGGAGGGTTTCTAGTGAGATATTAGGGTTTCCTCTTCCTAATCTAGAGAGAGAAAGTGCAATTCAAAGGAGGAGGAAGGAGATTTGAGCTCATTTCAAGCTAGAGGAGTGAAGGTTTCTTATTCTCAAGGGAGATTCAAGCAACAAGGAGGAAAAATTCATCTCTTCATGGTTCTTTCTCTCATTTTCCTTGTTTTCCTTTTCCTAGCTATGGAATAGCCTACCTATTCACTTGGGTGTTGTGAACCCTAACTACAATTATGTGAATGCTTGTATGAATTGAATGATTTGTGTGTGGTTGTGTTTAATGTGAATTTGGAGGTATTTTTCATAGTGATTGTGTGTTCTATGTTGACCTAGCTTAGTGAGGAGACCTCCTTTGCTTAAGAGGCTTAATTAGAGATGGGTGTTCTTGAGCATTGCATGCCTCCTATGCTAGTTTAGAGAGGAAACCTCCTTTATCCAAAGAGGCTCAATTTGAGTTGGGTTTCCTTGGGCGTTCAATGCCTCCTAGACTAGTTTAGAGAGAACCCTCCTTAACCTAAGAGGCTCTATTAGAGATGGGTTTCCTTGGGTATTTCATGCCTCCTATTCTAGGTTAATTAAGGGCAAACCTCCTATTTCGTATTAGCACTTAGGGTTTGGTTCTGGGTGGCCATCCGAACTCCAATTCGAGGGTGAAGTCTAACCATTCCTTAGTCGATAGGTTGAGAGGGTCGCTTTAGCAGCTTGGATCATATCCCATTTCCTCAACCTAGAGACTAAGATGGTAGCCTTGGCTACTTGTTAGACTTCCCTGCGGTTTATAACCCCCTAACCACACACGGTCGTTCGATTCTTTAAGTCGTAATTGTTAGCTAGGGGGAGCAACACCCAAGTGAACTCTTCTCTCGTTGGGACAACCTCGATTTAATTTACTTGCCTGTTTTTACTTGTAGTTTTCTTAGTTTTAAACCCAAAACCGTTTTGATAGATAACAACCTAAGCGATAGAAGTAGGGGTACATGGACCGGTTCGGGTTTGACGATTAAATATTTTCCCTATACTGCACCCGGCTAGAGTTTAAAAACTTGGGCTCTTGTCGGGATTAATTCGTGGTGTAGTTCAGAGCGAGTCAAGTTTTTGGAGCCGTTGCCGGGGAACCGTGGTCCATTATTTGGAAAAGGTCGCTTAGTGTTATTCTAGAATTTTCTATCTTGCCTTTGTGTTTTGTGTTTCGTGTGTGTTTTGTTTGCCAGTCTTCGTCTTGAAGGGTGGTTTGTGTGCATTTGATTTTTCTTTTTACTGTTTTTGTGTTTGTAGGTATTGGATCATAGATCCTTATGATTTTGCCCAAGTGTGGGGGTATCCACCAACACCCGAGAGTGGTTACCCAGGAACTTCATGGGACGATCAAGAAGGGGGAAGTTAAGGATTCGGATTCTACTACCAACCTCCCTTCCAAGAAGAGCAACCATGCTCATGGGGATACCAAGAAGCTTCCCCATATCAAGAAGGTTTCCCTCCACAACTTTAGGTGAAATCCAAGTTGGAGTTGGCATGGAGGCATTCATGGGACAAACCTCAAGACCATGTTCCACTCCACAACCAGAGCCAAAGAGCAAATTAGAGCTCATGGTGGAACGATTCGCCCGGGGCACCGATGAAGAGTGCTCTAGCAAGGACCTCCCAATTGCCAACCATTTCGACTCAACCTTTCTTCGGGAATCGGAGGAGCTCATTCGACACACGGAGAGGCTAGGAGGGCTTGTTGAGAAAACATGTGCACAACTTGCTCACAATCGCCTCCTACCATTATAAGAAGGAAGGGAGGCCGAAGAGGCAAGCCATGGGAACTTTGGAAGAATGAGCTCCGACATGGATTTCCAACCCCTCCCTACACCCGATTTGACACTTGAAGAGAAGGTGACACGAGCTTGTGCAAGTTATCGCCTCTCATCATTGGAGGAGAAAGCGGAGGTTGAAGGAGCGATCAATGACAACCGTGTGGAGCAAGACGAACTCACCCCGGAGAGCTCCCATGGTGAGGATGCACAAGAGGGTTGCGTTGATGACTTTCACACCCTTCCCGAGAGCAACTTTGAAGATCAAGTCACGAGTATGGAGGAGCAAGAGAATCCTTTTTATGATATTGCATGGCATCTTGCCCTTCAAACCGTGCTTGAGTGCATGAATGGGAAGGAGAAGGAAGAGGTTTAAGAGGAGGAAGAAAACATTGAAAAAGGGGAAGATCTTGATTGTTCCCAAAGGGAGGAAAGTGAAGAAGAAGGAAGGGAAGTTGAGGAAGAAGAAGAAGAAGGAACAAGTGGTGTCCAAGATGAGGGCGAGGTCAGGGTGGATGAAGCATCCACGAGTTACACATGCTACCAATGCTTTCTACCTTACCTTGACGCGCTTTTGGAGAATGACCCATTTGCGGCTCTTTGCCAAGCCAAGGCCAAACCATCGGAGATCCCTCTTGGTGGATGCGATGGAAGTCAATCAATGATGGACTACATGGTGTGGGGCAAAGAGAAAGAAGAAGAAGAGGTCTCGTGGGTGGAGCCTCATGACAACTCAAGTTCACGAGCCCTCAATCATGGATTCGTCCAAAGCTCGTGACTTGAGACTTCATCTCACCAACGAGAACCTCAACTTCAAGGAAGTTCTTGGGTGGACCGAAACTTGAGGAGCAACCGTCCGGCTCACGACGTTAAAGAAGCACTTGGTGGGAGGCAACCCAACCATCAACTGATTGCATCTTTTTTTCCTTTCAATAAGACGACCAATGGAGAGCTTTTGGTGGTGTTTTGTCGTCTCCTTGCTCTTCCGTATCTCACCCGGCCTCCGCTCCCGAACACTAACATTCGCCATTATCCTGTAACATCGTTCTACTTCTCTATTTTACGCCATTGAGGGCAATGTCGAGATTAAGTGTTTGGGGGGGGGGGGGGGGGTAGTCCATTATGCATGTGTGTGAATATTTGGTGTGATTTTGAATGCTTTGAGCCTAGTTGTATGCCCAAATTTTTAAAATTTGAGGGCTCCAAGCATAGTAACTTCTACATTTGCATGATCATAGCGGCACTTGTGTTGTTTTGTTTTGAATCTCGTGGTTATTAGCATGACCTATGGATGGTTTGCTTGTGATTATATGCAACCTAGATGACGATTGAGACTTGTATTAGGTTTGTGCATAGGTTCATTTCTCATATGTTTGTGAGCCAATAGATGTTTTGAATCGATTACTTGCTTTTCACAATTGCATATGCATCGAGTTTAGGGAGTTAGAACGAATGATTGAGCTCTTGTGTGATAGATCCTCCTTACATGATGTGTAACATTCACTTTTAGTCAATTCAGATTGCAGGTGGGTTACGTATTGTATTGAACTGACGGTTTACTTAAGTAGGGCATGTTCTGACACCTCTAGTCACCATAAACTTTATTTCAAAATGTTAAATATAAGATCTTTTCAATAAATAAATAAATAACGGTAATTTATTTGTCGTTCATCTCGAAAGACGAAAGCAATCGCCAATACTCTTGTTGGAAAAATGGAGTCTTTGAAGTTGCTGGAGACAGTGCCATCAATGGTGAAGGATTGGATTACTTATTATCAGTAATGAGTGATGCATGGTTATCAGGTATTTGAGGTCGCTTAATAAAATATTTCGGGGTTTGGTTAGCGGCTATTTAAGAGATCGATTAGTAATGATAATGAGAGTAAAAGTAATGATTGTGAAACCATATTGAGAGTTTGTAGTAAAATTGTGGTTGAACTGTGGTTCAACCATTTCGTACCCCTAAAATCGCTTATAGTTTGAGGTCGGGTCTGATATCCAATATTGTTGGTATGATCGGTAGATTTTCTAAAACAATAATTATTAGTAATGATTATAAACATTTGTTAATAACTTTTACGTGTTAACCTGTAAATTTTATAGGGCAAATTTGTGAACTCTTTTGACTTAAACGATGGCTTCTCCATTAGCTTTATGCTTTCAAGACCTGGATTTCCTAATCGTCACCCATCTTCTTATTCTTTCCTCTCTGCGTAGTATTCTTCAAAGGTAGAGATTTTGTTCAGAGGGCAACAGTCAAAAGAGCGATCGTAAGATTACAAGTTAAAGTGTGGTTCATGATTTGATCTCCAGGTGTTATTTACTATACTTGGCCACTGATCCGCAATAATAATAATAATAATAATAATAATAATAATAATAATAATACGGTACTATTTATTATATAGAAGTGGAGACCACTTTCATGAATCATCATCACTTTCTTCCTTGGCGATTTCTTTTCGTTTTTGAACGAATTTTTCCACTCACATACTTTTGGTCTCCTCAACACAGAATATAATGGTTGTCCCCAGCAGCATCTGTGTCCAACCAAACCTGGATCGCCGGTAAACATAATTGCAGGCAGGCGGTTTGAAAGTTGGTAGTTATTGAACAAGTTTATTGGGTATCGCTACTAAACGGTAGGTTGGTTTTAATGTTATGAAATGGTTGAATCTTAGTACAAAATATCCCACCAATAATTTTTCTCGGAATAACCTCCACTACAATTTTACAATAGTTGATTAATAAATATATTGTTCTAAGTCCTAACATTACTACCATAACAAACCCTTTAATGCTTTCAATGGAGAATGAAAAAGGCTCAAAGAAAATTAAATACTTGGAATAGAGAAAGAAATTATTGTTAGCCCATCAGTCCATCACTCATTGGGGAGTCGTTGAGAAAATTGTTTAAACTGCTCCTCCTCTCACACAAAATTGGGTAGCCCTAGATAAACTAATAAAGCAAAGTGGGCAAGAGAGAATAAAAAGTAGTAGTAAAACAGAGTTGGTAGTCAGATACATCAGAATTCGTCCCCTTGGATCAAAATGCCTTTCTCCAACCCTCGTTTCCACGTCCAACACAGACCTAAAATCATTGGTATATTCATATCTCATTACATGATTCTCATTATTCAATGTTCTCAAAGATACTGCAAAAAACAGGTGTTCCCCAAACAAAATCCCACTTGGATTCATTGAGGATGCACTTCAAGACTTCCACAAAACAGCAACTACATGGCACATCAAATTATAGAGCCAAAAACAATGCAGAATGAAGAGAGAGGGCTTTTCAAAGCCACTTCTCCAACCCATCTGCTGAAAGTTCTCAAAAACATCAGCATGCTGCCGCAAAACTCGCATTGTCTGCTAAAAAATTCGCGACGGTAAGATTGAGATGCTTACTGATCACCCACTGCTGGAAAAACAGAATCTTGTTCTGAAACACAAATATAGTGTTTATGTATACTTTCTAGAAAAGATTTCCATGGAAGCTCGACTTAGGAGAGCAGTTACGTGAGGAGTTATCATCAAGTCTGTCGCTATCATCCTCGCCAAGAATTTCCTCCGAACGGCAATCAAAACTGCAAAATGCTTTATCACCTCTGCAATATACCAAATTTATACAGCAAGAAGTTAGCTTTTGAGACAGCAATTCTATCAAGCAACAAGTTAGTTAGCTGAACAAATTTACCTGTACATATAGATGGGATCTCCATTGTCCAGCTTTTTCTTGCACGAGTAACAGCAACTCAAAAACTCTTCAGAAGGTGAACCTTCCTCAGGGCACTTAGCCTCTTCCGGAGGCATTTCAAACCCAATAGTAGTCTTACTCTGGTCAAAATTGGTCAACTCACTACTAGCATGACATGGTAAAATGCAGTCACCAAAGATATGAGTTGTTTTAGGGCATGGACCATGGGAAATTATACAAGTATAGTCTTCAGAAAGCTCAATCTCATGCGAACTGATCGGTATTGGTATAGAACTTGGCTTGATGTCCAATGAATGGTGCTTCTTCAAACTTTTGCTCATAACCACAGGCAAACTTGGTATAGAACTGGACCTAGTTGCTGACAGACATGCTTTTCTCAAACCAAAACTCGGTATTCTTGTCAAGCTACTTAGAGAAGAAGGCTCATCAAATTCCATAGGCTCTAATGGGACCACTTCCTCTTCCCCAGTTTGAGATGGTAGTGAGATAACGTAGTTTTTAGGCAAAGAAATGGATCTCAAGGAATCATCACCAATTTTGATCTGTGATCCAAAGATCACATTCTTCCTCTTGGGGGATTTAAGAACTTCGTCATTTTGTTGGGTTTCGTCTAAGAGCAACCTGACAAGGCCAAGGCCTACTTTACGGCCATCCCATTGTGTTTTGTGTTCAACCTTTGAAGTCTTTGGGGACTTAAGGCTAAACGAGTTGCTAAGATTTGATAAGAAACTGAAATCAAGAGGAGATGTCGGGCTTCTAGCAGAGTCAGATTCTGATAAACCTTTCAAACTAAACCCTATACAGAAACTGGGAAGGTTGAAGAATGAACTGCTTGTTTTGAGGCGCGGAACATACGATTGGAAGTGAGATCCTGAATCAGAATCAGCCATTAGTATTGTATATGCATACCCGTTTATATGGAGATCTGTTCTCCTAATGAATATGGGTAAGAGCTCCTCTATGCCATCCCAACACAATACCAGCCACCTCCACTGCAGTAGTTAAATGTGAATCATACATAAATATGAAGTTCCAATCATCAAAAGCAATATCAAGCCCCTAAAATGTAAACATGAATCATCTAGCAATGAAACATTGAAGGAGGGGAGGAAGAGCAAAATATCATTACAAAGCTGTCTTAGCCTTCAATGAAGTATATGGATATCCTCTCAGAAAAGAGTTGACAGATTATTTCATTGAGCAAATACACAATCACTTCACTATTCAGGATTAGCCCAAGTGATTCCACAAGACCAGTAAGCTCAAAGCGAAGATTCTCTAATCCCTCCTCCTGAATACACACTCTCCCCAGACAAAGAAAATCTATATTCCCCAAACACTCTAATATCTTTCAATCCACATGACCACAACATTATAATCTGCAATTGCTGAAGTATGAATCCCAGCTTCTGAGAATCAAGGTACTATATACTAGAGCTAGGAAGGTAATAGTAAACATTGATCATACATTGCAAAGTCAAACACCATGTATACAGGCATAGAAGTTCGAGCAAACGAAAAGAAGACGAAGAAGCAGAATCAAAGACCAACCACCACAAAGATTGGGCGACTAGAGCAAACTCACACACAAACCAAGTGGGCATCAAAGCTCTACAACGGAGGGAGGAACTCTAACAAGAACGCCTGATGACAATCTGCCAGAGCCCAGAAGTATCCATCAAATCAGCAACGGATCAATGTTTTCAACTAACAGATTCACAGGGAGAATCGAACAGCCAGCTGAAAGAACACTGAAGTAAACCGACAAAAACGATGCAAAAGCAAAGCTACAGTCCAATCTAAACCCAAAGAGACAAACATTACATATATCGAAGAAGGAATACATGCTAGAAATGAACGGAACCCAGAAAGCAAAATCAAGTGAAGGAGTGGGATGGAGTGTAGTCAGAGACCCACCTGGGTTTCCGGCCAGAAACTTGAAACTAGTAGGGAGCAAAGAGTGCTAGCTGAAGACAGATTCTTTGAGAGAAACGAAGAGCCTTATTATAGCCATTATCAAAAGCACAGCTCTTTCATTTCTGTCTTCCTCCATGATTTTTTTTCTCCATTTCAGGTTCTTCCAATTGGATCAAAACTGACAGAAGGGGTGAGACCGTGAGAGCCACTAAAAACTAAACCTAAAAAGGCTTCTGATATACTCTCTCACTCATGATTAGCAACAAAAAATACGTATGGCGGTCAGAGAATCGTATTAGACTACGCATATTTTCCTGGATATATGTTTTTATTATTTTGTTTGTTTTGGAGTTCAATGGAAATTGTCACACCCAGTACCTAATATTTTCAAAATTTTTATCTCGATAAGTTGCAAACTTCATTAAGCTCAACTGACAAATCCAGAATCGAAAATACAAGTATGGTGAAAAGCCATCCACCTCAAAGTAACCCTTATATTTACCTCTATACAACTGTGATCATCCTATCTCTATGCATGTAATATAGCAATTGCAGCACCAGACTAGGGTCTATTAATGCCATAAAGGAAAACATCAGATCTAAAGCTATCAATAAGCTTCTCTGCAGAAGCCAAATCACCTCGAAAAATCTTGCAGCACCTTTCTCGCCAAATTGCAGCTAGTAACCAGCACCAACAGAAGCCGATAACAGGCCCCTGGGTATTCGCCTTCAACAGGTTAACAACAACATCAAACCAAGACTCCCAACTATTATTAGCAGGCATATGACAACCCTGCAAAACCACTTCCGCCACTTTCCTCGTATACTCACAGTCAAAAAACAAATGGCCTCTAGATTAAGGTCCCCTGGAACAGAGTAAATAGTTAGGATCCACGGACATACCCCATCGAATTAACTTGTCTAGAGTAACAATTCTATCTTTGATGATGAGCCAGGTAAGAAACCTGTTGCTAGGAATAGAAAACTTCGCCCACAAAAGGCGCCAGCAAGCTACAGTAGGTTTCTTACTTCGCAAGGAATTCCATACCACTGTAATTTTATACTTCACCAACAACTTACCCTCCCAGGACACTTCACCTCTTGCCTCTTCCATCAATCTGTAATAGAACCAAGATCTAATTATGAGTACATTCTTCCAAATCCAAGAGCCACTTTGTGTTTCCTTCAAATCCCAGAATCGTTTCCCTTTAATTTTGTACTTATTAGCCCATGCAACCCAGAATGACCCACCTTGCATTAAGAGAAGCCAGATTAGCGTTCCTGCCGATGCAACATTCCAAACAGTAAGGTCTTTGAGCCCCAATCCACCTTCCTTTTTTGGGACAGTAAGCAAGTTCCAATCCACCCTAGCCCTGCCTGATTCGTTACCATGCCACATAAAGTCTGAACTTGTTTTATGACATACTTAGGCAAAATGAAGATACCTAGCCAATATTGCAGTACTAGATAGATTACTGAAGAAATTAGCTCAAGTCTGCTAGCATAAGTGAGTTTACCATATCTCCATGAGCGGATTTTACTAACAATCTTATCAATCAGCATATCACATTCTCTCACATAAAGTTTTCCAGCTACCAGAGGTAGCTCTAAGCATCGCACAGGGAGAGCCCCTTCCTGAAAACCAGTCAAATCCAAAGCAATATATCTAGCTGCTCTAGGGGTACCACCAAAATAAACTGCACATTTATCTGGGTTACATTTGAGTCTTGAAACTGAGTAAAACTTATCCAAGACCCGCCTGACACAGGTAAGAGCCCACCCTGAACCTTCTGTAAAAATAACCAAGCCATCCGCAAAGCATAGGTGAGTCAACCCTGTGGATTTGCAGTGCGGATGAAAAGGTAGTTGATCGGCAAGAGCAGCCTTATTCAACATGCGAGAGAGAGAGAGAGAGAGAGAGAACTTCAAAAACTAAGGTGAAGAGATATGGCGACAGTGGGTCTCCTTGCCTCTCCCCTTTACAAGCTGGAAAGAATCCACATAAGCCCTCATTTATACTCACACTAAAGAATGCAGGTGACAGACAAGCTTTGATCCATTTAATGAATAATTGTGGAAACTACATAGCTTCCATGACTTGAAATAAAAACTCCCAATGCACTTAGTCAAAGGCTTTCATAAGATCAACCTTGATTGCACATCGAGAACTAAGATTCTTATGCCTATACTTAGAAACCATTTCCTGCGCCATCAAGATGTTCTCAGTGATGTTCCTTCTTTTAATTAAAGCAGACTGATTACTACTTATGAGATAGGGAGAACTGATTGCAATCTATTAGCTAGCACCTTGGAAATGACCTTGTATACCACATTAATACACGCAATTGGCCTGTACTCAGTCATTTTACATGCATTCTGAACCTTAGGAACTAAAGTGAGAGAAGCAGAGTTCAAACCTTTTGGTAAAGTTCATTTGGCAAAGAATTCCAGAACTCCTACTATTAGATCTTCCCCAACTACACTCCAAGTCTTTTGATAGAACCCTGGGGTCCAACCATCAGTGCCTGGAGCCTTGTCTGGTTTCATAGAGAAAAGAGCATTCCTTATCTCATCAGCAGTAACCTGAGAACATAAAGCAGTCCCCTCATCAACATATACCTTCTTGACAATTAAAGCAGCTAACAGAGGTGGATCAGGATGAATCTCCCCATTAACAACGCCACATAACTTCTTATAAAATGAAACAACTTCATCAACAATTCCTTCAGGGTTGTCAAGAACTTCACCAGAGTCTAGAGTCAATTGGTTGATCATCTTCCGGGCATGGCTCACCTTCATAGCCAGATGGAAGTATCCTGTATTAGAATCACCTAACGTAAGCCATTGTACTCTTGATTTTTTTCTATAGAAACTTTCCTCTACTTTCTTCAACTGATTTAGGGTTTTGGCTAGACTCCCAAATTGGATCGTCATGGGTGCACCTTGGTTGTCATCGTCGTCATCCTTGTTTTTTCGATCGAATTTCGACTTCGGCTCCTCCAATTCCAGCATCTCCTCTTCGATGAGGGAGTCATCCAACTCAGCATCGTACTCAGCCTCTCCCGGGACTCCCTGATCGTTCCCGTCCAGGTTGCCCTCGACAACTTTTCCAGCACCGGCCACAGTCACTCTCAGACCCGTGGCAGAGTTGTCTACGTTCACATTTGCTTGCAAGTTTGCAATCCTCCTTCCTTGAGCATTCTTGCGGAGGTACCTTCGATACTGCGTCCTTGTCATCCCGTCAACCGCGATGGGCTGCTGACGACGGACGTCGTAGGTGTGCCAACCACCCCGTGGCACATTTGGTATCCTGAAAGTTCTCCTGACGGCGGGAACCTCTCACCAGTTGGGAAAGTCCAAAAGGTAGACTTTTGAAGGGTGGGGCACTTTGAGCAACCCACTGCCTGCGTTGCCCTCTTCCCCATGCAGGTGCACGTACTCCTTCGACACTGCGTTCATATGAGGGGTACCTCGGTTTGAAATGTCGTGGTCCCAATCTCTGGTGGACCGACTGGCTTGGCCCTGCTCCCCCAATGTTTAGCTTTCCGCGACACTGGGCACACAGCTTCTCTTCCTCAGTTGGGTCCAAGCGTGGCCCCTCCTGCACTTGGGAGGATGAAGCTCCCTGGGCCACATCAGAACTACCACTCGGCGGTGGCATTGTATCCACCACCAGCTTGAAGCATGGCAGGTTGATCTTAGAGAAATCAGGATTGACCATGTTGACGCCGACAACGTTTGGGAACGGGTCTGTGTCAACAATCATGGCCTCCTTCCTCGGCTCTGGGAACTTGAACCGACCTTTCTCAATTGCATCCTGCACAACGTTGCAAAACACAACACACATGTTAGTTGAATGAGATGCACTGTTGTGCCATTTACAGTATCGTTTCCCTTTTAATTTTTCAGCTAGCGGGATAGTATGCCCCCCAGTCAACTTAATTTGACCATCTTTGTAAAGCTGGTCGAAAATCAGTTTGATTTTGAAATATCGAAGGAATATTTCCTAGTTTGAATCGGAGCACGATTGGGCTTTCCACCTTGTGGTTCCCCATCGGCCTTGGCTAGAGAAGCACACACATATGGCTTCCCCTGCACAATCTCGGCCAAATCAACTTCAACCTCGTCAACATCGCTGCCGACGTTATTCACACCATAGTTTTCAAAATTAGGGAAATATTGTCCACGAGAGCCACTTCTCTTATGTTCTTCTTCATGGAGAAGAGATTCGTATCTAACAGCGCAGGACATCAATTGAAACAAATAAGAAAACTCCCTATCTTGAAACTTCTTACGAAGTTCAAAATTCAATCCACCCTGGGCAAGCTTAACAAACTCGCGTTCTGTCAAGTTCACCAAACAACGATTTCTTGCATTTTTAAAGTTTGTTAAAAAGTGTTCCACTGTTCTCTCCTTGTTGTTGGCGCATTCGTGCCAAGTCTGCCATTGTTACCTCTGGCTCAGACCGGTAGAACTGGGCATGGAATATTTGTTCCATTTGCTGCCAAGTTTGAACTGAGTTCGATGGCAAGTTGACGTACCACGCGAATGTAGGGCCGGTCAATGAGTTGCCAAACAAACGCAACTTCAAGAAATCACTCACATCACCACACTGAACCGTGAATCGTCCAACATGCTCGACGGTGGACTGATCCCCAGTCCCGCTGAAGGTGATGAAATCAGGCACGCGAAAACCACTTGGAAAGGGGTAGTATCTATCAACCCAATCCGGATATGGTTTTCGATACACCGGCGGCATCGCTGGTCTAATCCCTAAACCAAACTGATCCGCCAGCATCTGTGCTACTTGATCTCGAATCACATTAATGTCTTGCCCCCCGAGTTGCCCCCCTTGTGGCACGAATCCACCAGGATCCATGCCAAGCCCGTTTGGAGGAGGAGGCATGTTTTGCGGGTAACCGCGTGGCGGAACATGATCATTGTTGATCGTTCCTCCACCACCAGCACCGCTCATCGGAGCCAAGTAGGGTCTGGCCTCCGGGATATTTTGTGGACCCCCACCGTGAAACGGTGGTGGTTCAACCCGAGTGTTAGCGGCAGTGCTAGTCTCGCCAAGATTAACTCGCGGAGTTGGTGGGTTCATCACCGGTGTCGGCGAAGCTCCTTCTCTTGGCGGACTAATTCGAGCACTGTTGTTTGGAAAACCAGTTTCGCTGTTTAAATTGTTTTCACCGTTTAGCGGCAAATCCCTAGGTTGCATTACTGGTCTACCCAAAAGCTCCCTGATTTCATTCATATCACGTAGATTTTTATCCACGAAAACATCAAAATCATGTCTGTTTTTAGGCACAACTTCAAAGAGTTGGCCTAAACGCCTATCAACACGAGACTCAAGAGAATCATGCGTGCAGTTAAAGCGTCAAAACGTTGATTTACCTCGCCTTTGAAGCTTGCAAACTCGCCTTTGAAGCCTGTGAACTCATTGTTGAGGCTAGCAAACATGCGACGGTTTTCCTCCATGAAATGGCGGATTGACAAATCCTCAGTCGGCCCAGCAGTGGACGGCAGATTCTCGGACCCGCCGATGTCTTCAGCACCGATTCCTTGGCCTCCTTCAATGTTGGCCACATGTTCCTCCACGAATCCGGGCGGAACATCCCCTTCTTGATTCCTTCGTCGCGGAGCCATTCGAACACACGTGTCCCACTGGGCGTGCCAATTTGTTTCATTGGCGAAACTTGCGTGTTCAATGCGCACTGTATTCAAGTAAGCACAAACACAAAATCAGCAAAAATCGTCAAATATCCGCCGCCGGTGTCGGCGTCGTTGATTTGATCGATGCACCTTTGACTTCTAATCAAACAACCGTTATTCGGTTCACCACCTCTCCAAACTACGTTCGAACGAGGGTGTTCGGCGAATAACCAGAAAATCGAACCGGGAGTGTTCTAAGTTACGTTACCTCTACTCCTATGGAGGTTGCTCTGGAGAGCTCCGCGACTACGGCTACGACTACAACTACTACGACTCTGCAAAGGAGGTCTTTGACAGAGAAGTTCTATGAACTAGAGAGAAAAACTGATAATCTGCGACGGTGCAGTTTGAGATTTCATTTTGCCGTCTCGAGCTTCTCTCTCTTCCTGATGTTTATACTGCAATCTTCTGCTCGTAGTCGTGGTAACCGCCTTCGCGCCTTTGTCTCCCACGTCTTCATTCTTGTCAACCGTGTAGGTAACTTCCTCCTTGTTGCGTGATAATCACGTGCCATCGAAACCGCTCTTGCTTTGCAGAAACGCGGCGAAACGACCTACCACCTTGTCCATGTAACGATGGCATTTCACCAACCGGTGTCGTTTTATGATCCAACTCAACTGCCCCGACCCGGTTTAACCAACGATATTGTTAGTCCATCAAACAACGTCGTTCTCTACTCTTGCGCCATCATTGGGCTTGGCGGGCTGCCTTTGGCTGAACTCTTACCACTAACACGATGTCGTTTTACTTTTCCGCGGCATCGCTTTTCATTAAACGACACCGTCTAAAATAATAATAAAATACTAATTAATTAAACTAGCCCTCATTGTTAACTCACCGTCAAACTCTCACCCCTCGGCGTCGTTCTCAGTTAAACAACATCGTTTCCTTGTCCCGCGATGTCGTTGAACTTTTGAGCTTCGCAACACCGTTTTCATTTTAACAATGTCGTTTTAACTGTTGCGGCATCGTTTGGCCTACTCGCGGTATCGTTTCTTTCTTCTTGCGGCATCGTTTTTAAATCCGCGGTACCGTTTTAACTCTCCGCGATACCGCTTATCTCCATGCGGTACCGATTTTCCCCTTCCAACAAGGAATAAAAATATTAATTAATTATAAACAAAACTCCCTCCCCCACACCTACACTAGAATGCGCGGCCCCTCTCCAGTTCCGCGGTACCACTGAGCTTCCTTGCGGTACCGTTTTAACTCCCCGCGGTGCCGCTTCTCACAAGGAATAAAAAATAATAATTAAATAATTAAAACTCCTCCTCCAACCCCATTAAACGCACGGCCCTTTTTTTTAATTTTCGGCAAGCGGTGTCGTTTCCAGTGTTGCGGTACCGCTGGGCTTACTCGCGGTACCGTTTTAACTCTCCGCGACGCCGCTCAACTCCAAACGACACCGTTTTTATACCCGCGGTATCGAATTAAATGCCGAGACTAATTAATGCGGCATTTAATTCAGGCCAAATTAATTTTAGGTGTCAACAGATGGTAATTGTAAGTTGTAACTAATGGTAAAGCCATAAACAATAACACATATTTAATTCATGCTGGTGTACGTTAATCATACGCTATACGTATGTGTTCACATTATCGTACGCCGCCAAGTTTTACTATTTAATCGCATATTAACCGGATGTTAGGATATGATAATAAACTCTAACCTCGGACGGGTGAATCTCAATCTCTAATTCTCTAACCCGAACCATAAAACTCATTTGATCTATAATAATCATAACTCATGGTTCTGATTCATCAAAATATATCAAAATACATATAACAAGTCTGAATGCCTAAGTATATTGTTTATCACAAGTTCAATTAGTTCATATCAAGGGTCCTAGGATATGTGTACTACAACATGCATTTGAGATAATTTGAATGACATGATTGAAATAAGATAACTCATGATATGCTATCAAATCTACTATATCCAATTACTAATGACCTATAACGCTATATTAAAGTTTACTATGGACAATGTCTTTGTCACTAAATGTTACACGTCTAAACCATCATCTGTTAATATTATGATGATCAAATTAATAAGTAATCAACTATATTATCTATAATGTAAAATAACTTGCATTTGAGATAGTTCAAGTGATATTGTACCGAAGATGAGATAACTCGTGATAGTTTTTAAATATATTTAATCAATTAGTCATTGGTTCACAAGAGACAATATCTTAGTTACTAAATGTTAAACTCTTAACCCATAACGGTAAAGATTGTGATAATCTCATTGGTAAATAATAATATATGATCTATAATATAAAATAGCCTGAACTTGTGACAGTTCGAGTGACGTTAATAATATAAGATAACTCGTTATGTAGGTTACTTTACATTATGAGTTACATATGAATGTTTAGGAGTTTAACCGTCTCCTCGCCTTGTCAGTTGGGTTGGCCCCCCAGATGGTTATATCAAGGTCAATTTCGATGCCGCTGTTCGTGCCCCGGATTGCTCGTCAGGTATTGTTGCTCGAGGGTCAGATGGGCAAGTCTTTTTGGCCTTGGGGTTCCATCACCCTGGAGTTTCCAATCCTTATCTGGCTGAACTTTTGGCTGCAAGGGACGCCATCTCTCTTGCCATCTCTCGTAGGCTTCCCCTCGTCATCATTGAAGGAGATTGCGAAGTAGTCATTCGTCAGCTTGATGGGAGATGCTGTGAAGATTCTGTGGGTGGGCCCTTGCTTCGTGATTGTTTTCAGTTGGTGAGGTCCTGTTCCTCGTGTTTTGTTTTTAGTGCGGTTCCGAGGACTGCCAACTGGGCTGCCCATAGAGTGGCAAGACAAGCCCTGTTGCTGTCCCCTGTAGAGATAGCGTCCTTTGATTTTGTAGGGTGGTTGCTTTAATGGTCTTTTTGGGGTTCGGGTAGAGGTTGAACTATTGTATCTCGCTCTTACTTGGAAAAAAAAAATTAGGGACAAAGACATTGTCAGTAGTAAGCATTACTATAGCATTATAGGCATTACTAATTGGATATAGTACATTTGAGAACATATAATGAGTTATTTTATCTCAACCACTTCATTCAAGCTATCTTAAATGCAGGTTTTAGTATAATCTTATCTTATCTAATCTTATCTTATCTTACTATATATTATGGTTGTTCAAAAGTTACTTCTTGCCACATAAGCATTTGAAGAACTCACAAGTTGCCAAGGTGGACAACTTTTTTTGGAAACAAAAAAATTTAGTTAATGACATATTTATGGAACTATGTCTCTCTTCTTTTAATATTTTTTCTTTCAATCAATAATTTCTTTTTTTCTTTTGCATTATATATGCAATGATAAACTAATGTTTGTAAAGTGACATCTATCGCATTTTTTTAAACCAAAACATATTATTAGATCTTTAAGCCAAATTTCTACTCAATTCTACTAGAACTTATAAGTTATATTTTAACATATTTATGGAGCTATATCACTCTTCTTTTAATATATTTTTCTTTCAATCAATAATTTCTTTTTTTTATTTTGCATTATATATGCAATGATAGACTAATGTTTGTAAAGTGACATCTATCGCATTTTTTTAAACCAAAACATATTATTATATCTTTAAGCCAAATTTCTACTCAATTCTACTAGAACTTATAAGTTATATTTTAATGAAAAATTAAAAAAATATACACATAAGTAATATTATTTCATTCGATCAAATAAATATAATGATGGAAAGAGAGAGAAAAGTTGTTTGATGATCAATCGACTTTAATAAATGAGCTATATTTTTTAATATTTTTTTACTATCAAACATTCTCTCATTTCTAATGTATATGTCTATCTAATAAAGCAAGTATTATATAACAAAAGGTCCGGATAGAATTTTGACGATGTACAAGTATCATATAACAAAAGGTCTGAATAGAGAAGTATTTGTAGACGATGTACGACAAACATCACGTTTCATCAACCACTGACCTAGGCATTAATCAAACAAAGGCTGGAAATTTTCATTTAATAGTTGAATGTATTGGTAAAAAAAATATAAATTCAAGGATTAATACAATAACTAATTTTTTTACAATTGATTAATACAATAACTAAACATATGTTTGTTGGTTGAGATATTTATACTAAAAGCATTTATAGTTAAAAAGTCTAAATCAAGTTATTGGGTTAAAAATGAAGAATCTTTAATAAGGATGAGTTCAACAAGGCAATTGCAATTTGCAAGGAGTCATTCGGTGGTATGGTTGTGAGCCTGTGACTCCATACCAAATTTTGATAATAACAAAAAAATTATGATATCAAAGTGTCAAAACAGAAATATTTTAGTTTGTAACAGTAAGCAATTTGTATTTAGATATTAATAATAGATGTGTCGACAATACATTCATGAATTTATATGTATGCGAGATGTCATAATTGTTGTATGAATTTTAAAAAAGCTTTAATAAAAAAATCAAATTATAAAAAATTATAAATTAATTATTCAAACGATATGTTGTTTTAAATGCACTTAAAATCCGTGTGCATTATAGACATGGTTTATCAGTTACTAAGATTAGTAATAAATTTTTTGTTCTAGAACAAACACCAAAGAAAAAGGAAAAAAATGTACATTAAAAAGTTGGAAAATTATACACTAAATGACCATATCTAGAGACTAGACAGGAAACCTTGATAGTGTGTGTGAGTGTATTGGGTTGAGATTCTAAACCAACATGTACACAACAACCATGGGTTGAGGGTTAGTCAAAACTTCAAGAATTAGTAATTGATACATATTATATGAGATACTAAATTTGAGTGTCTTGGTAGACAAATTTTGATATAAGATCCTCGAACGAGACTTCATGAACAATCACATAAAAATGAGTCATGGTTAGAGAATATGATCATCGTAAGGGATATGATATGTGTCGATTTTCACTTCGGATAGATAAAATTTATCCACTAATTACGTATCTTTATCCAATAATTTGAACTTTCAATAATTGATTCAGAGATTGTCTTAACTCGAGAATCATGAATTGTTAAATGTTGTATAATATAATAAATCTGAGTGTCTTGGCTGAAAAATCTTGATATGCTATCATAAATGGGATGTGATAAAGTCATGAGTGTGTTAAGTATTGAGAATTTTTAATATAAGCATATCACATACTCGCTTATGAAGTGAGAATATAAAAAATCTAGAAGATTTAAAAGAGTTTAAGCATATCGATAAATCAATAATATAAATGATAATGGAACTCTCCGGCCAGGCCAAGTAAGAAACTAGTGTTTACATATGATGGTTTAAGAGTTCAACATCTAGTGACTAAGACATTGTATACGGTAAACCTTATTAGCCTTATAGGGCATCACATCACTAATTGGATACAGTAGAAATTAAACACACCAAATTTAAAAGCACTCAAGTTTCTCTCTTCTCTTCTAAAAAAATTAAAAACACTAAATTTCCTCCTTCTTTCATTTCCCAAAAGTTAAAAACGCATAAATTCCCTCGTTATTTCTGTTTCCATAAATCCAAAGCACAAAAATTTATCACTTCTATTATTCTCCAAAAAGTGAAGCACCAAATTTTCAGTTCTTTATTTTTCCAAAAAGTAGAAAGAAAGACTATATAGTATAGGGTGCGCCTACGGTGACTTGCATGTAACGGTGACTTGCACTTTCCGGTCGACCTCAGTTAGGATTAGGTCGACTTCATTTAGGGATCGGTCGACTTCATATAGGATCAGGTCGACCTAATCTGTTGTTTCGGTATAAAAACAGTTTATGGTGCCTACTTTGGATATTCATATCATACAATTGGCTAGATGGAAATTGAAGACTAATGGCTTGTTTTGAAGCTGGAGTGTCCCTCTACATATTGAAGTGATTGAGAGCTCGATAGGAAGTTCAGAAGACCATTTTTGAACCTCATCAAAAGGCTATGCCAAAACTGGGAAACTGCATGGAAATGGATGTCTGGAAACGTGTTTGTGAAGCCTATTTTGGAGCTCAATTCGAGAAGCATGAATGCGAGTCGAGTCCAGAAGCCTCTACCACGTTAAATTAGGTATGTTTTTATACAAATTCAAGGCATTGGATGAAAGATTGGATATCTTTAATGGCCAGAAAAACAGCCTTCGTAGCAACTTCGAGCCTTTTGTTTGAAGCCTTAACGATGTTCAATATTTAATCTAGTGCCTTTCCTTTGTAGAAAAAATACGTAATTTAACGTGGTAGAGGCCCCTGGACTTGAGTCGCATCCATGCTTCTCAAATTGAGCTCCAAAGTAGGCTTCACAAACATGTTCCCAGACTTAGCCATTTTCAGGCAGTTTCCCAGTTTTGACATAGCCTTTTGATCAGGTTAAAAAATGGTCTTTTGGACTTTCTATTGAGCTCCCAAGTACTTTAATGTGTAGAGGAACACTTCAGCTTCAAAACAAGCCATTAATCTCCAATTTCCATCTAGCCAATTGTAAGATAAGAATCTCCAAAGTAGGCACCATGAAACTATTTTTACACTGAAACAACAGATTAGGTCAGCCTAATCCTATATGAGGTCGACCGAAAAATGCATGTCACCGTAGCAAAGTCCTATAGTATATAATATATGAATTATTTTTGTCAATTGGGCGAGTTCGGGTTAGTCAGGTTCTGATCAATTGGGTTGCGAGTCAATCGGGTTGTGAGTTTAATCAAGTTGTGGATCCAACGGGTTTGAGTTAATCGCGTAGCGGGTTAGTCGGGTTGCTAGTTAATCTGGTTACAGGTCAGGCGGGTTGCGGGTAATTGACTTCTAGCCAATTCATATTGCGGTTGGGTTACAGGTTGAATTGATCAGGTGGGTTACTCGGGTTGGGTTCTATTTTGACACCTCTAATATCAACTAATCTACACAATAAATAAAAGGGAAATGGGGAAACTTGAACCCCCATTTCAAATTTCCTCCATCCAGAACAAAAAGTAGGAAGGGTAGATTCTCCTTCACAATCATTTATTATTTTCTTATATACATGAAAAAAATACATCAATAATGAGATTTGAACCATGGTCTCTTCAAACAAAGATAAGAAACACAACCAGTTACACTAACCAAATTTGTAAAATATTTTTAAATTAAAACATACATGAAGTTTAAATTTGAAAAATCATAGGACTTTTCCATCATGGTTAGCTAACCCACTAACTCTCCCGTAAATATTATTTATTGGTATTTGATATCTCTGATTTGATATTTTATTTATTCTAATTCGAGATTAATAATTAATTTCATTTATTTATCTTATAAAAGAAAGATAATTTCAAATCGCAACCCAAATGTCATTGGTACAAATATTGTATATCGATTTGCACTATTGAATGTGCAGAAGCGATGTAGAATTCTTAACATAGACCTAATTTTTATAACTACCATAAAACAACGATATTTTTTAACACAGAAGTTTTTGATGAATATGAGGCACACATGAGAGAGGAGTAAATATGAAAAGGTTGAGTGATGTTGGTGTGTCGACGCGAATGGAAAATACACTACTAATGTTAACGGGCCCAATTAGTGACCCGGCACATTAAACCAAGGACTGCTTTACCGTGCCGCACCGGCCGGTACAACCGGGAAACCCGGAAACCGGGCAAGTCCCGATACGGTAGCTTATATTAAGAGAAATAAGAGTGTCGGCCGGTATTTTCCATTGAACCGACCTTTCGCGAAATACCGGCCGGTTTTGATCCAGCCGACGGTTCTTCAATTCCTTCTACCTGTTGTTCGTCATTCATCTTTCCCGACGGTTGACCGTCAGCCGATTCTTCTTGAAGCCTCGCTGGTCGCTCCCATAGACAGGCATATGGAGAAATCACAGAGGAGAGGAGGTGAGAAGATGAAGAAGATCTTGACGCCATAATCTCCGTCATAAACGACGATGATCTCGTGCACACGATGGTCGAGGAAGACCGGCTCTGCCGCGGTGGCGCCACCAGCAAGTCGGCCAGTGGTTCATCGACGCTTTGAATTCCGTCCCCGTTGGCGGCGGTGGTTGCCATCTCAAATCAAATGCAATCCCTTCTCCGCCTCCTGCCATTATTCCCTTCCATCTCCACCACGCCGCCAAGATCTCTGCCCTCCCTCTCTGCCTTGCAAGTTCTCTGTTCGCAAAGGTTGTTTTGTTTCAAGAGAAATCATATCGGAATTTGTAGAATTGACTATGGAGAGAGAACCTGGAAAGGAATAGTTAATAATAGACGAAGGCTTTTCTGGATAGAGTGGAAAATTATTGCATAATACCTGAATTTATATTATAATTATATGTTTAGTCTCTGGAATCTTAAGCTATTTCATTATATACCTATAATGTTTATGAAGTGTAAAAATGGGTATTTATGAAATCTTAAGTAGACAAACTTGATATATGTTGATATTTAATGATTTTCTATATGGTATTTTTTATATTATTTCGGTATTACTCTGGAATTGTACTATGTTTTGACCGGTACGATTATTTGACAAAAAAAATTATATTATTACAAAAACGGTATTTACCGGTACGAAACGGTTGAACCACGATTATACCACAAAATATCCTACCAAAAAGAAATCCGGTATGATGCCCGGTACGGTTTTGCAATCCTTGCATTAAACACATCGCCGTCTCTCCAAACTTCTCATCGGATTCAACAACCGACTAACCTCCTCTATCTTTATTGTTACGCCAGAGCAACTTTTGGAGTGGAAAATATGGAAAGCTTGTCTGTTGTTGGTTCACGAATGCGGATGGAAAAGACGCTACTAATGTAAACGGGCCCAAATAGCTGCCCGGCCCACTAAACACTCAACCATCGCGCTTACATTCGCTACACCTAATATAATATTGAAATGGGAAAGGTACTTCCCCATGGTTAGCTAACCCACAAACTCTCCCGAAATATTCTTTTGGTATTTGATACTTCTATTTTCATATTTTGATTATTTTAATTCGAGTTTAATAATTAATTCTATTTATGTTTGTATAAAAGAGAATAATTTTAAAATCACAATCCTTATGCCATTGGTGCAATTATTGCATATAGAAGTACAATATTAAATGTGTAGAAGCGATGATGACCATAAAACAACAATATTTTTGTACACAGAAGTTTTGACTGAATACGTAGCACATGTGTCTTTAAGAACAGGGTAAATATGGAAAGATTGAGTGATGTTGGTTTGTTGAACGCAGATGGAAAATGCGCAACTAATGTAAACAAGTCTAAATAGTATCTCGACCCACTAAAGGCTCGACCCACTAAGGTTGACTGTTTCTGCTTGGAGAGCTGACAATGACTGGTAGGTTATTTAGTTTCTTTGACAGTAATGTGTGATCTCTTAACCATCAATTCATTTGGTTGCTTTTCTAGGTTAGATTAAAGATACATAGCTATACTTTTTGTTGTTTTTGTTATGATACTCCTTTTCAGTATGATCATTTTCCTGATTTGGAATGTTGTGTGGTTAATTTCCAGTAAACAAAGATTATTTTGTTTAGTGTTAACATAAGGAATAGTTTCAATCATACCACTTTTACATAGATTTTATATGTAGGAGCTGAGATCGTTATCGAATTGAACTATTCAAACTATAATGATGATCTTCAACATATAAAACATGGTTTCTTTTGAGTAGAATAACCTCATGATTGCATATAATTGTTTACATGATGTTTCGTGATAGTGGTCACTTGCTTCTAGATTTAAAAGTAGAGTTCTGATTATTATAATATAAAAAGCACGAGTGTTTGCAATAATTGGAGCAACAAGGTGGTTTGATATTCTTCTCTCTGCAAGAAATAAATACATGGTGAGCATATGTTACCATGAGAAGGACAAACTGAAATCTTTGTGTTTGTAGTATAGCCTGTTGAAATATACGCATGTCTAGACCCGACCGATTGGACATCTCCACCTGAAATTTATTGACGAGATTTGTGCTCATCAAAACTGCAAATCAAGTAAGCTCCCTCCTTAATCCTTCTATTTTTCTTAATCTTCACATGCACACCCTCATAGGAAATATGTAGATTTAACATCTCCACCTGAAATTTATTGACGATATTTGTGCTCATCAAAACTGCAAATCAAGTAAGCTCCCTCCTTAATCCTTTTATTTTTCTTAATCTGCAAATGCACACCCTCATAGGAAACATGTAGAGAATTGTAATTTGGGTGCTTCATTAGTGTTGTTTCTATAAGATTGTATTATCTGAGGTGGTTATTCTGGAATTATGAATTGTGATTGTATCTCGTCTAAGAAATTGTCAAGTTAAACTATGAGAGAGACTAACATGAGCTTCCTCTTTAATTGAGGTGGTAAGAGAGCAATGACCCATGTTAAATTGATTGGGAGTTGACAGAGGTCTGAGAAATGGTTTCAGCTTCTTTTGAGCATCACAAGATCCTGATAGTATCTCAACCGAAGCAATTTTTTTTGTCATGTCTGATGTTGATACAAGCTGTTTACTTAGAGGAGAGCCCCAACAAGTTATCTCTTGGAGTTGCGATGCAAAAATAGGTAAGCTAGAAACGGTTTATATAAAAGACCATACTATGATCATATAGAACATGTTGGTAGAGGTAGCTATCAATTTCATTTTATTGACGAAGCCAACGAGGAGAAGAGAGGAATCGTCATTGGTACTCTAAATTTTACAAGTATATTATACTGATCATTTCTTTCATTTCATGTAAATTCGTATTATGAGTGAAGTGATATTACCTCAAACCATAAATTGCAGCAATGGAATGGTCGTTTGGATTAATGTGTACTGATGCAAAATGTCATGTAGCTGCCACGAAGGAGTAAGCAAGGACCAATCAGCGTGTTTGCTATCGAGAAGGATAAAAATCATGATAATGGAGAGGTTATATGACAATTGACTTATACATATTGAAGAGATAGAAAGTGTAGAGCTGTAAGTCATTTGTGTGTTTAGTGTAGCAGAGTGATTATGAGTGATTTGGTAGCATTTCATTTTCACAGTGGTAGGGGTATTGACAAAAGTTGTTATCTGTTGGTGTTACTAGGCATATGTTGCTTGCATTTTTCTTTTGTTTGTATTTGAGATTTCTACAGCAAATTGCATGCTTTGTATTTCTTTTATTTTTTTGTCATTTTAATTAACAAAACTATTTATTAGAAAAAATGGCCTATTTATTTCATCGATTTGATTTGGACAAAGTTGGTTTTGGTTTTCTCAGCAAGGGATTCATCACCTTTGGTGTCACTATGGTTTTTGGTCTAAGGGCAATCCAGATAGGATTTTCTCTATGATATCTCTTGGTGGCTTCCATTTTCACCATCGGGAATTGGAGCCAGGTAAGCATGCCTTTGATTTTTTCATGTTCACTCTATAGGCATTAGGGTGCTTGACAATAGTGTGGCTAGATTTATGGCTAATGACTTCGTTTGGATTGTCCATTATAGTATTTATGTTTTAGTTTTTCTTTCGTAATGCAATGAGATAATAACTTTCCATCAGATTATTATGGTGTTGTTGACCTACCTCTGTCCATCGTCGCAGACATGATAATGGGTAATATAGTTAGAATCATAGTACCAATTTCTTAGACTACGTCCGCCCAAGGAACTGGATAATAAGCTAGTGACATAAGAGAGAAAAGGCACAATTATAAGAGAAAATATGGGGGATTTAACCTAAGAGAGCTCCCAAAACTTGTAAATAGCTAGGATTAGTGGTTAGTCTAAGTTAGTTATTTTAGTTGTATTAATCACTATCCTAGGTTGGCTAGATAAAGAACCCTTAACCTGAAGTAGGGTAATCCTAAATCCCCATGATACAATAAATTCTATGCTACACTCGATCGGCGATTATACTTAACTGTCGATTGGAATGTTGTAGTTAGAACAAGTAACTACTAACTAGGAAGAAATGGAACGAGTTATTAAATTATGGTATCAAGAGGCATTGGCATTTCAAACCAGAAACAGCTAAACCAAACAAAAGCAGCAATCTCAATCATCTGAACTACATTAACTGATCCTGGCGACATTAACCGTGCAAATTCAAACTAGCCCAGGAAGCATAATCGATTTTCCATTCAGGAATCCACAATTATGAACGACGATGGACTCTACAAGAATAGCTCATGAACATATACATTACATTACATATTTAAGTGAGACGGAGAAGAGAGTGTAAGTAAATACAATAGATACACTTGCCATCAGATAGGAAGAGAGATGAGAATTTATCAATGAGCTAATCAAGATTAACTTAACCCACTTGGTTGAAATGGTCGTCCAGCTAGCTATGCTTTCTAAGCGCCTTATACAACTTTTTAACGACCAGAAACGAATAATGAATTGGTTGATATTTGACTGCCATCCACCTGAATTTTCCTAATTTTTACCTTGTCGATCCGTGCTCGTCTCACGGCTTCCTGGATATGGCGGTCATGGTCCTTCAGTACTTCATCCATGTTCCCAGTTGGCACCAGTGGACCAGAGTAGTGGATTTTGCGACTCTTTGACCCATGCCCCACCTAAATAAAAGAATAAGATATCAGGGGAAAAAACAAGTTCAATGAATTTGATTTCAATGCGACTGCAGCAACTTACAAGGACAGGATTGCCACAGCCAGCCCTTCCATCTTCCCTCTGATGGGCACCAGTAGTGAAACCCTGCAAATGGTGATGCTTCTGATCTTGTTGGCCGAAGGACTCCGAGGATTCCTTGAAAGATCCAGGATTCCGTGCTATTAGTTTCGGGACTTCCGATTGTTGTTGAACCGATCTTTCCCTTCGGTCCTCAGTCAACAAGCTTCTCCTTGCAGCCACTAACCCAGCAGGCATTGTTGACAAGTCAGCTGCCCCACTAGAAACCTTAGGAGCTTCATAGGGATTCCTAGTACCCGCTTTGGACCAAGCACCACGCTGAGCAAGTGGGCCCGAATGAGAACCTCGCCTATGCTGCTGTTGATGTGAGGGCTCTCCACTTGATTCGACGATGTGTGATGGTCTAGGTGGTTCGAATGGAAACCCAGAAGCGACTTCTTCTGGATGAGGATTGAATTTCTCACTGCAGCTTTTAGAGTTTGGCTGACATTGCCTTTTCTGCTACAGCAAAGGGCAAATCAAAAATTGAATTGAAGAGCCACAAATCGAAGAAAAGAGTTAAAATGCGAAAAGTAAGATACCAGAAGCCGAGCGAGCGAGTGGATCAAAAGAATGGACACAAGGAATGGACATCATTGATAAGAATAGCCCATCAAGGTAACTCCAAGAAAATATAAATTTTGAAAAGATAAAAATCACATGAACAGAAAGGTAATCGTTTTTGTTTTTACTGAAGTTCCTTGCTTTTCTGTAATAGATAGCAAAGTTGCTGGCAAGAAAAATGCAGTAACATCTCTATTTTTCCACAAAAAATATTAAATTTTAAGGATTATAACATTCTGAGAATTCTTGCCAAAGGAGGGCCGTAAGCGGGAGAATTAAAACTAGAATTCACCTGGATAGATACAGCCAACTCTGCATTAGCATCAGGTGCTGGCACTGCTCGAGATTCTCTGGTTCCTCTTCGTTCAGTGTTATGTCGGTGGCCCTTGCTTGCTACTGCACCTTGTCTGCCAAAAATCAAGCAGTAAAATTTAGTACCATGATAACATTATATAATCCAGCAAACGAAGACTCCTAAAACCTGCAAACTTGTGTGTTTAGATTTGATAATCCTAACCTTCTAGCTTCTTCGTCTCGCATTTTTGCATCAAACTCCTTGCTCGGGGGATATTTTGGCAAGCTTGAAGGATCACAAGGAAGTGGCTTTGTCGTAAAGAACTGCAACACATTGAGCAGACAACCAAAACATCACCAACAAATTGAAAGAAAAAATGCATAACCCAGAACACTAGTAGATGTGGAACAATAGACAATGGTGACAGATAATTACACAACCAATATTTATGATATGTCAAATCATGGTTCAAGAAGGCGGAATTCCAATTGCCGATACGCACCTAGGAGCTAGGCAATGACAAAATGCCTCTCATAGGCCTTAAGCAGCAAATTAGACATTCTTAACACCAAGGCGGAGCTAGGCGGCACCTAGTCGTGGTTAACCAATGTCAGACCCAATTAGGCAATTGGAGGCGTGCTTATGCATATCTAGTGGACCGATAGAAGAAAAAAGGTAACTGACTTCACCAAAACAACACTATCTCAAACTACCCTCAATGCAACATTTGGTCCTCGCTACTCTAGGTCAGAAAGCTGCTTCTCATTGTCACTCATTCCATTCGAGCAACCCCCTACCCTGCTGCTCTAAGTCGCTGCAGACTGCCAGCGCCTAATAGTGATAAGCCAAGAACCTCCTCGTCGCTCCATCGGTTCAATCGTCTCTTTGCCTTGCTGCCCTTCACCATCACTGACTACGATAGCCACAAGCCCAGAACCTTCTCCTCATTGCTCCATTCCATTTGCCCTGACCCTCTACCCAGTTTCTCTTTGTCATCGCTGACTGCGAGCTCCCGGCAGCAACAAGCTGTGAGTCGTGAGTCGTGACTCATCATTCACCACATTCTAAATAATCATTCTTCTCATCTTCAACAAGATTCAAGTTTTTTAGCTAATTTTGGACAAATTTCGATTCACCACTTTCTATAAGCTTCTGATTCTAGGAAATTATGACATATTTTGCTTGTTGTAAAGGGTCAGGTATGTTATGTATCATTTGAATATAAGTACAGAAGTGCTATAAAACTGTTATTTTTACTTCCTAACAGTGCCACGATTGAGGGCGAGAAACAACACACGGGTTATAAGAATTCTAGTCGCACACAAACCGTATAACTGCTACTGAAACATTTTTAGCAAGTACTAGCATGTGTCTCCTGAGAAGATAACAAATTTAAGGTGGCACGTTGAACAACAACTAGAGCTTCATACCTCACTCCTCAAAGCAAAAGCTGCAGTTCCTCGATCCGCAGGATCAATGGAAAGCAAGGTCTCCATGAGTGCTAAAGCGGGCGCAGGGAACTCCTTAAATGTATCAGCTACACAACGTCTATAAGGTTGCTGAGGCTTAAATATAGTAGCATGAGGCAGCTTTGACTTTTTCCAGTAATCCTCAGAAGGAGAACCACAAAGTTTGAAAATTTTATGCAGCTGCTCCACCTTCAAAGACAAAACCATGTAAATTATTCATCTGGCCTTATTCTTGCTGAACTATTGTCAGTAGAATAACAAAGCAGTCAGAAAACATAATAATGAAATAATATCCTAACTGAAGGATATATGCCATCAATACGGAAGGCAGGCCTAAATTCAGTATATTTAAAAACACTCAGAAGAAGCTAGTATATCTCAGTAAGCTGTGAGAAGGTACTCTACTGCCTAATACACAACAGAAAATGGACCAGCAGCCTTTCTCAGTTTCACCGAGGTCACATCTATTCAGTCCTCAAATACACCATGAGAGGCTAGAAGGCTATATCAGGTCCATCTGTTGCGCTCCTATCCTCTTTTACATCCCTTTACGACCCATACAAACCCAGGTAAGTCATAATACAGAGTAAAGCCACGAGAGTAACCAATTCAAGGATTTCAGAAGTTGAGAAAAGAGAGAGATCATTAGGGAGAGAAGCAGCACATAATGGTGATTCAACTAAACCTCAAATCAGACAGTTGTAAAACAAGAGAGCCACACCTATGGTTAAGCCTCAAACTAACTAGACAAAGAGAGGCAGTCAGCCAAATGTAAGTGACATACTAGAGCTTGATATACAGAATATCATATCCTGATACAAGTCCTCGTTAAGCATGGTAGTTCAACCCTCAAGTTTCTTATGCTACTTTCACACATGCACATAAGGTTGATGTGGGCCGAGTCATACATAACTGACATCAATCTCTTGAAATGGAAATTCCAGGATGAATTAAGTTTCAGAATGCATTTTGAATAGCACTGGTTTCAGAAGTTTGTGAACAGAAAACTGTAGAAACGATATAGGCAATAGATAAGCAGCAGATATCAGTGAACAAAAGATAAATTCAACCATCCAAACCCAAAGGGACAAATACCTCGGTTCTACCAGGCATAATAGGCTTGCCAGCATATAATTCAGCAAGTATGCAACCAGTACTCCATAAGTCCACAGCAGTTCCGTAGTATGTCGCTCCAAGTAGAAGCTCCGGCGGACGATACCAAAGGGTCACAACTCGGCTTGTCAACGGCTGAATATGACTGGGATCGTAAATGCTTGCTAGACCAAAGTCGGCGATTTTCAGGATACCATTATTGTCAATTAATAGATTGGAACCTTTTATATCTCGGTGTAAGACACCATGACTGTGACAGTGATCAAGCCCTCGTAGGAGTTGTTGCATGTAACATTTCACCTGCCAAGATTACAGGACTTTGATGAGAAACAGATATCTGCAACAAACAAGAATAAGATAAATGCATACATAAATATGTACTTTACAATGAATGATGTTGGCAGACTACAAGAACATCACATTTGAATTATCATTATACCAAACCAGATTCCTGTGAAGATATTAAAATGCTGAAACTCTAACAATTACCTGTGCTTCAGTAAACTTAAGACCGGGATGTGAGGCTAGACCAGCCAAGTCATGCTCCATGTATTCAAAGACAAGATACAAGCTGCAAGACATCCTTGATGTAACTAAGCCTTCTAGCTTTATAACATTAGGATGGTCAAGCCTACGCAAAATGTGGATCTCCCTTGCCATAAAGCGAACACTATCCGGTTCAAGATTATCAAACCTCACTTTCTTTAAAGCAACAATCTTTTTCTGATCAAGGTCACGCGCCCTGTAAACATTGCTATAGGTTCCTTGTCCAATCTGCATGAGAAAGCACAACTATTATTAGCTCCAAACTAGTCAGGAGTTACTGTTCCTGATAAAAAGAGCAGTACATTTGAAATGGAGAAAATATACTAATCAAATAAGTAATCAGAAAGATTTAGATGAAACAATATGAAGTTTAAGAAAATCGTGTACCTTATCCAGCTTCTCGAAAGAATCAGCCCGTCTAGGAAGCCACCCCTTTATTGCTTCCCCAGATACTGCAGCTAACCAGGAAGGCCACCCAGCAGCAACCTGCTCTCCTTCAATCGCTTTTGGTATGCTACCAATCCTTGGATATTGCACAACAGCATATTCCATCCTCTCCCTCTTTTTATCAACACTCTCACTGACCTGCAATCTATTTGACCCATCGGTTTGCTTATCAATTAACATTGTCCTCCCGTCATTGCTGTTGTACCTATCTTTAGGCCTATACTCATCTTCCCGCCTTGAAGATGTGACCCTTGATACCCTCAAATCAGATGATTCTTTACTTGAGAGTCTTTCTTTGTTATCCACTATAGAAGAGGGTTTACAGCAAATGCCGCCCATAGTGCTCCAAAAACAATTCCCAACTAATTTCCTAGTATAAATTCCTACATATCAAATCCTGCATCCCTGTAGAAGAGTCATCTACTTCCCATTTCTGAAAAAAACATGAAAAATTATCAATCTCTATATAAATTAATCCAAGAGGCAAAACATAATTAATGAGATGAAATGATTAAGGATTTCAACACTATTTGGGATCCATACAATACAACATGAAAAAAGGCATGTCCAAAACCCAAAAAGTATAAGGTATCTAGAAAAAGCTACAAGTTTGAACAAGGTTCTCAACTACTTTTTTTTTTATAAGGGTGATTTAGGTTTCATTTTATACTATCAAGGTACTACTTAAGGGATTTGAACCTGGTTCTATGCTAGTGGTACCGCTAGGCCAAGCTCTTGTTCGTTCTCAACTACGTGTGAGTAAGGATTGTGGTCAAATCAACAGTTTAATTGTAATCAGAACAATGAAAAGCTAATTAGAATGCCATTGGGCTACCTCTAAGAGTCCCTCTATAGATTATACATCCCAACTATGAAAAACCAACTCGCCATTGGTCATCAAAGATGCAAGCTTTGGTATAACAGGTTAGAACCAGAAGCCATAACAATGTATTTGGAAAAATACAAGATTAAGGGTCCTAAATTTTTAACAAGCACGATCGAGCTAATCGATTGACGTCCAGAAAACTAACAAATTGACAAAATCCTTGGTCCGTCCACTTCAGAACAAGGAAGACTGCAAGCTAAGGGTTCGCTATCCACCCAAAAAATCACCTAAGGAGAGGAAATGAAGAAAAATGGAAAAATAGTAGAAGCAGAAAATGTCACAGTGCATAGCCAAAAGCAACGCAATTAGAATAATGTTTTCACTTCAAAGCTACTGAAAGTAGAAGCCTTGCACGCAATGGCATCAAAGAAACGCATAAGAGAAGAGCTTCTCCAAAGCTCACCTGACATGAACGAGTAAAGTAAGATTCAGGCAAGAAGACTGGAGGCGATGCTATAGATGGAAAGGGAAACAGAACTGAGTGGCAACTTTAGCGGACCAAGTGAAAGCAGCTTTCCGAGAAAGCGAGTCAGCAGATCGAGAGTATCCAGCCAGAGACGAAAGCGAAGACTGTATGTGAGAGTGAAAGCGAGAGACCAAACTGCGATTTTAGCGATCTGAATCTGCTTTCCAATTTCACCCTTTTCTAGTTTTTACTAGTTTTTATTGTAGGGACATAGGGCTCCAAACGAGCCGAACCGAACGGAATCGAGTTTTTGCTTATCTCGAGCTCGGCTTATTTATAAATTTTAAAGCTCAAGTTTGGTTCGAACTCTAATTTTGATAATTTAGCTCGAGCTCGAGCTCGGTTCGATTAAAAATAATTCAACTCGACTTGGTAGTGCTCGATAAATACTCATTAACACAGCTTGTAAATCTCAGTACAAACTAGACTCAATATGAGCTTGATTTGAAATCATTATTGCTGAAAAATGTGTATACATAAGAAATAATAAAAAACACTAGAAACTAAAAATAACAACTAACTTCTATACAAATCCTTATTAATAGGATAATGTTCATGTTCAGAAGAGTAATTAATCCTTCCACAAGCTCTAAACAAGCCAGCTCATGAGTTTAGCTTGACAAGCCACTGAGTCAAGCTAGCTCACGAGCTAATGAAGCTTAGCATGATCTAGCTCAAACTTGACTCATTTATTAACGAGTCAGCTCGCGAGCCGAGTGTCGAACAAGTTTTTTTCAAGGTCTGGCCGTAACTTTTCCCTGCTCTTTGCTCGATCGCTCCAAAACGTCCCAAAACTCGCTCATTTACACTCATTCACGTACTAGGACCTGAAACATCAATAACCAACACAACCTAGCATAAAATAGGCCACGAGAGCGAGAAAGCGTACTCAAACGATCAAGAAATGACGGGAAAAACATGACCAAATATGGTGTTATCATGTCTCCTCCCTCTATTTCCCGTCGGCGTCTCCTCCCTATACCTGCCATTGTCGGTAAGCGTGCCGTCGAACCCACCAGTTTGCTGGCCTAATGCACAAGCCCACTAGCCTGAACAAAACGAGTATGTTCGGGAAAATCGTTTCGAATCGAGAGTTTTTCAGTTTTGGAAGGAGTGAACAAAACCTCATTACAACTCGAAATCGAAAGCAAGAATGTGCCTTGTGCGATTCGAGTATGTTCGAGTATGGTTCAGGTTCAACCGAATCGACTGAATGCCACCCCTACTCTTGTATGTTTCTTGTTCAAATTGGTTAAATTGAAGAATATAGAAATACATATTGGAAATGACGGGAGGGTTATTCAAGAAAGAAACAAAGAGTTGAATGTAATTCAGAGGACACCCAAACCAAACACTAATTTTTTCCCCTCAATTCTCTCATCACTCTTTCCTTTCTTTTTCCTTTGTTAGCAAGATTATGCTAGTTTTTTATTGTTCTATAGATGTGTAGGAGTGAGAGATTAATGATTTGCATATTATTGTACTTTGTATTATGAATCAATGGATACTCTAGATTTGGATGCTTTTATATTGAAAATGGTTGTCTTTGTTGATTTCATGGTTTATTAGGTTCATTTAGTGCTATAATTGAAGATCTACCTGTTGAATTTTAGGTAATAACATTGAATATAATGGGCGTATATTAGTCATGGCTACCCAAAAACTATGGGTATAGGGATTGGGTTGCAAAACCTCCACTCGCATGTGTATGGAGTGGCTATGGGTTGCAAAACCTCCATTTCCATCCCTAATCACATAGCCATCACCACATGCGTGAACCTAAAACATGGTAAAGCATGCTTTGATCACACTCTCTCGACATATTAATAACACAAAAAAATGGTGTTATCTAACCACTATCCTCGAGGAATCTGTGTGCTAAATAACCATATCTAGGCCATATTGCAATCTAGTTTATGCTAAATTCATCAATCATTAGTGTTTGAGCCCTGGAGGTATCGGGGTGTCTTGTGTGAGGTCACCGCCAGATAGCTGAAAAGGGGATGATGTGTGGTCCGGTGATCGTTCTTCAAGGGGCATCTAAATTGATCCTACATAAAAGGTCCACAAGCATGTGTATGAGACACTCTCCAAAGCTCAAATTAGTGAGTGATTTAATGAAATAGGTTTTCTTTCTATCGGAGTAGTTGGCCTACCATAAATGCAGTCAATGGGTATTTATACTCATGGTTCTGGGGCTCTCAGCATTAATTGTGTTGTCAGGCGGCCTCCATTTGTCTTGTCCGCCATAGGACCACCTTTGGCAGCATTGAATGCTTAGTCATGCGTATTTTGAAATTCTCTCTGTCCGAGGAGGCTCTGTCTTCAATGTAGGAGTCACTTCATCGTACTGGTTTCCAGGCGTCATGGTTGCCATCTCTTTAGTCGGCCACCGGCCAATCCTCTTATGCATCTTGTGGCTCGGCGGTTCTTTCTTGCTGTCTTCCCCTTGGTGGGCTTTGATGGTCATGGATTGGGTGTTTAGTGCCCAAGTCGAGCTCCATAGTTTCCCTTCAGGCAGAAAAGTTGTGGGTTTTGGCGGCTATGATTAGGCTATGTGTTGAGCGCCTTTAGTTCGGACATGTTTCTACCTCTACGATCTGGTCGACAACACTCATAGTGTCCCGCATAAAGGATCTTGGTATTAGACAAGAGCAAGAAAAAATCCTGAAAGGCTCGAAGATGTCGAGCTCGTTGATTTAGGGTTTTAAAGAATGAATGTGTCTATCTAGTTGATTTCATTATTTCTCTAGTTTTGATTGTGTTTGGGTAAGTCTCCCTAATCTTCTCTCTACTATCCTACTTGAGCTTCTACACAGGGTATGGAGTTTAGGTTAGACGGGTATATGCCATCAAGCAAATTGAGGTTAGATGTATGAATAGGATCCAATGGACTATGGTGGATGAGGCGATCGTACCCCTGCCATAGGAATGCCTTCATAAATAGAACCCATGATAAAACCTCAGTATGGATAGTGGGTATTACCCATTATAATGAGTTATGGTCTTAATGCCACAGATACGATAGCCTAGATCGAGGTGACTGACATAGGTTTATGGGAGGCATACTCGGAGGCATGTGGATAACCACGAAAACCCACGGGAAATAGCTCACTCACCACATTCGACAAACCCTATTTATCTAGACATTGCATGTATACCTAGCCTAGGGTGAGGGATAGTTCCCCGAAGTACCTGCTTTTATCCTTATTTGATCTCCCTACTAGTTAGTTCGCTTAAATCCTCCACCATAAACCCTTAAACCAATTGGCTAGATAACAACAATGTCGGAAGTAGGCTAGGGTACCGAGACCCGAGTAAATACGACCTTGATTACCACTATATGACAACGCCACTCTAGGTTAAACTTGGTCTAGGATGGGGTAGTTATTGAAGCGTGCTAACTCTTGACAATGACTTGCACAGATTAAATCTATCAAGCTTTTTGGCGTCGTTGTCGGGGAACCTTGGTAACTAGTAGAAAACCATCGAGTTGTTAGTTTAGCCTTTATTTTCTTTGTTTTGTTTGTGTTTGTGTTATTTCCGTAGTTTTTATCGTTTTGTGTTTTGTTATCCAACTTTGTGCGTCACGGGTTGTAGAGTTTTACGACTGAATAGACTTTTCCTCATAGACCGAACTGAGTTGGAGAGACCATCGCTACGCTTCGCCATCAACCTCTATTTCAAGGAGGGAATGACGAGAGTGATCTAGATCACTAGCATAGCTAGGATTTTATGTAAGGTGGGTCAGAAATTTTTTAATACCATAAGAAAATTTAAATCATTCCATTTGTTCACAATGTGTTCTCATTGCAAATGTCATTTCAATACTTGTAGTAGAGCCCGAGGAGCACGCTAAATTACTTGTTTCAATGACTATAATTCTAAAACACTAAGAAATCTTGTAATATCTAATTTCTTATCACACAGATATTGATACAATAATCTAGTGGAGGATCAAAACCTCAATATTATTTTAAAAATTTCCTTATTATGCGAAAAAGAAGCTAGCGAGTTTCAATAAGAGAAGGTTTGGTGATAGATGACGATTAAATTAAGAATTTGAGAGCTGAAGAATGAAGTTATATTTTGTTCTAATATTATTTAGAAATTAGAATATATTATATATAATAATGATAAATAATTTATTGTTTAATTTTTGTTTGGTGGTAAAAATATAAATGATGTTTAGGTATAAATTAAAAAACATCACTGACACTTAACTATTGTAATTATATGTATATATTTTCTCCTGAGCCAAGGTGGGTCCCGGAACCCACCTAGTTAGCCCTTTGCTACCGCACTGCTCTCGATCATATGTCTTACTTTCTAAAGGCCGCCAAAGCTGTGAGAATACCAGGATTCACTCAAGATCATATTAATGGTATTTTCTTCACTTACACTCTGCGAGGGGAGCCTGCCATCTGGTATTAGGAATTCCGAGCTACTACCTCGCCATGGGGTGAAGTCATGGAGACTTTTGTGTATCGGTATCTTGTTGGTACATTAGCTGTGATGTAGAAGAAAGATATTGTCACCTTCCAACAAGGGGTCCAAGAGAATTTTCAACAAGCCTGCGAGCATTTTGGTGTTCTGACACGACGGAATCCGAATCATGGATATTCAGAAGACCTATTGAACGAGAGCTTATTCAATGGACTCCTAGAGAATTACAAGGTGATCATCGCAGGGAGCAATTGGATTAAGATATAATGACCTTGAGCATATGAAGAACTATGCGATCAAATAGAAAAGGAGGAAGCTACTCTAGCTAGAGAAATGGCTATTCAGAGTCAAATCAACGAAATGAGTAGAGAGCATAAGGAACTTTTGGAAGAGGGCGATAAAGATCCTACTCGAGTAGAGCAAGTCTTCACACTCAACACTAGGGTACCTCCTCAACCTAGTCTGTCCTTCCATGGAACATCATCAAGACCACACCTCTGAAGAACCTTGTGGGTCTTGCCGTGAATTGAACCGTTGGTTCGAACGTTTGGAAGAAAGAGTATCGGATTGGGTTTCAATTTGTCATCAACGGATGAATGATTTCGATCTATTTGTTCACGCCTCCATAGCGCAAGTGGACTCCTAGAGGGCAGAGAACAAAGTATTTGTGGACACTCTAAAGGTTATGCCTGCTTTATTTGGTCTCCTAGAGAAGATTATAAGGGAAGGCCAATGAAGACCTAATGGGAAGCAGGGAAAGTCACCGGAGAGCGAGTTGACAATCAACCCAAAGCCCATAACTGTTAACCCAAATGTGAAGTTTGATTAGGAGAAAAAGGTGGACGTAGCCTAAGATGTTTCTTTAGCTATGTCGGTCATCCAAGAACCCTCATAGCTCGCCAAATATGTCGATCTCATAGAGCATTTGGTGGCGACTAAATGGGAATTTGACGAGCATCCGATCGTTGACATAGGGCAAGAGTATCCAGTGTTTATTCATCACCAGGGCCCAATCAGGAGAGATGACCTGTGTTTGTTCTCAATATCGTGCTCTATAAAATGGGTTACTATTAAGGATGTCATCGTAGATCCCTTTTCTGATCTTAACGTGATGAGCTTCAAGTTGTTTTGAGAATTGGGGTTGCAGGACATTAGATCGACGGACATGGCCATGAAACTAGCCGATAATTCAATAGTTTACCCCAATGGGATCATAGAGGATCTTTTGGTATGAGTTGAGACATTTGTTTATCTGGTAGACTTTGCAGTGGTGGATGCGGTACCAAAGGCTTCGACTCATATGTTACTTGGCAAAACATTCTTGGCAACTACTAGAGCTGTGATCGAGGTCCCAGAAAGGTGAATAATCATGGAGTACGTAGAAAATAGGTTGATCGTACATCTCGATAATGATTGACGAGGAGTTTTGCCTTCGTTCGCTTCTTACACGAGATTGAATGTTCCAAATACTCAAGTTCCTTCACGTAAACTGATTTTGGATCCCACTCTAGCACAACATCCTCAAACAAGCAAGGCGTATTCCTAGAAAAGGAGATGTCAACCGATTGAATTCTCAAGAGAGTTTTTAAGAAAGCTATCCAACCTTTAACTCCTATCCATGAAACCACAATGAATCTATCTTCAGGGTCGTTACTCAAAGGGAGCACCGAAATGCTACATGGCCTGCACTTAGGCCTTCACCACAAGGGTGTTTTTGACGACACCACCCAGGGTGAGGGAGATGCTTCCACCTGAAGATCTCTCAAGATCAAAGAGTCTGGCGAAAAGACTTCAAAGATGCACTTGTTGGGAGGTACCCCAACACTTCGATTTGTTTTTCCTTTACCTTACCCTTTTAAATAAATATTTTATAGAACCACTTAGATTAGGCACCATGATCCAGTACTCTAAACCACGGAATTTGCATTAAGCTGTGGGCAACCTTGTAGAACTAGAACTCTTAAGATCGTGGCCTTCACGGGCAAGTTCGCTGCCGCGATCTTGTGGTTCTAGCCCGTGAACTTGTCCGCGTTTGGGTTGATTGTACAATTTTTGCTCTCATTTTACCTACTTTTCATCACTTTTTGATATGTTCCCTTCTAGCACGGGTTTTCATCATCCACATTAGATAATTAGGGGAGTGATTAACTTTCAACTTGAGTAGAGAAAATCCAAGGTAGCATTTCTACAGCTATTTACTTACAAAGGTTGGTGGTTTTGATTTGCTCCCAAGATTTATTTTAGAATTCCCTCATTGGTTGCTTCCTTAACGTGTGCTTAATGTGATTTGTGGTAATATTCTTTCTTGTTATTTTCTTTCATGTGATTGGGTTTGGGGTGACTTGAATGGGTAGAAAATGCTTTGCTCGTCTTTCTTGTTAATCTTTGGTGGAATTTCATTTGCCCAAGTTGCTTGCATTTTATGCCTACAAGGTGTTCGATCAAATGCCTTAGAGAACAAAAGGGTTTCTAAATCACTTCATTGCTTCTTTGTCTATTTTGTTTCCCTTGTCGTGAAGATCTTTTCATGATATCTCTTCCCTTACTCTCTTATGATCTTGATCTTCTCATGTTCTTAACTTACCCCTATCTTTGCACTAATAAGATTTCTGTCTAGTTTTTGTTTACGGATGGACAAGTCAAAGAAGATTCTCGAGTCATCAACATCAATCAAAGGTGGTAGGAGGGCACCACATCCTTATCTTGAATTTGGGGACAAAGACAAGGCAGAATATGCACATTTTGCTTCACGAACCTATGGGGAACATCGTTGCATCTCTTGGTAGAATTTGGAGGCTTTTGGGGCTGCCACAACCATTCGAGACCCGACATGGCTCAATCTCTTGACAATCAATGAAAATTTTTACGTTGAGCTAATTCTTCAGTTCTTGACTATCTTAAATTGCTCGGTGCTAACTATCAATTGAAACTTCCCCTGGACATTAACCTTTTCACTAGGAGGAAACCCAAGGGAAATGAGCTTCAATGAGTTCACCAAGGCTATTTCTATCTATCCTCCAGGATTCATCCTTTTTCAAGAAGGACACGCACTTCAAGGTGAGGATTTGGCTACTTGTCATCATCCGGAAGAATTCTTCAAAAACCATCTTAGAAGCTCAGATCATCAAGAGCCCTTCAACCTAAAGTCCACCAAGAGCACCTCTTTGAAAGCAGAATGGCGCATTCTTCACAACATCATCTCTTACACGGTTGCCCTCAAAGAAAAGTGTGCTAGCAACTTGACGAAGAGTGATCTAAATCTTCCGAGATTGATTCGTTAAGCTTTATTTGAAACTTGGATTGGTCATCCTCAAGACTCTCAACAAGAACATCACGAATGTGACAGTCAAGACTATCCATGGGGGAGCATTTGTCACTCATCTTGCAAGATATTTTGGGATCAACTTGGAGAAATGCAACTGTACAATCATCGGCTCCACTCAAGTATTCACCGAGGATCACTTATCCAAGATAAAACTTCTAGAGGCGAATAAAAGAAGAAAGACCATCAAGGGAATAGTTCCCCAACCACTCAGAAGTTCACTTGAAGCACCCCAGCCAGTTCCCTTCACAGAAACAGGGACATCATCATCAGGCATCCAAGCATCTCAGATAGCCACTCTTATTGAGCAGAATGCTAAGCTAATTGAGCATAACTTCATGCTTATTGAGGATAAAGGGGATATTCGGTCCCTTTTGAGGCGGGAGAGGAAGTCTAGACGCCGCCTCTTGGGGGTGGTCCACATGATAATGAGAAAAATGCATATGGACCCAGGCGAGATAGAGGAAATGTTCCCTCTTTCACCCTCATTAGTTGGCAACTAGCTTGTATAAGAGGATGAAGGCCACTTCGATGACACCTCTGAGGATGTATTGAGTACTAGGCATCTAAGGCCTAAGTTCTATCTTTTCTTTTTCTTTGCTTTTCTTTCTTTTAATTTTAAACAATATTTAATTATTGATTTACTTTTGTTTTACTGTCCGTAATTAAATATTATAGTATTAGTTCATACGTATTTTATCTATTTATCATACCTATAACTCTTAATCGTCGTCCTCTCTTTCTTATGCACTTTATCGTTGTGAAAATCACCAGGAAGACAAAGACCTACACTTGTGTACCTTCACCAACCCACAAACCAACCTATGGTAACCTTCATGACCTTCTCTTTTAAAACTCTCACATTAATGACAATGTGTTGCTCAAGTATGGGGGATGTGTGTGAATGCATGAATGCTTTTCATGATTGATTGGGCCATGGATTGCAAGTATCCTCCCTTGTTTATGAATGTAAGACGTTGATGAATACTTAAGGAATTGTATGCTAGTGATTATTTGTGTTTGTGATGATGGTTGGCCAAATGATAGTGTTTTGGAACCTTGAATGCATTACTCAAAAAAATTCAAATTTGAGGGTTCCAAAACACCCTGTTCTGTGCAATTCCCTACTCGATATGCTTTGAATTGATAGATCATTAATGTGTTGTGCTCGCTAGGGAGTAGTTACATGATTAGAGTACTGGTGTATGAGGGATTTTACTCTCTTCTTCCTCTTTGGTGAGTTGATAATGTCTGCTATTTTAGGAAGAACATGTGTGTGGGATTCTCTATCACTTTTGAACTCAAAATCTTTTTAAAAGAGGTTCTCATGTGAGAGGCAACTGACCCTCAAGGCTCGGAGTGCCCTTTGAGGATATGTTTGGGAATCAGATAGCTTTACCAAGTCCCAACCATCTATCACTACTTACCATCACACAAACATCTTTCCTCCTCAAGGAATCGTATGCTAAGGTACAAAGTACTTTTTAGCATCATGAGACCTCAAAGCTCTTGTTTGTACCCAACATGTGGAGTTTAGGTTGGGAAGTGGTGCTCGAGCTAAAACGAATCCATCCATCAACTTCCCCACATGTGACCTTGAAGGGGAAGGCAATGATCCATCCTCTCTTGGTCGTAAGGGAGAGATGCTTACTTGAAAGAAAACTTGCAAAAGATTGGTGCAATGTGCGTCAAAGTAGAAAAATAAGACCAATAAACGACAACTCTTAAATCAAAAGAAAGAATAAAGAGCACTCTCAAGAGTTCTTGTTCTTATTTGATGATTAAGAAGTCCCCGGTGTACACCTTGAATCTTCGGCCTAAGGTAGTAAGTAGAGTTTGTGCATTTACAGTAAGATGATAGTAACGTTTTCTCATCTCCGTCTACTCTTCTTTATGAAATGAAGAGCTAGAGTGCATCCCACCTTGATTTGTTTATCAAGTTGCATTGGTTTGAGTAGGTTTGCTTGGGGACAAGCAAACGCCTAAGTGTGGCGGAGTTTGATAACACCTAAGTGTGGCGGAGTTTGATAACGCCTAAGTGTGGGAACAAGCAAACGTGCTAATTCACGTGCGTAATCGTTTGAATAGAGTCCATTGCATCCCTATTTCGTTCCTATTCGATAATGATGTGATTCTAGGGTGCTTTAGATAATACATGCGAATTAGGTATGAAAAAGGACACGCGTGTAGCAAAAGGGGAAGAATGCTGATGATTACTGCCTGGAGATGGAGATAATGGCCAAGAATAAAGATGACAAACTCAAGGCAAAGATTGCAGCCTAATAGCTTAAGATCACGACCACGATTTTGGAGGTTGAGGGCGCGAACTTTGTGAAGAAGCCAACTAGGAGAAACAGAGAGTTTCCCCAGCCTGATCACGACCACAGTTCACATTGATCGCAAGGAAGTTCGCCGTCGCGCTTCACTTATCGCGACCGTGAAGTCAGCCAGCAAACTCATCGTGCCTGAAGGCCTAAACGGCAGTGTCGGCAAATCACTGCCTCAAGGGAGAAGATCGCGACCTGGCCTACCTGGCCATGATCTTCTCCATCCTCTGAAGGATATAAATAGAAGACCCCTTTCCCCCATTCAGGAGAGTTGATTTTGAGATAGAATTTATGGTTAGAGAGAGAAAGAAGAGAGAGGAGCTGAAGGAAGGAGAAGAGGAGGAGGAGGAGCTAGAAGACCCCTTTCCCCACTTTCTTCTTTGTATCTTCTTCCCTACCTTATGGAGTAGTCATCTAAGGTACTAGGGGTTCTAAACCCCAAACCCTAGTTCTAGGGTTACTATGTAATGAATGGATATTTAAGGGTATTAATGAGTGAAAGTGAACGTGTTTATCTAGTTGATTTCATTGCTTCTCTAGCTTTAATTGTGTTTGGGTAAGTCGCCATAATCTTCTCTACTAGTCTACTTGAGCTTCTACGCTGGGTATGGAGTTTTAGGGTTATACGGGTATGCGCCATCAAGCAAATTAGGGTTAGATTAATGAATAGGATCTTATGTTGGACGAGGCGACCGTACCCCTGCCATAAGAATGCCTTCCTATATAGAACCCGAAATGAAACCTAGGTGTGGACGGTGGGTAGTACCCATTGAAAGGAGCTATGTTTTTGAAGCCCCAGATACGATAGCCTAGTTCTAGGTGACTGACATGGGTTTAGGGGAGACATACTCAGAGGCGTGTGGATAACCACGAAATCCCATGGAAAAAAGCTCACTCACTACATTCCCTTAACCTTACATGACAATCATATAGGAGGCGTTGTTTTGTCGTGTTTTGTGTTTTTGTAGCATCAAGTATTTGGTACTGTTTTTGTTGTGTTTTGTGTTTGTAATGTCGTATTTTTTACTCGTATTCTTCTTTCTTTTGTTATGTTCTCTTTAGTTATTTTGTGTTAAGTGTTTGTTCACTTTTTCTTTTCTTTTCTTTTCTTTTTACACTTGTGCTTTCATGGGTTATTTTTGTTTTTTGTGAATATAGATAGTATTTAGGTGTAGCTATGGATCGGTATGTTTGGCATGAGAAGTGGGGAGAGCACTAACCGCCAAATTGGTATTATCTTGAAGTTTCTAGTAGTGGTGCTAGCCAAGGATCTGGTTACGAAGAACAACCACCTCTCTATGCCTATAAACAGTACCCCATGATTACCAAGAATCTCCACCATAATACCAAGAACCACCTCCACAAACTATGGTGACGACCGAGTTGGAGATGGCCATTGAGCGACTTACGGCGGGTACGCCATATCTTGAAGGCCTTGTGACAACTCATTCAACTCCAACCCAAAACCAAAGAGCCTCTTGGAGCTCGAGTTAGAAAGACTCATAGCCGGGAGTGGGATTTCACTTCATCATTCACCACCACCTACACCAAAAATTCTTGGAGAGTTAGCATTTGAGCACTACAACATCCCAATGGAGTGCCTAGATGCTAGCGATTCCAACCTTCCTACGGGTTGATTTCGGATAAAAGATGTTAAACGAGAGGAATGGTGGCTCCAAGAGGTGGGGATCTTAGGGACATCTTGCATCAAGGGAAGTCCCGACCCTTCTTGATGCAATATCGACTAGCGCGAGTCTCCACTTCAACAAGTTACACGTTCTACAAAAGCTTTCCACCCAACTTTGATGCACTCTTCGAAAAGGATCCTTTTGCGGGTTCTCTTTGCCAAGATGAGGCCGAGGCATCATCAATCCCTCTTGGTGGATCAGGTGATGACCCTTCAAGAATTCTTGTTTTGGTTCGAGGCAAAGAGAAGCAAAGAAAATTTGAAGAAATTTTCATTGGAGGTGTCTAAAGCATTCTTATCTACATGAGCCTTCACCTAATGATTGGGAAACCGATCAAGACTTGAGACTCCACTTAACAATGAAAACCTCAAATTTAAGGAGGTCTTGAGTTGGACTGAGTACTTGAAGATAACGGTCCGGTGAAACGACCTAAGGGACATGCTAGTTGGGAGGCACCCCAACATCGGTTTGCATTTTCTTTTCCTATATCTTTAAATATAGAACTTGCATGTTTGAATTTTGTTTTTAGGTTAGTTGCTAGTTTAAGTAATAGTGAATGACCATACCTTAGTTAAGAATGAGTTATAATAGACTAAGGTGAAGAAAAAATTATGGAATGTTGATGTGTTGTTATGTGTTGCATGTTTATGAATGAATGTATGTGGTTTGGAGGCCTTGGTGGGCATGAATTGCATGATTCTAGATGATTTGATTGTCGTCCACCAAGTGCTCGAGGAAATGCCCAAACCACATAATTTGTGCTTGTAATGTTTGATGCATGCCAAATGAACCTTAATGCTTATGTTAGACCCCTAGAAGCATGTTTGAGGGGTAGTTTTGAATCTTGATCGATTGGTATAAGGTGTATGGCCCTTTTTCTCAACAAAGCTTACCGCTTTGATATGTTTTTTTGAGCAATTGGTTCATACCCCTACCTTAGTCGTTTAGGTTGTTTATTGCCTTTGGCAACGACATTAAAACCCCTAGATTGACATGTTGTCAATTAAATCAATCAATCAAGATTGTTAACTACCTAATTCGACATTGTTTTCCCTTTGCAACCTTGTTTTGCATAGTAACCATCAAGTGTGGGGGTGCATAAGATTGGATCATAGGGATGATGAGAAGTGTTCAATGCATTCTTTGATTATTGATTATTTAGGCATGGATGGGTATGAATCGTTTTAGTGTGTAGAGGAACCTTTATAAGGGCTGATCCTTTGAAGAGGAGAGGTTTACAATGCTCTTCCACCGGAGGTGGTAAAAACTTTAAGCTTCCAATCAATGGAGAGACCAGCCACTTGAAACTCCACACAACAATTCGAGCCTCATGCACCAATACACCATGAGCAAGAACACCAACAACAACTAGAATTATCACCTAGAGGTCGAGAGATCAAGCCCAAAAGGCAATTTCTCAACTTTGGGAGGATATCAACCCACCCACCTAGGGATGGCAATGGGTCGGGTTGGGTCGGGTTTTGCCAACCCAAACCCAAACCCATGGGTTTATCTTTGAAAAAAACACGGGGTAAAACCCATTGGGTTTGAAAAACTCAAACCCAACCCGTTGGGTACCCGCGGGTTCATGGGTACCCACGGGTTTTGTCGTAAAAAATTTACAATTACAAGTTCTTATCAAAATTAAAGTCAAATATCAATCTCTCAATACAAATTATCCATATATAAAACACCATTCTAGAAAATTCAAGCAAATCACAAATTAACTATACAAATTGTTCAACACCAATCTAGAAAACTCAAAAAAATTGAAGCAAATCACAAATTTTCCATAAATAACATGTTTAATTGAAAGCTTCTTCCTTTCAATTAAGTTTCTTTACTCTCCACTCCATAACATCAACTTCATTCTACACAATTAAAAAGAAAAAATTAGACATATCTCCACAAACATAAATAATATTAGTTGTTTAAAATATTAAATATACCGAAAAAAATAATTATATGGGTGGGCGGGTACCCACAGGTCGGGTTTACCTAAACCCAAACCCAACCCAACCCGTTGAATAGTGAACGGGTTTAAACCCAAACCCGGCCCAAAACCCGTCAACACGGCCGCGTTGACCGGGTTGGGTCGGGTGGGTTCGGGTTTTGTTGCCATCCCTACACCCACCCTACCCTTCAATCTGACAATCACTTCGACTAAACATTTTGGTAACGTTCTTCTATCCTCTTACCCTTGTCACATCGAGGACAATGTGTTCCTTAAGTGTGTGTGTGTGCGCGGGGGGGGGGGGGGGGGGGGGGGGGGGATTGTGCATAAATGCTTGTGTGGAATGTCATTAGAAATTGAACTCTCTTATGCGATGAATGTTTGAATGCTTGATCGAGAGAGATGTGCTTTTTAAAGTGATTGTGGACGATGACTTTGCATTTTTCGACCACTTGGAGCCTTGTATGCATGCCCAACTTGTTTCAAATTTGAGGGCTCCAAGTTGGTCCTCTTTTGCATTCTTCCTACTCATTATGATTTGAATTGTTAGATAATTGATGTGTTGTGTTCGATGTGGAGTAATTGCATGATTAGAGTACCTATGTATGAGGGATTTTACTCTCTTCTTCCTCTTTGGTGAGTCGATAATGTTTGCTATTTTGGGAAGAACATGTGTGCAGGACTCTCCACCACTTTTGAACTCGAAACCTTTGCAAATATGTGCTTAACTTGTCAGGAAAAAAAATAAACAAAGAGCCTCTCACGTGAGAGGCAACTGAGCATAGTGTTTGAGATAAACCGGATCGGAGTGACTTTTGAGGATCTGTTTGGCGATCGGATAGCTTTACCGCATCCCGACCATCTTTCACTACTTACCATACCTCCTCAAGGAATCATATGCCAAGATACAAAGTACTTTTTAGCGATTCAAGAGACCTCAAAGCTCTCGTTTGTACCCACATGTATGGCAACCTAATGTGGAGTACAGGATGGGAAGTAGTGCTTGGGCTAAGATGAATTCGCCCATCAACTTCCTCACATGTGACCTTGAAAGGAAAGGCAATGATCCATCCGCTCTTGGTTGTGAGGGAGAGATGCTTATATGGAAAAGAGTTTGCAAGGATTGGTGCAATGCATGTCAACATAGAAAAAGGAGACCAACAAATGACAACTCCTAAATCGGAAGTAAGAATAAAAAGCACCCCAAGAGTTCTTGTGATTAAAGTCCCCTGGTGCACACCTTGAATGTTCGTCGCGAGGTAGTAGGTATTGTCCTCACCAAAGAGTTTGTGCTTGCACAATAAGATGACAGTAACGTTTACTCACCTCCGTCTACTTTTCTATATGCAATGAAGAACTAGAGTGCACCTCCCGTTGATTTGTCTATTAAGTTGCATTGGTTTGAGAAGGTTTACTTGGGGACAAGCAAACTCCTAAGTGTGGGGGAGTTTGATAACTCCTAAAATAGACGTTATTTAACCCTTATTCTTAAAGCATTTTCATGTTAAATCACCATGTCTAGGCCACATATCAAGTAATACTCGTTTTCGTTCCTATTTGCAAAACATGCATTTTGGCATATGTACTCTTGATATGAAGGTTTTCATAGGGGAACCGACCCCCATTTTTCATATTGTATGCTTTCCCAAGTGTTTGTGATGAAATTTTAGGTCTTATATGCATTCAGGATTGATCGGGAATCAATTGGAGTTCATTCGAGCATGATTGGGAAGCATAGGAGCAAGAAGGAGAGAAGAGGACTGGTCACGGCCATATGTCACAGTCGTGACCATGTTCCCAGGCTGAGGATCGCGGCCGTGAATAGTAACTGCGAACTTCACCAGGCGACCAAGAAGAAGGCAAAGAGTTTCCCAAGTCGAATCGCAAACATAGTGCAATTTGACCGTGAAAAATATTGCTCCCGAGACACAAAGATCACGGTTGCGATCTTATGAAGGATGCCGCAATCTCGGAGCCTACAAATGGAGTCAAAACGCGTCGTTTTGGGCAATTCATAGACTTTCCTGCTGGTCACGGCCAGGTCACGACCGTGACCGTCGCGTCACGCCCTAGAGGCCTTGACCGCCATTAGCTTTCTATAAGTACCCCTCTTGCTGCACTTTTCAAATTGGAGCCGACCTAGAGTGAGAAAGTAAGGGTTTTGTGTTGTTTTTAGAGAGGGAAACACCTTGTGAGAGCTTAATTGAATATCCAATCCACCCAAGGAGCAAGAAGAAGGTGCAAGCAAGGAGAAGAATATTGATTCCATCACTCCTCTCTTCTAGTTTGTGTTTTCTTTCTCTCTCTAAGACTTTTATCTCTAATGGTTGTTTAGGGAAGATGAACCTTAGTTTATAGGTTATGTACGGGTTTTTGAATGAATGTTTATCTAGTTGATTTCATTGCTTCTCTACCTTTAATTGTGTTTGGGTAAGTCGCCCTAATCCTCTTTACAAGCCTACTTGAACTTCTACACTGGGTATGGAGTTTTAGGGTTAGACGGGTATGCTCCATCGAGCAAATTAAGGTTAGATGAATGAATAGGATCTTATGGTGGACGAGGTGATCGTACCGCTGCTATAAGAATGCCTTACTAGGTACAATCCGGGATGAAACCTTGGTGTGGATGGTGGGTAGTACCCATTGAAATGAGTTATGTTCTTAAAGCCCCAGATACGATAGCCTAGATCGAGGTGAATGACATGGGTTTAGGGGAGGCGTACTCGAGGTGTGTAGATAACCATGAAATCCCATGGAAAAGAGCTCATTCACCACATTCCCTTAACTCTGCATGACAACCATAGCTATGAGGATTCAACCCTAAGCAACCATTTCACCTCTAGCGACCTCCCAACCACTTGGTTGGTTGTTTAGGAGTAGATTAGGTTATTCCTACCCCAAAACTTTGTTAGGCTAGATAGTATATTAGTTCTGAAGTAGCAGTAGATCCATGGATCCGTGGAATTTGACGTCGTGAGTCAACCCTTTACTACATCGCTGGTCAAGGTTATACTTGGCTTAGATTGGAGTAGCATTAGTTGATAATCGAGTTTTAACTTGGTTAACCTGAGTGATCACTAGGTTACCGGGACTCAAGTGAATACGACCTTGATTGCCACTATATGAAAACGCCATTTTAGGTTAAGCTTGGCCTAGAATGGGGTAGCTATTGATATGTGCAAACTACTGACAATGACCTGCACGGAATGAATCGATCACTCTCTCTCCAAAAATTGCAAAAAACCTTTATACCTGAGCTAAAATTCGCACCCCTTGTTTGCACGAACGTGCAAATTGGTCTCCTAGACGTGTGAACTCTCTAAGAACCTTGCACGGTTGTGCGAGTATTAGCACCACAGTGCACTTTTCTAGCATGCACTCCTAAGCTCCGTTCGAGCTTGTTTAACCTCAAATTTAGGTGTCGTTTGATCCCAGATGCTCGTCGTCTTGTCCTCTTTATTTTCATGACAAGCTTACATGATTATTTGTTCCTAAATGAGGTAGAAATCCATTCTTCTTTGGGTTATGCACAAGTTTCTTCTCCCGAGTCGCCAATTAATCTCCGATTGACTTGAAACTTGTGCCTATACTTCACTTTACACGTTAGGACCTTAAATGTGACAAAGGAACACAACCTAGTGTAAAATAGGCAAAAGTAAGATAAACACCAAGCTAAACAATCAAGGAATGAGGGATAAAAACAAGTACAAATACAATGTTATCAAATTCCCCCACACTTAACAGTTTGCTTGTCCCCAATCAAACCTGACTCAAACCAATGCAGCTCTCTAGACCTTTACAACAACATGCAACCCCAATCATCATAGAGGAATTCCTAGGTCATTTAGCAGCGTACGAGCTCAACTAGTTTTCTAAGACATCCCCTATTTCCCTCAATGCGAGTCCTAGACTCAAACCAGGATCATGCCAAGTAGTGGACCTTGGACAGACAATACATGGATAAAGAGACTCACACAACACACACAATCATGGACTCTTCGTATTGGGTTCTCTTTCCCTTTGATTTCATTCGTTGGGAACCCTTTTCCTTACTTTTTTGTTTTGTGCACTCATCACTTTGTTGGGGTTCCAAACTGCAGTTTTTTGCGCGTTCGACCCTTATTGGTTTAGTAAGAGCAATTTATGTACATCTGTAGCTCGCCAGAGTACTTCTTTTAACTTCTTTTCCTCCATTCGGGCGGAGGGTCAATGAAATTAAGGGGGTCAAAAGCTCTATCTGTGCCCTTAAAATCAAATCCTCAAATAGGTGGTCAGTTCTACGGGTGGAACTTTTACTTGTACTAAAGAAGGTTTAACTTCACCTTATAGGCGTATCCCACTAAGGATAACTAATATCTCTTCTAAAACCCGATTTTGTGCAATGAGCGGTGCCACACACGTTGGGCTTACCCATGCTTCAAATTTCTGACATGGAGGACCAACTGCTTTTGTTAAGCACAATTTGAGCACCCATTTATGATACATGAGCACGAAATATAAGGAGGGTCATTGATACCACATGAATCAAAGATCCTAAAGCCACTAGCTCACACAATCAACCGGCAGAGTAAGGAGAAAGATAGGAAATCTCTTATACTTCACCATCCTCCATAGTGCTACAACTACCTCCCTATGTTGCATAGTACTACAAGGACTCTCAATTCAAAGCATACTGAGCAGGCAGTTGTAGGGAACACGTACTTGGAGCCATCAAATCTTAAAATTTGGACAGTGGACTAGGCTCCAAGCACACATATACATAATGATACATCCCCCCTCCCACACTTAAGCACGACATTATCCTCAATAGAGGAAAGATAAGGAGGGTAGAACGGGACAAGTGGTGCATTCTAGAGAGAGTAGTCGGAATACAAGCACCAAAAAAATCCCACAAATGTTTAGTTATTGACTCTAAAATCATAGCACAAAACTTACTCAACCAAGAAGAAATAGGGAGAGAAAAAAAATGCAAACCGACTGCTTGGTTTGCCTCCCAACAAGCACTTCTTTCACGTTGTGACTCGGACGGTGGCTTCTAAGCTTTAGTCCACCCCAAAACCTCCTTGAAGTTGAGGTTCTCTTTGATGAGGTGGAATCTCAAGTAACGATCATGTGGTGTAGCATATGATGTGGGCTCGTGCACTTGATGCAGATGAAGTCTCCACCCTCGAGACCTTTTTTTCTCTTCTTCTCTCATCTCATTGCCCCAAAACAAATATGAAAACATAGATTGAACACCATCGCATCCACCAAGAGGGACTTATGTCAATGTTGCCTTGGTCTGGAAAAGACACACTGCAAATGGGTCCCCGGCAAGCAGCTCCTCGAAGTTTGGTGGAGATATTACATGTAAATCATGAGCGATGCGAGCCTCTTCCACCTCAAACTCATCCTCAGCCTGGATGCCAATTGCTTCCTCAACCCCCCTTCATTCTTCTCAATGTGGTTTCTCCCCTTTGAAAAAATCAAGAAGTCCTTCTGCTTCACTTTCCTCGTCCTCCACAACTTCTTCCCTCACCCTTTCTCACTCTTCTTCTTCCAACACAGATTGGAGAGCACGTTTCCAAACAAGGTTCTCAATAAGATTAGCTTACATCTCCTCACGCATGCCTGTCTCTTCAAAGCTCGAGGTGTAATGGAAAAGGTATGGTCGGCTATAACAGGACATTCCTGATCATGATCATCACAAGAGCTCTTCATGACAACATTCGTCTGCTCCACAATGTCCTCGTAGCCTCCTTCATCCTTCTCCTTCTCTTCTTGTATGGTAGCAGAAAGGCAATCTTGAGCAAGTTGTGCACAAACTTGCTTAACCCACTTTGTTTGCTTCTCTGAGCGCTGAACAACCTCCTCCATTTTACAGAGAAACGAAGGGTCGGGAGGAGCAATGGCTTGGATTAGGAATTCCATCTTGGAGAAGGATCTCTCAGTGTCCTGAGCAATCTGCTCCACGAGAAGCTTCAATAGCCTATTTGGATCTGCCCGTGGAGTGTAGCATGGCTCTGCAAAAAGGCTCGTGAAGGACGCCATGGCTAACTCTAGCTCTGATGGCCCCTCTGGTTGTGGGAGGAGTTCTTCTTGATAAGGAAATTGTTCTTGAAATGCCCAAGGATCTGATTGTTCTTCGTAGTAGGGAGTTGGTACTAGAACCCGAATCCAGAGTCTTCTCCTCCTTGATTGCTCTAGGAAGTCTCAGGGTAATACCATTCGAATGGTGGTCGATACCTCCAATGGTTGGAGAAGCCATGAGGATCCATGATTCATATCTGCACTAATAAAAACAAAAACACCCAAGTGAAAAGCAAGGGTGGAAAAGAAAATAACAAGAAAGAAAATCTAAATTAACAAACTCCTGCATTTCCTAATAATCTTGAAAGTTTCCCAACAACGGTGCCAAAAACTTGACTCACTAAAACACAACTCCTTACAATGGCCAAGTGTAACCAGTGAAAGGGATTGCAGTATAGTGGCACAAGTAATAAATACCAAATCCACAAGTCTCTAGAGTTATTATTACTCAGCTTCATTTCATTATCTAGCAAACCATATTGAGATAGCGGAACTATAACTACTTTAGCAAACTACAGTTAAAGTTAATCTAATTATTGGTTGGGAACTCACTTAGGTATGATTCCCCCTAGCCACTAGCCAGATTAATGATTGATTATCTCTAACTTATTTCACTTTCATTCATTTGCGGAGAATCCTTGACTAAACCTTGAATCTCGACTAAAGAAGTCAAGGCCCTCTTGAGTCGATTGCCTATAGGGACACATCCTTCACTAAAACAATCGATCAAGGCATTTTGAACTAGATTCCCTATAGCGAATGAGGTTCTCAATCGACACAAAACCATGAATCAACCCTCGACTAAAACAATCAATCCAGTACTATCAATCTATGGCTCTATTGACCTACTCAGATATTTGTTCTCATAGGATCAAAGCAGAATCAATAATCTTAACTAAAGCGGAATTGAATCATAAAAACATGCATAGATTGAATATGAACTCAAGAATATCAAGTAAGAGTACTCATACAATCATCCAATCAAACAAACATAGTTAGGGTTCCTCTAAACCTAAGTGAAGAGAAGTTACTCCATAGAGAAGAGAGAGAATGCAGAAATCTAATCTATATCTTCAATCTCCATCTCCAATTTTGATTTTCGAGTTCTAATGGCAAAGAAATCCTCCAAAATAGCTCCAAAAATATTCCCAACTCGCTCTCTCTCTGGGGTTTGTCCCTTGAGTGTTTAAGAACCAAAACCCAGCTCTCTCTCTCCAAAAATCGTGAAACAACCTTTATACCCGAACTGAAATTTGCACCACCCTCCCCCTGTTTGCACGGTCGTGCAAATTGTTCTCCTGGACGTGCAAACTCTCTGGAAACCTAGCACGGCCATGCGAGTATTAACACCAAATTGTTGTGGATTCTATATGAGAACACATCACCCGGGTATTGCTACCCCTAGCCGTGTATCAAATCGCAATAATTGGAACTCTAGTGCGAAATATTGTGTTCTTATACCGCGAGGATGGCACAACTAGTGGAAAATTCCCACTCTCTTAGGCAATCGATTAAGGAAAAGCAATTAAGCTAGGTAACCTAGCTCTCTCAATCAATCGGCTAAGAATTGCTAACGAATCCATTGGAAAATTCTTCTCTTCCTTCAAATTGCAGGAGGAGATTGTGAGCAAGTTGTGCACATGATTTCTCAACAGGCCCTCCTAGCCTCTATGTGTGTCGAAGGAGCTCCTATGATTCCCGTAAAAAGGCTGAGTCAAAAGGGTCGGCAATTGGGAGGTCCATGCTAGAGCACCCTTTGTCGGTGCCCTGGGCAAATCGCTCCACCATGAGCTCTAATTCGCTCTTTTGCTCCGGTTGTGGAGTGGCATATGGTCTTGAGGTTTGTCCAACGAAAGCCTCCATGGCTAACTCCAACTTGGATTTCACCCCGAGTTGTGGAGGGAAACCCTCTTGATATGGGGAAGCTTCTTGATATCCGCATGAGCATGGTTGCTCTTCTTGGAAGGGAGATTGTTAGTAGAATCAGGATCCTTAACTTCCCCAAATTTGATCATCCCATGAAGTTTTGGGGTAGCCACTCTCGGATGGTGGTGGATACCCCCACACCTGGGTGAAATCATAAGGATCCATGATCCAATACCTACTAATTAACACAAAAACACTAAAAAGGAAAATCAAGCACACACAAACCACCCTTCAAGACGAAGAGTGGGTCAATCAAAACACAAAACAAAACAAAGAGGCAACAAGTTAGGAAAACTACAAAATAAAGAATTCAAGTAAGGTAAATCGAGGTTGTCCCAATAAGAGAAGAATTCACTCGGGTATTGCTCCCCCTAGTCTCGTATTAAGAAACAATGAACGAAACTCTAGTGTGTAGGAAGTATATATAAACCGTGAAGCGAGTGCAATAAGTTAGGAAACCCTAACTCTCTTAGTCTACCAGTTAAGGATAGCAACAATTAACTAGGTGGCCTAACTCTCTTAGCCATTCGACTTAGGATTTTATTCGGGTCCAATTGTACACATTTTACCCCTTATTTCTTGTTCGTTTTGCTTAGTATATCACTGTCCCTCAACCTATTTTACGCTATATTGTGCTTGTTTTGTTACATTTTAGGTCTTGGCACGTATGGGAAGGTCGAGGACAAGTTTCGGGACAATTGGAGCCAAAAAGCGCCAAAAAGTGAAGAAAAGTCCAAAGTCATGGTTTGAACTTCGCTAAGTCCCGAAAGGTTTCATCTATCTCGAGGGCTGAAGGTTTTTCACAGTCTCGAGATCGTGAAAATTAACCATAACCATGAAGTCTGACTGAAATCGGCCAAAACGTTGCATTCTAGTCTGATGTCACAGTCAGGGCTCCAATGTCACGGCCGTGAAGTGCTGATAGTGAACTTAACTGTCGGGATGTATAAAAAGAAGGCTTCTGAGAGAGAGAGAGAGAGAGAGAGAGTTTTTTGGGAGGTTTCTAGTTTGCAGAATAAAAGGGAATTTCTAGTGAGAGATTAGGGTTTCTTCTTCAAATCTAGAGAGAGAAAGTGCCATTCAAAGAAGGAAGAATGAGATTTGGGCTTGCCCTAAGCTAGAGGATTGGATGTTTCTTCTTCTCAATAGAGATTCAAGCAACAAGGAAGGAAGATATTCATCTTTTCATGGTTCATTCTCTTCTTTTTGTTGTTTTCCCTTGCCTAGCTATGGAATAGCCTACCTACTCACTTGGGTATTGTGAATCCTAGTCTAGATGTGTGTTAGAATATATGAACATGATTATATTGTGTTGATTGTGTGTTTTATATAATATTTGATGTATTAATCATGAATGATTGAGTGTTTCTTTCATCATCTCATAATTGGTGAAATTAACCTAGAATGTGGAAATCCCCCTTTGGCCCTTAGGGAGCTTGATCTCCTGGCCACTTGGGTAACCCCTTTTCGGTTAATCTAGGGCCAAAACCTCAAGTATCGGAGTAGTACCATGATCCCATCATAATTGGTCTTTCTCCGCCGTCTGGATTAACTTCCGAGGGTTGGGTCTTGCAATCCTTAGTTGATTAGTTAAGAGGGCTAGATTGCCTAGCCTATTGTTGTCATCCTTAGCCGAAAGGTTAAGAGAGTTATTCTACTAACTTAATGCAACAATCTTTAATTGGTCGGCTAAGAGAGTTAGGGTTTCCTTGGTTTGTTCGATTAAGAAAGCTAGGCCTCCTAGCTTATTGTTGCAATCCTTAGTCGAGCGGTTAAGAGAGCTAGGTTCCCTAGCTTATTGTAGCAATTCTTGATTGATCGACTAGGAGGGCTTGTTCCTAGATAGTTGCACCCACTTCGCGTTATATGAACACATCCTTCGCACTAGAGTTCTGTTCATGGTTTCCTAATACGAGACTAGGGGGAGCAATACCCGAGTGAAGTCCTCTCATATAGAATTCTTCTCGATTTACTTTTCTTCCTTGTTTTCATTTGTAGTTTCTTTAGCTTTAAATAACCAAAAATCGTGTTGCTAGATAACAACTTAAGCGATTGAAGTAGGGGTACACGGACCGGCCCGGGTTTGACAATAAAAACATATTTTCCCTATACTGCACCCGGCTAGAGTTTCTGCGTGGGCTCTAGTCGGGATTTAAATCTCGATGTAGTCCGTGCGAGTCAGGATTGCAATTATAAGCTAGGAAATCTAGCCCTCTTAACCAATTAACCAAGGGTTGCAAGAACCAATCCCTCATAAATTCATCCGAACAGCAGATAGCGACCAATCATGATGGGATCGTGGCACTTATCTGATATTTGAGGTTTGCCCTAATTAAGTAGGTGGCTCAATTGGCCAAGGAATTCCAACTTTTAAAAGCCTCTTAGCAAGAAGGGGATTTCCCTCTACCTAGGTCAAATTGGCATAATAATGAGTTAAAGGTAGAAACACTCAATCATTCATGAATAATACCTCAAATATTATATAAAAATTCAATCAACACACAAATAGAGTCATTTTCTTACATCCTAACACACATCTAGACTAGGGTTCACAATACCCAAGTGAAGAGGAACTCTACTCCATAGCTAGGCAAAGGAAAACAACAAAGATGAAAGAAATAACCATGGTGGATGCTTGTCATCCCTCCTTGTTGATGAGAATTCCTCGAGAGTAGGGATGGTAATCGGTCGGAAACTGATTTAACTAGTAACAGGCTAACCAGTTAATGGTATACCGAACCACAGTAAGTGGTTGCCGACAACCGCACTGAATTCCTACCAATTAACTGTCTAACCGGCTAGCCGGTTATTGATTACCAAACCGATTATCCGATAACCGCACACAATATTTCTCTCCCCCCAATTTTAGTTGCTTTTTTATGTTCTCTCTCATTCATATTCTCAATCTTGGACAATTATTTAAATGTGAGCTCCTAATTAGTTCTGTGATGTACTGCCTTTATTTTCTTTATTGTGATTACCTTATATGTGAGCTCCTAATTAGCTTCGTAATTGAGCATCTTCAGCATCCCGCCTTCCAAATAACACCACCTAACTTAAATAAAAAGAAGATAAAGAGAAACACTAGCATCAGATAAATAGCTATGTGATTCACTGCCTTCCAGATCATTCCACGTATTTCTCTGTCGCCCCTTTCCCTCGCCACAAGTAATTCGTTGGGAACTTCCCCATCAAAAGCTCCATGATTAAGGCTCCACACATTCGTCTTCTTTGTCCTCCAATCTGTCTTTATGAACTTTGGCGACTTGTATGACATTATCACCCGCTGCGCCTGGTCCTAGTTCACCATCGGTGCTAGTGCATAGTCGGTAAGCAGCGGCTGAAACATGTGGTCTTCGTCGGGGTATCGATACGTGGTTAACCGGGTTGCTGACGGTAAACAACAGAAACTCAGCCGGTATACCATTTACTTCCTCACGGCGTCCGACAACCGTTACCGGCGGTTAACGATGTAACCGATTACTGTCAGTTAACGGTATGGTTACCGTTTAAATCGTTAACCGGGTAACCAAATAGCACCCCTAATTGAGGGGAATGGATCAGGTCAGTAACCTTATGGTGAGTAACCATGAGTAACCCATCAACATCAGCATGACATCAGCATCCTCTCTCATAGAAAGCCTTTAATTTTTCCCTCTTTAATTTTTGACGGACGATTTCTCGCTCATTTTAAGTCGAAATTTAATTTTTTTTGCACAGTTAGATCAGATTAATTGTGCTCTTCAAAATGATATCCACTTTACTATATTTTTCGAACAAAAAAAATTGAGCCATTTTTTACCAGCCTATACCATATGGTATTGACTGGTATTGAAATAAAAGCATACCTATGTTTTGAAAAACGTACCATGGTGGTATGAACAAACCCATACTGTAGGATGGTTGAATACATGATAGTAGAAGTATATTAAGTATAATTTACGACTTTTAACATTGTATACCACACAATACCACCCCGTACCAGGGTGGTATTGTATGGTATTGTGTGGTATTTTTTGGTCCTGTAATTTGTTCACCCAGAAATTTGTAGATCCAATAGATCATGATGAACTCGTCCCTTCTGTGCAAACATTTTAAAAAACGAATTAAAAACGAAGAAGATACCATACAATACCACCCCGTACTAGGGTGGTATTGTATGGTATTGTGTGGTATTTTTTGGTCCTGTAATTTGTTCACCCAGAAATTTGTAGATCCAGTAGATCATGATGAACTCATCCCTGCTGTGCAAACGTTTTCAAAAACGAATTAAAAACGAAGAATATACCATATGGTATGCAGTTGGTACCGAGAGGCCAGAATTTTTTTTTCCTAAAAAAATATTGAAAATTGATCTCATTTTGTAGAGCACGGTGAACTCGTTCCATCTGTGCAAAAAAAATTAAAATCCGAGTTAAAACGAAAAAGATATGAGTCAATTAAGAAAGCTAGTGAAAATAAAAATAGCCCTTAATTCTCCATCTTTAGATCTGAATTTTCTAAATAAAGGGTCCAGATTTGGTTATTGATGGGTGCATAACCCATGGTTATGCACCCTATCTTGAGCCCTAATTGAGAGGTAGAATCTTCACTCCTATAGGTTGGAGTAATCCCAAATTTTCTTCTTCTCTCCTTGCTGATGACATTCTCTCTCCCGACTGCCTTCTATTTATAGAGCCCGAAGTCACTTTCACGATCTGCACTTAACGCTCGTGACTTTGGCGTTTAGACCGTGACATCGAACAAAAACGCGGGAGGATGCTGCCGTTTTGGTCCGACATCACGGTCACTGGACAATTATCACGGTCAGGCGACCGTGATAATCTTCAAGCTCGCGAGGTGCAAAAACCTCCTTGTTTCTCGCGAACTTCACGCCCGTCATGCAATTGTCACGGTCGACTTTGGACTTTTCTTCACTTTTTGGCTCTTTTCGACCTCCATTCGTCCCGAAACTCGTCATCGACTTTCCACACGTGCTATGACCTTAAAAGTATCAAAAATAGCACAATCTAGTGTAAAATAGGTCGAGGGACGATGAAATGCAAGGCTAAACTATCAAGAAATGAGGGCTAAAATGTGTGTAATTAGCCCCGAATCAACAATCTACACACATAGAGTTCAAATCCAACAACCTATCACATTTCTAGGCTAGGACCCACACCCAAGTGAAAAGAGAACTACTCCATAGCTAAGCTAGGGATTACAACAAAGAGGAGGGAAAGAACCATGGTGTGGTGTTTGACTTCCTTCCTTGTGATTGCAATCACCCTTGGAATTGAAAATCTTCAATCCTCTAACTAGGAGCAAACGCTAGACCTCTTCTTCTCTCTTTGTTCGTCACTTTCTCTCTGTAAAACCACAAGAAGAAGAAGACAATCTCTCACTAGGATCCCCCTTCAAATTTCAGCTCTCTTCTCCTTTAATACTCTAGTCGTGCGCTTATCATGGTCGATTATCACGGGCGTGATCTCGAAGCCTCGCCCGTGATCTCGGGCAAAAACACACCGTTTCATTTAAGGCCTTCACGAACTTGATGGCATTATCACGATCAGACCGTGATAACTTTTAGGCCCGCAAGGTCCAAACTTTTTGGAGGGTATGGGAAAGGAAGGCAGCGAAATGTAGGGGTGTTCAAACAGAGTGGTTATCGTGGTCTGTGGTAACCATTTAATTGGAAGTATTCGGGTAATTTAGTTTGGTTGATTTGGATGATTCGTTTGGTTTGAACAAATTTTTCCTTTTGTTTGGTCTAGGTGATTTGGTTTGGTTTCACACACTCCTAACCAATTAACCGGTTAAGCAATTAGCTAGTCATATGTCTAATATATTATATATACATACTTAATACTTTGCATAACCACTCAACATACACTGTGATAACTGCTAGGAAACTACGAAATTTTATATAGACGCACCCAATTCATTAGCCTCATGTCCTTAACATATATTTTTGTTAGGTGGCTACTTCTAATGACTGTAAACTAATGTTATTAGTTATATATAGTAAGGGTTAAATATGTGTTGACGGTTATATATTATTCATTTTATAAATTATGAATTGATTAATGTTATGTTGGTTAATCCAATTAATCAAATCGGTTATATTAATTTGGTTGGTTTGGTTGTGATATTGTATTTTATGGATAATAGAATTTAAGCGAATTAATTTTGAACATTATCATGGTAACCATTTCAACATTATCATGATAATCATTTGAATACCCCTACCGACATTGATGGTCTGGAAGGAAAAGGAAGCATCACAGAAATGGGGAATGCAATGTTATGCTTGGCTAACCCAAAGTGGGCTTTTGTGAGAGCACAAAAATAAAAGAGGGGTTGCCTATAGCAAAATCCATGAACGAAAAATCATCCCCGACTACTTGCAGTTACAAATATAAAAGTGGGATTTTGCTAATTAACGAAAAAAATCGTAACTATTTCCCTGGTTACTTGCACTTTAAAGATATAATAATATAATAATAATTGAACAATTGTAGACCACAAAATAAGCCCATAGTCTCGTCAGTCAATAACGAGGCAACCAAGCTCCAACCTACCTATGCACGCATACGCTGGTGGTGCTCACCAACTTGCCGGTGCTCACCAACTTGCCATTGAAAAGGACGATGGGGTCCATGGATAGTTCTACGGCAAAGTGTCATTCTACTAGCTAGAAAGACATTGAACTACTTATTAAAGGGTAAATGTCACATTTGGTCACTGAAATCACTAATTCATGTCATGTTTAGTCACTATAAAAAATTAATATAAATTTTGGTCACTCGAATTACTGAAACGTATCACATTTAGTCACTCTCCCGTTAGTTTCGTCCAACTCCATTAACTATCACATTTAGTCACTCTCCCTTTAGCCTCCGTCCAACTCTGTAGTTCCTGTTAGTCTCCGTCGTACAGAGTTGGACGGAGGCTAACGGGAGAATGACCAAATGTGACATGTTTCACTAATACGAGTGACATTCATAAAAAAAAATAAAAAAAAAAAATTTCGAGTGACCAAAGTTAGACGGAGACTAATAGGAAAGTGACTAAATCTTACATACTTTAGTAAGACCAAAATTTATATTAATTTTTTCTAGTGACTAAACATAACACGATTTAGTAATCTCACTAACCAAATATGGCATTTACACACTTATTAAAATAGAGTATCAAGAGGCATTGGCATTTCAAACCAGAAACAGCTAAACCAAACAAAGCAGCAAATCTCAATCATCTGAACTACGTCAACTGATTCTGGCGACATTAAACGTACAAAATTCAAACTAGCCCAGGAAGCATCATCAATTTTCCATTCAGGAATCCACAAGTATCAACGACGATGGACTCTACAAGAATAGCTCATGAACATATACATTACATATTTAAGTGAGACAGAGAAGAGAGTGTTAAGTAAATACAATAGATACATTTGCCATCAGAGAGGAAGAGAGATGAGAATTTATCAATGAGTTAATCAAAAATTAAATTAACCCACTTGGTTAAAATGGTCGTCTAGCTAGCTATGCTTTCTAAGCTCCTTATACAACTTTTTAACGACCAGAAACGAATAATGAATTGGTTGATATTTGACTGCCATCCACCTGAATTTTCCTTATCTTTACCTTGTCAATCCGTGCTCGTCTCACGGCTTCCTGGATATGGCGGTCATGGTCCTTCAGTACTTCATCCATGTTCCCAGTCGGAACCAGTGGACCAGAGTAGTGGATTTTGGGACCCTTTGACCCATGCCCAACCTAAATCAAGGAATAAGATTTCAGGGGAAAAAACAAGTTCAATTAATTTGATTTCAATGCGACTGCAGCAACTTACAAGGACAGGATTGCCGCAGCCAGCCCTTCCATCCTCCCTCTGATGGGCACTTGTAGTGAAACCCTGCAAATGGTGATGCTTCTGATCTTGTTGGCCGAAGGACTCCGAGGATTCCTTGAAAGATCCAGGAAACCGTGCTATTAGTTTCGGGACTTCAGATTGTGGTTGAACCGATCTTTCCCTTCGGTCCTCAGTCAACAAGCTTCTCCTTGCAGCTACTAACCCAGCAGGCATTGTTGACAAGTCAGCAGCCCCACTAGAAACCTTAGGAGCTTCATAGGGATTCCTAGTACCCGCTTTGGACCAAGCAACACGCTGAGCAAGTGGGCCAGAATGAGAACCTCGCCTATGCTGCTGTTGGTGTGGGGGCTCTCCACTTGATTCGATGACTTGGGATGGTCTAGGTGGTTCGAATGGAAACCCAGAAGCGACTTCTTCTGGATGAGGATTGAATTTCTCACTGCGGCTTTTAGAGTTTGGCTGACATTGCCTTTTCTGCTACAGCAAAGGGCAAATTAAAAATTGAATTGAAGACCCACAAATCAAAGGAAAGAGTTAAAATGCAAAAGTAAGATATCAGAAGCCGAACGAGCGAGTGGATCAAAAGAGTGGACACAAGAAATGGCCATTACTGATAAGAATAGCCCATCAAGGTAACTCCAAGAAAATTAAAATGTTGAAAAGATAAAAAACACGTGTACAGAACAGAAATGTAATCGTTTTTATTTTTACTGAAGTTCCCTGCTTTTCTGTAATAGATGGCAAAGTTGCTGGCAAGAAGAATGCAGTAACATCTCTAGTTTTCCACAAAAATATCAAATTTTGAGGATTGTAACTTTGTGAGAATTCTCGCCAAAAGAGGGCCATAAGTGAATAATTTCATTGAGCCCCATATGGGAGAATTAAAACTAGAATTCACCTGGATAGATACAGCCAACTCCGCATTAGCATCAGGTGCTGGCACTGCTCGAGATTCTCTTGTTCCTCTTCGTTCAGTGTCATGTCGGTGGCCCTTGCTTGCTACTGCACCTTGTCTGCCAAAAATCATGCAGTAAAATATGTACCATGATAACATTACATAATCCAGAAAACGAAGAATCCTAAAACCAGCAAATGTGTGTGTTTAGATTTGATAATCCTAACCTTCTAGCTTCTTCGTCTCGCATTTTTGCATCAAACTCCTTGCTCGGGGGATATTTTGGCAAGCTTGAAGGATCACAAGGAAGTGGCTTTGTCGTAAAGAACTGCAACACATTGAGCAGATGGCAAAACATCACCGACAAATTAAAAGAAAAAATGCATAACAGCCAGAACACTAGTAGATGTGCAACAACAGACAATGGTGACAAATGGAAAGATTAGCAAGAGTTTGTAGAGAGATTAGCAAGAGTTTCAGATAATCACACACAACTAATATTTATGATATGTAAAATCATGGTTCAAGAAGGCGGAATTCCGATTGCAGCTACGCACCTAGGCAATGACAAAATGCCTCTCCTAGGCCTTAAATTGCAAATAAGACATTCTTAATGCCGAGGCAGAGCTAGGCGGCACCTAGTCCTGATTAAGCAATGTCAGACCCAATTAGGTAATTGAAGGCGTACTTAAGCATATCTAGTGGACCGACAGAAGAAAAAAGGCAGCTGACTTCACCAAAACAACACCATCTCAAACTACCCTCAATGCAACATTTGTTCCTCGCTATTCTAGATCAGAAAGCTGCTTCTCATTGTCACTCATTCATTCGAGCAACCCTCTACCCTGCTGCTCTTTGTCGTTGCAGACTGCCCTCTCCTAATAGTGATGAGCCAAGAACCTCCTCGTTCGCTTCGATCGTCTCTTTGCCTTGCTGCTCTTCACCATCACTGACTACGATAGCCACAAGCCCACAACCTTCTCCTCATTGCTCCATTCCCTTTGCCTTGACCCTCTACCCAGTTTCTCTTTGTCGTCGCTGACTGCCAGCGCCCGGCAGCAACAAGCTGTGAGTCGTGACTCATGATTCACCACATTCTAAATAATCATTCTTCTCATCTTCGACAAGATTCAAGTTTTCTAAAGCTAATTTTGGACAAATTTCAATTCACCACTTTCTATAAGCTTCTGATTCTAGGAAATTATGACATATTTTGCTTCTTGTAGAGGGTCAGGTAAGTTATGAATCATTTGAATATAAGTACAAAAGTGCTATAAAGCTGTTATTTTTACTTCCTTACGCTTAGCGCCTTCTTGAACCTTGTGTAAAATGCGACATAACTATTAGAATTAGTTCAACTAACAGTGCCAGTGAATCCTATCAAAGAATTTGTCACAATTGAGAAGGATAAACAACACCCAGTTATAAGAATTCTAGCCACACACAAACCATATAATTGCTACTGTAACATTTTTAGCAAGTACCAGCATGTGTCTCCTGAGAAGATAAATTTAAGGTGGCCAATTGAACATTTAGAGCTTCATACCTCACTCCTCAAAGCAAAAGCTGCAGTTCCCCGATCCGCAGGATCAATGGAAAGCAAGGTCTCCATGAGTGCTAAAGCGGGCACAGGGAACTCCTTAAATGTATCAGCTACACAGCGTCTATAAGGTTGCTGAGGCTTAAATATAGTAGCATGAGGCAACTTTGACTTTTTCCAGTAATCCTCAGAAGGAGAACCACAAAGTTTGAAAATTTTATGCAGCTGCTCCACCTTCATAGACAAAAAACATGTAAATTATTCATCTGGCCTTATTCTTGCTGAACTATTTTCAGTTGAATAACAAAGCAGTCAGAAAACATAATAATGAAATAATATCCTAAGTGAAGGATATATGCCATCAATACGGAAGGCAGGCCTAAATTCAGTATATTTAAAACACTCAGAAGAAGCTAGTATATCTCAGTAAGCTGTGAGAAGGGACTCTACTGTCTAATACACAGCAGAAAATGGACCAGCAGCATTTTTCAGTTCCACTGAGGTCACATCTATTCATTCCTCAAATACACCATGAGTAAGGCTAGAAGGCTATATTAGCTCCATCTGTTTGGGCTGCTATCCTCTTTTGACATCCCTTTACAACCCATACAAAACCAGGTAAGTTACAATACAGAGTGAAGCCACGAGAGTAACCAATTCATGGATTTCAGAAGTTGAGAAAAGAGAGAGATCATTAGGGAGAGAAGCAGCACATAATGCTGATTCAACTAAACCTCAAATCAGACAGCTGTTAAACAAGAGTGCCACACCTATGGTTAAGCCTAAAACTAACTTGACAATGAGAGGCAGTAAGCCAAAGGTAAGTGACATACTAGAGCTTGATATACAGAATATCATATGCGGATACACATCCTCTAAGAATAGTAGTTCAATCCTCAAGTTTCTTATGCTACTTTCACACATGCACATAAGGTTGATGTGGGCCGAGTCATACATAACTGACATCAATCTCTCGTGCAGGAAATTCCAGGGTGAATTAAGTTTCGGAATGCATTTTGAATAGCACTGGTTTCAGAAGTTTGTGAACAGAAAACTGTAGAAACGATATAGGCAATAGATAAGCAGCAGATATCAGTGATCAAAAGATAAATTCAACCATCCAAACCCAAAGGGACAAATACCTCGGTTCTACCAGGCATAATAGGCTTGCCAGCATATAATTCAGCAAGTATGCAACCAGTACTCCATAAGTCCACAGCAGTTCCGTAGTATGTCGCTCCAAGTAGAAGCTCCGGTGGACGATACCAAAGGGTCACAACCCGGCTTGTCAACGGCTGAATATGACTGGGATCGTAAATGCTTGCTAGACCAAAGTCGGCAATTTTCAGGATACCATTATTGTCAATTAATAGATTGGAACCTTTTATATCTCGGTGTAATACACCACGACTGTGACAATGATCAAGACCTCGTAGGAGTTGTTGCGTGTAACATTTCACCTGCCAAAATTACAGGACTTTGATGAGAAGCAGATATCTGCAACAAACAAGAATAAGATAAATGCATAAATATGTACTTTACAATGAATGATGTTGGCAGACTACAAGAACATCATATTTGAAATATCATTATTCCAAACCAGACTCCTGTGAAAATATTACAATGCTGAAACTCTAACAATTACCTGTGCTTCAGTAAACTTAAGACCTGGATGTGAGGCGAGACCAGCCAAGTCATGCTCCATGTATTCAAAGACAAGATACAAGCTACAAGACATCCTTGAGGTAACTAAGCCTTCTAGCTTTATAACATTAGGATGGTCAAGCCTACGCAAAATGTGGATCTCCCTTGCCATAAAGCGAACACTATCCGGTTCAAGATTATCAAACCTCACTTTCTTTAAAGCAACAATCTTTTTCTGATCAAGGTCACGTGCCCTGTAAACATTGCTATAGGTTCCTTGTCCAATCTGCATGAGAAAGCACAACTATTATTAGCTCCAAACTAGTCAGGAGTTACTGTTCCTTATAAAAAGAGCAGTACATTTGAAATGGACAGAATATACTAATCAAATAAGTAATCAGAAAGATTTAGATGAAAAAATATGAAGTTTAAGAAAATCGTGTACCTTATCCAGCTTCTCGAAAGAATCAGCCCGTCTAGGAAGCCACCCCTTTATTGCTTCCCCAGATACTGCAGCTAACCAGGAAGGCCACCCAGCAGCAACCTGCTCTCCTTCAATCGCTTTTGGTATGCTACCAATCCTTGGATATTGCACAACAGCATATTCCATCCTCTCCCTCTTTTTATCAACACTCTCACTGACCTGCAATCTATTTGACCCATCGGTTTGCTTATCAATTAACATTGTCCTCCTGTCATTGTTGTTGTACCTATCTTTAGGCCTATACTCATCTTCCCTCCTTGAAGATGTGACCCTTGATACCCTCAAATCAGATGATTCTTTACTTGAGAGCCTTTCTTTGTTATCCACTATAGAAGAGGGTTTACAGCAAATGCCACCCATAGTGCTCCAAAAACAACTCCCAACTAATATCCTAGTATAAATTCCTACCTATCAAATCCTGCATCCCTGTAGATGAGTCATCTACTTCTTCCCATTTCTGGAAAAAAAAACATGAAAAAATATCAATCTCTATATAAAATAATCCAAGACGCAAAACAAAATTAATGAGATGAAATGAAATGATTAAGGATTTCAACACTATTTGGGATCCATACAATACAACATGAGAAAAGGCATGTCCAAAACACTATTTGAGTCCCTCAATAAATGATACATCCGAACTACGAAAACCCAACTCGCCATTGGTCAGCAAAGATGCAAGCTTTGGTAAACAGGTTAGAACCAGAATCCATAACAATGTATTGGGAAAAGTACATGATAAGGGTCCTAAAACTAGCAAATTCACCAAATCCTTGCTCCGTTCCCTTCAGAACAAGGAAGACTGCAACCTAAGGGTTTACTATCCATCCAAAAAATCCATGATAATGAAAGCATAAGGAGAGGAAATGAAGAAAAGTAGTAAAAGAAGACAATGTCACAGTGCATAGCCAAAAGCAACGAAATTAGAATACTGTTTTCACTTCAAAGCTACTGAAAGTAGAAGGCTTGCACGCAATGGCATCGAAGAAACGCAAGAATTAAACTAGTGTTCGCACGCATAAGAGAAGAGCTTCTCCAAAGCTCACCCGACTTGAAGGAGCAAAGTAAGATTCAGGCAAGAAGACTGGAGGCGATGCTGCAGATGGAAAAGGAAACAGAAGTGAGTGGCAACTTTGGCGGACCAAGTGAAAGCAGCTTTCGGAGAAGCAGATCGAGAGTATCCAGCCAGCGACGAAAGCGAATACTGTGTGCGAGAGCGAAAGCGAGAGACCAGACTGACGATTTTAGGGATCTGAATCTGCTTTCCAATTTCACCCTTTTCTTGTTTTATTGTATTTAATTTTAGTTCCTACCAAAAAAATATATTGCCAAAAACTTAAATAAACTTTTATTTTGAGGGTTCTTTTAACATTCCGAGATATCATGGTAATTTGTATCGACTAGTTGATACGGAGAATTTTGTATTAATGTACTGGGATTCGAATCATGATCACTTTAAAAAAAAATAAGGATGATAATCAATCACACTAAGTAGATTAGTTGTAACTTTTTAAATTAAAAACATATACGAAACTAAAATTGGAAAATCATATGACTTTTTTCAACGATTAGTTGGCCACCAAATCTCCCGTAAGTACTTATTTGGTGTTTTGATACTTGGATTTTCATATTTTGATTAGTTAATTATATTTTAATACTTAATTTTAATTTCTATCTATCTTATAAATATATGATAACCCTAAAATTTCAATCCAAATATCACTGGTTCGAATATTGCATACCGAATTGCAATATTAAATATGTAGAAGCAATATTGACTTCTTAAATTAGTATTAGTTTTCAGAACTACTATGAAGCAATCATATCATTGTGCAAACTATATGGGACTAGTTCTTTTAACATTTTAGTCGGGTTAACCACTACAATTGATACATCTTCCTAATCTGGCATGATTGAATCCAACGATCATTATACGAGATTGAGTTAATAGGTTGCCATTTCACTACATTTTGGCGTGTTACTAAATTTTTAGGACAATGACATGTCTACATGTACACTCATCAATCTCACATTCTACACATAATATAAAGGTCAAATGAGAAATGAGCAATCCCATTTCAAATTTGATGCACCCAAAGCAATTTTTGGCGGGGTAAATTTAGAAGGCGTCAGTGCAGCCGGTCTGTTGAGCACGAAAGTAAAAACTCTTTTTTTTTATTTAAACGACCCAAACTGTGATTTGGCCCACTGATCATGCACCCATCGCAACCTCGCCAAAGCTTCCCATTCTACTCACCGGGTCTCCTCCCCCACGAGCCTACTCTCCTCATGTTCCAAAGTTATCAATGAATCCTAATCTCTACAACTTATGCGACATATTCTAACTAGAATGCGTAGATGGAGCAACCGACGGATTGCAGCTACCCCTACTGTTTTGATAGCAAATCAAGAAGACCCCGGTTATTCAGTTGTATGATGATTCACTTAATTAACACACTTCAATCCATTGACAGCCTCCTCTCCTCAATTGTATTGTGTTCACGAAGATTTGAAGGCAGCAAGTGCAACAGGTCCATGGGTAACCGATATGTATAAAGAGTTGACCAAATTGAATTGAGTCGTTCTGCTTGGAATATGAAGATTTTTTATTAATTGCTTTGGTTCGTGATGCGGCTATGTTTGAAGGTAGACCAACGCAAACAGTACAGCTCCACAGCTATTCTTCACATCAGGTAGTTGGGACATCAATTGATAATGATTTGGATTATTCCATAAAGTACAAAATTTGAGCTATTTGCCTTTATATTACATTGATTAATAATGGTTTGAGATTTTGTCAAATGAGTGATTTGACATGTTAAACTCTTCTATTTTCAAAGTGGAATATGAAGATTTTTTATTAAACTTGGTTTCGTAATGCCCTTATGGGTGTTTATAAAATGCAGTTGTATTACAAAGAACCCATCTCAAATGGCAGGTCAGGGTACAACGATAGTACCGGTATACGTTTGTATCATTAGTAGGAAACAGATTGAATCCATTCTACTAAATCGTTTAGTAAAATGTTGTAATTGGCCTGCGAAATGTATTCTTTGCATTAACTGTTAATGATTGTGAATTTTGGTTTAATGGTGGAAAGTTCATTTATTAAGAAGTAATCCAATGCTTAAATTTCATTTTGAAGTTTAAATTGGACAAATCTGTTTGGAAATAGGCATGCCATACATTAGTGTCGTGGGAGGTTTGTTTGATGTCTCAAGGTTTTGAATTTTCTAGAGGGATGTTTATTGTCACAGAGAATCCCTAGAGCTAGCAAGGTATTCCTATGCAGACTTTTCCATTAATAAATCATTAGACTAGAGAATACAAGTGAAAGTTTGAGGCAGTTGATGAAATTCTTTATTTGGATGTTGTAATGATTAGAAGTCCATCCTCTTTTTTGACATTGCAATTCTTTATTAGTTATGAAATGATTTATTTGAATGAAGACAAAGTCATGTATACTTTCTGTACCATTCTCGCCACTTTTTTTTAGCACAGGCTGCTATCGAGAGTGTGCATTCCTCTTTCCCATCTATGACCACCGTTGGATTCCCACCCAGGTCATCACTACATGGAAGTACTGACAACATTGATGTTGATGTTGTTATTGTCAGAGACTGTATGTGTTTGTCACATCTTCCAATCACTCCAAAAGAAAACATGATGTCATAGCACCATCACTCCACAAGGTTCCTTAGTTTTATTGTCATTCCCCCTTTTCTTGCGAATGCTCACTATGGTGGAAAGATAAAACAAACCAAAAGGACATAGATAGTATGTTTTCTTATATTTAAGTGTGTTTCATTCATGTATAGTTTGCAAACAGGCTACATTTGCAACTAAGGGAACTAGCGGACATGAGAACGGGTTCTAGGGAGTCATCGATTGAAATAAACCTCCTAGAGAACCTCTAGAATCGACAGTCACAATAGAGAATTTGGGTTGGTGGGCACCGATTCCTCCCGACAACTGGTGTCGCTCTAAGTCAGGTAGGGTATTCTGTCAGAAGAGTAATGATCCTCTAGTTGCCTCCTATCACTACCTATAAAGTTTCAAACCCTAGAGACCTTTATATAGGCCTTGGATTAAGGTTTTTTTGGGAGAGAAACTTGGCTTTGACGTTTCATCCAACTAATTAGAAGAGTTCTTCGATGAAGCTACTACTTTCGGATAACTTATGGACGCCTTCTTGACGAAGTAGTCGCTTCTATAAATTGGCGGTCATTGCATCATTTCTCAACTAGGGTGTCATTCTGGACACATGTTTCTTCATTCGATTCTTCTTCCAGCTCCTAAGTGGTCCATTGGCCTACTTTGACCTGAAAAAGCACAAAACGCTACCAAAAGCATAACTTGATAACAAAAGGAGTCACAACTCACTTTAAGCATTCACATAACAAATCCAAGGTATAATGATGGTAACGATGGGAAATCAATGCACTTTGGATCATAATACGAGGGTCTATATTAAGTGTATCTCACGCGTCATCGGTGCTAATTTGGGATCGAACAGGCTGGACCCTTGGCAATACGGGCCAGAAGGATTGGGCGGAAGAAATGGGTCCATCGACTGCACGCAAGCGAATCAAGTTTCATTGGGCGAGGATGATTTTTCAGGCTGTGAATGATGGAATTGGGATGAAAGGGTGGCCATGACACAGGTTTGTTCGCCCAATTATTTCTAATTCGCATCTTTTCATGATGGGCAAAGTCGGGCTGAGCGTGAGTTAGACTGGGTCGAGGTACTCTCCAAGGGACAACGAACTGATAGAAACCTAGGAGGCGTAGGTTTGTGGGGATGTGCGACTCGCAACGTGGCGATGGGCTACTATTCGACGGTCAATCTTGGTCTGCCTGCCATGCCACATTCAACTGGAGTAGGGGTTAATGTCGGAGGTGTCCAAATACTGGGGCACGAGTATGGAGGATGAATAGGGTAGTACGAGTACCCCAGTCAAGCTATGTTTCACACGCAAATTGCAACGCTCGAATTCCAAAAATTTATGGGACAAGAGGACCCGTCGGGATGGATGTCATGAGTTGAGAAATATTTCAAATACTAGTGCATTCCAAAGGAGCAAACAGTGGTGTTAGCCATGTATCACATGGATGGCGACGCAAATTAGTGGTTAATGCTACTGGAAGAAGAGTTCTGGAAGCATGGTGTGGTCATGACTTTGGGAAGCTTGCGCCTGATTTATGGAATTGGTATTAATCTTCGAAAATCTCCTCCAGGTGCGAGTTATTGGCAAAATTTCTAGAGACCGAGATGGTAGACGAGTATTATACACATTCGGCAAACCGGGATGAGCAACCCCTTCTTTTGTCGAAACTGTTATGGCACAACTTTCACCAATATCGACACCAGCTCTACTATGTGGGTTGTCATCTCCACTGAGGCACATTGTTTGCAAAATAACTCCACAGGTAGCTTCCCGGTGTCAAAAGGGATAAATTTTGCTACAATTACGATGAACGATATACTTATGGCCATTGTTGAGCCAATGCAAATGTGTTCGTCATGATATGGAACTTTGAGGAGGAAGACGAAGGAGGAGATGCGACATAAGAGTTTAAGGGGGGAGGATTGATGCATTATAGCATTATAGGGTCCATGTAGCCTGACTAGTATTATTGATTATGTCTTTTATATTAAGGGGGAGGATTGATGTATTATAGCATTGTAGGGTCTGCATAGCCGGGATAGTATTATTGATTATGTCTTTCGTATTAATTATTGGGTGGGATATTCGTCTAAGTTTGTGAGTAGGACGCGTATTATCAATTGTGTATTATCTATAAAGTTACTCTTTACTTATTGGTTTAGCATTTGTATAGCTTGTCTATAGAGAATGGGATTTGTGGGATTTGTTCAATAAATATGAACATTTGTCTATGTTTTACTCATGAATGATATAAAGTATTTAGGAGTAAATTATTGTGGTTTTACCCAATTCGTAGTTCTTTGTAGTTAACCGATTTCGAGTTCATTCAACATTTGACGCATGAGACCAATCACACAGAGCAATCTACGGGAAGTCGGAACATAATTTATTCCTTGATATTATCCTTCAGTATCGGAAACAAATAAAATAACAAATCGTAGTATTTTTATTTTTCCGAGTTAGGTAAAACGACTTTCAAGGACAGAACTAGGTTGTCTGTGATGAAACTAGCCATCTCCTCACAGCTAAAAATGGAGAATTTTCAACTCCGGTTGTTAACTGATCAGTGAGTTCACGGCTCAAGGTACGGCATTTTTATGACATGATTCGATATCAGTATTTGGATAACCCAATATCGAATAGAATTTGTCAATATGGTATAACTGAGGTTGTTAATGCGTTGTGCTGTTTAGGGGCGTTTCAATATTCGACTCAATAAAAACTCGTTCTGTTAAGAAAATGTTCGACTCGTCCATTATCGATCTAACTTGAGCTAAACCTTGTTCATCTTGTAAGTCAAGTCAATTAAGTGCCTTGTTGAACTCAACTCGTGAACTTTGTTCTTTTGAGCTCATGATTTATCTAAGCATTGTAATTAGTGAGTCCTCTCAACTTCTAGCTCATGAGAAAATCGACAAAAAATTTGATCAAATATGGTTAGGAATAACCACCAAAGGGTAATAGAGGTGGTAAGGCGCTTGATTGTGTTTAGAAGGTCATATGTTCGATCCTTAGCAGCCACCACTTCTATGTTACCCTCTTGATGGCCACCGACAGGACTGTAAGCTCATATTAAATGCTCTCATGTTCGCCGGATATCTATGGGGGCCAAGGTTAATCACGTATTTCTCCTCATAACAACATATATGTGTAATTTTAAGAATTTGAGTATATAATCAGATATATAACACAAATATAGGATTTGAGAACCAAACTTGAACACGGCCAAAAATTTGGATTTAAGAACCAAACTTGGACACGGCAAAGTGACCAAATGTGCAAGCCACAATCTTGAAGACTACTAGAGCCCAATTTGGCCTCCATCAATATTGATTTGGCTTTGATCTACATGACGCTTGTAATGGTGAGGGACGCCCTCGCGACAATGGGCAAGCTGCTATGCTTAGCCGAGCAGCAGGCAAAGAGTCAGGTCCCACGAGATAATATAACCATAAATCTCATATAGGATCATCACTTGAATAATCATTAAACACATACTGGTTTTTGAATAATTCCGACTCAAATGGGTAAAATCTTCAATGCGTGATACAGAAAATAGATCCAACACAAGAGAATGAAGACAGAAAAAAGGCGCATATTCATCTTTAGAGACTTTACTGCAAAACCAGTTCACGGCCAAAAACAGCGCAGGCAGACCCTTCTGAATTGAAGTCCAGTCCTAATAATAATCCTCTTAAAAACCTTTGCCTTAAAATAGCCTAGCGGATTTTAGAGAGAGATCCTTCATCCTGTTCCGATAACAATTAAAATGAAAATCCAGCACGCGATCGTTCATCAACACATTCGAATTGCAAAACTGTCTACCACTTACACCCGAACCAGAGCCTTCCAAAGAGCACTTGTACATAACGGTCTCAACCTTGCCCACACAGATACCTGCTATCAGGCTTTAGTGGAATCCTCCTGATCGTCTGTATCCATTGGCTCCCCACTTGCTGGGGCATCGCCAGCAGGCTTCTCATCATTATTGCTTGGGTCGACATTGGCATTGGCATTGGCATTGGCATTGGCATTGGCATTGGCATTGGGATCAGCATGGCCACCTTGAGGAGGTTGTTCAGGGGATGCCGCGGGCACTTCAGGAGTAGCCGGCTTTGGTGGTGCTGGCTTTGGTTTCGTCATTATTGGCCGGCAAACCCTGGTAGTAGACGAGAAGACCAATTGTTGTTTCTCATATTCTCAAACAAAAATAGCATTCTGCAAACTACTGCGTGTATAGATCTAGTAAAATGATATACCTGTCAAGTGCCTCAGCCTTCCTTCTCAAATCGGCCGACAAGAGAATTGGAGTAGCATACTTGGGGAGGGAGTCCTGCTGCTGCTTCTTCTCGCTGAGCCATGCTTCTGCTTCAGCACATTCATTCAGAACCTGCAGAACGATCAAGCAGAGAAATTGAAGAACAAGGATAGGGAACATGGAAATTGCACAGTCGTGGTCAGGTGGGAAAAATACAAACCTTTTGTTTTTCAGCCATATCAATATGATCGAATTTGTCGTTAGACAAAGCAGCTTCTCTGTAGCTTTTGGCACAATAAACAAGTTGATCGATTACGGATCCCCTCTCAGTGGACTCCTTGTAGCGCTGCTCAATTGGGTCGCCTTGCTGAAAGTTTTCAAACCAACTAGATTAGAACTGAAAGATACCCATTATATGTCCCTTTCCTTGGAAGAAAACAAGGAAATACCTTCTTTAGCTCCTCAAGCTTAGCAATATAAACACCTTTTGTCTCATCTTCTCCATCTTCATACAACCAGTCCTCCACCTGCTGTAGCTTGGTCAAGAGTTCTTCCCTCTCCGGCTCAGTGACAAACTCTTGATACTTATCAAGGAGCTAGAGCATGACACCCCAGTTAGCCCATACTTAACGTGATGGGAACATCCAAAAACAAATTCATGGAGCTAGAGCATGACAAACCAGGGAATGTTATAGCTTTTACCTTGTTCCTCATCTCATACACATAAGCCTCAACTGCATTTTTCTTGTCTTTAGTCTCTTCCATCACTCGATCTTGCAAGGCCATCTCAAACTCCTTTTCTACTGCTTTCTGAAGATCAACTGGAGGCAATCCACCATGGACCAATTCTGATACAGGTATGTTGGATTTCTTAACTTTCCTCTTCGGAGCATCAGCCTGCCAATAGCAAAATGCCGAAGCAAGAATTAAAAAACTTTACCCAATATGCAGAACAATTCAACAAGGGATGACATAGAGTTGTTCCAAGCTAAGTTCACATTGAAGACAAACCTTGCTATCTGTTTCCATTTGTGAAGGCTTATCTCCAGCATCAGAAGCACCATTTTCAACACCAGCATTGCCTTCCTGTGCATTCATATCAGCTTCACTCGTGCTGGGCGGCACACTATCACTTGGAGCATCATCAGTGTCCATCTTGGTGGCTGGCTCTTTCGATACGGGAATTTCAACTTCTTCCTCTTCCAAAAGCTGGTAATTATAAACCCACGAATCTTAATAAAAATTATGCCCCAAGTGTGGTAGAGTGAAAGGGAAAACTAATGGACTTACCGTTGCAGCCTCGACGGACACAATCCCGTGCAAATTCAGGCGAGTTTTCACCTTAACTTTGGCACGCTCACCCTTTGTGGCCTGGAAAGGCCCAATCTGTACAAGATGATGACAGAACCATCAGCAAAATGATGAAAGTGGGGTTGCAATAAGGATACCTAAGCATGTTTCCTTACGGTATAAGAACTGATTTTAGCAGGTGCCACCAGTCCATCTGTCTCTGCATATTGGACATCAACAGAAAATGTCTCTGACCGGTAGAAAGTCAGAGACTTGATGCTGGGTAAGGCATTTCCCCTGGGGAAAACAAGAGTGCTCTGTTGGCTATCAGCAGCCCCATTTTGAGTCTCCGGTGCTGCACCTTTCCAGGTCATAGCAATTGAGAATGGAAAGCTCTCATGAACCTACAAGTTAAACAAAACAGTTACTTCCACTGGCGTGTTATGTTCCACAGACAAATAACTGTTTTCAAATTTCAACAGGGACCATGCCAGCCACCACTGGCACAATATATTTGCAGCCAGGAACCGACAAACTAATAAGCTGCGCTCACTAGTAACGATAAAATGAGCATTACAAAATCAAAATAAATTAAAGCTAACAACTAAAGCAAGAGATTTATTCTAGCAAAGCTTCCTATAGCTTATACAATCCATGGTCCTTGAATTTTACCTGGAATTCTCTCACTTTGAATGTGGGGCTAAGGATAGCACATTGCAAAGCACACCCCCTAGAAACACACTCACTAGCATTCATTGTGCGCCTTGGCTCCTTGCCAAAGAACTCTGTCAGAATCTTAAAAACAGAGGGTATACGAGATGCAGAACCAATAACCTCAACTGTATGAACATTCTCAACAGAAAGTCCAGCATCATGAAGAGCCTTCTCCAATGGCTTCTTCACACGATCCAATATAGGCAGACTAATCTGTTCAAACTCATCTCTCTTAATGTAACCTCTCACATCTTTCTCTTCCATCAAACACTCAATATTCAAAGGTGCCTCAGGATTAGCACTGAGAACCTTCTTTAATTTCTCACAAGCAGCTCTCAGCCTGAGACAAGCTCTGGCATTCTGATAAACATCTATCTTGTACTCATCCTTGAACTTTGCAGCAAAGTGGGTGAACAGAGCTTCATCAAAGTCTCTGCCTCCTAGGGACCGGTCAAAAGCATGTGCCAGTACCTTGAGCTGCCCTTTCTTGTATCCAACAATGCATACTTGCATACTCGCATGGCCAACATCAACGAAAGCGACATTCATTTGGTCACTTTCAGGCAAGTCAGTTTTGTAAATTCCATAAGCAAGTGCAGTTGCAGTAGTTTCATGAAACAAACGAAGCGGATGCAATCCTGCAATTGTGGCAGCATCCAAGACAGCCCTTCGCTGTAGATCGGTGAAATAAACAGGAATCCCTATGCAGCAGTCAACCACTGCAGTGTTGAGATTCTTCTCTGCTATCTCTTTCAAATTTGACAGCACCATTCCCAAAACCTGAGTAGGCGTGAATGTCCTCATTTCGCCCAAATACCGAGCATGGATCAAGGGGAACCCATCAGGTCCTTCAGAGACAGCATATGGCAACGACTTTAGATCCCTCTGCAATTCAGGGTCACTGAATGGGCGTCCAATTAAGCGCTTAATCTGACTAATGGAATTTTTGGGGTTAGTCATAGTAGAGGCAGCCCCTGCAGTACCAATGAACCTTTGCTTCTCCCCAAAGCAAACAATGGCTGGAGTCTCACGTTTTGATTCGTCATTAAGAACGACATCAATTCCTCTTTGTCTTGCCACAGCAACAAGGCAGTTTTCATTTCCGAAATCAAAGCCAACCACACTCATGTTTTCCTAAATCCAACAAATTCACTGAACAAGTCAGTATTCAGGATGACCACCTGAGCAAGACAACAATAGTAACAAACCAAGTTAGACAAAGGATGTTAGACAATCAACCAAAGAAGGAAGATGGAAAGGATATCATCCTGGAGTAGATCAACTAGAAATTAGCCACCAATCAAATTACAAGAAACCAAAATAACTCCAGCACCTGATGAGGGCCAATTTCTACTGTTTGAAGATCAATTCAATGAAACCCTCAAAGCCAACAAATCTTTTCCACCCGTTAAATGTCAAATTAGGCAAGGACAAAAAAAGAAACCAGTTTGCTTGCCGCCATTTTACCAAACAACATGCATATGGAACAATGGCTAATGGATTGCCAAAGACCCAATACCCAGAAAGTTAAAGCGCAAAATGGGTGTCATGAGACAGGTTATAGACGTAATGTAATGTGTACAGGCTCATTCAGAACTTAAACACCTACATATCAATGCATGGTTCACCAAGGGGAAATTCTAATCCCGTCAGAGGGTTTAATAGGAAGGATCTCAGGTTAATGGACAAAGACAATCAAACTTTCTGGGAAAGAAAAGAAAAACTCACTACTCCATCAGTTAAACGGTAAGAAGTTAACCCAGGCTGGCATTTTTGAAAGAGAAATCGATCAACTGACCCTTAGCCGCCATTCACAAAACCTAAAACCTTCAGTCTGCTTACACCCTATGGCCTATGCCACACTCACCACCAACGATTGGCCTAATCTATCATTTAAAGCAAGATCGCCAAAGCAACAAAAAACCACTGAAGCAGAGCAGAAAGCTTAAAATTTGAAAGATAAAAAAAAAGATCGACTTGGAAATCCCCCAATCAATCAGCTACAAAAGAAACCAGCAACGCTCAATTAAATTCAATAATAAGGAAGACGAGGAAAGCTATTCCAAGTCTCGGACCTGAAGCAATGAATGAAACTCACAGATCTACGAGGGAGTTGAAGAGAGAGAGAGCTCAGGCGATGAAACGCAAGCACAGAACCCCGAGATTCGCTCAGAGACTAGACTGAATCGAATCGTCGCGCAGAGAAGAGAAGGCTAGGGTTATAAGTATCGTCGCACCTTTAAAGGGAGAAGGAATGAAAGCGAGCGGAGGTGAGTTGCGAAGGGAAGGACGTGTGTGGTTGATTCTAGAAATATCTCCCTCTCCCTCTCTAATTCTTTTTCGGTTTAGTTTATTTTATAATTCGGAAGAGTAATAACTCCCTTTGCTTTGCTGACGCTGGCTGGCGAGAACTCGAAGCTTGGAATTTGAGGTAGTCCGCGAGAGATGTCTAGAGAATTGGCACTTTATGGTCCGCTTCTAGAAAGATCTAAACTCTCTTCTTTGTTTCGACAGCTCCGGATACGGTGCATAATCCTCTCTTTTGAGTTTCGACGATTCTGAATACGATGCATAACTCATGGTTTGCACCTATCGGCTATCAGTAACTATCTGGACTCTTCCTTTTAAGTGTTATTAGAAAATTCATATCTAAAAGAGAGAATTAAATGCATTTTTGGATCGTTTGCTTCAAGGTTTTGTTGATGGATTTGGTGATGGACTTGCATTTATCATGGACTTTGACAAAAGTCTATTGTTTGCTTGATGGAATTGGAGGGAGTAAATCCGTGGGGCCCACAGAGTTTGGAGGTCCAAATCCGTGGACCTCACGGACTTGGAAGTTCCACCTATGGAGGTGGGAATTGGGTGATGGATTTAAATCCATGATGGTATTTTACTAGTTTATCCTTACTTATTTTACCTAATGACTAATCTACCCTTCCTTCTTCCTCGGTGGTGAGCAATGAATGATAAAGGGACTCTAATGTTTGTTTCTCCTTGTCTCTTTCTTTTTTTGGGCTTGTTTAACATTAATTTCTCGCATAAATTGTGAATTTCGGGATGAAATTTCTGATTAAGCGTGGTGCTCGAGTTTGATCAAAAAATCGAGACATTTTCAATTGTGGTTGAATTTCACATCTTCGTCTACTGAGTCTTCTATTTACTCCTCTATTGATATTTCTAATACTTTATGCTCATCTTGTGCATTATTGTTGGATCGACAGTTGGATCCAAAAATTAGGGAGTTGTGTCATGTTCAAACTATTATGCATTTCTATATTTGTAATTGAACGAGGTCACAAAGTAGAAGTTCAGTTACTTTGTATGCATTAGATTTGTTTTTAAGGAAAATATAATTACATAAGGGTAACAAGGTAATTTGTATTTCATATCCACAAATCTAATCAAATAAAATCCATTATCAAATCCAACAAGCAAACAATAGACTTGTTCAAATCCATGATGCCACCAAATCCATCATATATCCATGGTTTTTCAAAACCCAGGTTTTACCAAAACCCTCATATTTAAAATCCACGAAGCAAACGACTCGTTTTTCTTGTTTTCTTAATCGGCTCATATCTTCTTTGTTTTAACTCGGATTTCAATTTTCTTTGCACAGATGAAATGAGTTCGTTGTGCTCTACAAAATGAGAGCCATTTTACAATATTTTTTGAGAAAAAAAATTCATGCCTCTCGTTACTAACTACATACCATATGGTATCTTCTTCATTTTTAAGTCATTTTTAAAAAAAAATTGCACAGATAAAATGTGTTCATCATGATCTATTGAATCCACAAATTTTTTGGTGCACAAAATACAAGACAAAAAAATACAACACAATACCACTCTGGTATGGGGTGGTATCTTGTGATACACAATGTTGAAAATCGTAATTGACAGTTAGTATACTCCTAACTAACATGTATTTAACCATCCTACAATTTTGGTATGTTCATACCACCATGGTACGCTTTTCATACCATATGGTATGCTCTTATTTCAATACCATATGGTATAGACTAGTAAAAAATTGTTCAAGTTTTTTGTTCAAAAAATATATCAAAGTGGATATCATTTTGAAGACCACAATTAATCTGATCTAACTGTGCAAAAAAATTTAAATTCTGACTTAAAATGAGTGAGAAATCGTTCATTAAAGATTAAGAGGTAAAAACTTAAAGGCTTTACAAGAGAGAAGAGGCGTTGATGTGGCGGATGGTGATTGGGTTATGCATGATTACTGAACTATGGGTTACTATCAGGATCCGCTCCCGAGTTTTGACTCACTTCGCTTGCCTTCAACCCCCTCACTCGTTAGATTTAGCAAGATTTAGGAAACCCTACCATACCAGCTGGTCGGATCGGAAATACCGGATAACGGACACAAAACGGTAGGCGATTTTAGTGGTAGGAAACGGTTCAATCACGGTTAAACCATGGTTTTAGTACAAAATATTCTACCACTCACTTTTCTAGTATAATCTCCGGTACGGTTTCCTAAACCTTGGGATTTGGACCATCTTTTTTTTTATTATCTAGAAACATCCACATGCATAGGGGTGGAAGTTTGGTTTGCGGGTTGCGGGTAACCCACAAACCGCACCAAACCGCACACTTTGTGGATCCCCATATGGCCATATCCACAATTTGTGGATAGTGGATTGGGTGTGGGTAGCAAAATATTGATTTTTGTGGTTAGTGGTTAACCACTACCCATAGCGGTTTACCCACAAAATCCATATTAACCACATTAGTTATATTTATTTCTTCAAAATATTTTGTAACCCTTATTAACCACATTAGTTATATTAGTTTGTGAAACTTGTAAGACTAAGAATTAAAGTAGCTACCAAAATCAAATACACACTTATTCTATAAAACAAAACCAAGTCAATACACAATGTTCATGTGAGCTACTTTTATCAAATAAGCATTATCCGTGTGGTATATGTTTATTTTATAACAAAATAAACTCCATAAATATAGTCAGATAAATTAATCAATTCGTTAAAAAAGGGGAATATTCGCTAAAGATTAGTCCGATACCCAAACTCATCTCCATTTCTCCACAAACTCACGAACAACACAACATGCAACCAGCTACCAACAATACAATACTATAATCGAGAGTGAGAATAATCGATTCATTAAAAGCGGGCGCCTCCACTTATAGAGCCACTTTGTGTTTTGCTGTTGTTGCCATCGGAGGAGTCGTGACATGCGACGATGTTTGTCTGGTAACAAATCACTCCGCCTCTCCATTATCTTCAAACCTCTTTGCAAATCCATCTCTTCTGAATTTACACTAACTAACCAATTGTATTCGAGATTTATAATTTATTTAACACTTTATTAACTTTCTTTTATGTATGTTTTTGTTTGAGAGGAAACACAACATCACTATTTAATTACAATATTATTATATTTAATGTGAAATTTTCGTCGGTATCCACAACCAACCCCCACCAACCCGCAGCGGGTAGTGGTTAACCCCTACGTGGGTAGCATAATTCTATATTTGTGGGTGTGGTTACCTGCAAAATGTGGGGCGGGTAACCACACCCACCCCAATTCCCACCCCTACGCACACACCATATTTTGTGATAGCATAGCGAGATCAAACTTGGGGTTAACTGCTTGCAATTTTATGCGCCAACAGGGCTTCGCCCTGAGCAGCCAGATGCCTCCGACAATTTTATGCTTGCAATGACCCGACTTGTTGTCCGATAATTTTTTATTTGTTTTATATTCTACTATATTTTGTATTTGTTGTTTCATCCCTCAATTCTCAATCTCTGAAAATCATACGATGACAAGTCGAGTATTTTGGTTTCGGGTGCAAATCAGGATGGGTATGTTCATGAGAGTATACATTTCAAAGGAAAATATTTAACATAAAAATTATTTATTGATAATTTGCGAGTCAAAAGTTATATTGAATATAGACTATAATATAATGAATACAATTAATTTAATTATGAATTAACTACACATGTTTAAAGTGAACAATTTATTAAGCTTCTCACTCCTAGTGAGTCGATCAAAATTAGGTCCAATACTAAATATATGATATTTAATACATCAACAACTTTCATATATCACAATAGTAATACTGCAAAGAAAGCAGGATCATATCCTCTGCCTATAAATCATTGGTCTTGCCTACCTATGTATTAACATGAACATCTAGAGCGTCATTGAGACCCTTTTTTCCCATAAACGCTCAGGAAGAAGGACTCTTCCCACTTGCTATGATATTATTTCTATCCAAATTGAAATTAATAAGCGAGAAAATCAACAAAGCATAACAATAAGCAAGTATATTAATAGTAGAAGTTTTGAATTTGATAAACCCACGACATCAAATGAATCTAGAATCAATGTTATTAATGGTTCAAGCTAATATAGTTTACCTCGTGTCCTTTGAACAACCAAATATACATAACACCAAAGAATTGAAACAAAAAACAATGCATTTTACCCTATCCCCTCCCCAGCCAAAAGGTGAGCATATCTTCACATTAAGGAATTCTCTGAGTTGAAAATCCATGATTTGCAAAACATGAAAACAGAAGACAACATCGTCAATCAAGTAAATTTGTAGGAAATAATTATCAAATAACTTCAAGAAAGAGCTGGACCAAAAAGCCTCATCAAATCAAGCTTGAAACTTTAGGTGCTAGTAACCTGCATAAATCAGGTAACTTAGCGATGACAATGGGGCATGGTCGGGTGGGTATCTCAATACCCATACTCGCTCCACACCAAGCATGGGACGAGGCTGGGCGGGTCGGCCTACTCTTACATGTTATTTGAAAACAATACACGCAATAGTTTACTTTTTAAGATAAACGAAAGGAAAACACTTTTTGAATGAAAAATAGTAAAATGAAATGGGTAATTGAGTCTAACTAGTTGAAGGAAAGTCAAAATATGATATATGGGTGGTTACTCTTTTTTTTTTACCCAAGGTACGATAGAACCACCCATATATATGTTGTGCTCTAGTATGAACTAAAACCAAAAGGTCTAGTATAACAAAATGACATAGTAAGTGGATTGCTTCATTTTAACCTCCAAAATTTTACATCATTAATTTTCTTAAAATAGGCATGCAATCTAGATTCTGAGGCACAAGTGTAAAGACAACCTAAAAGCCTTTGAACAACTAAGTAGACATAATATACTATACATCCACATAAGGTTAACACACAACATTTTGAACGCCATTGGTACAGTAAGTATGTAACTGAAAAAGTTGTTTATTAGAATCTCATTAAATAGAGGTTCAGCTGAATTTGTAAGAGAATATATGAGATCAAGGATGAACATAGACATAATTCAATTTTGTATGGATAGATAACCCAATAGTCTCCAATTTCAACAATTAATATATCCATTGAGACGTCAGACTTGCTGGACTCAAAGGGCAAAATGATATTCGATCTAGTTAAAAAGCATAGAAAGACACTTCTTCCCAATCAGAACCCCTCTAACCCTTGATTTGTTAATGGGATGAGGTTTCTCATCTCCCTATGAACTTTGATTAATTGAAGATGATGATGAACGTAGCTGACATACCATAAATAAGCACTTGTAGTGTAAGAGTAACGAATCATGTATTAATGAATAATGATTAACTTACGCAGTCAATATCCTCCTCTCCGTGGGCGGACAATATTCCTCTAACTCCTTCAATTTCAACAATCGGAGATAGGGAACTATGGTGGCCATAGCCGGTGCGGTTGCTTCATGACTATCATCGCAATATTACCTAATGGTACTGCGATTGATGAAGAAACATCACAGCTTTCAGTGTTCTATGTCGTGCTTTCGGCAATCAGAGTGTAGCAGGTTTGTGGCTGTAGAGACTAAAGGCCAGTAGATTCGGATGCAGAGCTTTGGACAGGCGGTGATTATTGTGGTGGTAG